>CAWUFW010001223.1:1645000-3040755 GCA_963921515.1 Calotriton arnoldi
GTACCTCTCCAAAGTCCAACGCTTTCCCTACTGTTGCAGAGACTGGAGTGGGAATAATAAATTTTACCGCTCTGGAGTCCAACGCTTTCCCTACTGTTGAACAGATTGGAGTGGAAATAGTGCATTTAACACATCTGAAGTCCAACGCTTTCCTTACTGTTGCAGAGACTGGAGTAGGAATAGTAAATGTCACCCCCCACCCTCCCTCCCCACGGAGTCCAATGCTTTCCCTACTGTTGCACAGATTGGATTTGGAATAGTAAATTGTACCCCTCCGAAGTCCAATGTTTTCATTTCTGTTTCAGAGACTGGAGTGGGAATAATAAATATTACCACCCCCACGGAGTCCAATGCTTTTCCTACTGTTGCACAGATTAGAGGTGGAATAGTAAATTATACCCCTCCGAAGTCCAATGCTTTCCCTTCTGTTGCAGAGACTGGAGTGGGGATGGTGAATGCATCCCTCCGGAGTCCAACGCTTTCCCTACTGTTGCACAGACTGGAGTGGGAATAGTAAATTTTACCCCGCTGGAGTTCAACGCTTTCCCTACTGTTGTACTGATATGTATATTTATTTATATATGTATGATTTTTATAGTAGTAAATTAAAAAAGATTTAGGGGCCGATTCCGATCTCGGCCGGTAGGGCTCCGAATCGGATTCGGCTTAACCGGATCCGATTCGGAGCCCTATTTCCCGACCGAATCGTACGCGCATCCGGGCGAGCGAGTACGATGCGTATTCGCCGACCGACT
Source organism: Calotriton arnoldi (assembly GCA_963921515.1). NCBI lineage: Eukaryota > Metazoa > Chordata > Amphibia > Caudata > Salamandridae > Calotriton > Calotriton arnoldi. The sequence continues at coordinate 1,645,756 of CAWUFW010001223.1, forward strand.
CGTCCGGGCATCTTGACCGCTCCGACCGACTCGTTCCCGGGTCTAACCGCACTGACCGACTCGCTCGGACTCGACTCGCCCGCGCAATGGAGACGTTCCCCGGCCGGGTAGAGTGCGATGCGCGCGCGCGAGCAGTCCGACCGAGCCGCGCACTCCGGCTCGAAAGAGCTGTCGGAGCCGTACTTTGGGGGTCCGTGTCGAACCCCCTGTATGCGTAGCCGCGCGAGTCGCACACAGGGGGACCCATGGGTCCCCCTACCTGTGCGTGTACGGCGCGAATCGCTTCGCCGCGTACACGCCGTAGGGGGCGCACTTGTCCGCATCGCACCCATTGAGTCAATGGGAGCCCGCGTACGCGTTGTACGACAGGCTCCCATTGACTTCAATGGGAGTCCGACCGACTCGAGTCCGATGGCATGCGTGCGCATCGTACTCGTTCGGTCGGACTGCACGGGTCCGATTCGGTCGGAAATCTCTCTGGGTCCGGCTCGGTCGGAGAGATTTCCGACCCGAATCGGAATCGGCCCCATAATGTAATGTAAAATATATTTTTAGTAACAGTGTTATATTATATATGTATATCAAATATACACACACATATATATTTATGTGTGTCTGTTTGTATAAGTATATATTTATATATAGTATTAAATGTTAAGTTTATTTAATTTACATTATATCATTTAATATTTTAAACCATATATATTATAGAAATGATATTTGCTATGTTTCTTAATGATATTGGAGTAAAATGATATTTTTTGTTATTTTTGTACTTATCAAAAATGATATTTTTTAAATGATATTTCTGTATTACGAAAATGTTGTCCATCAGAACTTGGTAAAATCAATATTAATAGTAAGGAATTAGGACAATATATTCTCATCAATCTTCCTCATCACAGTTGTAAAAGTGTCATAGGTGCTGGAAGCAGCGATGCAGTGTAGGTGCTGCAGCACCCCCAAAATAGCCATGCTGGATTTCAGAAGGTAAATGAGCAACAGAGATGCCTTGAAATGTTGTTATTACATCTTGTCATATTTGCTGTGCATTTAGAGACAGTGGTCGAATGTCAGGCTGTGCCTTCTGACAAATAGCTACTTATTCTTTTAACGTGGAGCTGGGTTTTTACTTTTCTCTTTCTGATTGCAAAGTTAGACAATTTTGTTAAGTGAACTCGCTGACAATCTTGCTGTGCTACAGGGAGAGTTAAAGGAAAGGCTGTAGGTGTGGGATGTCAGGTTTTTTCTAACACACAATAACATTTAGATACCTGTAAATAAAGTGTGCAAATATTTCAGAATATTTCAACAGATAGGAAAGCACAAATGAAGCACATTTTTGTTTATAATAGTGAAGTGGGATGAAATCAAAGATTTTAATAGGATTAAAACAAATCAAGACACTTCACTTGGTGATGTGGAAATAGTAAATATTTGCTGAAACCTAATTTCCGCATATTATCGTTTGTGTGCTGTATAGTTTTCTCAGTAAGACCGCATGTCAGTGTGAATTTTGTGGTCATTTCAATCACAAATGTGCTGTCTATAAATGACAGTGCACTACCACATCATGGTTTAGTAATATATTTGCGACAGTGTGCTCCAAATGCACCACCTGCTACATACTACTCCCTCTTCACTCTCCTGCTGAATGGGCGTGGATCATTTGCTACACTTGTTCCTTGTGTGACCTTGGATTAGTGACAATCCCTGTGACTATACCAGTGTATCACTGATGGCAGCTCCCCCACTCTGAAAATGATTCGGGCACCACTGAAAACGTGTAAAAGTACCAAAGCAGAGTCGTCTCCATGACCACAGGACCACAAAAAAGGTCTGAAAGACAAGCAGCGGAAGCAAACAGTGATTTAGAAACAACTGAATCGATCAACCAGGCCAACACAGACCCCAACAAAAGAGAATAACATTCCACAGAGAACGCCCCGCCCACCTTAAGCCTAAGGCCCAGGGTGTGTTTTTTCTTTAGTTTATGGTTAGGATAGGTGCATCCTGTCTATTAGGACAGTGTCAATGAAGATGTAAAGATGTGATAGCCCCTTACTCAGTAATAACAAAAAGCCAGAAAATGTGTGAAAACATCCAAAGTGGAAGCCAGGAATAGAAGACTTATATAGACGACAGTATTATTAGAACCTGTGTCTCCCTCCAGCAACTCCCTCACTCCACTGCTGACCACCTCACTGGGCTCTTACAAATCTGGTTCACTACCTGTCCTCCATCTAGCCAAACGAAAAATACAAGACTTCCGGAAGGCTGACACCTCACCTCTCCACTGGCTGTGATATGTCTGCCACACTTTAGGCTTCTAAAAGAACTGGAAAGACTTCCAAACTTTTTGACTTTTGATAAAGGAAAAAGTGACGTACCGGCGGCGCATGGGGCCTGTAAGTAAGCCCCAGTGTTTGTATGACTTCCTCTCCTCAGAGTTAGCTGAAGCACTGCTAACTCCACCTTTCATCCTTTCCAAGAGACGATAAAAATGTGTACAAGTGAGTAACAGTAACAATAATACCTTCGATGTAAGCACCTATACGTAGTTCAATGTATGTCCTGCACGATCTAAATATGGGGAACGGGCAGAATATATTTGTGATGTTGCCTTTTGCTGCTTAAGAAGTAAAAATCACCCAAGACTCGCATCTTTGACTCCGCCCACAAAAAAGAACTCCGCATATTTAGTTTATTAGTACAGTCCATTAGGTAAAAAGCAAGTCTCTTTCATTTATAACCACCTCCTGTGATGACACCCATGTCTTTAGCTGCAGACATCTGGATTGCGCCCTGTTGTTGGGGTGTGTAGAGGAATCCGCACTCAGGGGTTGAGTATAAAGAGCCTTCTCATCTCGTCAAGGTGCAAGGCACTCTAAACTTTTTTCTTGCCAGGAGAAACCCGATAAGCATAAGACAGAGGCGGGCAGGTCTGCACCTGCATGAGGTCAGCTGGCATCTTACTCCGACAATGGCGAGCTTGAGGCGATGACAGCTCCAGGAGGCACCTGTTTCTAAAGAGCCATCAAAGAGCCTCTTTCAGAGCAGGCCCTCCAAAGGGCACTTCATGGGCCTTTAATAACGGAGTAGGAAACATGAAAAAGGGACAACTCAATTTAATGTATGCAGAGTTTGGAACCTTTGACAAAGCGGAAAACATGAAAAAAAGGACAACTCCATCTGATGTATGCACAGAATGCAACCTTTAACAAAGGGGAAAAACATGGAAAAAGGACACCTCAATCTGATGTATGCACAGAGTGCAACCTTTAACAAAGGGGAAAAACATGGAAAAAGGACACCTCAATCTGATGTATGCACAGGGTGCAACCTTTAACAAAGGGGAAAAACCTGGAAAAATGACACCTCAATCTGATGTATTAACAAAGAAGAAAAACATGGAAATAGGACAACTCCATCTGATGTATGCACAGAGTGCAACCTTTAACAAAGGGGAAAAACATGGAAAAAGGACACCTCAATCTGATGTATGCAGTAGCACAGAGTGTAACCTTTAACAAAGGGGAAAAACATGGAAAAAGGACACCTCAATCTGATGTGTGCACAGAGTGTAACCTTTAACAAAGAAGAAAAACATGGAAAAAGGACAACTCCATCTGATGTATGAACAGAGTGTAACCTTTAACAAAGGGGAAAAACATGGAAAAAGGACACCTCAATCTGATGTATGCACAGAGTGTAACCTTTAACAAAGAAGAAAAACATGGAAAAAGGACAACTCCATCTGATGTATGCACAGAGTGTAACCTTTAACAAAGGGGAAAAACGTGAAAAAAGGACAACTCAATCGATGTATGCACAATATGGAACCTTTAACAAAGAGGAAAAATAAATAACTCAATCTGATTTATGCAGACTGTAGAACCCTTAACAAAGGGGAAAAACATGAAAAAATGCACAGCTCAATCTGATGTATGCAGAGTGTGAAACCTTTAACAAAGGGGAAAAACATTTTTTAAAAATGCACCACTCAATCTGACGTATGCACAGTGTGGAACTTTTAGCAAAGGAGAAAAAACATGAAAAAGGACACCTCAATCTGATGTATGCACAATGTGGAACCTTTAACAAAGAGGGAAAAACATGTAAAAAGGACAACCCGAACTACAGACATGATGAAACTTTATTAAAAAAAGAAACACATAAAAAGGACACCATGAGCTAATATATGCACATTATGGGTCCTGTGCTCCAGCCCAGAGGAAGGACTGAAGGGGGTCGGCAATCTTGGATTTCTTCCATTAGACAGATCCCCCATCGTATTGCAATTTCACAATTCATTAAATTCATGCAAAATTGGCAGTGTCCCTGGTAGAAATGTTTTATGCTGTTCTTGGTTGGTGTGTTTCATTTTTGTTTGTGCATATTTTTGAAGCCTTTCTTCCATCGGATAGAATACGTCAATACGTGCATCTACGATGTGTGGTTTGCAGGACTTAGAACATCCTCCTCACTTTCACTGCTCCTGGCTCGCTCAGCCTCTCCTATCTCTCCCAAGAAACCCAGAAGGACACCCACAACACCCAGGATGAAAGGCTGCCCACTCCAGAGAAGAGGACATAGATTTCATCAAGGGATGTCTATGGGCCAGCAGTCTAGGGAGACCCTGCCTGACCTTGTGTCTCCTTCTTCTGCTCCGCATGCGGTGGGACCTGCTCGAGAGGAGAAGAGGAGGATGCTGTGCACAGCAGTGGTGGCTGGCACAGGTAAGAGCGGTGAGGTGGCTGGGCTGGGCTGGGGGGGGGTGGGGTGCGGGTCGGTTAAGTCTACATACGACAGGAGAAGTAAAATTACATTAAAAAAAAAAAAACACTTACCTTGCGCTCGCCGCATTGCCGACTCGGGTAGAGGAGTTTCAATGAGTCTGGGAGGGACATACTCTCTACTACATACAGCACTCTTCCCATATAATTATATAGGGCCGAGATGCTTACTGCTGTACTTCCTTGTGGGAAGCCTACACAGGACGCTAGCTATCGCAGTGGATATCTTATGCAACAAGCCACAACCCTAGAGCAAGAAAACATCACCCTACCAAAAATATGGGAGTGTGAAACATTTTCATTTTATTAGGGCCGGCCTTTGCATCACCATCAGTAGCAAACAGTTTTCACCACTGCAAGAAGAGAATGTGATTGGGTCTGACGAACGCTTCTATGCCTGCTTCTATGGCAAATTCATGACTGCTTGTCGGAGACCTTGAGGAGAGATGTCTCCAGTCCTGTCTTGAACTGTCTTGAACTTCTGTCTGAAGGACACTTCTCCAGAACTGGTGGTACCAGTTTTCTGGTTTGGCTACACAGACATATTTCAACCCGTCTCTTGAGAAGAAAAGCCTCAGTGATGTGTATCTAAGAATATCCTGCCTGCTGAAAAATGCTGCCTTGTCTGAGGAGCAGGGGTGTTGTATGTGCTTCGTAGCGCTTGCGCCTGATGTGTAACTTGTGTAGTGGATCTTACACTAACCCTGAAGGGTTAGCATATTCAAGCCATGCGGACTCTCTGTGTCGAACTGGCATTTGAGCCAATCCTACTCTACCAAAACTGCATCACGGCACCTGCAACAATTGCAACAAGCAGCAACTCTTGAAGCCACCTAGGCCCAGAATTGATCCTTTCTCTACCAGCTACCCCTCATAGCCTGACTTCCTCCTTGAGCTGCACCACATTCTATCTTCTTCAAACCAGAGATTCAGTAACCACTGCTAGTATCTTCTCAAATTTACTACCAAACAAATCAGCACCTTTCCAGTCTGATGTTTGACTTCTTCGAGGGATGGGCACGCGCACAAATGAAATTAAATAATAAAAAAATTAAAACACTTACCCAACACGTCCTCCACTCCGGACCTCTTCTGTCGACTGCAGTGCAGGCACCAACAAACTCCTTTGGCCAATCCTGGCGCTGCTCGCATGCTGTTAACCAGAATGAGAGCAGCACCCTGATTGGAGGTAGTGGCCTCTCTCTGCACTCCTCAGCACACTGGAGGTCTGCACTTGCCCTCAACCCAGCTGTCTGAGACAGCTGGGTTGAGAGGTTTAAAGTGTGCATGTCTGGCTGGCCATCGCAAGACAGCCGGCTAAAGAGACATGCGCACTTTAAACAATGCACAGGCAGCCCTCTGCCCACCATTCCTCCCTGATGCCACTCAGCAGGCCCCGCCACGTCCTGACACTCGGTTCAGGATAATGACAAATAAAATAGTAATAAATTACCATTTTATTTTTCATCCCCGGGGCTTTGGGGAGCACTTAAGTGAGGTGACGCTCCTCCACTCCAATGGAGGAGCCGCCCCTGAGTTTAACGACCACATCTTGTATCTTAGGCACTTCAAACCTGCTTGCCATGAGTGTGACACTGCTTCAGCAGGGCAGACAAGGTGCTTTGACTCACTGATTTGAATTCACACTGTACTGCAAACAAAACTCAAGCTCTTGAATAAGTTATTTCTGACCAATTTGTATTCTTGATTATCCGCGCTACTGCTAGGAAATTCTTCTGATGTCATTTTACCCATTTTCTCCTTTTGGATTAATTGACGCTGCATTATAATTATATTCCTTTAACTAACTTCCTTTGTATCTTTATGTTCTCTATATATTGACTGTATGGTTGTCTGATTACTTGTTGCACACAGACCACACACTTTCTCTGAGGAAAGCCTTGCTGCTAAAGCCAAGCTGCCCAAGGTGAGGCAACAATTCCCATAGACACATCAGACACTGCAGTGGGTCAGACTTTCTAACTCTGCGAAACTCCCAGGACCTTTAGCTGGGAAGACATAAAGGCTCATAGCAAATTTCTGGTCACATGTTTTGATTTTGGGAAATGTGGAAATTGACCTGCTGTCTTACATGCCTGACAGTGTCTGTCATGAAGAGACTGTCCGTGAGGTTCCTTTTCAGCTCCACAGTAAGGATGCCAAAGCTAGAGAAGTGGTGTGACCTAAGGAGCATAGTGACCGTGTAGAGGATGAGGAGACTCGTACGGTCAATGATGTAAGCTGTCCATCTTCCCTTGCATCCTCCAGATTCATCCAAAACGGACCAGATTGATCAAACCTTCACACAATGCCACCTTGTTGTGCTGCATGATAGGGAAAGGGCAGGAATGCACAATATTTAAAATGTTGGCACATTCCTGTCCTTTCCTAGCGCTGACGCACAATGTGCTGCCTAGCACCAACGCTGGCACCCTTGTGTCACTGTGCAAGGGGGCCTGCATTGTAAGCAGGATTGTTTTTGTGCAGGAAGGGACACTTTCATGCACAAAAGTAATCCTCAGAGGCATTTTTCTCTTTCTATGTGTGCTGCAGAACGCAGCACACGTAGAAAGAAAAAAACGAGGAGAAATAAAAATAGTTCTCCTAGTTACGCCTCACCTGGGGAGTCGTAGCATTTTGAGGATTCCAAAGTCTACCACTAATGGTAAATCTGGGAATGCACCAAAATCCATGGGTGGATGCGTGGGAACAGCCCCGCTCCACGCATAGAATGCCTCCCTGGGGCAGAGCAACGCAAGGCAGCGATTTGTGCTGCCCTGCGTTAGTGGCTTGATAAATCTCACTTAGGTTTAGCGTCGCCCTTGTAGCCCCTTGCGTGGCGCGTGGGTGACGCAAAACCTTGATAAATCTGGCCCAACGGCTCCAGACTCAAGGAGTCCTACACAGGACAGATAAGTTGCCCCTATGTTGTGAAAAGCAACCACTGGGCTGACCCCAAAGACATAGGTCCTGGCACTGAATCCTGATTGCCCCAGTGGAACCTCTCTCCTGTGCCAAGAGAGGGAAGAAGATACTGGAACAGAGAAAACTTGCCTGCAAGGAAAAAAGCAAATCTGGCCAGTCACAAATGGAGTTTTCTCCTGCCTGCTGCTCTGAAATGACTCCTCTGTGTGGGGGGAGTACACAAGGTACTGTGCACAAAGGAAACTGCTGTGCAACAGAGAAATGTCAGCAACCTCAGTGGACTGTCCTGGAGGCGTGGACACCTTTAAATAGATACATTTGAGCAGAACATTAACTTTTTAAAAGCATCTACCATAAGCATCTTTCACCTTCCTTCAGCAAGCAGTTAGGAGCATTGCTTCCTTTCAGTGTCAAAAAACTAAAATAACTCTGTGCTCTGATGACCTTTTGAGAAAAGAACTGAGATAAGAAGAGAGGTGTTTTTAACCGAAGGCCCCCCTCCCCCATCAATTTACTTTTCTATAAACGTTGACTCCTACATCAAATTTAGTTCATGTTTTGGCGTTTTACTCATGAAAGAATTATCGTTTTAACCAACTTGGATTAGATTGTTTTCAAATCTTTTCATTGGTTTCGTAAAGAAACTGTGGTCACGTCAGTATGCACATGATACATGTGAACATGCGAAAACACAAATCTCCATGGTATGCGCTATATACCCCTACATAGTATTAGAGATAATGTATAGACAAACATGAATAACGGGTGAGCCAATCCACACCCCGTGAAAAAAAATATACACCAAGGGGAGAGGAGGGAAAGGGAAATGGGCAGAAACGAGGATGAGGCGGACTCACGGGGATCAGGTGTCCTCTGGGGGGAACCACAGGTGTATTGCAGATGTGGGTTCTAAGTCGGTGAGGGAGATTCTGAAGCTGTAGGGCTCTCATTGCCCTGAAAGGGGCAGCTTGGCATGCAGGGGGATGCCACACATTGTTGGCAAGGTATGGAAAACGTACCTGGAAAGGGAAGGTGGGTAGAAAATGTGAGGCGTGCCGCATATATTAGGACAAGTCTCTTGGCCCATGGATGTCACTCAGAGAGTTGAAGCGCCTCAGAAGGCACTAATATTCCACGTTGGACTGTTTACTTTCTTGCTACTTGAGCCAAGTGACCAAGAGTGGGCCAGGGATTCCTTTAAGGAATCTGATTACATTTTAGGTTTCTAGTTGTGTGACTTCATTAGTGCTGAATCTTCAGTCACAGCAACACCATGTGGTTGTGTGTGGCAGAGCTTTTGTGTAGTAATAAGGCATGTTACATGCAAGACATGCCTGCTTGCATGTAAACATTGCTGCATTCGCTGTTTGTAACAGTAAGAGAATGTGTGTGTTAGGTAGTGAGCCCAGAAAAGCATCACTATTCCTTTGAACGGTAATACTAGCAGGGTGTGCTTGACTGCCACGCCATATTTCATGTTTTCTGATACCGTTCAAACTAACAGGACAGAGAAGGGACACTTTCCACTTCTCTGTTGTGCTGGTTGTATGTAACTGTGTCTGCAAGGAAAGACCCCTGTTTTAAAGATCCATTTTGGACAGTGCTTAATTTGTAAAAACATAAGTGCCAGGGCCCTCTTCACAATGCCACCGCAGCTTGCACCACCCATCGTCACTGCCAATGACAGTATCTACACAACTACTAACCATCACACTGCTGTAAGTGTTACAATTCAGACTGTTCGAGGCCCCCAAAGCTATAAGAAGGGCTTGGGCTGCTGGTATTAATTACTTTTAATGTATATTGAATTAATAAACAGATGTTGTTCTGCCTCTCTTAATTACACAAACAGTACCACTATGTGGCAGCTGTCATAAGTTCCAGCGTTGACAATTAAGTGCCGGTGCCAAGCACCGGAAACCACCGGCTCAAATTAAGCATGGATTTTGCAAGAAAGATGAGAGAAGAGGCATTAGCTTCTGTAACTTGCATGTGTTTCTGAAAAGGAACATTGCACATTTTTGTTCTATGTACAAGTGACGCCCTCCTCACTCAATAAGACATTATTAGTGATTAAATTATGCATGATAATGGTGCAGAGGCAGGGTTAGACACATGGGCTGGTTGCTGAAGGGCTGAATTCTGATTATTGACTAGATGACATGGAAATTATGCGGCACAACTATCTTTGACTTTGCATAATTAAGGCTCAGCAACCAAATAAAACTGCATGGATGGCTGACAATATGCAGATGTTTTGGGTTGTGAGTGGACTAACAGGTTATGGGTGTGTGATAAACATGAGCCTGGCCTATATAACATTCTCTCTGATTTGCACATTATCTGCAGAATCGTTTACAGTAATTAATATCACTTTGATTCACAATTTGTAGAGTAATACTATAAAATAAATAATGATGTAGTTGTAAAATACCAAGCAGTGTGTGTGCATACTGCTTCTGGGGTACCAGGGCGGGCTCCATCCATTGTCACCTGCAGATGAGAGGTGCTCTGACATGTCTGACTCCTAACTCTCTCTGTCCAACAGAGCACAACTTACTGGAGAGGAAGCAAGAGACATTTGTCAGCTCCACGGTTCTTCCAAAATGGAAAAATTCTCTTTGGGGTTTAGGGTATATACCATGTGTGATGCCAATAATAATGGGGTGAGCATAAAAGTGTACTGTATCTCCCATAACTTAACAATTTCATTTCCTACAAAGCCTTCAATTGGCGGGTCCTAGGATGAATTGAGGTCCAACGGGTGATAACTTTGGGATTGGAGAAGGGTCAGTGGGAGATTAAACAATGGTCCCATTTACCTCCTCCCACTAAGGTAAAAGAATCCCTAGTATTTTGGCATATAGTATCACATGGAAGCTTGCCCCCTGTTAGTGCACTGAATCCATATACAATGCCCGGGAAATGGTTCCAATAGTTTACGTCATTGTATGATAGTTTCAACCTGAAGACATAAGTCATCACCTCAGGTGCTTTTCGATGATCTTATTGTTTATTATTGTTTATGTCTCTCTCGAAGAAGTCATAGAAACAATTTTACCCCAGAAAGTGGACAGTGCACCGGGATTGCAGAAATCCCAGTGGAACGCTTTAAATCGGAGTCTAAGGTATAGGGACCAAAATCAAGCCGATCGCAATGACGCGAGGTCCCCCTATTGTCTCCATAGGGATGGTGCAGAAATGACTCTGCTATACTAGATGGGCGGTCGTACTCACCCAATAAATTATAGGTATATAAGCCTGATCGATAAGATCCAAAAATATTTTTTTAAATGGTGTTGAATAAATTACGAGATTGGATGACCGATGGAAAGGTGCCTTCACCTCTACAGGAGGGTTTATAAAGGAGATGAGCACACTCAGGCTTTTCAATACCTTTTTCTTATATAGAACGATGTATACTTAAAAAATGTGGCTAAATATCTGACTTTCATCAATCAAGGCCAGCAAAGCACAAAACTTTGCTTCTGCAAAGCCAGGCGAAGTTTCACAGATTTGTGTTACTTTGCTGCTGCAAAGGTGTGCCGCCTGCAACCACACAGGGCCTTCTTTATGAGGCTTTGCGACACTTTTGCGATGCCGGTGCGTCACTTTTTGTGAAGCACCAGCGGCATACACAATGCGCCATGTTGCGCCCTATTTACAAAGTGACACATCTAGGCAGATGCGTCACATTATACCTGCGGCAGGTATAATTTATGCAGGGTGGGCGTTCCCGCGCAAAAAGCCTCGTAGAAGTGACGCATTGAAATCTATGATATTTCAGTGCGTCACTTCTAGGACGCCATTGCATCAATATCTTACACCTGCCTCACAGCATATGTAAGACTGATGCAGTGATATAATCATAGCCCTCCCCCCTGCATTGCTGGAGTTGCGTCACGTTTCCGACACAACTCCAGCAATGCGTCAATTTTGCGCCGACATATACGCCAGTAATACTGACGTCATTCCTTGCGACATGATGTGTCATACAGTAAATATGATGCATCCATCATGTCGCAAGGAGGGCGCAGTGAAAACTGTTGCATCGCTGTTTTCACGCAGCGATGCAACAGTTTTCATAAATAAGGCCAGAGGATGTAGCCTTACGGCTAGAGCGGGTGACGTAGACGCTGGGGAACCGGGTTCGAGTCTCGGCAACGACGCTCAACATCCTCTGATTCTGGGCAAATCACTTAATCTTCCCGTGCCTAACAAAAATGAATGTGTCCTTGTGTAACGAAACTGGTGCTATGTAAAGCGCTCTGATACCCGATATCTTCGGGTCTAGTTTGCGCTATATAAAACTCTATAAAATTTTTTTTAAAAAGGCCCACAGTTTTTTATACCACTATTTGTACTGCGAATGGAAAACAGCTACAGATTTACAAGTAAGGCGTGGAAGGGACGGAAAAGGAACTGCGGCAAATTCTATCATAAATCGTCCTTAAATGCGAATTTTGCGCATCTCATAGTTTGCAAAGCTGTGATAAAGATTTCACGAAATTGTGAGCCGATGGACTTCACAACTTCTCACACCACCTTACCGGCTGCCTCTTATAAAGGAACCTTAGTTTACGCAGTTATTAGTGTACAAAGAGTGCAGAATAACTATTTCAGTAATAATGCAGAGTTGAGGTCTGGGGTCATTGAACTATCAGATTCTCTACATTGCTACAAATATTGCTTCACTAATATCTGTGTTATCCAAAGCATTAGTGTTGTTTTCTCACAATCTGATGGACCTTGACTTCTGGTTGCACTTGTGCTGTCTTTCCCTCCTCGCTCGGGTTAAATGAATTTAATTGTGTTTGCCTGTTTCAGATTACGGACGTTTTCGTTTCCAAAAACTCTCTGATTATCGCGGCGATTGGAACCGGCCTTAGAAATAATCTCTTTACAAGAGCCCCTTCTATTCCTTACAGAGCTCGGATTTAATGACTTTATGAAACATAACTTGGACGCCATGAGCCCAAATTTCCAGCATTCCTGGCCGTATTGAGAGCGGTCTGTTTGGGTCACAAGCGGGTCTTTCAATCAAGAAGCGGGCTCGTGCCAAAAAAGTAGTCCGGCCTCTGCGAGAGGTTACAGTTCCATGAAGGGACTTTGTTTCCCTTCATTATGTGGAAATAAAGATTGTTTGCCTGGCTCACGGCCTCGGAACCAGCCACGGAGAGGTTAGTTCCCAAACTCGACGGCTCTGACCTTACATGGCAACCATGGAAGGATGTCTGGGGCTGCGATGCCGGGGACTTAATAGCGGAGAAGTTGTCAAACTACTGACGGAAGGAGGGGACTGCCTCTCCCTCACCGCCATCACATTCCTATTACCAAAGTTTATAAATAAAAATAAAAAACTAACTGCATGGTGTCTGCTTTTGGAAGGTGAGAACCAGTTGCTGTTGTTGGTGTTATCTTGGAAGTTAGCCTCAACCGGAAGAGGAGGTATCACCCAGTGCTTGAAATGGAAAAATAGAAGTGCAGGTACTCTCCAATGAAAAGTATTACGTCACTCTTGAGAAGTGCCGGTACTCTCCAATTAAAAGTATTACGTCACTCTTGAGAAGTGCCGGTACTCTCCAATTAAAAGTATTACGTCACTCTTGAGAAGTGCCTGTACTCTCCAATGAAAAGTATTACGTCACTCTTGAGAAGTGCCGGTACTCTCCAATTAAAAGTATTACGTCACTCTTGAGAAGTGCCTGTACTCTCCAATGAAAAGTATTACGTCACTCTTGAGAAGTGCCGGTACTCTCCAATGAAAAGTATTACGTCACTCTTGAGAAGTGCCGGTACTCTCCAATTAAAAGTATTACGTCACTCTTGAGAAGTGCCGGTACTCTCCAATTAAAAGTATTACGTCACTCTTGAGAAGTGCCTGTACTCTCCAATGAAAAGTATTACGTCACTCTTGAGAAGTGCCGGTACTCTCCAATGAAAAGTATTACGTCACTCTTGAGAAGTGCCTGTACTCTCCAATGAAAAGTATTACGTCACTCTTGAGAAGTGCCGGTACTCTCCAATGAAAAGTATTACGTCACTCTTGAGAAGTGCCGGTACTCTCCAATTAAAAGTATTACGTCACTCTTGAGAAGTGCCGGTACTCTCCAATGAAAAGTATTATGTCACTCTTGAGAAGTGCCGGTACTCTCCAATGAAAAGTATTATGTCACTCTTGAGAAGTGCCGGTACTCTCCCTCTCGAAATAAAAAGGTGCCGGTACTCTGTACCCGGACTGTACCGGCCCATTTAAAGTACTGGTATCACCTCTAGCGACGGACAAAGGTTTTACCTTCACCGGCAGAGTTGAGAAACTTTGGGAGTCGTTTAGATGTTCACTATGTACAAACACTTCAGGGATTAGCACTTCCCAAGAGGCCAGGAGTCTTGAAACCCCTCTAAACTGGAGGGCTTCTAAGCAGTAAAGGGGGAGACCTCATTGAAGGTGAAGAGACAACGGCCAGTTCATTCACAACCTTGGAAATGCCAACCAGAAGGTTTGCTCTGCCACAAACTCCGCAGGGGCCCACAAAAAGGAGGAAAGTGGGAGTGCCTGGGCGCGAGAGTGGTTTAGGGTGTCTAAGGGGAATTGGGAAGCTTGTTTTATCACTGGGTGAAAATGGAAATAAAAATGTATCGAAACATAAAGAGTGCAGACCTCTGGATTTTGTAAAGTTGGAAGCCATTTGGTGGTCATGTGGCCACCAATGATTGCGCACAAGTGGCAGAGGTGCCACCGAAGCACAATAACCAGTTCCCTCACTCTAAATAAGGTGGAATCACTGCCAGTGTTGGAACGGGATCCCTAAAGATTTATGGCAGAGCTGTCGCTCCACCAAACTGTCAAATTTTCATTTTTTGGCAAGCCTAAGATTCCTGACTGCAGCTTCCCCTTAGGTGTGGTTAAAACTAGCCTGACCAATCCGTGCACTAGATTTGCTGGCTCAGAATCTCCTGTGAGCAGAATATTGTTCATCATAAAATCATCAAGACTGCCACTGTAACCCCTCCCTGCACAGGTAGGTGGGCCGGGAGGCACAATACCTACCTGCAGCAGACAATTTGAGTGAGGTAGAAGGAGCTCAAGTGATAGAGGCAGGGCAGGGGTCAGAACGAAAGTGGGACAGAGAAGTTTTAAGGCATGGGCAAAGTGGCCAATTGCCCAGGACCCCCACCTTCTAAGGTGTGCCCTGGGAAAGTGAAGTTTCTCTCTATTTGACCAATGTCTATTGTATTTCTCTATTTAAACCTCTCATCCACTCTGCCTACTGCTACCTCCTACTCTGTCTATCTACCCAGTGTAATCTTAATGATTTTTGGGGACCTGGACAGGACATATTTCTGTTTGACCCGGTTAAAGTTCAACATATCACATACTATTTGGCATTATACGGCCTTGAATTAGCAGGAAACGGGTTATAAAATTCACATTTGTTTCCTACAGTGGCCTCAAAAATATGTTTTGCTAGGGGCCCCTAAAATCCTTAAAATGACACCTAGATGAAGGCGATACTCTGCCATGGGAGGTAGACAGGAAGGGGGATGGGGCTAGTAGTTGAACAGCAGCAATTCATCCACCGCACTGGATGGCCCTTTGTAGCAACTAGTGTGGCCAGGTTCAGCTCACCAGTCTCCATGCTAGATTTCATGGTGTAGCATATTCTGAGGGTGGAGCATGCACCATCTGCAAACCCCAAAGGCTGTCACTTCGAGCCCTCCGTGCGCATGCACCAGATGAACAGAGGGTGAAGTAGACAATGGCCACAGAGGGAGGACCAGGCTTGCAGCAGAAGCAGCTGCTAATCAAGCACATGTGAGTGGTCATGCTGCCTGTGAGCAGTGGCCAGGAACAGGAGATGGAAACTGCTGCAGAGTGGCAACTGTCCACTCGCCGTTCTGCACAAACTGTAGCTGTAGCACAGATGGTTTCCCACTGTTGCAAAGTAGGAGAGCAAACGATTCAGGGAGGGCAATAGGCAGCAAATAAGAGAAAAAACAGAGACAAGATCAGGAGAAGGGGACAAATATGGAAAACAAGGAAAAATGTGAGTTCAAATCAGGTTTCAGACAAGGAAGGGTCAGAACCCACAGGGTAACTCACCGATGTTGATGAACATCACAGTGAAAGTGCCGCTGCTATCAATAAGACATCAAATGTATTGTCAAATGACCAACTTGCAATCATTAATTTATCAAGTAGAAAGTTCAACGAGATTGAAATGAATATTTTACAGAAGGCATTAGTTCTTGTCCAACACAATATTGTAATTTTGTTGACGTTCACATTGATTTCTTCAAGTTTATTCATAAACTGAGATTAGATAATTACTTTAATCAAATGAACAAATGGGATGTTGCCTTTGTTTTGAAATCTGTACCTTCTTTATAAACCATTGCTGGCATAAATGACATACACATGTTATTATCTCTAAACAATCCAGAACACGAAAATGATATTCTAAACATATTTACTGAATTAGATGTAATAGCGGATATCAGCATGCATAGTGTTCTGAAGATGAGCTCTAGATTTATGCCATACAGTCCACAAGATCCTAAAATAGATTTATTCTATGAAAAGGTGATGGAGGAATTACACAAATTGCAGTATGCAGAAATAAGAACATATCTGGGAAAAATTAACCTTACCAAACAGGAAAAGCTTGCTTTGGTCAGTTTGAGTAATGATTATGGCATAGTTATGCGGAAGGCCAACAAAAGTGATAATGCTGTTATCATGAACTTAAAGACTACGATCATGAAATAGAAAAAAAGATTCCGGATCAGACCTACTACAAGAAGGTGGTATTCAATTCCACACCTGAAATGACCCTGCATATTGCTATCAGGCTGGAGGAATGGAGGGAAAGTTGCTTAATTTCCAACTCAGAATATCATGGTTACTTCACACAGGTTTGCATGTATATTCCTCTTACTCAAAGTACATAGTAACACCCCCTTTCCTCCCTGAAAACCTATTATATCGGGCAATGACATAACAATGACTGTCTGAGTACATAGACAAATTTCTACAACCATTGGTATGTAATTTGCTGTCTTATTTTAGAGTCAGCATTGATGTGCTCAATAAATTTGCTGACATCAGCTGGGAGGATCATCTAATGTTTGTAACGTTTAATGTGAGAAATCTTTATACTTGTATTAGAAAGTAATTTGGGTCGGGTGCAATAAGGTTTTTTTGGTCTACACGCAAAAAGGATTATTTTGAAAATGCATTCATGATACTGGAGATGGCTGAAATAATACTCACAAAACACTTTTCTTACATAACAATGACTGATATTAATTACATGGAACTGCAGTGGGCTCTAGTTTTGCTCCCTCCTATTCCAACTTTTAATGGGATGGTATGAGACTGAGAATGACGATGGCAAAAATGCTGGACAATGCTATCATTATTATCTGGACTGGCACCTGTGAATTGTACATTCATATTTTGTTTTTCCTTCTTGAATAACAATATCTACAATGTGGCACTCATAGTCATAATGAATGTCCATAGCAACCAAATACATTTTTTTAGATTTGGAATTATACCTAAAAAATGGCAAACTGCATAATAAGCTATTACATAAAGATAATGTCTTACATGTTTGGAGTGCAGTTTCCAACACAATTATAAATAGTGCTACATTTGGTGAGATGGTACGTCCTAGGACGAATAGTAGTGAGGAATATATTTTTGATTTGACTTTGGGAGAGATAAAGTAACCTTTCTTGGCCAGAGGTTATAGCAATTTATGTTAAACAAAAGTGGAGAATAGAGCCAGACAAATGAAAAGAGATGATACATTAAACACACAAGTCAGAAATACCTCTATTTCTCCGGTATCATTCGTTATCCAATGTGTTCAGTGAAGAGATATTCAGAATAGTTCAAAAACATTGCCCATTGTTACAACAGGTTGTGGGACTAACGGGTCAAATTTGTGATGAACCACAGATCATTTACCATAGAGGCAAATCGAATAGAAATTTGCTGTGTCCAATCAATTTGACAATGAGTGCTAAAAGTCAGAAATGGTTCAACAGACAAACAATTTGGCTTTTTTAATGTAATGATTGCAACATCTGCCAGTTTGGTCTACATAAAATTGAGAAATTTATTTCAATACTCAAAAGGATGGTAATGTAAAGGATTTCATAAATTATTATACAAGCTATGTGATTTATGTGATTGGCTGTAAATGTAACAAAATCTATGTTGGGAGCACTGTGAGACAAATGAAGTGTAGGCTACAAGAGTATGTGCATAAAAAAATAAGAGACTCCAAGTCCCCTTTGATGGCTCATTATGCTGAATCCCATATGTGTTTGAATGTTTTTTGGTTCCATGGTATTGAATTGGTAAGGAAAATGGTTGAGGCAGTGATTTTAGTAAGGCACTTGAGGACAAGCACCTTAGGACATGACATCAACAATGAATTTCGTTATCTTCTGTTTTCTAGAACACCTTTAGAATTGATTATGAAAGCATATGTACATATTATGAATGCGGATAGAATCTCATCTCGAACTTCCTGCTGTTAATGTGGACCTCTGGGTATAGTTCTGGAGGTAACATTTTGATGTAATAACAGATCAGGAGGCTGCTTAATGAAATGAACATGAGAACACATGCACATAATGATATGTTTTTGAACATCGTGGAATGCGAGCTAAGGATAATTTTGTCAACAAATGTAACATTGCACAGTCAATGTAGGCGTTTCCATTATAATTTGCAGATAACCTTTAGATGTTAAATAGTTCAATAGGCTTTCCTGAAAATATATATATATAATGGATTGTGGGGAATGAAGGAGCTACATTCAGAGTGTAAAGTATTCAAACACCAACGAGTTGATTAATCTGATATAGTTATGTTTACTTATCAAAAAGTAGCTCCATGGAAGAGTTGCACAGTAAGTCCTCTTCAATGAAGACAGCGCGTTCCTGCATGAATCATCCCATCATGTCTCACCATGGAGTCATAATCCGATTACCAGATTGTTGAACGCTTGGGCGCATGAATAAGATCATGAATATAATTTTACATGAAAATTAACTGTGGATGCACCGCACTTGCAACGTTCCGTTGATGCACCGCGTTATTGATGCTTCCTTTGCTTGTCTTGTTGTTGGCGCCTTGATGAGATATTCTATTTATTGAATGAGCCCTGAAGAAGCGGATATCCTGCGAAACACACGTTGGCTACTTAAGCATCATGGCTACTTTTTGATGCTGTATTCAACAACTTGGTTATTGACACAATGTTTCACGATATGTTGGTTTTCAAATAATTGATTTATGATCCGTTTAAATGAAGTTTTTGTGAAAATGGATATAGCCTGAAATTTGAGACATAATATTTGATATGTTGGAACTCTTATATGAAAATGATATTCATTTGCTGAAGTAAGTAACTATAACTATATCAGATTCATCTACTCGTTGGTGTTTGATTACTTTACACTTCGAATACTGGTCCTTCACTCCGCACAATCCATTTTTTATATATCTAACATATGTCAGCCGGATACACTGAAATTTGTGGATGAGACTAGCACAGGGCCCTCTCTCAGTTTATCCATGTCCTTTTTGAATTACTAGAATATATATATGGTTGCCCTTTTAAAAAAGTTGACTGTTTATAATGCCAGTAGATTACATAAATTGCAGTCACATTTCCAATAACATCTAGAATTCTCTGCCCCAAAAAAAACTATTTAGTGAGACTTCATACTAATCACAGCATTATTAGGATGGTATAACATGTGGTGACTACTCACTTAGAAAGCATATGTACGTAGCAGCAGTTCAATATGTCGCATCACTGAATGCCATTGAGCATGGGTGGAGTCTCATTTTGGAAAAAGTGTGACTTCCCATAATGAATTTGGATGTTTATATATATCCAGAATTTTGTTATAAAAAATTATATGTTGTTTTGTTATTTGCTGAAATTAAAATTGGTCATCCAAAATACTAGAATTGGTCCTCATACATGAGATCTCTCTATATATATTACTATATCTTGCATTTACAAGGACTTCCAGTACAGTTACATGGCTGGTTTTATCATTGCTCCATATTAATCTTCTGTGGACGATTACATAAGTATATATTTTGTCTATAATTATATTAATTTCACATAATTTCTCATTTTATATTTTTATCTGACATTTGTTACAGCATTGAAGAATATTATTGAATAATATGCAATAAGAATTGATTAAGATTTTTGGAGTCTCAAGATTGCTGTTTCCATACGGATTACCTACATGACAGATTGAGTCACTCCTCAATTAGAGTCTTGAAATAAGAAAAAGTTATTTTTACATATATATGTGCTCACTGTAACAATAATTTTTACATATATGGACATTGAAATTAGCATGGACTATATTTCCTATTCCACTTTCGCAGACAGCATTCCAAAGCTTTAATGTTGCATGGTCACCAGTGGGCTGTATTCTTACGGCAACAGGTACATGGTTTTTGCAGCTGATCTATGTAGGTGCAGCATCTGTACATACTGTTTGGTTTAAATGATCTGAGTTTGCAACGGTCATCCATCAGCTACTTGCTTTGTGGATTATTTTGAGTTACAACTGTGTCTGTGGAAACATCAGTGATGTCATCAATTATTCCATTTAACAAGTTATGAGTGAAGTTATATGTGAGGTCATAAGCAATGCATGGTGGGGTGCAAGTTATAGTTAGCTCACTGAACTATAACTGATGAATTTCAGTTGTTTTGGTTTTAAAACAGTGTCTTAATCTTTCTTCAACACGTAACTATTTATTTATTTGAAAGGTTTTATATAGCGCTGGCTAGACCCGGAGGTATCAGAGCGCTTTACATGAGTATCAGACCATAGTTGCTGGTTACATCGTTACAAAGGTTGCACAGTTATTAGAGCATAACTATATAATTACATGTTAGGTCGAGCCAAACAATAAGGACAATATACGTAAGGGAAAAAGCAGGCAAGGGGAGAGATACAAGGGGAGAGGGGGTAGGAGCAGGGGAAGTAGACAGAGAATGAAGGAGGGAAAGAGGAGGGGGAGGGTGAGAGACACAGCATGAAAGAGGAGGAGGAGGGTGACGGGGGCACAAACCGGTAGACGAGTAATAGCTGCGTCCAAAGTCCAGAAAGCTGTGATCCCAGGGGAAGTGGCATCATTCCCCCATCTCCGTTGCGAGAGGCTCCCTTTACGCAGTGGACTCTCTCAGAGGGGTCTCTGAGACTTCAAGGCCTACCTACTGGATCCTTCCCCAAAAAGGGGAGAGGGAGTGCTTTGGCAAGGGGCGCCATACCAAACCTCAACTGAGAGTGGCTCCCTTGGCACTGTTGACTCTCTCAGAGGGGTCACTGAGACTCCAGAGTATAAATATTGGATCTTTCCCCAACAAGGGGAGAAGGAGTGCTTAGTTAAAGGGCACAAGGGACAGGGGGCTAGGCGGCGTAGCAGACAGGGGAGAGATTCAGGGGAGAGGGGATAGGAGCAGAGGAAGTAGACAAAGAATGAAAGAGGGAGAGCGGTGGGGGAGGGTGAGAGACAGAGCATGAAAGAGGGGGGGAGGGTGAAGGGGGCACAAACCGGTAAACGGGTAAAAGCCACGTCCAAGGACCGGTAAGCTGTGATCCCAGGGGAAGTGGTATCAATCCCACATCTCCGCTGCGTGAGGCTCCCTTTACGCAGTTGACTCTCTCAAAGGGGTCTCTGAGACTCCAAGGCCTACCTACTGGATCCTTCCCCAACAAGGGGAGAGGGAGTGCTTTGGTAAGGGGCGCCATACCATACCTCAACTGAGCGTGGCTCCCTTGATGCTGTGGACTCTCTCAGAGGGGTCACTGAGACTCCAGGGTATGAATATTGGATCTTTCCCCAACAAGGGGAGAAGGAGTGCTTAGTCAAAGGGCAACAAGGGACAGGGGGCTAGGAGGCGGGTCGGAACTGGCAGGTCAACGGAGGGGGAATAAACGGCAAAAGAAAAAATCACATTAATTACAAAAAGATAACACATTCAATACCAGGGTAAATTAGCGATCCAGAAAAAGACAGACTATAATGTCTGTTGGGAGAGAAACATCCTCTGTACAGTAAAAGATGTGTACTTCTGCCCAGAAGGCATAACTGTACTGTTGTCTGGATCCCTAATGCTTATTTTATTCTCATAGGCGAACACGGATCATGCATGTGTGCCAAGACATAGGCCTGTCTCTCGGATTGCAGTCTTGTTGGACCAGGAGAGGCTTCCAAAGCGCTACCCTCATAGTGGTGGAAGGCTATCGCATTCACCAGGAGTTAAGCAGCCGAGCGTAGTTGTGGCAGCATACCGTGTAGTGCTCAGTAGTAGTGAACAGGACCTTTTTACCATGTGCAATTGGAGCAAGGCCTACAGGCTCCATCACCTTTTTTAAAGTTCCACTGCTGTGTGCTTAACTCACCCTTGGCCTACATCAGGTAGATATGGAGTGCTGCATAGGTCAGGAGTAGTGACACTGCATTAGTTGTATGTCTGCGTGCAGAGGGTACAGTATGATGTTGGAGCAGTACTGTGCTGTAAATGCATGGTTACTACATGTACTGGGTATCTGCATGCCTGAGGGGCATAAATTACTTGAGAGATCGAGCACTCTACAGTGCATTTGCAAGGACAGCATGTGATGGGTGTATGTCTGCTTGCATGAAGTACAATACATGCAGCATGCACATAGTGAGTGTGTGTGCTGAATGTATGTGTACATGGGAGGGTACAATGCATAGAAGTATTAGGACTAAACAGAAAGTGTGCTCTGAATGTACACTCAATGCCCGATTCACAAAGGTAAAGTTGGACCAAAAGTCTAACTTGACTACTTTTTGGTATTCACAAAGGTAAGTTACTACTAGTAACTTTACTACTAGTAATTTTACTAGTAGTAGCTTTACTTCTAGTAACTTTACTAGTAGTAAGTTTACTAGTGATAAAGTTATGAGTAGTAACTTACCTTTAGAATACTAAAAGTTGTAAACTTAGACTTAAGTCTAACTACTTAAGTCTAAGTTTACTACTTTTTGGAACAAGCCACTGCCCAAAGAGAGACTGAGGCTACGACCTGCGGGTTGGACCTGCACTGTGAGGGAACTGCCCTCTATTCACCACAGAGGACTGCCGGAGATGCCGTAGACGATGTTGAATCCTTGCTATTGCCAGTCAGGAGCTGAAAAAAGGATTCCCCCTCCCCTGTTGAACAAAGTCAACTTACTGCATCTTCGCACTCAGGAGAGAGTGACCTGCACTGCCGGGTGCTGTCATGTGGGCAGTGAACAGCCCAGCTTCTCTGAACTGAGCAGAACTTGCGAGTGCACGTTGAAGTCACCGGCTGCATTGCTGAATTCTTCAGTGCTGTTAGAGCGGATAAGACATAAACTGGGTCAGTTGGGTCGGAGGACAACTCACTGCTAATGGTGCTAGTGGCACCATAGATGCTTTTTTCTCAGTTCCCAAAGAGTCAAAAGTTAGAACTCTTGAAGACAGCCTAATAGTTTGCATTCACTGATGTGGCCACCAGTGAATGGGAAGTAACCCTAAAAACATTACAGGAAGGAAAGTGAGACAGGAATATGCCTGAAAACTACTAGAGCCCCGTCCTCAAGGGGGACTGAGTTTTTGCATTTGAATGTTGCATTTCTTTGCATGCGTAGAGTTAGAAATAAAATACTACTTTTCTTATAACAGCAAGTATTTGGCTGGACATCGATTTATTGTTCGTACTGTTTGCACTTTTGAGTTATGAGCTGTGTTCGCTGACCTGTATCTACATCAGTGGTGGCCGCTACTTACTGCTACTTAACGGGGTGGCGGGCAGGAGGGGGTCGAGGTGGTAAATTGAAAATAAACAATTACCTGCAGGCCGGCCATCGCCTCTCGGTCCTATTCGGCTCTTCGGTGGACTCCAGGAGCAGGAACCAGGTAGCACACAGGCTCCCAGACTCCCCTAGCCAACCACGACGCTGCTATACAGCAGCGTTGTGATTGGTCTAAGCACCATGGTTCCTGCGCTCAGAGAGGGACTGGGAGGCTGTGCATATTCTCCACCCAGGCTGTGCACAGCCGGTGATGAACATGCAAAGTGTGCATGGCTGTTTGGCCAGCCCAAGACAGCTGGCAAAACCATCATGCGCACTTAGAGTGTGCTCACCACTCCTCCCCATGGCCCCCACTCAGGCCAGCCCTACCAGCCTCGCACCTAAGCAGTAACGGAAAAATAAAATTATAATAACATTGTGTTATTATCATTTTATTTTTCGTTTTTAAACTGCTCACAGAGCAGTAGGGCGACGCTCCACCGCCTTAGCAGAGAAGCCGCAGCTGATCTACATCCCACCCGAGGGAGCCTTGACTGCTTGACCACCGCTACCACTGAGATTCAAGTGCAGAAGGGGTACTGGTCCCAGTTGAGTGGTATCCGTAGTAGGTCGGGCTGCAACAACACGGTTGGGCCCAGTAGCCTTCTAAAAGGGGTTCTGACAATGTCACTTTAATCTTTGTTTTTTCAGTAGATAGATAGATAGATAGATAGATAGATAGATAGATAGATAGATAGATAGATAGATAGATAGATAGATAGATAGATAGATAGATAGATAGATAGATAGATAGATAGATCGGTGGGTGGGTGGATGGATTGATGGATGGATGATTAGTTAGATAGACGGACGGACAGATGGATGGATCATTTGAAATATTTTATTTTGTTTAACATTATTTCTTTTGTGGTGTTATTTTAGGTCCCTGTCTCCATTATTTTCCATGTAAGTGTGTTGCAGTACCCGTGATTGGCCATGTGTGGTGCTGGACTTACTGTACAGTTTGCGAGTAGCAATTGGCTTGAGCTTTTGTGGACTGATGTTTGCATTTTCATGTCCCTCTCTAAACCTCTCCCCCCAGCACCTCCTCACCCCTCCTTAATCCTCATCCATGTAGTGGTAAGTATTCCCCATTTTCCAACCACTATCCTGGGTTCCTCCTACATTTACTACTAAAACATACACCTACGTGTGCAGAGATCTCTACACATGTGGCGGAGAATTCCACATAGAAAAGATAAGTCAAGTGGAAGTCTCTGAACCAGGTTTGTGAATATAGTTTTGCAGTATGTGAGTAGCACTGTTGTAATAATACTAAATGTACTACAAAGTGCAGTTTGTGAATAGTCCGTGATATGTTTTAAATCTATATTCTAGTTACTCGATATAGTGCAATCCTATCTCCAAAGGGCAGCAGAGCATGTGACTGGGACATTTTTACTACAACAGGCGCATCCAATACACGGAACCGTACTGCGTGTACAGAGCCTAATAGTAATGGGAACATGTACTTGGTACTGTACATGACAGCACATAATTTGTTTACATCATGCACATGTACACATTATTCAGTTACACATATTTGCAATCTGAGGTACCTGTTAGCTGTGATTTGTTCAGGATCAAACTGTTTTTGCTCAGGTGACAAAGCTGGGATTAGAACACATAACAGTTGATTGGAAAGTGAGCAACGCAGCAGATAGACCAGAGACTTGACATAGGGTACAGTGGTAACGTAAAATCTGCAATGAACTCTCCACTGGAGAAAAAACTGCAGGCGGATTTACCACTGTCTTACTGTGGTACAGAAGTGGTAAATCGATCGCAGGTAGTCCTCCGATAGGAACCCACTGTTGGCGGAATTTATGGCTCCGACGGCTCAGTGGCCTATTGCATTCACTGCAGGGGTCGATGTTTGATGCAGTAGGAACAGGTTTGAATCCTGGCAGGTGCGTTCAGCCATTCATCCTCCTAAGGTCGATAAAGAGAGTGCCATTGAGCTGAGTACCAATAAATGTCTGTCGTGTAGCAGCCAGCACCCTACGGAGGGAGCGTGTGCTTTACAAATACACGTTATGATACCATATTTTGCGCTTTTTACATTCCCCCCTCCCCGACCCCTTCTCTAAATGAGCCCCCCAGAGCGCCACCCTCGAGTACGCAGCCGCAGCGGCGATGCTTGCACAAAGGTTTATGAGCGTGCGATGTCCTCGTGTTTATTGTCCTTATAAAATATACATCGCGCTTTATTGAATTGCTTGCTGTCGGAATCTGCAAGAGCATTATTGCCTCGCACACTTCAGGAGGAGACGGATGCCGGATGGGTGTAATTTCAGCGGCGGCAGGTGCGATAAATCTAATATTTGTTGTTGAGCGGATCGATCGTAAAATCCTACAGCGAGCCCAGAATGTGTGGCATAGGCAGGATCAGACACTTCAGGAGAAGCTGCAATATGTATTCATGCGTCGAGATTTATTCCACGTCAAGGCAATGAGGATTCTGTTTTGAGTTTTACAGAGGAAACATGATGGCAGGATCAGCTCATAGTATAATACCGAGCGTTGTCTGTTTTATTACAGCATATGACATGCCCTTTCACCCCTCATTCCACGTCCTCTCTGCTCCTCAGGTCACTCCCTCTTGGTCGTGGCACGTGCGCTCCTTACCTCCCCTCTCTCTTCCTCCACCTCCCCCCCTTCTGTGTTCTCTCCATTGCCCTCAGAGGGATGTATGACATTAGCACGTATGCATATACAACGCCTTTACCACGCATCAATTACAACGCAATGCCTTTATCACGCATTGCCTTTACCGTGCATACACCTTTTTTCAAAAAATGCCTTTAAAACGCCCGGTACATATATGGAAAGATAGAAGGTAAGTGAAACATCTATATATTTATATATATGTGTGTGTGTAAATATATAAATATATATATATATATTACCTACTGGCGGTCGCCCCTAGGTAGTAATAGTTAGGACCATGTTGCCATAGGAAAAACATTTTTTGACTTGCCTAGTACTTTGGCGCCAGTTGACTAATCTTCACAAAATTTTCCCCCATAAATGGCAAGTTAGGTCTTGTTGCGCATGGGAAGTTTCGGGGTGATTCGTGGAGCGGGCCCAAGAAAAAGGGGTGTTAAAAAAAGTGTTTTTTCCCATGTTAATTGCCATAGGACCTTTAGGCATGCCTGCAGCCTGAACCGCGGGCGGAATTAGACCAAATTTGGCAGAAGGCTAGCTTTTGATTCGCAGATTGTGCCTTTTGTTATTAGGTGTAAATCCATTCAGTAGCTGTTGAGAAATGTAAGAAAATACAGATAGTGATATCTGTGGCCACGATGACTTCGCGAAAAATAATGAGCTTGTGCAGGGAAATGCAGAGCTCTGATTGGCTGCCAACACTTCAACTAGGAAAGTTTAGCAGCCATCTTAGGACTCAGCTTCAACCGAGTCCCAAAGAAATATGTAAAAAGAAAAAGAAAAGGGGGCAGGGTAGTAATACCCTGACCCCATAAAGTTGGCCCTGGGGTCCCAGAGGGACCACAACAGGCCAAAAAAGCATTAAAAAATAAAATACCACAATATAGTGATATTTGCAAATTCGTGGTAAATATAAAAAAAACAAGCGCTGGGCACTTATCCCCCGGGTGGGCCAGGTCCCAAGGGCATGCCATTGAAATAGGAGTAGAGCACACGGGGCCCCCCTCCTAGGGCTTATGAAAACCCTGGGGACCGCCACCTCCCCAGGCCACTCGTTTTTATGTATGCAGGGAGGCCCACATGGCACTCCCACGCCCAGGGACCGCCACCTCCCCGGGGCTAATATCTTTGTAACAGGGGGCCTCACATACCCCCAGGGGCCCCAGACACCACCACCTCCCCGGTGCATTGTTTTTTATGTATGCGGGGGGGGCCCACATGGCACCCCCATGCTCCGGGGACCACCACTTCCCTGGGGCCAAATGCTCATTTTAAAATAGGAGGGGGCCGTGGGCCCCCCTCCTGGTCTGTTCTCAGCCCTGGGGACCACCACCTCCCCAGGGCAGGACCTACTACATTAAAGGAGCGGCCCACCTCCTGGAGTTATAGATGGCCTTTGGGACCGCCACCCCCCTAGGGCCGGCTCCTACTATGCCCCAGGGGCCCACCCACGAGGCATAGCTGTTTGCTGGGGCTTGACTGGAGTTTGGACAGCTCCCGCCAAGCCACAGGAAACACTATGCTTTCAGCAAGCGAGAGCAATGAAAATGCTCTCACTTGCTGGAAGTGGAGTATTTTGTCTATTTCCCTGCCCACTGTCAGGCGAGCAGGGAAACAGTCAAATTGCTTTCACACACAGGGAGCTGCATGTTTAGCAGCTCCCTGTGTGTGAAAGCAATGCTAGCTTCTGCAGGAGGCGGGGAGCCAGCAGGGACCGTGGGAGCCTTAAGGCCCCCCCCATGTTCCCAATGCTAGGGCACCCAGGGATTTGTGGCTGGGCCCCGGGGCCTAAATCAGCCCGGGAGGGCGGCCGTGCGGTCCGCCTCCCCCATTGCAAATAGGCTGGGCTCCAGGAAATGGGGTCACTGGGGCCAAAAACGGCCGGGGGAGTGGACCGCGTGGCCTCCATGCCCTATTTTTAAAAAAAAGGAATGTAAAGGCCAGACCACGGCAGACAGGGTCTATGGGGCCATAATCGGACCGTGGAGGGGGGCCACGTGGCCCCCTCCCAATTGGAATAAGGCCAAACCCAAGGGGATGGGGTCCCCAGGCCAAAATTGGCCGGGGGAGGAGGGCTGCAGAATCCCTCTCCCCAATTAAAAAAATAAAAAGCCGGGCCCCGGGAGATGGGGTCCCTGGAGCCAAAATTGGGCTCAGGAAGGTGGGCTACCGTGCCACCTCCCATGCATTTCCAATGTGAAAAGTTATCTGTAATCCTTGATGGAGGTGTTTGCATCCTTGCTTTTCTCGAGAACAAAATCTCACATAGTGTCTGTGACGAGGGGGTTCTTTCTTGACATCTGCTGCTGAGACCAGAGATCGTGTTCTAAACGTATACAAATGAAAAGTATGTAAACTTGCCTACAGGCCCCACCCGTTTGGCCCTGCCCCGTATAGATTAGCGGTGTGCAAAGTCTTCCCACCCTTTTCCCAGCATGATGGACAGCTTACTAAAAGAACCTCTCAGCGCGTTTCTTGCCCATTTTAGAGACACGCTCCTCATGCCTAGGAATACTATTGCATCACCCCCAAACAAAGATGCACTTACTTCTGCACAGTACAAATCATTAACTTTCAAGTGTGTTTTCTCTGCAGTTCCACCTTGTAAAGTTATTTGATGAAGACGCTCGAGGAACAATCACATTGGCAAAGTTACAGACACACAAGGTCACTGGAGACATTTTCTCTGGGTCAATTACACAGTTGTAGTGTAGGAGATGCACTATACCCAATGAGATAGCACTTACTAATTAGCCAATAGAAAGAACTCGATTTGCGTAGAGGTGTTGCACAAAACGCTGGCCTCTTCTTGAATAAATACATATGGCAGGATTCCTTCTAGCACAATGCTCATTTAACAGAAATTAAACATCAACGGGAAGAACTTACAGATATAAACAAAGCAGGTGCCCTGACTTCTGTAAAATACTAATCATCCTAACATCGTGGGCATGGCCAAGGCAAAGCAAGTATGCTTTCTCTGCATTTCCACTATGAAAAGTTATCTGTAATCCTTGATGGAGGTGTTTGCATCCTTGCTTTTCTTGAGTTCAAAACCTCACATAGTGTGTGTGACGAGGGGGTTCTTTCTTGACACCTGCTGCTGAGACCAGAGATCGTGTTCTAAACTTTTACAAACTAGAAGTATGTACATTTGCAGGGCAGGATTCATTCTGGCACAATGCTCATTTCACAGAAATTAAACCTCAACAGGTTACAGTTAGGAAATAAAATTTTAAAAACTGTTGAAATTTACTGAAAAAAAACAAAGGTTACAGGGACGTTATGGTTAGGAAATAGAATTTGAAAAGCCTTAGAAATTCACTAACAAAAGCAAAAGTTATAGGGACGTTATAGTTAGGAAATAGAATTAAAAAACCTTAGAAAGTCACTGAATAAAACAAAGGGTACAGGGACATTATAGTTAGGAAATAAAATTTAAAAAAACCTTAAAAACTCACTGAAAAAAAAGGTTTCAGGGACGTTATTGCTAGGCTCCGCTTATGACCCACACATTACATCACTCATCTGTTTAAATCTGTTTTATTTAATTTCCATTAACAAAGCAGACATTCACATTTCAATGCACATGCTTCCTCAGTTGCCTCTGCTGGTTATACATTACATAACTCACATCTGTATAAAATCGGTCTAAGCATATCAATATTATTGGGCAAGTTAGTTACTGATGTATATAGAAGCTCTGCTTACATCCTGCGTTAGCCTCCACCACTAGCTGCGGTGATTTGATCTACAGGAGCATCCAATATAGACATCCGTGGTATAGTAGCTGTGAGTTAGTATACTAACATGGGAAGTGGGTAATAATGAATGGGGCAAAGAAAAATAACCAGTTGGTGGTATATCTAACTGGAGCAATCCCTGATCCTTATCCTGATAGATTTGCCCACTTCTTGCTTTCTGGATGCTGCTAAGACTACAGTGAGTATTGCGCTGGCGCATTTGCTGGCAATGGTTCTTCAATCGTATCTGTGTCGGGGTCAGCGTGCCTCCTCTGGTTCGCCCTCAGCAGTGTTGTTGGGGATTAGCTTGTCTGCAGTATTACTGTGTTCGCTCTGTAAATCCCTTATGATCATGTCCCAGTTTGCTGCCATTGAAATCCTGCAGAGGCCTAGTGTATCTTCCCAACACAGTGCAACGCTTTCTGCTTTATCCCATGTTTGCAGGTTGTGCAGCCCGGCCTGTGTCTGGGGGAGTTAAGGGGATTTCCATCTTTTAGTGATCAGCCGTTTCGCTACCGCCATTCCCAAGTCCATAAAGTGGGAGGTCACCTTTTGGCTTTTGCTTCTGCGGTACAGATGCAGGATACAAGTCTCCCATTCAAGGTGGATTGTGCACTCCGTGTAATGAGACAGGGCTTCCGTCACTGCTCTCCAATATCCCTAGGGGCGCGGGCAGTTCCACAACATATGTAGCAGGTCAGCATCTACAAGGCGGCAGCGTGGACAGGCGGCGTCCGTGCGATTAAAATATTTATTGGTTTTGGCTGGGGTGAGGTACGCTCTCTGTGTAATGTAATATTGTATCAAACGAGAGCGCATGTTTCTGGGAACGTATATAGGGCTTTTTAGTGCTGCGGTCCACTCATTGTCTGTGAAAGGATGGCATAAGTCCTCTTCTCAGTGCTGCCTCAGGTGTGATAATGTTATTGCGGTATGTTGTCTGAGGGAGGACGCAAACCACTTCGTGAGGTGTCTGACTCACCCCAAGACGTGCAGGTACAGGATTGTTAGGTGTGTTGGGAGTTCATTTGTCATATCACCCCATTGGTTAGTCAGGACTGCTAGAAGTGAGCGATGTAGGAGAAATTGGCCTAGGTGTAACCCATCTTCTTCAATCAGTGTGGCATATGGTGCTAAGATGCCCTCCCGGTTTAAGTCTCCTGTATCATGGATCCCTGCCTCCCACCATTAGCGTAGTTCGATTGTCGTTGTGACCACGCGACCCCTAGGCATGCCCTGCAATGATAAAGCAGGCGCATACGGTTTCACATTTCGGGTGATATATAAGCACCTGCGATAACATCGGTATGCCATGTTGAGCAGTGGTGATGGTGGTTTCTGCCTTACACAGGGATAGAACAGATTGATCAGGGCATTGAGGGACCAGGGTGAGGAGGTATTTGCCGTGTCAAGTAGGTGGTGACTGGCCAGCCACCGGGCCACCCATTGCAGCTGCACGGCAAGATAGTATTGTTCCATATAAGGCACTGCCAGGCCCCCTTGGTTGGTCGGCAGGTAGAGTTTTTTAATAGCCACCCGACAACGAGAGCTCCCCAGAGAAAGTCCCTGATGGTACTTTCAAGGGCGCGAAAGGAAGTTGGTGGGATATATAGGGGTACATTGGTAAAATAATATAGAAGCAGCGGCAGGACCACCATTTTAATTAGAGCCATATGGCCCATGACTGATAGTGTGAGTGTACCCCAGAAAGACACAGGGGAGCGAATGGATGTCAGCGCCCTACCCATAGTACCCTCCAGGAGGTCCACATGCCGGCGATAAATCCTTATTCCTAAGTAGCAAAAGGCGCCTACTTGCCATTCTATGCGGGCTCCGTTGTGTGCATACATCGGGTCCGGGCATGTGCCGTCAAAAGGATATAGGCTTGATTTTGCTGTGTTCACTTTCAGGCCGGATAGGGCAGCAAAGTCTCCTAAAGTGAGCGCCAGCACGGGGGGAACCGATCTGACATCTTTGACATAGATAAGGAGGTTTTCCGCATACAATGAAATTGTATGCACTCTGTCCTGTTATGTTTCATAACCTAGGCCTAAGTAGCAAAATGACCTTTTACCTACATTTGTCCTACCTTGCTCTGCAAAACGGTTCTAGCAATGACCCTTTACCCAGTTATGTGCTGAATAAATGTCGATTGGTTTCCTTGAAACTAGCCTCATTTATTATGCATGAGGATTCTTAGCATCATATCTTAATCCTCTGCACATGACGTGCATAAATGGATTAACATACTCTGTACAAAAGTCATATCTATCTTCATCCTCGGAGGACAGGGCTACTTTGCATAATTACAATTATTGATAGGCACATCTACATAATCGTACTCACAACATATCGATTGTGTTAGAACCCCCGAGGCTACCTTTTTGGTATAGAAGAACCGCACCTTCACTAGGTAACGAGAGGAG
The DNA here is from genome assembly GCA_963921515.1 of Calotriton arnoldi. Taxonomy (NCBI): domain Eukaryota; kingdom Metazoa; phylum Chordata; class Amphibia; order Caudata; family Salamandridae; genus Calotriton; species Calotriton arnoldi. Next base: position 1,678,220 of record CAWUFW010001223.1, read on the forward strand.
ATGCTTCTACGCTGACACTAACACGGAGGTCCCTGCACGCTGAGGCTTTAACAAGCATCGGTCTGACATCCCTTGCAGGGTGTCCAACTTGTGTCCAAGACGGGGTCCTTCCCTCTTTACTAGGGGATTCTTGGCTTTACACCAACATACATGCTAGGTATACTAAGGTAGGGCCAGCATTGTAGGAGTACGCTAAGATTATTGTTTTTATATATGCCTGCATATATTTGTTGCTTAGCACCATGGCAGAAATTTATCTACTGTTTACTCTATTGGTGCTTGTAATCTCTTACATTAGCTTCTGTCTATTGATTGTCGCAGCAAACATGTTTTATACTAGAATGCCACTGGTTCAATAAATGCTTATTGAAAACATCCCCAACGTTTATTCTGTGTATATCTCTGAGACTGAGTGAGCACGATTGACTGAGTGAAAAGTACTGTACTGTTTCCACGATCCCTGAAGGGTCAAGAGTTGTCAAGTTCAATGGTTGCCAGAAACTATGCGCTCCTTGGTAAGGTGCGGGGGCTTATAGTGGCACTGTGAGCTAGCTGGTCTATAGGCTGACATATCCTGTGGGCATGTCCGGAATCAGTCTAGACACCAATCCCTTAGTTTATGTTGTCCAACAAACGCACAGATCCTATGTATTTTTAGGAACTACATGACATGGCGCCCAATGTTGGTTTGGTTCTTATTTAACGGTCAAATCTGAGCAGCTCAGTCGTGCTTTCTCAGAGACACCTACTCACATTTAACCAGAGACGTTTGGAGTGTGAAGGGAAACCCGCCGCAGCTGAGTAGGTAAAACCTATGTATGGGCTTTAGGTTATGCAAGCTTGAAGGATTATAATTCCCCACACTGTGCAAAACCTTATCTCTTTTCCTTACTACTTCCTCCCACAATGTCTGTCAGTGGAGACCGCGCTGCGGTTATAGAGTAAGAAGAGAAGGAAGTTGCTCTTAACATTACAGAAAATTGCTGACATGCAGTTACTATGAAATTATTGCAATACGGCCTCCCGGCACCGGGTGGTAGTATTACCTTCGTGATAGAGGCACATGAAGCATTCAGGACAGAGGTATTCTATTCTTGGGTCAAATTCTTGTCTGCAGATGCACGCACAAAGTTGTTTCATACTTACATTGAAGATGACACACCTGAAGAAAACAAACCATACATGGACGTAGAAGTTCCGTTAATGTACCAAGAGCATATTAGTTGGTTTGCATGCGCCCTCTCCCACACCGCAACAAATGTGAGACTCGGTCCGCTCAGCAGAGAAGGAGCGACCTGGGTGGCCTTGCTGCTTACACACCGCTTCCAGAGATTGATTCATTGCCAGCAGCAGAATTACGTACACTTTAAAGAGACGTAGTAAAACTATACAGAAACCTTACACAGTTCGTAATGCAAACACTTACAATTCAACCTGCGCAGATTACTCAAGCTGGTCAACCTCAAATGAATACAACAAATATCAGCCCACAAACGCTGAACGCGATTATGGGAAGAATGTCCACTAAACGTGAGCAAATGGCATTCTGGATAGCACAGAAAATAGCACAGCTTGAAGCAGTATTTCCCCATACGAGCCCGCAGGAAAAACACAAAATACTAACAATTTGCTTGCCAATGGGGATAGCTCCACCGATAGAAGATTGTACCACTTGGGGTACAGTTTTCACTGCTGTTTATACCAGAACTCATGATACCCCCTTAATAGCAGTTTTACCAGATGTATTGAAACAAATACAGAATGAGTATGGATCATACCCTGCTCTGGACTTGTGGATGAAACTGTTGGTCAATTTTGCCCAGGCATCAGCAATTATGTTAGGTAACATGTAAGGAGAGGCAGCAGCCATGGCTATATGCCAATGCCTGAGGGAATTCACTCCTGCACAACAGGATAAAACTACCTAAGATTATTGAAGAGACCTATGCTTCTCTGGGCAGAGATAACTTGGGAGCTAGACCTGAAAAACCACAACTGACGGGTAATCCTGAAAAGGATAACTCAAAGCAACCACCTGATTCTTCTAAAAAGAAATGGAATAACAAACAATCAAAAAATAATAAGCAAAATACATCAGGACACGGGGAGGGTCTCCTTAACAGGAGCCATCTGAAAAAAGATATAATCTTAGAAACCGTGATAATATTAAAAAACCTGACAGGTATCAGGATACTGATACACGTTCCTCTTGTTACTTTCAGAGTTCATCAAAACGCTCGGAGAGGGAAGGACGGTCAGAATACAGATCAGAAGAGCAAGTCAAGCCAAAAGGGGAGACATCGCACTTCAGACTACATTATCAAACAAGACCAAAACTAAACCTCAATTTAAAAAGAAGAAGGTGGCTGGCCTTAAAATAAGAAATGCCCAGGCTACTGAAGACTCTGCTTATGAATGGGGAATGGGCTCTGATGATGCTAGACAGTGCAGCAGAAGTAACAATAGCTCACCAGAACCTGATGGAATTTCTGGTGACAGCAGCGTTGAATGAACATATCACGCTGGAGACACCGGATACGAGGGTAAGTGTCCCGGATCTTTTATCCGAAATTACGCTCCAAATGGAGGGGGACATACCCAGGAAAGTGAATGATCTCTTTTGGGAGAACCTGACATATGGATACGACATCCTTTTGGCTCAAAGAGATTGGCCACCTGAGTTCGTTATAGAGTGCCCGAAGGGGTAAGATGTAATTTTACAAGCTTTCTCCAACCTCATTCCATAGTCACTTAAAAATTCATACGTGCAGGAGTGAGCGTTAGCGCTAGTTCCTCCACTTTACCACAATCATGTAGGGTGGGAGGCTGAGTCACCTCACCATGAAATACCATTAAAATCTACTCCTACTCCACAGAGGCAGTACCCAATAAAACATGATGCAAAGAAACAAGTCAGGGAGATCTTAGATCAACTTGAATACCAAGGTGTGATTGAAAACTGCACCTCTTCCATGAATAATCCTTTGTTTCCCGTAATGAAACCCGGCAATTCATACCGTCTAGTTTTAGACTACAGGCATTTGAACACATGCACATGAACATTTGCAGTACAAAATGCACACAGTGCAGCATTAATGAATAACATTGTGCAGAAAAAATATATATATAACAACACTAGATATCTCGAACGGTTTCTTCTGCCAAAATATAGCACCTGGAAGCAGATATTTTACAGCATTCTTGGCTCTCGTCACTTAACGCATTCTGTAGACTGCCCCAAGGGTATAAGAATAGCTCTGGGTTGGTCTCAGCAAGAGCAACAGAATTACTTCAAAATAGTGATGAGGAGGCATTGTCCTACGTAGATGATATTTATCTGACGGAAGATGAGTTATTGGAAGTCTTGAACAGGGTGAACAACATAATTCTGGGGTTCGCCAATTTGAGCTACAAATTTAACTTAAAAAAATCAAAAATTGGCCACCTCAATGTCCTATTTTTAGGATATCAGTTATCAAGTGAAGGGAAAAGCCTGGCAGCTATTTTTTTTAGAAACATGTGCGCTGCTCCAACCTCCAAAGACTCTGAAAGGTTTGCAATCCATTTTAGGATTCCTAAATTTTGGCAGAACATACATTTTATATTATGCTGAAAGGGTTAAACCATTTTTTTACGACCTAATCAGACCTGAGTTTTCAGTCCAACATTGTACACAGGAACACACAGAAATTCTCTGGCGAAACATTACCCATAGCATACAAATAACATTTGTGCACAAACGCTGAAATGCGTTTTGCATCCACGGAAAAGATACTGACAGCAGTGCAAATTACTGTAGTGAAAGAAAGATCACTAGCACAGGGGAAATGCATAATTGTCGTGACTCCAGCACCAACCTATGAGGCTGTTACCAAAGCAAGCATTCCAAATGCTAAAGCACTGCATCCACAATGGATACAATGAGCTAATTCTCTCACTGCAACAGATTTAGATTACAGATATGTTCCTACACTGATGACACAAGCATTTCTGCAGTATGAACAAGAATATCCTCCCCCGAATGAAATCTTGCCTCTCGATCAGTATGAATATGTAGGAGAGTAGGATCTGCCTCTTATGTTGCCCCCACTTTTTTTCTGATGTTTACACTGGTTTCTGGCTATAGTCCGGCTGGGCCCCTGCTAATCAGGGCCCCAGCCTCTCTGTTCTCTCTAAACGATTTGGAGTGCACACTAGGTGCACTAGTGATTGGATACTGTGGTACCTTATGAGTCCCTAGTATATGGTACCTTAGGTACCAAGGGCATAGGTACTTCACAGGCCTACCAGGGGCTGCAGCATGTATTATGCCACCCCTGGGAAGCAGACCAAGTCTGACACCACAGGCCTGCTACTGAGGCCTGGGTGAGGTGGTGCTAGCACTCCTCACTGAGATATAGGTTCCCTATATCTCTCCTGCACACACATATAAACCTATCAGTCACCCCTAAGGCAGGCCCTATCAATCCTGAGGGCAGGGTGCTTGGCTTCTATGTGAGGGGGTGCCTCTGCCTGAGCAGGGCCCCTCGGCAGCTCTCAGAGTTCATTCTCTGGTGCTGTTTGTGGATGCGGTTAAACCATATACTTTTAAGTGCATTATATCCTCGCGGTAAAATGCTAACTTTGGAATGGCTGCATCGAAACATGTCGTGTTTGGTGTCAAACATCTTGGAATACTACCCCCCCGCCAGTCCTGGCAGCGGGGGTAGCATTCCACCCTTCTAGAGGGATAGACATGTACCTACTGTGGAAACGCGGTAGAATCCTGCAGAGCCCTGGCATCACAAAATGGATGCCACCAGTCACAGACACTGGGCTGCCCTCCTGCTGATGACCAACACTCGCAGTGGAGGAAGCCCAACAATAGATATCCTGTCCCAAGGGGTGTGACCACCTTCCAGACAGGGTTTAGTGTATTGGGGCTGGGTGGGTGCACTCTTAGAGTGCTTTGAAGTCCTGCACTGGGGGAGCAGAAGGCTCCTCTGTGCATATGCCAGTTCAAACTGGCTTAGGGGCTACCTGTCCCTGCTCTGGCGCGAAACTGGACAAAGGGAAGTGGGTGTAGCCACCCACTCCCCTGACCCTCCCATAGGTAGGGTCATAGAGCTAGTCCCTCCCTTTCTTTTAGTATAAGAGGGGGAACCTGTGCATTGCACCCTAGATTTCCCTGGACGATGCTCTGAAGGAGAATCCCGGACCTTCGACGTTCCACTACCTTTGGAAGACTGAAGAATCTCCTTGGAGTCAAGGAGTGACTCCCTGCTTGGCAGGCACCAAAAACTACAAACGACGGTCACAAACTACGCCGCTCCTGCCGGAGTCCGAAGTCCCTGCAGCCCAAGAAGTGGATTTCCTGACTTCTCAAAGGCCATCGTGAGTCCCCAGCGAAGCTGAGGCCAGTGGACCCCAAGAGTAACGAGGAACCGCGACCCCTGGGTACTGTGCACTATTGTCGCGTGAAACCCCTTCACAACATTCCACAAACTTGTGCTTTGGACCACATGTGGTCCCAGCCTCCAGCAGGAATCCCTCTTAAGATCAGAGGCCTACCACGTCCCGAGTGACCGTGGCCCCTGTGAGCGAATCCTCCCGAGGCGTCTTCGCGATCCTTTGCCAGCCGGCTTGCGGGTCCCCAGAAGGCTTTCTAAAGAAACCAAAGGGCTCCCCTGGTTGCTCCAGGCCCGCCCTGACTTACCCTCGCTGGGTGAGTCCCACAGACCTTGCTGGTCTGCGCCATTGTCTCTTCACGCTTTCCCCAAGACTTGCTGTTACCAAGGCTTGTTGGCTTCGATCGAGTCGCCGACACCGCAGTAAGCTGCAGACATTGTGGGACACACCGAATCCAGCTCCTGGTCATCATCGACACCTCCTGGACCTCGTGGCTGAAGAGTCAAGGCAACCGCGAACGACCTGAATCTTGCAACGACGGTGGGCATCCATCTTCCTTGCCCCGAGTCACTGCCAAGTGACTTTGAACACTGTCCCCTCTGCTTTCAGGTCTTCCATCTCCCGAATCCAGGCTTGGATTCCTCCGGACACTTCTCCTGTCGCCGCAAGCAGCAAGTCTTCACTGGCTCCCATTGAAAACGACGCCGCGACCCGACACCAAAGAACACCTATGCACCCGGCTCCCCTGGGTGAGGTAACTTCAGCACTACAGTGCTCCTGTGGGTGTGGGCCCTAGAACTACTTACCCTGTAAGTGACTTGCTTGTAGCTTCCCTTGAAGTGTCCTAAAACTCTAACTTTCTAAGTGCGACAATTGCGCTGACTCGTACAGGGTTCGCGTCTGTGTTAGACACACCGCGTCCATCTCCTTTGCAACACTATCTAGAACTGTATCCTTTGACTCGTACTGAGTCCGATCGGTGTTCGCCTCGAACACACAAAGGGCCTGTAGCACTGAGATCTCCATTGCACTGACTCGCACAAGGTTCGCGTCTGTGTTAGACACAGCGCGTCCATCTCCCTTGCAACTCTATCTATAACCGCGTCCTTCGACTCGTACAAGGACCGATCGGTGTGTTCGCCTCGAACACGCAAGGGACCTTTAACATTAAAATCCCAATCGCGTCTGAGCGCATAGACTCGCACAGGACTCGCACCGGTGCCAGGTCACCGCGTCCGTCCCCTGTGGGTCTCTGTAGTAAATGCTGAGGCTTTTGTAGTAAATAATCTTCTTTATTTAAGGTTCAAGTGCATAGTGAAGTGGAGCAGTGCTCTTAGTAAGATCCTAGGCAAGAGTGACCCCACATTCTAACATTCTCCCTTATATACACATTCCAAGTGATGTCAACTTATTCCATACATGAATATTCCACATTAACCAAGAATGCATGTTACTACACATCCCCTTTCCTAATAAAAACAAATGAGAAAACAAACAAATAAAAGTTACAGAGGTCTACTGAGGACAGAAACGTCTTAAAAATAAAGAGTGACTATTTACACACAAAATCATGTAAAGCTTTAGGAGTAACAATACATCTTCCATACCTCGTGGAGACAGGTATACAATCTTGTTTGCACACTTGTTCAGACTCGCTAGAAGTAGTCGGAATGTCATGAACGGCAGGTTCATGCACACCTTTTGAAACTGGGTCATTGTTTGAGTCACTAGGTGTAACTCCTTGTTCTTGTTCCACATCCAAACCAGGAACAACATGTGTAGTATTTGGTGTAATATCACGTTCAGTCGCCAACTCTGAACCGCTGCTAGGGCATAACCACCAGTAATCATCACACATTCCCTTTCTTTGGAAACTTTGTCAAACGAAGAATGTGGTTGTCGAGCGACTGCAACGCGACTCATGTGATGGACACTGCCATCATCCAACATTATAGTATTACGCATGACTTTGGAGATAGCTCTTGGTTCGGAAAAACGAGGTTGTAATTTTCCAACCATCTTTGCACTTTTGATTCTTACCAATTGACCAGTCTTCAAGGTTACATTCTTGGTACCATGTTTAGTGTCAAAATATGCTTTGTTTTTGTTTTGAGAATTAGAAATGCATTCTCTGACTTTCGTGCTGTCCCAAACATATTTTCTACTCCTGCCCATCCAACTGGGATTGATTTTACAGTAAGGAAACCTCCCTCTCATAAGACCAAAGGGACTCTCACCACACGTGTCATGAACAGTGATCCTATACGACCACACAAGTTTGTCTAGTTCAACATCCCAATTCTTCCTCTCTTTGTTAGCTAGTTGTAAAACACCTTTTATAACTCTGTTGACTCTTTCTACAACAGAATTGCCCCTGGGATGATAGAGGGCAGCAAATCTTTGTTTTATACCTGTAGTCTGCATGAACATTTTCATGTCAACAGATTTGAATTGCACACCGTTGTCGGTCAGAATAGAAGCAGGTAAGCCTTCTCTAATAAAACATTCATCCAGAAATCGAATAACAGCTGAAGTGTTAATGTGTTCTACGACCTTAACTTCAATCCACCTTGAAAATAGGTCGACTAACACTAAAACATATTTACATAAACCATCCTGCCAGGTTATCGGTCCCATAATGTCCAAAGCCAAATCTTCCCAAGGTAATTTGGGACACCCTAAAGAAGACATAGGTGGGTTGAGTGTCTTCTGACTTTTGTCAGCACATTCACAACTCACACACTCACGTACTAGTCGTTCAATCTCCAAATCCACCTTGGGCCACCAATATAATGCTTTAATATTTTTCTTCGTTCTTGAAACTCCTGGATGCCCATCGTGTCCAATATTGATGATTTTCTGTCGCATTCCTTTGGGAGGAATGATTCTTTCACCACGACACACAAACTCTCCATCAATACTTAATTCATCTCTCACCTCCCAGAATGCTCTAATTTGGGGATCAGCTTTACATTCATTGGACCAACCATTAGAAATTTTGTCTTTCACAACCTTGAGTAATTCATCTTTTGCAGCTTCTTGTTCCCATTCATCCATGCGTAAACCACATGATTCTGCGAAAATTCCAGCAACGCAAAAATCATTCCACATACTATGATCAACCTCTCTAAGCGGTAAGGACATTCTGCTCAGAAAATCAGCGATGACGTTTTTGACTCCAGGTACATACTGCACCTCATATACAAAATCTTGGAGCCTCATAGACAACCTGGCAATCCTGGCTGAGGCTCTGCACAAACCTTCTGTAGTGAGTAGCTTCGTCAAAGGTTTGTGATCTGAACGGAGAATAAACTTTTTGCCCCAAATAAACTTCCTAAAGTGCTCTATCGCCCATACACACGCCAAAGTTTCTCGTTCGATTACTGAGTACTTCTCCTCACAAGGTGACAGAGAACGTGAAGCAAATGCTATCACGACCTCTACACCCTGTTCTGTTAATTGTGAGAGAACGCCTCCCAGGCCCTTGCCACTTGCATCAGTGGTAACAAAGGTATCGGCAACTGGGTCAAAACCTTGTAAAGTAGGTGCATTGGTGATGGCAGTTTTTATATCTTGAAATGCACTCTGGCAACCAGCACTCCAAACAAATGGGGTTTTGTTTTTCATTAATTGACGCATTTCATAAGTTTTCTGTGAAAATTGATTGACAAACTTAGAGTAAAACTCAGCTAAACCCAGGAAAGACCTGAGTTCATCCTTGGACTTAGGTGCAGGAGAATTAACAATGGCATCAACTAATTTAGCTTTGGGTTTGATTCCTGCATCACAGATCTCATGCCCTAAGTATGTAACTTTTGTTTCAGCAAATTTACATTTGCTCCCTTCCGCAACCAAACCATTGACCTCTAAGATCTTAAGAACCTCCCTTAATGTTGAATCATGATGAGACTTACTTTTCCCCATCACCAAAATATCATCTTGAAAGAAGATGACCTCAGGAATATGACTAAACAAATTAGACATCAAACTTTGAAAAACTGCAGCCGCTGATGCTAATCCAAACGGCATGCATTTAAATCTAAAACAACCAAAGGGAGTGCAAAATGTGGTCAAATGTCTGCTTTCAGGGTCTAGGACCACTTGATGATATGCGGAAGATAGATCTAATGTAGAGAACCATTTGGCGTTACGTGTAAGAGACAACATCTCATCAATTCTAGGGAGGGGAAATTGATCCACTAGAATGTTGTTATTTAAGTATCTCAAATCAACACATAAACGGGCCTTTCCATTGGCCTTGCGTGCTACGACCAATGGAGAAACCCACTCAGCCGCTTCAACAGTTTCAATTACATTGTTTTCTAGCAATTTGTCTAATTCAAGTTTAACTTCATTTCTAACAATAAACGGTATGTTGCGTGCTTTGTGTATTTTTGGAACGGCACCTTTCTTCAAAAGAATTCTATGAGTGAATCCTTTAAGCTCGCCCATTTGACCAGAAAAACAGTGGAAAACTCTTCTAGTACCCATTTTTGTGTGTTTTCACTGTCACAAGAAATAAGAACCTGCTCCTTGCTATTAGGATCAAGGATGATATTCAGATTCTTCTGATCCTTCCAACCTAGAACTGACGGTCCTTCTTTAGAGACATATAATTTACCTGTAGAGTGTCTACCTTTGAACCGAAAAACTAGTACTCTGAAACCCAGGATATCAATCCTTTCTCCTGTGTAGCTTTCAGGTGCAATATCACTAGATTCCAACCCACTACCAATACAGGAAATGAATAACTCCTCCCAAACCTGTTTAGAAATGATTGTGTAAGGAGAACCTGAATCAGCAGCTAACTGAACGAGAACACCACCTAAGGAAACTTGACAAATGGGTTTAGAGGAACATGAATCAGAAATATTCAGTACAACATTTTTTTTTTTGTTGAACTGTGTTTGTATCTCATCTCCAGACGTAGAGTCACTGTAATGTTCAGTATCTTGAACACAAGCTACTTTACCATTATATTTTTTGTAGGTTTTCCTTCTGCAAGCCTTGGCGAAGTGACCAACAATGCCACACTCAAGACATTTTGAAGATCTTGCTGGACACCTGTCAAAGTTAGCAGAATGAAAACGACTACCACATCTGTAACACACAAGATTTCCCATTTTATTTGTTCAATTTTCTCTTTTTTTTTTCTTCTATTTTAAGATCTCTGTTGCCCTTGTGACTCAATTTTCCTTCAGAGATCTTATTTACAACTTCAACATCCTTCTTATCATGAGATAACGTAGCTTTAGCACATCGTTCTGATAATTCAGCTTTCTTAACCATGGCAATAATGTCTTTAAGGTTACCTTCGCCTTCAACCCATAACTTATCCTGTAAGTTCTTATTTTTTGTATACATGACAATTTGATCCCTGACCAATTCGTCATGTAACTGTGCAAACTTACACCTGCTAGCAATTTTTTTTAAAGAAGAAACGTATTCTTCAATACTCTCGTGTTTTTCTTGCTTCCTCTGAAAGAAACTATGTCTAGTTACAGCTATGCATACCGTAGGAGAAAAATGATCATCTAAATCTAAAATTGCAGCTTTAAACACATCAATGTCTCCCCCAGCCCTTTCATGCTTTTGTAGTTCATTGTAAACTCGCAAGCCTTCGGGACCTAGATAATACATGAGTACTCTTTTTTTTCTTTCTGGAGAAAAAGTTCCGCTAGAATCCTCCATGTTTGCAATGTAGTTTAAAAAGTACTCCTTCCAGTCTAACCACGCCACTGGTGGTTCTCCTGGTACCGCTAAAAATTCTCTCGGGGTATTAATGTGCATGGTAGATGCAGCAGCCACAAGGTCACCTGATGTTGTACTAGTGCCAATTGTTGTAGACATGACTTGGATATAAAAAAATGTCAACCGTAAAACAAAAGCACACGTTGAATAATTAGTTGAAAGTTACAAGTACGATGCTCCTTAGTAGAAAACTGACGAATAAATAGTAAAAGTTAAAGTGTACATATGTTCCAAATGGTGGCTCACAGCATAACACTTCCACAATGAATATGGCTTGCTCAATACCCTTATGACAGCGCACAGTTAGTAAAGAAATGTACTAATGGAAAATACCCTTTTTCCTTGAAGAATGGAAGCTCACCGCAACGCTGGTGACATCGCAACTCCAGAGTGAAATTGATTGCTGAAGCACTGTTACTATGGTAACTGGTGTTTCCAAAATGGCCGCTGTGCGTGACCCCAAAGCGCGCTGAAGTCAGCTGACCCTGCGTGAGTAGCGTCAGTGCGCAAACGTCGACGTCGTCACAAACACATCGGGACCATGAGGATCGAATGCAAGAGCGTGCCAAGTGCGGGGTTTGAAATAAAGACAGAATGGCGGAGCGCGCTGACCACGGGCTATGAAAATAAATCAGTTGGTCAACTGTAAGTAAGGCCTGCCGGCGCGGCGCAACACTTACTAATATTGACGGTCGGACAATTCCTCGTAGGTCAGGAAGTCTGCTGAATAAATTTTGACGTTAGCGCATGATTTCGCCTCCGTTTTCTTTCTTTTCTTCTCTTTGTTTTCTCCCCGTTCTGAAGTATCGTCCAGTAAAACTTGCCTCCGTGAATAGCAGCACTCTTCACACGTGAAAAGGTTGTGCCCAGCTCGTCGCCAAAATTGTAGTAAATGCTGAGGCTTTTGTAGTAAATAATCTTCTTTATTTAAGGTTCAAGTGCATAGTGAAGTGGAGCAGTGCTCTTAGTAAGATTCTAGGCAAGAGTGACCCCACATTCTAACATTCTCCCTTATATACACATTCCAAGTGATGTCAACCTATTCCATACATGAATATTCCACATTAACCAAGAATGCATGTTACTACAGTCTCCTACAACTACCTGGGGTGGTTCTTGGGGGTCCCTCGATTCTAGATGCCCTAGACCTAGGTCTAGCAAACTAAGATTGTGATATTCGATTGTGCTAAAACTTATTTTGATAACATTTGACTTGTACATATGTTCCTGACCTCTAATCTCATAAAGAGATTAGTAGAGAGTGTTTATTAATAAATACATATATATTTGATATATATACCTGTGTGGTGTCTTTTCATTTGGTGATTCAAGAGATTGTGTGGTAAAACAAGCTGCTTTACATTCCTTCAAGACTTAGCCTGAAGGCTGCTCTCCACAGCTACCACTAGGATAGCTTTCTATAAAGGTTGTCTTAAACCTATCTACCATAAGAGTCGAATTGTTCTGGTGCAAGGTGTCCACTTTAATTAGTGAACAGCATATACCAGGCCAACTTCTCACATTGGTGGGCAGCATGTGGGATTCCAGCTTGCTATTGTTTTACCAGAAAATCTCTATTTGAATTACTAACTGAAAACCACTATAGGTACTTAAGGTACATATAAAGTCAAGCTTAGTATCAATAAGTTCTACTGAGCTTAGAGCTGTGTGCCAAGGGATAGCACACCCTTTCTACAGCTCAAGCTAGTATCAGTAGGCCACAAACTAGTGTAGGTAGTACAACACTGCACAACACTAGAATGTCCTTAAAGGGTGGAACCAGTGGATCCACTCAGACTCAGTATAAGGACATGGCTTTCTCTGACTTGAGAGCCATGTGTGTTGAAAGACACCTGAGGCTAGGACAGAGTCCCTCAACCCTACACCTGATAGATCTGCTGACAGCAGATGATCTTAGATTGGCTCTAGGAGCTAATGGGTCTGAATCAGTGGGTGGGTCAATTACAGTATCTGGGTCAGATGATGAAAATCAGAATGACCAGGACTCTGTGTTTGAAGGGCCAGGCCTCAAGGGGCCTGAAAAGGACAGAGGAATTCTCCCTAAGAGAACTGACAGAGTGGACGAGAGGCATAGGTCCCCTTCCAGGGAATCTGAGCACTCTTATCACTCTGGCAGAGAATTTGTCCAGCAGAGGAACTCATACTTTCCCATAAGAGAGACCTCCTCTGAAAGAATGTGCAAACTGCTGCAGTATGAGGAAGCAAGAGTTGCCCTCAGAACCAAGCAGTTGGCACTGAATAGAGAAGCCCTGGAGATCCAGAGAGCTTCTAGAAGAGAGGGGTTAGAACCCCTTGGTGGCAGCAACAGTGTCCCTAGAGGTAGAGAATCTATTCCAGACCATAGGAACCTGAGCAAGGTTGTTCCTCCCTACCAGAGTGGGGATGATATCCACAAGTGGATAACTGCTATGGAGAGGGCCTGTAGAGTACAGCAGGTCCCCCAAAAGCAGAGGGCAGCAATCTTGTGGCTCTCCTTTTCAGACAAAGGTAGAGACAAGCTCCTCACTGTTAGAGAAGAGGATGCTGATGATTATGAAGTCCTGAAGAGTGCACTGATAGATGGGTTTGGCTTAACCACTGAACAGTACAGGTTGAAGTTCAGAGACACCCAGAAGGCACAGACTCAGGACTGGACTGACTTTGTTGATTGTGCAACCAAGGCTCTGGAGGGTTGGCTGGTTGGCAGTACGGTTACTGATTTCAAGGGATTGTATAATCTGATGATGAGAGAACAGATCCTTAATAATTGCCAGAACCAGTTGTTGCACCAATACCTGGTGGACTCAGATCTGACCTCTCCCCAAGAATTGGGAAAGAAGGCAGACAAATGGGTCAGAACCAGGGTGAGGCAGAAACCCCAGAACCAAGGGGGTGACACTAAGAAGCAAGATCCTAAGGGCTCTGAGAAAGGTGGGGATAAGTCAAAAGACCAGAAGTCTTCACAAGGGCCCCAAAAATCTGCATCTGGTGGGGAGTCACAATCCAACAAGGGAAAAGGCCAAAAGAAGCCCTGGTGCAAATTCTGTAAACAGAAAGGGCACTGGACTTCTGACTGTAACAAGTCCAAAGACCAAACCACCACCACTCCTGCCCCTAAGGCAACTGTTCCCCCTAGCTCAGCTACTGGTGGAGGTGGTACACAGAATAAGGGTGTAGTAGGGTTGACCCTGGGTTCTGAAGTGGACTCTGACCTAGTCAGGGTACCCACTCAGGCAATGCTGATTTGTGAGGGAGACCTTAATATGTCCTTCCTAGTGAGTTCCAGTAATCTGGGCAAATACAAACAGCAGCCTGTAATAAATGGCAAACAGGCTTTGGCATTTAGGGACACAGGTGCTAGTGTCACCATGGTGGCAGAGGATCTTGTGGACCCTGGACAGATCATCCTGGGCGAAATGTACCAGGTGACCAATGCAAGCAATGTCAGGACCAACCATAGTCTGGCAGTTGTGAATTTCTCCTGGGGAGGGGTAACTGGCCTCAAGAAGGTTGTAGTCAGTGCAGACCTCCCTATCGAATGTCTATTGGGCAATGATCTAGAGACTTCAGCCTGGTCTGAAGTAGAGTTATGGACTCATGCTGAGATGTTGGGCATCCCTGCAGAGGTATTTGCTGTGACCAGGTCACAAGCAAGAATGCATGACACTGAACCAGCTCTGGATCCTGGAACAATGGACCAGATGCTTCCCAAGAGGAGGAGCAGTAGGGTAAAGGCAGTGCCTTCCCCTCTGTCTCAGATCACAGATTCACCCCCAGAGGGAGGTGAAGCAGATCCTGAAGAAGGAACTGCCCCAGAGGAACTTGAGCCTGATCAGGTTGAGTTCTTGGGGTCAGGGGGCCCTTCTAGGGAAGATCTGAGTAAGGAGCAACAGTGCTGCCCCTCTCTTGAACCCCTCAGACAGCAAGCTGCTGCTGAGGCTGCTGGGAGTGCTAGTGGGTCCCATAAAGTTTATTGGGATGAGGGACTCCTATATTCTGAGGGTAGAGACCCAGCCCCTGGAGCCACCAGGAGGTTGGTAATACC
Organism: Calotriton arnoldi; assembly: GCA_963921515.1. NCBI lineage: Eukaryota > Metazoa > Chordata > Amphibia > Caudata > Salamandridae > Calotriton > Calotriton arnoldi. The sequence goes on from CAWUFW010001223.1 coordinate 1,693,404, forward strand.
TCAGAAGTTTAAGGGGTTCCTCTTGACCCTAGCACATGACATCCCTTTAGCAGGACACTTGGGCCAAAACAAGACCTGGGACAGGCTTGTTCCACATTTTCATTGGCCACATATGTCAGAGGACACAAAGGAGTTTTGTCGCTCCTGTGTCACATGCCAAGCCAGTGGTAAGGCAGGTGGCACAACAAAGGCCCCCTGATACCACTACCTGTGGTGGGGGTACCCTTTGAAAGGGTAGGGATTGACATTGTTGGTCCCCTTGACCCTCAAACTGCATCTGGGCACAGGTTTATCCTGGTGGTAGTGGATCATGCCACCAGGTACCCAGAAGCAATTCCCCTGAGGACCACCACAGCCCCTGTGGTGGCAAGAGCCCTCATTGGAGTCTTCTCCAGAGTGGGTTTCCCAAAGGAGGTCATTTCTGACAGAGGTACCAACTTCATGTCAGGATATCTAAAAGCAATGTGGAAGGAGTGTGGTGTAACTTACAAGTTCACCACCCCTATCACCCACAATGCAATGGTTTAGTTGAACGCTTCAACAAAACCTTGAAAGGAATGATTAAAGGACTCCCAGAGAAGCTTAGGCGGAAATGGGACCTTCTTCTTCCTTGCCTGTTGTTTGCATACAGAGAGGTTCCACAGAAGGGGGTTGGTTACAGCCCATTTGAGCTTCTGTTTGGGCATCCTGTGAGAGGTCCATTGTGTTTGGTAAAAGAGGGCTGGGAGTTACCTCTCAAGCCCCCCAAGCAAGATGTGATGGACTATGTACTTGGTCTCCGCTCCCGGATGGCTGAGTACATGAAAAAGGCAACCAAAAACCTGGAGGCCAGCCAAGAATTACAAAAAGCTTGGCATGACCAAAGGCTGTACTGACTGTATACCAGCCAGGACATAAGGTGTGGGTATTGGAGCCTGTGGCCCCAGCAGCCCTCCAGGACAAGTGGAGTGGCCCCCATACAATAGTTGAACAGAAGGGAGAAGTCACCTACCTGGTGAATCTTGGAACTCCCAGGAGCCCCCTGAGGGTGCTTCATGTCAACAGATTAAAGCCATATGTTGACAGGGCTGACATGGGCTTGCTCATGGCAACTGATGAGGACCAGGAGGAGGAGAGTGACCCTCTCCCTGACCTGCTCTCTCAGAACCCTGATGATGGGTCAGTAGATGGTGTTGCTTTGGCAAGCAGCCTCACTGACCATCAGCAAACTGAGTGCAGACAAGTTCTGCAACAGTACCGACATATGTTTAGCCTGACCCCTAGTCAGACTTCCTGGTGCACCCATGAGCTGGACACTGGAGACAGTCTGCCTGTCAAGAATAAGATCTACAGGCAACCTGACCATGTCAGGGACTGTATCAGGACTGAAGTCCAGAAAATGTTGGAGCTAGGTGTAATTGAGCCTTCAGATAGCCCTTGGGCTAGTCCAGTAGTCCTGGTACCCAAGCCTCATACCCAGGGTGGTAAGAAAGAAATGAGGTTTTGTGTAGACTACAGAGGCCTCAATGCAGTCACTAGGACTGATGCCTATCCCATACCAAGGGCAGATGAGCTGATTGATACTTTGGCCTCAGCCAAGTATCTAAGCACGTTTGACCTAACAGCTGGCTACTGGCAGATCAGATTAGCTGATGATGCAAAAGCCAAGACAGCATTTTCGACCCCTGGTGGGCACTACCACTTTGTGGTGATGCCCTTTGGATTGAAAAATGCACCTGCCACTTTTCAGAGGTTGGTGAATAAAGTTCTGACAGGGATGGAAACTTATTGCTCAGCTTATCTAGATGATATTGCTGTCTTTAGTTCCTCCTGGCAGGATCACCTGGTCCACCTCAGGAATGTTTTGGAGGCTCTGCAGAAAGCAGGCCTCACTATCAAGGCCACTAAGTGCCAGATAGGGCAGAGTCAGGTTGTGTACCTGGGCCACCTTGTAGGTGGAGGCCAGGTTCAGCCTTTACAGAGCAAAATCCAAACCATAATGGAATGGGTTGCTCCAACCACCCAGACACAGGTGAGAGCCTTCTTAGGCCTGTCTGGGTACTATAGGAGGTTTGTCAAGGGATATGGATCTATAGTGACCCCCTTGAATGATCTGACCTCAAAGAAAATGCCAAAAAAGGTTCAGTGGACAGCTAGCTGTCAAAAGGCATTTGAAGACCTAAAGCAGGCCATGTGCACTGCCCCCATCTTACAGAGTCCAGACTACACCAAAAAGTTCATTGTCCAAACAGATGCTTCTGAGCTGGGTGTGGGAGCTGTACTGTCTCAACTGAATGATGAAGGTCAAGACCAGCCAGTAGCTTTTATTAGCAGAAGGCTGACCCCTAGAGAGAAACGTTGGTCAGCTATAGAGAGGGAGGCCTTTGCTGTGGTGTGGGCCCTGAAGAAGCTGAGGCCATACTTGTTTGGCACTCACTTCATAGTTCAGACTGACCACAAGCCCCTCCTATGGCTTAAACAAATGAAAGGAGAAAACCCAAAACTTTTGAGGTGGTCCATTTCCCTACAGGGGATGGACTATACAGTGGAACATAGACCTGGGACCCAACATGCCAATGCAGATGGACTCTCAAGGTATTTCCACTTTGAACACGAAGACTCAACTGGTCAAGGTTAGTTTAGTGTCCCTGCGTTTGGGGGGTTGTGTAGGAGAGTAGGATCTGCCTCTTATGTTGCCCCCACTTTTTTTCTGATGTTTACACTGGTTTCTGGCTATAGTCCGGCTGGGCCCCTGCTAATCAGGGCCCCAGCCTCTCTGTTCTCTCTAAACGATTTGGAGTGCACTCTAGGTACACTAGTGATTGGATACTGTGGTACCTTATGAGTCCCTAGTATATGGTACCTTAGGTACCAAGGGCATAGGTACTTCACAGGCCTACCAGGGGCTGCAGCATGTATTATGCCACCCCTGGGAAGCAGACCAAGTCTGACACCACAGGCCTGCTACTGCAGCCTGGGTGAGGTGGTGCTAGCACTCCTCACTGAGATATAGGTCCCCTATATCTCTCCTGCACACACATATAAACCTATCAGTCACCCCTAAGGCAGGCCCTATCAATCCTGAGGGCAGGGTGCTTGGCTTCTATGTGAGGGGGTGCCTCTGCCTGAGCAGGGCCCCTCGGCAGCTCTCAGAGTCCATTCTCTGGTGCTGTTTGTGGATGCGGTTAAACCATATACTTTTAAGTGCATTATATCCTCGCGGTAAAATGCTAACTTTGGAATAGCTGCATCGAAACATGTCGTGTTTGGTGTCAAACATCTTGGAATACTACCCCCCCCGCCAGTACTGGCGGCGGGGGTAGCATTCCACCCTTCTAGAGGGATAGACATGTACCTACTGTGGAAACGCGGTAGAATCCTGCAGAGCCCTGGCATCACAAAATGGATGCCACCAGTCACAGACACTGGGCTGCCCTCCTGCTGATGACCAACACTCGCAGTGGAGGAAGCCCAACAATAGATATCCTGTCCCAAGGGGTGTGACCACCTTCCAGACAGGGTTTAGTGTATTGGGGCTGGGTGGGTGCACTCTTAGAGTGCTTTGAAGTCCTGCACTGGGGGAACAGAAGGCTCCTCTGTGCATATGCCAGTTCAAACCGGCTCAGGGGCTACCTGTCCCTGCTCTGGCGCGAAACTGGACAAAGGGAAGTGGGTGTAGCCACCCACTCCCCTGACCCTCCCATAGGTAGGGTCATAGAGCTAGTCCCTCCCTTTCTTTTAGTATAAGAGGGGGAACCTGTGCATTGCACCCTAGATTTCCCTGGACGATGCTCTGAAGAAGAATCCCGGACCTTCGACGTTCCACTACCTTTGGAAGACTGAAGAATCTCCCTTGGAGTCAAGGAGTGACTCCCCTGCTTGGCAGGCACCAAAAACTACAAACGACGGTCGCAAACTACGCTGCTCCCGCCGGAGTCCGAAGTCCCTGCAGCCCAAGAAGTAGATTTCCTGACTTCTCAAAGGCCATCGTGAGTCCCCAGCGAAGCTGAGGCCAGTGGACCCCAAGAGTAACGAGGAACCGCGACCCCTGGGTACCATGCACTATTGTCAAGTGCAACCCCTTCACAACATTCCACAAACTTGTGCTTTGGACCACGTGTGGTCCCAGCCTCCAGCAGGAATCCCTCCTAAGATCAGAGGCCTACCACGTCCCGAGTGACCGTGGGCCCCTGTGAGCGAATCCTCCCGAGGCGTCTTTGCAATCCCTTGCCAGCCGGCTTGTGGGTCCCCAGAAGGCTTTCTAAAGAAACCAAAGGGCTCCCCTGGTTGCTCCAGGCCCGCCCTGACTTACCCTTGCTAGGTGAGTCCCACAGACCTTGCTGGTCTGCGCCATTGTCTCTTCACGCTTTCCCCGAGACTTGCTGTTATCAAGGCTTGTTGGCTTCAATTGAGTCGCCGACACTGCAGTAAGCTGCAGACATCGTGGGACACGCCGAATCCAGCTCCTGGTCATCTTCGACGCCTCCTGGACCTCGTGGCTGAAGAGTCAAGGCAACCGCGAACGACCTGAATCTTGCGACGACGGTGGGCATCCATCTTCCTTGCCCCGAGTCACTGCCAAGTGACTTTGAACACTGTCCCCTCTGCTTTCAGGTCTTCCATCTCGCGAATCCAGGCTTGGATTCCTCCGGACACTTCTCCTGTCGCCGCAAGCAGCAAGTCTTCACTGGCTCCCATTGAAAACGACGCCGCGACCCGACACCAAAGAACACCTATGCACCCGGCTCCCCTGGGTGAGGTAACTTCAGCACTACGGTGCTCCTGTGGGTGTGGGCCCTAGAACTACTTACCCTGTAAGTGACTTGCTTGTAGCTTCCCTCGAAGTGTCCTAAAACTCTAACTTTCTAAGTGCGACAATTGCGCTGACTCGTACAGGGTTCGCGTCTGTGTTAGACACACCGCGTCCATCTCCTTTGCAACACTATCTAGAACTGTATCCTTCGACTCGTACTGAGTCCGATCGGTGTTCGCCTCGAACACACAAAGGGCCTGTAGCACTGATATCTCCATTGCACTGACTCGCACAAGGTTCGCGTCTGTGTTAGACACAGCGCGTCCATCTCCCTTGCAACTCTATCTATAACCGCGTCCTTCGACTCGTACAAGGACCGATCGGTGTGTTCGCCTCGAACACGCAAGGGACCTTTAACATTGAAATCCCAATCGCGTCTGAGCGCATAGACTCGCACAGGACTCGCACCGGTGCCAGGTCACCGCGTCCGTCCCCTGTGGGTCTCCTACAACTACCTGGGGTGGTTCTTGGGGGTCCCTCAATTCTAGATGCCCTAGACCTAGGTCTAGCAAACTAAGATTGTGATATTCGATTGTGCTAAAACTTATTTTGATAACATTTGACTTGTACATATGTTCCTGACCTCTAATCTCATAAAGAGATTAGTAGAGAGTGTTTATTAATAAATACATATATATTTGATATATATACCTGTGTGGTGTCTTTTCATTTGGTGATTCAAGAGATTGTGTGGTAAAGCAAGCTGCTTTACATTCCTTCAAGACTTAGCCTGAAGGCTGCTCTCCACAGCTACCACTAGGATAGCTTTCTATAAAGGTTGTCTTAAACCTATCTACCATAAGAGTCGAATTGTTCTGGTGCAAGGTGTCCACTTTAATTAGTGAACAGCATATACCAGGCCAACTTCTCACAGAATACATCATTTATACTGATGGATCTGCCCAGCCTGCCGTAGGAAGTAAACAGCAATACAGCGCAGCATGTGCGATTGTGAAGGGACGTAAGCAGGATGGCAAGTTCCGTCTTAGCAATACACAGACGCAGTCTCTAGGAGATTGCACGGAATAGCTGGCAGAACTGAAAGCCCTGATACTGGCATTAAAAAATACGGATCGGGAATTCCCCACACTCCTTGTGTGCGATTCATTTTATTGTGTCCAGTCGTACAATGAATATCTTCACTATTGGGGCCAGAATGGGTTTAGAGACTCCAAAGGTTGCACAATAAAGCACAAGCTGCTTTGGGAACAGGTGGCAAAGCAGAAAGAATGCTTGCCACGGGCTCATGTTATTCACACATTGAGTCATCAGCGTGTTAGCATGCACATTGAAGGGAATTCATTGGCTGATGAAGCCGCCAAGGCGACAGTGTGAACTGCTGCCGTTGCTGCAATCACTCGTTCTAGCACGAGGCTAGACGGACAAATAATGATAGCTGTAAACACTACATGCAACAGCTCAGCCTTGCCAAAAGGTTTTCCACTCAAGTATTAAGTCGCTTGGACTACTGTAATGGGCTGTTGATCTCCGCCAATGAGGCCTCGCTCAGCAGACTACAGGTAGTCCAGAATACGGCAGCGCGATTGGTCCTCAATGCTCCCCCCAGGACTCACTCCCGCCCTCTGCTTCTGCAACTTCACTGGCTTCCTGTCCGTCAACGGATAAGATTTAAAGTCTGTTGCATAATACCTAAGGCACTATTCGACCTGGGCCCTTCTTACCTCTCAGAGAAATTCACTCCGTATTTACCTTCCAGATCTTTGCGCTCAGGTTCCAAACATCTTCTGGTGGTACCTCGAGTCAGAAAGGCTAGACTGGGAGGAAAGGCCCGCTCACATCTTGGTCCTCGTTACTGGAACGAACTCCCACTACTCCTGAGACAATGTACAGATTATTTGCATTTCAGGAAGCTGTTTAAGACCACCCTCTTCTGTCTTTGATTCTCCTGTCTTTGTCTCTGATTTAATTAAAGCCGCATTCCACCCATGCCGCCCGCCCAAAGCGCAGAGATACCCCTTTGGGGGTCGATTCAGGCGCTATACAAATAAATAAATAAATAAATAAATAAGTACTCCTACAAGTTAGATGCGCAAAACATTCTGTATGCTCAAATTCCAGGAGTGATGGATAGAGTAATACCAAACATGGATCACAGATTAGGATTAATTCTAGCTGCACACGAGGGTCTGGGGTCAGCACACGCAGGTATAGCTGTGACTGTTTCACTACTGAAGCAGCATTATTGGTGGCCAGGTCTTGCTAAACAGACCAAGGGTTTTGTCCTCAAGTGTGATATCTGTCAGCAGATGAAAGGTTCCACCGTAGCACACCCACCTCAAACACCACTACTGATATCAGACAGACCCCTCGCATGTGTCTATTTGGACCACTGCAGCCTCTTACAATCTGACAGGGCTTACAAGTACATCTTGGTAGCAGTGGATTCATGCTCTAGATTCCTTTGGGTTTTGCCTTAGCGCTCTGCTAATGCCCGAAATGTTATAAAGGATTTGCGAGTCCTCATAGGGACATACACAATTGGCACATTACATTCCGACCGTGGCCATGCGTTTAGCTCACGGGCTTACAAAGAAGCCATGGGAAGTTTGGGTGTAGCATTGCGGTACTCCTCCCCGTATCATCCAGAGGGAAATTTGATTGTGGAGAAAAAAAAAACGGGACTTAAAGCAATCCTTAGCAGCTAGTATATTAGGTTCGGGTGGCAGTTGGGTCAGCCACCTATATGGGGTCCAGAGGGCACTTAATAACATGCCAAGAAAATACCTGGGAGGCCATACTCCAAATGAAGTCCTGTTCTGGATAAGAATGTGGGTACCAGACCTTGACTGTGGCAGCACAGTGGCGGATGAAAAACCATTTGACATCATTGATCGTTTGGCTGTTTTACAGGAACTCAATGAATGCCGGGCATTACAAAGCAACATCCAAGCAAAACGCACCACCACTGGAGAAGGGAAAGCTGTTCCGGAAAGACCTGCCTGGGTCCCGAAGATGGGGACCAAGTCAGAGAAAAGATAGTGGACAAAAAAGAATTTGTGCCATCTTACAGAGTGCCTGTACCTGTCCTGGCTGTCGAAGGAACAAGAACAGTACTTCTTCTGCCCCTTGTCGGCTGCAAAGACAAGAGATTCATCTCAACTGATCTGATCAAACCACACTATGTGGCCGGTACTCAACAGTATGCCGCATGGGATCCTGGGTAGCCACCGATCTCCTCTCGCTACCATACAGGAAGTTAAGATGGAAAGATGAATAACTTTTGAAGACTCCACTCCGCAAAGTGAAGGAGTTATCAGCAATGGAATGCAACTTGTAACTGTTGAAACTGAGCAACATCAAACTACAAATGACAGAGTTTCCTATGATGTGTATGGTCCTACTAAACTTTTAAGAATACCTCATTTGTTCAAAATTTCTCTTAGTGATATCATCACCTCTATTACTCTCTCTGATGACTGGGACATTGAAACTGTGCATACTATGCTCTCTGATTTAGAACAATGTGCTGCATTTTCAAATGATGAATTGTATGATGGTACATCTAATTTTGGCGACATGTTCTGTTACCAAGACTATGGTCACCATTTTTTGCACAAAGCAAGTATCCCACATAATGTTTTCACTTACCATCAATGGGAACATTGCCCAGCCCCATCAAAAGGTAGTTCAACAACATTTGCACAGAAGTTTGCTTATTTTTCTGGGTTTAACACTTCAGACCCAGCCTCTTATTATTAGAGGCTTGCACCTACACCTGCAAAGAAAAATATGCTCACTAACACTACGCTGATATACACTGCTTCCTTTCTTTCCCAACTGTCTTTAAAGGGCTTTGACTTTTGGAAGGACACTATAGACACAAAATCTGTCTGGGGGACTAAAGATTGGCAGGTTCAGGGAATAGAGGCCCTATTTAGAGCATGCCCCATACCACATCAAATGATTTTCCTAAATAAGACTGTGCAACAGACTTCCTGTCTCAGGCTAGCCAAGATCAAGGATTTGAACACACCTCGGATTCCCTCACTTACACACTTTGAGGGTTTGCAAAACTATACACTACACAGTGAGGATAAATTAGATGCCATACTACACAATGGTTCTTACAATTCATCAGACCCCACTTGGAAGGGATGATGGGTTGGGCCTATCAACACAAATAGGTGTCAGTCAAGATTCAGGGGTACCACCGAAGGGTTTAGTATCCATAGGCCTGATCAGCGCTATATACAAACAGAACACTCGGGGTGGTGACATCTTACAGTGTTGGGAAGTTATGCCTAGAGTTGCTAAAGACCTCGACACTGTCCCATGTGAAACAACACTTATCACTTCTCTCAGATTACATGGATCTTAGGGATTTTTTTTAGGTCCCCACAAGCCACATCAGAAGCGCTTCCTGAATGCTATTTACAACGAGCTATGGAAAATCTCTCAACAGGAGGCTGCTGAGAGACTACGTGAAATAGATAGGGTTAACCTTGAAAAGGCCTTGGCTATGGTCAACAATGCTATGACCACACTATCATCCAGAATTTATTAACTGGGCAGCATTGTGTCTTTGGCAATAGATATAATGGAACAGGATTTGTCTATTCTACAACATGGACAATTGCAATTGCGGTCCATTATATTATTAAGCTGGACGCTACATTCATTGCATTCTGGCCACGTGCCCTGGTGTTACATCAACAGTACAACTCTGTTCTATGTATATAATCTAATGGAAAACAGATGGTTATGGCATGCAGAGATGCAAAATATACCATGTTGCACATTGAAAAATTGGACCAATTACCTTTCACCGTGGCTGAGTCACCTTCCACAGAATGGTTAATCCATGACTATTTTACACTGCCAGTTACGACATGCCAATTTCAATACTGTCTCAAATACCATCAGGTAGGCAGATATAAAGCGCAAGGAGAAATGTATATACACGAGTACTGGGTATTAACGTACAGATTTAGATGTAGGACTGGGGACACAGAAGTTTTTCTCAGCGGTTCAAACTGTGAAAGTGCTTTAAGTGGGTCCTTAGTTTGCGAGGACATTTCGCTTCACAGGGCCTGTAATGCTATGGTTGCAAACTTGTCCTGTTACTTGAAGGGTTCCCCAGCTGACATGATTCATCCAGTGTTCGAGCTGCTCTCGAATGGGAGCTGTTTGATGCTGAATGATCAAGGCTGTTGTGGGATGGTACCCGGCATTACATATCTGGTCACAGTAAGTTCCAAGGTTACTTGTTGAATGCAAGGATTGTTTCCGCCGGCCCAAACAGTTAGGGAGGCAACGCTATGGCCTTCATTGAATGTTTCCTTTATACAGTTTGATTCTCTGAGCAGACTGAAAGCCATGCTTTTTCAGAAAGATGTGGCCTTAACCTCTGCCCGGGAGACATTTGATCTCCAGGTTGCAAGGTCTTCATCTGAGATATAGGCACTTAGTAAAGACGAACTTCCCGCTCTATTTTGGGGAAATGGTTCATCGTATCTTTAACATGTCTGATACGAGGGGGATCGTGCCCCTATTTAAACGTATAGGTTCTGGACTGTTGAGCACCTTTCAGACAATCTTCGGAATCTTTTCAGCATTCATACACTCCGTATTGGGAAGCGTTTGTGCAGGGCTTCTGCTGGTCCTACTACTTGTAGTGGGCATCCTGGATTTCAGTTTTCCTGCTTCACAATGGACGTCTCAGTTCATTGAGAGATGGAAAAAGCACTGCTGGTGCGACGTTGTTGTGAATGCATGGTGCTTCAGCTGGGCACACCTAAGCTTCGGGAGCTAAGCGAGCATTCGTTCCTATCGTTCAGACCAGTCTGGTTTGACACATCTTGCCTGTGTTCTGCATCCTATTCTGCGGATACGAATGTGTGTTGGATCTGTGTCTGACCTTTCCATCGGTTGCGCCACCAGACATAGATGTACTACTGGACCCCTTAAAGGCCCACATGTATCGGTGTCCTCAGCGTAGTCCCATGATGATCACTGCATTCTTAGAGCCTCCATGGGATGCTTCAGCTCCTGGCAGAATGGACAATGGCTCTACAACAGGCTCACAGTTGTTGAGTGCTTCCTCAGCGGCTGCTGTGGGAACCAGAGAAGATCACTTTTGCTCCATTGACCTGATACAAGAGGAGTTACAGGGACCGTCATCTGCGAATGCGAGCGACAGTGATGTTGCGTCTCCCACACAGGACACATAAATATTTGGCTCTCCGTGTGATGAGAACAATTCGGCCATTTTTCCAAAACAAGCCAAATTGGAATGAGAAACATCGTTTTGTTTTTTGCTGCTCTCACTGGCACCATGGCTTTCAATGTGCTCAGTCAGTCTAATCATATATTAATTCTTTAGTGGACATGTGGAGCTTTTGAATTTTAATAGCATCTTTTTTACATATCACATGTTTTTAGACTAGTTTTATGACAAATTTGTTATGCTTTTTAGCAGGCTTATTTTAGCATTAGTTGACCTTGTTGACCTTCAGATGAGGAGTGGGTGTTATGTTTCCTAACCTAGGCCGAAGTAGCAAAACGACCTTTTACCTACATTTGTCCTACCTTGCTCTGCATAACGGTTCTAGCAACGACCCTTTACCCAGTTATGTGCTGAATAAATTTTGATTGGTTTCCTTGAAATTAGCCTCATTCATCATGCATGAGGATTCTTAGCATCGTATCTTAATCCCCTTAACATACTCTGTACAAAAGTCATCGCTATTTTCATCCTCGGGTGACAGGTCTACTTTGCATAGTTACAATTATTGATAGGCTCATCTACATTACCGTACTCACAACATATCGATTGTGGTAGAACCCCCAAGGCTACCTTTTTGGTACAAAAGAACCGAACCTTCACTAGGTAAGGCGAGGAGACGGTTCTATGCTGACACCAGGAGGTCCCTGCATGCTGAGGCTTCAACATGCATCAGTCTGACATCCCTTGCAGGGTGTCCAACTCGTGACCAAGACGGAGTCCTTCATTTTCTCCCATCAGGTAATGGGGTTGGCTCTTTCCTAGGGGATTCTTGGCTTTACACCCACATACATGCTAGGTACACTTAGGTGCACTTAAGTAGGGTCTGCATCGTAGGAGTACGCGAAGATTACTGTTTTTATATATGCCTGCATATATTCGTTGCTTAGCACCATGGTAGAAAGGTATCTACTGTTTACTCTATTGGTGCTTGTAATCTCTTACATTAGCTTCTGTCTACTGATTGTCGCAGCAAACATGTTTTATACTAGAATGGTGCTGGTTCAATAAATGCTTATTGAAAATGTCCCCAACATTTATTCTGTGTATCTCTCTGAGACTAAGTGAGCACGATTGACTGAGCGAAAAGTACTGTGCTGTTTCCACGATCCCTGAAGTGTCAAGGTTTGTCATGTTCAATGGTTGCCTGAAACTATTCGCTCCTTGGTAAGGTTCAGGGGCTTATAGTGGCACTGTGAGCTAGCTGGTCTATAGGCTGACATATCCTGTGGGGGTGTCCGGAATCAGTCTAGACACCAATCCCTTAGTTTATGTTGTCCAACAAACATGCAAATCCTATGTATTTTTATTAACTACACGATAGTCCCCCAGGGGGAAGCCCCAACATATTACATCAATCATGATATGTTCCATGGCACCATTTATGGCATCACTGATGATGTCTCAAATGACACCATGGATGACATCACTAATGACATCATCCAATTAGTGTGTTGGTTTGTTTTATAGTTTACATAGTGGGGGGTAGCTACTATATTTGGACAGCCTGTGCCCAGATAATCAGTATAAGCGTTTACAAAACTCATGTGCTCCTAATGCACATAGGTGTGTAGAGGTGTTGAACACATTATAAATCTTTGTATTCAAGAGTAACTCTGTGTGCAGGTGACAGTTGACGACTTGTGTTCATTCTATTCCACACGAGTATTTTGCCACTGCCAAAAAAAGTTTCCAGCAGGGCAAAGATTCTACGTACTACATACTTAGTTTTGTAAGCATCCATTTAAAGAGAACAGTTGCTCTTTGGAGAAGTTTTGTATACAGTGTTCACTGTTCCGAGAAGACACTTTTTAATACTCTGTGGTGTATTTCTCAAGAGAGTTTCACTCTCTGCAAACAGTGTGGTACTAAGTAAATGTCTCCGTAGAGTAGTAAGTGTTAACAATACGTACTTTTCTACTTATGTCTAGGGGTGGGCAGTAAACTCCGCTCTGCCGGCAGAGTTTGCAGAGTTTTGCCACTTCATGCTCCGCTTGGAGCGCGGAGTTTAGCAAAGACTCTGCCAACAGCAGCATGGCAGAGTTTACCAGCGCCCACCCCAAGTTACATGTTTCTTAATAAATGACACTGGATCAAGTCCTACTTCCTTGTCTATAAGTTCAGGTGTCAGTAGACTGGCATGTGTCTCATGCTTGTGCACTGGGGCTTTGATAAGTGGGAAACGTTTGCTGCTGTTTCACCACTGCTAGCCAAATAAGATTCCTGTTCGGCTAGCGCAGAAATATCAAGGGCCTCAAACGTTCCGACCATGAAAAATATGGTGCACAAGTTGCGGCTCGAAGACATGCTCAACCTCAATTCTGTGTAGGTGAGAGGCACCATTTTCTACCCCTCTGTAACCTGGGAGCAAGGGGAGGGTGTCTGCCCCTCCCTTCTGAAGACTCAGAGTAGAGACAGTCTGTTACGAGAGTCAGTGCATGCAGATTCAGTTGTCACATTCACAAATAGCCCCAGCCTCCTCTGTGCAGCTATACACGCTCACTTCATGCAAAACTTAGGATCATGCCTCCATTTATACACTTATTCACGTAGCTTTGGCTGTGTGCACCGGTATAAAAAACACATCACACAAACAGTCTGATTCAGCTTACAGTCTAATGTGTGCTTTTTTAGAAATTGTCAGTAAATATGCCCACTGCCCAGCTCAGTGAGTAAATTACAAAAGCTAAAAATACTCAATAAATGGGAAAACATAAAAATGACAACGAAGGAGGTTGAATTGTACTCTATCCATGAGGTATGACATAAGTAACTGACCCCTTTTTATCACTGTCAGAAAGCAGACCTGCCCACTAAACACGGCTTTCCCTATTGAGCAAATTATGTGATCCTGAGCAAACCATGCAGTGCCCTTACCCTTAATGCCTCTAATCTGCAAAATCTGGCCCAAGAAACTGATTAAAGAGCGGTATTAAGTGCTCACCAAAAATGGATATTTACATTGGTATCTAGGTGTCACCCTTGTAGAACTTGCTGAGGCACAGCTTTAAAAACTTCACCGGCCATACTACTGATTCAGCCCCAGCTCTTTGGGCCTTTCAGGAGAGCAGTCTGCCAAGCTCAGTTTACAAATTACAATCTGGAAGCAAAACCAAACGGGTGCTAAAGATACAGCCACCCCGTGGAGCCAGCTGCTTTAAACCATCACAAATAAACAATGCAATACACTGTAAAAGTATATGACTGCATGGCGAAACATGTGGCTATGTATATTATGGGTGGGCGGGACTCTGCGTAATCTCGCAGAGTTTTTCTGTAACTCCGCGTGTTCTGCCCACCCCACTTATGTCCCCTTCATTTCTCAATGTAGGTTCAGTGACTGTCAGGGGATTGATAAAGGTAAAGACAGTCCATAGTAGGGCATTAGTTATGTAACAGGTCTTCAGTATCTGGAGAAACTTGGTTTTCCCTCAACAGTTGTATACAGATTGAACAACGTGTTCAGGGTAGGTTACCCTGCAGTTATCTGTGGTTCGTAGTCAATATGAACTCGGCTACCCATGAAGAGTAGGTTTAGGGTCAATGTTGCACATAACACAAGCATGCTTTACCTATGGGAGTTGTATGTATGATAATACTAATCATGCTTCATATTATTCTGAGCTATTTTACACTTATTTTCATAGGTCTATCTCTAATGCTATATTAGTTTACAGAGCAATGTGTATAAAAGAAACTTGGATAATGTCAGTGATGTCATTTGAGATGTCATCAGTGATGTCATAAATGTCATAGAACATGTCATGAGTGATGTAATATGTGAGGTTAAAGGCAGTGCATGGCGGGGGTGCAAGCTATAGATAGCTCTGCTAATGATAACTGGGGAATTTCTATGTTTTTTTAGGTCAATAAGTTAGTGTTGTCACTGACATATTTACCTAACTATAACGTTACTTCAATCTTTGCTATTTTCAGTGAATTTCTAACTTTAAAAAAAAACCAGAACTTTTTATCACAACTAACTATAACGCTACTTTAACCTTGTTTTTTTCAGTGAATTTCTAGGGTTTTTTATTGCACAGTTATATGTTATTACCATACATAAAGCCAACCTCCCCACCGCGCATGCCCTTCGGCTGTGCATAGCGGGGTGTTGACCACAGGGCCTTATGTTTTTTAAAGGGAAGGGGGACCTCATTGCCCCCCTCCCGAGCCTTATTAGGCCCTGGAGACCCCATAAGCCCAGGGCCTTTTTTTTAAAGGAGACAAGTGGTCCCCCTCCCTGAGCCTTATTGAGCCCTGCGGACCCAATCAAGAGGGCCTTATTCTTTAAGAAAGGAGAGAGGGGCCGCGTGGCCCCCCTCCCTGAGCCCCATTAGGCCCTGGGGACCCCAGAGCCTGTATCTATTTTGAAGGGGAGGAGGGACACGTGTCACCCAGTCTGAGCCTTATTAGGCCTTCGGGACTCCCTCCCCCAGGGCCTTTTTTTATGAAAGGAGAGGGGAGGCCATGTGGCCCCCCTTCTCAAGTCTCATCACGCATTGAGGACCCCATCCCGCAGGGTCGAATCTATTTTGAAAGGGAGGGGGCCACTCGGACCCCTCCCTGAGCTTTATTAGGCCCTGGGTACCCCATTCCCCCAGAGCTGTTCATTTTAATTCAGGGGGACGGGGACCGCGTCGCCCCCCTCCTGAGCCTTATTAGGCCCTGGGGACCCCATGCCCCAGGGCTGTTTTTTTTTATCAAAGAGGAGGGGGGCCACACAGCCCCCCTCTCCGAGCCATATTAGGCCCTGCAAACCCCATACCCCAGGGCTGTTTCTTTAATCAAAGGGGAAGTAGGGGGACGTGCCACCCCCCTCCCGAGCCTTGTTAGGCCTTGGGACCCCATCCTTCAAGGCACTACTAAATATAAAGAGGAGAGGGAACACAGCCTCCCTTCCTGAGACTTGTCTGGCCCTGGGAACCCCATCCTCTGGTGCCCACATCGTTGAAGATGAGTGCCATGGTGCCCACCCAGGGCAACCCAATACATTTGTTGGGAGCCAAGAGGAGAGCCCCAAGGCCTGGATGCAGCAGGAGCAATATTTTGATCAATTTCCCTGCCCTGATCAGTGCGGGCAGGAAAACAGATCAAAAGTCTGCTCCCTGCTGGCGGGAGCATTTTCAAAGCTCCCACCAGCTAGGAGCAGACTCTGTATTTGATACCGTGTGGCTGGAGATTTGAAAATGCTCCAGCAAAGCGGGAGCAAACACTGGTTTCCCTGCCCACGCCGGTGCGGGCAGCGAAACCGCTATGTCCCGGGGGGTGCATTCCCTGGGACATAGAGAGTGAGCCGGCCCAGGGGGCCATTAATTAGGCCTGGGCGTTGAACTCCGCTCCGTTCGCGGAGTTTGCGGAGTTTTCTGCACTCCACACTCCGCGGAGCTCGCGGAGTGCAAGAAAACCCCGCTTCGCGTAGTGCAGCAGAGTTTTTTCCCTGCTCGCGTTCGCAAACGGTAAGTTTGCGAGCGCGAGCTGCCGCGCGGGTAGAATTTCTACCTGAGCAGCAGAAAGACCAGCGCGAACAGCAGTTCGCACTACACTCTGCCACTTGCGGAACTTCGCGGAGTTTTTTTGTAACTTCGCGCAGTTCCGCGTAGCAAAACTCCGCGAACTACGCCCAGGCTTACCATTAATGGCTCAGGGATGGGGGCTCTTCACACCCCTTTTAAAAAGGTTAGCGGCTCTGAAGGATGGGGTCTCCGGGACCTTTAGAGGGGTCCCGAAATTAGCTTATATGGGGAGGGGGACCCCACTGCCATTAATGGCCCCAGGGACCCCATCCCCGGTGGCCGGCTCAGATGCTATGTCCTGGGGATCCCACCCTCGGGACAAAGTGGTTTCCATGCCCACAGCAGCGTGGGCAGGAAAACCTGTGTTTGCTCTTACTTGGCGAGAGCATTTTCAAATCTCCCTCCAAGCAGGACAAACATCAAGGGGCTTATTTACGAGAGCCCTGCATCACCTTTGCACCACATAAAGTGGTATATGTGTGACACAGGGCTCCCATTCAGCTTTATGAAGTTATGCTAAGCCATTCTGCATGGCTTTGAGGGTCTCATAAATCTTGAGTAAAGCAACGCAGTACAAATCACTGCGTCGCCTTACTCTGCGCCCAGGAGGATTTCCATGGGTGTTGCAGTAGATTTTATGGATTTGACGCTACCCCAGACTTACAAAATCATATAAGCCTGGGGGAGCACCAAATTCTTAAACCTCCTGAGGTAAGGCATAACGAGGAGAAATATCTTTATTTCTACTCGTTTTTTCCTCTTTTATGCTTCAGCACACAAAGAAAGATGAAAAAACTCTTAGGATTGTTTTTGTGCAGGAAGGTGCCCCTTCCTGCACAATAACAATCCTGCATGCAACAGAGGCACCCTTGCACCATGGTGCAAGGGTGCTTACTTTGGCACTAGGCTGTTGAAACAGTACCAGTGCAGAGAGGAGGGACAGGAATGCACGTTATTGCATACATACGGTGCATTCCTGCTATTTCACTTTGGCGTAGGGCAGCGCAGCAAGGTGCCTTGCTGTGCTGCCCTACGCCAAATATGCCATAAATGAGGGCCTAAGTCTGCTCCCAGAGGGCTGGAACTTCAAAAATGCTCCCATCCACTGGGAGCTGACTTTTGATCTGTTTTACTGCCCGCAGTGATGCAGGCAAGGAAACAGATCAAAAAATTGCTCCAGCTTGGAGGGAGCTGCTCTGTGTGGGAGGGAGCAAAGCGAGGGGAGCAGGCTAGGGCCACAGGGGCTTTGAGGCTCCACCCGCAGCTCCCCACGACAGTATAATAGGTGCCCTGGGTGAGCATCAGGGCACCCACCTTTAATAATGCAGGCCCCTCGAGATGGGGCCCTCTGGGCTGAAAGTGGCCCGGGAGGGGGGCCTCGTTCCCCCCTGAAAAATGCACTGGGCCCTGGGGGATGTGGTTCCCGGGACTGAAATCAGCCAAGGGAGAGGGGCAGCATGCACTGCCTCCCCTTTTTTTAAATCAGTGACTCCAGGGGATAGGGTCATTGGGGCCAATATTAGCTTGGGGAGGGGGGCCACATGCCCTCACCCCTCAAAATAATACACGGTCCTGGGCCCCCACCCCTTTTAATTTATATATACAGACCTAGGGATGGGGTCCCCAGGGCCTAAGGAGGCTCGTGGAGGGGGGCCATACGACCCCCTCCCCTTTAACAAAAAATAGTGGCCCTGGGGGTTGAGGTCCCCAGCACCAGGGCCTATGACCAACTCCCCACTGCGCACTGCCAAAGGCCATGCACAGCGTGGGGTTGTCTCTATGGAGGTGGAGTTGGTACAGGACCTGGTCGCATGCCAGGCCCTCCATCCAACCCTCCACCGCGCATGGGTCAAGGCCGTATGCAGAGGTGGGTTGCATTTACGTATGGTAATTAAGTATTACTTTACATTAAAAAAAAACTAGAAATTCACTGAAAAAAACATAGGTTAAAGTAACGTTATATTTAGGTGTGATAAAAATATCTGTTTTCATTTAAAAAAAAAAAAAAACAAAGGTTAAAGTAACGTTATAGTTAGGTGAATTTGTCAGCAGCAGCATTGTCGTTTTGAACGAGAAAAAACACAGAAATTCACCAGTTATAGTTAACAGCGCTAACTATAAGTTGCCCCCAGCCATGCACTGCTTATGATCTTACATACGACATCACTAATTACATGTTCTATGACATCATTTATGACATCAATGATGACATCTCAAATGGCATCATTTATGACATCACTGATGGCATCATTGATGACATCATCCAAATTTCTTTTATATGCATTTCTCTGTAAACAGGTATACCTTTAGAGCTATGAAAGTAAATGCAAAATAGCTCAGAATAATATGAATCGTCTTAACTGCTATAATGAATGCACCTCCATAGTAAAAGCAAACTGGTGTTATTTGCAACATTGACATACACCATATACTTCATGGGTAGCTGTATTCATGTTGACTATGAACCACAGATGAAAGTGCAGCCCACCCTGCACACAGTGTTCAATCTAGAAACAGCTGTTCAGGGACAACCAAGTTCCTCCAGATACTGAAGCCCTGTTACATAACTAATGCCCTACTACGGACACTCTTTACCTTTATGAAACACCTGACAGTCACTGAACCTACCTTGAAAAATGAAGTGGATATAAGTAGAAGAGTTGGTACTGCAAACAGATAATCTCTCATGAGAAATACACCACAGAGTATTAAAAAGTATCTACTAAGCACAGTGTCCACTCTATACAGAGAGACTAACTCAAACTGAGGTGAAAACTTTACAGATACCCATCTTCTGAAGCAAAATAAGCACATGTGCATAGGTTCGTACCTGGTGGACACAGTCTTCTATGTTGTGTACAAATTGTAATGCTGAGAGGATTCTGCCTAATAACTCAATGCTGCTTACAATACTTAGTATGTAGTACATAGAATCTTTGCCCTGTTGGAAACTTTTTCTGCAGTACCAAAAACTTGTATGGAACATAATGGACACAAATCAAATGTCACCTGTACACAGAGTTACTCTTCAGTACAAAGATTTATAACGTGTTCAATATCTCTACACACCTATGGTGCATTAGGAGCACATGCGTTTTGTAAACAATTACACCGATTAGCTGGACACAGGCTGTACAAAATTATGTAGAAAGGTAATATGGTAGTTACCCGCCACTGTATAAACTATAAAAACAAACTAGCACACTCATTGGATGATGTCATCAGTGATGTCATCAATTATGTCATTGAACATGTCATGAGTGATGTCATATGTGGGGTCATAAGCAGTGCATGGCGGCAACGCAAGTTATAGTTAGTGCTGCTAACTATAATTGGTGAATTTCTGTGTTTTTTTAGTTCAAAACGTTAAGGTTGTCACTGACAAATTCACCTAACTCAATGTTACTTTAACCTTTGGGTTTTTTCAGTGAATTTCTAAGGTTTATTTTAAACAAAAACAGATATTTTTATCACACCTAACTATAACGTTACTTTAACCTTTGTCTTTTCCAGTGAATGTAGATACACACACACACACACACACACACTCACCTTATATATATTTACCATTTCGTTGTAAAGGCATGCACGTTAATGGCATATGCGTGGTAAAAACATGCATGGTAAAGTGAATGCGTGGTAATGGCGTTGCATTGTAACTGATGCGTGGTAAAGGCATTACATTGTAATGACTGCGTGGTAAAGGCTGTTTCCCCCCTCAGAGTAAAGCAGAGGAGAGGACCTTTCTGTTTCACCAATTCTGAATGGTCACCCTTTTCAACCAATAAGGATAGTTGCATTTGCCAGTTCCACTGATTGGCTCAAAATTCACTTCTTGACTATTCCTGCAGAGAGCATTTTGAAGGTTTTAGGTCTCGCTTATTAGACAGCACAAGACCATTGTGAACTTAGATCCCAACTTATTGTGAACTTACAGTTCGTTTTCCATTGGTTGGATTTATTGTCTCTCATTTTCTTACTTCTTATTCCATGGTTTGCCTTCCTCTTCCTTTTGTTTGTGCCTCCCCTGGAGCATAGCCTCTTTACAATCCTTTCGATTGGCTGACTTGCATCTTTCCACTACTCTCTTTTAGTGAACTTCTTTTTTCTTTTTGGTTAAGCACGTCATTAGATTGGATATGTTTTAAAGCTCTTTCCTTCGCGTGTTTCTCCCATGCCGAATAACCACCCCTCGCACTCTGTGTTACACTGGCCCTCATGCACTTTTCCCCCTTCATGTGCTGCTTGCTCTCTTTCTCGTGTTCTTCTACCACGCTAAAGATCCTTGACCGACATGCTTTGTGTTGTTCTCTCCATTGTGTGTTTCTTCTCTTGCCCCTGTGATGTCTCTCCTTTGTTTTCTGCGTTACCCTACCCACTCCTTCACCCTTTATTCTTTGCCTCCAACCTTCTGGGCTGTTTTCATGTTTATTTTTAGGTTTCACAATAATATAATTAATTTTTAGGTCTTGCCTAAGACAGTGCACCACTGCCTGTGGCAAGATATATTGTTAGCTTACTGTCGGCTTAGATCCCGTCCATATCTTAACATAGGTTGGCTTTATTGTCGCTCCCATTTGATTGCTTTTTATTCATTGGGTTTAAAGGGCTTTCTTTCCTCTTCTGTTGTTTGTCCCTTCACTGGAGCATGTACCCATAACTTATGTCCTTCCACTACTCCCTTTTCAGGTGCTACTTTTTTCTATGACAGTGCATGTTTTTCAGCTGTCTCCCTCGTGTACTTTCTCTTTCTCACCCATGTGTCTCACACTCCCTCTGTCAGATGCTGTACTTGGTTCCTCCCCTCTCACCCACCTATCATTCCTGTCCCCCCCACCATTTTTGTGTGCTTCCCCATCAACGCACACCCACCCTCCATTGTCCCATCATTCATTGTCTGTGTGCTTCCCTGCTCGCCCACGCACTGTTGTCTGTGTGCCTCCCCATCCACCAACCACCATTGCCTCTGTGCTTCCCCATAGTTGCATCTCGCTTGTCGTTCTCTCCCCACCTGCATTCTTCTCTTCCCCTCCCCCATGTTGCCTCATCCCACACACACTCGCCCAAACCACTCGCCGAATTTGTTTTTTTGATAAAAAGTGCTTTAGCGCTATGAGAAAAAAGCATAATAACTCTATATTAAAAAAAAGCTTTATATTTACTAATCCATCTCGGATTGGTAATTAAAAAGAAAAACAAATGCTTTCTTCATTTTGTAGGTCCGTGCATTTGTATTGGTGCAAGACTACAAATTGATACAATGGCCACTTCATAGCACTTTTTTCTCTGCATTACTTTCATCCATGCTGCACATCAACAGTGCTGTGATACAGCATGGCTAGAATCATTGCCAATATGTCTCACAGGCAAGACCTATTGGCTTTGCCAATGCTGGTTTAGTTACCGATCCGCATGGCATCTATCATCTTGGATTGGTAAATAAAAAAGGAAAAATGGCATCTCCATCATTCTGTAAGCATGTGTATGCTTGGTAACTTACGCATCTGCCTATAGAATAATGCGACAGGCAACAACGGTCACATCATCGCAACTTTTTTCTTCTTTTTTTTGTCATAAGTCAATATCTACTGACTTTGCCAATGCTTGTTTCACATTTTGCCATATTTTTGGCTGGATTTTACTTATGATAACAAAAAATATACTAGTACAGCGTATTTCACTACAAAAAAACAGTAAGTTAGTGTGTATTCACGTTTTTCAGGTAGCTTTACTCCATGGAAGCCTACTCATTGGCCACTACAGTGAAGGCTCCAGCAGTTCCCTCTATTAGAGGTGGGCAGGAATAGACTATGCTCATGTAGTTGGGTGAAGTCAGAAACTACGACCTTCATTAAAACGCTCATAGTTTCTTGATGTTGCCAAATTCATCAACTGCAACAAGTTGATGGACGGAATGCTTGAATTAATCTCATCTTGGGCCGCATTCAGGTCTATCGTTTTTCCCTCCACCCTGCCTCTATAGACAAAGGCCCTTCTTATGCAAATCAGTACTTATCCTGCTCCTTGTGGGAACAGTCAGTTTTCAACTGCCAGGCAAGGCCCCCTCCAGAAGGGACCACTTGTAACCCCAAACCTGTTTTGCCCTGTTTGTGGCTCTCCAGTTTGGAGCAGCTCAGTAGCGTAGCTAGATGTACTGCCACCCGGGGCGGCCCCTAAGTTTGCCACTGAGTGCAGATAAGAGCGGTCGGCGATCGACGGTAGACTTGTTCCGGGGGAGGGGGCATGAGGGTGGCGGCCGACATCCAGGGAGATGTTGGTAGTTGACAGGCACGACTCCCGCCACCTTCAAAAACAGTGCTGCCTGGGGCAGACCGCCCCCCCCCCCCACCTACGCCACTGGTGCAGCTTCCATTTGGCAGCACAGTGAGCATGGGACCCACGTCCCACGTCTGGGCGTGCCCATTGCATTTAGGGACTCAACTGCAACAACATCAAGGTGATGGTTCGAAAGCTTGAATCATTCTCAGCCACTGGTAGGTTTTCGAGTCACATTCCAGTCCATTGTTTTTTGACAAGCCCAAACTAGGGTGAAACTGGTCTGGGGGGTTTTGTGGTGCCTTCTGGAAGGGGCCGTGCCTGGCAGTTGAAGATAGACAGTTCCATGTGGAGCAGGGTCTGCACTGATTGGCCTTAGTCTAGAGTGGCACGGTGTGCGAAAAACGATGGACTGGAATGTGGCCCTGAGCCATCGCCAGTGGCTGAGATTAATTAAATTATTCCATCCATCACCTTGCTTGTTGCAGACAAATCCAGCAAGGTATAGCTGAACCTCTCACTTTTTAAATTAAAAGAAATGTTAAATTGCAAGGTTGGGACTTCTCAACTTCACACAACCCTCCTGAGCTCGACCAGTTTAGCAGAGTTTGACGTCCAACATTCTACAGAAGGGCTAGATTTCAAGAAGACTTCAAGGCGCTTTGATGTGCCTGTGTGGCCGAAGCTTGCCCTGTGCTGTGCCTGCTGTGTGGTTTCAAACGGAACTTATGTTCCCACTGCACTCTTTCTGCTACCTTCAGTAAGGTCTAAAAATCCCCACTAACCATGGCTTGCAAGCTTCCAGCCGCATTCCATCTGACCACCATCGGTGAAGATCTGTCTCCCCTCCTTATAAATGAGAGGTCGTGAAGTTCGCCTGCCCCCACCCTTGTATTAATGCCACGCCGATGCGAGAAATCTCTATTGCATCCTTAGATACGGGAAACAACCACTAAAAGTCCCACTTACATGTACGGTAAAAACCCATAAATCTCCTTACTAGCAAGGCGAGGGGTGAAGGTCGAATTCCAAAAGTAAGGTTTATGAAAACAGTCCTCAGATAGACGATGCGTTTAGCACGCCGCTAACAGATCCATCAAAAATAAACCAACTCACTCGTGAAAGGTCGACGAAACGAACCGCAGCAGAGAGGAAAGAGCGACCACAACAAGAAGGACTCTGTGCCAGAGACAAAAAAAAATACTTGAGAGGAATCTGTGGCGCAAATGTTGAAAAAGGAGCTTAGAGAGGAAAGTTCCACAGACGAGGAAAAGATATAGCAAGACTTTTATTCCCTCTGCAAAGTGTCAGACTTTATTTAGAATGAAAAAAAAAATCAAAAACGCAAAGTGGCGAGGTGTCTGAGATGCGCAGTACTGGGTGAGCCGTAAAAAAAAGCCTGTGAATTTACTGTTTCCGCCTGTTTAAATCGTTCCAGTACTGTGCAATTACGAGTAAAATCCGATGGAATATGGAAATACTGTGGGGCATATGTACAAGCCCCTATCGCCACGGGAATGTCACTTTTTGTGACGTTCCCGTGGCGATAGGGGCCTTGCCTTATGTACAAGGCAGCGTTAAGCCACTTAATGTGGCTTAACGCTGCCTTGTACATAAGGCACCCTTTTACGCTATGGTTAGCGTGAAAGGGCCGTGCAGTGGGTTTCGCGGTGGGCGTTCCACTGCAACACCCATTGTATTTGACGCTGCCCCCTATGCATTGCTTAATTTGTAAAATATTAAGTGCCAGGGCTCTGACCAGGTCATTGCTGCCAAAACAACTACTAACCATCTCTCTCGCATGTCAATGCCACAGTTCAGATTATTCCAGGTCCCCAAAGCTAAAGGAATGGCTGGGGAGGCAGGTATTAGCAATTTTAATGTGTATTGTATACCTAAACAACCGTTGTTCTGCTCATCTCTAAAATAGATGAGAAGCACCACCATGTGGTAGACTGTTCTTAGTGCGGTGTTGACAATTAGGTGCCGGTGCGAGCACCGGAAACCAATTAAGTTCCGGTGCTGAGCACCGGCTCAAATTAAGCACTGCCCCTATGTAAAAGGGTGGCGTACATAGGAGGCAGTGCCAAAATTAAGACCAGGAAAATCCGGCAGCACACATGGAAAAAGCAAAATGCCATGGTTTGTTTATGTACAGGAAGGTGTCCCTTCCTGTACATAAACAAACCTTTAAAATGCCATTTTGTAACTTTCATGTGTGCTGCATGAAGCAGCACACATGAAAGTTACAAAATGGCATTTTAGGATTGTTTATGTGCAGGAAGTGACACCCTACCCATAACCAATCCTCCCCTGCACACAGACACCCTTGCACTATGGTGCAAGGGTGCCTGCGTTGGCGCTAATTTGTTAAACTTAGCGCCATCGCAGGGGGAAACGCAAGGCTGCACCACATTCTTGTGAGTATGGTGCAGCGAAGTGGCGGAGCGTGTCGTTAAGCCCAGGAGGCTAACGACACGCTCCGCCACTTCATTGTACATATCCCCCTGTGTGTGTTGGAGCAATTCTTCAGGAAATAAAACCACATAGATTTGCTCATTCCAGGCGCTATTACGCCATACATTTACCAGCAGTTCTGAGCGAGTGCTACATGTATGTGGGGCAGGTGTGTCGGGTGGCGAGGTGACGAGGGAGGTGCAGTGAGTAGGGGTGGACAGGCAAAGTTTTCTTCAAGCGGGTGCAATTATTGTAAACGACCTTGATAACAAAAAAAATTCCAATCAGACTTGCCTGCTGCTGCAGCAGTCTCAGGTGATTTTACCAGTGTCTTTTGAGCAGTGCAAAGTAAAGGAAATATAAAATGATAATAACTGTGAGTTACTATTATTTTATGCTTCCTTTGTTGTTGCTGCTCTGCTCTTGGAGCAGGGCAGGGGAGGAGTGGTTTGCCCACTCCTAAGTACGCAATGACTGTTTGGTCGGCCCTCTCGGGCCACCCTACCCAGTAATGCGCACTTTCCCCGTTCTCCATGCAGGCTGCATTACAGCCTGCATGGAGAACATGCCCAGGCCCCCATTCCCTGGTTGAGCATCAAACCAGGATGCTCAAAACCAATCACAACGCTGCATTACAGCGTTGTGATTGGTCAGGGGAGCCTGGGTGCCTA
Source organism: Calotriton arnoldi (assembly GCA_963921515.1). Lineage (NCBI taxonomy): Eukaryota > Metazoa > Chordata > Amphibia > Caudata > Salamandridae > Calotriton > Calotriton arnoldi. The sequence goes on from CAWUFW010001223.1 coordinate 1,719,360, forward strand.
CCAATCACAACGCTGCATTGCAGCATTGTGATTGGTCAGGGTAGCGTGGCTGTTCATCCTGGCTTCCTGTCCCACGAGGAGAGCAGGAGCAGAGACACGGGACCCAGCGGCAAGGTAAGGGTATATATTATTTTTATTTTTTTTGCCATTGCGCAATCCCCGCCACACCCCATCGCGCCCATCCCTGCACCGCCACCCGCAAGTCATGGCGGCCGCCACTGGATTTTTTCCGCCAGTTTTCCTAGCAGAAAACACAGATGAGGTTCTTCGGCACCTGGTAAAACCTGGTGCAGGGACACCTAAGTACTACTAGACACACAGAGTAAAATCGAATGCATAAAAGCATGAATTGATTTCACTCTCCCTGACCCAGTGAGACACAACTGCTGTTTCAACCACCAATGCGCACATTGGCAAGTCCTTACGAATCTCGAAGAAAAGAAGGTATTCCACATTTCTTGCGATTTACCAGGAATGTTATCCATTGTTTGCAGCTGCTCTGGCAGTCACAAGCTATTGATCGACTGCCTTTGTCTGTCAGTAAACATTTGCACAGTGAAAGCTGTCACTGAAGGGCAGCTTCCACGGTGTGAGAGACAGCTGCAGGCCCGTAGGGACCAGCTCGAGGTCCCCAGGACTGCTGCTTTCTCCCTCATTGCCCCTTCCAGGATGGGCTAGCTTTCTTTGGCAACGTAACCCGCTTTCCCTTTAACGGGTCAAAACCATCACTTGGTGAGCTCAGATCCAGAGATGGAGGTCTGCTGTCTCTTGGAAGAACTATTTTTGCATTGTCAGGCATTTGCAAGGATTTGCTGTCTCATGAATATTAATGAGGCAAGAGTACTTTGGGTGATTGCAAATGTCCAGTTTACACTGTGGCGTATTGATATATGTCTTGGCCAAATTACCTCGCACGCGCTGCACTAACACAGCACTGCAAAGCGTCTGGGTCAATATTGCATCAGGCCCCCATAATTTCACAGGCCAGGAGATTCGCCTAATATATTTCAGAATTAAGAGTGTCTTCATCAGACAAAATGATTGTCCAAGAACCTCCTATCAACAGAAGGAGTAATGACATTTAGAGTAAAACCTTTTCAACATGTACTTAGGTCTGCACTTCTGTTCCTTGTGGTGACACATAAAGCAGTTAATCCCTAACTTGACTCTCGATATTCCAAATTTGAAGAGGAAGAAAGAAATTGCTGCGTTTTCTAAAGGAGCAAGAACAAATAATCACATTTAAAAAAAATTGTCTATGTCTCTGGTAGATCGCCACTACCGTGAATACATGGATTCTAAATCCAGCAAATTCACTGCTATGAGAAAGAAATGGTCAGTCACAGAACTTGTTAACCACTGTTGCTGTCATAAAGGAATTCCAGGCTGCTGTGGGTGGGCTCTCTGAGAGCCTGTCAGAGCAGCGCTGGAAAGCAGGGAGCACAGCTTTTGGAGAAGAGGAGAGGGAAGGCACAGAGAGTGGTGAGGGTGAGTAGCGGTAGGCAAGGTATTTTTTTTTTTTGGACAGGGAGAAGAGACCATGTTAGCACCCCCATTACGGCCTTGCCTTTGTGTAGCATTGAAAAGCAGGGATAGGTGATTTTGATGGTCATACATAACATAAAATGATAGATGGGTAAAAAGTGAATTAGGGGGATTATTTTCACTTCGTGTTTAGAGTGACATATACAACACGAACTTCACAATCAGGGCCTGATTCACAGAGGTAAACCTAAACTTTTGTGTAAGTTTACATTTGTTTTGGAATTCACAAACTCCAATTTAATAATAAGTTTACAATTGCGGAGACACCGCTCTCAGGGTGGAGAACTCAGCACATAAAAATATAGGCATGTCGTATCCTTTATAAGTGTGGAGTTCTCCACCCTGACTGCAGAGCCTCCACAGTCGAAAACTTACTATTTAGGGGCCGATTGCGATGTCGGACGGACCGGAGTCCGTCCGACATCGCTCTGGAAATGGAACTGAAAGACCTCCTGTCGTCGATTTCATTCCAGCAATTAGGATGAAACTGAATCCTGTTCGGTCGCAATCCTATACTTTGCTATGGGAGCATGTATTCTGAACGGAATTTCATGCTCTCATAGCAAAATGCTAAGGTGCAGTTCATCCCTGTAACCCAAGGCAGGCACCTCAAGGTGCCTGCCACCGGGTGCAGGGATCAACAGGGGGCACCATAGGTGCCCCCTAGACCGCCATTCAGCCGCCTTGCACCCATGGGGGCCCTGCTTGGGGCCCCCAAAGCTGTTTCCCAATGCCTTTTTGTGCCAGAAAGGCAAAAAGGCAGTGGGAAACTACCATCGTAATCCCTCGGCCGGAAAGAGCCGGCCGGGGGATTACTGTGGGCCTTCCGAATGGCAGACGGGCTCTCTGAGCCCGTCGTAAGCCATTCGGAAGATCGATTCGAATTCCCTTCTGACCGAGCCCATCGCAATGGCTCGGTCGGAAGGGAATCTGAATCAGTGATTACGATGTGGGCATAAGGGCTCCGACTGGCGGTCGGAGCCCTTCCTGCCCGCATCGTAATCGGGCCCTAAATCGGAGTTTGTGAATTTCAAAGCAAACGTAAACTTACACAAAAGGGTAAGCTTACCTTTGTGAATCTGGCAGTCATTGTCTATTTGATGAAACTCAGAACCCCTCGGTGAAAAACATCCTCATAATTCCCTGTTACTCATATATAAGTCTATATGTGATGGATAAACATTTTAAATGTTTTACGTTTATCTGTGAGTTGTGGTGAGAAATACAAGAAAAGTCATGGAGTTGTTTCTAGGGCGCATCTAGAAACAGAGGTATCTTTTTGAGTTGGGAATGACAATACATTTAATTGTTATTATTAAAATTAATGTTAGCCAATATTTCCACTGCAGTATAAATAATTTTACAATGGTGTTGTATATTTCCCGTTAGAATTCCTGTAAAAACTGCTATGAATATCTTCTGTCTCAACTCTACTCTCTTCCTCTCTCATAATCTGAATTTAAAACAATACCATCCCCATGCAGGTCACAGATCAATATGTCCCATACCATACTTCTTTGAACATGAGTAAGAGATGCATGGACTGTTCTCAGCCCTGCATTAGTTATGCAGAGGGGATGGGTGAGTGTTAGTGCAATGAAAAACAAACACTGGCAATGCCAATGGGTGTCGAACTGACTGCAGCTATTTGCTTTGCCAATGCTTGATTTATTTGAAAATATTTTTGCTAAACTTTATTACAAAAAACATTCAACAGTGTGCATGGACACTTGCACACTCATGCACATCCACGGACAGCCATCTTGAAATGGTTTTTGTAATAAAGATTTTGAGAAGCCGTTGAAAAAATAATGAAGTATAAGTGTGATGCATGGATGTAAAGATACTCGAGAGTTCAGTCGCAGTGTTCAGGTAGCTGCCAGTACCACGACAAAAAGTTAAAGAAAAAATATTCAAACAAAAGCATGCATTGGCCCAGTAGTCCCGGGCACAGAAGGGTGCTACTTTTTGTGTGGATCTATGGTGCAGGGGCAGAATGCTGTCACTCAAAATCAGATAAGCCACTGAAGTGGCCTACCTGATTTTACCACTTCATGCTGAATGCCTTGGTGTGCAGAAGCAAATTGTGACTGACACTACAGCAGACCAATGGACAAAGCGGGCTGATCACCAGGTCCGTTGGAATTATGTGGCAGGAGAGAACGAAATATTGCAGCAGAAATAACTAAATTACGCAATGAAAAGGCAAATTATTCGGCATATATTTTGCCATTTTTACATATGGTATCACTGTCAGGGCAAATACTTCAGCTTATTGTTACCAGTTTAAAATGAAGCAATAAGTAATTTAGAGAGGACCGGTCAACCTATGTGAAGGCCTTCCCCCCCCCTTGGGGGCACATGTTGCCATGTATTTAGTACCTTTTGATCCACTTGAGCTAAAAAAACAAAAAAGAAAATATGTAGATTATGCAGCAGATAATGGATTATGTGGCAAAGGAGGCAAATCCACAAATATGTGGAACATGCTGCAGCTGCAGAATCGCATACTTCCAGTGGCCCTGCTGATCCCTGAAAAAACATGAAGTTAAAGTGCAGTTATGGTTAAGAAAACCTAAGGCCTGATGTAGATCTTGACGGGACTCCCATCGTCCCTCAGCAGCGGAGTTTACAAGTACTCAGTCGAGCTGACAGATTCCTGCCTACTGTATTTAGATTTTGGCTAGCTGATCCGCCGTCCGTGTTGACAGACTGTTTTCCATCGCATAAACACTTCACCGCTGTCAACGCGGTGGACTCCTATTCTGCCTAACATTACTCCGTCGCCATCAGGGTGGCAGGATTGCACTACGCCTATTTAGATTTCACAGTTGTGCTGGTGTTATTCTAGTGGTGGATTCCTGATGATGTGATTCCGTCATGGGGCACGTTCAACATTGTACTAGTCCTGTGGCTTTTGGATGGATGCTAGCATCACACACCTGATGTGTTTTGGCTAATTTCTGCCTATCAGCACCATCGTTACTGCAAGAGAACGAGCTCACACAAACTTTAGCACAGACGAATGAATGGGATGAACTATCAGAAATGAAAAAAGAGCAAGTAAGAACAGCCATACATGGCCTGATAATGACCGAATACCTTCGTGCTAACGCAGCACCGAAAGGCATGTGGGTTCACACCGCCCCCCGTATCTTTCTACAAGATATTATGTTTCGAAAAGATTGGTCGGCCATATCGTGGAAATGTACAAGAGACTACTTAGTCTTAATTATAAAAACAGCCACCAGACTTTCAGAAGCATTAACAATAAAGATTCAAGTCAGCGAGGCGAAACTTAAGACTACGGTACACATCTCTGTTTATAAAAAAAGGTTAGACGAGATTAACCAAGAGATGAACGAAACCAAGGATTACATCACACAGAACAAAATACAGAAACTGGGAAAAGATCTTAAGCGATTTTCTCAAGGAAAAATGCATCCATTCACAAGAGATGGTTACATAGCACCGGACCAACCGAGTGATAAGTAAACCTCTGGTGACAACTCATCCGATAACTCGGACTGGAGCGGTGAAGACACATCACACCTACGACGGGGTAGAGGTCAGAACAGACGTCAACAGCGCCGATGGATGAATACATGGCGAACACCACAATATGGCGACCATCCCCCACCTGTATTCCAACCTTACATACCCAATTTTCAAGGGTGGATGAACCCTTACATGCAGGGTCCACCACCTATAGGACCAATGATGGGACCACATCAAACACAGAGGCCCCCTTTTTTAGGGAGAGGCCGGAACAACTACAGAGGAAGAAAAAAAGGAGTCTCCTGGGCAGAACAGGAACGACAGGTCCTGACCCGCAGCATGTCCAAAGAGAGACCAGGACCCAGCACGACAACTCGCTAGTAGTAAACTTGACAGACTGGACCCTGACGGAAGACCAAGAAGAGGTCTTGAATAAAGGCCTGGGTTTTGTACCTACTCCACCACTAGACACTTTCAAGTTACAATGCGAATTGTCAGAATCCTGTAGAAAGGTCAAACTGAAGGCATTCTTCGCGAACAAAGAAGACCGCACCACTGGAAATGAGACCAACTTGCGACTAAAATCTACCTTTAACCCTCCTAATCATTTGGTACCGGTCGAGATACAAGCATTTGAACAGGCCATCCTGAAGGAAGCAGAAAAAGTGCAAGAAATGGTGAAAAAACCTTTCGTAAACCTAACGAAGCGGGAACGAAAAGCTCTTGAAGAACTCCGCCAACATGAAGACCTCATCATCAAACCGGCGGATAAGGGAGGAGGCATTGTCATACTCAACAAGGAAGGCTATGACAAACAATGCTTGGACCTCCTATCAGACACGAAGTTCTACAGAACACTATCTACAGATCCAACGGAGAGATTACAACGAACCATAGAACTAATGGCTGATGAGGCAGAAACGAACTTCTGAATCACCAAAAACGAAGCCGACTTCCTGAAGACAAAATCACCTCGAGTACCGTATTTCTACTCTCTACCCAAGATACATAAAAACAGAACACCACCACCAGGACGTCCAATAGTCTCAGGGATCGGCTCAGTACTTGAGGCCCTCTCTCAATTCGCAGACTATTTCCTCAAGCCTCTGGTACAAGGAACACCCACGTACCTAAAGGACACACGAGATTTATTAAATTTACTAAAAGACCAACCTTTTCACGAGGATACTATGTGCCTAGTAGGCCTCGACGTGGAAAGCTTGTACACCAGCCTCCCACAAAAAAAGACCCTGGAGACAATTGAGGAGATCTTATTTTCACAACAATGGGAACACAACACACCAAGACATTTTGTGTTAGAATGCTGCCGCTTGGCCCTCACAGAGAATTTCTTTGAGTATAGTGGAAAACTATACTTACAATGCCACAGGACTTCAATGGGCAGTACATTTGCCCCAAGCGTGGCAGGGCTATATGTAAGCAATTTTGAAAAAATCCACATTCTGAATAACAACAACCCGTTCAGTTCTAAGATCCTGTTCTGGAGACGCTACATAGATGATATCATCATGATCTGGAACAACACCATAGACAGCTTGCCAGACTTTCATGAGTGGATCAACACCAGGGATGAATCCTTAAAGTTCACATATACAGCAGACAACCGCAAACTGGACTTTCTAGACATCACAATCTACGTGGAGGATAACATCATCAACACTAAGACGTTTTACAAACCCACGTCAAAGAATGTTATGTTATGTTATTGTTACTTCTAGAGCGCAAACTGTTACCCGAAGGTGTCCTGGCGCTGACTGAAGTCCTACCGAGACCCTACCTGGTGGAAAGATAAAGGTATATATTAACTGGTAAAAAGCCACGTTTTGAGGGCCTTCCTAAATGCAAATAGATTAGCCATGCCTCTGAGGTGCAGCGGAAGACAATTCCATGCCTTGGCTGCCCCGACCCCAAATCTTCTACCAGCCCAGTTGGCTTTCTTTACCAGAGGTGCCAACACCAATTTTGCTTTTGCCGAGCGTAGTGCTCTTGAGAGAGTGTACCAATGAAATAGCATTTTTAAGTGATTAGGCCCAGTTCCTTGAAGGGCTTTATGTACCATACATAGCGCCTTGAACTGGACACGTTTCTTAACTGGCAGCCAGTGAAGCCTTCTAATCTCCGCCGAGATTGAGGCATTTTTTGCGTGCCAGTGAGCAGTCTGGCAGCTGCATTCTGCAAAAGCTGCAATTTATTCATGAGCCCTTCTTGAATACTAAGGTACAGACTGTTGCAGTAGTCTAATTTCGACATGGCTAAAGCCGTGATGACTGTTTGTTGGCAGTCTTTAGGCAGAAACAGCATGATTTTCTTACAGTATTTAAGAGTAAATGAGACAGATGAGACTACCGCATTCACTTGCTCCCTGAAACTGAGTTTGTTATCTAGGTAAACTCCCAGGTTTTTTACCTTATTAATGGGGATAGGTAAAGGGCCCAGTGTATCCGGCCACCATCCTGGGGTCCAGAAGTTCGGATCATTTCCGAATAGGACCACCTCCGTTTTATTGGAGTTAAGTTTTAGGCAATTTTAGGCAGTTTTGGGCCATCCAGACACCTACCGCTGTAGAATAGTTTGCTCTCCTACAACAGTTTCCACCCGTGACCTCTGAGAGAAAATCTACCATACAGTCAATTTCTGCGGATAAGGAGGAACTGCAGTAAACTTGAGGACTACAGTTCACAGGCAAGTGACCTTTGTCAAAAACTGAAGGACAGAAATTACCCTCCAGGAACAATACGCAAATGCCAAAAAAGAGCAAGGAACCAACCTAGAGAGAGCCTTCTTGAGGCCACAAAGCATCTGACATTCTCACTTGCGTTACAACCTACAGTGTCGCTTCGAACACAGTGAAAAAAATTGTGAATAAGAACTGGAGAATCTTAACTTCAGGGTCTTTAAATTGGCCCAAACCGAGATTTGCTAACAGAAGAACCAAGAATATTAAGGATATGCTGGTACACACCAAATCCTTGACACCTCAGCCAAAGAGAGAAACGATCACCAATTCCTGGAATATGACCCCTATAATTGGCAATTATCCATGCGGCTCATGCTCGGTATGTAAATTAACCAGACCTACAAAGACCCTACAATTAACACCAGCTCTGAAATGGACAATACGGTACCACACCAACTGCAACACAACCCACGTAATCTATATGATTATTTGTCCTTGCAACCTGAAGTACATCGGAATGACCTGTTGCAAGATCAAACAGCAGATCTGCGAACACAGAAGCAACATTAAATGTAAGAAAGCCACGACCAAAATGAGCAACCACTTTATTGAGTCGAATCACACCATCGACGAGCTCAGATGGGTAATTCTTGAAACGCTGACAAGGAAGAATTACAATGCAGAACAAGTCTTATACGAGAAAGAACAACGATGGGTGTACCGCCTTAAGACGCATCAAATAGGATTGAACGATATCATTCCTTGGCATACCCTCTCACAGTAACACAAGTATGCACGAAATTAGCCATCGAACATCCCTCGATAAGGAATAAGACACATCTCAATGAATTATTTCCTTACAGATAAACCAGTGTGCACAAAAAAAGTCCTAATTTCATAGTTTGCCTTTATACCTAAATAAGACACTATGACTCGACTGCATGTCTCCAAGGATGACCATCCTTAAGCTGTTAAGGTTATCTACATGAACCCACATATGGAACGAATCTCTCCGTGAATGTCTAGTCAGAAATCCAAATTTATTAGGGCCACTGAGGTCGAGTCTGAAAGCATGGTTTAACATCATCACCCATTTTATAGAATTAATTTTTAATTCTTAATCTGCCTCTAAATTTGCCTCTTTTTAATTATACATATCTTTCTAGAGAGGCAGCCATTACATCCTTAAGCTTTTAACTTTATGTGCCTGTATGTCAAAAAGACACGTAGTCTCTCTACCATGCTCATCCTAAGTTTTCAAAAGCAGCTCGCAACGGGCCCGCGTCACCGGGGCACCGTAATCGGAGCGAGCACAAGCTGAGTAACCTGCAATTTCAGGTAACCGCTCTTCCAACTGAGCGACACTCATGGCGTTTCAGCATGCGCCTATGCCTAACCTTCTTATAATCTCCCGATACCCTTTTTTCCTTGACGAGCAGGTTACAGAGCCCGCCGGTCCTCCGAGGAAGCCCAAATTTGGGAGCGATGAGGTATGCGAGCGCGATTTGCCTAATGGTGCTGAGCACTGCCATAACACTACCTTTCACCTATCTATTTGTAAATCTGTGCGCAACACTCTTTTGGTCACGCTCGAACTTAAAATATGACAAATGCTGTTTTTAAACAGATTGCAAACAAGCGCGTTCACTCACTGATACAGGATCTATTAATGACACACTTGTTCTTCCTGTATTAGTGGTGGATTAGGCCTCAATCAAGAGCTGATTTACTGCCTTCCACTGTACTTACTATGCATTAATTACAGGGTATTTTTCGCCACTTCGTTTTTACAGCGCTTTAATAGCCAAGTAGATAATGAGCGACGCGCACAACACTCCTCATGTTTTTGAGTGATTTCGAATATTTTGCAAACCTCCCCACGCACAGCTAGAGTAATGAGATCACGATGTGCATGGAAGTCTGTGTTCCTACATCAGCAGACTTATACTTGTCAACTTATGAGGACTTTAGTTGACACTACGTCCACAGTATCAATGGAGGAATATATACTGTTGTTACTTTTTCTGCCTTTTTGTAACTATATTCTGTGATTATCCTAACGGTTGGTTTTATGTTTCACCTGGAGTTATGCAACCATATACTCCATTAATTTCAAACTGGGTACTATTTAACATAAGGTTTACAGCACCCTCGAAAAAGTATTTACATTGGGGGACTCACTGTTATGTGCAATTGAAATTATCTTAATTTTCTCTCATCCCAGTTATAGGTACTATTGACCTGTCACAAATAAGAAGAAGGGTGAGTTACTTACCTGCCCTAACAGAGTGCTTAAAATTGGCAACCTCACTCTATACATAGGTCCTGAAGAAAGCCCACCGACCCTTATGGGCGAGTAAAGGGCTGAAACATGTCGACCTTTCACATGGACAACGAGGTGCTAGAGAACAGTAACATTTCTATAAGCGCACCGCCCTAGTTTTTAACCTTGCCTCTTCTCCTACCAAATAAAGTTTTTTTGGGAAGGAGTGGGAAGCAATTTTAATTCACTTCACTTTGTTTCATTTTATGACTGATCGCTACTGCTATCACCAGTTGGTCTACCTCCAGGTGGAGGAAAGCATATTGTCAAAAAGACCCAATGATGATGCTTTTACGTTCTAAGAGAAGCGGAGAATCAAGATATACCGCTTTACCACTCCTGTCCGTGAATGAGGGTTTTTAAGTTGGTCAACACACCTGACCCTGGTAATACAGGTACAAGTGATCCATTCTCCCCTTGATTACTTAATTTCTTTCACCTGCATACCACCCTATGAAACACACTCCATTTCAGACCATGATCCTTTGCCATTCCACTGGAACACAACATTGTCAAGCAGAACTTTTGTCAGTGAAGTCAGGTTTTATTTTTTGCTTTCTCTGTTTCTTGAACCCTTTTTTCTTCTTCCATTTATTATATTGTGGGTCATAAAATGTATTTTTTTAAAATATATATATAATGGCCGGGAGGAGAAATCCCAGTTTCACATAGGAAGAATTGTAGGTCATGGTGGATGACATTATGGGAGTAGAGCCTTAATTGTTTAGAGCCTAAGTACAAAATACTACCATAGCTCCGAAAAGGCAAATGTGGGCCAGAATGGTTGACAGAGTGAAAGTAGAAAACAACCTGAACACACAGGAGGAAATTAGGAAGAGGTGGAATGACCTGCAGGGGAAAGTGCGTTCCCTGACCTGCAAGCATCACATGGAGGCCCAGAGGACTGTTGGTTGTTCTCACAGCCCCCCTTACAACTTTATCCCTGAGAGGAGAAGGTCTTGCAGATCCTACATCTTGGATGCTTGACAGGAATCCCTGGTGGAGTGAAGATTGGTTAAGTTATACTTTTGAATGTGTCACTAAACCTAAATGCAGTTTTTGCTTTTACTTTAGCTGTTGCTAATGTGTTTTGCACTATTCAGAAACATAGAAACCCATATATATTTGAATCATTTTTTTGGTCTTATTTGTTTGTGTGAATGTATTTTGTTGATTTTAAGATTACAGGTTTCAATCTCCATTACATTTCACATGATGTAATAGTGCTTGTGAGTGTTTTACACCAAATAACATATTTCATATATGTTTTTATATTGTAAATGTATGTTCTTTTTTACTGCACATTTTCACTAGGTATGTTTAACTTACAATTTTGCAACTGTTTAATTGAAATGACTATAACTACCATGATGCCTTGTGTTTGTTTTGTGAAAATAATATTGCAATGTTATCATGCTCATTCTCTTTTCTATCATAATTTTCACGTGTTAACGTGTTATGTATCTATCAATCTCTATTGCATGCAGTGTTTTCAAATGTTTTGTGTTTAATTTTGTATGTTGTCCTATCCTTGTTGTTTTATTAAATTGATGTTATTGGTTTCACAAATCAAAGTTTGCTCACTTGAACATTTTAAGGTTTAACATTTTGTATGCTGAATATAAGTGTTTTTGTTAAAAAATGTACTCTGTAAAGTTTATATGATGACTTGTGCAATATATCCTTCTAAGTTGTATAATTATCAGAATTTTTGCCAGCTAGGCTTTGGAATGGTTTCTCAAAAGACACACAAATGAAGGCTAGCTGGAATCAGTGGCACAGTGAGCCCGGGACCCACATCTGGGCATACCCGGTGCACTTAGGGCGATTTAGGCCCAAATCTCTGTACTGGGGTGAATATTTGACATTGACCAGCATTCTGTCCATCAATTGTTCTTTTTGCGTTTGTCACCCCGAGTGGGACGGGTATGTGCAAACATGGATCCCATGCTGTCCATGCCACTGGAGTCAAGCTAGCCTGGCTGATGAGGGGTGATGCCCAGAAACCGGTCCCAGGATGCTTGTTTCCGGTCCAGGGAGGACCTAGCCTGGCAATTTGGGCTGGACTGTTCCCATGGGGAACAGGGTCAAGACTGATTTGCATATGGCTGGGTTTAAACTGGAATGTAAAAAATATGATGTATTTAGGCCCAGATCTCTGTACTGGGGTGAATGTTTGACATTGATCAGCATTCTGTCCATCAATTGTTCTTTTTGCATTAGAATGGTTTCTGTCACATTTCTCCTCTCTACTGTGTTGTGTTGAATCTTTGGTATATTTTATGTATACATTCTAATTATTTTTTTCATTCCAGGACATCTTTTACCTGCTTTTTTGAAGTGTTGTGTGTGATTTAAACTGTGTGTATAATTTATTATACTACCACTGAAAAGTACAATCATTATATACATTTTCTTTTCCCTTTTAGGTTGTTTCATTTTTAGCTTCAAACTCATTTTATGTATAATCTAGACTTTTACAATATATATATATTTTTAAATTCATAATAGGTCCAACACCTAAAGTACATGGGCAATTATCTGCCACTTAGGATACTTCCACCCCAGACCAGCCTTTAGTGAGGACTCCAGTCCTGCAAGTCCATTGACGAGGAGCTGTCTGGTCCATCTGGTCTGCCTGGGCAGACTGCTCTCGTGAGCCCCACTCAGCCCAAACACACGCCTCCCACCCCAGCTGTTACCACACCTCAGAGTATGGATACCTCCACTTCCTGTGTCCAAATCAATATCACTCCAATCTTGTGCCCCCCAGTCCTGGCTGCTGTTGATCCAACACCACCACTACTTTCAGTTTAGCCAGGACCCAATGGAATGAGGCACACTGGGTCAGGGTAGTGGTCGTAGGGTTCATGGTAGGAAATCTGTGGGCCAGCAAAGTGAGGCCAGTGGGTTCACCGTCACCCAGGCCACCATCGACCAAGTCTTGGGATCCCTCCATCAGACATGATGGACAAGGTCCTCACAGAGCTCCAGGAGATGAAGCAGTTGCAGAGGGATCACAATGCACAGATGGGGAATCTGAAGTCCAATTTGGGATCCCTGACTGGGATGCTGCATGACGACTAGCAGGAGAAGATGGCAAGACCTCCACCACCACCAGCAAGAGATGCAGAACCTAATTTCTAGACTACCACTCAGTCTGTGGACTATTTTCTGGATGCATTTACCTTTTTCATGCCAGTTGTATTTTGGACATTGGATTCCAAACAATTTTGGCTCTTCAGTATTAGTTTCATTCACCAGGATTGATTTATGTGTTTTGTTTGGCGTCAATTGGTTTTATTGAATAAAAAAAAGACTGGTGTATTTATTTTCTCAATTTGTTAACTTTGTTTACTTCCATCATACCTTTTAAAAAGTTAAAATAAAAAAAGATTGTTTATTCATAAAGAAATTCCATGTAGGTAATGGTTTTCGCTTTTTTTTTTAAAAATGACAAAAAACCACAAAAACAACTAATCAAAAACTAGGATATGATTTAATTGGAATAAAGAAATGTTTCTCATACTTTCCGAAACATTATAGCCCATGCATATCCCAAAAAATCATGCCATATTTTGTTTTACAGTTCCAGACCTTGCCACCGTGTAAGAACGGGAGATAATCAAAAACATCTGATTAAATAATCAAACTCTTATTGATGGATGTCATCAGCTGGACCCAGATCTTCTGCCTCACAATAATAAACACACATCAATAACTTCATTAGTGAAAATAATGGCAGTACTCCCTTTGTGGCCACAGCCACAGGATCATTCCAAAACACTGCTGCGGTATCCGGTGCAATGTCACAACCAACTACAAGTTATGTGCCACAAGAAGTTCTTCTTTCTATGATGAGACATATCAACAGCTACGTTCAGTTAACATAAAATGTGGATTAAGCTTATGTGAAGGGAGATTTGTATGCTTTGGGTCGCCTACCACATGTTGTTAGAGGAATTAAATCAGCATATATTACTTTGGAGGACACAATCAACAGAAAAGAAGTCTAATGCAATTGTAACAGTTATAATTTAATCACTGTGCAAGTTGTCTTTGTACAAGATCTGTAAATCCAAAGTGTGTGTGTCTTTCACAGGATCAACCCATGTTCCTTTTGTACCTCACAAAAGCAGCATATATCTGCAAATGTCACAATGCTGGAGTGTCCAAATGAAGATCAAATAGTGAAGGAACCTAAAACAGATTAAATAAAAAAAGTGTTTTTGTATGACATTACAAAATAGACACATGACAAATGACAAATTTTGAGGACATATTTTTTAAAAACAATCAAAGATAAACAATGTGAGGGGTGTGGCTTGGATAGCCAACATGGCGGACGTAGCCTGACGAGGCTCCGAGCGTCCAAGCCATTAATCCGCAACAATCCGGCAGAATCCTTCTCCAACGGAGCACATCGGCTGTACCTATCGGCTGGGAACAAGCAGGAGCCTCGAATCGAGGCAAAGCAGTGGCCCGCCGGTGAATTTCTGGCTGTGACTGACCGGTGTGCAGTGAGGGCCAGGGCCCACACGAGGCCGTCGCCTTCCCAGGGCCGGACGCCTGGAGCCAGGTGCGACTCGGGAGGCAAGCGGAGGCTGAATCGAACCCCCCCAGAGGTGAGGCAGCGTTGCGGCAGACTGCTGCCGAGGCGGTGGCGGCCTGGGCTGGTCCGGAGATGTCTGCAGGCCCGTAGCTCTGCGGGGGCTTGTCAAACTGCTGATGCGGTGGCGCCCGGGGGTCCGGGGCCACGTAGTGGCTCCCCGCGGGGCTTCCCCCTGCCGGTTGTGGCCACCCCGTGCCGGGACACAACTTTAGTGCAAGGCCGGAGGTGGGGCTGTGAGATCCTCAGCGAGGCCGGGGCGGCGCAGGGTTGGGTCGCGCCCGGCCCTGCTCGGCCTGGAGGACGCAATTGGCGGGCCCGGCAGCCACTGGAGCGAGTCTGCCTTGGGCTGAAGACTTCGAGACCAGCGAGCAGAAGCTCGCCCCTAAAAAACACATACCAGAGTGCCCACAGTGGCGGCAGGACCGGGACGGTGACCAGGGCCCCGCGGGGGGTAGAGGGCCGGGCTTGGCCCCACATGCCGCGTGGGAGAACCACGCATGCCAAGCCCATGTGAGGACTTACCGGAGCTGTCCGGAGTGACCCTGCTGCTGCGGCTGGCACCGGCCGCCTCGTGGAACTGGTCCACTGTTTCCTCCCTGCGGGTGCTATAGCGGTGAATAGAGGGAGCACCGGCGTGGGCGGCCAGGAGGACATTAGGGGCAGTTTACCTGCGGCAGCAACACACCCTTGGCACACGGTCTCCGCTGGGGCGGGCTGCGGGTCTAGGGTTCGGCGAGTCTGATCCCATTAGGGGGTCTACTTGGCTGGCTGCCTAAGACTACGGAAGTGGCCAGGCCAGGCTTGGTGTGGCTTGTGGTCAGCGGTGGGCGAGATTCCGTGAGGCCCGACCTGTGGTGTCGTCGCTCAGCGAGATCTGTGAGACGCCCGGGCGGGCAACCCTCAGACAGCATCCAGGATTGATTAGTCCCGCCACGACATTGGACAGGCGTTGGGTCATTGCTGCCACTGGGTCGAGACGCCTCTTTCCCCTGCCAGTATGGGCAAAGATAAGCAAGGGGGCTCCGGCCCCAAGCAAAGCACTCTGGACCAATTTACCACTGCCCCGGGAGGCGCTACTGGAGGGGAAGCCGGGGCCCGATTCCAGACAATGCGGCACTCTTGGCGGCAATTACTCAAGCTTGAGATACCTCGAAGCAAAGATCTGCACTGTAGGGTCCGAGGTATTAGTCCTACGTCAAGACCCCTGGAAAGCTGTGGACCGCATCACGGAGGCGGAAACACGCGTCTCAACAGTCGAAGATATGGTAAAGGTCCTGCAAAAGAAGGTAAATAAACTCACTGTGGTTGCGCAGGAGTTGGCGTCCCGTATGGAAGACGCCGAGGGCCGATCCCGGTGCAATAATCTGTGCTTTATTGGCTTCCCGGAAGGGTGCGAGGGCCCCTCCATGGACCGCTTCCTTACACAATGGTTGAAGGCCCTCCTGCCAGAGGCCTCACTGGCCACTTGTTTTGTTGTGTAGAGGGCACATCGGGTACTGACCAAGAAGCCACCCCCGGGAGAAAGTCCGAGACCGTTGATTGCCAAGCTGCTGCACTATGCAGACCCGGACGTCATTCTACAATATGCCAGGAACCACAAGGACCATCTACTCTTTGAATCGCGCCCCATTATGATTTTCCAAGATTACACTAGGCTGGTGCAACAGCAACGCCAGTTTTTCACAGCAGCAAAGCTCAGACTTAGAGACCTCAACATACTATACATGTTACTATATCCGGCCCGAATGAGAGTAACATATAACTCTAAGTTCTACTTCTTCGACTCGCTGGAGGCAGTCTTCGCCTGGGCGGACGAAACAACGCATCTTAAGCCACAAACACCACCACCACTGGAATCTGACTCCTCTCAGGGCTCACAGCGAAAGAGGCAAAAGAGGAACAATTCCAAGAGAAGACATAGATTGAGATCCAATTGGCGCCTTCAGGCCCAGGACGAGGAATCTTAACATGGGCCAATCGCCTTCATTTCTCCGGCTCCCGGCCATGATTGGTCTGACCTCCTCCTAGTGAACTCTGCACCGTTTGGAGCACTATGCTGGCTTGGATGCCATGTCACGGAACCATCACGCCCCTGGACATTTATGTTCATGTTTCATGGGAAGTTTGGGTATGATTGGATGAGGTCCCCTGGGACCGCCTGTTGGGGCCCCGGGTTCTCCTCCTCCGCGGCAGATGCTCGTTGCTGATGGCAGTATCGGGTTGGGAGGTGGGGGACAGGAAATTTCAGACATTTCCAGTAATTATTGTTGTAATTTGCACATGTACACAAGGGTTACACCACGACTTCACTAACGCAACTGAACAGGTTTCTTACACAGGCGATAGATGACAGGACATACATGTACTCCCCAACCTGGGGAATTTACAATGGTATCTTGGAATGTAAGAGGGCTGCTTAATAAAATTAAGAGGGGTGCTGTTCTTCGACAAGCCAAGCACTGCGAGGCAGACATCCTTCTTCTGCAGGAGACCCATCTCCTAGGTAATAATACTAAATGCCTCGCCAGATTTAGGTACCATACAATATATCACTCAGGGTTCATCAGGGGATCCCGGGGCACAGCTATCCTTATACACCGCCGAGTCCTGTTCAAACATTGGCTGGACCCAGGTGGACGTTACACCAACATATCTGGGACACTGCATGGTGAGCGCGTCAACATCTGCAGCATATATGCCCCCCCCTTTGGGAAACACTTTTATTGATTGAATCACCCAGCTTTGGGGGGAGCGCCCTGAAGGCCTGACGCTGCTGGGAGGGGATTGGAATGACGTCATGTCACCCCTAGACCGTCGGCGCGAGCCGAGGCATGAACCGCAGACATGCAGATCCAAGCTGCATCTCCTGGCCGCTGCATTGGGGTGGTCTGATGTGTGGCGTGCCGACCACCCCTCTGAGACAGGGTTTACATTCTTATCCGCCGTACATGGCTCGCTATCATGATTAGATTATGTCTTCATACCACATATCTACATACATAGAATATCACATACCTCTATCTTGCCCAGGGGACTGTCCAACCATTCTCCAGTCTTATTCAAACACTGCATAGGATCTCAAAAGCCCCCTTTCAGGTGGCGTATGTCCCCTTGGCACCTCCATGACCCAGACTATCAAGGGATCCTAAGTCAGACCGTTTCGGATTATCTTGCGTCCAACACAGCCTCGGCCCCGTCTAAGGTTATCCTGTGGTAAGCCCTTAAGCCCACAATTCGCGGGGTAGACATAAGCTTTCGTGCAGGCGAAAAGCGCAAATGCATCGCACAACTTGTTGAACTAGAAAGCCGTCAGAGGTCCCTTGAAGCCCAACTTGTCACGGATTCCTGTCCATCCATAAAATGTAATCTACTCCAGGCACACCAGCAAATACATCAACACCTCACCAGTGAAGCGCGAGAGATCTGGCTTGCGTCACAGCACAGGATCTACCAATGGGGTGATAAGTCTGGCAAAATGCTCCATCGGCTGTGCCAGGCAGCGAAGTCCCCCTCTGTAGTCCCAAAGCTCCAGGATGCAGATGGTGCCCTGTGCTCGTCTCCCAAGGCGGTGGCTCAGGTGTTTGCAGAGTACTATGCCTCACTTTACATGCAACGGCAACACATCTCGAGTGCCCTGATAGAAGAATTTTTAACTGATATTCCCCCTCAAAAACTCTCAGACCATACATGAGACCAGTTAGATGCCCCCATAATGGTAGACGAACTTAGTGCCGCGCTGGCCAGCCTACGCCCGGGCCGGGCTCCCGGCCCCAACGGATTCCCAAGTGAATTTCTAAGGTCACATGTGGTCACGTTGGGTCCACATTTGCTGGAAGCACTCCATGGCGCTCTCGAACAACACATACTACCCCCGGATTGGCGTCACACCGATATTGTCCTCTTTCTTAAACCCGGCCGCCCTCCGGAAGACCCATCCTCGTATCGCCCTATCTCCCTCATCAATTTTGAGCCCAAACTCCTGGCCAAAGTCCTCCCAGACCGCCTCCGTAAGTGCATACATGAGCTGATTCACACTGATCAGTCCGGCTTCATGCCACATCAGTCCACCTGACATAACATACGGCGTGTCCACAACACCATAGCAAAGGCCCCAGAGCTGGGCCGCCCTACGGCTACTCTGCTGGCCGACATAGACAAGGCGTTTGATTCCTTAAGTTGGATGTATTTGTTTCAACTCCTCGAAGCCATCAATTTTGGCCCACGATTTCTTGTATATGTCCAGCTACTTTACACTGACCTTTCGGCCTCAGTCCGGATTGCAGGACACCAGTCGGCATCCTTCCCTATAGGCTGCGGCACAAGGCAGGGCTGTCCCTTGTCTCTGCTGTTGTTTGCCCTGCCCGTGGAGCCTCTGTTGACCTGGTGACCTGGTTGCGGCGCGATCCATTTCTCCTAGGGTTTGGGTGGTCACGGATGCAATCCGACAGAATCGCATTATATGCAGATGATGAGCAGTTTTTTATGACCGACCCGTGGTTTTCGGGACCCCGAATTCTCCAGATTCTCCGGGTATTTGGAGAGACCACGGGACTTGGTATTAATCCTTCAAAATCAGTACTCTTTCCTATATGCGGTGACCAGGGTTGCGGAACATGGGCCGCACAGTTGTCCCACGCGACCGATGGTTTTAAATATCTAGGAGTCTTCATCTAACCCTGGCCCAGGATTTCGTGGACACAACATTAACCCACTCCTCACTAGTCTGCGTGATGAGACCGCGATCTGGTCCCATCTACCGCTATCATTGTATGGGCGATCAGTGATTTTTAAAATGGTCTCCCTACCTCGAATACTCTATCGGCTACAAAACATCCCATACAATATACCCCGTACATGGTTCGCCCAAGTCAGTGCAATCCAAAATAAGTTTTTATGGAATGGAGGCGCCATCCAGGTGGCGCTGCGTACTTGTACACAGTCAAGATACTGCGGGGGTATTGCAGCGGCAAATCTGCCCATGGACCCAGCTTTTGCACTTGAGCATTTGGCAATGGAGGGTACTCCCCTTCAGGGGCTCCTCTACAGCCACGTGAAGCTAGACTTCTTACCTCCTGCCAGCAGAACGGTCGTTCAGCTCTGGCGATACACGGTCAGAAACATGGGTTGGCGGGGCCGCATGACACAGACGACCCTGTTGTGGCATGGAACGTTTCTGCGCCCAGTAGCAGCACTGTCTGGGTTTCACAAATGGGACCTATTGGGCATTTCCACGCTAGGCGATGTCATGCAGGGAGTTACTCTCAAATCGTTCCAGCAATTGCAAACAGACTTCCAGCTGCATCAGACGCAGTTTTATAAATAACTCCAGCTGAGGCACGCCCTGACTCCTTTGATCCACTCGATTGACATCCTGCCAGAGCTTCATCCCCTTGAGGGTCGTCTACTAATGGGAGCACACAAGATTTGCCAGATCTATCAGACATTGATCACCCACGCCCGCACCACATTACATAAGACTAGAGGTGCATGGGAAGAGGACTTACCTGACATGACAGATGACGACTGGTCGGAGGCCCTCGCCAATCCCCGTGGTGCGGCAGTCTCTACATGCTACCGTCTCATCCAATTTAAATATCTCAACCGTATATATTTTATGAGCTCCCGCCTATGCAGGATGGGTGTCATTCAGTCCCCTGTTGTGCCTTAGGTGCGGGGATGCGGAGGGAACTTTCTTGCACACAGTTTGGAGCTGTGGCGCACTGCAGCCATTTTGGCATAAAATTGAGTCCTGTCTGGGCCAGGTTTAATCGTGGGACCTCCCATTTGACCCTAGGTTGTTCCTGCTCCATAGTACAGAGGGGATTGGCGGGAACCACTATAAACAACACTTACTCTTCCTGGACATCACACTTGCTAAATGGGACATGCCCAAAAGTGGAAAGGGACTTCCCCCCCCAGTAGTAGGTGGGTGGAAGAAGGCTATGGACAGATGCATGGGAGCAGAGATTGTGGTTTTCCAGGCCTGAGGTTGCCCCCGGAAGCATAGAAAAATATGGTCCCGTTGGGCGACCTACCGAGGCAGAGATTTACCCCCCTTACCACCAACAGACCCTCTATAGGACTCAGCCTATACACTTACTTGATTGCTACGATGCCCAAGCCACACAACACTATCATCAGCATATACACATACCTAGATATCCTGCGTTCAGTGAGGTCAGGGGTAGCCTGTGTCATGTTTCAGTTGTTCTACCTGCTGGTTTTGCAGGCTTTACGGTTGTATGTACTTATTGGTACCTTCTATCAGATATGTCTTTGTAATGTATGCAGCGGGCTTCGGTCCATAATGTGCCATGAAAATCTAATAAAATTTGTTAAAAAAAAGATAAACAATGTAAATAAACAAGCTAGTCAATGTGTCAAAACTTTGATCAACAAACATCTTTGCCCTGGATTTAACTTAACTTGCCCTTTCACAAAAACGAATAGCACAGACTTTTATTCTCATTAGATTAAAAGTTGGTTTTAAATTCAATATAATAATAAGTGAATATATACTTACACTCATGTGAAGAAGTTGTCAATAACATCTTTTAAAAAAAATATATTTTTATTTAGGGATAGTTCATCAGAGCTTAGTACAATAATAAATTATTACAACGGCACGCCTTTCCACATGATTAAAAATATAAAAACCATATAAAATAAAAGAAGCAAAATTTGAATAGTGCACAATTTCAGAGCAAGAATCATGTAGCATAATTCTAAAATCATGATTGTTTTGAATCCAACCCAGCAGCACACCAAGTACCTACTATCTCTTAACACATATTTTCCCATAAAGTCTCTAAACTTCCTATATGAGCCCGATTTTAGAGCATATTTTCTTTCACATTCCTTAATCCGGTCTAGTTTACATAGTAGCTGTTGAAAAGTCGGGATATCATTAGACAGCCACCTTTGAAGAATTAACGACCGAGCTACCAGAACCAAAATATATATCTGTTTTTTCTGCAATGGGGTGGCTATTAAATCGGGAGAGTATCCTAGCACCACTGTTCCGGTATCTAGCACCTGCGGAGCTTTCAATATGTTAAAGCAGTGCTGATTAATCATTCCCCAAAATCTATTTACCTTTGAACACTCCCAGATGATATGTGTCCACTTCCCTCCTCCCTCCATATTGCAGGGAAAACAGTTTGCAGAAATCTGAGGATTTATTTTATGCAAAAAATCTGGTGTTTGCTAGAGAAGCCACTTAGAGTAATATTGCATTCATCTTAGATTGGCCGCTTTCAATAAAGAGCCATTAAACTTATTAATCTGATTCCATGCCATGGTAGAGATCTGTAGCCCTTCCTGGGTTTCCCATTTTCTCTGTGCTTTCTGATACAATTTACATACCGCTCGAAAGAGGGAGGCCCAGCCACTGATCGATTTACGGTGTTTAGGGTCTAATAGTTGCCCTGTTAATTCACTAGCCTCATTGATATGTATAAGATTAAGTTCCTGCAGAAAATGTCTAACAAAGGACCATTGAAGGAATATTTTCTTATATTCAATACACAGCTCTATTCCAGTCCAGGTTTTCTAGTCCCCAATTAGAAATTCCCCTATTTTGCTAAAGCCCTGACTTCTCCATTTGTCTATAACTGCCGGATCTAGCAATGTGTCTTGGCCAATACATACGTCAGAGAGCAAAGTTTCTCCATTAATATTGGGGCTCGCAATGACTAAAAAGCAGTTTTTTTTCGCTTAATACTCCATTGTAATATTTTGTATCTGACTTTTTGGGAATTTTTGTTAAACGCATAAAATCCTTGATTACATATTATTAGATCTATAAAGAAATGATCATATCTGTTAATATTTAACACCTTCATTGTTCTGTACATGGTATGTGCAAAATTCGCAAAGTAGTATTCTCTCAAGTCAGGAAGAGCTAGTCCCCATTCTGCACCGGGTCTATAAAGTGCATCCATAGCGAGTCTAGAAACCTTATTTGCCCAAATAAAAGTGGAAAACAAATCTTGCACTTCTTTAAAAAATTTCATTTGGAATAGCTAAAAAGAGACAATTACATAATGGTAAAATCATCATACGGATTATGGCTACTCGATCTAATATTGATATAGGAAGATCTTTCCATTTTATAAGTTTATCTTTTATATTATTATAAAGAGGGATATAATTTAAGGCATAAAGATCATTAACATTCTCCGTAACATACACGCCTAGGTACCTCTTAGGCTGAGTATTAGCCAATGGACTCAATTCTGCTAATAAAGAGTCAGATGTACAATTGCAGAGCAGAATTTCTGTCTTAGATTTATTTATTCTGTATCCCACAATAGATTAAAAATCCTGAAATATATTAAATATTTGATTTTGGACTTCAATATTAGGTTTTAAAAAGAGTGCAATATTATCAGCATAAAGCTTGATGTTTGTCATATCCGGCATTGGAGATGTTGAACTGCTTGAGCAAATGGCTATGGCAAGGGGCTCTATAAAACACACAAAAAGTAGAGGAGATAGAGGGCAGTCTAGTCTCGTCCCTCTAACAACTCTGCAGTTGCCAACTTTATTGGCATTTACAATTATTTGACCCGAAAGCCCCCTCATAGAATTTAGAGATTACGTCAATCAGCTCAGAGGAAAATCCAAATTCAGCCAATATATAAAACAGACTTTCCCAGCACACAAGGTCAAAAGCCTTTTCGGCATCTAGAAGCATAACTTGAGTCTGGATTTTATTTTGAGTAAAATAGTCCAGGGCCTCAACTAAAAAAGTAGTATTAAAAGATAGTTGTACAGCCTGCGACAAATCCACACTGGTCTTTATGTATAATTGACCCTACACAGCTGCTCATTCTATTTGCTAATAGTTTGGCTATGATTTTATAATCTGTGTTCAAGAGACTGATAGGTCTATAAGAATTAACATCCTCTTTATATTTGTTTTTTTCAGGAAACTAACTACCACAGCTGCTCGGAAGGAAGATGGTATCTCTCCACCTTGTAAAATATAATTAGCTAACAAAACTAGTTCCTGATTTAAAATTACACTAATTTTTTTTATTTATTCTGCCGGAATGCCATCCTGCTCACATGATTTACCAATAGCCATGGATTGAACAACCGCTTCGATTTATTGTAGTGTAACAGTAGCAGTCACTTTTGTACTTTGATTTAGCTGTAATTTTGGAATTTGGAATCCGTTAAAAAATGATTTTAGATTCAGACTACCCACCACCTATCTAACTGAATAAATGGTTTCGTAGTGTTCTAAAAACACCTTTTGTATTTGCTCTTCATTTGTCATGCGATTTTTGTAATTTTGTTGGTCAATGCATGAACCCTGTTCTGGGCCTGTTTATCTTTTATTTGCCAGGCTAATAATTTACCAGTGAATTCACTCTCTTCATGAACTCTCTGGAGATAGGCGGAATTGGCCATATATACTTTAGCATAGTGGTAATTTTGCATGGCCTGATGAGCTGACTCTAAAGCGGATTTATTTTTACTGCTTTTCTCCCTTAAATATTGTTTGTTAGTACGCCTAACTTCAGCTTCAAGATGTGCTCTCTTTATATTTTGAGCACGTCTAATTGCAATCTGTTTAGATGTTATAAATCCACGAATTGTAACTTTAAAGACCTCCCACACTTTTTCTACTGTGGCCGTATTTCTGTTTATCTGAAAAAAGCTTTCAATCTACCTTTGGATTTCCTTACACCAATCTTCATCTTCTAGATGTACTCTGGTAAATGTCCATTAAGGTTTTTTTTTGTTCCTCCCAAGTCCATGCAGTTCATGATTTACTAAAGCATGATCTGAGAAGCTGTTTTCTATATAAGTACAATTAACCAAATTTAGACTCCTAGAGGTTAGAAAATAGTCCATCCTAGCAGCAGTTTTATATTTGGCTGAAAAGCATGAATATTCTTTTTTTGTAGGAAATCTTGACCGCCAGCTGTCTATCAGATTTAATTTTTCCATACATTCCGTTAAACTCTCACCTGTATGTGATTTATTTTGTTTTCGTACCCCGGAAGATGAATCCAGAACAGGATTCTGTAGGTAATTAAAGTCCCCACCTATAATGACCATACTGGGAAGTAGCAGCAATGCGTGATACAGGTCCGACAGGGATGCAGGGTTGTCCTCTATTGGGGCATAAATCGTGGTATTATTAATTGAGCCATTAACTAACCCCCATCTTACCTCCTAATCTATTTGAGAATATGAGATCTGGAAAGGGAAACATTTGTTAAAAAAGATTGCTACCCCCCTTTGGGCCGTACTTGCCGATGAAAAATGCCTACTACCTGCCCATTGCTGAAACATGCTAAATGAGAGCTTCCTCTTATCGACATAATGTGTTTCCTGTATCAATATGATATCTGGGGAATTGCCTTTCATCCATTCTTCAACAGCCTGAGCTTTTGTTTTATTATTCAGACCATTGGAATTAAAAGAGAGAATTCTTACAGAGTCCTTAGCTGCCTGCTGATAAGAAATCATCGGTAGAGACAGATTATATTCAAAATACCTTGTGTCTGCAGATTTATCTGTGTTTTAAAGCACATTTTAAAACAGGCTAAGGTGCTAATAAATGTTTTAGCTAAAATATCTGTACATAAAAAGAATGATACGTAAAATAGCATATGCGTGCATGAATATATTGACCATCAATAGAGATACCTGAAGAGTTTAAATATTCTTGCCCCTTATTCTCCTTATTCAGCTTACATCTAACAGTACGTAATTTAACTAATAAAAGTATCTGTACATAAGAAATGGCTAAAGTGACAATGCAATACAAATAGCATATAAAGTGCTTAATCGAATTCAACATTAATATGAACTCCAAAAGAATTGAGGTATCTTTCAGCCTATAAACCTTATTTGTCATTATCATGACAGTACATAACATTGCTAATTAAAGTGTCTGTGCGTAAAAACCAGATAAAGTGACAATATGGTGCAATTAGCATATAAAGTGCATAATGATACTCTGCAGCAGTATAAAGTGCATGATGATACTCTGTAGCAGTAATACCTGGATAACTAATATGATCTTTCCATTTATTGACCTTATTTGTACTGTATTGGTTCCCAATATCATGTGGACATATTGATGTTTAGAAGAACTATTCCCTTTTTTCATCCTGCAAACCCCCCCTGCATAATCCCAGTGCCCCCTCACCCTGAAATCCCTAGTGGAACCCCCACCCTGTGGAAAATGTGGGAGAATGGCCCACACCTCCTCCCAACCCCCTCCGAGTGTACTGGGTGCCATAGTTTTGCACCCCTTTGTGCACCTCCCTTCCACCGGGCGATCATGTCGCCCAGTTCCCGACCACCCCCCCCAAGAGTGAAAAAAAGATAGAGAGAAAGAAAGAAACGCAATAAATTTGATATTAGCTGAAGCAGTTCTTGCGCCTTTGCTACATTGTCCAGTAGATGGAATTTGCCATTTACGAGAACCTTCAAATTTGACTGCTGAACAATAGTTGCCTGTGCCCCCTTTGATTTAAACAAATCAATCATCCAGATACATTCTTTCTGCCTTTTAGCTGCTATTGCTGACATGTCCGAAAAAATCTTGAATTGTGGAATTCCTTGTGTTGACAAAGTTCTATTTGCAATAGCCTTGGAGAGAATTTTTTCCTTGATCCGAAAGTCAGCAAAATTTACTAGAATAGTGCGTGGATATTTGGCGTTGTTGGGGCGATGTAAAGGTACCCGGTGAACTCTTGTGATCATAGGATCGCCTGAAAGTTCTGGGATGGATTTTTTTAACAGAGATTCAACCCAGTCCCACACCTGAGGTCCCTCTACTGCTTCCGGGACCCCTACTAGCCGTAGATTTGACCGCCTATTATAATTTTCCATGTCTTGCAACTTTGATTCTAGTATCTCCATATTCTGTCTGATTTGTATTATTTCTGGCTCACGAATAATCGCCTTGTCCTCTAGACTGGAGACTCATTGCTCGGCTTCAGCTAGCCGCTCAGGGACTTTTTCCATTGCATCCTCTATTTGCGACAATCTTGTATGCAGCGAGGCAATCTCTTGTGATTGTGTCATCCGTAGCTCTTTGAGCTCTAATAAAATCAGATCGAACATGGCCTTAACCGAAAGATTGGAAATCCTCTCCATCCGCAGCCTCCTGGGAGAGTTCCTCATTAACTACTATGATGGTATCCAGTTGAAGAGATTGAGAAACAGACTGAGAAACAGATTGAATGTTTGTTGCTGTTTCTTTTGGCCTTATTACCTGTTGAACTAAGGTTGATATATCTGATGTTATCAATACATTCATTGCTTGATCTGTAGTATTGGTAGTGTTGACAGGTATTGGAACCATATGAGATTTTGAGAACAGAGGGTACTGCTTACAGCAAGTAGGGGTGGCAAAGGTCTCGGCAAGATCAGATGTAAACCTCTTATGAACATCCTCCATTTCCATATTACTACCGACCTTTTCATATCATCCCAAAGCCCCAGCTTGTACATTTTTGTTTGCATTACTAACGTCATTTCCGGCGTCTAGCAGAGAGTCTGCGGCCTGCAGTCTATCTGCTTCCATCAGCGGCTGCACCTTAAGATCAATTCTTTGCTGTGCGTTACGTAAGGTGCGAGATCTTTCCACTGTCTTCTCTAGACCGCCTTTGTTGTGCGACTTACGGGCAGGAGTAGATTGACTGTCCAAAAGAGGATTAGCGATTAAAGGCTTTCGCTTAAATGTGTGCATGCTTCAATTTCTTTTTCTGCACTCACACTCCCCCCTCTATCCGCTGGACTTACAAAAAAAAATACAAAATGTCCCTTCTTTTTTAAGGGGGAGAGCCTTTTCAAACCCCAGCTGTTTGTCGCAGAAATAGTCACATCGCCAAAGTCAAATTTTAGTATGGCCGCTAAACATTGTGCACAGCAACTCACCGGGCCTTTGAATATTTCGCATCCGTATTCCCAGCTGTAGAGTAATGAGACCTGGGAGTAAGATTTAAGGCAAGAGAGGGGGAGGTAGCTCAATCCAATTCAACTGTGAGCTCTCAGATGGCACCAGGAATTCAGCGGGAGCCCGGCTCAGTTCAGCCCAGCAACTCAGCACCAAGCTTTCAGGCGGCATCAGGGACACAGCGGGAGCCCAGCGCACCACGCAGCCACTTCAACTGCGTACTGCAGCACCGCGAATCCAACCTCCGGCCGCCGGTCCGGGTGTTGCAGCGCTGCGTTCAGGAGCCTCAACTCACAAGTGTGTCTGTGTCTCCTCGCACCCTGGAGAGGCACCGCGCGAGTCTGGACAAGCCGCCAAGAATCACAAGGGAAACGGATCTTCATTACAGGGAAGAGTGCGCCACAGCCGCCATAGTCTCAGCATCCTCGTCCTCCCTGGACACTGCTTCACTGCCTTCCGGGGGCGTGACCGGCAACGGAGTGCGCTAGCCGCATGGGGGTAGCGTGCGTATATATGTCAATAACATCTTGACTTGAGTCAATTCCTTCCTCTTCACCACTATCATCTTCATTTGGCATTTCAACATCCTCACCTGGTGGCTCATCATGGCCTTCTTCCTCTGCAATGTATGGGATGTTCCGTCGGGGGGCTATGCTGTTGTCGACTATAAGGGGGTAGACAATCAGTCAACAACCCATTCAACAAGTTATCATCAGTGTCACTGTCACCTCTCCATCTGCCTCCTATTTCTTGTCCCTATCTTTCGCATCCTCATCTCTCATCAGTCCAGGGTATAGTCTCTCTCCCTCAACCATGTCTACTCTCCACCTCTTTAATTTAACATCCCATTGTGCCTCTTGATAAGCTCACATCGTTTTCTTCGTCTTTCCCTGATAGCGATCTCTCTGCTTAGCATGAGCTGCACGCATCCATGCGTCTAGTGCCTCAAACTGTGTTGGTCTAGGTAAAGGTTTAATTTCAAACATCACTCTCCTCAACTGATTAAGTATCTCCAACTTGAAAGTGTCATAGTGTGGAAATTACAATATACCCTCTTTCTCAGTGACCTTGTGCCAATTTTGGAGCCAAATAATAGTATGTAGTCCCACATTTGTCGCCATATAATGAGCTGGTGTTTCCTCTGGTGGCACCTCTTCGGCCACTCTAGTAGTGATACCTTCATCCCCTCGAAACATGTCTCTTAGAACTTTAAAACATCGCATGATTTTGCTTATTTATGAAATCTCAACAATCCAAATGAAATTAAATTCAAATACAACGACGATGCAATCTCGAGCACCCACAGAATGTAACTGACTATCGTCCACCAATCCCAGCGCGGTGTTAAATCCAACTGGCCTATACCAGCGCTGCACAATCTGATATCACCCTTACTGTTAACAGCGGCTCACACTCCTTCACAATTTCTCCATATGCATTCACTCACACAATCATCTTATAATCCATAATTGTCTGCCTTTCTGAAAGATAATAAAGATACACTCATACAAGAATACATAGAAACCTCGACTAGCGGGGATTCATCCAAATCAGTAAAGTTTACCCTTTGCGCATAAGGTCTACTACACGATTCACAATCATCCCATTCACACAAAGTTACCTGTCTTAGGTGAAGTCGTTGACGATGTTTCACGACAGCCCCTCAACTCTTCGGCAGACAATCACAATCTCAGTGTCTTCTACACCTTCAGAATATCCCGGGATCTTAGGCTACGTAGGACCCAATAACCATGTCTCAAATCCTTGAGCCACGTCGGACCCGACAACGACATTCACTCGTGACAACTCCTCAAGACATCACACAATCAAACCATCACCGCAATCTAACACAGTCCACACATACCCGATTAATACTCACTCCTCCTTCCGCCGCTGTTCCTGCCGCACATCGCCAAACTCCATCCTCTCCAGTTCTCAATCGTCGGGGGCTCTACCTGGGGACTTTTATCGATCCTTCGATGGTTCTTTTTAGCAGCATAAAAGTGTAAAGGGGAGCAAAATTTTGGAAATCAAATTAGCATACATTGTAACCTAATGTGGCTACACAAAACCTCATGTCGACAAACAAAGGAAGGTTAGTCATATTTATTACAAATTCAAACATAGTTGAACATATACGAATGTCAGCAAAAGAGTATAAAAATACAGCGGAAACAGAAGAAATCCAAATCTTCTAAAGAGATTCACTCAGTGCAGCAAGAAAAGAACAAGTTCTAAGACTTTTATGCATGTAATCAGAAAGCAAGAGTTAAGGTTCCCCTGCATCGGCACTTGGCTGATAAAAACCATTAAGTTATAATTTATCCCTACTCTGATTCTGAAAGTGGCATTCCTAATTTAGCAGTTAAGCAAAGGGTTCGAAAAAGGAAGGGTGTCAGCGGTTGGAGCCTTCCTAAGAAGTCACTCCAACATCAGATGAGTCAAGAAGCATAATGCCACAAGTAAGAAAGTAGCAAGCTGGCACTCAGGTGCTTTCCGTCAGAAAGGCAAAATGGAAATGGGCATCTGTCCCTCTCTTCAATACATCACATATTCAAAATTGTATTCAGCAAATGTCCCATGATGCTCTTCTCACACATACACTACAATAGGCTCAGCCACGACATTTTCCATGATGTTGATTCCTTTCACAGCCTTCTCCATGTACACCCCTCGGCAACAGTTCGCCCTGGGTCTCTTTTCCTTCTCCCATGTGAACGCACCTTCTTTTACCTTATCTTCACCAGGCCGAGCTAGCTGTATAACCTTCATTCATCAACTATCTACTATAACAATCCCCCTACTCTTCACTAACAGGGTGTTTGTCTACCTGCAATGCAAAACGTGAAACAAATAACATTCTACAAAACTTGCACGGGAATCTAGGCATTAGTTTCAGAAATGAGAATATTCAAACATGCTGTGAATTCAGACCTTCGACTTAGGCTAAAATAATAAATGACCCATGTAATTTGTGTTTAGTATTTCCCTAAAGTCATTAGCATTTTCAATAGAGACATTCACTAAACTATATTAATACATGTATTTCCACGACATCACTGGCCTGATAACATTCAAATTACATTTAATGTGTCAATGCGTCACATCACTAATGAGCCCTACATAAGTGTGTTACATCGTTTACACGTATTCAGTACAATTCTATTAATCATTTGTTAAACTTCACATCGGATTGTGTTAATTCCACAAGAACATGTTAATTGATTCACATTTATTCTAACATCTAGTTTCACCAATAGCACTGAATAATATGTGAGCGCATTCTACAAGTGGTTACATTGCACTCCTAACATGTACCCAATGTAGGGCACGAATTTCCACTCTATCAATGTCCATCAAGGTGTGCGTCCCAGACATTTCCTTATGAACAAATATGGTCAAAGGACGTCAATTCAGACCACTATTTCGGCTATATGTCTGTATTTGCTCTTATTTGACCCTGACATGGTGAAAAATAGACATTTGTTACAGACTAATGTCGCATCAGGTGTTATATCTATGTCATTACTCGATTGACACTTTCACAGTTAAAGAAAGATACGGTCAGACAACATCTGCGTCAAGTGGCAGACATGACAATGATTCTGCATGAATCAGGAAAGATGGTGGCTTCCATTGTCTAAGATGAAGAAGATGGCGACCTCCATTACCCAAGTGTTAGGGCCTACATAAAATGGCGTTGGACCTTAGGGGCTTTATGTCAGAAGTGGGCAGGATCTGAGGGGCACGATGTGCCCATACTTTTAAATTTGGCAAAAACAGTTCACCTACTTTATGTTAAGAGGCAGCTGTCCCTGGACAGTTAATTCTGACATATGAGATATCTCATCTGAGGAGGAAGGGGCGAGAGTATCCTGTGCTGTGAAGCTGAGGGAGGGCAGACAGCTAAACAAGAAACCAGCCCTCTCTCCAGGGTGTCTGCTGTCTGAAAGGAATGTGAATGTGCACAATTGGTAAATCTGCAAATGTAAAGGCTGCTTGGGAGGTGGTATTGGCTTTAATTGAGGAAGTCACTTGACGGTTTTTCTTTTTGAGAGATACTGTAAGGTGACCTGATGAGCTGTGGAGTGCATGGTTTTAAGGGATAGTTAGAAAAATTGTTTGCACTATGCACAGCAGGTGTCTCCAACCGGTCAATCACGGGATACCAGTAGCTCACTGACACCTTCAGAGTAGCTTGCAGACTTGAATTCCTTTTTAAATATGCATCGGGTCAATAAATAAGTGGTGCATTTAACTTTTAAAGTTTAGGGAAGGCTGTGTTTATTTTACATTATTATCATCAGGCTGCAGATAGCAGGGCCAGATGTTGAGCAGTGTCACAGCTTTATGACCCAGGGTGGGGCACAGAAGTGAAGAACTGAAGCACTGAGGTATTTAACTCTAAAATAGAAGTCCTTGCCAAATCAATATTGGGACATTTGAATACAATGAGGATTCTAAATGCTTTCAAATGGGAGAAAATTAAAATGAAGAGTTAACTTAATGATTAAGTTACCTTGTGTGAATATGTGATACACACAGCATGGACCTTGCTCCCAGTGGCCGGTAGACACAGTGTCATATTTATAACTAAAAAATACAGTAATTTTTTTTTCAAGTGAAGAAAAATGTTTCGATGAATCATTAAGTCAATGCTTTTCTCTTCACTTTCAATTAAGCCAATTACACCTCAATGTTTTATGAAGAATGTTTCTTCACTTTAAATTTATTCCATTTAAGCATATGGATGTATTATTCTGCTATAAATATGGCACAATGTATGCAGGTCACTGGGAGCAAGATGCCTGCTATTTGTAAATGTGACACTTTGAAATGGGAGAAAATTAAAATGATGAGTTCTATATACTCCATATGGACATAAACTTAGCTCTCCATTTTAATTTTCTCCCATTTGAAAGTGGTGAATTTACACACAGCAGACATCTTGCTCCCAGTGGTACCATATTTATAACTGAAAAATACAGCCATTTTCTGAAATGGGAGACATTTAAAAGTGCAGAAAAATGTTCCATATTATGAACATTTTTGCAGAACACTTTTTTGCACTTTACACTTTTCCCATTTAAAAAAAATGGTTGTATGTTTGTGTTATACATGTAACAGTCAAATACACAAGAGAGGGGGGGACGGGGAGCTAGTGGAATATGAAGTCCAGTACCCTTGCTCCCAAGGTCAAACGTATCTATCACTGGAGGGTAACTGTTCCTAATAAAGTTGCTTACCCATTCGGCTGCCTGAAGTGTAGGTGAAGGGATACCTAACTTCTTTATTAGTTAAAGGTTGAATACAAAGAAAACAAGCATTTGCAATGCAATAGGTCTCGCATTTGCGAGAGTTTGAGCTATTTTTATTGTAAATGACATTGCCTTTTATTTATGTTTTGGTTTTTGAAACATAAATAAAAGCCATTGTCATTTACAATGCCAATAGGTCAAACTCGCGTAAATGCGAGACCTATTGCATTGCAAATGCTTGTTGTTACCGAAAAGCCCTTTCCACAGCGCATACTGGCTCCTTTAACGTTACTCACAAAAACAAACAAGTACAGGTAAAGCACGAAATGGCTTCGTGTTACCAAAAGCACAATGCTCCAGCACTGGAATTTTAATCAACATAGTGGCAGAACTTAAATCCCAAAGGCAGGAGTCAGGAGGCCTCACAAGGAACATATTAACCTGTAATAATGTGCTAGAATCTGTTGGAGGAATATGGTTAAAGACCAGTGTGCACACTGATGAGAGGCATGTGAGTCCAGGACAGTGTCTCCTATGAATGAGCAGTGCGGACCCTGAGTAACAGTCTCTTAATCATGCAGTTTTGCCATCTGCACTAGTCCTGTTATCATCAGCACTATTCTTATTGTTGTCTTCGGCACTAGTCTCGTTGTCATCTGCACTAGTCTTGTTGTCATCGGCACTAGTCTCATTGTTATCATCAGCGCTATTTTCGTTGTTGTCATTAGTGTTGTCATCAGCACTAGTCTCATTGTTGTCATCAGCGCTATTCTCACTGTTCTCGTTAGCACTAGTCCCACTGTTATCATCAGAGCTATAGTCATTGTTATCATCAGTGCTATTCTCATTGTTGTCATGAGCACTAGTCCCATTGTTATCATCAGAGCTATTTTCATTGTTATCATCACCACTAGTCCCGTTGTTATCATCAGGGCTATTCTCATTGTTGTCATGGGCACTAGTCCCATTGTTATCATCAGTGCTATTCTCATTGCTGTCATGAGCAATAGTCCCATTGTTATCATCAGTGCTATTCTCATTGTTGGCATCGGCACTAGTCCCATTGTTATCATCAGTGCTATTCTCATTGTTGGCATCGGCACTAGTCCCATTGTTATCATCAGTGCTATTCTCATTGTTGTCATGGGCACTAGTCCCATGGTTATCAGTGCTATTCTCATTGTTGTCATGGGCACTAGTCCCATTGTTATCATCAGTGCTATTCTCATTGTTGTCAGGAGCACTAGTCCCATTGGTATCATCAGCGCTATTCTCATTGTTGTCATGGGCACTAGTCCCATGGTTATCAGTGCTATTCTCATTGTTGTCATGGGCACTAGTCCCATTGTTATCATCAGTGCTATTCTCATTGTTGGCATCGGCACTAGTCCCATTGTTATCATCAGTGCTATTCTCATTGTTGGCATCAGCACTAGTCCCATTGTTATCATCAGTGCTATTCTCATTGTTGGCATCGGCACTAGTTCCATTGTTATCATCAGTGCTATTC
Source organism: Calotriton arnoldi (assembly GCA_963921515.1). Taxonomy (NCBI): domain Eukaryota; kingdom Metazoa; phylum Chordata; class Amphibia; order Caudata; family Salamandridae; genus Calotriton; species Calotriton arnoldi. The sequence continues at coordinate 1,753,735 of CAWUFW010001223.1, forward strand.
TCATTGTTTGCATCGGCACTAGTCCCATTGTTATCATCAGTGCTGTTCTCATTGTTGGCATCGGCACTTGTCCCATTGGTATCATCAGTGCTATTCTCATTGTTGTCATGGGCACTAGTCCCATTGGTATCATCAGCGCTATTCTCATTGTTGTCATGGGCACTAGTCCCATGGTTATCAGTGCTATTCTCATTGTTGGCATCGGCACTAGTCCCATTGGTATCATCAGTTCTATTCTCATTGATGGCATCAGCACTAGTCCCATTGGTATCATCAGCGCTATTCTCATTGTTGTCATGGGCACTAGTCCCATTGGTATCATCAGTGCTATTCTCATTGTTGGCATCGGCACTAGCTCCATTGGTATCATCAGTGCTATTCTCATTGTTGGCATCGGCACTAGTCCCATTGGTATCATCAGCTATTCTCATTATCATGGGCACTAGTCCAATGGTTATCAGTGCTATTCTCATTGTTGGCATGGGCACTAGTCCCATTGTTATCATCAGTGCTATTCTCATTGTTGTCATGTGCACTAGTCCCATGGTTTCAGTGCTATTCTCATTGCGGTCATGAGCAATAGCCCCATTGTTATCATCAGTGCTATTCTCATTGTTGGCATCAGCACTAGTCCCATTGGTATCATCAGTGCTATTCTCATTGTTGGCATCGGCACTATTCCCATTGTTATCATCAGTGCTATTCTCATTGTTGGCATCGGCACTAGTCCCATTGTTATCATCTGTGCTATTCTCATTGTTGGCATCGGCACTAGCCCCATTGTTATCATCAGTGCTATTCTCATTGTTGGCATCGCCACTAGTCCCATCGTTATCATCAGTGCTATCCTCATTGTTGTCAGGAGCACTAGTCCCATTCGTATCATCAGCGCTATTCTCATTGTTGTCATGGGCACTAGTCCCATGGTTATCAGTGCTATTCTCATTGTTGGCATCGCACTAGTCCCATTGTTATCATCAGTGCTATTCTCATTATTGGCATCGGCACTAGTTCCATTGTTATCATCAGTGCTATTCTCATTGTTCGCATCGGCACTAGTCCCATTGTTATCATCAGTGCTATTCTCATAGTTGTCAGGAGCACTAGTCCCATTGGTATCATCAGCGCTATTCTCATTGTTGTCATGGGCACTAGTCCCATGGTTATCAGTACTAATGTCATTGTTGGCATGGGCACTAGTCCCATTGTTATCATCAGTGCTATTCTCATTGTTGGCATCGGCACTAGTCCCATTGTTATCATCAGTGCTATTCTCATTGTTGGCATCGGCACTAGTTCCATTGTTATCATCAGTGCTATTGTCATTGTTTGCATCGGCACTAGTCCCATTGTTATCATCAGTGCTATTCTCATTGTTTGCACGGCACTAGTCCCATTGGTATCATCAGTGCTATTCTCATTGTTGGCATCTGCACTAGTCCCATTGGTATCATCAGTGCTATTCTCATTGTTGCCATGGGCACTAGTCCCATTGGTATCATCAGTGCTATTCTCATTGTTGTCATGGGCACTAGTCCCATTGGTATCATCAGCGCTATTCTCATTGTTGTCATGGGCACTAGTCCCATGGTTATCAGTGCTATTCTCATTGTTGGCATCGGCACTAGTCCCATTGGTATCATCAGTGCTATTCTCATTGTTGGCATCGGCACTAGTCCCATTGGTATCATCAGTGCTATCCTCATTGTTGGCATCGGCACTAGTCCCATTGGTATCATCAGCTATTCTCATTGTCATGGGCACTAGTCCAATGGTTATCAGTGCTAATCTCATTGTTGGCATCGGCACTAGTCCCATTGTTATCATCAGTGCTATTCTCATTGTTGGCATCGGCACTAGTCCCATTGTTATCATCAGTGCTATTCTCATTGTTGTCATGGGCACTAGTCCCATGGTTTCAGTGCTATTCATATTGTGGTCATGAGCAATAGTCCCATTGTTATCATCAGTGCTATTCTCATTGTTGGCATCGGCACTAGTCCCATTGGTATCATCAGTGCTATTCTCATTGTTGGCATCGGCACTATTCCCATTGTTATCATCAGTGCTATTCTCATTGTTGGCATCGGCACTAGTCCCATTGTTATCATCAGTGCTATTCTCATTGTTGGCATCGGCACTAGTCCCATTGTTATCATCAGTGCTATTCTCATTGTTGGCATCGGCACTAGTCCCATTGTTATCATCAGTGCTATCCTCATTGTTGTCAGGAGCACTAGTCCCATTCGTATCATCAGCGCTATTCTCATTGTTGTCATGGGCACTAGTCCCATGGTTATCAGTGCTATTCTCATTGTTGTCATGGGCACTAGTCCCATTGTTATCATCAGTGCTATTCTCATTATTGGCATCGGCACTAGTTCCATTGTTATCATCAGTGCTATTCTCATTGTTCGCATCGGCACTAGTCCCATTGTTATCATCAGTGCTATTCTCATAGTTGTCAGGAGCACTAGTCCCATTGGTATCATCAGCGCTATTCTCATTGTTGTCATGGGCACTAGTCCCATGGTTATCAGTACTATTGTCATTGTTGGCATGGGCACTAGTCCCATTGTTATCATCAGTGCTATTCTCATTGTTGGCATCAGCACTAGTCCCATTGTTATCATCAGTGCTATTCTCATTGTTGGCATCGGCACTAGTCCCATTGTTATCATCAGTGCTATTCTCATTATTGGCATCGGCACTAGTTCCATTGTTATCATCAGTGCTATTGTCATTGTTTGCATCGGCACTAGTCCCATTGTTATCATCAGTGCTATTCTCATTGTTGGCATCGGCACTAGTCCCATTGGTATCATCAGTGCTATTCTCATTGTTGGCATCTGCACTAGTCCCATTGGTATCATCCGTGCTATTCTCATTGTTGGCATGGGCACTAGTCCCATTGGTATCATCAGTGCTATTCTCATTGTTGTCATGGGCACTAGTCCCATTGGTATCATCAGCGCTATTCTCATTGTTGTCATGGGCACTAGTCCCATTGTTATCATCAGTGCTATTCTCATTGTTGGCATCGGCACTAGTCCCATTGTTATCATCAGTGCTATTCTCATTGTTGGCATCGGCACTAGTCTCATTGTTATCATCAGTGCTATTCTCATTGTTGTCAGGAGCACTAGTCCCATTGTTATCATCAGTGCTATTCTCATTGTTGGCATCGGCACTAGTCTCATTGTTATCATCAGTGCTATTCTCATGTTGTCATGGGCACTAGTCCCATTGTTATCATCAATGCTATTCTCATTGTTGGCATCGGCACTAGTCCCATTGGTATCATCAGTGCTATTCTCATTGTTGTCATGGGCACTAGTCACATTGGTATCATCAGTGCTATTCTCATTGTTGGCATCGGCACTAGTCCCATTGGTATCATCAGCGCTATTCTCATTGTTGTCATGGGCACTAGTCCCATTGGTATCATCATTGCTATTCTCATTGTTTGCATCGGCACTAGTCCCATTGTTATCATCAGTGCTATTCTCATTGTTGGCATCGGCACTAGTCCCATTGTTATCATCAGTGCTATTCTCATTGTTGGCATCGGCACTAGTCTCATTGTTATCATCAGTGCTATTCTCATTGTTGTCAGGAGCACTAGTCCCATTGTTATCATCAGTGCTATTCTCATTGTTGGCATCGGCACTAGTCTCATTGTTATCATCAGTGCTATTCTCATTCTTGTCATGGGCACTAGTCCCATTGTTATCATCAGTGCTATTCTCATTGTTGGCATCGGCACTAGTCCCATTGGTATCATCAGTGCTATTCTCATTGTTTGCATCGGCACTAGTCTCATTGTTATCATCAGTGCTATTCTCATTGTTCTCAGGAGCCCTAGTCCCATTGGTATCATCAGCGCTATTCTCATTGTTGTCATGGGCACTAGTCCCATGGTTATCAGTGCTATTCTCATTGTTGGCATCGGCACTAGTCCCATTGTTATCATCAGTGCTATTCTCATTGTTGGCATCGGCACTAGTCCCATTGTTATCATCAGTGCTATTCTCATTGTTGGCATCGGCACTAGTCCCATTGTTATCATCAGTGCTATTGTCATTGTTGGCATCGGCACTAGTCCCATTGGTATCATCAGTGCTATTCTCATTGTTGGCATCTGCACTAGTCCCATTGGTATCATCAGTGCTATTCTCATTGTTGGCATGGGCACTAGTCCCATTGGTATCATCAGTGCTATTCTCATTGTTGTCATGGGCACTAGTCCCATTGGTATCATCAGCGCTATTCTCATTGTTGTCATGGGCACTAGTCCCATGGTTATCAGTGCTATTCTCATTGTTGGCTTCGGCACTAGTCCCATTGGTATCATCAGTGCTATTCTCATGGTTTGCATCGGCACTAGTCCCATTGTTATCATCAGTGCTATTCTCATTGTTGGCATCGGCACTAGTCCCATTGTTATCATCAGTGCTATTCTCATTGTTGGCATCGGCACTAGTCTCATTGTTATCATCAGTGCTATTCTCATTGTTGTCAGGATACTAGTCCCATTGTTATCATCAGTGCTATTCTCATTGTTGGCATCGGCACTAGTCTCATTGTTATCATCAGTGCTATTCTTATTCTTGTCATGGGCACTTGTCCCATTGTTATCATCAGTGCTATTCTCATTGTTGGCATCGGCACTAGTCCCATTGGTATCATCAGTGCTATTCTCATTGTTTGCATCGGCACTAGTCTCATTGTTATCATCAGTGCTATTCTCATTGTTGTCAGGAGCCCTAGTCCCATTGGTATCATCAGCGCTATTCTCATTGTTGTCATGGGCACTAGTCCCATGGTTATCAGTGCTATTCTCATTGTTGGCATCGGCACTAGTCCCATTGTTATCATCAGTGCTATTCTCATTGTTGGCATCGGCACTAGTCCCATTGTTATCATCAGTGCTATTCTCATTGTTGGCATCGGCACTAGTCCCATTGTTATCATCAGTGCTATTGTCATTGTTGGCATCGGCACTAGTCCCATTGGTATCATCAGTGCTATTCTCATTGTTGGCATCTGCACTAGTCCCATTGGTATCATCAGTGCTATTCTCATTGTTGGCATGGGCACTAGTCCCATTGGTATCATCAGTGCTATTCTCATTGTTGTCATGGGCACTAGTCCCATTGGTATCATCAGCGCTATTCTCATTGTTGTCATGGGCACTAGTCCCATGGTTATCAGTGCTATTCTCATTGTTGGCATCGGCACTAGTCCCATTGGTATCATCAGTGCTATTCTCATTGTTGGCATCGGCACTAGTCCCATTGGTATCATCAGCGCTATTCTCATTGTTGTCATGGGCACTAGTCCCCTTGGTATCATCAGTGCTATTCTCATTATTTGCATCGGCACTAGTCCCATTGTTATCATCAGTGCTATTCTCATTGTTGGCATCGGCACTAGTCCCATTGTTATCATCAGTGCTATTCTCATTATTGGCATCGGCACTAGTCTCATTGTTATCATCAGTGCTATTCTCATTGTTGTCAGGAGCACTAGTCCCATTGTTATCATCAGTGCTATTCTCATTGTTGGCATCGGCACTAGTCTCATTGTTATCATCAGTGCTATTCTCATTGTTGTCATGGGCACTAGTCCCAATGTTATCATCAGTGCTATTCTCATTGTTGGCATCGGCACTAGTCCCATTGGTATCATCAGTGCTATTCTCATCGTTGTCATGGGCACTAGTCCCATTGGTATCATCAGCGCTATTCTCATTGTTGTCATGGGCACTAGTACCATGGTTATCAGTGCTCTTCTCATTGTTGGCATCGGCACTAGTCCCATTGGTATCATCAGTGCTATTCTCATTGTTGGCATCGGCACTAGTCCCATTGGTATCATCAGCGCTATTCTCATTGTTGTCATGGGCACTAGTCCCATTGGTATCATCAGTGCTATTCTCATTGTTAGCATCGGCACTAGTCCCATTGGTATCATCAGCGCTATTCTCATTGTTGTCATGGGCACTAGTCCCATTGGTATCATCAGCGCTATTCTCATTGTTGTCATGGGCACTAGTCCCATGGTTATCAGTGCTATTCTCATTGTTGGCATCGGCACTAGTCCCATTGGTATCATCAGTGCTATTCTCATTGTTGTCATGGGCACTAGTCCCATTGGTATCATCAGTGCTATTCTCATTGTTGTCATGGGCACTAGTCCCATGGTTATCAGTGCTATTCTCATTGTTGGCATCGGCACTAGTCCCATTGGTATCATCAGTGCTATTCTCATTGTTGGCATCGGCACTAGTCCCATTGGTATCATCAGTGCTATTCTCATTGTTTGCATCGGCACTAGTCCCATTGTTATCATCAGTGCTATTCTCATTATTGGCATCGGCACTAGTCTCATTGTTATCATCAGTGCTATTCTCATTGTTGTCAGGAGCACTAGTCCCATTGTTATCATCAGTGCTATTCTCATTGTTGGCATCGGCACTAGTCTCATTGTTATCATCAGTGCTATTCTCATTGTTGTCATGGGCACTAGTCCCATTGTTATCATCAGTGCTATTCTCATTGTTGGCATCGGCACTAGTCCCATTGGTATCATCAGTGCTATTCTCATTGTTGTCATGGGCACTAGTCCCATTGGTATCATCAGTGCTATTCTCATTGTTGGCATCGGCACTAGTCCCATTGGTATCATCAGCGCTATTCTCATTGTTGTCATGGGCACTAGTCCCATTGGTATCATCAGTGCTATTCTCATTGTTTGCATCGGCACTAGTCCCATTGTTATCATCAGTGCTATTCTCATTGTTGGCATCGGCACTAGTCCCATTGTTATCATCAGTGCTATTCTCATAGCTGGCATCGGCACTAGTCTCATTGTTATCATCAGTGCTATTCTCATTGTTGTCAGGAGCACTAGTACCATTGTTATCATCAGTCCTATTCTCATTGTTGGCATCGGCACTAGTCTCATTGTTATCATCAGTGCTATTCTCATTGTTGTCATGGGCACTAGTCCCATTGTTATCATCAGTGCTATTCTCATTGTTGGCATCGGCACTAGTCCCATTGGTATCATCAGTGCTATTCTCATTGTTTGCATCGGCACTAGTCTCATTGTTATCATCAGTGCTATTCTCATTGTTGTCAGGAGCACTAGTCCCATTGGTATCATCAGCGCTATTCTCATTGTTGTCATGGGCACTAGTCCCATGGTTATCAGTGCTATTCTCATTGTTGGCATCGGCACTAGTCCCATTGGGATCATCAGTGCTATTCTCATTGTTGGCATCGGCACTAGTTCCATTGTTATCATCAGTGCTATTCTCATTGTTGGCATCGGCACTAGTCCCATTGTTATCATCAGTGCTATTCTCATTGTTGGCATCGGCACTAGTCCCATTGTTATCATCAGTGCTATTCTCATTGTTGGCATCGGCACTAGTCCCATTGTTATCAGCAGTGCTATTCTCATTGTTGGCATCGGCACTAGTTCCATTGTTATCATCAGTGCTATTCCCATTGTTGGCATCGGCACTAGTCCCATTGTTATCATCAGTGCTATTCTCATTGTTGGCATCGGCACTAGTCCCATTGGTATCATCAGCGCTATTCTCATTGTTGTCATGGGCACTAGTCCCATTGGTATCATCAGTGCTATTCTCATTGTTTGCATCGGCACTAGTCCCATTGTTATCATCAGTGCTATTCTCATTGTTGGCATCGGCACTAGTCCCATTGTTATCATCAGTGCTATTCTCATTGTTGGCATCGGCACTAGTCTCATTGTTATCATCAGTGCTATTCTCATTGTTGTCAGGAGCACTAGTCCCATTGTTATCATCAGTGCTATTCTCATTGTTGGCATCGGCACTAGTCTCATTGTTATCATCAGTGCTATTCTCATTGTTGTCATGGGCACTAGTCCCATTGTTATCATCAGTGCTATTCTCATTGTTGGCATCGGCACTAGTCCCATTGGTATCATCAGTGCTATTCTCATTGTTTGCATCGGCACTAGTCTCATTGTTATCATCAGTGCTATTCTCATTGTTGTCAGGAGCACTAGTCCCATTGGTATCATCAGCGCTATTCTCATTGTTGTCATGGGCACTAGTCCCATGGTCATCAGTGCTATTCTCATTGTTGGCATCGGCACTAGTCCCATTGTTGGCATCGGCACTAGTCCCATTGTTATCATCAGTGCTATTCTCATTGTTGGCATCGGCACTAGTTCCATTGTTATCATCAGTGCTATTCTCATTGTTGGCATCGGCACTAGTCCCATTGTTATCATCAGTGCTATTCTCATTGTTGGCATCGGCACTAGTCCCATTGTTATCAGCAGTGCTATTCTCATTGTTGGCATCGGCACTAGTTCCATTGTTATCATCAGTGCTATTGTCATTGTTTGCATCGGCACTAGTCCCATTGTTATCATCAGTGCTATTCTCATTGTTGGCATCGGCACTAGTCCCATTGTTATCATCAGTGCTATTCTCATTGTTGGCATCTGCACTAGTCCCATTGGTATCATCAGTGCTATTCTCATTGTTGACATGGGCACTAGTCCCATTCAATCAATCAATCAATCAATCACAGAATTTGTAGAGCGCACTACTTACCCGCGAGGGTCTCAAGGCGCTGGGGAGAGGGAAGGGGGGGGGGGGTGCTGCTACTGGTCGAACAGCCAGGTCTTGAGTAGCCTCCTGAAGGTCAGCAGGTCTTGGGTCTGTCGTAGGCTTAGTGGAAGGGTGTTCCAGGTCTTGGCGGCGAGGTGTGAGAAGGATCTGCCGCCGGTGGTTGTTCTTCGAATGCGAGGGACGGTGGCGAGGGAGAGGTCGGCGTAGCGGAGCTGGCGGTTGGGGACGTAGAAGAAGAGTCGTCTGTTGAGGTAGGCTGGGCCAGTTTTGTGGAGTGCCTTGTGTGCGTGGATGAGGAGTTTGAAGGTGATCCTCCTGTCGACGGGGAGCCAGTGCAGGTTCCTCAAGTGGGGTGTGATGTGGCTGTGGCGTGGTACGTCGAGGATCAGGCGTGCGGAGGCGTTTTGTATGCGTTGCAGTCGCTTGATGAGCTTGGCCGGGGCTCCCGCGTAGAGGGCGTTCCCATAGTCAAGTCTGCTACTGACGAGGGCCTGGGTGACTGTTCTTCTTGTGTCTGTCGGGATCCACCTGTAGATCTTGCGAAGCATGCGGAGGGTGTTGAAGCAGGAGGAGGAGACTGCGTTGACTTGCTTGGCCATGGAGAGCGTTGAGTCGAGGATGACTCCCAGGTTGCGTGCGTGGTCGGTGGGTGTCGGGGCTGCTCCCAGCATTGTTGGCCACCAGGAGTCGTCCCAGGCTGAGGGGTTGGAGCCGAGGATGAGGACCTCCGTTTTGTCCGTGTTCAGCTTTAGTCGGCTGATCTTCATCCAATCGGCGACGGCCTTCATTCCTTCATGGAGATTGGCTTTGGCGGCGAGGGGGTCCTTGGTGAGGGAGAGGATCAGTTGAGTGTCGTCGGCGTAGGAGATAATGTTGAGGTCGTGCTGTCTGGCGATGCGTGCGAGCGGGGCCATGTAGATGTTGAACAGTGTTGGGCTGAGGGACGATCCCTGGGGTACGCCAGGAGGTGGTCCATTCCAGGGCCTTGTCTCGGATCCCTGCGTCGTGGAGGCGTGCGCGTAGAGTGCGGTGGCAGACAGTGTCGAAGGCGGCGGAGAGGTCCAGCAGGATGAGGGCTGTGGTCTCACCATTGTCCAGCAGGATCCTGATGTCGTCGGTGGCGGCGATGAGGGCAGTCTCAGTGCTGTGGTTGCTGCGGAACCCTGATTGGGATGGGTCATCAGTGCTATTCTCATTGTTGTCATGGGCACTAGTCCCATTGGTATCATCAGCGCTATTCTCATTGTTGTCATGGGCACTAGTCCCATGGTTATCAGTGCTATTCTCATTGTTGGCATCAGCACTAGTCCCATTGGTATCATCAGTGCTATTCTCATTGTTGGCATCGGCACTAGTCCCATTGGTATCATCAGCGCTATTCTCATTGTTGTCATGGGCACTAGTCCCATTGGTATCATCAGTGCTATTCTCATTGTTTGCATCGGCACTAGTCCCATTGTTATCATCAGTGCTATTCTCATTGCTGGCATCGGCACAAGTCCCATTGTTATCATCAGTGCTATTCTCATTGTTGGCATCGGCACTAGTCTCATTGTTATCATCAGTGCTATTCTCATTGTTGTCAGGAGCACTAGTCCCATTGTTATCATCAGTTCTATTCTCATTGTTGGCATCGGCACTAGTCTCATTGTTATCATCAGTGCTATTCTCATTGTTGTCATGGGCACTAGTCCCATTGTTATCATCAGTGCTATTCTCATTGTTGGCATCGGCACTAGTCCCATTGGTATCATCAGTGCTATTCTCATTGTTGTGATGGGCACTAGTCCCATTGGTATCATCAGCGCTATTCTCATTGTTGTCATGGGCACTAGTACCATGGTTATCAGTGCTATTCTCATTGTTGGCATCGGCACTAGTCCCATTGGGATCATCAGTGCTATTCTCATTGTTGGCATCGGCACTAGTCCCATTGGGATCATCAGTGCTATTCTCATTGTTGGCATCGCACTGTTCCTCAGTGAAAAATCTAAGAAAGTTTCAAAAGAGCAACCTGTGCCCGACAGGCACTTCAAACTTAGCAGTCCGTCAGGAAGTACATCGAAGAGCAGAGCCCTCCACCGCTGCAAGTAGCTGAACTGAATGTCCAAAGGAACATTTTGCGTGTGTGGTGTACATTTATCTGGAGTTCGCCACCAAACCTGTTACACTGTAATCAAACATTCCTCCGTACATCCACGCCAAAGACAGTCAGCAGAAAACACGGGAGTTCTGCCTCACAGAAGTCCGAGGCGCTGCAAGTAGCTGAACTGAATGCCCAAAGGAACATTTTGCGTGCGTGGTGTACATTTATCTGGAGTTCGCCACCAAACCTGTTACACTGTAATCAAACATTCCTCCGTACATCCACGCCAAAGACAGTCAGCAGAAAACACGGGAGTTCTGCCTCACAGAAGTCCGAGGAGCGGCCTAAAGATGGGGCAGACATTTTTATACTGTGTGAACATAGTGTAATGCATAATACTTCAATACTTCAACACTTTTAAAAGCAGCTGCGAAACTTATTTCAGATACTATCTGGAAACAAGGCAGCGGTGTAAAAAGCACATGCGGCTGAAACTGCCTCCTTGAAACGAAAACTAGACAAGCGGCAGTGAAAGCAATCGCGAAAGCGTTCGCTATTGCTAAAAAAAAAAAACACGCCCGCGAGTGGTGCGCGCGCGCCGCAGCAAGCCATCTGGTTTCCATTATCGCGCCCGTGTCTGGGCACAATAATTGAAACCACATGGCATCGGTGCGCGTAATAGACACCGATAGGCCATGGGCAGAGCAATGCGACCGCCTTTGGCCAATTGCGTCATGTCTTTTATACAAAGACGCACGCAAAGGCCAATAGCGTGGCCCAAAAGGAATCGCACACGCACGAGCGTGTGCGATTCCTAGACCCGTTTTCAAACCCCCCTACAAAAGGACTCGCGCTGCGCGAGCAAACTGCGCACTGCACCGCTAGGCGCGAGACCTAAAAAGGGGGGATTCCTCCTAATTGGAGAAGTGCCCTCACACACCCATAAGGGTGTCATGCTTCATCATAGGGCGTATGCTCCTCGTGGGGGTGGCGCTGCTGTCACCCACGGGCCCCGCAAGAGGGCTCTTTGACGGAGATCTTTTTAGAGGAACGCCGCAGTGGTGAGTGTGGGTGTGTGGGGAATGGTGCAAGTGAGTTAAAAATATCGTACTGGTACCCTCAGAGGATTTTATTCTTGGGTCCGTGCGATATGGTTAAAATAAAGCAGAGAAGGGTACTCGTGACCTAGTTGTCAGTTTCGAGAGTGTTACCCTTCTGCAATTCTCAGTGATAAATAGTGATAGTAAAAAGGTTGATAAGTAGTGAGAATGGTCTAATCAGGTTGACATGTTTCACGCTTGTGTGGTCCCTAGTGGATCCAATGGGGTTTCGTCAGGACCGTGCAAGCCAGAGTAAAAAGGAGAAAACAAAGGGAAGGGAGAGTTTATTTAAAGATTTGTTTTTTTTATTTTTGGCATTTATAAAGGAACGGTCAAAACCTCGAGTGTAAACTCTGCGGAATTGGTGGAGTTTTTCGTTAACTTCGTGGAATTCCGCTGAATAAAACTCCGCAAACTCTGCCCAGCCCTACACCCATACACATATATCTCATTCATACGCACACGTTCATACATCCCTGCAGACCAAGCTATCACTGACACACATGGCAGCCCTGTCATAGTGCCTGTCATAGTGCCCCTGGTTAAAGAATTTTGTTCAAACCATACTATCTGGTTCTATGTACATGAGGCTTAAAGTCAGTGTAGCAGGGCGTGGGGGTGTCTGGTAGCAATGCGTGAGTGGCTTAGCCTTCAGTAGCTCACAATGATTTTCACTTTTCAGAAGTAGCTCGCACTACAGAAAAGGTTGGAGACTGCTGATGAACAGTCTGAATATTACTCAGATCTATACATTGGAAGTACTGCTTTTTCTCTGAAACCTAAATCTTTTGGTCCACATTGTCACGGCCTATTTTACACTGTAGGTAATAACGTACATATACACAGTGCTTCCTGTCACAGGCTTGGACCTCGTAACACTAAAAACTCACAAGTCACTATTCCCCACTGCACCAACCAGAATTCATGAACAATGATTGATAACAACCACAACCACTAAAAGAACACAGAAGATAGTATCACACTTTTTAAAAGGCCGTCAGGCAGATGGGGCCAACCCCAAGAGCTGCAAAGCGGCCGACAGTGGTTGCAAACGAATCCGCTGATGATTGCAATTAGGTGAAAAGTACAGCCGCTGCCTGTGCAGGTAAGAGCGGTGGGGCTGTGGGGCCGGGTGGAGGGGGGGGATTTTAACAGACGGTGAGGGAAAATTAATTTTTTATTTAATTTTCCATCGGGGTCGTCTGTCGAAATCCCCCCAACCAGGCCCCACTGCTTCACCACTCTTACCTGCAGGGGCCGAGGCTGGAAAAGTAAATCAACTCTGCATTGACGTATTAAAAGTAGAGTGTTCATTGGTAGCTTTGGTGCTCGCGCCACAGTCCTCGCATTGTTCAGTTTCTGAGCCCCTCGAATTTAGGGCAGGCAAGACTGCTCTTGAATACACACGCATGGCTTCTGTAGTCACGTCACTGTTTCTTTATGGCAGCCATTTTGTTTTCCATACTTCACTGCTGAAACCTGTGGCCTGATCCCCCCTGTTGCCTCCCTCCAACTTTTCACTGTGGACACTTTTAATTCCTTAAAACGCTAATTAGCCAATTAGCTAGGGAAACGGATATAGGCCTGGTTCTAACCAAGGCGGTTAAATGCGCTCCTGCTGGTCATTTAGTCTCATTATATATGGTTATTTTAAATCAAATCCTGATATGATTGGTTCCAAATTTCTATAATTCACTAGAATCTATGTTTGTATAAATTCCGCAGGGAGCGCATTTTCGAATTTTTACTGAATAACTGCAGATTTTTGTGACCAGCCTCCGTTTTAGCACATACCTACTTTTAATGTAAATTATGTCGGCCTTTTCTAGTATGTACATTAGCAGCAGAGCAGAAAGAAAATGTTTGTCTAAGACGCATTATACACCGCGCTCGGCTAATGTCTGCCGGGCCTATAACGATGTCATAATTGCCTCATTTGGGCTTGTTTTATTGTACATTTGTAGTAAAAAAAAAAGACGTTTTTAATGATGTACCTAAGAATAAAGTATAGTTATTGCGGGCTAATGTAAAGCTAAAACTATATATTAGCGTGCTTTGGCATTCTAAGATCATAGCGCTTGTTTTCACATAATTATGGGGTGGCGCGGATTGCATGCGAGTTTGTAGTTTATGCTAAGTGCCGTGTCTCGGTGCCTGGTTCGCAGCGCTGTATAATTAATAGTATTGTTGTTGTATATTTTAATGCTACAGCATAGAATATTGTTATATTTCAGCGCTTATTAGCCGGTGACTGAAATGTGCCGGATAAGTATGCGAGGTTGAGTTTTGCATCACAAGGAAACAGAAAATACGAACAAATTGGCCGTTCCACCAGGAGCACAAAACGACCCTCGTTTAATTTATTTTAATCTATTAACTGTTTATTTACAGAGCTTGCGTAAAGTAAATAGTAGCTTAACAGGTTTATTTGCACCGTCGCCAGACTAGTCAACATGACAATAGCACATCACATTTTGATATTTAACAGCTGACTCCAGGGAACATTCAAAGTGGACTAGGAATGAAGGGGGGAATAAAGGAGTGTGGGAGAAAACAAAAACGAAACAGGGCACTAAGAGTAAATGCAACACCCAGGGTTTGACTGAAAGGAAAAAAGTGTGTGTGTGGGGGGGAGGGGTGTCTAAAAGGGGCGTGCCTATATAATTAAGGGCATGGCTTAAACATGTAAACTACATTTCTGTGATTTCCATAGTGTGCCACACGAGCGGAATTCCGGTGCCTCTCTGAGATTTATCTTATTGCATCCATATATATAGCACAAAAGATGTCGCACCTAAAAGCAGCCAGGACTATTGGCTTTGTCAACTATTTAGTTGTAAATAATTAATATTGAAAATGTTTTGATTATGAGACTGGGATTTAAAGATTACTGAGGCCTGTGGAAGGGGTAGTGGCCCTCAGAGGGGGATATTCTCAAGAACGTGCGATAATCATCGCCAAAATAGGTTAACACAATTTGTCATATCGCCGTCTATCGCGGGAAAATAACTCTGTGTGAACGTCTTATTCTCAACACGGCGGTAACATGCGATAGTTTCCCGATAACGCATCAAATGTCCGCGATAAAATTACCTGGACGGCGATAAAAATCTAAAGCCTAACGTGAAAAAAGTTGCGATGGGCCCAACCGCGATAAAAAAATCAGCGATAAGCTGCGCCAGACCTGCAATTCACACACGTCAGGCGGGAAAAATCACTATAAAAGCAGAAAAAAAAAACCACAAACAAAACCAAAACAACTGCGAAGCACAATGGAGGCAGCCGGAGCAAGTACAGAGGACAACCAGAACCCCACAACCCCCACGGAAGACCAGCCTGGGACCTCGGGGTCAGGGAAGGGCAAGGAGAAGAAGAAGAGGAAGACGCGGTTCAGTCCGCAGGAAAACAGGATCCTGATAACGGAGGTGGTAGAACACCATCAACAACTGTTCGTCACCTCCACTGTGTCATTGGCAACTAAAAATACAATATGGCAGTCCATCCTGGACAAGGTGAATGCAGTCGGAGTGCTGAGGAGGACAATGGAAGAGCTCAAGAGGCGCTGGAATGATGTGAAGCGCAAAACCAAGCAGAAACTCGGCAACTACCAGAAGGCAGCAATGCAGACTGGAGGTGGGAGTCCAGCGCCACAGGAGGAGCTGGATTAGATGGAGGAAATGGTGTCCACAATCATCAATGGGGAGACGGTGGCAGGAGTTGGGGGACCGGACACTGCTCAACATGACCTGACACAACAGCAACAGGGTGAGTAACGACCAGGGACTGGGGGGACAGGGGGAGATGGGCACATTGGCACACATGCACAATTAAGTACAGCACAATGCACACCCACAATTACTCTGGATCATGTCCCTGATCCCCTTGGCACACTGCAGCACACCTAGAAACAGCAAGTAGGCCCCCGTCGACTATGTGCCCAGAGGGGGCCCTTCCCACTCATCACCAATCTCACAACCAACCCATGCACATGTGCCAAACCCAGCAAAGCGGCATGTCTGCGAGCCACACTGGCAATGCAAGTGACACTGCATGACGAATAGCATGGCTGCAGTCAATATACCATGACATGTTGCATGCCACGACACTGAGGTGGCTGAGTGTGGACCACATCCGTAAAGGAGCAGGTCACACTCTGACACATCCACGTGCGCAAACAACCCCTGACGTCAACAACACATCTGCGGACAAACCATGCCCCAGAGTCCCAACTCCCACCAAGAGCCCAATTTACCCAAGTATGCAACATCTCAGCACTGTATAAGCACAGAAGTCAAAGGCACACCGCCTGAAAGGGACAAGGGGCAGCAAAATCAGAGCTGCAGGGGCGACTCTCCCAAAATGCAGCAGACACACATAACATTCAGAGCACATCAACATTGACAACAATGTGGTACAAACTGCAACACGTTCACAACAGAACAGAGGACACAACTGGTGCCGCTTGTGTGTAGAAACTGGCCAATCACATTTGGCATAGCAGGGAAATGTGAGATGATAATGTACAAGTACAAACACACATCCGTGATGTTGTCGAAATGTCCACTGTCCCGCATCAAATAGGCAGCTCCTCCCAAACAGTCACAATGTACATTGTCATGCAGTCTGTATGTAAACTTGTACAAAGCGTCAACATACATGTGAACACAATGTTAAACTGCATCTCCCCTTCACATTGCAGAGGGAGAATCAACACCTCCTGCAGAGCAGACCCAACAGCTCTTCACTGATGACGAAGAGGACCTCCACACCTTCGACTCCGACGCCATCCAAGAGCTTATGGACAGCTTTGGCACCTCACCTCCAGGAGCAGGGCAGCCCAGCTGCATCGAGGAGACCTCACCCCCTGCACAGACCACACAGCAGGAAGCACCCACCACCACGGCTGACTCCCAGGACCCCCACGAACAACACATGGCCTTCCAACGCCGTGTGTTAGGGTGCCAGGAGAAGATGGCTGATCAGGTGCGGGTGGGGTTTGACCTTATGGCAGCCAAACTAGATGCCATACGTGGGTGTCTAAGTCCCATCAGGGACCACTTACAGTCCCTAACGGACACCTACAGTCTGCTCCATGCTCTCCAACGGTCCATGGCTGACATCGCTGGAGTCCTGACTCTGAGACAAGAACAACTGTCTAGTCAGAGTGGCTCCAGCGATGTCAGCCGGGAGTTGGAACACATGCAGAGGATCATGGAGAACAGGGAGCGGATGCAGGCGGAAAGAATGGCTGCCACGGCTGCACACCAGCGAGATGTAGCTGGGATCTTTCATGCCCTGCAGACCCTCATCATGGCATTGCTGCCACAAGGCCTGGCGCCGATGAATGCTGCTGCTGCTTCTACATCCACATCTCCGCCCCCTGATGTGTCAGTGCCTCACAGTGCGGCAGACAATCCACCTCCGGCCCCTGATGTGTCACTGCCACACAGTGCGGCAGACATTCCACCTCCGGCCCCTGATGTGTCAGTGCCACACAGTGCTGCTGACAAAACACCACCACCCACATGTGAGGCACATGAAACATCAGAGGACGAAGATGCGGATGATTCTGCCTAAGTGGTAAGAAGGAAGCGGTAGCATTCATCTCCGCCATATGGCCTGTTTCTGCTTGGTTCTGCCCTCTGCATCATCACCTTCCACTGTCCCCCGATACACTCTGCGACACTCACCTTGGACCTCGACATGGACTGCCATATTCTGTTTGGTTACCAATGACACAGCAATCAGACTGCGGACTGAACTCCTCCTCTTCCGATGAACTTGTCATTCCCAAAGAACTCTGGCTGGCCCTCCACGGGGCAACAATGTAAAGTGGGGTTTGAATGGACCTGTACTGCTCCAGCTTCAACACTCCACTGAATGTGAATAAAACATTCAGATTCACACAGATGTGTCATGTCTATGATCATTCAAGTATGAAAGTATGGATGAATGTAGGGTCCGTGATTCCCCCTTACGTCCATGTTGCCCATGTTGTGGAACTTGAGTCACAGGGTGCAACATTGCCGATTGCGGTCCGGGTGGCGCCGACACTACAACAGAGACACACGCATTAGTTACTTCCTTGTCCAGCCCAGAACTGAACCACGCCCAGAGCCCCCGGCTCATTGTTCACACCCCTACGCTGGACTGGCATACGCCAGCCCAGCCCACTCCGCTTACGCTTACAGGGGGGACGTCAAAGCTACATGTCCGAGGTCTTCCCTGTAGTGATCTACTGATCACTGGTCTAGTTGTCAGCATGCCACAGCCACTCCCTGAGGGCTGGTGTACACCCACACCCCACCCATCCAGCACAGGCGTCACAGGACATGTGACCCTGCCAATAAAAGGGGCCTACCACATCACATCACCCAGTGCCGGAGGTGACATGATGGCGTCCGCACCACGAGACTCAATCATAAAGGGGCCATGACATGTGGTGCACTGGGTTAGTGGCACCCGATGCACTGCCACCGGCACGGGCCTACCGCCACGGGACGATGACTTGCGGTGCACTGAGTTGGTGGCACCCGATGCACTGCGGCCGGCACGGGCCTACCGCCATGGGACGATGACTTGCGGTGCACTGAGGTAGGGGCACCTGAAGAGCTGAGCGGGTGTGCAGCCTGCGATGATCCGTAGACCTCGATACGCCGTCCTGCAAATCAAGATTCGATTTGAATTGTGGGCCCTGCTGGAGCGCAGTGTACGCCGAAGGCAGCAGTCAGCACACACATGACTCCGCGGTGCGGTGCCGCAGGGTGCGCTGGGGGCCTGTGGCGAGGAATCCAGCGATCGGCTGAGGAGGTTGCACCGGCACGTGATGGGCCCTCTTGGAGACACGCCGGTGGCGGCAGGTGAGCATTGAGGCCTGGGTGCGCAGGGGCGGCCAGTCATCGCTGGGTGGCGGACCGGGCTGGGGACCAGGGCTGGGGTGCAGCAGGCGCACAGGATCGCGCAGGCACCACCGGTGACAGCAGCAGCCTCGTGGCTGGGTGCGGGGGCGCCGCACTGGCAGACACGACCCTGCATGCGATGACGAGATGTGTGCGGGTTGGCTTGGGACGTAGCCACCTCGTCTCCAGTGTAAATCTGGCCGTTGAAGGTGGTCGGCCACGTGTGTGTAGGCCTATGGACAGGATGTGGCGGACACAGAGACACACGCAGTGGTTACTTTGGTGGCCATCCCGGAACTGAACCACGCCCAGAGCCCCGGGCTATTTATTCACGACATACGCCGGCCAAGGCCACTCCGCTCACGCTTACAGGGGGGGATGACAAAGCTACATGTCCAAGGTCTTCAACACTGCCTGAGGTAACCTGTTTGCGTCCACTGTCCACAACACTACAAACACCAGCAGTATATGTCCACATGGACATGTCTGTGCTCTGCATACTGAAGTCTGTCCAGCACATCACCGCCACACTTGGCATTGTGTACATTCTCATTGATGGGTCACTTGCCTCCTTCGCACATACTTGGTTCCCACCTCTCCCCACATCCTGCAATTGTGTGGCAGAGGTGCCATGCCGTGGATGGTTTGTCTACATGGCTGGCCACGGTTTCCACAGTTACTTGTGTTGTCGTGTCTGGTAGTTGGGCATGTTGATTGGCATGTTGTATATGATTTTGTAACGTGTGCATTCCCACAGTTGTGAGTTGTATGATTGTGGAGTTGAGGTGTGTGGTGTGTTCAGTTGGTACTTACCGACGAGCAGTGCATTTCCATAGGTGCCATCCTCAAAGCGTTGGTTGGTGATGGACTTGCGGAAGATGTAGGAATCATGCACACTGCCTGGGAAGTTTGCGACGACATTCGTGAACAGGCCCCTGCGGTCCACTTTTGCCTGCACATTGATGGAATGCGTGTGGTTTCTGTTGCGGTTATTGTGTGCAGTGTCGGCAGGGGGCACAAGTAGTACATTTGTGCAGTCAATTGCCCCCAACACGTGCAGGAAGCCAGCTATGGCGTAGTTCCCTTGCTTGGTCTCCAGCTGTTCCTGCGCAGTGTGGGGGAAGGGAAGGTGCAGGGGTATCAAGCTGATACAAACTGTGATGCTTACAGGTATGATAACTCCTGCATGATAAGACCGTAACAGAAGTTTGTGTGGTCGTAACCTTCCTTTTCTTTCCTACGAAGGTTACGCCCACACAAATTTCTGTTATGGTCTTTTTATGCAGGATTTATCATACCTGTTAGCATTCCGGTTTGTCCAAGTGCAATACACTGTACCAGATTACGTTTGTGACTATACGGACGCTTGACCATTGTCACCATTTATCCAACAGGTTTCTGAATACTGACTTTCGGAATATGGAATTATATTGGGGAGTTCCCGCAGCATATGCAGTTAATTGAATCCACACGTTGCCCTGATGAAGTTCCCCGTTGGGAATGGAACGCGTTGGCTGAGCTTTTCGTATTGTTGATTTATGTATTTGTAATAAAGAACTATTTGTACACTACTGTTGACTACTGGACTTCATGACCTGGCGCACCCCCATTTCAGTAACTACAATCTTGGATCTGGAGCACAGAGGCGTCAGGTGACGGCTAGCGTTGGGGTTGGTTGCGCAGGAACACTACGAATTGGGACTAGCGTGTGGTGCGGATACAGGGGCCCGCCGTTGCTTTTGTGGACATGCATCCAAGACATGTGTGAGGAAGTTTGATAGGGCTGGCTGTGAGACTCCTCCGACTCTGGCAGTTGTTGGTTGGAAGGTACCAGAGGCCAACAGGTGCAGCACAGCCAGCAGCTTTGTCTGCGGAGGGATGTTGGTTGTCCGCTGTGTTGGTACCGTCAGCCTGTGGGCAATGTGGGTCAGGATGCGGAGGATGGTTGTCCTTTTGAGCCTGTAGTGGGCACATCCTCTGGCGTTGAGTGTCTGAGGCTGGTGCATTTTAGGAACGTCCGCTGTCTTGTTCTGCACTGTCTAGGTGGTAGTCCGGGGGAGGGTGGTCCGGGGGGGGGGGCCTGGGGGTGGTGGCAGTGGGTGTTGTGGCCCTCTTGGGTCTTCGAGCTGCATGATCATTGGCTCCATGGCATCTGTTAGTCTTCAGATGTGGCTCTGGGCTGGGCTCCCTTTCATGCTGCAGATTGTCATCCTGCTTAACACCAGTAAAAGGCAGGTGTTAAATCCCTGCTGCTAACGCGCCTTATCGCCTGTTTTTGGATCGCTTCGCCGATCTGGCTGGTCGTTGAGAATATCGCGAAGTGGTGTTTTTGTGTGTTTTTGCACGGGAACGCCTACTCTGCATATCATTAGCGTTAGTTGTCGCTCTCATCCGTGGCGATGTTTTTTGCGGCAGCTATCGCTGCAAAACTGGTGATATCGGCAGTTTGCACCAGCTTGGGAATAGGGCGATAAATCTATCGCCACTTTTGCGGCGCTAAAGTGCCGATAAATCGGCGATGAGTCCTTGAGAATATGCCCCAGAGTGTCTCAATAGCACACGTTATGTCCACTCTGTGTAGACACGTGCACCCTTTTTCTCTCCACATCTCATCCATTTGCATATTACACCCCATCAACACCCTCTTTCACTCTCTACATTCTCTACTTCCTGGTTTCTCCTTCACTTCACCCCGCAACTACACAACGCACCCACTCACCTGTAAGCACAGCACTTTCATTTTTGCCTTGTCATTATTTTGACAACTGTGTACCTCCTTCAGACACAATTGCACGAAATCTAAAGTGCAACTAGAATACGTGATCACTGCGCTGTGTAGTCTGCAGAGAGGCCAAGGATTGGATGACCGACCATCTATTCTGACTACCTTTCTGACCCTTTGACAGAGACTGTGAGAACCTCGCACTACCTTCAGCTTCAGAGCTCTCAATCGTGGCCGGTTGTGAACTCTTGGAAGTGACTCAGTTCAAAGTATCTGCTATACAAGAGTAATGTGCAACACGAAAAAAAACTGAAAAACATCATAACTGGAAATAACAGAATAGATGCAAGAAGAAGATTAAGTAAAGCAAACAGGGATTAAATCACTGACATTAATTACTTTAACATTTTTCAGACTCATTATTCAGAAATCACTCAGGGCCTGATTTAGATATCAGCGGACGGGTTACTCCTTCACAAGGGGTATGGATATCCCTTTCGCCGAAATATAAATCCCATTAAAACCTATAGGATTTATATTTCGGTGGGCGGGACATCCGTCACCGTTGTTACGGAGTAACCCGTCGGCTGATACCTAAGTCAGGCCCTCAGTTTTTTTGGTGCATGTACAGTTCGGGACATGAATATAGGGTCCGATAGGGAATCATTTCAATGTCCGTTGTTAATTACGGACCGACGCAGCCCTCTTAAAGCACAAACACCTTCTAATGATTGTGTTTCTTTGGCCATTTCAGTGGTGATACTTGTACCCGGTGGTGGCGCGATGTGTGCTTGGACCTTTCCTTCACATTGTTTTATTATTTTCTCTTCTTTTATGTTTTCATTTGCTTGTCAGTAAGGATGCCTGGCCTCATTTACATGTTCTGTCAGTCTGCTCTTTCACTTTTTCAGTGCAGGAATTTCTCCTGTGTTCATTCTCATTCCTTCCTGAAGCAGGGAGGTACTAGGTACCACCTCTTTCACGTTGGGCCTTCTGCTCACATCCTCCTTGTCAATCAGGGGCATAGCTTCTGGGGGGTGTTTGGGGTGTTACACCCGCCTAGTAAATGTATTTTCCGGTGGGTCCAGGTGCTTTCAATGGCTCTCTGACCTCGTCTTAACCATCAATGGTGTCTGCAGCTGGTGCACACGAAGACAAACCTTTTTCTGTGTCTGTGTCCCTCCGGGTCCAGGGTCAGCCATTACTGGGGGTTCCAATTACCTGCTCTGACGAGACTCTAGTTGCAAGAGGAGTGACACAACCCACAAAACCCACACAAAATAATTGTGCTTGCAGGACACCTGCTTCTGTCACTTCTGTAACACTGTTCCTGTTTGTTGAAAGCACACTGTACTCTCAGCCCTCTTTGTTTACTCCGTATCTGTGACAGATTCTGGTGTAAGCCTGTGCCTGTTTGTTGCAAACCCATTGTGGATTCCCGGTCCTCTCCTTCCCGCTATACTAATGCCTGTGTCTCATCTGACACTTGTTTGAATAAGCACACTCTGGCCTCCAGCCCTGTACATTCCTCCATACCTGTGTCTTCTGTAACACTGTGCATGTGTCTCATATACCACTGTGTTTGTTTGAAAAAGCAGTCTGCCCTTCCAGCCTTGTCCATTCCTCCATACCTGTGTCTTCTGTAACACTGTGCATCCCTCTCAGTTCATCCATACCTCTGCCTGCTGTCCCATGGAACACTGTGCCCGTGTCTCATGTAACACTGTGCCTGTTTGCTTCAGGCACACTATGGCCTCCTAGTCCTGTCTTTTCCTCCATATGTAGGGGAGAAGCCTGCTCAGGAATCTGTGGGCCAATCACTTCCTTGTTGCCTTCCATCACAAGACACCAAAATCCGTCACAACTAAAATTATTTTACACTCAACCACATACCAACCAGTGGAGAGGTGTGGTGCAGCGGCCAGGGCAGCTGACTTCGGAGCACAGGGCTCATGGTTCGATCCCCGGCTCTGGCGGCAGCTCATGTGACTGGGTAATAACTCACTTAGGGGCATATTTACGTTCCCTGGCGCATCCCTGCATATCAGCAGGGATGCGCCAGAGAAAATGCGTCACGCAAGTTTACCCTTGCGCCACGTCCGATGCGCCGCATTTACAATGCTGCGCATCGTGGCGCAAGGATAAGCAGATGCGTGACGCATCTGCCGGTGGAAGGTTGGCACAGTGCTGAAGTTGTGTCGCAAGCGCGACGCAACTCCAGCACTGTTCCAACCTTCCCTATCCCTAACATGGTGCGTCAATCCTTACGCCTGCTTGAAGCAGGCGTAAGGATTGACGCACCAGCGTCGGAAAAATGACTGCGTGAAATCTTGTAGATTTCACTGCGTCACTTTTCCGAGGCGTTCCTGCGCCGGAACGCCCCCCCCAGCGACGGTACGCCCACATGAAATCTGACACAGGTTTCATGTGGCGCAGGGGTTTACTACGTGACGCATCTCCCTAGATGCGTCACGTTGTAAATATAGCGCAACGCGGCGCATGGTTTGCGTCGCCGCTGCGTCACATGCGTGACGCAACGGCGGCGCAAAAGTGGCACAAGGGGCTTGTAAATATGCCCCTGAATTTCCACAACAGCCCCCAGCGCCTTGAGACTCCTAAGGGTGAGTAGTTCGCGCTTTACAAATACGGATTTACATTTATGCAACAAGCTGAATTTTGAGGAACTAGAAAATCTACTTACCTCCAACACATATCTGTACAAACACTCTGCGGATGGAACCAGAGAGCTTTTGATCTCCTAATTCCTCTGAAGACATCCAAGCATAACAAAAGGAAACATAAACCTTGGATGAATACAAAGTTAAAAAAACATCAAACAACAAAATGCTAAGCTTTAACACAACTGGCTCAAAACAAGCAACCCTAAAACAAGATATGCCAACACAGACACAACAGAACAACAAGTCAACAATAAGAAAGCAAAAATAACTGTATTATTTAAATCAAATCCACAACGCAAAGGGTGCCAATAAAGAATTCTATGAAATACTCACAAAATTCCATAAACAAAAATGCACAGAATCTAGAACTCCCAGTTCTCATTTTTTTGTGAAAAACTGGCTAACCAAATATTTTGGATACTTACTTAAACAACAAAAAAAACAACAGCCCCAACCCATTTCCGAAAATACCCTCCAGCCAAAGGCAAACATAGCAACTATACTCCTCGGAGGAGATCGTTCGAGGTCGCTGTATATACTTCTTTGGCCATATCAAGGCTGTTTTGGGAGATTGCCTGCTTCAATTGTTGGCCCACTATACTATAGTGAGGCGCACGCCGGAAGGATTTGTGTGGAGGGTACTATCCCTGTAAATACATCCTGCTTTTTTCTTAATCAAGGAATAGTCATCCTGATTTTATTGATATACGAAGGATAAGAACCAATATACACCCAGGGGGTGGAACTTGGATGTTGATTTATCTCCAGGAGTGTCCGCCCTTCTGGCTTCAATGCCCTGAAGAAGTCCATCATTGGACGAAACGCGTCGGCTGTGTTTTTTTTACGTATCAAGAATATTTCGAAAAATAAAAGAAGAAACTATATGGAAAATATTATGGACACGGATCTGATGATTTGTAATGTGTCTGTTGTTTCTTGTTACGAAGTGGTGCACCTTTGCGCTTTAGTTTGTTTGTTATAATCCTGTTTTGGATTGCACCGCGGCAGTGGGTGTGTTAACGGTGTGCACACATTATTACTGGAGAAATCCTATTATATAAATTAGGGATAGTGGGTCAGGTGCTAGGTCTTTACGGGGTACACTGCCAAACTTGTGTGTTTCTTACTCCTCCAAAGGCATATCACCCACTGACCCTGGTCCACCTAAAATCTTCAAAAACATCTTACTATCAACCTCATTGGCCATCACAGTAAGAACATTTGACAACAACTCCTTAACGACAAGAGTTTGCCCAGAAAAGACCTAAAAAAGACCTACATACGTCCCCTTTTAAAAAACTTAACCTGGACAATCAAAACCACAACATCTACAGATCTATAGCAAATGAACCGTCTTGGGCAAACTCAAAGAAAGAGCAGCTTTTCACAATTCATTGAAGACTATTCAATACTTTCCGACTCCCAAACTGGTTCAGGAAGAGGCACTGAACTGGCCCCAATCTATACCTGTGATGACCTTAAAAACACAGTGGAACAGAGCGGAGTTGCTGCCCTTCTTCTCTTAGACCTTTCAGCTGCCTTTGACACAGTGGGTCATTAACACTCATCCAAAGACTTGAGGAAGCCGGAATAGAGGGCAAGGCTCTCATTTGGATCACATCCTACCTACACAAGAAAACAAATACTAAACATACCGCCCATTCTCTTCTAAACCATACAACATTAAAGCAGGAGTCCCTCAAGGCTCAATCATCTCACCAGTACTTTTCAACATCTACATGAAATCACTAACAGAGCTGATCACACGGTTTTACATCACCTGCTACAACTACGCAGATGACACGCAGATACTTCTGAAACTGGAAAGCCCAAAGGACATTAAAAAATCTAAACTCCTATCCCCTCTGGGCCGTTGACCAATGGATGACATGGAGCCATCTTAAACTGAATGCCTCCAAAACCGAGATACTCCCCCGTGGCAACTGGAAAACTTACAGTCCTCTCCGCGCCTGGCCTGACAGTCTAGGACCACCTCCAAAATTATGTAAGGAGGTAAAAAACCTTGGAAATACCATGGACGCTTAACTGTCAATGAATCCACAAGGGGCTAAGGCAGCCAAATTAAGCTTTCTCTCAATGAAAACACTGTGATGCCATCTTCCTGCACCAAGGATTCCCACACAAGGTTCAAGCTACCGTCTCTCTCATCCTATCAAAATGGTCTTTATCACGGCTCAACTTTGCCAATTATTAGAAGTGCTACAAAGAATTCAGAACACTGCTGCTAGACTCCTCCTACATGCAAAGCCACTACACACAAAGGCACTACACTGGTTGTCAGTTGCCAGAAAATCTACCTTCAAGCTTCTTTGTATATATATGTAATATATGGCAAAGGGCCACTCTTCATCACGAAGAAAATCAACAAATACATACAACAAAGGAACCTATGCACAAGAATGGCTCTTGCCACATCATTCCACATACAAGAAAGAAAACATGGGTGGAACATCTTTCTCTGTTCAAGCAGCCAAACGATGGAACTCCCTACCCACAAACATAAGATCTAAAGACAACCATCTCCACTTCAGAAGATTAGTCAAAAGCTGGCTCTTCCCCACATGACAACTATATCACAACTCAAGAATGTACCACAACAGTATACTCAGGCATGACAAACTACACAAACTATACTTCTCACGGTATGGAAAAGAGCTGTTATCATACAAGTACACATCATTGTACTTTGAACTGTGCCTCCAATTATAAGCAGATACAATTATATATGGGGAAAACTATATGTTACCCCACAGGATGCATGTGTATATCAGACCAAGCCAAAATTGCTGCTTTTATGTACGTACATGTTAATATGATTTATAGAGCGCAGGGCTTCCCAGCGCTGGACCCAATAACTAGACACTTAGCAGGAGGAACAGAGAGACTAGCAAGAGATCTGGGATGCAAATAGCCAAATTTTACATTTTTTACAGAAGCAAAAATGATTCTGAAGAGTCCTCAGGTCATGAGGTATGCTGTTCCAAAGGACAGGTGCCAACACCCGAAAGGAGCGTCTGCAATATTTCTTTCTCTTAAATCGAGCATCACTACCAAGTTGAGTTCTGCAGAGCGAAGAGCTCGGGTAGGAGAGTAGGGCAGCATGAGCTCTGAGGGAATAGGAGCACCTGAAAAGTGCATAATCATATGTGCGGTACTGAGAACTTTGAACTGGATGCGATTCTCAATCGGCAACCAGTGAAGCTTCGGAAGAAGTCCTGATAAAGGACAGAACTTGGGTAGACCAAACAGAAGTCGGGCCGCAGCATTCTGGACTGATTGAAGCTTCCTCAGAATGGATTTCTTGCAAACCAAATACAAGATGTTGCAATAGTCAAGATGCGACAAAACAAGGGATTGAACAATCACCTGACAAAAGTGAGATTAAAAAAAACCTATGATAGGTTTGAGTCCTATAAGGAGGCCGAAACAGGAGCCTGCAGGAGTTCTCACTTGAGATTCAAAAGAGAAGGAGTCATCAAGCCATTTGCCTAGATTTTTGATAAAGAATTTGGGTGGAGGAGGAGGTCCCAGAGCCTTCTGCCACCAACGGTCACCCCACCTCTGGGTGTGCTTACCAAACAACAGAATCTCGGTTTTGTTAGAGTTAAGTTTGAGACTATTTTCATCCATCCAAGTAGCCACAGTCAGCACACAGATGTGGCGCAGCGGCGAGAGCTGTGGACTCAGGAGCTGGGGTTCCAGGTTCGAGTCTCTGTGTCAATGCAACATCCTGTGATTCTGGACAAATCACTTAATCTCCCTGTGCCGATGGACAGCGCCTGGATATCCTCACAGGTGATAAGGCATATGATATAAATCAACAAACTTAAATAACTAACACTCCTTAAACTTATCAGCGTCTTGAGAGGCATCAGCCGAGAAGGAGACAGCAAGTTGAGTGTCATCTGTATATGACACTATGGAGATCCCATAAGACTTCACAATCTCTGCCAATGGCCTGACGTAGATGTTGAAGAGAGTAGGGCTCAACGAAGAGCCCTGTGGGACCGCATGTTCCAAAGGTCACAGCGAGGAAGAGCAAGGAGGAGACATAACCTGAAAAGAGCGTTGCTCAAAAAAGAGGTAAGCTAGGAAAGAGCCTTGCCGCTGACACCTATATCGCAGAGGCGCTGAAGGAGCACCTTAGGCGAAGCGGTGTCGAAAGCAGCACTCAGGTGTAGGAGAATAAGGGCTGCAGAGCCAGCCTTGTCAGCTACTCTTCGAAGTGATCCTGTTACTGTCAGAAAGGGTGATTCAGAACTATGATTTGACCAGAAGCCATTTTGGGACCTATCCAGAAAGCGATTGGTTCAAGAAACTCCATTAGGAGTTTGTTGACATGATTTTCCTCCACTTTCCGCAGGAAGGGAAGCAGGGAAACAGGGCGCTAATTTTAGGGTTTGGTAGTGGTGAAGGAAGCTTTCTTCAGCAGAGATAACAACTTTGCCCGCTTCCATGACTATGGAACAGTGGCCGAAGATAGGGAGAGATTGGCCAACTCAAGAAATATGGGAAGGATGGTCTCAGAGAGTTTAAGGACCAAACCAGGTTTGAGGGGGTCATCCAGGGAGCCCGATTTCATTGCAGAGGCACAGAGTTGAGAAGGAGGGCAAATTCAGTAAGTTCTGGCCCAGGCTGTAAATCTGCTAAGTGGGCAAGACACTACAAATAACTACAGCAGGTGGCATGTATATATTTATGAATATATAAGTTAATTACAGTTATTCAAAAGCATTAAAAAATGCACCACATGATAAATGTGGACAACAGACTATATAGATATTGCCCTTCAATCAAAATATGGGTCTTTATATAGAGGGGTTTATTCAAACAAATAAAATGTTACTAAGCATCATGTGTGTATATATGTATGTATACATTATTTATATTTTGCTATTACCAAAAACAAACCTTCAATGCTTCTCATCCCGACTCCATCTGACTCACTCCAAACCTTCTGACTACTATGAATAACCAAACACCTTTCTCAGTCTTTCACCCCTCCGTTTGTAGCCATGCCATCCAACTAACAAGCACACACGACCATTACTTACAAAATTAACTGAGTACCTCCCCTTTTCAAATCCACTTATATCATTCTATCCTTACCTCAAACTTTACTAAACAAACTAGAAATTAAAGGCACGATCCTAGCACAAGTAATGCAGAAGGAAAAACAAAAGAAAAAAATTGTACTAACCTACTAACTACTAATTTTGAGTTCCGGAGTAGGTAGCATCCTGGCTCTCTGGGTGTTCAGGGCAGCACAGGTACCAGTCAGTGTCCTGCAGGCAGCAAGGACGAGCACCCTAGGAAGAGGCAGGAGAGTGGAAGCACATGCTGCCAGAGCTGCCATGGGAAATCTGCCAGCGAGGGCCTGTACCAGCTGTAAGTCTAAACTGACAACAACACCCTTTGGGTACAACGAATGCTGGCTACCCTGGAGGTGTCCTTTGCTCTGAACCATCCTCATGCAGGTGTTAGTTTTTAATCACGTGCACGGTAGTAATTCTATGACTCCTCTTTTTAAAGCTGATGCAGAAGAAACAACATCATTAAGAGCTTTGTGGGATGTTGTGAGGGGCTTAAAGGGTCGCCCCCCAGAGCCCATGATCCAATCTAAGTGGAGCCCTCCCTGATGCGAGCTGCAGGTCGGCGGCCTCTGAAGTTTTCTCTGGATTGGAGGTGGCCCCCAGAAGAAGGCACCTCTCCAGCTCTTCTCTGCTTGCATGCTCTGCTCTGCTCTAATGTGATGGTACCAGGATTCACTCTGTAAAACACCCTCACAGCAACTGTGAGTCTAGCAAGGACCGGTCTCCTTTCCCGAGTCACGCCCCTCTCAGGAGCTCTGAAGCCATTGCAACTCTAAAAATGCACAATTCATATTTCCCAACTAAGCCTTCGATTTCTTGAAACTTGTGATCTTTGTGCGGTTCCGAGACCTTTCCATAGGTAGATAATCTGCTACTCAGAAGGCTAAGAAAGGTCTTATTTTTGTTCAAGTTCTGTCCCTGGTGCAAGCAAAAAATATGGCCTCTTTGACTGCTGTTGGAGTAGTAAAATACAGCAATTATCATGGTTCCATGCCCCCTTGGGGTTCTCGGCCCCAGTGCGACTGCACCTACTGCACCAATGGTTGCTATGCCCCTGCTCAGGATCAATGTTTGGTCTAGGAGCCATAAGATAACATTAAGTAATCTGATTGATGTAAGGTACTTGTGTCTGTGATATGCATAAGAAGTGTGATTTAATGCAACAATTGAGTGATTCTTCTTAAAGCAAAGGTGTTAGTATTTACGCCCTGTTTTTAAAAATATGGTGCTTGCATCATCACATGGCCGCATGTCCCCGAGACCTGGCCCACCCGGGGCTTCTTTATGAGTGGGAATGCGATTTATGCATGTTGTACTTTGGCTGGGGATGTATCTATTAAAACTAGCAGGTTAAGATTACCATTTACTTTATACAATTGTATATGTTAACGATACAATTGATGTCAACTCCACCCTCTACTCCATTCACCTCTAGACTCCACCTACAGATGCCTAAAAGGAGACGAGCTGGTTTGTGGCTTCCCTTGTTGGTCTTCTTTAGCCATACTTATGGCTATGTTTGTTCCCTTGTGATTGTGGGAGTCATGTTTTCTTATGATTCTATCATGTATTTGTGATGAAGTCATAGTGGTCACCATTCACATTTGTCTCTCTACTAGACACTAAGTCTGGGCGGAGTTCGCGGAGTTCCGCTACGCAAAACTCCGCAAAGTGCAAAAAAAAACTCAGCCGCGCTACGCGGAGCTCCGCAAGCGGCGGAGTGCGTTAGATAAATGCTGTTTGCGATGATTTTCAGTGCCAGATGCAACTGCAGATGCAAGATGCAGACTGTGCAATCATCACGAACGGCATCATGCACAGCGCAAGCGGGAGCTGCTTCCTTTCTGCCGCTCGAGTTGATTTTTACTCGAGCGGCAGCTATCTCAACGTGAACGGACAGTTTCTCAACACGAGCGGTCTCGAGCATACGCGACCACTCGCAATGAGAAATCTGACCGCCCGAGTTAAGAAATCTCGCCGGGAGGTTGATTTTCCACGCTTGCGGTCGCCAACTTGATGTTGACGATCACGAACGAGGAAACATCTTGCCGGGAGGTGGATTTTCCTCGCTCGCCAACTTGACGTTGACGAACGCGAGCGAGGACAAAACTCTGCTCCGCTATGTGGAGCTGAGTTTTTCCGAAGTCCGCGAGCTCCGCGTAACGAAGAGTGCGGAAAACTCCGCAATCGGAGCGGAGCTCACCACCCAGACTTACTAGTCACCTCGACTGCAAAGCTTGACTGTGAATCTTATTTGTTGGTATTTCACTTAGAGTTGTGCCGCTTTGCGAGGGGGTTGTGCCTGAGCACTGTACTAAAATGAAGGTGCTTCCTTTACAGATTTCTAAAGGACTCTCTGCTTTTGAACTGAATGGTTGTGGAGCTTTGCGTGTGTATATATATATATATATATATATATCACTGGCAACTCCGTTAGTACGCTGGATTCCTTTCTTCCAATAACGGAGCACAGACCACAGAGTAATGCAGCAAGATGTTATTTATTGCTCACCAACAACCTCTACAGATATATGTATATATACTCATTTAAGAAAACAAAGGTTACAGGGATGTTATAGTTAGGAAATAGAATTAAAAACACCACAGAAATTCACTGGAAAAGCCAAAGGTTGCAGGGATGTTATAGTTAGGCTCAGATTTGACTTGTACAAAACCATAGGAATTCAGCAGTTATAGTTACCTGAGCTAACTATAACTTATTCCCCCACATTGCACTGCTTATGACCTCACATATTACATCACTCATGACATGGTCAGTGACATCATTTTATTTTTTATTAGGGGAGGGGGGTGCAGAACCCCTCTCCCCAAGACCATTTCAGCACCAGGGACTCCATCCCCTGGGGCCAGGCCTTTTTGCGGAGGTGGAAGGGGGCCGCACAGCTCTCCTACCGGGCTGATTTCAGCCCCGGGAACCCAGTCCCCCGGGGCGAGGCCTTTTAAAAAAAAATTGAATGGAGAGGGGGGCCATGTGGCCCCACTCCCCTGGCCAATTTCGGCCCCGGGGACCCCATTCCCCAGGGCCTGTCCTCCATTGAGGGTGCCCTGGTCCCACCCAGGGCACCTACTCATATCTGTTGGGGACAGAGGAGGAGCCTCACGGCCCCTGCGCTCCCTGCCGGATCCATGCCTCCTGCGGGTTGGAAAGGCAGCTCCCTGTGTGTGAAAGCAATTCTGCTCCGTTTCCAGCAAGCAGAAGTGCAGCGTTTGCTGTGGCCTGGTGGGAGTGGTAAAGCTCCCACCAAGCCACAGCAAACAGCTATGTCTCGGGGATGGGCACCCCAGGACATAGCAGGAGCTGACTCTTAGGGGTGGTGGTTCCCAGGGCCATTATTGGCTCCAGGAGGGGTGCTGTATGGCCACCCTCCTTTGTTGGAGTAGGGCCTGCCCCAGGGAGGTGGCAGTCCCCGGGGCAGAGAACCGCCTCCCTCCCATTTTAAAAAACAGATATTGGCCCCGGGGAGGGGGTGGTATTGGCTAAACAATAGAGAAGCGCTGGAGCCCGCTGAATTTAAGAAAAGGAGGCTTTGCCCTGGCGGGGTCCCTCTGAGACCCCCCCCAAAGGCCTAGGTGGTCGGGGTCTTCTCTTTTTGTTTATGTTTATTTTGGGACTCGGCTCAAGCTGAGTCCCAAGATGGCTGCCAACAGTTCTTGGTTTTAAGTGTTGGCAGCCAATCAGATTTAAGCATGGTGATTGTCGGATCCTTGAAGGATCTGCGTCCCTATATATACAAATTGAGATTTTCCTTAATATTTCCAAAACTACAGAACGGATTTACATCAATTTACAAAAAGGGGCTTTCTGGACCAACAGCTTCCTTTCTGACTTATTTGTTGTAATTCTGTTCAGTAGTTTGGGCTGTAACCGTGTCTAAAGTTCCTATAGGAATTAACACAGAAAACTCATGTTTTTGCCCCCTCTTTTTCTCGGCCTCCGCTTGACAGATCACCCTGAAACTTTCCATGAACAACAAGAATCACCGGTACACTGTTTTGGAAAATCTTTTGAAGATTCGTCAAACGGCGCCAAAGATTTAGGCTAGTCAAAAAACGCTTTTCCAATGGAAACATGGTCCTAACTATAACTACATACTTGTTCTACCGAGGGACAAAATGGCTGCCAACACTTCCTGAATCGGAATGTTGACAGCCAGCTGACAGCCAATTAACATGCAGCTCGTGATCGGGACGGTGCGCGCAGGGTGCGCTCAGGGTGCGCGAATCCTCCGTGCCCATAGATATATATGTACTTTTACTTTTGATTTTCTCAGCAACTACTGAACGGATTTACACTATTTAACAAAAGGGTTCTTTCTGAACCAAGAACTACCTCTTTGCCAAATTTGGTGTAATTCGGTTCAGCAGTTCGGGCTGTAGCCGTGTCTAAAGTTTCCTATGGGAAAATGAATGGGGAAAACACGTTTTGGGACCCCACTTTTTTCTCGGCCCCCGCTTGACGAATCCCCCCGAGACTTTCAGGGTAGGAGCGGACCGGAGCGCCCCACAAAGTTTGAAAATTTTGCGAAGATACGTCAACCGGCAAGAGAGTTATTTCAAATAGAATGTCGCGGATTTCCTATGGAAAATAGGTTCTAACTATAACTATCTACTGGCGACCGCCAGTAGATAATATATATATATATATAGATTGATAGCTAGATAGATAGATAGATAGATAGATAGATAGATAGATAGATAGATAGATAGATAGAATTACCAGCGCTTACAGAGCGATCTTTCACCTCCCGACCTATGTGTCCCCTGCCCAAATCCGCATGGAATTTGGTTGACAAAAGCAATGAGTGGAAAGGAGGGGAGCATACATAAAAAGCTGCCATAAGATCAGAGGAGCTGAGCCAGGATCATCAAATTCACATATTTGGAGCGAATTGACATGCCGTGAAACTTCACCCGCCAGAGAGTACTTGCTGGATTCATTCTCAAAACTGGGGCTAACTAATCTATGGGCCACCTCTACAACCCATCAGAGCTTCAAAAAGGTCTAATAAAAACAACGAAAATTATATAGATAATTTAAGACAAGGAAACCCTGGCTAAAAGGGCACATGGTTGGCCAGTGCTTAACGACTATAAAGGGCCAGATGTATCAAGCTAAATTGCATTCGCAAACGCTGAAATTTGCAGAATTTCAGTGTTTGCGATCGCAATTTAGCTGTGTGCTATGTAGGTAGGCAAATACCTACTCGCAAAATAAGGAATCGCAAAATTGCGATTCCTTATTTTGCGCAAGCATTTAGAGAATCGCAATTTGCGATTCCCTAAATGCTATGCTAGTAGGCATCGCAAATTGCGATATTGCCTTAAGGAATCGCAAATTACCATCAACTTCAAGTTGGTGGTAATTTGCGCGATTTCCTTTAAAAAAGCACTTTTTTGCTTTTTTCAAAGTGCCATGTGGCACACATACATGCATGTATGTGCGCCACGTGTGCACACATGCACATTTCAGGGGTGCGACAGGGTGTCCTTTTGGAACCCTTGAAATTGCGTGCGCAATTTGCGAGGACCTATTGGGTACTCGCAAATTGCGCGCGCAATTCCCATTCATTCCTTAATTGCGACTCGCAATTTGTGAGTCACAATTAAGGAATGCGAGGGAATCGCAAAAAATTTGCTATTTTCTAATTACATCTCGTTTTGCGATTCTCAAATAGCGATTCTCTAAAAATCGCTATTTGAGAATCGCAAATACATTCCTTGATACATATGCCCCAAAGTTCTTAAACCACAAACCTATTTAAGCACAGGCTTTAAAATGAAGACAAAAGAAAAATTCTTAAGGCTATGTTTTGGCATTTTACTGTTCCTTCCGCACCTACCCCCCTGGAAAAGAATATCAGGAGAGCATACTTGCCGCCTCTCTGTGGAATGGGAAATGAGGACCTTGTGCATGTCATCTGTATTTGCCCAAGTTTAATGGACATTAGACGCACTCAACTTAGTCCAACTTTTGAACAGAGCAGCATTAGGACTTGCAGGCAGGCAGTGAAGCTATGTTTCAATCCAATTGCAACTCAACTAAACTGCCAACTTACAAAGTTCTTCGATATAGTGGAAAGGAGACTTATTTGCAAGTCCCAAAGTGAACAATGATTGGCTAAATTGCACTGGTTATGTTACATTTTGATGCACTGGCATTTTAAATTGGCATGTTCAATTTGGTATCTTGATTGTCTAAATTGCACTGAATATGTTTATATGTGGATGCACCGGCACTTTAAGTTGGCATAATTCTCTGCGCCTAACAAGACATCAGGATCAATCCCAGGTGTGGGCCTCAACTTAGGCCGCATTTTTAGTGAACTCCCTGTTAAAGACTATACACTTTGGTGCAACCTCACATGTGGCATAAATCAAAAAGATGGATGGATTTGATGTGGTTTTTAATGTAATGGTCATATTTTTAATTGGGAGTTTTAATTAACTGAACAATAAATGTATTACTTACTTACTATAAGTATATATATATATATATATATATATATATAAAAATATATATATATGTATATGTGTATATATATATATATATATATATATATATATATATATATATATATAAGCTTTTAGAAGGCAAACAAATACACTCACAGACTTACAGGTGCTGCACTAAGTCAATTTTTCAAGAGAGGTAGAAGATATTCACAGAAAGACACCTTATTTTAAATGTTCTTTAATTTCTTTTTAAGCGAGAAAGAGGATGAAAAGAAATAATCTAAGACATGGTCTAAATATGTCAGTAGTTGTTTAAACCTTCAGACAATTAACACTTAAGAGAGTAATGAAAAGCAAACAGACAGAAATATTTTGTGTTCTAGAGAGAAATTTGCACCAGTGTAAGTGAAGATGAAAAATCATATTAAAGTCTTCCACCATTGGACAAGAGGTATGGGATAGGAAATATATAGCCAGACTGCATCATGACAAAAACATGCTAAATTAGTAAGGAAAACCGTATGGTCTTGGTGACCAGTTTTAACTTTAACAGCACATTTTTTCACCAGCAAAAAGTCCTGTACAGTGCAATATGATGTGTGAATGCAAACCTGTTACACTTGGTTTGGGGATCTGTGGCTTTGGGAATCATTTCACGCAGGAGATTTCTAAGCCCAGGTCCACATTAAGATGACACCCAATAGACTCCTCAGATGCCAGAGGTGATCTTATTCTTTAGAAATAATCCACCCTCCTCATACCAACTCCAATAAGGTGAGATGCTGGTTTAAGAGATCCACCTTCTGTGACCACCATGAACTGATTGTTGAGCACTCTTTTCGTTCTAGAAAAAGGAAATGGAGAATCAATCTTAATTTTTCACATGTTGGACATTAATTACTGGGATTAAGCATTCTTAGATTCTCCTAAAACCTCAATCAGATTGAAACTTTCAGAAAGATTGAGGCTAGTCACCCAGAAGGACCAGTCACTCATGGGGAAGCTGTAAGAGACTGGCACAGGAATGATTCCAGCTGAACGCACACAACCATTCCTGCTGATGTGTCTATCCACCACATCAGTAGACACTAAACATAGACGTCTTAAGGCATGGGCAAAGTAGTCAATTTCCCAGAGCCCCCACCTTGGAAACGGCCCCCAAGTAAATGTTTAGAGTAGCGATATGATTTTCATTGTTGCTTCGAGATTGCCAGCTATGATTTGTGATTATGAATATCCAGCAATTAAAGCTACAACTTCAAACACTAAATACGTATGTTTTAGTTTAATGTTATGTATTGGTCCTCTAAATAGCCATTCGATTGTGCTTGATGTGTGTTCATCAATGCCTGCTCAACTTTTCTTTTGGTGCTATTTGTCTGCCAGACGCCAGGCAGCTTGAGCTTTCGGGTGTTTTTGTGTGTTCTTGATTCTGAAAGTTTAACTTATAACTTAATTTTATTTGCAATTAAGTTGGCTTGAAATAGCTAACATGCAAAAAAAAGTTGTTCCCAAAAGGAGGATCAGAAATATGTCTTGCCTGAGGCCCCAAAACATCCTTAAGATGGCACTGAGCAGACATAGAGCAAAACAGATGAGGTAATCAACAGCTGGGGAGATGTCCCTGCCTATCCAGCCACACCTCACTCTGTCAACTTCAAAGAACTCAGCAATCAACCCAGAAAGTCTGATGTATGGAGGTTAAGCCCTACTGTTCGTGTCGTCAAACACACAAATAACATAATATTCTCAGACTCTAGACAGGGCCATTTGCCAGCCATCCAAGTGGTGAAAGAGATGGTTCTCATCTGACACTGACACCTCACTTTATTATTTGCTGGTGTCAAACTTTTGAATCTTTGCGGTACCTGTGGTATATTTACATTCATAAACTGTGAGTGATTAACATGCTCTGGGGTGTCAGTCTCAAGCTGTGCATCATATGAGTATACAACAGTGTGTGCTCACCTTGCTTTAACTCTTAATTCATCATCACCTAAACATATTGTAAACCGGAATACAATTCGTCCATAAAAGAGCACTTAGGGCGTGAGTTAGATCTTGGCAGATGGGTTACTCCGTCACATTGATGACGAATATCCCTTCTGCCAAAATATAAATCCCATTATAACCTATGGGATTAATGGGATTTATATTTCGGCGGATGGGATATTCGTCACCATTGTGACGGAGTAACCAGTCCGCCAAGATCTAAATCAGGCCCTAAGTCTTTTTGGCTCAAGCTTTGTCTCACAGAACCATGTTCCTGGGTGATGTTACTCTTCCGATAGACTTCCCAAGCCACACACAGATTATAAACCGGAATACAATCCGTCGTTCATTGAACACTAGAAAACGAATTTTCCAACCTGAATCAATCAAGTAATAAACCAAATTAGGGAACTGTTTCCAACATTCCAGGAGGCATCAGAGGCATTAACAGGGCGTCATGTCATTTTGAATAAATATTGCAAAAAAGTTATGGCATTGTTCAGAACATAAGGCTATTGAAATCTCAGAGAAGTGGGTGATACTTTCGTACTGGTCAATCAAATACCCCAATATCCAGAGTATGTCCCATTCGTTGTTGCATTGAGCTTGAACAAGTGCACACATTTGTTAATAAGCTGACATCATCACACACCATTCCAGACCATGCTCAGATTTTACATCCGAGTGTTCTAATTGCTTATAAATTCATGCTAAGTATTTGCTGTAATTCAGTCCGTAGTGGACCATTCTGATTGGTGTGTGTATTTACACAGCTGATTGGTGTGTGTATTACACAGGTTCCTTTAGGCATGTTAGGCCTTTGTTATTTACTGTTGGGCAGTAATGTGGTTAGTTCATTGTGGAAGCTCCATAATCTACC
The DNA here is from genome assembly GCA_963921515.1 of Calotriton arnoldi. NCBI lineage: Eukaryota > Metazoa > Chordata > Amphibia > Caudata > Salamandridae > Calotriton > Calotriton arnoldi. The sequence continues at coordinate 1,792,321 of CAWUFW010001223.1, forward strand.
CAAGGTAAAGACAGCAGGATGTGTTCTGATAGTCTGTGGTAGGATCAGTGAGAGTTAACAGGTGGCCTACTAGCTATTGATTAATGATACACAGTGGTTCAACATTAAAATATTGTAATGTTGAGAGCTCCACTTAAGCCAATTTGGTGACTCAGAGCCAGTAACGGGTGGCATAGAACTTCTGCTCCAACATTCCAGTGCTTGTTTATTTTATAAAATGTTACCCCCAGTGGGCAGAATGTTCTAATAGCCTTATTGACTTTCTACGTCAGGCTGTACATGTTGATAAAGGCCCTCTTCCTTGTTATAGACCCCCCACCTGCAACTTGCACCTATAACATGGGTTTGTGGACCTTTAATAAGCATTATAGCCCTTGGCAGTAGGGTATGATGTTTAACTAAATTTCTCGCATAATTAAACAATTACCCGTAGGCGAGAAAATACTTTTTGTTAGTGCCTAAAACAAATGTTTAGAATACTACAGGATATTGGAAGTTGATGTTTATAATGCACAACAGCATCTGTGGGTTATTAGTAACTTTCCATTATCAGAGGCAGGGCATTATAAGTTATCCAATATAACTGTGGTTCAGTATGCTTAATGATATTTTATGATTTGTTTATGGGTTGTGGGGTTTATTGGGGGATTGGCCAGGTAGTTTTTAAGTAATTGTGTTTTTATTTGGCGGGTTCAAGTCTAATTCATGTTTTTGTTACTTAGACACACATATTTTTTATTTCTTTTTTCAATTCAATACATGCTTTATTCAACAGATTATGTCATAAAAGCATACGAATAAAGTTCTAAATAAAATATTTTTCATAGAATAAAATACAGTTCTTCTTTCCTAGCATGAGAGCAAAAATGCATCGCACCAAACTAAGGTAAGTCGTTTGAAACTATACTACCAATAAGGCGATCAGGGGCATTTGTACAAGCCCCTATCACCACAGGAACATCACTTTTTATGACGTTCCTGTTGCAATGGGGCTTCACCTTATTTACAAGGCAGCGTTAAGCCACTTAACGTGGCTTAACGCTGCCTTGTAAATGAGGCACCCTTGCACGCTATGATTAGCGTGAAAGGGGAGGGCAATGGGTGTTGCTGTGGGAGTTCCACCGCAACACCCATTGATTCTGATGCTGCATCCTATTTACAAGGGAGGCGTAAATAGGAGGCAGCGCCAGAATTAAGACCAGGGAAAACCTGGTCTTACCCTGGCGCAATGAGGAGAAATGTTTCATTTCTCCTCGTTTTTGCTGTTTTCATGTGTGCTGTGTTGTGCAGCACGCATGAAAACAGGAAAAGGCCAATGATTGTTTATGTACAGGAAGGTCCCCCTTCCTGCACATAAGTAATCTTTAACAAAAATGCCATTTTGTGACTTCCATGTGTGCTGCATTAAGTAACACACATAGAAGTCACAAAACGGCATTTAAAGATTGTTTATGTGCAGGAAGGGGTCCTTCCTGCACATAAACAATCTTCCCCTGAACGCACACACCCTTGCACTATGGTGCAAGGGTGCCTGCGTTGGCGCTAGGCTGCTAAGTGTAGCGCCAGCGCAGGGGGAAACGCAGGGCTGCACCATATTTTTGTAAATATTGTGTAGCCCTGCGTTTCTGGAGTGGCGGAGAGAGGCGTTAAGCCAGGAAGGTTAGCGCCTCTCTCCGCCACTTCCCTTGTACATATGCCCCTCAGTTGTCTATGGGTCGATTTCCTTGCTCTTCCTTATGGCATATAAAACATACAAGCTGTAAGATAATGTAATAGTATATAGCATGTTAAAAGAGGAAAAAACGAAAGTCCATACTAGTAAAACACAATTGCTCATTGTCAAAAAAATGTTAAACATATTGTAAAATGATTGAATAGAATGGCAAGACATATCTGTCGGAGTACAAACTATACCATGTGAGGATGGCCCGCTCATCGTGGAATACAGTTTGGTTAGTCCATATAGTGTCTACTTTGGGAGACATAGGCCCTCATTACGATGGCAGTCAGTCAGACCACCGACTGCCATCGCAGCTGGCAGGAGACCGCCTGACAATCAGTCGGTGGTCCACCCGCCCAATTAGGCTGAGACTGCCCTGGTGGCAGTCAGAAAGGTGCGTTTTTCCACTGCGGCTTATACTGTGGCCCAGGAAAAAAGCTGCAGCACAGGCCTTAGTGGAAAAAAGCACTTTGTGCGCATCCATGCACCGTATGCCAGGCACCATGTGGTGCCTGGCATACGGTGCATGAATGTGTGTGGGGGCACTACATGTGCCCCCATGGCCACCTTATAATGACCATAGGGGGAACGGGGGCCCTGCTTGGGGCCCCCAAAGTCACTTTCCAACTGCCTTTTCATGACGGTCCGACCGCCATGAAAAGGCAGTCAGAAAGGGATAATATAATCCCCACGGCAGTGCCTGCACAGGTATGGATATGATTCCGACCGCCGCCCAGACGGGATCTTGGATCCTGTCGGAGGCGGCGGTCTTTCCCCCGACAGCTGTGGTCCGACTGCCAGTATTATAATGCGACGGTTGGACAGATGGCCTAGATGTTGGGAGGACCTCCATCAATGGCCTGTTCTTTGCGGTCCACCCAACATCCTAATCAGGCCTATAGTCTTACTTCCAGAACACTCATCTTTCCATGTCTAGGCATACAGAACAAAGCATATCTGTCAGACCATACGACTTCCGAGGGAATTCAAGTATGCAGTCCATTTGTTCTGGCAATTATTGATACTGTTTGTAGAGCAATGATTTCAATTTGTTAATGTTTCTACAACAGCAAGAGTCCTGGTTCTTATTACCCAAACCTGTCCCAAGAACTTGGCAACAGCACATGCATACACTAGCTTTGGATCAGATCTGAAGATTTTGAGGGCTGTTCTGCTGCTTCGGGTCCCCAGTAATCTACAAATAGATTTGGTCCATTTCTGATGGAGGCCAACATATTCCGAGCAGGCAAACATCATATCGCAATAGATTCTTTAAAACTGTGACATGTGGGGTACAACACATCATCAGTTTGAGCCCACTTATAAGTGAAGGATTTCAAGGGCAGAGTGCCAACCCTAAATTGAAAATATATTTTCCTGTCTAAAGGCACAGTGATGGCATCCCAGTACAGTTCCCCAAAAAAATTGCTGGGCTTAAAAATTTTAAATCTTCCTCTCAAAGACTTTTTTAATTAATGTTTTGGGATAAAATATATTTGGGTTAATTTTCTTAATGAATTAAAAATAAAGATTGTTTAATTTGATTGCATTTAATTTTTTTTTAGGTGTTGCTGTTAAAAAATGAAATATATTTCTGATTTCTTTGCGAAAAACTAGTATATCTGCACTCCAAATGTTTCAAAATTGTAAAAATGTGTGGGTTGTCAATTTGGATAGTACATTTGAATCCTCTCCCCACAAGGTTTGCACTTTTTCCTTTGAATGTGGGACTGGAGTTTGAATAATAAATTATATCATCCCACTTTCTTCCTGGTTTGTGTGACTGTAGAAGAAATAATAATGTATACCCTCTAACTAATTTTTTTACTTTCCTCAATGTTTATGGGACTGGAGTCAGAATAGTAAATACTACGAGACACCCAAAACCAAGTTACAAAAGAAGAGGAGGCAATCTCACTGACCTACTTGTTAATTTCTGAGAGGTCACACTTCCAGTGAATAATTGGCCTGAAAAGGGCATGGGGATGTCCCCAAGCTTCACAGGGCCCTTCTGCCTCCTCTCCCCACACCCAAATGTCTGTTTCAGTACAAATAATTCTTGCAATTTTCACCTCATATCTGGGCTTTCTACCACCCTCCATTTTTGGCAGGGTCGGACTGTGACCAAAAATAGGCCCAGGCACTAAAATTAAAGTGGCCCCCATCAGAAAAGAAGATAGCTAAAAAAGTGGCCCGCGTTAGCAAGTCAGTCCAGTTTTGAACTTTTAAGGACACGCTATATGGGTATTTTGCAATCTATGGGAGACTGCATGCATTTGAGTTTGCTGCAAGCAATGCTTGTTGTAACATCAGGGAAATCAACAGTAAAAAATGGCTCATCTTGTCAGAAAACCGGCCCACACACTTATCTGTCACACCAGCCAATTGAGCACTGCCTGTTTGCTCTGTAGGCCAGTTCAACACTGATCTTAGGTTCCACTGGGATATGAAAAAAGTATAAAATAGGTTCCAGTTATGAGGTGGAAGGTTGGGCTTCGTTGATACACTCTAACAATGTGCCGATTTTTGGTGTGCTGTGCTTTTGTATTGTTATTCAGTTCTTGGTATGACGAAACCAATAAATAGATCTATAAAAAACATAGGTTCCAGTGTGCCTATGGTCACATGTACCACACACTCCAGATAGTTCCTCTGTACAGACAGAAAAGCATACACATACCACATCCATGTCCCATGCTGATTAGTAAATGATCGGGTTCAAGGGACTGGCAAACCAATTGTAAAAGCAGGGTGAGGCAAGTAGGCAACTCTGTGTGGCAATAACAAGTAAAAAGGTCTGCCATGGGTTTAAACTCCACTCCGTGGGTGGAGTTCACATAGTTTTTGTCACTCCGTGCTCCGCTTGGAGTGTGGAGTTCGGCAAAAACTCCACCTACGCCACGTAGCGGAGTTTACCAGCACCCACCACTACAGGACTGCATCAGATATGGCGGCGGAAATACTGGAAGCATCAGACAGATATGTCTTGCGCATGCATAGCGTCCCATCCATGTTTGCCCAGGCTTCTCTGCATCATTGGGGTACTATGCCAGCATCAGGGTCAAGTGCTTGTGTCAGCACGCTTCCCGTACACTTGCTCATTGTATCGTATATGCCCTGGTGAGAGCGTTGGGCAAAACATGGCAGAAAACAAGGCCAGTGTTGAGTGCAAGAGCTCGATGAGCAGCGAGTGGTGGGGGTGGAGCCGCTCCTGAGCCTGAATCTCTTGCCCTGGAAGAGGCCGAGAGCGCCGAAAAGCGTTTTGCCTGTGAAAGGGGGGATGCAGCCCTGCAGCTCTGCAGCTCCACCGGTGGCAGTAGTTGTCTTGTCTGTGAACCTGCTGGATACTTCAGAGCCAGGAAGTGGAGCCTAAGTTGCTGCCCTGCTTAGTGCTTTCACTCCTTCTGCCGTTGCTGCCCCAGAGCCTGAGAGGCAGCTAAGCGTGACCCTTCCCGGAGGCAGCACTGGTGACATCCAACAAGGTAAGAAATACGCTGACTAGGGTGCACTGCTTGGTAGGGGACATGATGATCTCTTTTTAAATCACCAACCAATGCTACTTTCTGGGATGGTGGTGATAAAGGTTACCCTGTACACATACTCAATTTGAGATAACCATTTCTTTTGTTGGGGTTAGTGTACCAGTGCTTTGCTTTGATAGTTTGGATGAGAAGGTAGGGGGTGTGATCTGTTAAAGGTTTTCTGTTTTTTGGGAGCGTGGGTACTATCTCATTGCTTTGTGATTGAGGTATGTAACTACCCCCTCCTCACGCGGCATCTTCTAGCATATAACGTCAGCCGAGGTCAGGATGCCCCGCTATTTAGTGCTGACGGTGCGTCTGTCTCTTGAATGTATGGGATCCCAGATCCAGATGAAGTCACTGTGGAATATGGGTGTTAGTGAGGGGGCTTTGATGTATGTGTGACCCCCTGCTGAGGTCACTATGAAATATTGACGTTATCTCTGTCTGCGATCCCAACCGAGGTCAGAGTGCCCCACTATGCTATGGAATATGGGTGTTGGTAGGGTAGCTATGATGTTTATGGCACCTCGGAGGTTGGGGTACCCCACTGTGGAATATGGGTAGTATGCAGTTGGGTGACTGTGACACACTCGACCCCTTCCAATGGCAGAGAACCCCACTGAGGAGAATGGGTGATGATAGAGAGGGGGCTTTACTGTTCATGTGACCACATCCGGCTGAGGGTACGTCTGCAGGGATATTTACATTAGCCTGGTCAGTTACTTTGTAGCTGACATCTTGTTACAAGAAGTCGCTATCAAGTTAAAAACACAATGTGGGAAGGAGGTCAAAGCCTGGAACCGATCCCCGGAGGGCCTCGATGTACCGTGACAGAGAAACCAAGTAACTCTAAATCAAAGCAGGCCCAGTGTCATGCTTTGGGTGGAGCTAATTGAAATAAGTCCATTGAAAGAGGCAGGGTGGGGCCATGCTCTTACTCTCTGACCCCTCAATGGCCATGAGCTCCAGGAAACTCTGCACCTGCTGACAGATTCAAAAAGACAAAAATTGTGCGGGTGGCCAAGCAATACTTTGCCCGGTTGCGGAACTCCACGGAATTTGGTGGAGTTTTTCAGTAATTCCGCAGAATTCTGCAGAGTGAAACTCCGCGAACTCTGCCCAGGCCTAATTATAACTTTTATCGTTGCCACCAATGTCAGCACTTTACAGTCCAGCAATGTAAGAAATTGGTTACTGGTTCAGAGGGGGATCTTTCTTAAGCAGCAACCACAATCTTACTCAGGGTGAAGTCACAAGCAACCCTAAATTAACCTGTGCTCAACCCTCTGGTAGCTTGGCGCAGAGCAGTCAGACTTAACTCAGAGGCAATGTGTAAAGCATTTGTGCACAACCTGAAACAGTGGCACAGTAAAAACACACCACAAACGGATCCCAACCCAGTTTAGAATAATAAGGTAATATTAATAAATAAAACAAGACCAAACGATAAAAATCTAATCAGTAGACCGGAGATATTCAATTTTAAAGATTTTAGCAAAAAATAGCACCAAAAGGCGAAAAGCACCAATTGTGGATATCTGGTCATACCGGATTGGGACAGTCACAAGTTGAGGATGATGGGGCACGGGCTGGCTGCAGGGGCCCAGTTAGGCCCACTGAACACAGTACCTTAAATCCTGGTTAGCGGAGCGTTGCAAAGATCCACGTAGAAGATATGTCGCACAGCTGAAGCCATGCGTCAGGTTTGAGATGCGACGACGCTGCAGTGCATGGTCCTGCGTCATCATCAAGGATCCCGTTGACAAGGGCTTGGATGCGAAGTCCTGCGTCAAGGATGCGTCATGCAGTCAGGGCGATGTGTCAGTTCCGAGGTGCTGTGGAGCTGCAATGCAGAGTCTGACGTCGTCCTCGAGGCTGTCGTCAATGAGAAATTCGAGGGCCTGTGCCGAGGATGTGTCGCGCATCGGACTATGATGCGCTGCGGGTATTTGCAGTGGTTCCAATCCATGCAGTAGCATTGATGTGACGGTTCTGCTTGAGTTTGTGCCTCTCAGGAGAGGAGATGTGTTGGTTGCGCTGGATCCATAGAGGCTGACAGAGCACCTTAGGCCCACTTCCAACGGTCCAGGACTCGGGTTGCACCACTTGGCAGGGCAGACTCACAGATGGTAGAGTCCAACTACAGGTGCAATGTTGTTGGAATCCTTTTGTGTCCCTGAGGCTTCAGATCAGGAGGCCAGCCAACTAGCCCTTGGAGTCACTCTGGGGTTCTGGGTTCAAGAGAAGCAGGTCCAGTCCTTCTCACCCAGGCAAGAGGGCAGCAGGTCAGCACAGCAAGGCAGCAGTCCAGCAGAACAGCAGTCCAGCAGAGTGGCAGTCCTTCAGTAGCGCAGCAGTCCTTCTTCCTGGCAGAGTATCCACAGATCCAGAAGTGTACTGAATAGTTTGTATCTAAAGTCCAGTATTTATACCCAGGTGTGCCTATGAAATGGGGGAGTAGCTTCTAGAGGTTTCACTTTGACATCCCCGGGCATCCTGCTTTCCCTGTTCTGGCTCCAGTCTAACTACAGGGGTATGCAGCCCTTTTTTTGGAGGCAGGACACAGCCTATTCAAGTGTAAGTAAGGCTGGGCCAAGCACCACCCACCCATCCTGCCAGTGACAGCTCATCCAGGGACACCTAAGCTGTGTATTGTGTGCGGCTATCTAGGAGGGATACACAAAGCCCAACTATCAGCTACAATACATCATCTGACCAAAAGACAGGCTGCAGCCACTAAATGGCTAAGGCAGGAAAATGCCAACTTTATCAAAGTAGCAACACAAAAAGATGACGGACGGAATGCTAAACATCATCAAACATTAATCCTCAGTCACAGATCTGGGTTAAATCTTCGTTTTTTTGCTCACCATGGCACCCCAGTTTGGACCCACCCATATTGAAATCAGTCTTGACCCTGCTCCTCATGGGAACAGTCCAGCCCGAACTGGCAGACCAGGTCCTCCCTGGACCAGAAACAAGCATCCTGGGACTGGTTTCAGGGTATCACTCCTCATCAACCAGGCTAACTTGAATCCAGTGGCACAGTGAGCACTGGAACCACGTCTGGGCATACCCATCCCACTTAGGGTGACTATAGCAACACAAAAAGATGAAGGATGGAATGCTGAACATTGTCAAACATTCATCCACAGTTACAGATCTGGGTTAAATCCATCGTTTTTTTACTCACCATGGCACCCCAGTTTGGACCCAACCATGTGCAAATCAATCTTGACCCTGCTCCTCATGGGAACAGTCCAGCCCGCACTGGCAAACCAGGTCCTCCCTGGACCAGAAACAAGCATCCTGGGACTGTTTTCGGGGTATCACCCCTCATCAACCACGCTAACTTGAAACCAGTGACACAGTGAGCACGGGACCCACATCTAGGCATACCATTCCCACTTAAGGCAACTATAGCAACACAAGAAGATGATGGATGGAATGCAGAATATTGTCAAACATTCATCCCCATTCACAAATCTGGGTTAAATCCATCATTTTTTTGCTCACCTTGGCACCCTAGTTTGGGCCCAGCCATATGCAAATCAGTCTTGACCCTGCCCCTCATGGTAACAATTTAGCCCAAAATGCCAGGCCAGGTCCTCCCTGGTCCGGAAACAAGCTGCCTGGGACAGGTTTTGGGTTATCACCCCTCTAGCTTGAATCCAGTGGCACAGTGAGCACGGGACCCACATCTGGGCATACCCTTCCTTTGGGGTGACTATAGCAACACAAAAAGATGATGGAAAGAATGCTGAACATTGTCAAACATTCACCCCCAGTGCAGAGATCTGGGGCTAAATCCATTGTTTTTTTGCAAACTATGCCATTCCGGTTTGGACCCAGCCATATGCAAATAAGTCTTTACCCTGCTCCCCATGGGAACAGTCCAGCTCGAACTGCCAAGCCAGGTCCTCCCTGGACCAGAAACAAGCATCCTGGGACCAGTTTTGGCGTTTCACCCCTCATCAACCAGGCAAGTTTGAATTCAACAATGGATTTAGCCCAGATCTTTGTACTGGGGAGAATGTTTGACATAGTTCATCATTCCATTAATCAATTATTCTTTTTGCATTTGTCACCCCAAGTGGGACAGGTATGCCCAGACATGGGTCCCGTACTCACCATGCCACTGGTGTCAAGCTAGACTGATTTGCATCTGGCTGGGTCCTAACTGGAATGGCATGGTGAGCAAAAATATTATGGATTTAGGCCCAGATCTCTGTACTGGGGGTGAAGGTTTGACATTGTTCAGCATTCCGTCCATCAATTGTTCTTTTTGAATGTTAGGAAAGTGGCATTTTCAAAATTGTATTTTAAAATCTAACTTTACCATAAGTTAGGATTTTTCATTACAATTCCAAAGACACCAAACATGAACTGGTTCACTGTTATCATTTGGAAATTACAGCTTATTAAATGCATTAAGGTAACTCCAATGTTATCCTACGGGAGAGGCACCATGCAGTAGTGAAAAATGAAATGTTGTTTTTTTCCCAATCAGGACATATAAAACTTAAAAGTACATGTCCTACTTTTTAAATACATTGCACCCTAACCTCTGGCCTTTTCAGGGCCTACCCTAGAGGTGACTTATATGTATTAAAATGGAAGGTTTGGACCTGGCAAAAGGTTTATTTTGCCATGTCAAAATGGCAGTTGAAAACTGCACACACAGGCTGCAATGACAGGCCTGAGAGATGTTTAAAGGGGTACTTAAGAGGGTGGGACAATCAGTGCTGCAGCCCCTCCCCCCCCAGCATTTAATTTACAGGCCCTGGGAACATGTACTTCCTCTTTACAAGAAAGTTAAATACAGCAATTGGGAATAAGCCAATGTCACCATATTTTAAAGAGCGTGCACATGCAGTTTAGCACTGGTTAGCAGGGGTAAAATGAGCATAGTCATAAGGCCAACAAAACGAGATCAGGGAAAGTGGAGGAGGAAGGCAAAAGGTTTAGGGGAAGACCCCCCTAAGGCTGGCAGGTCTAACAAGCAAGCTGACGGTAGGTGTACATGATGTATCCTTCCAGACCACCCATCCTGGCTCAGGGTCCCAATTTGTGCTACATACATACCTCAATGTCACATGCAAGATAGTTTGTGATCGGATGTATTGGTCAAAAATACAAAATACAAAATACAGCTTGCTATGATGAATTTGAGATTGGGCACACGCTCTCCAAAGCAATGGAGGGACCTTTTTCCATCTCAAAAACCATAATATCAACTCCTGAAATTAATTGTAAATATAGATATTCGATTATTATTGTGCTGATATTTCGAGAGTTGACATTATGGTCCCCAAATATGAATAGGTCAAACTTTTGACTGAAGTAATGTGGCAGAACAAACTTGGTTGGACTGACTGGTTTATTTCGAGGATCTCTTTATATTGTAGAAGAGAAATGGTACTCCACTGCACCAGGGAGGTGGTCAAGGCTGGGGAAGTTGGGAAGAATTACAAATAGTGCTACAAGAAAGGCGCGCCAGTCTGGACACTCAGTAAGAGCAGAGTCGAGATGCAATCTGCAAATACTGACATTCTCCTTGGCTGTGTTTCCAAATTACTGACAATGAGGCTGATTCCCAAAAGCATTTTTGAGTGCAGATGGCACTACCACAGGAGTACTTTATACTTACTCTCACATGCCTTAGTGATCTGCCCTGAAATGTCCAAGCCCTTCTTAGAAACTGCAAGAGAAGGCACAGTGCTTTCCATGTCAACCACTTGTATATGAATATTCCCATTTTAGATGTTCTTGGACCGATTCTGAAAGGCGTGTAAGTAAATAAATACTACAGGGGTACTACTTCTTGTACTCCTAAATGTCTTTGTGAATTTGCCGTGGTATCCTGAAAACTGCGACTACAAGCCGCACTGGAAAAAATAGCATCTAGGTGGCAACATTAGCTCTTTTGTAGTATTTTCAATAGCTTGTAGGTGGGCAAATGTATAAAAACTGTTAAAATGCATCCAAAAGGAACATCACAGAGAATGACCTGGAGAACAATAGGTGTACAGAGAAGAATGGGAAAACTAGAAGCGACCCAGAAGAGAGGGACGACGACAACCAGGGGAGGGGTAGGGAGACCAGGAACTAGGAAGAAGGAGTCACCCCAATGAAGCAAGAGCCGCTGAATAGAAACAGGGAAACCAGACAGGGACATCATGCAAATAACGCAGAATCTGCTATGGAGAAAGAGACAGAAAATGTAATGCACAAAGAAGAGGAGGATCTCTTAAGTGCAGAGTATGTACTTCGGAGGACAGTTTGGGGTGGAGGAAGCTAGCGATGAGGAGTGAGATTCTCACAGTACTTTATTTTCAGACGCAGGATTTGTGAAGGGAATTTCACTCATAAGTGAAATGTAATATGCATGATATCTCTTACAAGGGATATCATGCATATTAGAACATTGGAATGTTGGGAGCTCCATTGAAGACAATGGAGTAGCTCTGGGCTATAATGGCTGGTATAAGCCCAGCACTCCAACATTCCAATGTTTGTCTTTTTGTTTCTCCATTTTTAATTTAGAACATTCTACCCTTATTGGGTGGAATGTTCTAATAGCCTTATAGCCCTTCTGCCTCAGGCTATACCAGTTGTTAAAGGCCCTCTCCCTCGTTATAGGCCCTCGCCTGCGGCTCGGGCCTATAACACGGGATCAGGGCCTTTAACAGCTGGTATAGCCCTCGGCAGCGGGCTATAAGGCAATATTACATGATGACATATTATAGAGATGGAGTACCTCTGGGCCATTATAGGCCCAGAGGTTCTCCATTGTCTTCAACGAAGCTCTCAACATTCCAAGGTTCTAATGTTAGATATAGCACTTGGCCAATTGAAATAATGTATACTAGAACACTGGAGTGTTGGGAGTTCCATTCAAGACAATGGCATGCAGAGTGTGAACAATGGCTAGTACTGGCCTTTTGCTCCAAAATTCCAATGATTCTTTGTTATTCTTCCTGTTTAACTAAGAATTCTCTGCTCTCATGAATGGAATGTTATAATAGCAATGTAGTCAATCTGCCTCAGCCAATAATGGACATTAGATAACTATCCTAGTATAGGGCCTGTCCTGTTGCTTGGGCCCATAACATGGGGCAGGGTATTTAATAACCCTGGGCGTAGTTCGCGTAGTAGCGCTACGCGTAGCTACGCGAAGTGCACTTTGCACTATGCGAGCTACGCGTAGCACTACGCGAACTGCGTAGTGCGGTAGGAAATGCTGTTCGCAATGATTGCACAGTGCCGGATGCTTCTCCGCACTGTGCAATCATTGCAAACGGCATCTTGCACAGTGCAAGCGGTCGTTTTCTGCCGCTCGAGTAGATTTGTACTCGAGCGGCAGTTTTCTCAACGCGGACTGGTAGTTTCTCGTCGCGAGCATACGCGACCACTCGCAATGAGAAACCTGACCTCCCCGCGTTGAGAATCTCGCCGGGAGGTTAATTTTCCACGCTCACGATCGGCAACTTGATGTTGCTGATTGCGAACGAGGAAAAAGTCTCGCCGGGATGTCATTTTGCTCGCTCGCGGTCGCCAACTTGATGTTGAGGACCGCGAGCAAGCAAAAAATGCCCGCTACGCTACGCGTTTTTGCTCTGTGCTACGTGCAATTCGCGTAGCACGTAGTTGCGCAAGCTACGCAAACTACGCGAGCGTAGCGTAGTTTTCCGCCCAGGCCTAGTATTTAACTCTTTACTGGACTGTCATAAAGCGCTACGAAGGTGTTCACAATCTTTAGAACACTTACACTGCTGTGTGCATGAAGATCCTCCAATACCACACAACAGATATTGTTATTAGACTCGATCAGTGCAATGGCCATCTTCACTCTAGATGAGTGCATCCAATGTGTTCTCTTTTCTGTTCTGACAATAAAATTGACCACTATGGGGCCGATTCCGATCTCGGCCGGTAGTGCTCCGAATCGGATTCGGCTTTACCGGATCCGATTCGGAGCCCTGTTTCCCGACCGAACCGTACGCGGGTCCGGCCGAGCGAGTACGATGCGAAATCGCCGACCGACTCGTCCGGGCGTCCCGACCGCTCCGACCGACTCGCTCCCGGCTCGAACCGCTCCGACCGACTCGCTCGGACTCGACTCGCACCGCGCAATGGAGACGTTTCCCGGCCGGGTAAGTACGATGCGCGCCGCGAGCAGTCCGACCGAGCCGCGCACTCCGGCTCGTAAGAGCTGTCGGAGCCGTACTTTGGGGGTCCGTGTCGGACCCCCCTGTATGCGTAGCCGCGCGAGTCGCACACAGGGGGGACCCATGGGTCCCCCCTACCTGTGCGTGTACGGCGCGAATCGCTTCGCCGCGTACCCGCTGTAGGGGGCGCCCTTGTCCGACTCGCACCCATTGAGTCAATGGGAGCCCGCGTACGCGTTGTACGACCGGCTCCCATTGACTTCAATGGGAGTCCGACCGACTCGAGTCCGATAACATACGGACGCATCGTACTCGTTCGGTCGGACTGCACGGGTCCGATTCGGTCGGAAATCTCTCCGGGTCCGGCTCGGTCGGAGAAATTTCCGGCCCGAATCGGAATCGACCCCTATGTCTGTGAAAGTCTCGGCCATGTGGCTCCTTTAGAGTTTGACAGATGGGATACCCTGTCCACCATATTACAGGTGCCGTAGGAAATGAGAAACTTGTGATACGGCGGACGGGCGATCTGTCACCAGGGGCGTAGCTTGGGGGTAGGTGTTTGGGGTGTTACACCCCCGTAATAACTCTGTTCTATACTAAATAATAGGGTACAGGGGTTTTCAGTCGGCCATGATGAGGAGTCTGCCGGATTTCACCTGCGACCGCAAACACACACACAGACAAAACACACACACAAACATATATATACCGGCCGATTAGACAGCTTAGGTCATCCTCCTCTCTTCTTGCCAAAGTACCCAGGATAAAAAGAACTAGATGTGGTGGCCGCTCGTTCTCGTACAACGCGGCCAAGCTATGGAATTCTCTCCCCCCGCATCTGCGATCAGAGTCTAATATACTCTCATTCCGTAAGCTCCTTAAGACTTCTCTGTTTTAATAAACCCGGACAGCCCCAAGTGTCTTTTATGCCCGTATTGTCCGCAGCGCTAGGACGCCTAAGGGTAGCTATCGCACTCAACAAATTGTCATTCATTCATTCATACACAGACACACAAGCACTCTGGGCCAGATGTACGACCATTCACTTTAGCGAGTTGCAAATTGCGCCGAATTGTGACTCGCAATTTGTGACTCGCTAAAGTGAATGTACAACAGTGTCTCAGACACTGTTTGCGATTACAAATGGGGTCGCAAATTGCATGCCTTATCAATATTCATGAGGCAAGTGCAATTTGCGACCCCATTGGGATTGGCTAGCACTCACAGGAATGGTGGCCTGCTGGGGTCAGCAGACCCCCATGTCTGTGACTGCTTTTTATATAAAGCAGTTTTTTTTAAAATGCAGCCCATTTTTCCGTAAAGGAAAACAGGATGCATTTAAAAAAGAAAAATTAAACTTTTCAGTTTCATTTTTTAAGGGCAGGCAGTGGTCCGTGGGACCACTGCCTGCTCTTAAAAAATATTTTCACACACACTCACAAAGGGCAAGGGGTCCCCTGGGGACCCCTTCCCGTTTGCAAATGGTTTACCACCTACTTGAAGTAGGTGGTAAACTGCGAGTGTTTGCGGTCGCAAAACAATAGTACATGGCATTGAGACTTGCTATTAGGAAGGGACGCCCCTTCCTAATAGTCAGTCAGTGACTCGCAAAATAGCGTTTGTACATGCCTGGACCCTTTTTTGTGGTCGCAAATAGGCCGATCTCCCGTTTGCGACCGCAAAAAAGGGTCGTACATGTGGCCCTCTGTCTCTTGTCTCTGTTCTAAAGGTCTTAAAAAAAAAAGTTGGTTATTTTACAAAGTATTTTGTTTCAAGTACCCCTTACAATCTGCACCCTGCTTCCTCTCCAACGTCTCTTAAACTCAGCTTCTGCACTGCGTCTCTTATAACGTATTTTAACATGATATGCCCAGGGTTTCATTTGAGCCGGTGGTTTCCGGTGCTCGGGACCAGCATTTAATTGACAACACCAGGACTTATGACAGCTACCACATGGTGGTGCAGTTTATGGAATATAGAGATGACCACAACAACAGTTGTTTATTAAGCAAATAAAAATTAAAACAGCTAATACCTGCCTCCCAAGCCATTGCTATAGATTTTGGGGGCCTTGAACATTCTGAACTGTCACACTTGTAGCAGTGTGATGGCTAGTAGTTGTGCATGTACTGTCATTGGCAGAGCTAGCAGTGGCAGTGGGTGGTGCAAGGTGGGGTGGCCTCCTGACGAGGGCCCTGGCACCTATTATTTTTACAAATTAAGCGCTGGATATGCCAGCATGGTTGTTGAAAAACCTACCGCCTCCCCTAATCTTACTGACCAAGCTACGCCCGTGTCTGTCACGTTTGTGAAGAAGTAACGTATCTGCCCAACTCTACTTCAGACCCCAAAGCCACGTGCCACATTACACCTATTTCTTGAACGCGCTATCGTCGCCGTAGGCATCAGGCGGTAATTGACATGTTTAATTTCAGAGGCATGCATTCGATTTTTATCACCGCCCCTGAAACAAGCGCCTCGTTTTCCTTTGGATTTATTTCTGCAAACGACGCCGAGACGCAGGCCGGGTCCGGGGTTCTGGCCCGCTCCTGCCCAGCTGCTTCCTTCCCGCCTCCCGAGCCGACGCGCACCGCGCTGGGTCCAGATAAGCAGCCCTATTAGGCAAGGCGGAAAGAATTTTTGGTCTAGTGAGTAGTGTGGCGGGAAACAAAGAGAACCTTGAGGGGAGATTACAGGCCAGCACAGGGGACCCTTTTATTAAAGGTCTGTTTGAAATGTTATCAATACCTCGATCACCTGTCGAAGGTCAAGAAAACCATTTCTAATCGCCGCAGCCAGGCTCCCTTTGAGCAGGTTCCGTGCCCGACGCACAAAACCAACTTGTTGAACACAGGGGCCTGTCAGGAGCACGTGCAGCGGCAGCGCGCGCCCGGCCCTTGCCCAAGTGCCCACCTGTTTGTAAGATTAGCACAGATAATCGGCAAATATGCCAAGCTGTCATTACCCAGAAGTCTGGGGCCGGTTACCTTCTGATGTGGCATCTGGTGGGCTAATTAAAAAAAAAAGGCGAATCAGGCCTGACCTGAAAAAATATTCAAAATATGCTCGAGGTCTGAACAGGGAGAAATTCCAAACATGGGAATAGAGTAAACACATTGGCGGTGCGCACAGGTGCACCACACCTGAGATTTTCTGAATTTCAAAAGGGGATTTTTGTGAAGAGAATGTCTGCTAAGCACTGATCGGTTTTACGAAGCAGCGGCTAGTCTGTGTGCCAAGGACCCTAGTGCAAGGAAGGAAATGGGTCCTCTGGCCCCTGTTTCACCTGTTAAATCCAGAATAATCAGGGTTCAGAGGGCCCATAAACACCCCTGCATCTCCTGCGGCGCAGGGGGGCTCCCAACCCTCCAGGGGGCCCCCAACCCATTAAGGGGGCCCATTCAGCACAAGATCAATGAACATCGGTGAGATATGGGAGTCTCAGGAGCGCCTTATCACATTCTGCGGGGGGGCCCATCATTTTGTTCTACGCCGCTGCCCCTCAACCAGGGACTTCTCAAGGACTTTGGGGGCCCTGGACCAAACGTATTTTGGGGCCCCTGCTAGGAACAGCTTTGAATTTATGATCCAATTTCAGCTCTTTCATGCCCTGTTCAGTAGCAGCCCTTGGTGGGAGTGCTGCCGGGCGGTGACACGGGGCGTGGGAGGGGCAGGGTGGGGGGTAGTAAACTCCGGAATACGGCCGCACAGAGGTAAGTAAACAAACAAATAAATAAAACAAATTTCGTTGCGTGCGCTGCATCGCATTTGCAGCGCACGCAACGAAATTCGTTTTATTTATTTGTTTACTTACCTCTGTGCGGCCGTGTTCCGGAGTTTACTACACCCACCCTGCCCCTCCCCCGCCCCGCGTCACCGCCCGGCAGCACTCCCACCACGGGCCGCTACTGGCCCGGTTTGGCCAAGTCACTGACAGTGCACAAGCACACTCATCCAAATTCTAAATGTGATTACATCTAATATTCAGGGATAGTGACGTGTTTTCAATATTGTAACACAGCAGCTGCTCACTAATATTATTGAAAATAATCTCGTGACACCCTCCCATTTCTCATAGGAAAGGCTCTGTTTTGATCTAAAAGAAACATTTTTATGGATGTTGCATGAAACTTAAACGCAGCATTTCTCAGCAAAATGTCTGCAATTGACTCTCAGGCATCACCCACATTGAAAAAAAAATAAAGGAAAACGGTATTTAAAACAATCTGTTTAAAAATTATTCAAGGTCACCAGGGCAAGACTCTCGGCAGAACAGAGCTGGCACTATCAGTGGGCCCCCTGAAAGGCTGGGGCCCTGGGCCAGAGCCCACGTTGCCCATGCCTTAAAACGTCTCTGCCCTCAACCCTCCAGGACCCAATGCCACCGCACCTTCTGCACCAATGGAAGCTACACACCTGGTATGAAGTGCATGTACTGCTTGTCCCAATGTTCGTCCTTCACCGTGGTGGTACTGGTATTTTAAAAGTCTAAATGAGAGCAATACATTTATTCCGGGCTGCAGGCACAGAACCGGTCACACAAATCTGATCAGAAATATGACGGTAGGACCGTAAAGGTCACAGCACTGATTAGAATCAATATTTTCAATTTAAATATTATTGCCAATTAGTATCATACATTTATTTGAAGAACGTAGATTAATATAATAACATGCAGAATTATTAACTTAATTTTAAATAAAAAAATGTAATTATTGTGAATATATTACATTGAAAATGAAATTATTTTGTGAACTTTAGTGAAAACAAACATTCCCACCAAAAATGAAAGAATTATATTTTTATTATGTATTTATAATTATTAAAAGTGAAGCATAGAAATAATTAATAGTAATTTAATTATTTATCATAGATATTAAGGATACATATATATTCCTATTTAAAAACAATACCATTTTACAAAATATGTTAATAATTAAGTTCCATTTTTTGATTATTTAAACAATAAATAAAATGTAATTATAGTTTCAAAGAGTTTAAATACTTATGTCTAATTGACCATTAGTTCCTACGGGGTTTTATTTTAAGTCCCTACCGCCATTATTTTCTATTGGAGGGTGTTGCAGTACTAGTGAGTCGCTATGGGCGGTGCTGGACGTACTCCAGCTCTGAGCTGGAGCACATTTACAACTGTTTTGGGTCCTTTTTGGCCTTAGTAACTACAGAAGTACGGTTTGCGAAATACCAATGGGCTTACTCTTTTGTTGGTCGTTGTCTTTCCCTCCTTAAACCTCTCCCTAAACCGCTCTTAACTGCTCCTTACTTCTCCTGAGACCCCTCCCCTTGAGTCGTAAGTATGCCCCATTTTCCATCCACTCTCTTCTGTCCCTCCCACATTAGCTACTAAAATGTATAATAACGTGTGCGGAGATCACTACTAAATGTACTGCAAACCACAGTTTGTGAATAGGCCCCTGTTGTGACTTGAGTCGTTGCTATGCACCCTTTCCTTAGTAACACCTTCCCTGCTGCTCAGCCAGGATGAGTGCTGGAGTGCGTGGTGATGTGGTGGAATGCTGGAGTTCTTGGTGATGTAATGGAATGCTTGAGTGTTTGGTGAGGTGAGTGTCAGTTGGAGTGTGTGGGTTGAGCAGCAAGGAGGCTGCTCCTGGTGGGGCTATCTGATATTTACTTACCATCTTAATAACCTGTAACTAAGGGCCTGATTACGATGGTGGTGAAACCGCCACTGACAGCCTGTCGGTGGCGGTTTCACCACCATCGTGACCAGGTTTTATGCCCGCCACATTACAATGGCGGGCGTGTCTTTGGCGGTCAGAAAGACCGAACGCCATAGTTCCGACGGGCTCCAAGAGCCCGTTGGAGGGGAATCATATCCCTACACCGCCGTAGGGATTATGATGTCCCTTTCCGTCTGCCTTTTTCATGGTGGGTATCCAGCCATGAAAAGGCAGGCGGAAAGGGACTTTGGGGGCCCGTAGCGGGCCTCCCTTCCCCCTGAACCCCAGATATGGGCACTGGGCGGCACCTATGGTGCCCCCCCCCCATATCTCTGCACCATGTGCCATGTAGTGCAGGGATATGTGTGGGGTCTCAATTTTGCATTGTGGCGGGTGCTGCAGAGCAATACAAAACATGACCATTGCGACCGCCACGGTGGCGGTCGCATTGTAATTGGCCCTGTGGGACCGCCGCCTTGTAGTGGAGTAGGGTAGAGTAGCGTGACAGAGTGGAGTGAGGCACAGTGTAGTGGAGTACAGTAGAATAGCGTAGACTGGAGTGGCATGGAGTGGAGTGACATACAGTGTAGTGGCCTAGAGTGCAGTGTTATAGAGTAGAATAATGTAGAGTGGAGTGTTGTAGAGTGGAGCAGGGTAGAGTGTCGTGTGTTAGACTGTATGGGCTTGCAGTGTAATAGCGTAACAGCGTACTGTGGAGTCGCATAGAGTGGAGTGTTGTAGAGTGGAGTGGTGGACAGTGGAACAGCATAGAGTAAAGGGTGGCTTAGAGTGGAGTGGTGTAGAGTCGAACGGCAGACAGTGGAGTAGTGTACAGTGGAGTGTTGTAGACTGGAATAACGTTGAGTGTTACTGGAGTGCAGTGACATAGAGTGGAGTGGCATATTGTCATGTTCTTTAGGATAGTCCCATTATGTACATACCAATTACATACATTTTGTCCCATCCACACGACATAACGGTTCTACACAGGTGACCTTTTACCTTGTTTCTGTCTTTTTGACAACAGGCTCTAAGTACCCTATCTTAATCCCTGTACCTGACGTACATAAACATGTCCTCAGGCACAGCAGATTTATTCTGTATAAGGGTCACCTCTTTTTTTCATCCATGGCCAACAGCCAGCTGTGCATGAGTGTCTTTGTTTAGAAAAGGATTAGCAAAGGAGTAGTGAATGTTTTCAAAACGTATCGATTCTGGAAGAAATCATGGAGTGACCACTTTAGTATAAAAGACCCTCACTTCCCCATACAAATTAGACGAGAGGAGAGGAGAATTCCTTCCAGGCTGGATCGAGACTTTGCAGGCTGATCTTTCGATAAGCAAAGACCTGACATCCCTTGCAGGGTCGAGAAAATGGGACAAGGGAGACCCTACTCACAAGGAACCAGGGTAAGTATTATATAAACAGAGACATTGGTTCCAGTGGAAAAAATATAATTAATAGTAAATGAGAATAAGCACAATGGCAGTAAAACCACAGGTTAGATGGATGTCCAAAGGAGAAACAAGACCATATACCACTCAATGTTTAGTAATGACAACGGTTATTTATATATATGACCTTGAAATATAGGTACAAAAAACAGTGCGAGGTATCCCCAGTGAACATGAAACCTACAAAAATAGTGACATATTGTGACAATAAACAATTGGTTTCCAAATAAAATAAAAAAGTCGACCATCAAGAACAATGTACAGTGAGCACAGCCTCCTTATTTAATAATAGTGGCTGGTGAATGGTTCGCTTTGGGTTATGTTGACGGCGTTTCGACCTCCTTTGCAATAAGGGGTCTCTTCAGGACCTTTTTAGATGTAGGGACATCTAAAAAATAATGGAAAAATGATATCATCAGTGTAGGGGCCAAAACAACTACATAGATGTATGGAAGAGGTAGGGAAAAGGCAATACCTGCGAAGGACCAATCTCTGTCAGAGTGACATCTGTGCACCACAAGGAGGTGAGTGTGTAGGGAGGGTACTCACATGGGACCCAGCTGGGCACTGCACACAATGGCGGTAGAGGAAGGAGAAGAAAAAACCCTAAGTATGGACTAATACACTGATGTATAAGGAAAAGAAACTCGTAGTGAAAAAACTTACCCGAGTGAGGGGAAGGAACTGACAGAGTGGGCAAATGCAACGGATGGCAAAGCCAGTTGTAATGGGATCTCGGATATTCTGGGTGAGGGAGGACACGTCAATCTGTGAAGTACAGGATGGTTTCTAAAGAATAAATAATACAGTCATATTGTAGCGTGGAGGAAGGATGGCCAACCAGTTACCAAGATTGTAAACAAAAATAGGGACCCTTACTAGGCCTGCGGCAATTAATGCCTTGTACGATGATGCTCCCATTTCCGACCAGCGGGTGGTAGACAAACATCCAAGTTGCGCTCTATTTCCACGTCGGTCCGTGTATCTAAAAATATAGGGGAATTATATACGTAATAATTACTTTCCTCCATTCCGTCGTATGTCCGAGTTTACTACCCTGCCCCTCCCCCGCCCAGCCCCACCGCCCCGCAGCACGCCCTATGCGACCCGCCACTGTTAGAAAAGCTTGTAAAGATTAAAAGTTCCCATTTTGTGCAAAACCCTACTTCTTAAAACCTTTACTTTCCTCTCCTTCCGAAATGACTGAGCCTGCAAGTAGCGGTGGAAGCGCGGAAGAAGATGAATTTGCAAATGCTCTTAACATTACAGAACACTGCAGACAGGCAGTAACTCTGAAATTGTTAGAACATGGATTACCTGCAACAGGTGGCCATGTTACTTTCGTGATTGAGGCACACGAGGTGTTCGGATCAGAGGTATTCTATTCCTGGGTAAAATTCCCGCTTGCAGATCCACAGACACATTTATTCCACGAATATATTGAAGTGGATCCACCGGAAGAATACATCCCATATGAGGACATTGAAGTCCCGTTAACTTACAAGCAACATAAAAACTGGTTTAAAGGCGCCCTAAAACACACAACTTCAGTTGTAAGACTCGGTCCGCTCAGCACAGGAGGAGCGACATGGCCCGTCTTAGCGACTTACACTCCACATCCTGAGACAGACACACTCCCAGTAGGGGAAGTGCATACACTTTATAAAGAAGCAGTCAGGCTATACAGACACATTGTCCAGTTCGTCATGCGAACACTCACATTACAACCTGCGAGATCTGCTCCACATGGTACAGTCCCAGCACACACCAACAATTAGTCCACAGACACTAAAAGCAATAATGGGTGCGTTCCCATCAAAGAGGGATCAAGTACCATTCTGGATTGCTCAAAAAATAGCACAGTTGGAAGCAGTATTTCCCAATTCGGGTCCGCAGGAAAAACACAGACTGTTAACAATTTGCTTGCCAATGGGAATGGTTCCCCCAATTGAAGATTGTACCACATGGGGAACAATCTTTGCTGCAGTATACATAGGAATACATGGTACCTTGACCATATCAGTTATTCCTGAAGTATTGAAATAGATACAAAATGAGTACGGGGCAGGACCTGCCCTGGACTTGGGGATGGAACTGATGGGTAATTTTGACCAAGTATTGGCAATTATGCTGAGCAACATCAAGGGGGAAGCAGCAGCGGTAGCTATCCGCCTAAGGGAAACAACTTCTGCAAATCAGGAGCGTGCATTACCAAAAATAATTGAAGAAACCTATGCTTCACTAGGCAGAGATAGTTTGGGAGCCAAACCAGGGAAACCACAAGTGGCGAGTAGTTCTGATATGGATAACTCAAAGCAAGCACCCACTTCTTCTAAAAAGAAATGGGATAATAATAATCAATCCAAGAATAAGAATAAAAATAAGGGAAACACTTCAAGATCAAGGGGTGGGTCGCCCCAACGGGAGTCCTCTGAAAAGAGGTACAACTTTAGGAATCATGATAACATTAAGAAACCCGACAGGTATCAGGATACTGATACACGTTCCTTTCGTTCCTTTCAGGGTTCATCAAAAAGCTCAGAGAGGCAAGGACGGTCAGAACAAAAAAATTGAAGATCAACCAAAGGGAAAAAGGGAAACATATCGTAATTCAGATTTCATTATCAAACAGGAAGAGCAACCTAAAGCAAAGGCTCAATTCAAAAAGAAGAAAGTAGCTGGCTTAAAAATTAGAAATGCCCAGGTTACTGAGGATTCAGCTTCTGAATGGGGAAGGGGCTCTGACGATGCTAGACAGCGCGGCAGAAGTAACAATAGCTTGCCAGAACCTGAAGGAATTTCTGGTGACAGCAGTGTTGAATGAATACATCACGGTGGAAACACCTGATACAAGAGTGAGTGTCCCACACCGTCTACACAAAATTAATCTCCAAATAGAGGGGGACATCTCAAGGAAAATTAAAGGTCTCTTTTGGGAAACTTTGACATTTGGATACAACATCCTGTTAGCAGAAAAAGAGTGGCCGCCTGAATTTATAATGGATTGCCCAAAAGGTGAAAGCGTCATTTTGCCTGCTTTTTCCGTCCTCGTTCCTGTTTCCTTAAAACACTCATAGGCGCGGGAGTGGGCGCAAGCGCTAGCTCCGGCATTATACCGCAACCATGTAGAGTGGGACGTGGAGCCAAGACAACACGAGATCCCATTAAAAACTACTCCAACTCCACAAAGACAGTATCCTATTAAAAATGAAGCGAAGAAACAGGTCAAAGAAATCTTAGACCAACTTGAATACCAAGGTGTGATTGAAACTTGCACATCACCAATGAACAACCCTTTGTTTCCCGTAATGAAACCTGACAACACATATCGTTTGGTTTTAGATTACAGACACTTGAACACATGCACAAAAACATTTGCAGTTCAGAACGCACACAGTGCCGCATTAATGAATAACTTTGTGCGGAAAAAATACAAAACAACACTAGATATCGCGAATGGATTCTTCTGCCAAGATATAGCTCCTGAAAGCAGATATTTGACTGGATTTTCTGCCCTTGGCACTCAGCGTCAGTTTTGTCGCCTGCCCCAGGGCTATAAGAACAGCCCCGGGTTATTTTTGGCAAGGGTGTCAGAGCTATTACAAACTTGCGCTGAGGAGGCAGTGTCCTATGTAGATGATATGGTTCACTGATAGAATATCGATGTAACAAACACCGATGTTCTAAATATTGAAAAAAAATATCGACTGCAAAAATATCGACTCCATACCTTAACAGGTAAGTACAAAAATATCGACTCAAAAATATCGAGGTAAAAAATATAGATGTAAAAAATATTGATTAAAAATATATATAAAATAATATATATTAAATATTAATATTATTTTTAACAAAATAAAGTAAATTTAATATACATTTTAACTAAATATAACAAATAAACTTAATTCAAAAAAATATAAACACACTAACATAATAATTTATACATATACATATATTTAATTAAAAATAATTTATTAACTATTATCTTTATTTAATTTTTAAACTTTAAAATTATATAAAAATAAAATATTTATATTTCAATAATTAAAAAAAAAAAAAATTCTATAATAAATTAAAACATTAAACTATTTAAAAAAAAAAACTTACATTTCCCAACACAATAAGTGCAACAGTAGGGAAAGTGTTGGATAGCGGAATAATTAAATTTACTATTCCAACTCCAGTGAGTGCAACAGTAGGCAAAGTGTTGGATAGTGGAATAATTAAATTTACTATTCCAACTCCAGTGAGTGCAACAGTAGGGAAAGTGTTGGATAGCGGAGGGGTAAAAATTACTATTCCCACTCCAGTGAGTGCAAAAGTTGGGAAAGTGTTAGATAGCGGAGGAATTAAATTTACTATTCCAACTCCAGTGAGTGCAACATTAGGGAAAATGTTGGATAGCGGAGGGGTAAAAATTACTATTCCCACTCCAGTGAGTGCAACAGTAGGGAAAGGTAGGACCCTTTCTTTTCGAGACCTCCCCTCCTCACTGTCCAGACCTGTAGGTCACGTTCACTTGCTTTTAGCATGTTGCCACTGACCTTTGCAATGTCCTAGTATGGCTCCCCTACTGTTTCTCGACTTTGTGCACTCACTTCTTCTTCCCACTTGTATCCCGACTCACCACGTAGCTCCCCGATTTTCCTACACTTTCCTCCTGTCTCCCTCTTCCTCCGTTCTCACATGACTTCTTGTATATCTGAATTACGTTTCTGTCTAATCTAGTTTTCTCCGACATCTCAGCATTACTTGTATGTGTCTCAACCTATTGTGGCAATGCTGATTTACCCTGTTGTATTTTCCCCCACTTGTGTATCTCACCACGTAGTTGGGTCAGTCACCGCAACGCATCACCTTATACCTACATGATGTTTACTCACAAAGATGTCACGATTTACCCACCTTGGGTGTTCACCGATCCACAGTTGTCGCCACTGACAGTATCTTGTGATTACTGTCATACAGATGTGACTTAGACTTTGTTGTTTTTACTGCTTATCCTTTCAGCCCTGATGAAGTCTAAGGTCATTCACCCAGACGAAACACGTGTTGGCTGGGCAATCTTCCAAGAATAAAAGAAGAACACATTCAAATTTTGAACTTTTTATTGCTTCGTAAAAAGTGTATATTTGAACTGTTTATGTATTGTCGGATTCTGATAGACAGAGTACTCACTCTACCACAATTGGAAGATGTGTGCACAGGCTCGTTTTCACATGTATAAGACCTTCGGTCTTTAAGGTAGGGGGTTCTGGGTTAACCCCTTCCTGTATGCACCGTTCTACTACATAAGACATAGTGACTGGCGCTTCACCCTGGGCAGGCGCCACCATCCTACCTACTCACCGAAACCCTGTTCCTTGCCATAGTCTGTTCACAGGTAGGGGCAGCCCCAGCGCATTGATACTCAGACTTGAATGGGATTTTGATATACTGGTCTAGCAAAATAATAGAGACCAGTCATGGACAGAAACAAAATAGCTGAAGACTTGTTTTCCAGTTTAGCGAAAGGCGACAATGTGGCCGCTTCCGTGAAAAGTGGCAACCCGTCACGCGGTGAGGGTTTGAGGGAGAAATTCATCAAACTAGAAAAACTAAAGAAAAATGAAGATAGTAAATGGTGGGATGGGATCACATTGAGACAATATCTCAGGCTAGATAGAATTCCCAGGGGTTTAAGAGCCCAAATATTCCCCACATATGATGAGCTTGACGAGGACCTTCTTAAACATTGGGAAGAAACTTTGACTACTAACTCTAAAACCCTGATGGGCATTTTGATAGAAAATGCGGACCGCAAAGTGGCGGCACTACAAATAGAGATCATTAAGCTAGAAGCAGAAATCAGGGATTTGGGGTTGAAAGAAGCCACAGATAAGAACTACGCAATCTTAGCGGAAGTCCTCTCTAGACACCAAGAGGACATAAAGCAACGCAAGGCAAGGAAACTCAAAAGAGACGAGATTGATTACAGAGAGGGGCGAGTGTTCATGTTTGCTAAAAAGTACGATCAGATACTAGCGAGTGACCAAGATGGAGTCAGAGCAGGCAGAACAGCCACCATCTCTGTCTCGTCAGGCTCAACCTCCATGAGCATTCCAGCCTCCAGTGACAGTGAGGCTGACAATGCACCCAGCACTTCCACCACAGACAGACCAGGCAACTCTTTTTTAAAAGAAGTACAACAAATCAAAAAAGGGAACAGAATTCAATCCAACCGTGCAGATCAAACAAAAAAACACGCAGAGGGAAAAGAGCAGGGTCAAACAGACCTCAGAATGAACCTCAGGTCAGGGGACAAGAGGAATTGACAACTGGTAACACCGGGGTGGACATAATCAACTTATCCTCACAGGTTTTGACAGATGACATGACTTCTCTTTTGAAAAAAGGCCTAGGCTTCTGCCCATCTGACAGGGGTGACGTGTATTTAAAGTTGACTTTTTCAAGTATATAAGGAATTTGAAATTAAAGAAATTTTTTGCAAATAATCAAAGCGTGAATAAAAGCATCAGAAATATTCCAATGTGTGGTATTCCAGATGTGCTAAGCATACAAGATGTCTATGATACCCAGCTTCTCTTATCCATTACTGAACAGGAACAATCCCCAATCGAGATGAGCAATCTCCTTCGGGAACTTAATGTAGATACTGATTATTCAATAGCTAGTGGACTCAAATCCAAATCCAAATGGACATCTACACTACCAGGGGGCAACTCCATAGATGTTTTAAAGGAGTTGGTCTTGGCAGACCTTGACAAATATGAACAAAGTAAGAGATTCCATAGACCCCACCACACAGATAATTTAATGCGAGGGGAAAGACAGGCCCTGACTCATCTGTCCTCAAACAACGAAGTAATAATTAGAGAGGCTGATAAAGGGGGCAACATCGTGGTCATAAACAGGGAGGACTACAACAGCGAGATCCTGACACAACTGGCGTATGCCAATTGCTATGCATTACTACCTACAAACCCCATTAGGCCACTCACACTGAATATCAACAGACACCTTAGAAATTGGTATTCTGGCGGACTTATCAGTGAAGAAGAGCATCTGTACCTGAAGGTGCACAGACCCACTTTCCCTGTTCTTTACACCCTGCCCAAGGTGCACAAACACCTTCCCTTTCCCCCAGGCAGACTCATCGTTTCGTGTATAGGTGGCCCAACTGAAAGATTAGCGGAATATGTGGATCTGTTTCTACAACCGATTGTCCAGAACCTTCCCTCCTACATCAGGGACACCAAACACATCCTCAGCCTCCTAGCAGATCTAACCTGGCAGGAGGACATTATTCTGGCCACTTTAGATGTCGTCTCCCTTTACACCAATATACAACCTAACTTTGGCATGCAAGCCATGGATTGGCATCTCAGTAAAAGACCCGCAACTCAATGGCATCATACCAGGATGCTCATGTCAATGACCGATCTGATTCTGAACAATAACTATTTCCTATTTGAGGGGCAGTGGTATAAGCAAACACAAGGGGTGGCTATGGGGTCCAAATTTTCCCCGTCTTTTGCCAATCTTGTCATGGGATATTTCAAACATAAATGGATTTGGGACCAGAGGGGGAACACCTTCAACCAATACATAGTCTACAGGGGGCGTTACATAGATGACTGTCTCCTCCTCTGGTCCGGGACAGAAGAAAAACTTAAAGAGTTCTACAACTACATGAATTCCAACACACTGGGGGTGCAATTCACACACCATCATAGCAAGACACACATTGTTTTACTGGACATAGAACTGTATATCAGCAATGGCTCCTTGCATAGCAAACTTTATCGCAAACCCACCTCGTGCAATGCCATTCTCCATGCGGACAGCTCACACCCTTCATATCAAATCAGAGCCATCCCATTTGGTGAATTTACCAGAGCCAGGAGGAACTGCAGCGAGGAGCCTGAGTTCCTCTCCTGCCTAGACACCATGAAGACTAGATTCAGAGCAAGAGGGTATAATCAAGCCACCATAGCAAGAGCAGAACGCCGTATTCTGAGACTACCCAGGAACGAGACCCTCAAAGATAAAAGCTATACACCACGCCTCAATCAACCTGTCAGACTGGTCACCAATTACAATGATCGGACACTCAATCTAGTGAAGAGCATGAAAAAGCATTGGAGTATACTCAGAGCAGATCAAAGTTTAACACAATTCACTGCACAAACCCCTCAGATCACCTACAGAAGAGGCAGAACACTCAAATCTGCTCTGAGCCCCACTGTTCCCCCCGTTAACACAACCGGTAACTGGCTCACCCAACACACACAGGGCTTCCATAAATGCGGTTGCTGTGGCGTATGCAGATGGGCTAGGGACACAAAAGTGTTCCATGGACCAAATGGTTATGAATACAAAATCAAGGGTCGTATAAACTGCACTACCAAGTATGTTGTATATATAATCACCTGTAAATGCAACTTGCAATACGTAGGAAGCACCATCAGGACGCTGAAAGAAAGAATTAGCGAACACGCCAGGGCTCTGAAACAGGGCAATGATAAGTACCCCATGGCAGTTCATGCCATGACATGCAAGGCCCAAGGCACATACAAACAACTCTCATTTTTCGGCATAGAACATGTTCCACCCAAACCACGAGGGGGTAATAGAGAATTACTTTTGCGCCGTACTGAAGCAACATGGATTATGCGCTTAAAAGCAGTGGACCACGGCCTAAACACTGACCATGAGATGCAATATTTTCTGGGGGGATTAGAGTAACGGTTCCACATGACAGTCGCAATGCTATTCTGACCCCGTTATTTGTCACAAGTGGCGGGAATAATGTATGGTCATATGATGTTATCCTATACACCGTAATGTGTGCATCCTTTTTTCCCCGCTCATCTATGATGTGACATGAATGACTAACTTTTCCCTCGCATAATTTTCTCTTATATGGATTCCCCATCTCTATGTCGAGGCATAATCCTTGCACGGTCAGTCCCTGCAAGAAAGGATTGACCCCCTGTACCAATAGGATACTGCCCCTGTTTAACTACCGATAGATGCACAAACTTGGGTTTTTTACGGCCGCACACCATGAAGTAATGATCCGTACTGTTGCAAATGGTTGATTAGTGACATTAAACCATGGCCCGAGTATAACTTAATTGCATGTTATATAAGATATCTTTTCTGTACATGTACTATCGTAAGATTGGGTGTTGTCCACTGCAACTGTGTTCGACTATAGTGGCCACCATGATTCTGTCCCCCTGATATACTGCTGACAGTTGCACAAACCTTTGTGTTCTGCTTCTGCAGGATAGTAGAGAATATACCATATTTTCCATGGCGTTGGACTAGCGCCCTCAACCCACTGCCTGGTCATAACTTACCTGTGTGAATTAATATATTTTCGGTGCATGTAAACTTTTGAGAGAGTGTCTTGTCGGCATCATAACAAGACACGGTTAATGCAAGGTTCGCCAATCCACTTAGCACACAAACACTGTGCCATTTGAGTGAATAATACCACATAAAATCGATTGAAGTATACTAGGGAAGATTTGTATCCCCACTTTGCTCTGTATGTAATATGACACCTGACAATAACTTGAAAACCCCTTGCTGTTCTGTCTTACTGTTGATTTTATTTCCCTTTCACTCTTTCCGGGCTCGTGGTGAGTCCTCCGTCTTTACACCATTGTGTACACACTCACTTCCGCTCAAATTCGGTCAGCGGTCTAGTCCTTTTTTGCTGATCGCTTTATAACTGCCGCCCACATCCGGGATCCGTCTTCCGGTCCCAGACGCTGCGATCGTTCTCGTTGGACCAGCGTACTCGCTTGGTCAGGTGAATTTTCCCTGCACTGTTCTCTCACATTGTTCTGTTTCCAGGACGCTTATGCAGCCCCTCTCCAGATCGCTTCCAACTACACTGTTGGTTTTGTCATGAGCATTTGCAATCCAATTTCTTAGATTGCTGACTAATTTTATTACCGCTGACCTCAGGACTTCGGTAACTTTTTACCTAGCCCGCATATGAGTATCACCTCCTTGAGGATACGGTATCGCCCTTATTGGCCGAAGCACGGTGTCGTGCTTCCATTTAGATATTATTACCGCACACATCCATACCGGGATGTGCCTACCTTTGGACACTGGTGGGGTGTCGCGACCAATTCTAAGTGTCTTTATTGCAGATGACGCACCCACTCCAATATACGTGTGGGTTTTATCGTGTCAAGGCCACTGTTGGTGTCAGTACAGATTACCTGTTTTTTGGAACCTTATGCACCGGAGCTGGTGAGATTCCGGTTTCCCCTACAGATGACTGATGGCAGACTGGACTTTGTCGGATTTGCCTATTATCTCTTTAACGTATTCCAATTTCAATGGGATAACAACTGTTACTCCTCTTCTTTTCAGCCCTGCCAGTCTTCTGGCTCTTCCGATCAATATTTCGATCTTTCGTGGTGGACCTTATTTGTGCCCGCACCACCTACTTGACATCATCCCAGTGACTCACCCTTATCCGGAGTACTTTACTCTACTCAACCTCTTATTCCAGCCGGGACCGAAGTACAACCGGCAGAGAGGTGAGCTCCACTCCTTTCCGCCCATGTCATTGTCTCTTTCACCCCTCCTCCTGATCCTGACATCTCTCCCACCATTTTGTCTCCCTCAGATATCAGATCTCTTTTATTTGCCTCAAGGTAGGACCCTTTCTTTTCGATACCTCCCCTCCTCACTGTCCAGACCTGTAGGTCACGTTCACTTGCATTTTAGCATGTTGCCACTGACCTTTGCAATGTCCTAGTATGGTTCCCCTACTGTTTCTCGACTTTGTGCACTCACTTCTTCTTCCCTCTCGTATACCGACTCACCACGTAGCTCCCTGATTTTCCTACACTTTCCTCCTGTCTCCCTCTTCCTCCGTTCTCACATGACTTCTTGTATATCTGAATTACGTTTCTGTCTAATCTAGTTTTCTCCAACATCTCAGCATTACTTGTATGTGTCTCAACCTATTGTGGCTATGCTGATTTACCCTGTTGTATTTTCCCCCACTTGTGTATCTCACCACGTAGTTGGGTCAGTCACCACAACGCATCACCTTATACCTACATGATGTTTACTCACAAAGATGTCACGATTTACCCACCTTGGGTGTTCACCGATCCACAGTTGTCGCCATTGACAGTATCTTGTGATTACTGTCATACAGATGTGACTTAGACTTTGTTGTTTTTACTGCTTATCCTTACAGCCCTGATGAAGTCTAAGGTCATTCACCCAGACGAAACACGTGTTGGCTGGGCAATCTTCCAAGAATAAAAGAAGAAAACATTCAAATTTTGAACTTTTTATTGCTTCGTAAAAAGTGTATATTTGTACTGTTTATGTATTGTCGGATTCTGATAGACAGAGTACTCACTCTACCACAATTGGAAGACGTGTGCACGGGCAGTGAATATTATAGTATCCAATATCAAAATAATTCTACAAAGAGCTGCAGTTCAACTAGTCGTTACTAGGTGTCCCTCACGAGTCAAATGCAAAAGCATTGAAATTATTACATCAAGCTGCAGTTCAACTAGTCGTTGCTAGGTGTCCCTCAAGTCAAATGCTTTTGCATTTGACTCATGAGGGACACCTAGTAACGACTAGTGGAACTGCAGCTTCATGAAAGGGTTTCAATGCTTTTGCATTTGACTCGTGAGGGACACCTAGTAACGACTAGTGGAACTGCAGCTTGATGTAATAATTTCAATGCTTTTGCATTTGACTCGTGAGGGACGACTAGTTGAACTGCAGCACTTTGTAGAATTATTTTGATATTGGATACTATAATATTCACTGCCCACTGCTAATCTTGTCCCATAATGCAGGGCCTTTGGTTGGGATTGTATTTTTGCCCATAACTGTGCTTGGGGTGGTCCTAAGAGGATGGGACCACCACCGAATCGTTCAGCAAGATGTGCTCTTTGTTTTCAAGGCATCTGCTTGGTTCTCTCCCTAGGTTAGGGAGGATCCCAAAATCATCACCTCTCTCACTGCTTGCTAAATTTTCATTTTCACTTTTGTGAAATGACTATATGCATTAAGCATGTAAAGACAGAGATTCTTGTTATTTTACCAAAGTATATGAGGTTTCTTTTTTGTTAATTGGGAGTCCGATGGCGTAGTAGAACCCTGCAAATTACGCCCACTTTTACTAATATCCACAACACACACCTAAATTAAACTATAAAATAACAAAAGACAATTATATATTTTTTTTAAAAGAAAAACTATTATTATTAACAGCTAATAATTAAATAACAACATTTTATTTAATACCCACCCTTTACCCCTTTAAAAGTAAAAACAAAAACACAAAATTAAACATTTACCCAAAATAAATATCAAATAATTAACATTAATTAACAACTATATATTAATTAATTAAACACAAATTACTTTCCACCCTTTACTCCTATAATCACAACACACATATAAAATTAATTACACAATTACCATAATTAATTACCAATTAATTGATTAAAATTAATTAACAACCAATTATTAATTCATCAATTAAAAATAGTTTACTTCCCACCCTTCCCACCCTTTACACCTATAAAAACTACCACACACAAATATAATTAATTACACAATGACCAAAACTAATTACAAATTAATTAATTAAAATTAATTAACAACCAATTATCAATTCATAAATTAAAAATAAATTTCTTCTCACCATGTACACCTATAAACACCACAACACACACCTAAAATTAATTACACAATTACCATAATTAATTAACAACCAATTATTAATTAATAAATTACTTTACACGTTTAATACTATAACATCTCAATTAAACAAATATTAATAAATAGTAAATAATTAATACATTAAATATAATTAAATTACTTCCCACCCTATTCCCCTATAAACCAACAACCCGCTAGAAAACAAAAAATGCAAAATTCAGCTAAAAAAATTTTTATAAATTGAATATAATGAAATTACTTCCCACCCTATTCCTCTATAAACCCACAACCCGCTACGGGGCTAAAAGCGCAAAATTCAAATAAAAAAAATTGATTACTACTAAAAATTTAACACATATATTAAAAATACAAACAAATCTTATACAAAAAAACATACATCACATACATATAAAATATATACTAAAATACATAACAATAACAAAAAACAATATTTTTAACAACTATGGGGTCTATTAGGATGGCGGTCGGAAAACAACCGCCCGCCGGTACCGCGGCACTACCGGCGGCCAGATTAGGATCTACCGCCCAAAAAATTCGACCGCGGCGGTAAGAGCCACCGAAAAAACGCCCGTAGCGGGCGGAGAAGGCGAAAACCCGTCCGCGGCGGTCGGATTCGCGGCAGAAAATAACCAAACCGCCGCCAGGACAGCGGAGACACCGCACGGAAAATTAGGATATCCCCGATGTGACTGCGGTACGTTCCGCTGTTTCCGACCGCCGCGGTCGCTAACAGTGATGAATGGGAGAGCCGGCGGAAGAGCTGCAGCATAGCCACCGCTGCGGACGCTCCGTGACAAATATGGCGGTCGACAGAAAAAAATCACAACAAGGCCACAAAGTGCACACAGCAAACTAGCCATGCACCCAAAAACACATAACACACCCCAATGACACAACCACATGGCAACTACAAAAATCCAAATCCCAGGACAACCCACACAACACACCAGACAGCAATACCCCATTTGGACACACCCACATAGCTGAGTATAAAACCAGCCCCTTCCCTGACCACAATCCTTTGCAATACTCCACAACTGAAGGGCCCAACACCAGAGCACAAAGGAGAGGCAAATCTGCACACCATCACTACTCACACCACACACAGCACCACCACCACTTCCACACCTGCACCTCTAACCCCTCTGCACATCACACACCATACACATCACCCCCACCCCCACCACTCACACACCTGCACCTCTAACCCCTTAGCACATCACACACCATGGCACCACAGAAAATGCCAAAATTCACAGAGAGTGAGTTGACAGTCATGGTAGATGAGATAATCAGAGTCGAACCACAACTGTTTGGTAACCTGGTCCAACAGACACCATTAGCCACAAGAAATCAAATGTGGGCAAGGATAGTCGATAAGGTCAATGCAGTAGGGACCACCCTGCGCAACAGACAGGAAATCATGAAGCGGTGGCATGACCTGAAGAGTGTTGTCAAAAAGAAGAGGAGCAAGAACCGTGAGCTGGCTCAGAGGACTGGCGGTGGCCCTCCCATTCCACCAAGAACATTCACTGCATGGGAGGAGAAGGTGCTTGCCATACTGCATCCAGAGAGTCTCACAGGAATACCCGGGGGAGTGCAGGCTGGTAAGTACAAACAAATGTAGACCATTACACAGCAATGTACTGTCCAGCACAACTATAAAGCTACATCTCAGAGGCCCAAGTATACCCATATGCACCACAATATCCAACACATGTCCCACAGATGTAACATTCACTACATCTGAATCACCCCAAAAGGTAGCCAACATTTACAGGGTTGTATGTGTCCAGGCAAACAGCACTACAACTCCCACCATGCCCCCTGTCCCACCCCTGAGCAGGATGGAGCACTCCACACCCAAAAGCATTTGGAAGCCATTGTCTCACTACAAACAAACTAACAGGTAGGTAGCCATCTTCCCTGGGAGGGCTGTTTGGGGTGGGAGGCCTGCAGAACAACTCCCACCAGGCCCCCTGTCCCACCCCTGAGCAGGATGGAGCACTCCACACCCAGAAGCATTTGGAAGCCATTGTCTCACTACAAACAAACTAACAGGTAGGTAGCCATCTCCCCAGGGAGGGCTGTTTGGGGGTGGGAGGCCTGCACAACAACTCCCACCAGGCCCCCTGTCCCACCCCTGAGCAGGATGGAGCACTCCACACCCAGAAGCATTTGGAAGCCATTGTCTCACTACAAACAAACTAACAGGTAGGTAGCCATCTTGCCTGGGAGGGCTGTTTGTGGGTGGGAGGCCTGCACAACAACTCCCACCAGGCCCCCTGTCCCACCCCTGAGCAGGATGGAGCACTCACCCCCACCTAGAAGCATGTGGCAGACATTGCATTGCTCTCATCAAACTAACAGGTAGGTAGCCATCTTAACAGGGAGGGGGGTTTGCTCACATCAAACTTACAGGTAGGTAGCCATCTTCCCAGGGAGGGTGGTTTGGGGGTGGGAAGACTGCACTACTACTCCCACCATGCCCGCTTGTTCCCCAGCTCATCAAGATGGAGCACTCCCTCCCACCCAGATGCATATGGCAGCCATTGCATTGTACACTTAGAACTAACTGGTAGGTAGGCATCTTCCCAGGGAGGGCTGTTTGGGGGTGGGAGGCCTGCACAACAACTCCCACCAGGCCCCCTGTCCCACCCCTGAGCAGGATGGAGCACTCACCCCCACCCAGAAGCATGTGTCAGCCATTGTATTACAAAAACCAAACTTACAGGTAGGTAGCCATCTTAACAGGAAGGGGTGTTTGGGGGTGGGAGGCCTGCACCACAACTCCCACCAGGCACCCCTGTCCCAAAGCTCAGCAGGATGGAGCACTCCCCCCCACCCAGAAGCATGTGGCAGACATTGCATTGCTCTCATCAAACTAACAGGTAGGGAGCCATCTTCCCTGGGAGGGCTGTTTGGGGGTGGGAGGCCTGCACAACAACTCCCACCAGGCCCCCTGTCCCACCCCTGAGCAGCATGGAGCACTCCACACCCAGAAGCATTTGGAAGCTATTGTCTCACTACAAACAAACTAACAGGTAGGTAGCCATCTTCCCTGGGAGGGCTGTTTGGGGGTGGGAGGCCTGCACAACAACTCCCACCAGGCCCCCTGTCCCACCACTGAGCAGGATGGAGCACTCCACACCCAGAAGCATTTGGAAGCTATTGTCTCACTACAAACAAACTAACAGGTAGGTAGCCATCTTCCCTGGGAGGGCTGTTTGGGGGTGGGAGGCCTGCACAACAACTCCCACCAGGCCCCCTGTCCCACCACTGAGCAGGATGGAGCACTCACCCCCACCCAGAAGCATGTGGCAGACATTGCATTGCTCTCATCAAACTAACAGGTAGGTAGCCATCTTAACAGGGAGGGGGGTTTGCTCACATCAAACTTACAGGTAGGTAGCCATCTTCCCAGGGAGGGTGGTTTGGGGTGGGAAGACTGCACTACTACTCCCACCATGCCCCCTTGTACCCCAGCTCATCAAGATGGAGCACTCCCTCCCACCCAGATGCATATGGCAGCCATTGCATTGTACACTGACAACTAACTGGTAGGTAGGCATCTTCCCAGGGAGGGCTGTTTGGGGGTGGGAGGCCTGCACAACAACTCCCACCAGGCCCCCTGTCCCACCCCAGAGCAGGATGGAGCACTCACCCCCACCCAGAAGCATGTGTCAGCCATTGTATTACAAAACCAAACTTATAGGTAGGTAGCAATCTTAACAGGAAGGGGTGTTTGGGGGTGGGAGGCCTGCACCACAACTCCCACCAGGCACCCCTGTCCCAAAGCTCAGCAGGATGGAGCACTCCCCCCACCCAGAAGCATGTGGCAGACATTGCATTGCTCTCATCAAACTAACAGGTAGGTAGCCATCTTAACAGGGAGGGCTGTTTGGGGGTGGGTGGCCTGCACAACAACTCCCACCAGGCCCCCTGTCCCACCCCTGAGCAGGATGGAACACTCCACACCCAGAAGCATTTGGAAGCCATTGCCTCACTACAAACAAACTAACAGGTAGGTAGCCATCTTCCCTGGGAGGGCTGTCTGGGGGTGGGAGGCCTGCACAACAACTCCCACCAGGCCCCCTGTCCCACCCCTGAGCAGGATGGAGCACTCCACACCCAGAAGCATTTGGAAGCCATTGCCTCACTACAAACAAACTAACAGGTAGGTAGCCATCTTCCCTGGCAGGGCTGTTTGGGGGTGGGAGGCCTGCACTACCACTCCCACCATGCCCCCTTGTTCCCCAGCACATCAAGATGGAGCACTCCCTCCCACCCAGATGCTTATGGCAGCCATTGCATTGTACACTTACAACTAA
This sequence comes from Calotriton arnoldi, assembly GCA_963921515.1. Classification (NCBI taxonomy): domain Eukaryota; kingdom Metazoa; phylum Chordata; class Amphibia; order Caudata; family Salamandridae; genus Calotriton; species Calotriton arnoldi. Next base: position 1,829,980 of record CAWUFW010001223.1, read on the forward strand.
CTGGTAGGTAGGCATCTTCCCAGGGAGGGCTGTTTGGGGGTGGGAGGCCTGCACAACAACTCCCACCAGGCCCCCTGTCCCACCCCTGAGCAGGATGGAGCACTCACCCCCACCCAGAAGCATGTGTCAGCCATTGTATTACAAAAACCAAACTTATAGGTAGGTAGCAATCTTAACAGGAAGGGGTGTTTGGGGGTGGGAGGCCTGCACCACAACTCCCACCAGGCACCCCTGTCCCAAAGCTCAGCAGGATGGAGCACTCCCCCCACCCAGAAGCATGTGGCAGACATTGCATTGCTCTCATCAAACTAACAGGTAGGTAGCCATCTTAACAGGGAGGGCTGTTTGGGGGTGGGTGGCCTGCACAACAACTCCCACCAGGCCCCCTGTCCCACCCCTGAGCAGGATGGAACACTCCACACCCAGAAGCATTTGGAAGCCATTGCCTCACTACAAACAAACTAACAGGTAGGTAGCCATCTTCCCTCGGAGGGCTGTTTGGGGGTGGGAGGCCTGCACAACAACTCCCACCAGGCCCCCTGTCCCACCCCTGAGCAGGATGGAGCACTCCACACCCAGAAGCATTTGGAAGCCATTGCCTCACTACAAACAAACTAACAGGTAGGTAGCCATCTTCCCTGGCAGGGCTGTTTGGGGGTGGGAGGCCTGCACTACCACTCCCACCATGCCCCCTTGTTCCCCAGCACATCAAGATGGAGCACTCCCTCCCACCCAGAAGCATATGGCAGCCATTGCATTGTACACTTACAACTAACTGGTAGGTAGGCATCTTCCCAGGGAGGGCTGTTTGTGGGTGGGAGTCCTACACCACAACTCCCACCAGGCACCCTGTCCCACACCTGAGCAGGAATGGAGCACTCCCCCCCGAGGCATGTGGCAGAGACTGCATTGCTCACATCAAACTAACAGGTAGGTAGCCATCTTAACAGGGAGGGGGGTTTGGGGATGGGAAGACTGCAGTACTACTCCCACCATGCCTTCTTGTTCCCCAGCTCATCAAGATGGAGCACTCCCTCCCACCCAGATGCATGTGTCAGTCATTGCACTGTCCACTTCAAACTAACAGATAGGTAGACATATTATGGCCTCTTGTCCACCCCTGAGCAGGATGGAAGCCTCCACCACACACACACATAGATGTGTCACAAATCCAACCCAAATGTGAAAACAGAACAGGTAAGTAGCCAGTACATGCACCCAGCCATTCCTCCCAAAAAGCATGGTGCCATATGACAACACCAGCCCTCTCATCACACAAAAATACACACAGATCCTATTGCCACTCACAGTGTGCAGACAGCTAAGCAAATGTAACTGTCACAGCAACCAAAGTGTGACACACCAATTCACATGTAGAAGAAAGTCTATGCACAATCATGCACAGCACTGAATGCCATGTGTAAGTGCCATGTGGCCAGAGCAGCAAGGACCATATGAAAACAAAGAAAGCATGGTTGGTGGTACAAATTCACATTTGCACATGACATGACATAGGTATGCATGAGATGACAATGGCCAGTTCATGCTCAGATGTAATGTCTGCCAGGGCAGAGTAATCAACAAAGAGGCGTCACAGAAATTCTTTGTTGCGCTAGTCCCTAGATGGCAACATGTCCCTGTAAACACAAAACATGCACGTGGCGCATGGTATTATTTTTACACCTCACACCATGGACAAGTAATGCATGTACCTCAACATCATCTCAGGAAGCACAGTAGTGCGCATACAAACAATGTGATGATTAGTCAACTGTGTGGTGCACAAACAGTGAATAATACACAGCTAACACAAAGCTTGCGGGGTGCACTACAATGACCATTTCCCATCTGTCCCACAGGTGACCAAGAACTGACTGCAGAGGACAACACCAGCAACCTGCAGAGCCAGTCCCTCCCCCCCCCCGGAACATGGACTCTCGTATGTTGACTCCCGGGATTCAGAGGACGAGGAGCTCGGAGCCGGCCCATCTGGTGTGCCAGGGCGCAACCAGTCCCAGGACCCCATCGTCCCCCTCACCACATCTGCAGCAACACCAACAGCTACGCAGACCCCTGCTGTTACGGCCTGTGCATCCTACACCACCAGCACCACCACCAGTGCTGCCTGCAACACTCTCCCTGTCCCAGAGGATGACCACCCCACACCACAAACTGAGGAGGGCAGGGAGAGGATGCGGGTGCCTACAGTGGTGAGGCAACAGGTCCGTGGCAGCAGGGCAGGTGGGAGGGGCAGGGTCACTCACAGACAACCAGAGCCTGGGATCAAAGCCCAGGACAACATAAACAGCGTCCTTGGGGCATATGAACGGGCCCAGGGACGAATGGGCCGGTCAGAAGAAGATTCCCGCAAGCTCCTCCTGCTGATGAGGTCCATGGACACCCGCATGGGACAAATTGTGGACCTCTTGGGCCAGCTAGTGGCGGTACTGAGGGACAGGCCTGCGCCACAAACAACACCTCCACCTCCCCCTGCTGGGCCACAGGATGACAGTTCAACATCCTCCCGTGCGGCCACAGAGAGGGGTGAGTCATCAGACCCCACTGGCCCTACAGCAGAGGCCCCCCCTGCCAAGCGACGAAGGGGCCGTCCCAAGAAATCCCTGGGAGTATCCTGTGGCAAAGCACCTGCCAAACGTCAGTCACGGAGCCAGCCATGATGGCAACACTCTTCACTACTGCATTGACTTTTTGGACTGTCCTCCCCCACACTGCCTTGTAAATGGCATCTGTCTGTTGGACTGGGTCACCACATCAATGTGGTGACTACTCGATTCTCTCATTTACCATAACTGTCAACTCACTGCTTCACTAATCACCTTAATGTAAATGTTCACCCCCCTCAAATGTCACCAATGTAAATAAAAACTCCTTACACACATGTTGTTGTTTCTGCTCCGTCTTTATTCCAGGATGTGCAGCCTTCACCATGATTAAAATGTACCAGGAGTATGGAATGTATGTAGGCAAGGAGAGGCTGAAGGGACCTAGGAAAACACAACAGAACAAGATTCACTAGTCTGGGTGTGGCATCACAGACATCACACAACACTTACCATCAAGCTAATACAACATGCACACATCACAATGAGCAACAAGTGCCAACATACACATCCTGTAGATGTATGTTCCAAACTACCCTGTCCCATAAACATTATCAGCCACCACTGAGTCAACAACCGGCTGCAGTCACAAAGCTCACATACACCTTCACAACAACAGCAACATCATCAGACAATGGGTCCGTTGTACATTGTCACTCACCTTCAAGTGAAGTAGCGGTTGATGAGCTGTTGACGCAGGTCAACACCTTCCTCCTCTACACTGTCCTCATCACTGGACACGGGTTGGTTTGCAGGCGGGGGCCTTGGCTGCTCATCATCATCCAGGATCAGGGGATCTCCTTGCGAATGGCTAGGTTGTGGAGCATGCAGCATGCTACTACAATCTGACACACCTTCCTGGGAGAGTACATCAGTGCACCTCCGGTCTTGTCCAGGCAGCGAAATCGTGACTTCAGGAGACCAAAAGTACGCTCCACCACACGACGTGTCCTCCCATGGGCATCATTGTAGCGGACATCAGCTGGTGTCCTGGGATTCCGCAGTGGGCTCAGCAACCAAGGACGGTTGGGATATGCAGAGTCACCTAGGTGTGAGAAACACAGATAAACCTTGTAATGTTACTGTGGCAGAGGACAGCATGTCACACACACAGCACGCTACTGGACTCTTCATACTCATCCACAATCCATGCACGCTCAGGAAGCAGATTAGCCATCAGCTGTGGTACAATGCTGTTACGCATGATGTATGAGTCATGGGCTGAGCCTGGAAATTTGGCACACACGTGCGAGATGATCATATCCGCCTGGCACACCACTTGCACATTTATGGAGTGGAAATGTTTATGATTTCTGTAGATGTGCTCACGTGCCTGTAGTGGAACAAGCCCAAAATGGGTGCAATCAATGGCACCAACAACATGGGGGATGTGTCCAAGGGCATAAAAATCTCCCTTCACAGCCGCCAATTCAGGCCCCCTGGGGAAATGGATATATCTGTCCTTGTAGATCATCATAGTGGACAGGACATCACGCAGCACCATGCTGAACATAGGTTGCGACATCCCACCTGCGCTGGACACCGTGTGCTGGAATGATCCAGAAGCAAAAAAATGCAGGGCCGCCATCACCTTAGACGTTGGGGTGAAAGCTGTTGGATATGTTCTGCGAGGCTGCAGGTGGGGCTCCAACATAGCACATAGGTTTTGTAGGGTGGCTCTATCCAGACGGAATTTCCGGATGACCTCCTCGTCCTCCATGTCTGCCAGCACTGTGAAGGGACGATGCAGATTTGGTCTCCTCCTAGTTGAGATGAAAGTGGACACATGTCAATGCAATACACCATGAGATGTGTACAACATCTTACGTTTTGACTGACACTACGCCAACAATGACTGTCATCACAATTAAGTTACAGAGCAGCCTACATGTAGGAACACCTTCAGCTACACTACTCGTACACTTGTCCCCTTTCACACAACAAGTACCTCCGAAACAACATCTGACTATGCGAATGCACATAGGGATATGGCCACATCTAGCATGAGCAGGCCTTAGAGTATTTCATACAGCATATGTGTAAAACTGCAACACTACTGTCTCATACCTAGCTGCTGTACGTGACACACCTTCAGGCGTAAGTTGAACATGGCACACATCAACAACACAATGACCACAGGCTGAGCGTAAACAACAAGTGTGTGCATGATCCAAGAAAAGAAGACAGTCAAATCTGCACATTCTTCATTAAGACATACATCACTGTGATTTTCACAGCACTTTCACACATTGACATGTGTACACATTGGCGAGTCCATAACAACACTGTTCTGTGTACATGCCCATCAATATCACAAGTGACATGTGAGGGAGTACATGCCAATGTACTAAATCACATACACAAACATGGCATGTGTAGTCAGCAGTGTGTTAAATGTTACATTGGCATTGTGTGCACAATGATGTGCCATTAATCATGTGGCCACTGTGCACTGTTGATGACTGCCCATTGGCCATTGACACAGCATGATGTGTCCATAGGTGCTGTCAAAGTGCTTCGCCACCCAAATCACGGTCACAGGCACCAATGTATGGCACCCAAATCGTGGTAGCTACCGCCTGTCACCAGCGGTGTGTCACCACCAATCCCTAAAACACAATCGCGGTAGTGATAGATATATATGTATTGCCAAATGGCGGTTGGCATGCTCCGCCACCCAAATCACGGTCACAGGCACCAATGTATGGCACCCAAATCGCGGTAGCGCCCGCCTGGCACCAGTGGTGTGTCACCACCTATCCCTAAAACACAATCGCGGTAGTGATAGATATATATGTAGTGCCAAATGGCGGTTGGCATGCTCCGCTACCCAAATCACGGTCACAGGCACCAATGTATGGCACCCAAATCGCGGTAGCTACCGCCTGGCACCAGCAGTGTGTCACCACCAATCCCTAAAACACAATCGCGGTAGTGATAGATATATATGTATTGCCAAATAGCGGTTGGCATGCTCCGCCACCCAAATCACGGTCACAGGCACCAATGTATGGCACCCAAATCACGGTAGCACCCGCCTGGCACCAGTGGTGTGTCACCGCCATGGACCATGCCCTTACAGCTAATGGGAACCGCAATCGCGGTAGCCTAATGCAATTTTGAAAATCGCGGTAGGCGTGCTCCGCCACCACGGGGCCGGTCATTGGATGCAATTGAAAGATGCACCACCGTGGTAGCGCCCGCCTGGCCCCTGCGGTGTGTCACCGCCATGGACCATGCCCTTACAGCCAATGGGAACCGCAATCGCGGTAACCTAATGCAATTTTGAAAATCGCGGTAGGCGTGCTCCGCCACCGCGGAGCCGGTCATTGGATGCATTTGAAAAAGGCTGACCTTGAGCATCAATTGCAGCAGCTTGGAACCACTGAAACTGCCCCAGGGGGCTATATATGTGTGGGAGAGAGCCTCACATTTCCACAGCTTCCAGAGCCTGCTGCCTGAGACCCCTCACCTGCTGCTGCTGCTGTCTCCAGGGACTGCTGCCTGCCACCCCTCAACACCACCTGCTGCTGCTGCTGTCTCCAGGGACTGCTGCCTGCCACCCCTCAACACCAATTGCTGCTGCTGCTGTCTCCAGGGACTGCTGCCTGCCACCCCTCAACACCAACTGCTGCTGCTGCTGTCTCCAGGGACTGCTGCCTGCCACACCTCAACACCAACTGCTGCTGCTGCTGTCTCCAGGGACTGCTGCCTGCCACCCCTCAACACCAACTGCTGCTGCTGCTCTCTCCAGGGACTGCTGCCTGCCACCCCTCAACACCAACTGCTGCTGCTGCTGTCACCTGGCCACAGTGATGGTGAGGACTGAGAAGATCCGGGCCAGTCCCTTCACCAGCGAGGAGCTGGAGGTCCTGGTGGACGAGGTGCTCACACAGTATCCAAGGCTATATGGTGCCCCAAATGTCGTGGTAAGTCTTCAACAGTGTGAGTGAGAGTGCAGGGGGGGCACACATGAAGTTGAGCTGCTGCAGTATCTGCCTGAGAGTGTGGGGGTTTGTCATGCACTGCCTAGCATGCTTTCTCCAGGGGGAAGGGGTGTGTAGCCTATTTCACACGTTTCCCTGCCTGCACAACAAGATTTGAGAGACATGTATTGTCTTGTCAGCCATACAGTGACGCAGCAAGTTGGTAATGCAGGAGTCAGGACAGTGATTGCTTGTGTGAATGGCTGTGTGGGTCCCTGTTGTCCTTCTCAGTGTGAGCCCACCTGGCCTGCACAGTCACCGCCCAATCTGACAAGGACACATCACTGAATGTACAGAGTGTTACATGTGTCTTTTTTTCTTTACTCTCCATCAATGAGCCATCTCAGCCCTGTAGATTGCACACAACAGGCCTTGTGAGAAGGGTGTGGGTTTGTGAGATCATGTCCCTCAATGTGACCTCCATGACACAGTGAGCCATTCACAGGGCAAGGACATTGAGGGCTGCGCAGTGTTGGACACAGTGAGTCTACCCCCCAACATATGTTGATATGTAATGTATGTCTTGCTCTACCTAAAAATGGACAGTAGATGTGGGCAGACTAGACATGGCTTTATGTGCTGGCATCCTGCATGTGTATGAGATGGGCATGTACTGTGTCCACCCTCACACCTGCATGCCTTTACGTGTGGTTCTCCCATGCTGATGTACCATGTGAGATGCATTCTTGTCTCTGTTAGACATATCTGTGGATTTGGGATGAGTCAGTATCATGCTACTGTACTGAGAGATATTGGTACATAACACTGTGTCACTGCTGTTTTCCCCTCTTGTCTCCCATGCCTGCAGCTCAAAGTACACCAGCGTAAGGCCGTGTGGAGGGCCATTGCATGCAAGGTGCGGGCTCTGGGTGTCTCATACCGACGGCGCACCCACTGCCACAAGAGGTGGGATGACATCTGCCGGCTGAGCAAGAACGTGGCGGAGATGATGCTGGGGCTGCTCCCTTGGACTGGCAGGTTGGCGCGGCGCAGCATGACACCACTAATGGCCCGCATCTTGGCTGTGACACAGCCTGAGCTGGATGCACGTTTGAAGGAGTATCAGCAGCAAGCTAGGGGTGAGTATTCTGGGAAGGGTGACTTTGGCTGTGAGTGGCTGCATGTGTTCACAGCCTGGGCCAGCGCTGGGCTATGTGATGTTGGTAGTGTGATGCAGTGGCTTGAAAGTGGCCTCTGTGCTGGGTGCAGCTGTCATGCATTTGCCCTACCTGTACTTCCTAATGTAATTTGAGTACTGGGCATTGACATTGCATTCTGAGTCGTGGGCTTCAGGTATCGTCTGCATTGGGGTAGTCTGGGAAATCACATGGAAGGGAACGGCAGTGTGCCTAATCTGAGTTTGCTTTCATCAATGCGTGCATTGCCTGACCTCAGATTTGATGAGGCTTAGACATCTGACGCCAATGTGCTACAGTAGTTGTGCCCCAAAGTACAACATGGTGGATGGCATGAGCTCATGGCCATTGTGGACTGTTATGTTGGAGTCTGTATCTGTGTTGTCCCCTTCTGCTCCATCCAGATATGACAGTGGCAACATGTTGTGGGGTTCATCCTTGCCCACATCAGGGCCATAGGTGTGCTCAGAGCTATTTGTGTGTCTGGTTGAACGGAGCCACCGGCAGGATATTGTGCTGTGTGGTCATCACATGGCTCACTTATGCCTGGGTTTCTTGTTTACATGCACTGTTCGAGTTCAAAATTGAGGGTGCACAATGTTATTGCACAGGGTGGTGTGCAACATGTAGATTTCTTCATCTTCAGTGATGCTTTGCTTGAATATGTTTGTTCTGTTGATGCCAATGAACTGACCCTACATCTCTCTCTCTCATGCAGCATCTCCCGTGGGCACGGAAGGACAGGGGACGGACACCAGTGGTGAGGCATCAAGCACAACAGCTGCACACGAGCACAGTGACACTGATGTGACCAGCGCCTCGGAGGGGGACAGGAGTCTGCTGGAGGAATCACAGCCAGAGACGCAATCCTCTACGTCATCTGACGCCAGCGGTGACGCATCTATGTTGGCGGGCACAGGGAACGGGGACTCTGCCTCCTCTTCCACCACACAGCGTACAGTGCCCACCCTCCCAGCTACTTCCACTGTTGCTGCCCGTGTTCGCACCAGTAAGAAGGGAGGAGTGTCCTTCACCCCAGGCACCGCTGCCCCTGCCCTTGTCCCCCCTGCTGCCATCAGTGCTGAGTCTGTGGACCTTTTGCGCCAGCTGTGTGTGGGCCAGACAGCTCTCCTCAATGCCTTCATAGACCACGACAAAAAGTTGGCACAGGTGGTTGCTTTCATGGAAGGCATACATTCAGACGTGGGTGGGCTACACCGGACTGTCCAGTCTTTCTCCTCCACAGTTACGGCAGCCCTTCAACTGGCACAATCTCGGAGTCCAGCTCCAGTCCCTTTGTCCACCCCCCTGCCAGTGGCCACATCTGATGATAGTGACCACGCACAACAGACCTCAAGGTCAAGATACAGCACCCGCAGCACACAGCAGCAGCAGCCCAAGTGGTCCAGGGCGCAGACACCATCCCCACAGAAAACTAAAGCCACCCCAGAGCGCAAAGACAAAAGCCCGTCAGGCGACACCAAGGGCCACAAAGCCAAGAAGCAGACCTCAGGGTCACATGCCTCAGAGGCATCCCTAGGCAAGGAATCTCCTGTCCCACAAGCTTCTCGCAAAGACAAGCAGACAGTTTCCGTGCCCGCTGAGAAGGTGGTGCCTGCTAAGAGTACACATAAGAAGAGCTCCAAGGCAGATTCACCCACAACCTCGACTCCCATCCAAAGCCCTGTGAAGCAGGGAAAGGAGGGCACTGTAGGGGGAAAACCTGGTAAACAGGGGATGGAGGGGCAAAGGCAAGGCCAGGCCAAGCGAACAGCTGGATCCAGCATGTCCCCAGAGGGAGGGCCACCGTCTGCACCTGATGCAGCTTTGGTGGTGGGTGTGCCTGTTGTGAACGCACCACTTGACAGTAATCCCAAGACAGGGAAGCCATTTCGACTCCCCAAGAAGTGGAAGGGCACCCCTCCACAATCTCCCACCCACACTGTGTCTCACGGCAGCATGACTCCACCTCCACATGCCACTACACCACCTGGTCCAAGCAGCCCTCCGGCTTCCCAAGCCACTGATGCCTCTACCTCAGCTGGGCCTCTCTCTCCCAGGTCAGGACCTCCAACTGTCCCCGACACACAGCCAGCTCCCAGTCCGACTGACAGCCAAGTCTGAGTGGTAGTCCCCCTCACACACCTGTCTCTCCCACAGCGGTGCCTGTACTGCCCATTGTTAGCCCCCTGACTGTGTTGCTGACCATGGCAGGGTACAGTCGCACACATTCCCTGTGCAGCTTCTCATGGACTTACTCTGCACATTGGACTGGCCACTGGCCTTGTTGTTCACTGCTGTTTGCCCCTTGCCTGTGCAGCTTCTCATGGACTTACTCTGCACTTTGTGCTGGCCACTGGCCTTGTTGTTCACTGCTGTTTGCCCCTTGCCTGTGCAGCTTCTCATGGACTTACTCTCCACTTTGTGCTGGCCACTGGCCTTGTTGTTCACTGCTGTTTGCACCTTGCCTGTGCAGCTTCTCATGTAACTACTCTGCCCTTTGTGCTGGCCACTGGCCTTGTTGTTCACTGCTGTTTGCCCCTTGTCTGTGCAGCTTCTCATGTAACTACTCTGCCCTTTGTGCTGGCCACTGGCCTTGTTGTTCACTGCTGTTTGCCCCTTGCCTGTGCAGCTTCTCATGGACTTACTCTGCACTTTGTGCTGGCCACTGGCCTTGTTGTTCACTGCTGTTTGCACCTTGCCTGTGCAGATTCTCATGTACCTACTCTGCCCTTTGTGCTGGCCACTGGCCTTGTTGTTCACTGCTGTTTGCACCTTGCCTGTGCAGCTTCTCATGTAACTACTCTGCCCTTTGTGCTGGCCACTGGCCTTGTTGTTCACTGCTGTTTGCCCCTTGCCTGTGCAGCTTCTCATGGACTTACTCTGCACTTTCTGCTGGCCACTGGCCTTGTTCTTCACTGCTTATTGCCCCTTGCCTGTGCAGCTTCTCATGGAATTACTCTGCACTTTGTGCTGGCCACTGGCCTTGTTGTTCACTGCTGTTTGCTCCTTGCCTGTGCAGATTCTCATGTAACTACTCTGCCCTTTGTGCTGGCCACTGGCCTTGTTGTTCACTGCTGTTTGCACCTTGCCTGTGCAGCTTGTCATGTAACTACTCTGCACTTTGTGCTGGCCACTGGCCTTGCTCTTGTCTAATATTGGTGCCTATCTGTGCAATATGTGAATAAAGACAGTTGCTCCTGTTGTCTGTTTTGTCAGTGTCCTTAAAGATTAAAGTTTTTTCTGTGTGTGTATGGTTTACTGTGCCACATGCTCTGTATGCCACTTCAACATTGCCAATGGCTTGTCTCACTTTTTCTAGTTTTTACAGGGTGACAGGGACGAGTTCTTCCAGACTCTGATACTTGTGGATGCAATGATGGTGGTTTTAGATGAAATACTGTTGTCATTCTCATTCTTTGTTCATGTTAGCTATATTGTACACATGTCAGGTTTGGAGGCACTGCCAGCACAGAGTGGGATTCTATCCACAGGATTGCAGGCAGGCTGGCCAGGGTCATCATGTATGTGTGATCTTACTTTATGTGTGCCCAGCAGTGTAGGTGTATAGTCATCTTGTGATGGTCAGTCATCCTAGTCACATGGGTTACTTTCAATGTGTGCACTTGGGTGGTCAAGAAGTGTGCAGTGTGAAGGGGGTGACTTTGTCGTGAGTGTTGATGTGTGTGTGCATCTGCAATGTCAACTACACACATGTGTCACCCAGGAGTAGAGTACCTGTTTGTGTAATTGTTCAGCCCTGTGACTGTGATTGTGTGGGACTGGTATGTTTGGTGTGCACACACTGCTTGGTGTGCATGCAGTGCTGTGGGTGTATGTTGCCTTGTCCTTGCCTGGTGTGCATCCCCTGATGTCCTGCTGTGTTTGCAATGTGATTTATTGGCATGTGCATCTGAAGTGTGTTTGATGTGGCTGTGTGCAGTGTTTGGGCTGTGTTGTCTCTTGCAGATGACAGATGCTCTGTGTGTGGTGTTCTATTTGCATGTCAGTGTGTGTGTTTTGTTGGTGTGGTGTGTTTCATTCAGATGTGTGTTGCCAGTGTGGTGTGCCTTACTTGTGTGTCTGTCACATGAACTTAGGTCTATTTTAGTTCCTGGACTTGTGTTAGGTGTGTCTTTGTTGTTTTCTCCTCTCATATTTGAGCTGTCTCTTGTCATTCTTGTGCATGTGCAGGCATGTGGTACACTGTGACATCATGTTGACTTGATGGGTGGTGTGGTATGTCTGTCTGTGTGTCATTGTAGGCCCATTTCTCCCAGTTTGCGTCCATGATTGTTTTGTGATGGTGCACTTCTTGTCTGTGTTGTGGTATGTTGTCTGTGCATTGTTCCTGACTGATGAGGTTGTGCACTCCTGTTCTGTCTGTGCTCCCATTGCCTTTCCACAGTTTGGCTGCACAGGACATGTCTGGTCTTGTTGTGCTTCTGTGTGTGTTTTTGTTGAGTTATGTGTTTGGCTGTTGTTTTTGTGCAGACATTGGTTCTGGCATCCCTGTGTGTGTGTGTGATGTTTGTGGGTACCCCCAGGGAGTGTGATTGTTTGTCTGTGTATTGACTGGACATTATTGACACCCTTCTGTGTGTCTGACACTGGTGTTGTGTGCTGCAGGTGTGATGGGGGGGTATGTGTGAAGAATCCTACTTGTGTTTGACAGTCATGGAGTGTGTCAATGGGCCCTGTGTGTTGTGCTGCTGACATGCTCCTGTCAAGTAGTTGGATACATATGTGTGGCTGTTCACTGTTTGACTTCAGGGCCTTCCTTTCATCCATGCCTATCCATGGGTTGCCTTGCTGTCTCCCTGAGTTGTTGCACTGAGGTGACTGTGGTTTGACTTCACTCACTGTGCCAGCCATATGTGATTTGATGGGCTGAGGGTGTTCTTATATGTTCCTTGTCTTGCATGTGATGTATACATGCTTGGTAGTTAGCTCCTTGGCCTTCCAATTGTGGGCACCTCACTTTAGCTTTCCTATATGTTGTACTCCATTGCTGCTGGCATGTGGTCCGTGTATGTGGCTGTGTGTCAGTGTGGGGTATGTCTGTGTGACTTGGCAGGCTGTGTGTCCAGTGGAGTGATTGTTCATTATCTGTGTGTGTGTTCATTTTCTGCTTGGACTCAGTTTTCTTGCCATGTGTGTGGTGTTGTTGTGGTGTGTGGGTTGCCCTGGCCCTGTGCTTCTGTGCTGTGTGTTCCTCTGCAGCCACTCCTGCTGTGGCTGTCTCCCTAGTTGTTTGGTGTGTGGTGCAGGGTGTGGGTTCACCTGGCTTGTTGTTGTGCATGGGGGAGCACAGGAGGGGCACATGGCATGTCCCTTCATGGGGTGGGGGCCTAGTGTGTGGAGGGTGGAGGTGTGGCCCTGTGGTCTTTGTGCACTGCCCATGCCTGGCACTGGCCCTGCCTTCTGCATTGTGTGCATGTTTTCCCACGTCTTCACCGCTGCGGTGACGTGACCGGGACATTACTTTATGATTGCGGTAGATGGGTGACCTGGATGTGGATGGGTGATTTGGTAACAGGTAGGACATGTTTGGGTACACTTGTGGATGTGCTCCTGTCCCCATCAGGGTGTCTGGTGTGGACAGGAACCCTATATCAGCCCATGAGTTGTGTGTTGTGGTTGTGTGCGGAGTTGTGTTATTGCGTACCTGCGGTGGCGGCCGCGACGGGCCATGAGTTGCTGGTGATGTATCAGGTACAGCACCGGGAAGACGTGTAGAGCTGGATCCATTGCGGTCGGGACCGGGTGGAAGGGACCGGGACTCTGGTTTCGCGCTCCGCTGTGGTGCTTCCGCCGTCTCTGGTTGGGCGGTTTCTCTACTGCGGGGCGACTGGCTGTTTGGGGCATCCTGATTTGTACGGCGGTCGGGACGTCATTCCGCACGGCGGTGAGTCTCCATTGGCTCCCACTGCCGCGGTGGCGGGCGCACTTTGATGGCGGTTTGCGTCGCACCGCGGCGGACGGGAAATGGGCTATGTTTGGCCATACTAATGTGGCGGGCGTGAGGACCGCTGCTGGCATGCGGAAAAAAGCATTTTCCGCCACCGCCAGCACCGCGGTGGTGCCTCCGCCCGCCATCATAATAGGCCCCTATATTTCTGCAAATGATATTAAACACTTCGATATTTTTAAAATCGATATTACTTACCTTAAGTCGATATTCTTGACCACGATATTCTTGCTGTCGATATTTCTGACCCACAATATTAATGACTCGATATATACTGGTCTAGCAAAATAATAGAGACCAGTCATGGACAGAAACAAAATAGCTGAAGACTTGTTTTCCAGTTTAGCGAAAGGCGACACTGTGGCCGCTTCCGTGAAAAGTGGCAACCCGTCACGCGGTGAGGGTTTGAGGGAGAAATTAATCAAACTAGAAAAACTAAAGAAAAATGAAGATAGTAAATGGTGGGATGGGATCACATTGAGACAATATCTCAGGCTAGATAGAATTCCCAGGGGTTTAAGAGCCCAAATATTCCCCACATATGATGAGCTTGACGAGGACCTTCTTAAACATTGGGAAGAAACTTTGACTACTAACTCTAAAACCCTGATGGGCATTTTGATAGAAAATGCGGACCGCAAAGTGGCGGCACTACAAATAGAGATCATTAAGCTAGAAGCAGAAATCAGGGATTTGGGGTTGAAAGAAGCCACAGATAAGAACTACACAATCTTAGCGGAAGTCCTCTCTAGACACCAAGAGGACATACCCCTTGTGTATACATATGTTTGATGACACTTTTTTAAGTGTGAGGTTTTTTATCATAAACAATTTAGTTATTGTTTGATCAAAACAATTCATTATAAACTAGGCTCGCATATTGTGGTATTGTGTCTTTGGTGTTAAATGTTTTTTATGATTTGGTAGATTAGTATTGTTGTTTGATTCGCACACAGTCGTGGTTAGAGATAATGTCAGAGCCGTACATGGTGAGTTATTCTGAGGAAGACATAAACAAACTAAAGCAAATTCCATCTCTTCTGGGTGGAGAGTCGGGGGGGGTGAGTAATCTCAGTTCTGATAAAGGAGAACGTCTCATCCAACTAAGAAAGAAAAACACCAGAACACAATTGCATGCTCAAGTGCTATTAGAATATTTGAAGAGCAATACAATTCCTGCAGGATTGCAGGTGAAAAATATTCCTGTAATCTTTGTGAATGATAAAGCATATTTACTTGATTTCAGTGGAGTGGGTACTAAATGCTCCCGCGACTGGATAGTTCTTTCAATCCAGACAGCCCTCAGAATTAGCGAAGACAAACTCAAAGAGATTAAGAAATTGGAGGAAGAAATCGGAGGCGACACATCCATAGCTGACGCCAAATCCTTATTGGAAACCATTGAGAAAACATTATCAGATTTTAAGACCCATGCAGTAAATTTGAAAACCTCTAAACTAACAAAGGATATCAAGAATTTTAAATTGGATTTGGTGTACCCGTATTTAAAAGAGGATTTCTTTAAAAACAATAATCCTAGTAGTCTAAATTTACAATACAGAGGAAGATCACGTACTAAGTTTTTGACTTTTTCTGATTCTTCCTCTGACTCTGATCAGGGGACTGGATCGTACTATCAGCCATACCAATCGTATCAACCATACTACCGATACCCTAGGGCCCTTCCTTTTTTAGACAGAGGTGGAAACAGGGGTTGAGGTTTCAGGGGGGGATGGCGAGCACCGGTTCAGCAGCAAAATCAGGAGCAGGGTTACTTCAGGACACGACAGAGAATATACAGGCGATAGACTCAAATTTAGATCAAGTTACACAAACCAATGATAAACTGATGCCTATTTATAACCTTTCTAAACACTCTTTGACTGACATTGAAACCAGAGTATTACATAAGGGGCTATCCTTTGTTCCTCTAATTTTACAAGATCCAGTAGACACCAAGACGGAGGTTCTTCAATTTCTGCGTAAAATTAGACTTAAAGTCTTTTTTCGGATTATAATGAAGTTATTGATAAAAACATCAGTGGCCTTAAGAAAAATCTTCCTTTTGTCCTGAACGCGCCACTATGCCAAATGAGGTATTGTTATTTGAAGATCAGATACTGCGCGAAATAGACAAATTAAATACTAAACGTATTTTTTATAAATCCAACTTCTCTAAAAATGAACAAGTGGCATTAAGAAATTTAGCAGAGAATCCCCTTACGGTAATTAAATCCGCCGATAAGGGAGGAGGAATTGTATTGTGGGACAGCGAAAAATATGACGAAGAAATCATGTCCCAACTTAATAATCAGGAACACTATCGACCCATCCTAGACAACCCGACCGCCCGACTCAAAACTCAAATTTTACATCTTACTACAGAGGCTTTAGAGCTGGGGTATTTGTGTAAAAAGAATATGAATACCTCAACTTTACTACACAAAAGATACCCTCTATATATGTACTTCCTAAAGTCCATAAAAACGCCTTAAAAACGCCAGGAAGACCGATTATTTCGGCGTGCGGCTCATTATTAGAGCCGCTAGCGAAGTATATTGATTTCTTTTTGAAACCATTCGTGACCCAGACAAGAGCATATGTAAGAGATACTATGGATCTCATCTCAAAAATTGAAAACGTAGTGTTTGACAGAGACCAACAGTTGTTGGTCTCGTTTGATATAGAAAGCTTATACACAAACATTCCTCAAGACGAGGCACTGGAAGTTATGAATATGGTCTTGGATAAAAGACCTAGACCTCATCAGGTGCCCACAGATTTTCTAATAGCATTAGCGCGAATATGAAAAACAACTTCTTTGCTTTTAAAACAGATTTGTTTTTACAAGTAAAAGGCGTGGCTATGGGCTGTTGCTTTGCCCCCGAAATAGCGAATCTTGTGATGGATTGTTTTGAGACGAAACACATTTTTCAAGAGGCCACCCCTTTCAAAGCGCATATCATTGAATGGCTGCGTTTTATTGATGATATTTTCATGATATGGAGAGGAAGCCAGGAGAAGTTGGAACAGTTCCATATGTGGCTCAATTCACGTACCCCTGATTTGAGATTTACAAAAACTTGAGTAATGTACAAATCAATTTTTGGACGTTTGGCTAATGGAAAATGATGGCAAATTAGAGGTTAGCCTATATACTAAGCCAACTGACCGGAATACCTTATTGGAATATACCTCGGGACATCCCAGAAATCTCAAAGACAATTTACAGTACGGACAGTTTTTGAGAGTCCGTCGAAATTGTTCAAATAAAAAAGATTATTTTAACAATGCAGAAAAGTTACAAGAAAAATTATGCGATAGAGGGTATCCAAAGAAACTGGTCCGAGGGGCATTGAAAAGAGCTTGGTTCATGCCACGCGAATGCCTCCTCACGCCTAAAATAAAACAAGACTCTGAACAGTTGACGTGTGTGCTCACATTCAATCCCAAAGCAAATAAGGTCAAACAAATTATTACCCGAAATTGGCGATTGGTAGAACATTTGAATATTTCGAAACCTTTGTTCGCATTTCGCAGGGGTAAAAATTTAAAACAACACCTTGTGAGAGCAGCACGTGGTCCACCAGAGAAAAAGGATCTGAGGGGTCTATTAGGCCTTCCAGCAATAATAGGGCATTACAGATGTAACAATTGTTCTGTATGCCCTCAAACTTGCGACTCTAAATTTGTCATGATCAACAATAAGAAACATATACAACTAGGTTTCTCTAATTGCAACACTAAAAACGTGGTATATGTTGTAACATGTCCCTGTGGAAAAGCATATATCGGTCAGACCACTCAAGCGATTAAAATGAGAATCATGCAACATAAATCACGCATACGCTGCAAAACACAGGGAGCCCCATTAGTTCAGCATTATGTGCAACATGGCCACAGTGAAAATGACTTGAGTTGGTCAGTATTGTTAGTTATAAAACCTCCAAACAAAACAGTGCTCCAAATAAGTCTCAATCGTTTAGAGGCGCGAATGATAGAAAGATACCATACAACAAACGAAGGTCTGAATGACCGAGACGAAATCTGGGCGTTGATTTGATCTCATGTTTGGATATAAAGATCTTTGGACATTAATCATGACATATGGTTTAGAAAACATAGAAACCCAGAACTGTGTGTATATATTCCTGTGTTTTGTGCTCTGTTCTAAGCCACTATATAGATTCTAGCACGGTGTTGTGATGTATATATATTGTTTTAATTGTTTATATCCATGTGTAAAATGTGTTGCACAATATTTTCAAGATTTCACTCTCAGATGAGAGATATGTCCATATACATTGTTAATTGGTTTGTATATATTGATCATTATTTGTTTCTTAGAATGTAAGCCTCTTTGTATTTAGCATGCTGTAAGCACAAGTGCAATATTTTCCATCTGAGTATCACTTTTTTTTAAATGTAAAGAGGTTTAAAACATCGTGGTAGCAATTAGCAGAATGGTGGAAATGTTTCCTTAAGTGATAGTATGACTTTCAATAGTCGGTTTCTTTGTACTCTGACTTTGACGGAGTATATTTCCGTGTTTAAGGACCAGTAAAGAACTGCCTATCGAACTTCGTGAGTCATTTTTAAATTGGTGGTACTTTGTAGAGGATTTCTCCCAGAGTGTCTACATAAGAAACTAGAGTCCGTTGTTTATTATTTGCACCCGGCCAAAGCGTGTAGTTCGCTTTTTATGATGACCTTTTGGGCCGCCATGCTCACGGCGACGTGATGATTCACGTAACCTTTTAAACACTACCATCTAGAAGTACCGGTCTGGCACACGCTGACTTTGCAGCGAGGACCGTGATTATTTCCCGCCTCGTGTTTTCATTAGCTGACCGGTGAGTGTATGAAGTCGTCGTGTAGACATTAAGTTATGTATGTCGAGTAGACATGAGGCGATTTTGAGTAACTCCATGACTGATAGGAAGTTATGTTTTTTTGTAGGTAGGCAGCGTTTTCCGAATTAAGAGAAGCAGATTCATTCACTTGTGTTGAAAACTGAACCTTACCTGTGAGAGAGGTGAGTGAGAGATAGGCATATATCGTGTAGTGTATACTTGATGTTTAACAATTAATGATAGACCGAGTTCGACATATATGTTTTTATTAATGATTCTTTAGGTGGGCTCAGCCCGAGTCAATGCGCCGCCCGGCGCACATCACTCAGGGATGTGATTTTAGCGTCCCCGTACAGATTTCACGAAGTGAGTGTTTTATAGATGGTTCTTGCATGAACCAGTGCACTAAGACCACTGTATGTGGGTGCCATGGGATGCATGCCTTGTTTGGCTTTCTATTTTTGGTTTCACTGAGAGACTAATCATGATCCCCTTCTTCTTTTTTTGCCTAGCTAGCAGTTGAGTTTATTCATTAGAATGGTCCAATCTTCATCAAAAAATTCTTTTAAAGGCACTACCATCACCAATAAGCTAGTGGGCTTATCTTAGAGCACACCATTATTATTATTTTCATTATTTATTATTTTTCCAGAATTCCCATATCTGATTTTCGGATGCACTGCGGTGTGGTTATCAGTTTGTCTACAGCATGCTCTGTACAAAAAAGAGGCGAGATTTGTATATTTACGTATATATATTTTGTATGAATTGATTTAGCTTTGTTCCATTGCCCTTGTCCTGAGGAGGCCAAGAAGAATATAAAGGCTGAAACGCATCTGCGTCGACATTTTCTTTGGAGGAGTCTGCGCTAAATTAACAAAGAGTGATTTGTAACTTTTTGTGACACAAGAGAGCTAAAGAAAAGGCACTTTTGCCTCAGTGTATACTCTTTGACTACCTCTAAGTGGATCACCTTGATCCAATGGGTGAACACCATATTTAGAGATAACATTGTGGGGTATTGGTAATGTAGAGTTGTCTTTAGTAGTGTTTGTTTTGTATATATTTTATGTATTTTTGTATGTCTTGGAGCAATTAATTTGTTTAAAGATCGGTCCCATGTTGTATGTGTGCCTTAAATTTACTTAGGTGAAAAATTTCTGAAGTACTAAAGACTGGAACTAGGGTAATTGAATGTTCCCTATGTTATAAATAAAATGTATATATTAATTCCCCCGTACCAATTGTTTTTGTACATGATTGTGTCCCATACCCAGGTATAGGAGGGTGATTTGGGTATACCCCTTGTGTATACATATAAAGCAACGCAAGGCAAGGAAACTCAAAAGAGACGAGATTGATTACAGAGAGGGGCGAGTGTTCACGTTTGCTAAAAAGTACGATCAGATACTAGCGAGTGACCAAGATGGAGTCAGAGCAGGCAGAACAGCCACCATCTCTGTCTCGTCAGGCTCAACCTCCATGAGCGTTCCAGCCTCCAGTGACAGTGAGGCTGACAATGCACCCAGCACTTCCACCACAGACAGACCAGGCAACTCTTTTTAAAAGAAGTACAACAAATCAAAAAGGGAACAGAATTCAATCCAACCGTGCAGATCAAACAAAAAACACGCAGAGGGAAAAGAGCAGGGTCAAACAGACCTCAGAATGAACCTCAGGTCAGGGGACAAGAGGAATTGACAACTGGTAACACCGGGGTGGACATAATCAACTTATCCTCACAGGTTTTGACAGATGACATGACTTCTCTTTTGAAAAAAGGCCTAGGCTTCTGCCCATCTGACAGGGGTGACGTGTATTTAAAGTTGACTTTTTCAAGTATATAAGGAATTTGAAATTAAAGAAATTTTTTGCAAATTATCAAAGCGTGAATAAAAGCATCAGAAATATTCCAATGTGTGGTATTCCAGATGTGCTAAGCATACAAGATGTCTATGATACCCAGCTTCTCTTATCCATTACTGAACAGGAACAATCCCCAATCGAGATGAGCAATCTCCTTCGGGAACTTAATGTAGATACTGATTATTCAATAGCTAGTGGACTCAAATCCAAATCCAAATGGACATCTACACTACCAGGGGGCAACTCCATAGATGTTTTAAAGAAGTTGGTCTTGGCAGACCTTGACAAATATGAACAAAGTAAGAGATTCCATAGACCCCACCACACAGATAATTTAATGCGAGGGGAAAGACAGGCCCTGAATCATCTGTCCTCAAACAACGAAGTAATAATTAGAGAGTCTGATAAAGGGGGCAACATCGTGGTCATAAACAGGGAGGACTACAACAGCGAGATCCTGACACAACTGGCGTATGCCAATTGCTATGCATTACTACCTACAAACCCCATTAGGCCACTCACACTGAATGTCAACAGACACCTTAGAAATTGGTATTCTGACGGACTTATCAGTGAAGAAGAGCATCTGTACCTGAAGGTGCACAGACCCATTTTCCCTGTTCTTTACACCCTGCCCAAGGTGCACAAACACCTTCCCTTTCCCCCAGGCAGACTCATTGTTTCGTGTATAGGTGGCCCAACTGAAAGATTAGCGGAATATGTGGATCTGTTTCTACAACCGATTGTCCAGAACCTTCCCTCCTACATCAGGGACACCAAACACATCCTCAGCCTCCTAGCAGATCTAACCTGGCAGGAGGACATTATTCTGGCCACTTTAGATGTCGTCTCCCTTTACACCAATATACAACCTAACTTTGGCATGCAAGCCATGGATTGGCATCTCAGTAAAAGACCCGCAACTCAATGGCATCATACCAGGATGCTCATGTCAATGACCGATCTGATTCTGAACAATAACTATTTCCTATTTGAGGGGCAGTGGTATAAGCAAACACAAGGGGTGGCTATGGGGTCCAAATTTTCCCCGTCTTTTGCCAATCTCTTCATGGGATATTTCGAACATAAATGGATTTGGGACCAGAGGGGGAACACCTTCAACCAATACATAGTCTACTGGGGGCGTTACATAGATGACTGTCTCCTCCTCTGGTCCGGGACAGAAGAAAAACTTAAAGAGTTCTACAACTACATGAATTCCAACACACTGGGGGTGCAATTCACACACCATCATAGCAAGACACACATTGTTTTTCTGGACATAGAACTGTATATCAGCAATGGCTCCTTGCATAGCAAACTTTATCGCAAACCCACCTTGTGCAATGCCATTCTCCATGCGGACAGCTCACACCCTTCATATCAAATCAGAGCCATCCCATTTGGTGAATTTACCAGAGCCAGGAGGAACTGCAGCGAGGAGCCTGAGTTCTCTCCTGCCTAGACACCATGAAGACTAGATTCAGAGCAAGAGGGTATAATCAAGCCACCATAGCAAGAGCAGAACGCCGTATTCTGAGACTACCCAGGAACGAGACCCTCAAAGATAAAAGCTATACACCACGCCTCAATCAACCTGTCAGACTGGTCACCAATTACAATGATCGGACACTCAATCTAGTGAAGAGCATGAAAAAGCATTGGAGTATACTCAGAGCAGATCAAAGTTTAACACAATTCACTGAACAAACCCCTCAGATCACCTACAGAAGAGGCAGAACACTCAAATCTGCTCTGAGCCCCACTGTTCCCCCCGTTAACACAACCGGTAACTGGCTCACCCAACACACACAGGGCTTCCATAAATGTGGTTGCTGTGGCGTATGCAGATGGGCTAGGGACACAAAAGTGTTCCATGGACCAAATGGTTATGAATACAAAATCAAGGGTCGTATAAACTGCACTACCAAGTATGTTGTATATATAATCACCTGTAAATGCAACTTGCAATACGTAGGAAGCACCATCAGGATGCTGAAAGAAAGAATTAGCGAACACGCCAGGGCTCTGAAACAGGGCAATGATAAGTACCCCATGGCAGTTCATGCCATGACATGCAAGGCCCAAGGCACATACAAACAACTCTCATTTTTCGGCATAGAACATGTTCCACCCAAACCACGAGGGGGTAACAGAGAATTACTTTTGCGCCGTACTGAAGCAACATGGATTATGCGCTTAAAAGCAGTGGACCACGGCCTAAACACTGACCATGAGATGCAATATTTTCTGGGGGATTAGAGTAACGGTTCCACATGACGGTCGCAATGCTATTCTGACCCCGTTATTTGTCACAAGTGGCGGGAATAATGTATGGTCATATGATGTTATCCTATACACCGTAATGTGTGCATCCTTTTTTCCCCGCCCATCTATGATGTGACATGAATGACTAACTTTTCCCTCGCATAATTTTCTCTTATATGGATTCCCCATCTCTATGTCGAGGCATAATCCTTGCACGGTCAGTCCCTGTAAGAAAGGGTATATTGTGTTTTCCATCCCCAACAGGATTGACCCCCTGTACCAATAGGATACTGCCCCTGTTTAACTACCGATAGATGCACAAACTTGGGTTTTTTACGGCCGCACACCATGAAGTAATGATCCGTACTGTTGCAAATTGTTGATTAGTGACATTAAACCATGGCCCGAGTCTAACTTAATTGCATGTTATATAAGATATCTTTTCTGTACATGTACTATCGTAAGATTGGGTGTTGTCCACTGCAACTGTGTTTGACTATAGTGGCCACCATGATTCTGTCCCCCTGATATACTGCTGACAGTTGCACAAACCTTTGTGTTCTGCTTCTGCAGGATAGTAGAGAATATACCATATTTTCCATGGCGTTGGACTAGCGCCCTCAACCCACTGCCTGGTCAAAACTTACCTGTGTGAATTAATATATTTTCCGTGCATGTAAACTTTTGAGAGAGTGTCTTGTCGGCATCATAACAAAACACGGTTAATGCAAGGTACGCCAATCCACTTAGCACACAAACACTGTGCCATTTGAGTGAATAATACCACATAAAATCGATTGAAGTATACTAGGGAAGATTTGTATCCCCACTTTGCTCTGTATGTAATATGACACCTGACAATAACTTGAAAACCCCTTGCTGTTCTGTCTTACTGTTGATTTTATTTCCCTTTCACTCTTTCCGGGCTCGTGGTGAGTCCTCCGTCTTTACACCATTGTGTACACACTCACTTCCACTCAAATTCGGTCAGCGGTCTAGTCCTTTTTTGCTGATCGCTTTATAACTGCCACCCACGTCTGGGATCCGTCTTCCGGTCCCAGACGCTGCGATCGTTCTCGTTGGACAAGCGTACTCGCTTGGTCAGGTGAGTTTTCTCTGCACTGTTCTCTCACATTGTTCTGTTTCCAGGACGCTTATGCAGCCCCTCTCCAGATCGCTTCCAACTACACTGTTGGTTTTGTCATGAGCATTTTCAATCCAATTTCTTAGATTGCTGACTAATTTTATTACCGCTGACCTCAGGACTTCAGTAACTTTTTACCTAGCCCCCACATGAGTGTCACCTCCTTGAGGATACGGTATCGCCCTTATTGGCCGAAGCACAGTGTTGTGCTTCCATTTAGATATTATTACCGCACACATCCATACTGGGATGTGCCCACCTTTGGACACTGGTGGGGTGTCGCGACCAATTCTAAGTGTCTTTATTGCAGATGACGCACCCACTCCAATATACGTGTGGGTTTTATCGTGTCAAGGCCACTGTTGGTGTCGGTACAGATTACCTGTTTTTTGGAACCTTATGCACCGGAGCTGGTGAGATTCCGGTTTCCCCTACAGATGACTGATGGCAGACTGGACTTTGTCGGATTTGCCTATTATCTCTTTAACGTATTCCAATTTCAATGGGATAACAACTGTTACTCCTCTTCTTTTCAGCCCTGCCAGTCTTCTGGCTCTTCCGATCAATATTTCGGATCTTTCGTGGTGGACCTTATTTGTGCCCGCACCACCTACTTGACATCATCCCAGTGACTCGAGCCTTGAAACAACCTATTGGAAGGTGAGAGGCCATACTCATTTGTTCTGTCCACTCGCTCTGTCAACTCCCCATTAGTTCTTCCTCACACTTGGCCTTTTTTTGTTTTTATTTATTTCTTAGTGGATTTCGCTGTCACACTAATAGTGAACCCTTATCCGGAGTACGTTACTCTACTCAACCTCTTATTCCAGCTGGGACGGAAGTACAACCGGCAGAGAGGTGAGCTCCACTCCTTTCCGCCCATGTCATTGTCTCTTTCACCCCTCCTCCTGATCCTGACATCTCTCCCACCATTGTGTCTCCCTCAGATATCAGATCTCTTTTATTTGCCTCAAGGTAGGACCCTTTCTTTTCGAGACCTCCCCTCCTCACTGTCCAGACCTGTAGGTCACGTTCACTTGCATTTTAGCATGTTGCCACTGACCTTTGCAATGTCCTAGTACGGTTCCCCTACTGTTTCTCGACTTTGTGCACTCACTTCTTCTTCCCTCTCGTATCCCGACTCACCACGTAGCTCCCCGATTTTCCTACACTTTCCTCCTGTCTCCCTCTTCCTCCGTTCTCACATGACTTCTTGTATATCTGAATTACGTTTCTGTCTAATCTAGTTTTCTCCGACATCTCAGCATTACTTGTATGTGTCTCAACCTATTGTGGCAATGCTGATTTACCCTGTTGTATTTTCCCCCACTTGTGTATCTCACCACGTAGTTGGGTCAGTCACCGCAACGCATCACCTTATACCTACATGATGTTTACTCACAAAGATGTCACGATTTACCCACCTTGGGTGTTGACCGATCCACAGTTGTCGCCACTGCCAGTATCTTGTGATTACTGTCATACAGATGTGACTTAGACTTTGTTGTTTTTACTGCTTATCCTTACAGCCCTGATGAAGTCTAAGGTCATTCACCCAGACGAAACACGTGTTGGCTGGGCAATCTTCCAAGAATAAAAGAAGAACACATTCAAATTTTGAACTTTTTATTGCTTCGTAAAAAGTGTATATTTGTACTGTTTATGTATTGTCGGATTCTGATAGACAGAGTACTCACTCTACCACAATTGGAAGATGTGTGCACAGGCTCGTTTTCACATGTATAAGACCTTCGGTCTTTAAGGTAGGGGGTTCTGGGTTAACCCCTTCCTGTATGCACCGTCCTACTACATAAGACATAGTGACTGGCGCTTCACCCTGGGCAGGCGCCACCATCCTACCTACTCACCGAAACCCTGTTCTTTGCCATAAACTGTAGGGAAAGTGTTGGATAGCGGAGGGGCAAAAATTACTATTCCCAATCCAAAGAGTGCAACAGTAGTGAAAGTGTTGGATAGCGGAGGGATAAAAATTACTATTCCCACTCCAGTGAGTGTAAAAGTAGGGTAAGTGTTGGATAGCGGAGGGATTAAATTTACTATTCCAACTCCAGTGAGTGCAACAGTAGGGAACATGTTGGATAGCGGAGGGGTAGAAATTACTATTCCCACTCCAAAGAGTGCAACAGTAGGGAAAGTATTGGATAGCAGAGGGGCTAAAATTACTATTCCCACTCCAGTGAGTGCGTAGAGTGAGTAGGGAAAGTATTGGATAGTGGAGGGGTAAAAATGACTACTCCCATTTCAAAGAATGCAACAGTAGAGAAAGTG
This sequence comes from Calotriton arnoldi, assembly GCA_963921515.1. Classification (NCBI taxonomy): domain Eukaryota; kingdom Metazoa; phylum Chordata; class Amphibia; order Caudata; family Salamandridae; genus Calotriton; species Calotriton arnoldi. The sequence continues at coordinate 1,856,114 of CAWUFW010001223.1, forward strand.
TTGGATAGCGGAGGAGTAAAAATTACTATCCCTACTCCACTGAATGCAACAGTAGGATAAGTGTTGGATAGCGAAGGGGTAAAATCTTTTATTCCCACTCCAGTGATTGCAACAGTAGGGCAAGTGTTGGATAGCAGAGGGGTAAAAATTACTACTCCCACTCCAGTGAGTGCAACTGTAGGGAAAGTGCTGGATAGCAGAGGGGGAAAATTACTATTTCCATTCCAGTGAATGCAACAGTAGGGAAAGTGCTGGATAGCGGAGAGGTAAAAATTACTATTCCCACTCCAGTGAGTGCAACATTAGGGAAAGTGTTGGATAGCAGAGAAACAAAAATTACTAATAACACTTAAACAGTTGAAAAAACCCAAAAATTATTACAAAATTTAAAAAATCATAAAAATAAATAAACAATATTTAAAAAATAAAAAATAAAATATATTAAACATAAAAAGAACATATATAATATTAATTACATATAACAAAAACCTACAAATAATTTATAAAAGAAATTAATAAATACATTTATAAACAATAATTATTTAAAACTAGCAAATGTTAACAAACAAAAAAATATTTAAAACATACATGTTTTTTTTAAATTTCATAACCTATAGCACCACACCAATAACAAAACATTTCAACATTTTAAATTACATTTATTTCCATAATTAACAGAATCAATAATAAATATAAAAAATAGTATTAATAAAAAAAACATTCATTGAGCACACAAGCTTCCGCTAGCAGAATTTGCAGAGATTTGTGAAAAACAGGGAATTCAGGCAATAATTCACTCAGCTACTAACTGCACCCACAAATACTTTAATAAAGCAACTTTACATGCTAAAAAGGATATAACCAATTCACAAAAGTGAACTTTGAAAATGAAAAATACCATGCAATGAGAGAGGTGATGATTTTGGGGTCCCCCTAACCTAGGGGAGGACCAAGCAGATGCCTTGAACACAAAGAGCATATCATGCTGAACGATTCAGTGGTGGTCCCATCCTCTTAGGACCACCCCAAGCACAGTTATGGGCAAAAATACAATCCCAATCAAAGGCCATGCAAAGCATTATGGGATGAGATTAGCAGTGGGCAGTGAATATTATAGTATCCAATATTAAAATAATTCTACAAAGAGCTGCAGTTCAATTAGTCGTTACTAGGTGTCCCTCACGAGTCAAATGCAAAAGCATTGAAATTATTACATCAAGCTGCAGTTCAACTAGTCGTTGCTAGGTGTCCCTCAAGTCAAATGCTTTTGCATTTGACTCATGAGGGACACCTAGTAACGACTAGTTAAACTGCAGCTCTTTGTAGAATTATTTTGATATGGGATACTATAATATTCACTGCCCACTGCTAATCTTGTCCCATAATGCTTTGCAGGGCCTTTGGTTGGGATTGTATTTTTGCCCATAACTGTGCTTGGGGTGGTCCTAAGAGGATGGGACCACCACCGAATCGTTCAGCAAGATGTGCTCTTTGTTTTCAAGGCATCTGCTTGGTTTTCTCCCTAGGTTAGGGAGGATTCCAAAATCATCACCTCTCTCACTGCTTGCTAAATTTTCATTTTCACTTTTGTGAAATGACTATATGCATTTAAGCATGTAAAAACAGAGATTCTTGTTATTTTACCAAAGTATATGAGGTTTCTGTTTTATTAATTGGGATTCCGATGGCGCAGTAGAACTCTGCAAATTACGCCCACTTTTACTAATATCTACAACACACACCTAAATTAAACTATAAAATAACAAAAGACAATTATATATATTTTTGAAAAGAAAAACTATTACTATTAACAGCTAATAATTAAATAACAAAATTGTATTTAATACCCACCCTTTACCCCTTTAAAAGTAAAAACAAAAACACAAAATTAAACATTTACCCAAAATAAATATCAAATAATTAACATTAATTAACAACTATATATTAATTAATTAAACACAAATTACTTCCCACCCTTTACTCCTATAAACACAACACACACATAAAATTAATTACACAATTACCATAATTAATTACCAATTAATTGATTAAAATTAATTAACAATCAATTATTAATTCATCAATTAAAAATAGTTTACTTCCCACCCTTCCCACCCTTTACACCTATAAAAACTACCACACACAAATATAATTAATTACACAATGACCAAAACTAATTACAAATTAATTAATTAAAATTAATTAACAACCAATTATCAATTCATAAATTAAAAATAAATTTCTTCTCACCATGTACACCTATAAACACCACAACACACACCTAAAATTAATTACACAATTACCATAATTAATTAACAACCAATTATTAATTAATTAATAAATTACTTTACACATTTAACACTATAACATCTCAATTAAACAAATATTAATAAATAGTAAATAATTAATATATTAAATATAATTAAATTACTTCCCACCCTATTCCCCTATAAACCAACAACCGGCTATGAAACAAAAATGCAAAATTCAGCTAAAAAAAATTTAGAAATTGAATATAATGAAATTACTTCCCACCCTATTCCTCTATAAACCCACAACCCGCTACGGGGCTAAAAGCGCAAAATTCAAATAAAAAAAATTGATTACTACTAAAAATTTAACACATATATTAAAAATACAAACAAATCTTATACAAAAAAACATACATCACATACATATAAAATATATACTAAAATACATAACAATAACAAAAAACAATATTTTTAACAACTATGGGGTCTATTAGGATGGCGGTCGGAAAACCACCCCGACTGCCATGGTAGCGGAAAACAACCGCCCGCCGGTACCGCGGCAAAACCGGCGGCCAGATTAGGATCTACCGCCCAAAAAAACCGACCGCGGCGGTAAGAGCCACCGAAAAAACGCCCGTAGCGGGCAGAGAAGGCAAAATCCCGTCCGCGGCGGTTGGATTCGCGGCAGAAAATAACCAAACCGCCGCCAGGACAGCGGAGACACCGCACGGAAAATTAGGATATCCCCGATGTGACCGCGGTACGTTCCTCTGTTTCCGACCGCCGTGGTCGCTAACAGTGATGAATGGGAGAGCCGCCTGAAGAGCTGCAGCATAGCCACCACTGCGGACGCTCCGTGACAAATATGGCGGTCGACAGAAAAAAATCACAACAAGGCCACAAAGTGCACACAGCAAACTAGCCATGCACCCAAAAACACATAACACACCCCAATGACACAACCACATGGCAACTACAAAAATCCAAATCCCAGGACAACCCACACAACACACCTGACAGCAATACCCCATTTGGACACACCCACATAGCTGAGTATAAAACCAGCCCCTTCCCTGACCACAATCCTTTGCAATACTCCACAACTGAAAGGCCCAACACCAGAGCACAAAGGAGAGGCAAATCTGCACACCATCACTACTCACACCACACACAGCACCACCACCACTTCCACACCTGCACCTCTAACCCCTCTGCATATCACATACCATACACATCACCCCCACCCCCACCACTCACACACCTGCACCTCTAACCCCTTAGCACATCACACACCATGGCACCACAGAAAATGCCAAAATTCACAGAGAGTGAGTTGACAGTCATGGTAGATGAGATAATCAGAGTAGAACCACAACTGTTTGGTAACCTGCTCCAACAGACACCATTAGCCACAAGAAATCAAATGTGGGCAAGGATAGTCGATAAGGTCAATGCAGTAGGGACCACCCTGCGCAACAGACAGGAAATCATAAAGCGGTGGCATGACCTGAAGAGTGTTGTCAAAAAGAAGAGGAGCAAGAACCGTGAGCTGGCTCAGAGGACTGGCGGTGGCCCTCCCATTCCACCAAGAACATTCACTGCATGCGAGGAGAAGGTGCTTGCCATACTGCATCCAGAGAGTCTCACAGGAATACCCGGGGGAGTGCAGGCTGGTAAGTACAAACAAATGTAGACCATTACACATCAATGTACTGTCCAGCACAACTATAAAGCTACATCTCAGAGGCCCAAGTATACCCATATGCACCACAATATCCAACACATGTCCCACAGATGTAACATTCACTACATCTGAATCACCCCAAAAGGTAGCCAACATTTACAGGGTTGTATGTGTCCAAGCAAACAGCACTACAACTCCCACCATGCCCCCTGTCCCACCCCTGAGCAGGATGGAGCACTACACACCCAAAAGCATTTGGAAGCCATTGTCTCACTACAAACAAACTAACAGGTAGGTAGCCATCTTCCCTGGGAGGGCTGTTTGGGGGTGGGAGGCCTGCACAACAACTCCGACCAGGCCCCCTGTCCCACCCCTGAGCAGGATGGAGCACTCCACACCCAGAAGCATTTGGAAGCCATTGCCTCACTACAAACAAACTAACAGGTAGGTAGCCATCTTCCCTGGGAGGGCTGTTTGGGGGTGGGAGGCCTGCACAGCAACTCCCACCAGGCCCCCTGTCCCACCCCTGAGCAGGATGGAGCACTCCACACCCAGAAGCATTTGGAAGCCATTGCCTCACTACAAACAAACTAACAGATAGGTAGCCATCTTCCCTGGGAGGGCTGTTTGAGGGTGGGAGGCCTGCACTACCACTACCACCATGCCCCCTTGTTCCCCAGCACATCAAGATGGAGCACTCCCTCCCACCCAGATGCATATGGCAGCCATTGCATTGTACACTTACAACTAACTGGTAGGTAGGCATCTTCCCAGGGAGGGATGTTTGAGGGTGGGAGTCCTGCACCACAACTCCCACCAGGCACCCTGTCCCACACCTGAGTAGGAATGGAGCACCCCCCCCCGAGGCATGTGGCAGAGACTGCATTGCTCACATCAAACTAACAGGTAGGTAGCCATCTTAACAGGGAGGGGGGTTTGGGGATGGGAAGACTGCAGTACTACTCCCACCATGCCTTCTTGTTCCCCAGCTCATCAAGATGGAGCACTCCCTCCCACCCAGATGCATGTGTCAGTCATTGCACTGTCCACTTCAAACTAACAGGTAGGTAGACATATTATGGCCTCTTGTCCCACCCCTGAGCAGGATGGAAGCCTCCACCACACACACACATAGATGTGTCACAAATCCAACCCAAATGTGAAAACAGAACAGGTAAGTAGCCAGTACATGCACCCAGCCATTCCTCCCAAAAAGCATGGTGCCATATGACAACACCAGCCCTCTCATCACACAAAAATACACACAGATCCTATTGCCACTCACAGTGTGCAGACAGCTAAGCAAATGTAACTGTCACAGCAACCAAAGTGTGACACACCAATTCACATGTAGAAGAAAGTCTGTGCACAATCATGCACAGCACTGAATGCCATGTGTAAGTGCCATGTGGCCAGAGCAGCAAGGACCATATGAAAACAAAGAAAGCATGGTTGGTGGTACAAATTCATATTTGCACATGACATGACAAAGGTATGCATGAGATGACAATGGCCAGTTCATGCTCAGATGTAATGTCTGCCAGGGCAGAGTAATCAACAAAGAGGCGTCACAGAAATTCATTGTTGCGCTAGTCCCTAGATGGCAACATGTCCCTGTAAACACAAAACATGCACGTGGCGCATGGTATTATTTTTACACCTCACACCATGGACAAGTAATGCATGTACCTCAACATCATCTCAGGAGGCACAGTAGTGCGCATACAAACAATGTGATGATTAGTCAACTGTGTGGTGTACAAACAGTGAATAATACACAACTAACACAAAGCTTGCGGGGTGCACTACAATGACTATTTCCCATCTGTCCCACAGGTGACCAAGAACTGACTGCAGAGGACAACACCAGCAACCTGCAGAGCCAGTCTCCCCCCCCGGAACATGGACTCTCGGATGTTGACTCCCGGGATTCAGAGGACGAGGAGCTCGGAGCCGGCCCATCTGGTGTGCCAGGGCGCAACCGGTCCCAGGACCCCATCGTCCCCCCCACCACATCTGCAGCAACACCAACAGCTACGCAGACCCCTGCTGTTACGGCCTGTGCGTCCTACACCACCAGCACCACCACCACCACCAGTGCTGCCTGCAACACTCTCCCTGTCCCAGAGGATGCCCACCCCACACCACCAACTGAGGAGGGCAGGGAGAGGATGCGGGTGTCTACAGTGGTGAGGCAACAGGTCCGTGGCAGCAGGGCAGGTGGGAGGGGCAGGGTCACTCACAGACAACCAGAGCCTGGGATCGAAGCCCTGGACAACATAAACAGAGTCCTTGGGGCATATGAACGGGCCCAGGGACGAATGGGCCGGTCAGAAGAAGATTCCCGCAAACTCCTCCTGCTGATGAGGTCCACGGACACCCGCATGGGACAAATTGTGGACCTCTTGGGCCAGCTAGTGGCGGTACTGAGGGACAGGCCTGCGCCACAAACAACACCTCCACCTCCCCCTGCTGGGCCGCAGGATGACAGTTCAACATCCTCCCCTGTGGCCACAGAGAGGGGTGAGTCCTCAGACCCCACTGGCCCTACAGCAGAGGCCCCCCCTGCCAAGCGACGAAGGGGCCGTCCCAAGAAATCCCTGGGAGTATCCCGTGGCAAAGCACCTGCCAAACGTCAGTCACGGAGCCAGCCATGATGGCAACACTCTTCACTACTGCATTGACTTTTTGGACTGTCCTCCCCCACACTGCCTTGTGAATGGCATCTGTCTGTTGGACTGGGCCACCACATCAATGTGGTGACTACTCAATTCTCTCATTTACCATAACTGTCAACTCACTGCTTCACTAATCACCTCAATGTAAATGTTCACCCCCCTTACATGTCACCATTGTAAATAAATACTCCTTACACACATGTTGTTGTTTCTGCTCCGTCTTTATTCCAGGATGTGCAGCCTTCACCATGATTAAAATGTACCAGGAGTATGGAATGTATGTAGGCAAGGAGAGGCTGAAGGGACCTAGGAAAACACAACAGAACAAGATTCACTAGTCTGGGTGTGGCATCACAGACATCACACAACACTTACCATCAAGCTAATACAACATGCACACATCACAATGAGCAACAAGTGCCAACATACACATCCTGTAGATGTATGTTCCAAACTACCCTGTCCCATAAACATTATCAGCCACCACTGAGTCAACAACCGGCTGCAGTCACAAAGCTCACATACACCTTCACAACAACAGCAACATCATCAGACAATGGGTCCGTTGTACATTGTCACTCACCTTCAAGTGAAGTAGCGGTTGATGAGCTGTTGACGCAGGTCAACACCTTCCTCCTCTACACTGTCCTCATCACTGGACACGGGTTGGTTTGCAGGCGGGGGCCTTGGCTGCTCATCATCATCCAGGATCAGGGGGATCTCCTTGCGAATGGCTAGGTTGTGGAGCATGCAGCATGCTACTACAATCTGACACACCTTCCTGGGCGAGTACATCAGTGCACCTCCGGTCTTGTCCAGGCAGCGAAATCGTGACTTCAGGAGACCAAAAGTACGCTCCACCACACGACGTGTCCTCCCATGGGCATCATTGTAGCGGACATCAGCTGGTGTCCTGGGATTCCGCAGTGGGCTCAGCAACCAAGGACGGTTGGGATATGCAGAGTCACCTAGGTGTGAGAAACACAGATAAACCTTGTAATGTTACTGTGGCAGAGGACAGCATGTCACACACACAGCACGCTACTGGACTCTTCGTACTCACCCACAATCCATGCACGCTCAGGAAGCAGATTAGCCATCAGCTGTGGTACAATGCTGTTACGCATGATGTATGAGTCATGGGCTGAGCCTGGAAATTTGGCACACACGTGCGAGATGATCATATCCGCCTGGCACACCACTTGCACATTTATGGAGTGGAAATGTTTACGATTTCTGTAGATGTGCTCACGTGCCTGTAGTGGAACAAGCCCAACATGGGTGCAATCAATGGCACCAACAACATGGGGGATGTGTCCAAGGGCATAAAAATCTCCCTTCACAGCCGCCAATTCAGGCCCCCTGGAGAAATGGATATATCTGTCCTTGTAGATCATCATAGCGGACAGGACATCACGCAGCACCATGCTGAACATAGGTTGCAACATCCCACCTGCGCTGGACACCGTGTGCTGGAATGATCCAGAAGCAAAAAAATGCAGGGCCGCCATCACCTTAGACGTTGGGGTGAAAGCTGTTGGATATGTTCTGCGAGGCTGCAGGTGGGGCTCCAACATAGCACATAGGTTTTGTAGGGTGGCTCTATCCAGACGGAATTTCCGGATGACCTCCTCGTCCTCCATGTCTGCCAGCACTGTGAAGGGACGATGCAGATTTGGTCTCCTCCTAGTTGAGATGAAAGTGGACACATGTCAATGCAATACACCATGAGATGTGTACAACATCTTACGTTTTGACTGACACTACGCCAACAATGACTGTCATCACAATTAAGTTACAGAGCAGCCTACATGTAGGGACACCTTCAGCTACACTACTCGTACACTTGTCCCCTTTCACACAACAAGTACCTCCGAAACAACATCTGACTATGCGAATGCACATAGGGATATGGCCACATCTAGCATGAGCAGGCCTGAGAGTATTTCATACAGCATATGTGTAAAACTGCAACACTACTGTCTCATACCTAGCTGCTGTACCTGACACACCTTCAGGCGTCAGTTGAACATGGCACACATCAACAACACAATGACCACAGGCTGAGCGTAAACAACAAGTGTGTGCATGATCCAAGAAAAGAAGACAGTCAAATCTGCACATTCTTCATTAAGACATACATCACTGTGATTTTCACAGCACTTTCACACATTGATATGTGTACACATTGGCGAGTCCATAACAACACTGTTCTGTGTACATGCCCATCAATATCACAAGTGACATGTGAGGGAGTACATGCCAATGTACTAAATCACATACACAAACATGGCATGTGTAGTCAGCAGTGTGTTAAATGTTACATTGGCATTGTGTGCACAATGATGTGCCATTAATCATGTGGCCACTGTGCACTGTTGATGACTGCCCATTGGCCATTGACACAGCATGATGTGTCCATAGGTGCTGTCAAAGTGCTTTGCCACCCAAATCACGGTCACAGGCACCAATGTATGGCACCCAAATCGCGGTAGCTACCGCCTGGCACCAGCAGTGTGTCACCACCAATCCCTAAAACACAATCGCGGTAGTGATAGATATATATGTATTGCCAAATGGCGGTTGGCATGCTCCGCCACCCAAATCACGGTCACAGGCACCAATGTATGGCACCCAAATCGCGGTAGCGCCCGCATGGCACCAGTGGTGTGTCACCACCTATCCCTAAAACACAATCGCGGTAGTGATAGATATATATGTATTGCCAAATGGCGGTTGGCATGCTCCGCTACCCAAATCACGGTCACAGGCACCAATGTATGGCACCCAAATCGCGGTAGCTACCGCCTGGCACCAGCAGTGTGTCACCACCAATCCCTAAAACACAATCGCGGTAGTGATAGATATATATGTATTGCCAAATAGCGGTTGGCATGCTCCGCCACCCAAATCACGGTCACAGGCACCAATGTATGGCACCCAAATCGCGGTAGCACCCGCCTGGCACCAGTGGTGTGTCACCGCCATGGACCATGCCCTTACAGCTAATGGGAACCGCAATCGCGGTAGCCTAATGCAATTTTGAAAATCGCGGTAGGCGTGCTCCGCCACCGCGGGGCCGGTCATTGGATGCAATTGAAAGATGCACCACCGTGGTAGCGCCCGCCTGGCCCCTGCGGTGTGTCACCGCCATGGACCATGCCCTTACAGCCAATGGGAACCGCAATCGCGGTAACCTAATGCAATTTTGAAAATCGCGGTAGGCGTGCTCCGCCACCGCGGAGCCGGTCATTGGATGCATTTGAAAAAGGCTGACCTTGAGCATCAATTGCAGCAGCTTGGAACCACTGAAACTGCCCCAGGGGGCTATATATGTGTGGGAGAGAGCCTCACATTTCCACAGCTTCCAGAGCCTGCTGCCTGAGACCCCTCACCTGCTGCTGCTGCTGTCTCCAGGGACTGCTGCCTGCCACCCCTCAACACCACCTGCTGCTGCTGCTGTCTCCAGGGACTGCTGCCTGCCACCCCTCAACACCAATTGCTGCTGCTGCTGTCTCCAGGGACTGCTGCCTGCCACCCCTCAACACCAACTGCTGCTGCTGCTGTCTCCAGGGACTGCTGCCTGCCACACCTCAACACCAACTGCTGCTGCTGCTGTCTCCAGGGACTGCTGCCTGCCACCCCTCAACACCAACTGCTGTTGCTGCTCTCTCCAGGGACTGCTGCCTGCCACCCCTCAACACCAACTGCTGCTGCTGCTGTCACCTGGCCACAGTGATGGCGAGGACTGAGAAGATCCGGGCCAGTCCCTTCACCAGCGAGGAGCTGGAGGTCCTGGTGGACGAGGTGCTCACATAGTATCCAAGGCTATATGGTGCCCCAAATGTCGTGGTAAGTCTTCAACAGTGTGAGTGAGAGTGCAGGGGGGGCACACATGAAGTTGAGCTGCTGCAGTATCTGCCTGAGAGTGTGGGGTTTTGTCATGCACTGCCTAGCATGCTTTCTCCAGGGGGAAGGGGTGTGTAGCCTATTTCACACGTTTCCCTGCCTGCACAACAAGATTTGAGAGACATGTATTGTCTTGTCAGCCATACAGTGACGCAGCAAGTTGGTAATGCAGGAGTCAGGACAGTGATTGCTTGTGTGAATGGCTGTGTGGGTCCCTGTTGTCCTTCTCAGTGTGAGCCCACCTGGCCTGCACAGTCACCGCCCAATCTGACAAGGACACATCACTGAATGTACAGAGTGTTACATGTGTCTTTTTTCTTTACTCTCCATCAATGAGCCATCTCAGCCCTGTAGATTGCACACAACAGGCCTTGTGAGAAGGGTGTGGGTTTGTGAGATCATGTCCCTCAATGTGACCTCCATGACACAGTGAGCCATTCACAGGGCAAGGACATTGAGGGCTGCGCAGTGTTGGACACAGTGAGTCTACCCCCAACATATGTTGATATGTAATGTATGTCTTGCTCTACCTAAAAATGGACAGTAGATGTGGGCAGACTAGACATGGCTTTATGTGCTGGCATCCTGCATGTGTATGAGATGGGCATGTACTGTGTCCACCCTCACACCTGCATGCCTTTACGTGTGGTTCTCCCATGCTGATGTACCATGTGAGATGCATTCTTGTCTCTGTTAGACATATCTGTGGATTTGGGATGAGTCAGTATCATGCTACTGTACTGAGAGATATTGGTACATAACACTGTGTCACTGCTGTTTTCCCCCTCTTGTCTCCCATGCCTGCAGCTCAAAGTACACCAGCGTAAGGCCGTGTGGAGGGCCATTGCATGCAAGGTGCGGGCTCTGGGTGTCTCATACCGACGGCGCACCCACTGCCACAAGAGGTGGGATGACATCTGACGGCTGAGCAAGAACGTGGCGGAGATGATGCTGGGGCTGCTCCCTTGGACTGGCAGGTTGGCGCGGCGCAGCATGACACCACTAATGGCCCGCATCTTGGCTGTGACACAGCCTGAGCTGGATGCACGTTTGAAGGAGTATCAGCAGCAAGCTAGGGGTGAGTATTCTGGGAAGGGTGACTTTGGCTGTGAGTGGCTGCATGTGTTCACAGCCTGGGCCAGCGCTGGGCTATGTGATGTTGGTAGTGTGATGCAGTGGCTTGAAAGTGGCCTCTGTGCTGGGTGCAGCTGTCATGCATTTGCCCTACCTGTACTTCCTAATGTAATTTGAGTACTGGGCATTGACATTGCATTCTGAGTCGTGGGCTTCAGGTATCGTCTGCATTGGGGTAGTCTGGGAAATCACATGGAAGGGAATGGCAGTGTGCCTAATCTGAGTTTGCTTTCATCAATGCGTGCATTGCCTGACCTCAGATTTGATGAGGCTTAGACATCTGACGCCAATGTGCTACAGTAGTTGTGCCCCAAAGTACAACATGGTGGATGGCATGAGCTCATGGCCATTGTGGACTGTTATGTTGGAGTCTGTATCTGTGTTGTCCCCTTCTGCTCCATCCAGATATGACAGTGGCAACATGTTGTGGGGTTCATCCTTGCCCACATCAGGGCCATAGGTGTGCTCAGAGCTATTTGTGTGTCTGGTTGAACGGAGCCACCGGCAGGATATTGTGCTGTGTGTTCATCACATGGCTCACTTATGCCTGGGTTTCTTGTTTACATGCACTGTTCGAGTTCAAAATTGAGGGTGCACAATGTTATTGCACAGGGTGGTGTGCAACATGTAGATTTCTTCATCTTCAGTGATGCTTTGCTTGAATATGTTTGTTCTGTTGATGCCAATGAACTGACCCTACATCTCTCTCTCTCATGCAGCATCTCCCGTGGGCACGGAAGGACAGGGGACGGACACCAGTGGTGAGGCATCAAGCACAACAGCTGCACACGAGCACAGTGACACAGATGTGACCAGCGCCTCGGAGGGGGACAGGAGTCTGCTGGAGGAATCACAGCCAGAGACGCAAAGCTCAATGTCATCTGACGCCAGCGGTGACGCATCCATGTTGGCGGGCACAGGGAACGGGGACTCTGCCTCCTCTTCCACCACACAGCGTACAGTGCCCACCCTCCCAGCTACTTCCACTGTTGCTGCCAGTGTTCGCACCAGTAAGAAGGGAGGAGTGTCCTTCACCCCAGGCACCGCTGCCCCTGCCCTTGTCCCCCCTGCTGCCATCAGTGCTGAGTCTGTGGACCTTTTGCGCCAGCTGTGTGTGGGCCAGACAGCTCTCCTCAATGCCTTCATAGACCACGACAAAAAGTTGGCACAGGTGGTTGCTTTCATGGAGGGCATACATTCAGACGTGGGTGGGCTACACCGGACTGTCCGCAGTGACGGCAGCCCTTCAACTGGCACAATCTCGGAGTCCAGCTCCAGTCCCTTTGTCCACCCCCCTGCCAGTGGCCACATCTGATGATAGTGACCACGCACAACAGACCTCAAGGTCAAGATACAGCACCCGCAGCACACAGCAGCAGCAGCCCAAGTGGTCCAGGGCGCAGACACCATCCCCACAGAAAACTAAAGCCACCCCAGAGCGCAAAGACATAAGCCCGTCAGGCGACACCAAGGGCCACAAAGCCAAGAAGCAGACCTCAGGGTCACATGCCTCAGAGGCATCCCTAGCCAAGGACTCTCCTGTCCCAAAAGCGTCTCGCAAAGACAAGCAGACAGTTTCCGTGCCCGCTGAGAAGGTGGTGCCTGCTAAGAGTACACATAAGAAGAGCTCCAAGGCAGATTCACCCACAACCTCGACTCCCATCCAAAGCCCTGTGAAGCAGGGAAAGGAGGGCACTGTAGGGGGAAAACCTGGTAAACAGGGGATGGAGGGGCAAAGGCAAGGCAGGCCAAGCAAACAGCTGGATCCAGCATGTCCCCAGAGGGAGGGCCACCGTCTGCACCTGATGCAGCTTTGGTGGTGGGTGTGCCTGTTGTGTCCGCACCACTTGACAGTAATCCCAAGACAGGGAAGCCATTTCGACTCCCCAAGAAGTGGAAGGGCACCCCTCCACAATCTCCCACCCACACTGTGTCTCACGGCAGCATGACTCCACCTCCACGTGCCACTACACCACCTGGTCCAAGCAGCCCTCCGGCTTCCCAAGCCACTGATGCCTCTACCTCAGCTGGGCCTCTCTCTCCCCGGTCAGGTCCTCCAACTGACCCCGACACACAGCCAGCTCCCAGTCCGACTGACAGCCAAGTCTGAGTGGTAGTCCCCCTCACACACCTGTCTCTCCCACAGCGGTGCCTGTACTGCCCATTGTTAGCCCACTGACTGTGTTGCTGACCATGGCAGGGTACAGTCGCACACATTCCCTGTGCAGCTTCTCATGGACTTACTCTGCACATTGGACTGGCCACTGGCCTTGTTGTTCACTGCTGTTTGCCCCTTGCCTGTGCAGCTTCTCATGGACTTACTCTGCACATTGGACTGGCCACTGGCCTTGTTGTTCACTGCTGTCTGCCCCTTGCCTGTGCAGCTTCTCATGGACTTACTCTGCACATTGGACTGGCCACTGGCCTTGTTGTTCACTGCTGTTTGCCCCTTGCCTGTGCAGCTTCTCATGGACTTACTCTGCACTTTGTGCTGGCCACAGGCCTTGTTGTTCACTGCTGTTTGCCCCTTGCCTGTGCAGCTTCTCATGGACTTACTCTGCACTTTGTGCTGGCCACTGGCCTTGTTGTTCACTGCTGTTTGCACCTTGCCTGTGCAGCTTCTCCTGTAACTACTCTGCCCTTTGTGCTGGCCACTGGCCTTGTTGTTCACTGCTGTTTGCCCCTTGCCTGTGCAGCTTCTCATGTAACTACTCTGCCCTTTGTGCTGGCCACTGGCCTTGTTGTTCACTGCTGTTTGCCCCTTGCCTGTGCAGCTTCTCATGGACTTACTCTGCACTTTTTGCTGGCCACTGGCCTTGTTGTTCACTGCTGTTTGCACCTTGCCTGTGCAGATTCTCATGTACCTACTCTGCCCTTTGTGCTGGCCACTGGCCTTGTTGTTCACTGCTGTTTGCACCTTGCCTGTGCAGCTTCTCATGTAACTACTCTGCCCTTTGTGCTGGCCACTGGCCTTGTTGTTCACTGCTGTTTGCCCCTTGCCTGTGCAGCTTCTCATGGACTTACTCTGCACTTTCTGCTGGCCACTGGCCTTGTTGTTCACTGCTTATTGCCCCTTGCTTGTGCAGCTTCTCATGGACTTACTCTGCACTTTGTGCTGGCCACTGGCCTTGTTGTTCACTGCTGTTTGCTCCTTGCCTGTGCAGCTTCTCATGTAACTACTCTGCCCTTTGTGCTGGCCACTGGCCTTGTTGTTCACTGCTGTTTGCACCTTGCCTGTGCAGCTTCTCATGTAACTACTCTGCACTTTGTGCTGGCCACTGGCCTTGCTCTTGTCTAATATTGGTGCCTATCTGTGCAATATGTGAATAAAGACAGTTGCTCCTGTTGTCTGTTTTGTCAGTGTCCTTAAAGATTAAAGTTTTTTCTGTGTGTGTATGGTTTACTGTGCCACATGCTCTGTATGCCACTTCAACATTGCCAATGGCTTGTCTCACTTTTTCTAGTTTTTACAGGGGTGACAGGGACGAGTTCTTCCAGACTCTGATACTTGTGGATGCAATGATGGTGGTTTTAGATGAAATACTGTTGTCATTCTCATTCTTTGTTCATGTTAGCTATATTGTACACATGTCAGGTTTGGAGGCACTGCCAGCACAGAGTGGGATTCTATCCACAGGATTGCAGGCAGGCTGGCCAGGGTCATCATGTATGTGTGATCTTACTTTATGTGTGCCCAGCAGTGTAGGTGTATAGTCATCTTGTGATGGTCAGTCATCCTAGTCACATGAGTTACTTTCAATGTGTGCACTTGGGTGGTCAAGAAGTGTGCAGTGTGAAGGGGGTGACTTTGTCGTGAGTGTTGATGTGTGTGTGCATCTGCAATGTCAACTACACACATGTGTCACCCAGGAGTAGAGTGCCTGTTTGTGTAATTGTTCAGCCCTGTGATTGTGATTGTGTGGGACTGGTATGTTTGGTGTGCACACACTGCTTGGTGTGCATGCAGTGCTGTGGGTGTATGTTGCCTTGTCCTTGCCTGGTGTGCATCCCCTGATGTCCTGCTGTGTTTGCAGTGTGATTTATTGGCATGTGCATCTGTTGTGTGTTTGATGTGGCTGTGTGCAGTGTTTGGGCTGTGTTGTCTCTTGCAGATGACAGATGCTCTGTGTGTGGTGTTCTATTTGCATGTCAGTGTGTGTGTTTTGTTGGTGTGGTGTGTTTCATTCAGATGTGTGTTGCCAGTGTGGTGTGCCTTACTTGTGTGTCTGTCACATGAACTTAGGTCTATTCTAGTTCCTGTGCTTGTGTTAGGTGTGTCTTTGTTGTTTTCTCCTCTCATATTTGAGCTGTCTCTTGTCATTCTTGTGCATGTGCAGGCATGTGGTACACTGTGACATCATGTTGACTTGATGGGTGGTGTGGTATGTCTGTCTGTGTGTCATTGTAGGCCCATTTCTCCCAGTTTGCGTCCATGATTGTTTTGTGATGGTGCACTTCTTGTCTGTGTTGTGGTATGTTGTCTGTGCATTGTTCCTGACTGATGAGGTTGTGCACTCCTGTTCTGTCTGTGCTCCCATTGCCTTTCCACAGTTTGGCTGCACAGGTCATGTCTGGTCTTGTTGTGCTTCTGTGTGTGCTTTTGTTGAGTTATGTGTTTGGCTGTTGTTTTTGTGCAGACATTGGTTCTGGCATCCCTGTGTGTGTGTGATGTTTGTGGGTACCCCAGGGCGTGTGATTGTTTGTCTGTGTATTGACTGGACATTATTGACACCCTTCTGTGTGTCTGACACTGGTGTTGTGTGCTGCAGGTGTGATGGGGGGTATGTGTGAAGATTCCTACTTGTGTTTGACAGTCATGGAGTGTGTCAATGGGCCCTGTGTGTTGTGCTGCTGACATGCTCCTGTCAAGTAGTTGGATACATATGTGTGGCTGTTCACTGTTTGACTTCAGGGCCTTCCTTTCATCCCTGTGCCTATCCATGGGTTGCCTTGCTGTCTCCCTGAGTTGTTGCACTGAGGTGACTGTGGTTTGACTTCACTCACTGTGCCAGCCATATGTGATTTGATGGGCTGAGGGTGTTCTTATATGTTCCTTGTCTTGCATGTGATGTACACATGCTTGGTAGTTAGCTCCTTGGCCTTCCAATTGTGGGCACCTCACTTTAGCTTTCCTATATGTTGTACTCCATTGCTGCTGGCATGTGGTCTGTGTATGTGGCTGTGTGTCAGTGTGGGGTATGTCTGTGTGACTTGGCAGGCTGTGTGTCCAGTGGAGTGATTGTTCATTATCTGTGTGTGTGTTCATTTTCTGCTTGGACTCAGTTTTCTTGCCATGTGTGTGGTGTTGTTGTGGTGTGTGGGTTGCCCTGGCCCTGTGCTTCTGTGCTGTGTGTTCCTCTGCAGCCACTCCTGCTGTGGCTGTCTCCCTAGTTGTTTGGTGTGTGGTGCAGGGTGTTGGTTCACCTGGCTTGTTGTTGTGCATGGGGGAGCACAGGAGGGGCACATGCCATGTCCCTTCATGGGGTGGGGGCCTAGTGTGTGGAGGGTGGAGGTGTGGCCCTGCGGTCTTTGTGCACTCCCATGCCTGGCACTGGCCCTGCCTTCTGCATTGTGTGCATGTTTTCCCGCGTCTTCACCGCTGCGGTGACGTGACCGGGACATTACTTCATGATCGCGGTAGATGGGTGACCTGGATGCGGAGGGGTGATTTGGTAACAGGTAGGACATGTTTGGGTACACTTGTGGATGTGCTCCTGTCCCCACCAGGGTGTCTGGTGTGGACAGGAACCCTATATCAGCCCATGAGTTGTGTGTTGTGGTTGTGTGCGGAGTTGTGTTATTGCGTACCTGCGGCGTCGTCCGCGACGGGCCATGAGTTGCTGGTGATGTATCAGGTACAACACCGGGAAGACGTGTAGAGCTGGATCCATTGCGGTCGGGACCGGGTGGAAGGGACCGGGACTCTGGTTTCGCGCTCCGCTGTGGTGCTTCCGCCGTCTTTGGTTGGGTGGTTTCTCCGCTGCGGTGCGACTGGCTGTTTGGGGCATCCTGATTTGTACGGCGGTCGGGACGTCATTCCGCACGGCGGTGAGTCTCCATTGGCTCCCACTGCCGCGGTGGCGGGCGCACTTTGATGGCGGTTTGCGTCGCACCGCGGCGGACGGGAAATGGGCTATGTTTGGCCATACTAATATGGCGGGCGTGAGGACCGCTGCTGGCATGCGGAAAAAAGCATTTTCCGCCACCGCCAGCACCGCGGTGGTGCCTCCGCCCGCCATCGTAATAGGCCCCTATATTTCTGCAAATGATATTAAACACTTCGATATTTTTAAAATCGATATTACTTACCTTAAGTCGATATTCTTGACCACGATATTCTTGCTGTCGATATTTCTGACCCACAATATTAATGACTCGATATTTGTGCAACTCGATATTTTGTACTCGATATTCTGTCTCTGCACCGATAATATTTATCTGATGGACGATAAATTGTTTGAACACTTGAGCAGGGTGAACAACATAATTGTTGGTTTTGCCAATTTGGGCTACAAATTTAACTTCAAAAAATCAAAAATTGCCCATCTCAGCGTCCTACTTTTGGGATATGAGCTGTAAAGTTAAGGCAAAAGCCTGGCCGAATTGTTTTTAGAAAAATGCGCGCTAATCCAGCCTCCAAAGACTCTGAAGGGTTTACAATCTATTTTACGATTTCTAAATTTCGGCAGAACATACATTCAAGACTACGCAGAAAGAGTCAAACCTTTCTACGACCTAATCAGACCAGATTTCACAGCAAACAAGTGCCTCCAAAAACATACAGACACTCTACGTTCAGTTCAAGCTGACATGATAGCTTCAAAACACTTGCAGACACGAGGAAACGTCCGCTACCTGGTAATACGGGTCGTCTCCGGGTTATCAGGGTATACCTTCATCACGTTCAATGAAGGTGAGACAGTTCGAATCGCATACAAATCTCATTTATACACAAATGCTGAAAATCGATTTGCAGCAACAGAAAAAAAACTGACGGCAGTGCAGACTGCTGTAGGGAGAGAAAGAGCACTAGCACAGGGGAAAAGCATCATCATTGTAACCCCTATACCAACTTTAAAAGCGGTAACAAAAGCCACCATTCCAAATGCAAAGGCATTGCATCCACGATGGATACAATGGGCTAATTTTCTCACTGCAACAGATGTAGAATACAGATATGATCCTACATTGAGAACACAAGCATTCCTGCAGTACGAACAAGAATGCCCTCTCCTGAATGAAATCTTGCCTTTAGATCAGTATGAATACATCATTTACACTGACAGATCTGCTCAGCCCGCCATAGGAAGTAAACTGCAATATAGCGCCGCATGTGCTATAGTGAAAGGTCGTATGCGGGATGGTAAGTTCCATCCCAGCAATACTACAACAGAATCTCTAGGAGATTGTACAGCGAAGCTGGCAGAACAAAAAGCCCTGATACTAGCACTACAGTATACGGATTGCTAATTCCCCACACTGATTGTGTGCGATTCATTTTACTGTGTGCAATCTTACAATGAATATCTTCACTACAGGGGCCAGAATGGGTTCAGAGTCGCCAAGGGTTGCACGATAAAACATAACTTGTTATGGGAACAAGTGGCGGAGCTGAAAGAACGCCTGCCATGGGCTCAAGTTATTCACACCTTGAGTCATCAGCGTGTTGGCATACATGTTGAAGGGAATTCACTGGCTGATGAAGCCGCCAAGGCGACAGTGCAAACTGCTGCCGTTGCTGCAATCACTCATTCACACACGAGAATAGACAGAGATATACTAGTAGCTATCAATGCCACAAAGAACGGCTCTGCCGTCCTGCCAAAGGCTTTCCACTCAAGTACTCCTACAAGTTAGATGCGCATAAAACACCGTATGCTCAAATTCCAGGAGTGGGGGATAGAGTAATACCAAACAAAGACCGCAGATTAGGTTTAATTCTAGCTGCACACAAGGGTCTAGGCTCTGCACACGCAGGAGTCACTGCAACAATTTCATTATTGAAGCAGCATTACTGGTGGTCGGGGCTGACAAAACAAATGAAGGACTATGTCCTGAAGTGCGATATTTGCCAGCAGTTGAAGGGTTCTACCATTCAACAGCCACCACAAACACCACTACTGATTTCAGACAGACCTCTCGCATGTGTCTATTTGGACCACTGCGGCCCCTTAAATTCAGACGGGGCTTACAAGTACATCTTGGTGGCAGTGGATTCATGCTCTAGATTCCTATGGGTTTGGCCCCAGGGCTCGGCTGACACTAGAACTGTTATAAAAGATTTGCAAGTCTTCATCAGGACATATGCAATTGGCACGTTACATTCCGACCGTGGCCCTGCGTTTAGCTCTAGGGCTTACAAGGACGCCATGGAAAGTATTGGCGTGGCCTTGCAGTACTTCTCTCCCTACCATCCTGAGGGAAATTCGGTGGTGGATAGGGAAAACCGGGACTTAAAGCAATCCTTAAAAGCTGGAGTATTAGGTGCGGGTGGTAGTTCGGTCAATCACCTATACAGGGTCCAGAGGGCACTCAATAATATGCCAAGAAAATCCTTCGGAGGCCGTACTCCTTATGAAATCCTGTTTGGGACAAGCATGTGGGTACCTGATCTCGACTGTACCAGCACAGTGGCGGATGCAAAACCATTTGAACTGAATGACCGTTTGGCTGTTTTACAGGAACTCAATGACTTCCGAGCGTTACAAAGCAACGTGCAAGTCAAACGCACTGCCACTGGAGAAGTGAAACCAGTTCCGGAAAGACCTGCCTGGGTTCCGCAGATTGGGGAGCTGGTCAGTGAAAAGATCGGGGACAGAAGAGAGTTTGGGCCATCATACTGAGCACCTGTACCCGTCCTGGCGGTTGTGGGAACAAGAACAGTACTTCTTCCACCTCTTGCCCGCAAAAAAGACAAAAGATTTGTCTCCATTGATCTGAACAAACCGCTTCATGTGGCCGATTCTCAACAGTAGGCCGCGTGGGGTCCTGAGTAGCCGCAGATCTCCTCTTGCTACTATATAGGAAGTTCAGATGGAAAGACTTTCAAGACTCCACTACACAAAGTGAAGGAGTACCAAATAATGGAGCACAAATCGTTCCAGTTGAAATTGAAAAACATCAAGAAGAAACAACAATGCAAGTTGCAATTCGGCCCAAAAATGATGTCTACATTAATGTGCCTTCAAACGACACATCTGCCAGTTCTACAAAACCTGCGGGGCTACAAAAGATAGATCGAACTGCGTCTGGCTACTTCATCAACTTCGATGATTTCTCCTCAGATCCAAGTGAACCTGATCAAACGCCACCCATTTCAAAGAAAGAGAAATTTCTACAATTCTGTCTTTTGCTCAAAAAGACGTAGGGGCCGATTACAATGGCGAAAGGACTGCCACCGCCAGCCGTGCGGTGGCTGGCCCTCCGCCATCAGATGACGATTCCCCACCCGTCAAATTAGGATGGCGGGGGAAATCGGTCCACGACCTTGGCGGGCGCAAAGACCGCCTGCCACGGATCCGCCACAGGCAATCGTTCCGATTGCCTGGCAGAGCGGTCTGCATCTGTAAAATGGTGGCAGTGCCTAGCAGGCACCGTCCGCCAAATTACGATGCTGGCTTCAGCCAACCTTTCCACAGCGGTGGCACCGCTTGGATAGGCTGGCGGGATTGGTTTTGGGGGCCCGTTGCGGCCCCCCTTGGGTTGGGGGAGGTGGTGGTGCACTGGGGGGAACCTTTGGTACCCCCCTGTATTTCCCTGTACTTATCTCCCAGAACGCTCTGCAGTACAATCTGTGAACTTGGACTCTGAAACCACATACGTCATCACAACGTGAACAAAGAGACTTGTCCCTGGTGAACATTACAGCAATTCCAGTACCTGATGGTATAGTTTGGGATAAAGTTTCATATGATGTATATGGTCCCACTGAACATTTGAAAATTCCACATGTATTCAAAATTTCTTTAAATGATTTCATTACCCCAGTACACTCTCTGATGATTGGGACATTGAGACTGTAAATACTATGCTGACAGATTTAGAACAGTCTGCTGCATTTTCTTACAGGGAATTGTATGAAGATACAACTGATTACGATACCATGTTTTGTAACCAGCATTATGGTCATCAATTTTTGCATAGAGCAAGTGTGCCACGCACTGCTAACATTTACCATCAATGGGAACATTGCCCAACAACACCAAAAGGTAGTTCTGCCACATTCGCACAGAAATTTACATACTTTTCAGGGTTCAATACATCAGACCCAGAATCGTTTTACTACAAACTTGCACAGACTAATGCAACAGCGAAAAAGATTATGCTGACTACTACTAAACTGATATATTCAGCACCTTTTATCTCCCAACTGTCTATACAGGGTTTCGACTATTGGAGAGACACCATAGACACAAAATCCATCTGGGGGACAAGAGAGTGGCAGGTTCAGGGAACTGAGGCTTTATTTAGAGCTTGCCTCATACCATTACAGATGATTTTCCTGAACAGAACGGTACAGCAGACTACCTGTTACGGGTTTGCTAAAATTAAAGACCTGAGAACACCGAGCATCCCCTCACCCACGCCTATTAAGGGTATCTCAAATAACACACTAACAAGCGAGGGGACACATGGTATAAGTACATACAATTCATCATCTCCCGATTGGAAGGGTTGGTTGGTTTGGCCTGTAGACATGAATATGTGTAACTCAAGATTCAAGGGTACCACCGAAGGGTTTAATATCCATAGGCCCGACCCACGCTATGTACACATAGACGACCCAGGGATAGTGACTTCCTATAGTGTCGGGAAGTTGTGCCTTGATTGGCTAAAGACCTCAACACTATCACAGGTGAAACAACACTTGTCCCTTCTGTCAGACAACATGGATCTTAGGGATTTCTTGTTAGGTACCAGGAAACCACGTATGGAACGCTTCTTATATGACATCTATAATGAGGTTTGGAAGGTCTCCCAACAGGAAGCTGCTAAGAGGCTTCGTGAAATCGATAGAATTAACCTAGAAAAGGCCTTAGCTATGGTCGACAACGGCATGACCACACTCTCGTCTCATATTTATTCACTGGGCAACATTGTGTCCTCAGCTATCGATATAATGGAGCAAGATTTATCCATTCTACAACATGGGCAATCTCAGATGCGCGCTATTATGTTTTTAAGCTGGACGCTTCAATCATTGCGTTCTGGCCACGTTCCATGGCGATACATTAAAGACACAAATCTGTTTTCGACCTACAATCTGACCAACAGACAAATGACCATGGCCGGCAGAGATGTGAAGTACACCATGCTGCTCATTGAAAAACTAGAGAAGTTACCTTTTACTGTAGCAGAATAACCGTCTACGGAATGGTTAATCCATGGCTATATCACACTGCCAATCACAACATTCCAATTCCAGTACTGCCTGAAATATCACCCAGTAGGCAGGTATGAAGCGTTGGGCGGAGGGTACATATGAGAAACCTGGGAGTTGCCATACACATATAGGTGCAGGAACAAGGACAGGGAAGTTTTTTTGAGTGGTTCAAACTGTGAAAAGGCCTTGAGTGGGTCTTTAGTGTGTAAAGAGGTGTCGCTGCACGGAGCGTGTAATGCGTCAATAGCAAACTTGTCCTGTTTCCTGAAGGGGTCCCCAGCTGCGGTAATTCATCCAGTTTTTGAGTTACTTTCTAATGGGAGTTACTTAATGCCGAATGACCAAGGCTACTGTGGTATGACGCCCGGGATTGCTTATCTAGTGACAATGGATGCCAACATCACTCGAGACATGGAGAGAACACTGCTGGAGCGACATTGTCGTGAGCGTTTGGTGTTATTCGTGGGTATACCTCGACTTCGAGAGTAGAGTGAACATTGGTTCCTGTCTTTCAGACAGGCCTGGCTTGACTGCATTCTGCCAGTCTTCTGCTGCCTCTTTTGCGGATTTGAACGCGTGTTGGACCTCTGTCTGTCACTTCCATCGGTTACGCCGCCAGACATAGACATGCTCCTGGCGCCTTTGCGGGCCCACGTGCACAGTTGTCCACAGCGTATTCCCATGTTGATGATGGCGTTGCTAGAGCCTCCACGGGACGCTTCAGCTCCTGTTGGAATGGAGATCGGCTCCATCACGGATGTGCAGGCATCAGTCTCAGGCACACAGGCATCTAATTCTTCCCCGACGGCTGCCGTGGGAACCAGAGATGACCACCTCTGTTCACTTGATATCATACTGGAGGTGCTGGAAGGACTGCCTTCTGCGGATGACATGTTCAGTGATGTTGAGTCTCCAGCGCAGGGTTCTTAAACAATCTGGCCTCTTCTGTGCTGGGAACGTTTGGCAAGTTTTTAAAAACATCTACCAAATTGAAGGTCGAACTGACTTTGTTTTCATCATTTTTTTTCTCTCTCTCTCTGCTCTGTCTGAGCATAGTGACTCTCAAGGTGCTCAGAGAAACAATGCAATCGTATATATATATACATATATATATATATATATATATATATATATATATATATATATATGCTTATAATGTAAGCATTTTTCTAATGATTTCAAGAGCATAAATTCGCTTGTGATAAGGAAGATTATGAACTTGGCCAAATCTTCACGTTTGCACGTAGATACGATAATGTGAAAAAACTACGATCCAGTGCAATGTCAAAACCAGCTTTCAGTGCGACTGCAGAAGTACAGGAAAATGCAAGTAATCCTGAATCATCTGCCTTAGACCTTAACTCACTCACGAGTGGCAATGAATCAGAGGATGAAAGGAGCACTGCACGCAGTATGATTGATGAAAGAAATATACTGCAACCCGGTGAAGAGTTGAATTTTTTAGCACAGGACCGTCGACAAACGCTAAGGCCTCGGAATCCACGGAAACAAGCAGAGCAAGAAGAAATAAGAAGCGAAAAGCAAGGCGCAAAATCAGAGGCGCCAAAAGCAAAAAGAGTGCAATGGCGCAGGCGCTAAACGACAACACCATTGTCAATCTTTCATTAACAACCTTATCAAAAGCGGAAAATCAAATCCTGGCCCTTGGACTCTCCTTTTGCCCGGAGAGCAACTTCAGTTATGGCAAAACAAGAGTCGACATATTCAGCTATATAAGAAGATTAAAACTTAAAAAAATCATTATGATCAAAGATGGTAACAGCGAACAAAGACAAGTTGAACGAAATGTAACTAACGACAATACTACTAACAGCAACCTTCTAGCATCAGATGCCCAGATGCTATTAACTCTACATGAACTAAGTGTAGAAACTAGCCAAGGACCGGATGGTCATCAAATGCAAAGTTCTACCCAAGAAAGATTGGGAGCTCTAATTACAACGCAACCGAGTGCTGGGATGAGTCAGTTCAAAAACAAATCTACTTTTTTGCCCATGATGCCAAAAGATGCGATCGACATCTTCCATGAAAGGGTCACGGAAGACCTCAAACAACTATACTACAAAGTATGCCATACTAAAAGGGTTAAGAAACATCATGAACTACAGTATGAAAATTTAATAAATAAGCTGAAAGAAAATCATGAAATTGTAATCAATAAATCGGACAAAGGAGGTAATCTAGTAATTTGGCCTCGGAAGGACTACATTCTGGAGGCACAGAGACAACTCAGCGATACCAACTGCTATGAGAAAGCACTGATGGCCGATTTTAAAAAGGCAAAAGAAACATTGAAAAAGGAACTATTGGCATACAAAAGACAAGGCTTGATATCAAATCAGGAATTTCAATTTTTACATAATGAATTCCCAGTGATTCCTACTATGTATCTAATCCCCAAAATACATAAAAAAGTGTCACCACCACCAGGGAGGCCTATTATTTCTGCCATTGGGGGAGTGAGCGAAAACATCAGCAGATACGTGGACTTTTATCTCCAGAATCATGTGCAAAATCTCCCCACATATGTGAAGGATACTGGGGACTTTCTGAACAAACTCAGTCAAATAAATTGGAAAGAAAGATACTTATTGATTACTTTAGACATTGAATCACTTTACACTAGTATTGACCATTACACCGGAATGTCAGCAGTCAAGCACTACTTGGACACTCGACCGTTATGTTATTATAATCACAACATTATGTTATTGGAGCTGATAAAGTGGTGCCTGTTCAATAATTTTTTTATGTTCAGCAAAGATTTGTATATACAAAAGAGAGGAGTTGCCATGGGAGCCTGCTTCTCCCCCAGCTACGCGTGTCTACATGTTGGCTGGTGGGAGGAGCGGGCTCTAAGGGGAACCCATGCTGAAATGTTCAATACCCATGTGATAAGTTGGCTTCGTTACATTGACGATATTTTTGTTGTATGGGATGGGGATCAAGAAAGTGCAGAAATGTTTGTGGTGGCAATTAATGACAACAATGCCAACCTAAATTTCACATCATATATAAGCCATAATAGTGTTGATTTTTTAGACACAACTGTCTATGTGAAGGAAGGTAAATTAGAAACAACACTGCATAGGAAACCCACTTCGGGGAACTCCACACTACATGCTAAAAGTGCACATCCCCAGCATTTAATAAAAAGTATCCCGTATGGAGAATTACTTAGGGTAAAAAGGATTTGCAGCACAGAGGAGGAACTAGCCAAATGCTCACAAGCCTCGATAGAGAGGTTCAAACAGAGAGGATATAGTGACAAAATTCTCTCAGAAGCTAATAAGAAAGCTAAATTGCGTACCAGGGAATCATTATTATCCAGGCAAAATCAGAGTAATAACATAATTGAAACGCCTTCACCGAATAATACATCCAACTCTAATGAGAATGCAATACCCAGATTAATTACTACCTTCAGTAAACAACAAAGGCAAATAAGGGGGATAATGAATAAAAACTGGCCTATCCTCCTCACGGATGGGGTGTTAGCACCTAAGTTGCCCAACACTCCTACTCTGACATTCAGACGGGCCAAATCCATGAGAATGGATTTGGTGAAAAATAGCCCAGAAATTATTCCCAGTACCACGTGGCTAAAACCGAAACAGGGGTTTTTCAAATGCTCAACATGTCGGGCCTGTAAATTTGGAGAGAATAAAACCCATTACACAGTACCTTTCAGTCCCAAAGAAAGACCTATTAGAGGGCATTTCACATGCTGCACGGACTATGCGGTGTACGTGCTCACATGCACATGTGGCCTTATCTACATAGGGAGCACGAAGTTACAGGTGCATGTGCGCATCTTACAGCACCTGCGTGCCATAGTTAACAATGACTCAAACTATCCGGTAGCGCGCCACTTTAAAGCCATGCTTGAGAACAACCTCAACTGTCTCAAATATTTTGTAATTGATGCCGTCCCAGCATTACGCCGAGGAGGCAACAGAGAACGCAAGTTGAGGCAATTAGAGACACGTATGATCATAGAATTCGACAGCAAGGCCCCCTCAGGATTAAATACGACTGAGGATCTCCATAATTTCTTGTAAGGATTTCTCCTGTTTCCCATCTTTCGTATCATGTAACCCTCATATATTTTAGTCAGTGTACTAAATATTTGACTCTGTGATAGTATGTACTTGGAGGTCAATTATTACTGTATACAAAAGTACTAATTTCAGCCTCACACAATTTGTTTTACCATCTATCTTACTATTGTTTTTAAGATAGGGGGAAAAAAGCCCCAGAAAAAGATTGTTTTAGATGTGGTTTCGATTTTCTTAACTATTTATTACTTCAACTTTCTCAGTACTGTATTATTTGGTTCAGCACTTAGCACTTTATTCTTGCACGGTTTGCACATGGTCAAATCTTTGCACAGGTTCAACAGTACTGTATTGCGCTATTTGCACTATGTTGGTAATCATTAGGTTTTAGTCACTTTTTAGTTGATTTAATACATATCAACATGTTTCCAAGGCAGACAGAACATAAAAATAACCTGGATGATATGAATGTCATTATGTATAGAAGCAAGGAGTGTACAGCGGATTTAGAGAATTTTTTTTGCATTTTAGCTTTTTATCTGGGGTATATAACAGATGTTGTTAGATGTGGCATTTAAGCATAATAGTGGGTCCAAGATAGAAATGACTTCATAACGACGACAATCTGTATGAATTTAAATACCGATATTAGGCTCTATCCGTGATATGTGATGAACATAATAGCTATTACTTTCCTTCGCTGTAGCCCCAATGCATTGATGCAAGAAGTCCGTACGTATTTCAATCTATCAGTATGGTATGTTTTATAAATGTATTTGCACTCATCATATCTTCAGTCCTACTATTTAAAAAAAAAAAGAATGTAATTGCCGAATGGCATTAAAATGTTCTTTTACACAATGTAATCATTATCACTGCCTTGGACTCATATGTATTGAACATTGGAATTGACCATGAGTCTTTCCTTTATGTTCGTTGGGGGTCATGTGACACTTGGAGGTGGTACAAATTAAGTCAATGCAACGCTGTTTTTACATGTGATCAAGGCCGGTTTTTCCGGCCGAAACGCGTAATGACTATTTTGTGAGCAATAAATCAACTTACGCCAAGCAAAAGTGGAGTTCGTGCTTTCTTCATCGCCGTAAGGAGGTTGAGGAGGGGAATCTTTTTGAATTATATATATATATATGTTGTACCAGGGGTAACGTTAATAATAAGGCCAACAAGTTGAAAACTGTTTTATCTAGGCAGTTGAAAATAAAAGTGATATTGTATAGAGTTAAGTTTCAACATTATCTAAATTGAATATAAGGATAACCAATCAGTGTCCTTAAAGATTGTTGTGTCTGTTTTCCATTGAATGATAGAAAGAACTGGTCTTTTAGGATATATTACAAGTACTGTAGTGCACTTGCACTTTATATTAGAAAGCTGCTATATATGGCTGCTAATAGGACAGGTAATTGCACTTGTATCAGCACTTGGGATATTGGTGGATATATATGAAAGTACAATAATGAACTAGCACTTTATTGCGTAAGTTTGCACTATCTGACCAAATAACAAAATTGTGTATATAGATCGCAGGCACTACCATGCTTTTAGTCTCTTTGAAATCCTTTTATATCTTTTAAGGAATTTGGTGGAACTTTATGAAGGTTTTTACAACAAAATCTTTTATTTTAGATCACGGCAGAATGATATCCAATAAGAACATTGAAAGAAATGTACTCAAGTGAATATTGAGAAAATTGTTTATATGGATATAAACTCTACATCCAACTTCCCAGGGCATGAGGGTTTGAAAACTGAAATTGTTATAAACATGACCTTGTTTTTTAATAACTGTATTATAAAACAGTTACCTGTTGGGTTTTAGATGCCCCCTTCCCTTTTTCTTCCTCTTTTTAATGATGAAATAGGTCATTTTATCATTATTATTGAATATTGAATTGCATTGATTCATGACTACTAAATGATAATGCATGGATCTGTGTAAGATTGATGCACAAAATACCATAGGGAAAGTGACCCCAGTGTGAGGTTATAACATGGGTTCACGGGCATTTGCCTGTTATTGGGTTCTTTTATATGTGCATAGAATTATGAAAGATAATCATGAATGAATAAGGATTTATTAATGAAATTTTGCACTTGCACTTTAACAGAAACGCGATTTTGCACAAAGTGAAAGATTATATATTTCAACCGGTAATTGTTTTTATGGTTTTATAATGAACCCCTGTGTACAAAATGAATTATTCTGCCTTTAAATATTGCGCACTCCAATTTTGAAAAACGAAGTGACTGTAACTAATGAGTTGTGCCGACAAGAAAGTCTGTTTTCATGTTTCATGAAAAAGCATCATGTGATCGGGGCACTCTGCTGGCTTTTACTTTAAAATGCACGTTAAACAGGAAGTGATCACTGTGTGATCAAGGCAGTGAATGCCGAAACGCGTCACAGCGTAATTATGGAATAAACGCTTGATTTCCTGAAATCTCCCCATGTCGGTGTCCGGTTCTTGGTGCGGAGAAACGGATGTGGAGTTCATATATATATATATATATATATATATATATATATATATATATATATATATATATAGAACCTTTTTAGAACACTTTTAGGGGAAGATGTTTTCTGCTTTTCTGAACAACTTTTTAAACCTTTTTAAGTGCCTTTTAGTATATTTTAATATACATGATTTATAATGCCTTTTTATAGCATTTATTTTAGCATTACCTAGCTGACCTTGTTGACCTTTTGTTGAGGAGTGGGTGTCATGTCCTTTAGGATACTCCCATCATGTACATACCAATTACATACATTTTGTCCCATCCACACAACATAACAGGTCTACACAGGTGACCTTTTACCTAGTAGCTCGTTTCTGTCTTTTCGACAACAGGCTCTCGGTACCCTATCTTAATCCCTGTACTTGACGTACATAAACATGTCCTCAGGCACAGCAGATTTATTCTTTATAAGGGTCACCTCTTTTTTTCATCCATGGCCAACAGCCAGCTGTGCATGAGTGTTTTTGTTTAGAAAAGGATTAGCAAGGGATTAGTGAATGTTTTCAAAACATATCGATTCTGGACGAAAACCTGGAGTGACCACTTTAGTATAAAAGACCCTCACTCCCCCATACAAATTAGAGGAGAGGAGATTTCCTTCAGGTTGGACCGAGACTCTGCAGGCTGATTCTTCGATAAGCAAAGACCTGACATCCCTTATGGGGTGCCATCCTCGACGCAGAGACAGGGTCCTTCATTCAGAACCATCAGGTGAGGGGTTAGTACTTCCCCGGGTTATTCTTGGCTCCATTAGGATCTATCCTGACATTTACATACACATGCTTCACCTACATATCCAAGCTAGGTACATTTAGCATCGTAGGAGTACGCCAACGCTATTGTTTTATATAATCTTCTTTTATTCATCTTATTAGCACTATGATAGAAATGTATCTGCTATTTACGATATTGGTACTAGCGATCACATTTGTCTGCTCCTGTCTTTTGATTGTCGCAGCAAAAATGTTTCACACTAGACTGACGCTCGACCAATAAATACTTATTGAAACTGGTCCAATCGTCATTCTATGTGTATTCTGAGAAAAGTAAGCACGAGTGACTGAGCGAAAGATACCATATTGTTTTCCACGATACCTGAGGAATCAGGGTTGTCATGTTCGGTGGTTGCCAGAAACTACACACACCACTGTAGAATACAGGGGGGTGGTAGTGGCACCGGAGAGCTAGCTGGTCTAACGGCTGACTCATCCTGTGGGGGTGTCCAGAGTCTGTCTGCACACCAAGCCCTCAGTTTAGGTGATCCAAAACGCGCAGGTCCTGGGGGTCCTAGGAACTACACGACAATATAGTGGCATAGCGTGAAGTAGAGTGGCATAGAGTTGAGTTTCATACAGTGGAATAGCGTAGAGTGTAGTACAGTAGAGTGTAATGGTGTAGAGTAGAGTGTAGTGCTGCACAATGGAGTGAGGTACAGTGTAATAGCGTACAGGGGATTGTCATAGAGTGGAGTGGCGAATAGTGGAGTGGCATACATTGGAGTGGTGTAAAATGCAGTGGCATACAGAGGAATAGCGTACAGTGCAGTGGTGTATACTGAAGTGGCGTACAGAAGAGTGTCATAGAGTGGAACAGAGTGTTTTCCTCGCTCGTCTCAGCAACTTTAAGATGGTGAGCGCAGGCAGGGAAAATCTTACTCCAGACCATCTCCCAGCGAGATTTCTCAACGCGGGCGGTCGCGGATGGCCGCTACTGCTCGCATTGAGAAACCTTCCGTTTATGCTGAGGAAGCTGCCACTCAAGTAGAACATCTACTCGAGCGGCAGCTCTTGTGCTGTGCATGGTGCCGTTCGCACTGATTTTCCAACGCGGGACAAACACCCAGCACTAAAAATCAGTGCGAACGGCTTGACCTAACGCACTCCTCCGCTTGTGGAACTCCACGTAGCGTGCAGAGTTTTTGGGTCACTTTGCGGAGTTCCTCTTAGTGGAACTCTGCAAACTCCGCCCAGGCCTAGTTTTCAGTACATTGTTCTGCGTTTTGCATTCTGCGTTTCGCTGTGTTCTGGGTTTGGTTCTTAGATCTAGGTAAGTAGTAGGTTTTTTTTTTTGATAAACAAATTTTTATTGATTTGACACAAGACACCAGCAATTCATCACGACACCATGAAATCACAGCGTGCTGATTGACCCATTTTACAGAGACAGATGGACACAAGACAATATATCTTTGAACTTTCCCTGCGAAACTAAGCCATTCCCCCCAACCACTTCCCCCAGACCCTCCGATATTTCTTAGGACAACCGATATTTCTTAGGACAACCGCGTGCCTCATACATTGTTTTTTCTTGTGTAGCACACCAGTCAACCCCAGACTGCCAGCGCCCAACGCTTGGGGGGTCAGGGCACTTCCAGGAGGCCGCTATGTCTCTTTTAGCCACCACCATTGCCGTGGTAAAAAATAATTTCTCGTTCCTGGACCCATCCAACCCATCAGTGATACCCAGAATCGTGTGTTTTGGATCGTGCGGGACTTCCCACCCCAGTATTTTGGTAAGTTCCTGTTAGAACCGGGGTCACCGATTCTGACGCGGTAGCTTGGCGCGAGGCAGGAAGGCACCCGAAGGCAATGTGTTAAGCACTTGTGCAGCACACACTCACACTGACTCAATAATGCGCAACAATAAAGGGGGACACCACACCAGGCTTTGATGTAAAAACAAGATCCTTTATCTCATTTAAATTAGCAGTTGATGAGGCAGATAATCTTAGGCAACATTTCAATTCATTTTAGCTTCATAAAACTAGTGCGTAAATTTCATTCAAGCACATTAGAACAGTAGAACGTTACGCCATTAAAAAGGCAGTAGCAATAACCTCCTAGAAAAGCAGGTAACACTGTAGGTCATAGACTGTAGGTCAAAAACATAGACTTCAATGCATTTAGCGACATCCCATTAGCAAGGACTTAGATGCACCTTACACTGTAGATGAGGAGGAATCTGTATCAACCTAGGCGCAACCACATTCAGTACAGTGGGTGTCGCAAAGCAGGCAGGCCTACAACATAGGAACACTTTAACTCTTGGCAGGTGAACACAGGCTCAATTCATATAGATACATTCATTTCATTGGAGGTCGTAAGGTAGATGAATTACACAACATGGGAAACATGTCCCTCACTAAACGGTCTTAATGCAGGTACTTCAGCATATAAGCACGGCTAAGTATGCATGACATCAAGGCACATTTCAATTCAAAGGTGGCCTTACAGCCGGTAGGTATGCCTCACTGGTGACATCCCCCTCCGTACTATCCCCTTAGCAGGTGGGCAGGCCTAAGCTTTCTCACAGGGCCCAGCCTCGTGCACAGTGGAGGCAGTCAATATGTCAACATGAGGGCGACTGCTCCTCCCCAGGCACTCAGGACGATATGCGGGGGAAACTCTCCCGAGTTGGGGCCTTCGTGATGCGTGGACTCCCCCTCCCAGGCCTCCCGGGCTCACCTTACTGTCCCGGTGTTGGTGTAGGCCGGACACGACGCCCGCCGCCTTCTCCCCGGTCAGCCCGCTCTTGACTGCGCTTGGGGCTTTGACCGGGAGAGGCGGAGGAGTGTCCTGAGGTGGCGGAAGGGGTGATAGGCCTCACTGCAGAGGGGTGCGGCCAGAACCTGCGGCGTGGTACAGGGGGGCTTCCGTGTGCAGCGGAGCCCCTCCGGCAGCGATCGTTCGAATCTCGGGCCTCGGGGAAAGGCAGGCGGCAGGGGCCAATCCCAGCGCTGCTCCCGGGGGCGCGGCCGATGATGCGGTCAGCGCCCTCGTTGCTGGGCAACGCTCTTCTCGCGCTCTCAGGGCCCAGCGCGGCCTTCGCTGGAATCGGGGCAGCGATCTTGGGCGGAAGGCCCTCGCTATCCTTCCTCACAGCGCGGGGCCACCGCGGGGACCTCGGACACCGCAGCGCTTCTTCGCTCCTCTACGCCTGGGCCGCAGCGGTGAGTTCCTTGGCAGTGCGCTTTGATTGCACTCAGCGCGGGGGCCGAGGCGGTGATTCCGGTCACAGCGCTTCTTCCACCTCACGGCGCAGGGCTGCGGCGGTGACTTCTGGACACGGCAGAAGCGTGCTGCACAGCGCTCAACAGCAGGGCTAGTTCCCTTTGGGCCAGCGCCTCGCGGGCCGTAGATTCCTCGTAATGTAACGCTAGGGATGCGCACAATGTTGGTGGCAGGATGCAGGTTGTAGGGGGCCCAGCGCTACAAGCACAGCGCGTTACCTGGTGATCCTCCAGGGACAGCAGAGCTCACAGGGTCCTCAGCGCTTCAGTCCCAGCGCAGGTAGTTGAGGTTGTTTGGCTTGGTTGCAGTTTCTTGGCAGGATGGTAGTTCCTGGATTGTTGCAGTCAGTTTGTGGTGGTTGCAGTTACTTGAGGGAAAGGGGTTGAGTTGGTGGGCATAAGAGCAGGATGGTTCCCTGCAGGCACACTGGAGGTGGTTCCCTGGGTCCCCTCACGCTGGGCAAGGTCAGTGGGTGGAAGGTGTTCCTCAGCTATCTTAGCACAGCAGTGCCTCAGCCCCGTCAGTACCAGTAGTGTAGGCCTCCCCCCTAGGCCCGACAGCCTATACTCCGACGGAGGTTCCCCCAGGTCCAGTGGTGCCCCAATTGACTAAAAGGTTTCCCTCCAAACCTCTTATACCCCTAGGTCAGGTGACCCTCCTAAAGGCGGCAAAACATAACTCCTCCCCAAGCTGGAAGGTTCTAGAAGCTTCCCTCATGTCTGGCTATGAGGCCCAGAGGCGGGGACGGCATGGATACTGTATCATTATGTCCCAGCCTGATCCTGACTACTAGTATGTGTATGCAAAGGCCACTCCGCAGTAGCAGGGGCCTGTGGCAGCCATCTTAATAGGAGAGAGCAGCTGCACCTCAGCACTTTTTGGCAGTGGCAAGGCGCCCAGAGACCTAGGTCCAACAAAAATGTAGTGGCAAAAATGAGGCGCAAAAAGAGAAAAAAACGGGGTAAGACCACCCTAGGGCTGACAGGTCTAACAGTTCCTCTTCAATGTCGCCCCAGAACTGCGTCAAGCGTGGACAGGCCCATACCATATGGAGGAAGTCGGCTGGCTCATTGCCGCACCTAGTGCATGCGGGGGTCGGGCTAAGTCCTGCTCGGTGAAGGCGCACAGGGGTCAGGTAGGCCGCATGTAAATAGTAAAGCTGTACCATACGCAGCTTGGCAGAAGCGGTGACCGTCCTGGGGGCCATAAGGGCATCACGCCAGTCCTCCTCCTCCAGAGTGCCCACCCATTCCTCCCACTGATTACGCAGCCGGTCTAGGGATGCCGGGGTGTTATTGATCAGTGTACGGTAGATGCGGGAGATGCCACCTTTCCCCAGGTCCCCAAGCATAATCTGCGCCTCCGGCAGGCTATGGTCAGGAAGCCGTGTGCCGGTCGTGAGGTGTGTATGAAGAGCGTGTCGCAATTGCAGGTATTTATAAAACTGTGACTGGTGCAGGGAGTGTCTGGTTCGAAGATCCTCGAAGGAACGCATGTGATCGCCCACCCACACGTCCCCCAATTGCGAAATACCTATAAGGTCCCAAGATCGGAAACCCTGCAGCCCGTTAACTTCCCTGAGCCAATTACCCTGCCACAGGGGCGTGCACTGAGTCAGTTTATGTGTCCACTTAGTGTGTCGTAGCGTGGCCCGCCAAGCCAGCAGAGCAGAACGCGTCAATTCTGGTAGTCGGGACGGAATAGGGTCCCCATACAGCATAGACTGGACCCTGGCCAGACCCAGCTCACCCAACTCCAGCCTGTATGCCGGATCGGACCAGCCACCATTGAACCAGTCGTGTATGGATAGTAGGCGTGTGGCAAGATAGTACAGGTATAAGTGGGTCATCCCCAGGCCCCCATCGAAGGAAGGAATCCTAGAGACTTTCAGAGCCAGGCGGGCCCTCCCTTTCCCCCAGATGAACTTAGAGGCATGCTATCCAACTCTCGAAACCAGGCCCTCGGGAAGCAGAGATGAGTGTTCTGAAGAACGTAAAGGAACCTGGGGAGAATCATCATTTTAAAGAGGGCGACTCTCCCCATGGGGTTCAGGGGCAGTGTTTGCCACCTCTGGAGGTCCGCCTTGGCCTTCTTCACTAGGGGAGTGACATTGAGGGCCCAGCTGAGCTCGGGGAGTAGAGTCACCCATACCCCCAGGTATTTGAACGATTGGCGGCGGAGCGGTATATTGGACTGGCAGTCAAAGCATTCTCTAGACAAGTGGAGAGGGACCAGGACCGACTTGTCGGGGTTCAGCCGGAGGCCTGTTCAAAGGAATGTAGGATACGGAGACAATGTGGGCCTGATCGGGCGGGATCCGCTAAGTAAATGAGCACATCGTCTGCATAAAGGGCGATCTTGTCCGTCTCTGTGTTTGGCCAGTCCCAACCCTGCACATGCTCGTTCGATCGTATCAGGGCCGCCAAGGGTTCCATCACCAGAGCAAAGAGCAGGGGGGAAAGAGGACATCCTTGCCTTGTTCCCCTACGGACCGAGAAGGGTTCCGACAGGACCCCATTCACCAGGACACGTGCCCTAGGACGGGCGTACAGAACACGGACCAGACCCCGAAAGCTGGGACCAAAGCCCATCGTGTCAAGAACCGCCTCTAGGAACCCCCAGTCCACCGAGTCGAAGGCTTTCTCAAAGTCTACAAGGAGGATCGCTAGGTAGGGGGTAAGCAAGTGACGGTGAGCCAGGGCTAGTTGTAGCCTCCGGAGACAGTGCCGGGTACCGCGTGAGGGCATGAACCCACATTGGTCGGGGTGAACCAACGCGGACAAGTGGGGTTTGAGCCGCTGGGCGAGGACCGTGGCAAACAATTTTAGTTCCGTGTTGAGAAGGGAGATGGGACGGTAATCTGTACACCGTGGCGAGGGTGGCTGGGATTTAGGGAGAACCACTATGGTGGCCAAATCCGTCTCGGGAGGGAAGGAACCCTTTTCAGCCGCCTCTCGGAACAAATGTGCCAGGTGAGGAACGAGAGTGTCGCGATACAGAGCATAATATTCTTGAGGGAGGCCATCGGGGCCCGGCGTCTTGCCAGAGGAGGTAAGGGTGATCACCTCCCCAATTTCTGCTTGGGTGATAGGGCGGTCTAGATCCTCCTGAACAATGGAGGTCAGGCGAGGAAGGCAGTCGTTCCCAATCCCCAATAAGCCAGAGAGGGAGAGAGTTGGAGTTTTAGCTGCATAGAGTTGGTGATAGTAGGAGGCAAAGGCGCGGGCCATCTCTGTTGGGGAGCGGCACACCGAACCATCCCAAGCTATGATTTCGGGGATTATGCGATTCGCCCTGGGGTAGGTGGCTAGCCTGTGGAGAATTGAGCCGTTTTTGTCGCCCCAGCCGTACACCCTGGCGACGGATGAGCGCCAGAGGAGCTTAGCCGCATCTAGAGAAAGCTGCTGAAGCTCCGTACGAATATGGGCAAGAAGCCTCACCTCGGAGGCGTCCGAGGTCTGAGCGGAGGATCGTTCAAGGCGTAATGCCTGTGCCTCTCGCGAGGTAATCTGCTCTAGCTGCGCCTGCCGCTGGCGCTTGAGCTGGCCTTTGGCGACCCTTCTAATCGTGGCCTTGCTGGCCTCCCAAAGGGTGCCCGGTGAAGACACCGATCCCTCATTGGTCTGAAAGTAGAGCTTGAGTTCCTGTCCCACCACCTTCCGGAAGTCCTTGTCCTGGAGGAACCAAGCGTTTAATCTCCACGTCTGATGCAGTGAAGCGGGAGGGGAGCCCGCATTAAGTATCACCGGGGAATGATCAGAGATACCACGGGGAAGGATGGAAACATCTTGGATCTTGATACAATCAGTCGAGGGGACAAAAATCGCATTGATACGTGCCTGCGTGTGGTGAGCTGCTGAGGTATGTGTGAATTGTTTGGAGTGTGGATGCCAGATGCGCCACGCGTCGCAGAGACCTAATGATTCAGACGAGTCTACTCTGGGAAGGGGGGCCCGTCGTGTCCAAGTCAGGGGAAGAAACCGCATTAAAGTCACCCCCGAGGAAAGTGGAGCCCAAGGGCAATGAAGTCAGGAGGTCGGCGGAGTTTGCTAGGGTCTTGTTAACATCGATGGAGGAGAGTAGAAGGATACAAGGTTAAGGGGGTCACCACTCAGTGTGCCGCTTAGGGCCACGAAGGTGCCCTGTGCATCGTGGATTACTCGCGTGGTCACAAAAGGAAGGGAACGTTTCATCAGGATCGCCACCCCACGGGAACCTCAGGTGAACTCGTATCGCGCTAAGAAGGGGCAATGATTACCCATCAGATGCGTCTCTTGTAGCAATAGGACCTCCACCCCCAGGCGCTGCGTGTATCTCAAGACAGCCATGCGCTTAAGGCGGTCTAGAAGGCTGTTGACATTCCAGGACATTACGCGCCGAGAAGCCCTTACCAAAGGCGCATCAGGCATAGTGGCAGACGGTTTCAGTGGCGGGGGGAGGATCCACAGGGGAGCTCGGCCATGAGCTGGGTCGCCAGGAGGCTTGGTCTGGTACCCAGAGAGGAGTTGTGTCGTCCCACAGGGAGTGGAGCAGGGCATCATGTGAGTGCTGGTGCAACAAACCAAAGTAACAACAAAACACAAAGAATAAAACTCGGGACAACGGTCCCGCCACCCTAACCCAACCCCCACCCCCCACCCTATACTTCAGGAACGGAAGCATCTGTCGCCCTAACAGTGGAAAACTAACAAAGGACCAAACTAAAACGCTTGGGAATGGGGAAGCGTGGAGGACCCCTCCTCGTGACAGGATGTACATAATCAAGTCCGTCAGGAATAGAAACAGTGATGCATCAATACGCCATCTCCGGCTGCGGAGCCAGGCCCGGCAGGCAGAGACAAGTTCAAGCAGGGTCCCTGAGAAGCATTGGGCTAAATGAAAGATCCGTGTCCGGGAGGTCCAGCAGCGGGGGCCGAGGCGAGGCACCCCCAGGGTCTACGCGGCCGGAGGAACCAGATCGTACCACACCCAGGTGTTCTCCAGGAGGCGGCGCCGGATGCTGAGAAGAGCCCAACGGGAAGTCTGAGCGGGCTCGCCTCTGGCCGCGGCGCCTACGGGAGCGGTTGCGCTGATGCCGGGGGTGGGGGTCTCCAGGCGGGCGGACCCACCCTCCGCACCACCAGGCGATGAATTCCGGTCACTGGTTCGCAATGGATGCTCCTCCGTAGCCCAAGTCCAGGCCTCTTCAGGAGTGTCAAAGAATAGGGTCTTGTTGGAGAACACCACTCGCAGACGCGCCGGGAAGAGGAGCCTATATTGTATATTAAGGGCACGGAGCTTTTGCTTGACTTCGCTGAACGAGCGGCGCTGACCCTGAACCTCACGAGTATAGTCCGGAAAGATCGTGATCGTGTGATTGTCATATCGGAGACGCTGCTGTTTGCGGGCTTCAGTCAGGATAGAGTCGCGGTCCTTAAAGTTGAGAATCCGCATTATGATCGGTCTGGGGGCCGCACCCGTTGGTGGCTTAGGAGCAAGGGAGCGGTGAGCCCGTTCGATCGCAAACCACGGGGAGAGGGAGCCCTCAGGGATCCACGACCGCAACCACTTCTCCATGAAGTCCGCAGTACGGCCTTGTTCTACTCCCTCCGGAAAGCCCACCAGGCGAAGGTTGTTGCGGCGGGACCTGTTTTCTGCATCTTCGGCCCGCCGGTGCAATTCCTGGGTGTGTGCCCTTCACGGAAGATTGTGAGGCATGGATCGCCTGGAGGATGGTGGACAGGTCCACGGCCGGTGGGGCCCCCCCGTCCGCGGCTCCCCCGGTCGCCCCAGTCTCTGTGGTGGTGAAGCGGTCCATTTTAGTCTGGGTGGCCGGGGTCTTGGCAGGCCTGTCCCGGCCCATGATGTTGCTCGACAGGGCGCGGGCCCTGAGGGTCTTCACAGAAGGTTTTGTAGCAAGGGGCCGGCGAACGACCCTGGAAGGCACAAGAGTGATGAGGCAATGGGGGGGAGGGAGGAGGCCCTCTCGAGGCCCTCCGCCGCCCGATACCCGCGGCCGGTTTCACCCCCCGGGCAGGACCGCGACCCGCTGGCAAGGGCACAAACGTCCAGTTTCAAGGCAGCAGCAAAGCCCCCACGCTCAGGGCCCACAAACCACACCGGGAGTCGCCTGCGCGGGGTGGAAGTCAGGGGCCTGGCGGACGAAGCGCCCCTCTAGCCTTCACGCCTCCGCAGGAAAGGGCCCGCAGTCCCTAACAGGCTCCGCACACACAGGCCAGGAGGGTGGCAGCGGGGGAGGTATCACTCAGTTCCTCACGCCGCTCGATGGCTGCGGCCGAATACCCTCCCCCAGCACCGACCCCTCGGGAAGTGGATCAGTCGGGCCGGTTATGCAGGTCAGGTCAATAGGGCTTACCCTACCAGGGGGCCCAGAGACCATTCCGGGCCAGGCAAGGGCAAGGGCAGGCTGGGGTGGCGGGGGGCGGCAGAGAGACCTCACCAGGCGCCCCTCGGTGAACGCGGCCGGTATCACCCCTCCAAGCCCCCCCCAGCCACGAAGCCGGACACATTCCCAGTATGCTACTGCAGGACAGCACTAGGGCCCAGGAGGCCAGTCCAAAGGT
Source organism: Calotriton arnoldi (assembly GCA_963921515.1). NCBI lineage: Eukaryota > Metazoa > Chordata > Amphibia > Caudata > Salamandridae > Calotriton > Calotriton arnoldi. Next base: position 1,896,347 of record CAWUFW010001223.1, read on the forward strand.
TACGGGGCACAGGAGACGAGGGGGTACAGCAGGGACCAGTCCCACTCTCCAGCTGGCTGCCCGCGCGTGCAGGGGGCCCCCCTCAGCTGACAAGGGACCCCCCCACCGCCGGGACTCACCAGCTCGCAGGTCTTCCAGTCGCTGAGCCTCTGGGCCCACAGGCCGCACCACGTCAGCCAGGATCCGGCCACCGGCACTCTCCGACCCCCGTCGCCCGAAATGGCGGCCGAAATTGCAGGAGCGCCGCCGGGGAGCCGGGCGCGGCTGCAGGGTTCCCCCACAAGCGCAGGCAGAAGAGCAGCCCTGCGCCAGATGCTCCGTTTCAAGCACCGGCTCCCGCCACCGCCCACACAGGATCGCGACAGGGCGAGGGAGGGAGGACGACACAGGCGGCGCCCAGGAGGAGGCAGCTCATCGCCAAATACCTCGGTCCCAGGGGGGGGGCTCCGCCGTATTCTCAGGCACCTGGACGGAAGATGAGACGGGACAGTCCAGAGGCGGTGGACGCCGCAGCTCAGAGAGGGATGGCCGCCATCTTGAGTGCGACACCAGGCAGCCAGCCGGTCGCGTTGTTGCGATGTTGCACGGGGTTCTTCACACCCTGGGACGCAGTCAAAGTTGCAGCACCGGAGCGGCGATTATTTCAGCGCCGGATGACCATCAGGACGGGCGGAATGCGGATGGATGGCGGAGGGGTCCGAGAGCACACTTAAGGTGCGTCCACCATCTTGGCCCGCTCGTAAGTAGTAGATTTTATTGTTGTTCCCTACCTATTATCACTTTATTAAAGTGATAATAGGTAGAGAAATGTATTTATAATTTTCTATATATTTCTTTTTTTTTTTTAATATATTTTTATTTTGAGAGCAATGCGATAAGAGACAATGGGCCAGATTTATCAACGCTTTTTGCATTCGCAAACGGGCCGATGCAAACGCAAAAATGCGTTTTGCAATGTATCAACATTTTTTAATTCGCAATATGGGTAATCGCATAATTGCGATTACCTAAATTGCGAATGCAGTTAGGGAATCGCAATTTGCGATTCCCTAAATGCAATTCTTGTAGCTATCGCAAATTGCGAATTAGCATTAAGGAATCGCAAATTACTACCAACTTCTAGTTGGTGGTAATTTGCAAATTCCTAGAAAAATTCACTTTTTTGCATTTTTCTAGGTGCCATGTGGCATACATACATGCCCTTAGGGCATGTATGTGCGCCACATGTGCACACATGCATATTTCAGGGGTGCAACAGGGTGTCCTTTTGGCCCCCTTGCACCCTTGAAATTGCATGCGCAATATGCGAGTACCTATTGGGTACTCGCAAATTGCGCATGCAATTCCCATTCATTCCTATGGGCTTCTAGGCCCATAGAAATGAATGGGAAGCCATTCCTTATTTGCAACTCGCAATTTGCGAGTCGCAAATAAGGATGCGTAGGAATCGCAATTTTATTTGCGAAAACCTACATACATTGCATTTTGCGAGTCCATAACAGCGAATCGGTAAAATTCGCTATTACGGACTCGCAAAATACAATGTTGCTACATCTGGCCCAATAAGTAAATAATACAACAATCTGGAGGCAAACTCCACCAATTGCATTTTGTAATCAAAAACAACTAACCAGATTCCCACCCAGACCCCCCACCCTCTCCCAAGACACCAAACAGACAGCACCCTTTGGTTGAAAAGGCTCAGCACCACAATATGGACATCCATGCAGCATTTAGTGGTGTTCCCCTTCTTCCTCAAGGCGTATCTCGTCTTTCTCTCCCCCTGCTGTCTAGTAACTCCAGCAAGTTGCATTGCAGCCATTTACCCCATATCTTGCGAAATTTTCCAGAGTATCCCCTGCTAGCATAGGTGTTTTTTTCAGCCATCATATACATGTGCATTCCCCGTTTCCATTCCTCCCTGGTGGGACATATTTTCTATATATTTTTACAGCAGTTTAGGGAAAAAAACTGGCTCAGTAATTTTAGGTATTGCTGTGGCACTCCACAAACTTTTTACTGAAGATTTAAACATCTTAGAAATTTAAAATACACTGTAGTACCCTATGTTTGTAAAATAAAGGGTATTACAGTGTATTTTTAATTTCTTAACATATTTTGTTTCATTTATTTTTGGTACCTCAGTACTCACAAAGTAGTACCGCTGTACTCTGTACATTTTTTTTAAAGATATAGAAATGTACAAATATTTTTCCCTATGTATTATCACTTTAATGAAGTGGTAATAGGTAGGGGAAAGATATCAAACTTAAAACTTACCTACATCTAAGGGTGAGATGCAAAACACAAGCAATGTGTACCTAAAAACAGCATAGCTGCCTTTAACATTTGTTAAGGCAGTCATTAGCCAATTACATAATGATTTGTCACTTGTCATAGCTAGTTACTGCAGTACTTCTGCGAAATACCGTGAAAATACGGCAACAACAGATATCACTAAGTTAAACTACCTTATAACTTAACTTGCCTAATTATCTGCAGTACCCAAAAGTATCATCTGTGCACCATAATGTCTAACCCTGCCAAATTTCATGTACATCTGTTCAGCGTTTATGCGTTATGCGAGATACAAAAGTTTATGGAAAATGCATTTGTGGAAAAATGTGTTTTGGGACCCCCAACCTTTTAGCTTTTATATATATTTCACTGAAGAAAGCAAAGTGACATTATAGTTAGGTGAGAATGTCAGTTAAAAAATACCATGTAAAGCTCAAACAACCGCTGAAGTAACTATAACTTGCTCACCTTCCATGGATAGTGATGTCATGTTATTAATGACGTCATTTCAGATGTGATCAGTCATTCTATAAATGATATCATGGAACATGTCATGAGTGATATAATATGTGAGGCCATAAGCAGTGCATGGCATGTGCACAGGTTATAGTTACTTCAGTTAACTATAACTGGTGAATTTCAGTGTTTTTTTAGTTTAAATGGTATTTTTAACTTACATTTTCAGTTAACGATAACATCACTCTAACATTTGTTTTTTCCGTGAATTTCTAAGGTTTTCTTTAATGTAGAGTAAGATGTTACCATGTCTAGCTATAAAGTCACTTTCACCTTTGTGTTTTTTTCAGTGACTTTGTAGGGTTGTTTTTAACGTGAAGTAAGATTTTATTGCCATACCTTACTAACCCAAACCCCCGCTGGCCTTTTGCTGTGCACAATGGGGGGTGCTGGACTGAGGCAACACCCTGCATTCATCCATCTGTAGCTGCCCGAGCCCCTGCCACGCAGGGCCTTCGTCTTTTGGCCGTGCACAGCAGATGCCCAACACCCTGCTTGCACGGCCTTCAACTTCGGCCTTTGCCTGTGCGTGACAGGGGGTTAGGCATGCAACCTCCCGCATGTTACCAACCCCCACCACGCACAGCCTTTAGTCATCAGCCATGAGCAGAGTGGGGTTGGACACAGGGCCTGGCCGCTGCCAGGCCCTACCCCCAATGATCCGCAGGCAGCCAAACCTCCATTGCTGGCTAATCTCCAATGTCATCCAATACCCACCCACGTTTTTTGTCTTTTTTTGGTCTTGCGGTAATCTTGTGGTAATTTTGCGATACTCCCACAAATCTTTGCGGGGGGCATGATGCGGTTCGAGACATTACTGCTGCGAAGAAAAAAGAAATGTTCCTCTTTGACCCCAGGGGAGTGTCTCTAGGAACATCCACCCCACACACACACATACAAGGGCCAGGGGGTCAGAGTACCGCTCTGCTGCCCCCTTATATGTTCTTTTATTTCAATTTCAGGACATGGGGGCCGAGTTCCCAAGTCCTAAAATGGCAGCCGCAATATTTCTCTTCACGATGCGGCCAGCCAATTACAGTGCTTAGACTCACAGGACTAGCCAATCAGAATGCTTCATTTGTCATTTTGTTTCCACTCTGTACTCCCTCTGTGGAACTTCATCGCTAAATCTCTATACATTTTGAAGCTTTATTTCTCTCAAACGGCAGAACGCATTTTCATCAAATCACAAAAAGCACTCTTTCTGGGTAAGGATCTAGCTTTCTGCCAAATTTGGTGTGATTCTGTTCAGTTGGCTGTAGCATTGTCAAAAGTTCCTATAGAAAATTGCATAGGGAAACACGTTTTGGAAAACTCGGTCCTAACTATAGCTACACATATATACATTTATACACATGTCTGTGTGTATATATGTACATATATGCATAAGCTCTTAATGCATATTTTGCCATTTTCTCCCCTAACAGTTTGAAAGACACAACTCCAATGTTGTACACAATGTCTTAGCGATGTGTGTATCCTTTTGAACTAGCAGAGGGAGAAATGGAAACAGAAGATAGATAGATAGATAGATAGATAGATAGATAGATAGATAGATAGATAGATAGATAGATAGATAGATAGATAGATAGATAGATAGATAGATAGAGTCATGAGACTCGTATAGCAGAAAGCAAGAGAAAGTCAAGGGGTCTCATTCACAAGCGATTTGTTTGCCCTTATAAGTTGGGCCTAAACGCACAAATAGGTTTTTAATTTTACATGCGCAAAACTATTTAAATTCACAAAAGTTGATTTCACACTCGTAAAAGCATGTTGACAGGGGGCTGTCGGGGGCTTTCCGTGAATGGAATCCCTGTGACTTGCCTTTGTTCAAAAACCTACATGTTTGTTGGGTATTGAAAATCCCCACTCAACACTGTCCCATCTAGGAAAAAGTCAGAAATTTACTCCTGACAAGGAAATTGGTGGGGTGTAAGGAAAGGGATAGCTCTGTTGGGTAATATACATTGCATTTTCTCAGTAGATTTTATATTTACTCATGGGAAAATGAAATTTATGAAAGTTTTCCCAGAGCGCATCTGGAAATCTACACCTGTTGAACATTTCCAGGCAAACTACTAAAAACAGTAATAGATTTCTGAAGAAAATTATAAATTATCATTTATTCAAATTCATAGACCTTCTGAATTTAGAGATTCATGAGTTTTGTTAAGAGCTATGCCTGATATGTTAGGGCACCAGAGTCAAAAAACTTTTTCCATGAGTAGGAGTAAAATTCTCCAGGAAATTTGTGAGTATGATGATCAACTCATAAAAAATCCTAGTAACGCGGCCCCGAAATAATACTTGCTTTGTATTGTGGTAGAACTGTGGTAAAAACCAAAGATTGGATGGAGCAGAAACATAAGTTCATGGCTCAACAGAACATGGGGCATCTATGAAGATTCTGGACACCTCTGAGATGGAGCGTTTTGGAAGATGGTGGCACTTAATGCATTACACACACCTTTGGATTATTTAAATATAAGAGAGAGGTAGGTTATCATGTCTGACCTATCATGTCTGACCTTCAACAGCACTTGACTCACATCAGCAACTTGGCGGATTCCGTTCTACGCTTTAGGTTCAAGCTGTAGTTGTGCCAACCGAAAAGGAAAATATGGTGAATTTACCTGATGGATTTTAGCCGAAACAAAGAGCCCTAAACTATAATAAATATGCCAAGCGCTTGGAAAGACTGAGGCAGCCAAAAACCCACAGGTCCAAAACTTAATGCGCTTTGCTCAGTGAGCTAAACTGGGTTTCCTGCTGGAAGGTTTAGCCTGAGTGGAACTTTTTGACATTAATGCCCTTGATTTAACAGTAGGGAAGCCAGTTTGGCAGAAAGACACTCCTGCTGTGACATCTAAACAGATTTAAAAATAAGGCTTTGTTTTGAAGGAGTGCAGAAAGATTAATTTTCAAATGCATTTCTATATAACGTGCAACAGAAGGAAGGCTGCACAATTGCACTATGGAAGCTTTCATGTATTTATCCATTTTTTTTATACACTGTTTAACGAAGAACACCGGGCTAGTATTGATAACAGAGAATCTCACTTGTAGCTGCTGAACACTTTGCTGTGTATAATTAAAGTGGAAATATTTTGATTTATTTAAATATAATGAGGCTAGCACTCTAAAATTTAAATAGTTTGTAATTAAACGTATTCTTCCTTATTACTAGTAGCCACTTATAACTGGAGAAGTCAACCGCTAATATAGCAGGGGCCTGAGTCATAGTACTTTGTGTATGAATACGAAAGAGCAAACTTTTTCACCTGTTTAGCTTGCGCAGCTCTTTCCAGACGTAAGAGTCCCTGATCTCAAAATTGGCAATGGCCATTTGATGGTGTGGACAGGGCTATGTTGGGATGGGAGGGGCTTCATGGTGCAAGGCTATAGTGCCGGTTCTCCACATATGAGTGGAAAAACCTGGAAAGGCCATGTGCATTGGCATGGTCAGTCCCTGGTCTGTGTTCCACTGTAAAGTCCATCCCCTGTAGGGAAATGGACCACCTCAACAGTTTGGAGTTCTCCCCTCTCATCTGCATCAGCCATCTGAGAGGCCTGTGGTTGGTTTAAACCTTGAACTGAGTCCCAAACAAGTAGGGTCTCAGCTTCTTCCAAACCACAGCAAAGGCTTCCCTCTTCATGGCACTCCAACGCTGCTCTCTAGGGAGGAGTCGCCTGCTGATATAGGCAACTGGTTGTTCCTGGTCCTCATCGTTTGTTTGTGCCAACTCTGCCGCAATCCCATGTTCATAAGCGTCTATTTGGACAATGAACTCCTTTCCCTAGTTAGGTGTCTCCAGTACAGGTGCTGAGCACATAGCCTCATTCAGGGTGTCAAAGACCTTTTGGCAACCTGTGGTCAAAATGACCTTCTTAGGCTGCTTTTTGGAGGTATGTTCAGTGAGTGGGGCCACAATGGTCCCATACCCCTTCACAAACCTCCTGTAGTACCCAGTCAAGCCAAGGAAGGCCCTGACTTGAGTCTGGGATTTGGGAGCCTCCCACTCCAGAATAGTCTAGATCTTGGGCTGAAGAGATGGCCTAAGTACACAACAGAGCTCTACCCTATCTGGCACTTACTGGCCTTGATAGTTAGGCCTGCCTGATGCAGGGCCTGTAACACTTCCTTGAGGTGGACTAGGTGGTCCTCCCAGGTGGAGCTAACAACAGCTATATCATCTAGATATGCTGCCCTAAAGTCATTAAGGCCTGAAAGGACTGGATTCACCAACCTCTAGAAGGTGTCAGGTGCATTTTGTAGTCCAAAAGGCATCACTCTGAATTGGTGGTGGCCTTCTGGGGTCGAAAATGCTGACCTCTTCTTTGCTCCCTGGATGAGTCCAATCTGCATTACCCTGATGTGAAGTCAAAGGTACTCAAAAACCTGGCTGCACCCAGCTTGTCAATTAATCCATCTGCTCTTGGAATAGGATGAGCATCAGTTTTGGTAACTGCATTTAAACCCCTGTAATCCAGACAAAACCTCATTTCAGGTCTCCCACCTTTTGAATGATGCTTGGGGACCAGTACCACTGGACTGGCCCAGGGACTGTCAGAGTGCTCAATAACCCCACGCTCTAACATCTTTCTGACCTCAGTCTTAATGCAAGCCTTAACTTGTCTGACAACCATTACATCTTATTTTTGACAGGGAGGCTGTCACCAGTGTCCACATCGTGGGTACACCATGTTGTCTGACCAGCGGTCAAGGGTAAAAGCTCAGCAAACTGACCTAGGACATGCGTGCAGTCAGATTGCTGTTTTGCAGTGAGGCTGTCAGACAAAACAACACCCTCGACTGACCCATCCTGTGGGTTGTTTGATAGTAGATCAGGCAGGGGTTCACTTTCCTCCTCCTGGCCTCCATCAGTGACTATGAGCATGGTCATGTCAGCTCTGTCCTGGTGGGGTTTTAGGTAATTTACATGGAGAACTCTATGAGACCTCCTTGGGGTGCCTAAGTAGGTGACATCCCTTTCTTCTCCAAGTTTGGGTAGGGCCCGGTCCACTTGTCCTGGAGGACCCTGGGAGCCAGAGGCTCCAACAACGACAACAGCTGACCCGGTTGGTACTCCACCAGTGCTGACTTCTGGTCATACCAGTGTTTGATAAGCTCCTGGCCGGCCTCTAGGTTCCAGTTTGCCCCTTTCATATACTCTGCAATACGTGAATGCAGGCCTAGTACATAATCCACTATGTCCTGTTTTTGCTCTTTAAGAGGTCTTTCCCATCCTTCCTTTACAAGACTCCTTACAGGATGGCTAAACAAAAGTTCAACATGGCTGAATCCAACCCCCTTTTGTGGCACCTCTCTGTAGGAAAACAGTAGGCAAGGTAACAGGACATCCCATCTCCTTCTGAGTTTTTCAGGGACGCCCATTGTCATACCTTTCATGGTTTTGTTGAACCTTTCAACTAAACCATTGGCCTGAGGGTGATAGGGAGTAGTGAACATGTAGGTCACACCACATTCTTCCCACATAGCTGTTAAGTATGCAGACATGAAGTTAGTCCCTCTATCAGAGACGACCTATTTAGGAAATCCAATCCTGGTGAAGATACCAAGGAGGCCCTTTGCTACTGAAGGAACAGTTGCAGTCCTGAGAGGAATTGCCTCTAGGTATCTAGTGGCATGGTCCGCTACCAATAGGATAAATCTATTCTCAGATGTAGTTTGAGGGTCAAGCAGACCAACAATGTCAATCCCTACTCTCTCAAAGGGAGTCCCAACCATTGGTAGTGGAATTAAGGGAGTCTTTAGTTGTGTGCCTGTCTTGCCACTGGCTTGACAAGTCACACAGGAGTGACAAAACTCCTTCACTTTTTCAGACATCTGGGGCCAATACAAATGGGCAATCAACCTATCTCAGGTTTTGGTTTGTCCCAGATGTCCAACTAAGGGGATGTCATGGGCTAAAGTAAGGATGAACTCTCTGTACATTTGAGGGACCACCATTCTCCTGGCTACCCCTGGTTTGGGGTCCCTGGCTTCAGTGAACAGAGACCCACCCTCTCAGTACACCCTGTGGGTACAGCTGACACCTCCCTCTTCCTTAGCAGAGGTCCTCTCTGGAGGGTCCCCCTGCACTTAAAAGATCTGACAGGTCAGGCCAGCCTCCAGCAGCTGCAGTTACCTCCTCAGGCACCAGGGTATCTCCCTCAGGAGAACTCTCCCTCTGGTCCTGAGACCTCTTAGAAGCTGCCTTAGAAGATGTCCTGCTCTTTCTCTTGCTTTGGGTCACTTGGTCCAATATTTCAGGATCCAAGTTCCCATGACTTCCCCGAAGTACTGCCTGTGCTCTGGTAGTAACACACACCCATTCAGGGAGACCAAGTATTTCTGCATGCGCCTTCCTCACCACATCTGCCCGTGCAGAAGTCTCAAGATCATTTCCCAACAGACACTCCACTTGAATGGCAGGGGACATAGCTACTTTCTTTGGACCAGTAACCCCTCCCCATTCTAAGTTTACCAAGGCCATTAGATGGAGCTTAGTCTCATTGTCAGCACTGGTAACCTGGTGACTAACATCAGGCAACACATGGTCTTGGGAAACCAGTTTAACTGCCACCATAGTGACACTGGCACCTGTATCCCTCAGAGCCTCTACCGCAGTACCATTGATCTTTGGCCTTTGTCTATACTTTTACAAGCTTGGATGTAAGACAGTGAGGGCTTCAATAGCTACCCCTCCCAGGGAAACTAAAGTAGCCTTTGCGTTGCCTCTGGCCTCATCATAGTGCACTTCTACCACCACTCCTATGCTAGCCAATCGCTTGGATTGTCCACCACTGGGGGACTTTTTTGAGCATGCTGCATTTCCTTTCTTATGACCTGCCTGATGACAGTCATGCCAAAACCCAGAAGCCTTTGCTGGATCTCAGTTCTTACCTTAGTATCCTTTGCCTTTGGACTGGGAGAAGTCTCGAGGACCACCATCCTGAGATGTATTTTGCGGGCCATTAGAGAACTCCTTCTTTTTATATTGTTTGTTGCTCGGCTCCTTCCCCTGCTAGGAAGTCTGAGCACCCTTTTTCTGGTCACTTTCCCCATGGGTCTTTCTGGACACTCTGGTTCTGAGCCATTTGTCAGCTTTCTTCCCCAGCTCTCTGGAAGAAGACAACTTAGAATACACCAAAAGCTGATGCAATTTCTCTGTTGTACAATTAGTTAAAATGTGCTCCTTCTAAGTTAAATTATACAGCCCACCATAAGCGTCCACCTCATTGCCTTTTATCTAGCCTTCTAGTGCTTTGACTGAAGAGTCCACAAAGTCCACCCATGTCTGGTTTTGACCTTTATGGATGACTCTACACTTCACTCTGTACTCTTCTGTAGTGAGTCCAAATTGTTCTATCAAGGTATCCTTCAAATGTTGATAGGACTCAGCTATGTCCTCATTAAGGGTCTGCCCTTGACTGAGAATAACTCCCACAGTAGAAAACCCCAGTGTTAGTGTGCTATCCTCCTCATTCTGCAGGCCCTCTCAAAGGCTGCAAACCACTTATCAAAGTCATGACCATCACTAAACTTGAGGACCATCCCCATTAACTTTAGGGTCAAAGGATTCCTTCTTCTCCTTATTTACATTGAGGCCACCATCTTTGGACCTAAGGCTCAACTTAACCCTTCTTTCCTTAAGGGTTGTCTCCTCACCTCAAGTTCAATCTAGTGAGAGGAAGTCAAGCTCTTCCTCAAGGTTTGCAACCACCTTTCCAGAAGGGCGTCTGCTAGAGTGACTCCTGTCACTTCCCAATTGTGAAGGGGGTCTGCGAAAGGGTGGAGAGTTAAGGTCTTCACCTTCTTCCCCATAATTATCGATTTAGGATAGGGCATCATTCTCACCCTCTTTTGGGTGAGGAATGTCCCTCCCTCTCTGGTCCTTCTTTCACATAGGAGCTGAGGGTTTTTTCAAGTTCCATCTTTTTAGCTGTCACTCTATAGCTAATGTCCCTTGCTTTGCACATACTCACAGCTCACTGCTCCTCAAGGCTGGGATGACAGACAAGTCGAGAACCCCATACCAGCCTCCATTGTGTCTAACATTTACTTGGAAGTTGGGACCTTTTTTTAAATTTTGAAAAAACTTTTAAGCCTTTTCCTAACTCCCTGAGCCTTTTAAATTTAATACTGGAATGGGTACCTGCGCAGGACCCTAAGACACCAATTAGAAAAATCAAAAATAATTCTGAATAAAATTATTTTTGATGCCAATGTTAATTTAGTGGATTTTTCATGCAAAGTCACTTATGACCAAGTGGTACTGCAAAACACAGGTTCAGGACCCCAACCACTGTAACACCAATGTAGGAAAGTAGAGAATTATGTGGTGTGGGGGTTTGACCTCACCATGTAATACTATCACGATACCCCAAAAATGGTCCTTGGATTCACAATAATAAATCCTTAGGTCAGTCCTGGTAGTGTGGCAAAGAGCAGTCGGGCTTTACCAGAGGAACATGTGTTAAGCATTTCAGAGTACAAACATGGACGATAAGTAATTGACACGACTCAAGAGAAACCTGACACCAATTTATAAAAATAAAGAGTATTTTTATCTTAAATAAGACACCAAAATAAACAGAAAAGGATAAATATAACCATAGTTATAGATTTTTGAAGCAATAGAAAATCAATACAAAATAATACAGTGAAAATGTAACATTGCGGTCACTGGGGCAAACCACTAGTGACAATCGGTCGCTTGAGGGCGTGTTGCATTGTACCCTTGCAGGGTAAAGGTAATGTGGGTCCCGGACCAAACCACAACAGTTATTTCAATTTTACCTCGCCATGGAGCCTGGGTGCAGAGTTGTCCTGGCTGTCCCTGGTGCTGAATGGGAGCCACGAGAGAGCTGCTTTTACCAATAAATGGTGCTGTGGGTGAAAAAGATGCAACAAGACAACGGTGTGGTTGATGACATCAATCGAGGGTAGGATGAAGTTCCCTCTTAATGCGGTGTTGAGTAAAGGGATTGGATTGGGGACCAACATGGCTTTGCAATGGTAAGTGGAGCAGAAAGTAACTTCTACGTCCAGTGGTCCAGGGGAACGCGATAGGTGCCTGTAACTTCGTGGAAGGCAGAACTACAGTTCCCGCGATGCACTAGACCATCTGGATTTGGGCGATCCCTCAGAGGGCCAGATGGCCAGCGATTCTTCAGATCTAGAGCTTTGTTTACCTACAGTTTGCAGGGGACTAGTGCCACTAGTCCAGGGGACTCTGAGGGTGCTTCAGGCTTCCACAGGGGTCCCTCTGGGAGAACAGAGAGATAGCCTTGGACAAGTCACGATCAGGCAGTTCCAAGAGCGTTGTCACAGGTGCAGGATATCCCTCTTTTGCTTTGTGCTAGTCTTGTTGTCACTGACACAGGTCTCTTCTTCTGCCCTCTTTGATGCAGGCTGTTCAGAACAGAGGTTCTAATTTCAGGGTATTTCCTTAAAAGCTAGATTTAGGGGAGTTAGTGGTGTGGGCGCTAGTAGCCAAAGGGCAGCTAGTCCCTTCAACTTGTCCACCCTTGAAGTGACCACATCTGGGGGTGTGGGTCACCTTTTCTACCCAGAACCTTCTATTCTGCCACTCCTAAGGATGGCAGAAATCTAATTTTAGTGTACAGACCAGGCTGTTCACCCTGGAGGTGTGGCTAGCGTTCTGGGGGTGTACACCTCCTCGAAAAACTAATTTCCCACCTGCCCAGGTGCAAATGTGCCTGGGGCAGGGGGAGGGCTGTTTCCTCCACTGAGAGTCAATTTGCACGAGTAAGTGTTTTAAAACTTACGGAATCGCGGAATGCTGCTGAAATGCGGGTCAGGCGGGTCTGCAGGAAACCGGAGGCCTATTTCTCGGTTCCCCAGGGACGCGTTGGAGAGGGGCAGCAGTGGAGCTCCGGCGTTCCTGGGAGGCCGGCGTTAGGACGGGTGGCAGAGGCAGAACAAGTCGAGCTTCCCAGCAGCACGCTGAGGAAGCGAGGAAGACGGTGGGAGACCGGAGCAGCACAGTAGGAGAGTGGAAGAGGGGAGAGCTGTCTGAGAGAGTGGGGCAGCACTTGCATATGGAGACAGGCATCATTAAGGAAGGTGAGGCACCCTCCAGCAGGGGCGTAGGAGACACTAAAATTCTGGGGGGGACAGGGACAACCTTGTGGACTTTCCAGTGACCTTATACAAATCATCACCCATTAAACAAATACAATTGCATAGTTTTGAAGTGAAATATTGAGAAAAGCAGGCATATAGTCACAGTTTGCATGTATGCTTTATTGTTATTTACATTCACATAGTAATCAGACCAAAATGTTTTTAAAAAAACATGTATATGAATCTTGCATCTTCATGCACCAAGCAAACAAAGGTCGCTGACTTCGGGTGGGGGCGTCGTGTTTGCAAGTGCATTATGGTTTGAAAAGTACCTGCTGCTGCATTCCTGGTCTCCAGCAATTTTCAGGCAACAATAAAAATGTGAAGATAACTTCGGTGATTAATGTTCTTTATTGAGTGAGATCGGAGGTTTGTCTAGTGGAAGTTTTGACTCATGGTAAGGTAGCCACAGTGTGTTAATGTGCCTGCTGCAAAGAACGTGTACCTCGCAGATCACAAAATGCATATAATGTAAATAGGTCAGTGAGTTACTGCTTTTGTCTGAGAGATTCTTTTGCTATTTGCAGTTTATAAGTTAAAATCCTAACATTGAACAGTGAGCTATTAACCGTCATCAAAGAGCTGCATGAAAACTGCAAGGTATAGATTAGAGCGTTATGATTTTTCCCCAGTCTTTAATTATCCTAATGTTGGAAAATGGGTTCATTAGGATGGAAATCAATTCTGATTATTAAAGAGAACCCCCATGGTGTTATGTTTTAAATTCTGAGTTTGTGCTTCTCTAGTGTTGCAAAGCCAGCCTGTGCCATGGGCACTCCCCAACTTTTTGCTGACTGGTACTGGTGGTACCTGACTCTGACTGACCCTAGGCTCTGCGTAACCAGGGCCAGTGCTATGCTGAAAGAGACACTTACAAATACAGTGAAAACACCTACATACACTAGGGTGCACTACGGGTTAGGGTATCCCTATGATTGGCATGACCTCTCCTATAAGGCCCTAGTACATAATAGGGCAGGGGATTAGAACTACCTTTAAGTCCCTAGTATATAATAGGGCATGGCAGTTTAGAGGCATCAGCCTTTCCTGTGCTTGCATGTGTGCACTGCTGAAGCCTGAGGTCAGTTTAAAAGCAGGCCTGTGTTGCAGGACAGCTTTTAAAATGCAAATTGTGCCCAAACTTGACTTTTGAGTTTGGGGCACTTACAAATTGATAAACTACAATGTTGTGGCATATTAGGAATCCACACGGTTTCACCTAGGTGTCCCAGGGGTGGGGGGTCAGGTATCTACAAGAAGGACCCTTATAAAATGAGTTTTATATGCCCTGGGTTTAGTGAAATTGCACATTTCACTGCCTACGTTGTAGTAAAGTGCTTCCTAAAATCAACTTTTGTGCTAGGAGCACTGTGAAGTGAGGATCTACAATATTTTGATATAATCAGAACCCCTAAAGTCTTTCCTAGGTGTTCCAGGGGTGGGGTGTCCTGTAGGTATAAGCAGGGTCCTTATATAGGCCCTGGTATTGGAGAAATTGGCCAGTTCATTTTTCCACTGCAGATCCCCAGCCCATAGGTTAACATTGCAAGAGGTTATTAATTAATAACTGGAGAAAGGAAAGCCATAAAACTAGCATTAAAGGACTCAGAAGAATGTTAATGATAAAGGCAACAATGTGGTATTGTTGAATTTATTCTAAAATGTACAGATAAGAAGTTATAAGACTTTCTTGTCTGTAAGCCACAATTCAGCCCACTAGTGCTCTGCCTTGATTGGTCAGAGGTAAGTGGATTAGCCTGGCTGTTTGAAGAGGTGATAAATGGCCCCTGGGGTTAGGAAGCCTTTCTGGGAGGAGAGGTTGCTGGGCATGGGAATGCCAGAGCCAGGGAGAGGAGTAGTAAATAATGCTCTTCAAGGGAAGGAGGAGACAAGCTGGAGAAATCACTTCCATTTATACCTCTCCCCCTTCCCCACAGCCGGATGGGGGGGATTAAGAAGGAATTCCCAGATGTAAGGGGAGTGAACCTATGTAGATGAAGCCATCCTCTAGGCTGGTTTAGTTAGTTCTGCTCCCTCTGCTGGAAAATCAGCCATGATGAATTTTGGAGAAATTGTGCTCTCTGTGAGAAAATAATGCCACACTTTAAAGGATGTGGTCATACCCTGGAGCGTTGCCCTGCACCTCATTGGACAGGAGAGACCTCCTTCTTGACCCAGAGAACTTGGAATAAGTATCTGAGAGGGACAGAGCCACTCAGATGATGCTGCTTGAAACATGAGAGAAGAAGGGTCCCTGCTGAGGAGTTTGATTTGCACCAACCTGGCCCTGGACTCTGAAGATTGCACCTGTTGCACAATCTGGAATTACAGCCCTATGGACTACCTTGCTTCAAAAGGACTAAAGAGTGGACTCCCTGCAAGCTGAAGGTTAACAGGGCTCACCAGGACCACCACCATCATGAATCCCTAGCCTGGAGTACTACCAGTGAATTTGTAGGGGTTTTGTCCAAGTGGATTGTGGGAACTGAAGTCCTTTTCAAGGACCATCTTGGAGATTCCAGACCCTTGGAGTAAGTTTTGGACACTTTGAGACCCTTTGGAAAACTTCAGGAAGAAGTTCTAGAGGTTTGGAGAAGTTTGGAGCAACTTTGGAAAAAGCTCCATAAGTGGACCGACTCGCTCTGGCCAGCCAAGCTGGCAACCATCAACCATGAGTTGACCTGCCGTCCAGGTTCCTTCCGCTGAAAAGCTCCAGGGTCCGACTTCCAGAGTTTGATCGGGTGTAGGCGGAAACCCAAGCAAGCGAACCCTCACCGAATCCGGCCTAGTGAAGAGCATCGAGGGACCCCACAAGAAAAGCTTTGTAAAAGTTTCTAATTCCGAACGTAGAAAAGGTGACCGGGACCAACCACGAGAGCCAAGCCACCCACCATCAACTGTGTGCCGGCCTGGATCCCTGGCTCGTCCCGCTGGAAAGCTCCGGAGGTTGGACTTCCATAAGTTTGACCGCAAGCTCGTTGCAAGGCAAGCCGGTGAATCCTCACCGAATCAGGGCTGGCTGAGAGCTTCGAGGGACCACGGGAAGACAAGCTCCGGAAAAGTTTCTAAGTCAGAAGGTAAAACTTTGACCAAGACCTACCGCAAGGAGTAGACCCGCAGGGCTTCATCGGGGTCGGCCTGAAACTTTGACTTTGAGCAGGTCTAGCGTGACCAGATGTACCAATAGGCGCTATACGTTTCTATGTGCTATATAGTGCTAAATCTTTAAAAAGTCATATCCCTGGTTCCCTACATTGGATTTTTTTTTCATTTTAAAGAGAAAAATATTTCCTATTTTTATTAATTGGTGTTGGATTGTTATAGTGTGTTGTGTCTTTATTTACTGAATTGGTGTTTTTAAATGCTTTACATACCTGTCTTTGAAGTTAAGGCGGCCTGCTCACAGCCAAGCTACCAAGGGTTGAGCATGGGAATAATTTTCTAAGACCGGTACTGAGCCATATATTGAGGTAGTGGCCTTATTGCCGGGGACAGATATATATTTGCCCCTACTAATAACCTACTTTCCAACATCCAGACCAAGCACTCTTAAACAATACTGTCTACAAGTATGGATGACATGTGACTCCTACACCCTGTAGTTTTATGTACCATTTCCTATACACTGATTTACACACCTATGATTGACTGCCTCTGTGTAGTGTGAGTGATGTAAAGTGCTGACACCCTGCACTGGTATGAGTGGTGCTATATAACCTATTAAATGCATCTGAGAGAGTGGTTCTGGAGAATTGAGGGACATTGTTAAAGGGTGGTTGTTGGGGAATCCGTGGAAGAGCTGGGTCGTTGAATACCAAGGCTGTCTATTTGATTTCAGCTCCTGCCTCCTTCATCCACCAACATACTCTCCTGCCACATTATCTCACTCTTCCAGGTTCTTTCTCATCTTTGCTTTCTCCCTTTCTCAGTTTTCCATATTTCCCTTCCTCCTTCTGCCCACACCCCTTGATGCCTTTCTCTCTCTTGTTCGGTTTCACAGTCCGATGGTTTAAAAAAGGTACCGGTCTCTAACAAAGAATGCAGTTGGGTCCCTCCTGCAGCCACCAGCTTAAATTAAGCATCCTTAGCTTGCAGCCCACAAAGGAAATGCCAGAGTGGCTAGTCGGGCCCTTTCTGCATTTTATCTCCGGCCTGAAGAGCGGATCCACCCAGTTTCTGTCATCAGCACTTCTACTCACTTATTCCACAAGTGCAGTTCAACCATGAATGGTAAAATATCCTAGTTTGAAAAATGTTTTCCACTTAATTATGGCTGTACCATATTTGCCACATAATACATCATCTGCTGCATAATCTAACAATTTCACCCAAAACTATTTTGTAGCTCAAACGGATCAAAAATTACTAAAAGAAATGTGACTTATGTTGCTGTGAAGTGTAGGGCGCTTTGTAAAGGTTGACTGGTCACCTTTCTCACTGCTGCATTTGTATGTTACACAGGTACTAATGAGGCAAAAGCTTTGCAGAGGCTGTTAGTATGTATAAATAAGTAGAATAAAGTATCATAAAATGTACCGCATTACGCTGCAGCCTTTTTTTTTTTGCTGCATAATTTAGTCAACACTGCGACATAATTTTGGCCTCCATTGCTGCATAACACCAGTGGCCCGAAAGCAGGCTGCACATGTTAAAAGTGTTTGTGCACGAAGCAGAAACCATGAAGTTTGCGAACTTAGGGGCTGATTACAATGGCAGGCGGACTTCAGTCCGTCCGCCATCGAATTGGGGAATGGGACTGCTCGCCTACAAAGCTGCCGGCCCACGATAGGCATTACAATGCGACCGCCACTACGGCGTTCGCAATGCCTATCTTTACATTGCGGCAGGTGCTGCTGGCTGCATCACCCGCCACAATGTAAAAAAGGGACATGTTGCATATATCACTGCACTACGTGACAGTGTCACATGGTGCAGTGATATGTAGGGGGGCACCTTAGGTGCCCCTCAGGTCCCATGTCTGAGGCCGGGGGTAAAGGGGCCTGCTACGGGCCCCCAATGCTCCTTTCCGCCAGCTTTTCTATGACTGGTGAACCACCATGGATAGGCTGGCGGGTAAGGGACATCGTAATCCCTACTGCGCTGCCTGGTCGGCACCACCAGCATTGTAGGAACTACGAGCCCCTCCGCCGCACAGGTGGGCTCCGTCGGGTGCGTGGCGATTGGTCTTTCCGACTGCCAGGGAACCGCCCGCCATTGTAATATGGCGGGCGGTGATGTAGTCACCGATGGCGGTGGGACCGTCACCGACGGGGTGATGTGTCGGTCCCACCGCCATTATAATCACCCCCATAAGTTTGGCGTGCATGCAAATCCTACATTGCCAACCCCTGGTAAGTTGCACTTCTAGTGCTGAAAAAGGCCAATGGAGGTACCAATGGGTGAGGTGGACTAGCCTCAAGGGTCTTGTGACCTCAGTGACAGAGTCACTGTCGCTCTAGGGTGTGCTTCTTCGGATGCCTGCCCGCAAGACTGGAGGTGAACTGCATGGATTGTGGTGGACAGGCCTTCAAAGTTAACTTACACTTGCCACCGTTAGGGTCCACCTGCTGGTGCTAAGACACCAGGGCTTCTAAGGTCTATCGGGGTGTAGCATCGGATTGTGGTCTGTCAGGAGAGTGGTCTGGTGGACTGATCATGAAGGCTGAACATGTTTCTCCAGTTCCAAATTCGGCAGCTCTGGCCAGAGTGCCACATCCTCTCCCACACTGAACACCATACTGCCCCACTGGGAGAAACTTGCACTGCCTTCAGCTACAACCCAATTGTGCTGTGACTCAATTTAAATTATGCACTAGACAAGAGTAAAATGCTGCCTGAGAAAAGCAATAACCCCTGAGAAAAGCAAACACTCATAGGGAGTGCAAGGGTAAGCAAAGCATGTGAAATGTAAGCAGGAACAACATGGTTACCTTAACGGTTTTAAGCTCATTATTCAGATATCAGTAAGTGATTTTGCCTGAAAAGTTCAGGACATGACTACAGGACCAGGAAGGGACCCGTTTCAATGTCCATTGCTTATATCCTTACAAAATGTAAGCAGTTTGGTTTAAAAAGACCACATCCCTAAACACAGAACCGCGGTACACATTTTATAAGCTAAAATAATTAAAACAGTTGAAAAAGATCATATTAAACATTTTCCATTCCACCCATCAACCAGGTATTGCAGTCCCTTTAGGAAAACAATGTTGTTCAAAGAAAGAAGTTAAAAAGAAAGTAGCGCTTCACTGGCAACTTCTGTAAAGCGGCGCTAATGTGCGTGGGTGTAAATAACCTGGCCTGTCTGCTGACCACTCTGTGTTGCTTTAGTTCGTTATTTAATTATTTTTCGTATTTTGAAAAGGAGAGGCAAGAGAGAGTATGTAAGAGCTGTCTCTTGAAATCAGCACTTAAGGAGGAGCCAGACAGAGACAGGAAGAGGTGGAGGAATAAAGAGAGAGAGAGGAGGGAGGGCAGCTGCCAGAGGCAGAGCAGGAAAAGTGGACACTGTCCTTGCCTTCTCTGGGCATGACGGAAAAGAGACAGAGTTTGTTTTCCTTCTCTGCCCCTCCCAGAGTGGCTGAACCTTACTGCAGCATAACAAAGGGCAGAGGGCGGGTGGCCTCTTTGACTGCAGACAGGTGAAGTGCAGGGCCATTAAGTAGCGCTTTCGCGCGCTACTGGCCCTGCGAATAACAGTAGGGAGAGGGGAAATTCTTTTGTCCCCTCGTCCCCCCCACCCTTGTCCCCCGTGTCCCCCACACTCCAAAATCTGGGGGGGATATATCCCCGCGTCCCCCACACTTCCTACGCCCATGCCCTCCAGGTACACTTTGAGGACCAGGAACACTGGAGGTAAGGCGAACTTTCTTCCTATTTTGTCGGACTCACTGTCAGAATCGTCACAAGGAGTAAAAGTAACCGTTAAGGCGAAGCGGGGATGACAAGGAAGGAGTCTCCAGAGTAGGGGATTAGGAAAGTCATCATCATCAGGGAAAATCAACGAGGGGAAAAATACAGGTAAATCTGTTATTGTACCTACCAAAGTGAAAATTACCCCCTTACTCAAATCTTTTTTTCGAGTACTCCCAAGTATGCAGAAAGACGGCGCAGGGGGTCCAGGTCCCAATATAGAAGTACATACATCAGATACATCTGGCAATAGTGTTAATTCAGGGGAAACCGTAATTAACACGAAAAACACGAAAAAGGGTGCAAATAGTGCTGGCGGTCTTTCAGAAATGAGTGAGTTAAGCGGTGATACTAGGGTATTCCAAGGAGGCGCTATAACAATTCCTGTGAGTAACAGGTTTACAGTGCTTGCACCACCCGACGATCTAGGAGCTCCGGCTCAAGCTCTAAGTGGAAGCAGACAGAGCAGTCCGGATGCAGGAACGCCTGAAGTGAGTAAGGGGGGCCTTGAAGCCACAGAAGCCTCGTTGGCAAGTATTTTATTGGGCCTGAAAAATGACATCAAGAATCGCTTCGAGGTCTCGGAAGCAAATCAGTTAGGCATACAAGCATCATGCTTGGAGCTAACACAGAAGTTGGATGAGGTAACTCTTCGCACAAAGAAGTTGGAGGAAGAGGTGGATATAGTAAAACAGGATGTGGAGAAGAACGCCTCTGAGATCTGTAAGTTAGAAAGGCAAAATCAAACCTTAAGGGAAGATATTGAGAGAGTGGAGAACCATTCCCGAAGGAATAATTTGAGATTTTTTAATGTCCCCGAAACCGAGGAAGGGCAAGGAAGAGATAGATCTCGAACATGAAGTCCAGAGAGCGCACAGAGAGCCTTTCCGTTGCAACCCCCAAAGAACTAAACCTAGGAAGATCCTTGTGAACTTTCTCTCATATACCACCAAAGGAGAGAAGGCTTTAAAAATGGTCCATATTTGGTAGATGGGTATTCCCTGCTAGTTAGATCGGATTTATGTAAAGCCATAGAACAGAGGCAGTGGGAGTTAGGAAGCAAGATGGAGGAGCTTCGGAAGCTGGGAGCGAAGGTCCAGTTAAAATTCCCTGCAATGTTGCGCATTATGTGGAACAATAAAATGTGTAATCTTCGGACAGTAGAAGATGTAGAATCGTTAGTTGATAGGATCAAAAAGGGAGATACTGCTAAGTGACCAAATTTGGATTACAGGATAGTTTGCTCTCTTATTTCCAGTTAGTGTAGTTGAAACTTCCCCAATGGTGCGCCCATAGGCATTGTTTTGCCTAAAAAGAAAGGGAGGGTTCCCCAGGGTTGGTTAAGGAGGGTGGGTTGGGATGGCGGTGGGGGTGTGTGGGCACGGGTGGGGTGCAGTGGGATAAAAAAACAAAAAAAGTCCTCAGAACCTCCTATGCAGGAGAAATGTGATAAAGCAGTAACGAAGCAGGAACTGGAATGTGTCAGGGAGTATCATGGCTAAAATTCCGAGTATTGATATACTAACATGGAACGTGAATAGTCTTAGGTCTAAACCTAGACAGAGGAAAGTGATGGAGTATTTAAGAGATAGACAGGTACAAACTATGATCTTACAGGAGACGCACTTACTAGCAAGTGAAAGCAAGGACTTGTTTGGTAGGTGTGGATGGGTCCAAAATTTCATTGCTTCTGATCAAGCACAATGCTGTAAGGGAGTCGCAATTCTAATTAGGAGTGGAAGTGGGATCGAGTTTAAGGCATCGAGCACGGATAGCTCTGGTAGATGGGCTTTAGTTCGAATAAAATGGGCGGATAGCGATTTCATATGTGTTGGGTTTTATGGACCCAACGAGGACGATCCACAGTATAGTATAGAATTAGAATTGAGGCTGGCGGATATGTCAGCTCCTGCAATTGTGGGCGGGGATTTTAATGTACTGATGGATCCTGTATTGGACCGTTCAACGCGGAGGGAGAGTGCCTCTGTGCCCAGAATGAGGAATGCGTTGAAAAGTTTGATTCAGGATTTGGATTTATTAGATGTGTGGAGACATTTGAAAGGGAAGGTGAGAGGGTACACATATCACAGCAAAAAATACCATCACTTTTCAAGATTAGAATATTTTTTAGTTGATAGATGTCTTGCAACCAATATTAAAAAGATTGAGCATCTCCCAGCTCATATCTCGGATCATTCAGCTGTAATAATAACTCTACAAGCTCTAGGACCGCAGCCTTGCAAGAGATGTACGCTAAAGCGTGCCCTTCTTTTTGAAGGGGGAGTTGAGACAGCTCTGAAAAAAGCTGCAGCGGAATACTTCATTAATAATAAAGATACTGCCTCTCCTGCAATAGTATGGGATGCCTTTAAGGCATATATTCGTGGGGTCCTGAAAAGCCTGGCCTGCGCAAAAAGCAGAGAAGAAAGGGCAGAATTAATGAACATTGATAAGGAAGTCGGGATCCTTGAGGAAGCCTTGCATTCCATAAGTGTGGGAGAGGAAAGGGAGAGGTTGGAAAGGAGGTTAGAAGAGGTCCAACTAAAATTTTAAATTAGGTTAGAGTTAAAGTGTAAGGCAAGATGGCAAGCAGCGAATGTGAAGGAATTTGAGTATGGAGAGAAAGCGGGAGCATTGCTGGCCTGGAAGGCCAGAGTTGAAAGAACCAGAAATGACATGAAGGAGCTGAGGGGGGATTCAGGGGAGGTGTTTGATAGTTGGGATACTATGCAGGAACATGTAGTGGCACTTTTTTCACAGCTTTATAAGGAAGATATTGCTCCAGACTCCCAAAAGCTAAGAAGTTGGCTTAGCACGCTTGGCCTCCCCGTAATGAATGAGGAAGGGGAAAAAATGATGGAAGCTCCAATTTCGCAGGAGGAGATCAGGGGGGCAATTAAACGAGCTAAGAATGGGAAGGCCGCTGGTTTAGATGCTGTCCCCTCAGAAGTATATAAAATGGTAATAGAGGAAGTATTGCCTGTATGGGAAAGTTTGTTTAATATGGTATATATGGGGGAGACACAGGTTCCAGAATCATGGAGGGAGGCCTCCATGGTCCTGATACTAAAACCAGCCAAGGACTCGGCAAAAGCAGAGTCGTATCGGCCGATATCCCTGCTGAATGAAGACTATAAGATCTTTGTCAGCATTTTAGCAGGGAGGTTGTCCAGAATTGCCCCTCAGCTTATACATGAAGATCAAAAGGGTTTTATCCCTGGGAGGCAGATGCACGAATTGACCCAGCAGCTAATAGGGTGTATCGACATAGCTACATCAAGGTCGGTCCCCTTGGCGGCGGTCACACTGGACGCCGCCAAAGCTTTTGATCGTGTTTGCTGGGAGTATTTATGGGCAGTATTGGAGATCATGGGGTTTGGGCCACATTTTATAACTACACTAAAGGCCCTATATCACCGCTCTACAGCTAGGATTCTTCTTAATGGCGCTCTCACTAGGAGTTTTTTCATTCTTAGAGGGACGAGACAGGGGTGCCCCATCTCCCCTTTATTGTTTGATATATATATCGAACCATTTGCCCAGATGCTTCGCCAGGATGAACAGTGTTAGAAATGGGGGTCTCTAGTTGGCAATGGCTGGCCACTGTCCAAGTAGGGACCCTTCTTCCTAAGTCAGAGTAAGAGGGCTACCCTCCTTGATACCCCTGCTCAACCCTGTGGTAACGTAGCACGAGCAGGTAGGCTTATCTCAGAGGCAGTGTGTGAAGCATTTATGACCATACACAGTAACACAGTGAGGAACACTACAAAGGGACGCCACACAAGTAGTTATAAAAAATAAGTATCTTTATATAAAGGCAGATTTATCACAAGACCAATAACTGTAAAAGCCACAATACTGTCAAACATAGGATAGCTGTTGAAGGGCTGTCAAAAATAGTTCAAAGGTTGCAAGAATAAGGTTCAAATTCAAAGCAGGAGTCTCTGGGACCCTTTCTCATTCAGAGGTTGCAACAATAAGGTTCAGATTCTAAGCAGGGGTCTCTGCGACCCTTTCTCGTTCAGAGGTTGCAAAAATAAGGTTCAAATCCAAAGCAGTGGTCTCTGCGACCCTTTCTCGCACAAAGTACCTGAATTCAGTAGCAAAACCAACAAAATGTCGCAAAGAAGTGGTAGCGATGATTTTCCTCACGCAAGGCCGGCGATGCGTTAAATCCTTGCCGCAAGGGAGGATGATGCGCCGATCTGCTGATGCGTGCGGAGACGATGCGACCAACTTCTGTACGCTAGGCCGCCGATGCGATGACTTTCTTGCCGCGAGGGAGAAGTCGATGCGACGAGCCTGTTGCGTTGTGCGATTGTGTTGCGATGCGAAGAAATGGCGCTCAGCGAGGGAGTGACGAAATCCGGTCTGATGCGATGAAAATGGCGGACGCACGGCGTCCGCAATGCGATGTCTTGAAGCGATGATTTCTTTAGGGGTTGCGAGCGCTCGGCGACAGCAGCGCGATGATTTTTCCAGCGCGTCTCGGCTGCAGCGGCTCGCAAAGAGGCGTTGGCGATGGTTTCGTGTTGCGAGCACTCAGCGGCAGCAGCGCGATGATTTTTCCAGCGCTCTCGGCTGCAGCGGCTCGCAAAGGTGCGTTAGCGTCGATTTCCAGCACTCTTTTCTCTGAAGCAAACTAGAGGCCCTGGAACTCACAGGAGCCTCATCAGCAGATAGCAATCCTCGCAGGGAGGAAGCAGGAGGTTGGTGGTGGAGTCTGATGTGCCTGAGACTCCAGCAGGAGGCTAGCTCTTTTCCTAGCCCTTGGGTAATTGCGGTAACAAAAATAAAAGTTCTCTCAAAAGTTCCTTTTCCTCTTTTTCAAGGTCCAGTGGTCACTGCTGCAGGCCAGTGCAAGAAACAACACACAAGCACAAGGACAGTCACTTCCTGCAGATTCCTCCAGTGGCACGGACAGAGTTTCCTCTCCAGATCCAAAAGCAATACAAAATGTAGGGGCTTGAGCACGGATATTTATACCCCAAAAGCCTTTGATCTTTGAAGCTACCAGTCACTGAACCTAGCCAGAACCAGTTCTGCTCAGGCCTGGAGCACTTTATTTACCAGGCTGCATTCTTCCTTTCAGAAAGAGGGGGTCTGCTAGCAGACACACAGTAGGAGGTGGAGCCAGCATTCACCTTGCCAGGCACAGCCCTATTCAGGTCAAGGAGCCACCCCTCCCCACACTCTAAATGCAGATCTCTCTATTCAACCCAGGTCTGACTCAGCCTGCCCTGCCCCTCTAAAACCAGACAGCCAATACACATAACAGCAGAGCACACTGGAAGGCTTAGGCAAGAAAATACCTACTTTCTAAAAGTGGTATTTTCAAACACAGAATATAAAAATAAACTTCACTAAAAGATGTATTTTAATATTCTGAGCTCAGGCATACTAAATTCGTTTTTCTACCATGTTCCTGGGGTCAGTTAGGACTATAGAATGTAATAGTCAAACTGCCCATTCTAGCCTATGAGGAACAGGTAGCCTTACAGTAGTGAAAAACGAAATGGGGCATAATTCACTACCAGGACATGCTACACACACCAAGGCATGTCCTACCTTACACATACAATGCACCCTACCATAGGGGTGACTTACAAGATGCCACGGGAAGGTTCAGGGGCTGGGAAGTGGGTGCACTTCACAGCCAAGATGGCAGTTCTGGACTGCACACAGACACTGCAGTGGCAGGTCTGAGACACACTTTACAAGCTGCTTCTGTGGGTGGCACACATCAGTGCTGCAGGCCCACCAGCAGCATTTGGTTTACCAGCCCTGGGCACACACAGGCCACACTACTAGGGACTAACAGGTAAACCAAATAAGCCAATCAGGGATATACCAATTCACATAGTCATATTTACAAAGGGAGAGCATATGCACTTTAGCACTGAACAGCAGTGGTAAAGTGCCCAGAGTCATAAAACCAACAGAAACAGGTCAGCAAAAATACAGGAGGCAGGCAAAAAGTTTAGGGGTGACCCTGCAAAAGGGCCATTTCCAACACAACCCCCTTCCAGCCAAAACGCAGGGTAGACCAATCACTACTTTGATGGGCTTCCCTGCTTCGGGCGATAGAACACGGAACTGGCCCGCAACTGCAGGGGCATATGGCAGCTCTACTCCAATCTGAACCCTGGTGGATCCCTCTGTCCACACTCCTAGGGCCCACTAAGATAACCAATGGGGAATTCTTCCCCTCACCTGTGGATACCACCTGTGCCGCATCTAACCTTAACTGGCCCCCATGTGTGTCCCAACAGATAAACAACAAGCCCCAGTAGTCACTGACAGTAGTCAGTGATAAAATCCAAGCCCTATACCTCTCAGGGCTCTCAAACTTTTGTGGCATCAGAGAGTGCGGGCAGTAACCCCAGGTGTCTGGCACCTTTTGTCCACTCTCCCTCCTGTCAGGTCAGGCAACGCGTCCTGACACTGACCCACCAGCCCTGGGCCTGTACCCAACGGCGGGGCCAGCGACTGGGGTGGGCTCCCCCACACCCGGTCCTTCTCTTTGGGGCTCGGTACCCTCCCACTTGGAGCGGTACCCCTCTCCAGAATTGTCAGGGCACCTGAGGCAGGTGTCCTGCATAGTCCGCCCACCAGTTCAGGGGTTCTATCCTGCAACTGGTATCCCAACATAGGGTCTGTACCCTTAGACGGGGCGGAGGTCAGGGGTGAGGCTGCCCTCTCCCCGCCCCTTTACTGGGGCCCGGCACCCTCCCACCTGGAGAGGTGCCTCCATAATACAAACCGGGAGGGGCACTGTTAGCAGTTGCCCCTTCCTCCAGATCAGGGGGACACCCTGAACCTGGCCCCCCAACCTAGGGTCTGTACCCTTAGGCTGGGCCTGTGCCTGGCAACCCAGGACTTCTGGGGAGTACACCAATTCCCCCAAGGAAAGCACACTCCTCTAGAGTTGTGCGACAGTCTGCCTGGCACACCAGGACTTCCTGGGGAGCACACAGGCCCCCCTCAAGGAAAACACACCCCTCCACCAGTTCAGGGCTTGGACCCTGCAACTGATCTACCAACCTGAAAAAACCCTTAGGTTTCACCGGGGTCAGAGGCGAGGACTCCCTCCCTCTGCACCCCCTTCCAGCATACTGCACCCTCCCACCTGGAGTGGTGCTCTTAGAAAACAAAATGGCCGGGACACTGCTTACAGTGGTCCCTCCCTCCAGGTCAGACAACACCTGGACCTGACTTACCATCCCAGGGACCAACCCCTGTGGTTGAACAACTGCCTGGCCAACCAGGGCTTCCTGAGGGTGACACATACCTAGCGTGTCGTGTGACAGTCTGCCTGGCACAGGGCTCATGACCTCCTGTCCCTCTGACAGTGCGTGAAGATGCCCCAGGACAGAAGTGGCGTCACCATGGCCAATCCTATGAGGCTCAGCCCTTCTGGCTGGCCCCTGACCCACTGGTTCTTCCACTGGGGACTCTTTCCCCCCCTCACCCCTCACTCTGGCCTTCTGCACCCTCCCAACTGGAGCGGTACTGCCAGACACTAGAACTGCTGGAGGTCTGATTACAGGCACTCCCAGCTCACCTAACACGGGGGGACCCTCCACAATGGACGGTCCATCCGGAAAGACTAGGCTCCCTACCTGGTGTTCCCTCATGGAACCATCCAGTCCTGGAGACTGAGGTTGGGGCACTTCGGGACCTATCCCAGTCTCACTCCTGCTCCCACGAGACAGGATGTGAGGTCCTACAACCTCCTCACAACAAGGGGACCCAGCTGTAACACTCCTAACCTTTCCCACCACTCTGGGTTGGAAGACATCTGAACCACTCCTCTTATGGTCATTCCCCAATACCTCTACAGAGCCTCTGGTACTCACCCAGAGGTCTGCCTCCTGCGCAAGTTCCCTAGGATCAGAGAACTCGCACTCTAACACATGTTGGTTTAGCTCTGGAAAATAGGAACTCACAATATGCTCTCCCACATTTGGATTACACAGTTCCACGCAGGTGCTAACCTTTACCTCACAATCCAGTGTCTCACATACGTACCCCACACCACTCTCTTGAAATGGGCGAGACATTAACTGACTGTCTCTATCACTCAACCCACACTCTTCTGGGCGGTCCTCACACTCATACACCAGGACTTCAACCACGGGGGAACCCCTCTCCCTGCACCTCTCATCCAGAGTCGGTAGAGTCTCCCTCCTTTCACTAGGACTATGGGCCCCTGCGCTAGTTCCCCAATCCACCTCAGGGACACTGCATATTAATGGAGCTACCTCATATCCTTGAATCCCCTGGTGTAGATCAACCCCTCCTTCAAGTCAGGTGCTACATCTCTGGGTGGGTGTACTACACTGTCATCACTATATACTTCAATTTTGCTGCCACCACTGGACCCCACCCTCTCTGGGGAATCCAGACAATTAAAACTGCGCTCCAGGGGTAACCTACCCTCTTGAGCTAACTTCTCCTTTTCTGCTATCTGCGCTAGGTGCGCCTCCAGCTGGGCAATCTCTATTTGGAGCCTCTCCAATTCCAGCTGGTACTCCCTCTCCCTCTGTCTGCCCAACTCCTCTGGGGACCATGAAGGGGAGTGGGTGCTACCCTGTGCACTAGATCCAGCAAGGGACTCCCTACCTATGGGACCTTCCCGCCTGTCCACCAACTCCTCTGGGGACCCTGAGGGGAATCTGGCACTACCATAGGCACTAGACTCATCAAGGAACTCCCCACCTATGAGATATTCCATAACACTTTCTTCCTCCTCTTCAGACTCTCCAGAGCCACCCTCAGACCAACTACCCTCTTGGTAGGTGTACTGGGACTCCAAGAATCTCCATCTGTCTTGTTGCCAAAGTCTCAGGGATGTCTGCAGGGATAGCTGAGTCTCCTTCCTACTCACTGCTAAGCCCCTCTCCTCACAGAACCCCCTTAGCTCCTCTAGACTGTAGGTTAACAGATCATCTATATAAAAGGTAGGTCTCATTTCAGTAAGACCCATTGTAGCAATAACTGGCAATATCAATAATAAAAAAATAGGCTTGCCCGTTGTAACAATCACGGGCAATATCAATAAAAGATAGAAGAAACTTCTCAAGAAAATGTATGCGGGTAAAAAATCACCGGCAATATCAATTACAATATAGGATCCAACAATTCTCAAAAATGTATGTGGGTACTATCACCTGGCAATATCAATAAAACATAGGCTTGCCCATTGTAACAATCACGGGCAATATCAATAAAAGATAGAAGAAAACTTCTCAAGAAAATGTATGCTGGTAAAAAATCACCGGCAATATCAATTACAATATAGGATCCAACAATTCTCAAAAATGTATGCGGGTACTATCACCGGCAATATCAATAAAAATAGGCTTGCCCATTGTAACAATCACGGGCAATATCAATCAAAAATAGAATTTAAAAAAAACTTCAAAAATTTATGTGGTTGCGTTATGGCCTGCACTCACTAGTAGTGTACACTATAATTATTGTATGCGATCATAAATTCAAGTCCAGATCCTCACCGCTGACCACCAATGTTAGAAATGGGGGTCTCTAGTTGGCAATGGCTGACCACTGTCCAAGTAGGGACCCTTCTTCCTAAGTCAGAGTAAGAGGGCTACCCTCCTTGATACCCCTGCTCAACCCTGTGGTAACGTAGCACGAGCAGGTAGGCTTATCTCAGAGGCAGTGTGTGAAGCATTTATGACCATACACAGTAACACAGTGAGGAACACTACAAAGGGACGCCACACAAGTAGTTATAAAAAATAAGTATCTTTATATAAAGGCAGATTTATCACAAGACCAATAACTGTAAAAGCCACAATACTGTCAAACATAGGATAGCTGTTGAAGGGCTGTCAAAAATAGTTCAAAGGTTGCAAGAATAAGGTTCAAATTCAAAGCAGGGGTCTCTGGGACCCTTTCTCGTTCAGAGGTTGCAACAATAAGGTTCAGATTCTAAGCAGGGGTCTCTGCGACCCTTTCTCGTTCAGAGGTTGCAAAAATAAGGTTCAAATCCAAAGCAGTGGTCTCTGCGACCCTTTCTCGCACAAAGTACCTGAATTCAGTAGCAAAACCAACAAAATGTCGCAAAGAAGTGGTAGCGATGATTTTCCTCACGCGAGGCCGGCGATGCATTAAATCCTTGCCGCAAGGGAGGATGATGCGCCAATCTGCTGATGCGTGCGGAGACGATGCGACCAACTTCTGTACGCTAGGCAGCCGATGCGATGACTTTCTTGCCGCGAGGGAGAAGTCGATGCGACGAGCCTGTTGCGTTGTGCGATTGTGTTGCGATGCGAAGAAATGGCGCTCAGCGAGGGAGTGACGAAATCCGGTCTGATGCGATGAAAATGGCGGACGCACGGCGTCCGCAATGCGATGTCTTGAAGCGATGATTTCTTTAGGGTTGCGAGCGCCGGCGACAGCAGCGCAATGATTTTTCCAGCGCGTCTCGGCTGCAGCGGCTCGCAAAGAGGCGTTGGCGATGGTTTCGTGTTGCGAGCACTCAGCGGCAGCAGCGCGATGATTTTTCCAGCGCTCTCGGCTGCAGCGGCTCGCAAAGGTGCGTTAGCGTCGATTTCCAGCACTCTTTTCTCTGAAGCAAACTAGAGGCCCTGGAACTCACAGGAGCCTCATCAGCAGATAGCAATCCTCGCAGGGAGGAAGCAGGAGGTTGGTGGTGGAGTCTGATGTGCCTGAGACTCCAGCAGGAGGCTAGCTCTTTTCCTAGCCCTTGGGCAATTGCGGTAACAAAATAAAAGTTCTCTCAAAAGTTCCTTTTCCTCTTTTTCAAGGTCCAGTGGTCACTGCTGCAGGCCAGTGCAAGAAACAACACACAAGCACAAGGACAGTCACTTCCTGCAGATTCCTCCAGTGGCACGGACAGAGTTTCCTCTCCAGATCCAAAAGCAATACAAAATGTAGGGGCTTGAGCACAGATATTTATACCCCAAAAGCCTTTGATCTTTGAAGCTACCAGTCACTGAACCTAGCCAGAACCAGTTCTGCTCAGGCCTGGAGCACTTTGTTTACCAGGCTGCATTCTTCCTTTCAGAAAGAGGGGGTCTGCTAGCAGACACACAGTAGGAGGTGGAGCCAGCATTCACCTTGCCAGGCACAGCCCTATTCAGGTCAAGGAGCCACCCCTCCCCACACTCTAAATGCAGATCTCTCTATTCAACCCAGGTCTGACTCAGCCTGCCCTGCCCCTCCAAAACCAGACAGCCAATACACATAACAGCAGAGCACACTGGAAGGCTTAGGCAAGAAAATACCTACTTTCTAAAAGTGGTATTTTCAAACACAGAATATAAAAATAAACTTCACTAAAAGATGTATTTTAATATTCTGAGCTCAGGCATACTAAATTCGTTTTTCTACCATGTTCCTGGGGTCAGTTAGGACTATAGAATGTAATAGTCAAACTGCCCATTCTAGCCTATGAGGAACAGGTAGCCTTACAGTAGTGAAAAACGAAATGGGGCATAATTCACTACCAGGACATGCTACACACACCAAGGCATGTCCTACCTTACACATACAATGCACCCTACCATAGGGGTGACTTACAAGATGCCAAGGGAAGGTTCAGGGGCTGGGAAGTGGGTGCACTTCACAGCCAAGATGGCAGTTCTGGACTGCACACAGACACTGCAGTGGCAGGTCTGAGACACACTTTACAAGCTGCTTCTGTGGGTGGCACACATCAGTGCTGCAGGCCCACCAGCAGCATTTGGTTTACCAGCCCTGGGCACACACAGGCCACACTACTAGGGACTAACAGGTAAACCAAATAAGCCAATCAGGGATATACCAATTCACATAGTCATATTTACAAAGGGAGAGCATATGCACTTTAGCACTGAACAGCAGTGGTAAAGTGCCCAGAGTCATAAAACCAACAGAAACAGGTCAGCAAAAATACAGGAGGCAGGCAAAAAGTTTAGGGGTGACCCTGCAAAAAGGGCCATTTCCAACAAACAGGTTATAGCTTTCTGTACAGGAGCATATGAAAAGAAAATCGCGTTATATGCGGACGACCGCATAATTTATACAGCAGAACCGGCTGTAACAATTCCCAGGGTGGAGCTATTAGTGAAAGACTATGGAGCTTTTTCAGGATATTCGGTAAATAAAGAGAAAACCGGGATAATGTGTTGGAATATCCCAGACTGGAGGGGAAGTGTCCAGAGAGAGATCAGGTATCTTGGAATTAGTATTATTAACTCGTTAGAGGGAATCCCCCAGCATAATCTAGAGAGGGTAGTAAAGGACATCGAGAAATCACTTACTAGATGGAAGAACCTGCCACTGTCATTATATGGAAGAGTAAATCTAATCAAAATGGTGTTACTTCCAAAGTTGACATTTCTTTTTAACTGCGTTCCCCTTACTCTCCCCAGAGGCCTGATCGATAAAATACAGGGCAAATTGGGTAGTTTTGTTTGGGCAGCTAGGGGAGCACGTATGTCTTGGAAGAAATTGCGGCGTAAACTGGCAGAAGGTGGGCTCGCACTTCCGGACCTAAGACTATACTGCATGGCATTCCAGTTCAAGAATTGCAGAGTTCTCTTAGGTACACCGGGGCCCATGGTGTGGGGTGGGGTGTTAGAGGAGATGGTCAAGGAGTGGGGAATGAAAGGGTTTCTTTACAAATTTGGGGCAAAAACATTCTTCAAAAAAGTCAGACTGAAGACATTTAAGGCAGCACTTATCCTTTGGGTAGGAATAAGGAGCATACTGGGAATGGGGTACTTTTCGGAGGGGGCACCAATATGGGATTCACCAGGTATGCCAGAATGTTTGCAAGACCAATTAAGTATTCCACTAAGGAGGGTGGGAATTGAACTATGGGGGGATCTCATGGTGATGAAAGAGGTGGTGCCATGGGAAATCTTGATGGCAAAGACAGAGGGGTCCCTCTCAAGGTTTAAATATTTGCAGTTGCTATCCTGGGGGGAGGCAAATAGGAAAGAGATCGGAAGATTTTGGGAGTTCGAAAAGAAATTACAGAACGAGTCCCCGAAAAGGAAGGAAGTTAGTGACTGGTACCGGACCTTGGTGTTCTTTGAAGAGAAGAAGTTGAAAGCACCATATGAGATCTGGGATCGTGCTATCCAGATGACGGAGCCACAGAGAATGTGGCAACTCTCTTTTAAACTGCTGTATAAGGTGGTCAAGCCAGCAAATCTAAAAAGGAACCACTTTTTCACAGTTAATAGGTTATATTGGACACCATATAAATTGGCAAAATTCGTAACATCTGTTGCCCCAAGATGTCATAGATGTGGTATGTTGAGTGCGGATGATCGGCATATGTTTTTTGAATGCCCCCTGCTACAGGACTATTGGTTTTCAGTGGAGAAGGCAATAAATGAAATTCTCTGCACTAATATAAAAATAAGCTTAACGTTGATTATGTTAGGGTTGGAGGATCAGCCGATCTCACCCTTATTGACGAATAGGCGGGCCCTACTCTTTTATCTGATTCTTCTCGCTAGGAGAGAAATTTGTAAAAAATGGACAGATGCTGTACCACCCCAAGGGTTGGACTGGTTCCAGGCGGTCAAAACTATTTGCAAAATGGACATAGGACTAGAGACCAGTATACATTCTAAGATCTGGGAGGACTTTTTGAATTGGAATGGTACAATAAGAACTTAACCTCGTGAGTCCTATGATTACACCTGCGTGGAACTAGCAACCAGGTCACTGGACGGGCTGGTACGCAGGACTATTGCGATACTGCAAATAGCCTGGGGCGGTACAGGTAGGATGTTAGGCTGCAATTTGCAAACAAAGGTGGTATGAGGACAAAAAAAAAAAAAACATGTAATACTATCACGATACCCCAAAAATGGTCCTTGGATTCACAATAATAAATCCTTAGGTCAGTCCTGGTAGTGTGGCAAAGAGCAGTCGGGCTTTACCAGAGGTACATGTGTTAAGCATTTCAGAGTACAAACATGGACGATAAGTAATTGACACGACTCAAGAGAAACCTGACACCAATTTATAAAAATAAAGAGTATTTTTATCTTAAATAAGACACCAAAAAAACAGAAAAGGATAAATATAACCATAGTTATAGATTTTTGAAGCAATAGAAAATCAATACAAAATAATACAGTGAAAATGTAACATTGCGGTCACTGGGACAAACCACTAGTGACAATCGGTCGCTTGCAGGTCGTGTTGCATTGTACCCTTGCAGTGTAAAGGTAATGTGGGTCCCGGACCAAACCACAACAGTTATTTCAATTTTACCTCGCCCATGGAGCCTGGGTGCAGAGTTGTCTTGGCTGTGCCTGGTGCTGAATGGGAGCCATGAGAGAGCTGCTTTTACCAATAAATGGTGCTGTGGGTGAAAAAGATGCAAAAAGACAACGGTGTGGTTGCTGACATCAGTCGAAGGTAGGATGAAGTTCCCTCTTAATGCAGTGTTGAGTAAAGGGATTGGTTGCCAGATTGGGGACCAACAAGGCTTTGCAATGGTAAGTGCAGCAGAAAGTAACTTCTACGTCCAGTGGTCCAGGTGAACGCGATAGGTGCCTGTAACTTCGTGGAAGGCAGAACTACAGTTCCCGTGATGCACTAGACCATCTGGATTTGGGCGATCCCTCAGAGGGCCAGATGGCCAGCGATTCTTCAGATCTAGAGCTTTGTTTACCTGCAGTTTGCAGGGGACTAGTGCCACTAGTTCAGGGGACTCTGAGGGTGCTTCAGGCTTCCACAGGGCTCCCTCTGGGAGAACAGAGAGATAGCCTTGGACAAGTCACGATCAGGCAGTTCCAAGAGCGTTGTCACAGGTGCAGGATATCCCTCTTTTGCTTTGTGCTAGTCTTGTTGTCACTGACAAAGGTCTCTTCTTCTGCCCTCTTTGATGCAGGCTGTTCAGAACAGAGGTTCTAATTTCAGGGGATTTCCTTAAAAGCTAGATTTAGGGGAGTTAGTGGTGTGGGCGCTAGTATCCAAAGGGCAGCTAGTCCCTTCAACTTGTCCACCCTTGAAGTGACCACATCCGGGGGTGTGGGTCACCTTTTCTACCCAGATCCTTCTATTCTGCCACTCCTAAGGATGGCAGAAATCTAATTTTAGTGTACAGACCAGGCTGCTCACCCTGGAGGTGTGGCTAGCGTTCTGGGGGTGTACACCTCCTCGAAAAACTAATTTCCCACCTGCCCAGGTGCAAATGTGCCTGGGGCAGGGGGAGGGCTGTTTCCTGTACTGAGAGTCAGCCCTGATGCATATCAGAGACTTGCAGCTTTTGAAGCTCACCGCCTTGATGTACCACTTCACTAGCTTGCTTGGGAGGAGGAAGGTGTGACCTCCTTCCTGCCCAAGCCTTTGTTCCTGACTCCTGGGAGTGATCACACTATTTGGCAAAAGGTCAGAATCCTGTCTTGGTGACAGCAAACGCGGGAAGCGCGGGCTGGCCAGCTAGAGCACAGAGAAGCTGGAGCAATCAGGTGGGCAACCTCTAAGGAAGCCACCTGGATGCATGCCACATCACCCAGGACACAAGATTCATTCGGGGGGAGAAAGCATGTTTTTTATACCAAACATAACGTATTTCGGCAGTACCATAATGGAGCTACCAACCTCGAGAATGACCAGGAGGCTGCCCATGTTATCCTCAGGACCGCTAACACTTATAGTAATTTCCAATGGGGAACAGCACAACAGGGACATATATATGTTTGCACGTATATGTCCTAACATTTAATATAATGCACCCTCCCTCCAGGCTCAGGAGACCTTTCTTAGGGGTACTTGACATATATTAAAAATAGTGTATTGATTGTGCCACACATGGTGAGGGCACAGTCGAATTTGAGCAGTTTGCACTGTTCCTGCAGTCTGCAATAGGAGGGCTGCTGTCAGTAGTTTACTTGGGTCACTCAGAGTGGCACAAAATGATACTACAGCTCTGGGGACCCCTTTACCACCTTTGTCCTGGGTACCCCTGGTACCATATACTACGGACTTATTTAAGGGAGTAAAGTCTTTGCCAATTTGCTAATTTGAGATTACCACATTAAACATAATAGTTTTGAGAGAGAGTCTGGGCATCAAACTTCAGTGCACTATCAGAGTCATAACCATCAGCATTTGGAGCAAAAAGAGGGGGGTAACCATACAAAAAGGACAATTTCCTACAAAAAACAATAACAGGGGCTAAAAAAATCAGACTTTTGTTGCAGTTTTTTATACAGCACAAACTTGACCCAAAGGTATTGGAGTGCTTTATATGAGCACTTATTACATTACACAAGGTCACATTCATTTCCTAGGCACAAGAAGATTACATGATTTGCCCAGGATCACAGGATGTTGAGCCGACGACAAGACTTGAACCAGGTTCCCCAGTTCCAAAGTCAGCAGCTCTGACCGTAACACCACATCCTCGCCCAAATAATTAATAGCAATGGGTGATGGGCGATGAAAGTAACAAAAATTACTGCATTGAAATGGATCCTTGTCAAATCAAAGCCTAATTACATATGTTTAAAACAGGACATGATGTCACAGAAGAAAAGGAAAAAGCCATCTTGGTTTTGCTGCTTTTCAGACAGCAAAGACTGGAGAGCCAACCATCTTCGGAGAGGCACAGATATAAGGTTGAAAATCCTACTCTTCCAGGAAACTGGCTTGCGAATGAAGACGAAGTCCACCTTTCCATCCATCCCCTACACACAGCGAGCCACATGGCCCTCAAAGTCAATGAGGCTGGACACACAGACTACATGAAAACCTCCCACTGCATGCCAAGGACTAGAACAAGAGACACAATGCATTTGTATCACATAAAGTAGGGGCTAAGGAACTCACCACTGCCGGGAGTTAGACTTTCAATCCTGCTATGAGATGTAACAGGAACATGGACGGATTTCCCTGTCCAGAATCACCATGTGTGAAATTGTGGTCATGGACTGGGAAATCGATTCAAAGACAAAAACTTCCCTTCTATGCAAATCAAATCTGTGCGTAACCCACATCTATATCTCTATAACCCAATAAGGATGCACCAAACATATGTTCACATCAGTGGTAAAATAAATACTGCTTTGTCTCCTTATTAAAAAATGTTTATACATTTTTATTGTTGTCACCACAATATAAGCATAATCATATGTCAATGTTCAGGAATACACAATTAAAAGTTCAAAACATTAAAAAATTCAATATGCTACACCATTAAAATCATGTGCTGTATATAATATGTGCATCACATAGTCATATTCGCATTAACCATCACATTAATAGATATCCTTGTCATAGTTGTTGCAACCCACCCAAAATTTAGACAAGGAATACACAAACAAAAGACAACAATAATAATCCTTATTACAAAAAATATTAATAACATTTATTCTTCAAACTTTTTGTTAAAAACACTTTCACCAAAACAATATCTGTCAACTCGACGTTTCGGCGGTTCTTGTGGTTGATCCTACGCCTTCTTCAGGACAAATATGTACATAAAAACTTTTTCACACTAAAATCATATATTCTTAATCTTAATACGATAAATCCCCCAAAGTAGAAGTCAGGCGGCTTGATACAATCGTCTCCAGCAGTTTGTTCAGTTCAGCGTCTTGAGACACTCACGGGTGAGTAGCGCCTTGAGACCCTCACGGGTGAGTAGCGCACTATACAAACCCCTGATTGATTGATTGATTGTGTGTCTTAGTACTCTGATGTAAGTATATTCAGTCACTTCTCCCAATCCCAATCATTGGTTTACCACGGTATCTTTAAAAACATATCAGTAGTCTGAAATCCAATTGTTTATAATGATGGTATTATCCCAGTGCTTATATTTATACCGGGGATTCTCAATAGTAAAGGGTCCTTATTGATTGTACTTCTTTCCATAGTAATTCCAATGTGTACGTGCTGAAAGCTATGTCACGTCATCAGATAGCGTACTCGCTTTACTGGGAAATCTAATGACAGTTGACACCGCCTACACAGACTGGGGTGGCTGTCACTGTGACCTGATGGCCGTGACACCCAGGCCATCCAGTCAAACATTGCTGATGGTGGAACAGGCGAGACTTCGCCTCCAAGAACTCTGCAGTTTTCCTACCTCTAAATGGGACGGGGACTGTGAGGTTGGAGGACAGGGCTCCTGCCATATTTTGACAGCTGTCCTGCATTCGGCAAGTTCTAAATGCCTCCACAAATACATTTATTGTCCCACCACTTACCTATCCATTAGAACACACCTACATCTTTTGTACTAGACACAGCTGGCAGAACTACATGCATCTTTTCTATCAGATGTTACTTGCGATATCTGAAGGTATTCATGAATTGAACCCTCAGTACAGATGTCCTGCTCTCCAGTCTGAGTCACTCAAAGACGCATGTGCATATGTTGCTTTGAGGGCCTGACTGTGACCCATCCCAAAGCGCAGTTGTGTGGATGTGGAAGTGAGAGGAATGGACTCTTTTTCTTCTTGCACCTGACTCTGACCATGCTTTGTGTCTTATCCAGAAACATATGTTTTTCTCTTTTAGTGTGCAGTGTACCATCATGCCTCTATATGGTCACAGATCTCCTTGGTGATTTGAAGTATCCTGAGTACTTCTCATTGGGGGTACTTTAGCCCATATATATTCTACTTTGAACACTAAACAGATTCTCTGAAAGGCTGAGCTGTCTGGCCTGCCCCAAACACTGGTGAGCAGAGAGGGCAATGGAATGCCCACAATAGCCATTGAGTGAACAGCAGTGTATGTATTTATTTGAGCAGGATTAGCATTTGAACATTTGCCCTATATGTGGCGTATCAAGGGGGGGGGGGGTGCAAAAAGGGGGGAGGTCTGCCCCAGGCGGCAAAAGTTTTGGGGACGGCGGCCTCCTCCCGTTCTTACCTGCTGTCTTCGGGCGGCAATCGCCACCCCACCCCACATAGTGCCAATATCAGCAACACTCAGTTCTCAAACAGCAACATACATAAATAAACCACACGACACCTTTTTAGTGGAGAATTTTGCTGCAGGTTTATTTGCATAACCAATATGCCAACATGGTGGGTTATCTTACGGGCGATCCCAGGGCAGGCCAGCCCCTTTGCCGCCTGCCCGTCTGATGAGCCAACTTGCACCGTGGCCGTCGCCAATCGGTGGTTACCAATTATTGGGAGAGGCCACCTCTCCCATCAGTGGACCGCCAGTCCACTCCCTTACACACGCCCCCCAACAGGTGGGCGGAACGTTCCAGGCAGCCCCCGGTTGCTCAGACCCACAACCGCCCATAGGACTAACGGGGCGCCGTAGTTCTTCCAGGGGACACGCTAAGACATCCCTGGGTATCCTTGGCTTAGCACCCTTGTTGTGCTGCTGCAATATAGTACCCTTCTGTACCTTGCAGACTCTGGATCGCCCTGTAACTCCTCCTGCAACACAAAACAATAAGTTAGATTCCTCCCCTCCCCATACTACCCTTTGGCCGTCCGCAGGGTAAGCGGTAGGGTGGGAAACAGCGAGACGGGTAGCGGTCAAGAGACCGTACAGTGGGCGGGGGAAGGCTTTTGTACCCCTGTCCCCCTCCCACGGCCGGAAGTGACGCGGCCAGCAGACCCCCTGGTCCCTAGCCCAGGGAGCCTAGTTAGCAGACTTTTGTGCCTTCCTGTGGCACTAAGGCGGCCGCCCTGTTGGAGGGTCCCCTACGTGGCCCCCCTGGGCAGCCTTGGCATAGTGCCAATATCGGCAACACTCAGTTCTCATACAGCAACATACATAAATAAACCACACGACACCTTTTTAGTGGAGAATTTTGCTGCAGGTTTATTTGCATAACCAATATGCCAACATGGTGGGTTATCTTACGGGCGATCCCAGGGCAGGCCAGCCCCTTTGCCGCCTGCCCGTCTGATGAGCCAACTTGCACCGTGGCCGTCGCCAATCGGTGGTTACCAATTATTGGGAGAGGCCACCTCTCCCATCAGTGGACCGCCAGTCCAATCCCTTACTCACGCCCCCCAACAGGTGGGCGGAGCGTTCCAGGCAGCCCCCGGTTGCTCAGACCCACAACCGCCCATAGGACTAACGGGGCGCCGTAGTTCTTCCAGGGGACACGCTAAGACATCCCTGGGTATCCTTGGCTTAGCACCCTTGTTGTGCTGCTGCAATATAGTACCCTTCTGTACCTTGCAGACTCTGGATCGCCCTGTAACTCCTCCACAGCTCTGGGGGTGGCCACCGTCACCACCAGGGCCCCCCCACCAAGGCAGATATTCCGACCTACAGCCTGTTGCTTCCAAGGCCTCCCCAAGGCCCAGCAAAAATAAGTCCATGCCTACCCTTGAGAGGTGAATCCCATCCACTTCCCAGCATCCAGTAGACTTGGCATGCAGAAAACCATGCCTGATGAAGCCAAATCCCCTTTGCTCCGTGAATTTACGCCTGGCGCTGCTCACTCTCCTACGTGATATCTCAATGGCGTCTCTAGATCGGGCTCCTTGCCAAACTGGGCGAGGTAAAAATTTCAGACCACCACAGTTCACATGCCCCAAGCTGATTACTCAACTGACACATGATGCCCTCATGTCTTGGAGCAGTACTCTCCTCCCCAGAGTCGTCAGGTCATTCCCTCCCAAGTGTATGACCAGAATAGGAGGTGGACCGATCCCTCCCCCAAGTCTCTGCTGCAGCTTCCTCATCAGCTCGTTCCAGCGCATACCCGGGTAACCTAGCCACGTTATCTCTGTGGCGGAGAAGCCATGTCACCACTTTCCTATCTCAGCCCACTGTACCATTCTAACGATACTTGAATGGCCAATTACCCAGACCTTGGTTCCTGGTAAATAAGGAGATGTTGTGTTTGAAAACCATACTTATTGTAACGTTTATATTCTAATAATCTACAATTGCACAACAAAACCACATCACTGCAACATCATTTGTCAATCCGGGCCAAAACCGTACACCTTTAGGCACCTGACTGTCGGTTGCAACATAGTACCTAAGAGTCCTCTCGCCATATCCTTCAGTTCAAGGCCTTATATATCGTTTGTAGCATTGCGACTCCCAGCGCCCTACCTGCTTAATTCGCTCTGGCGGCATCCCTGAAAGGAAGGCTGTGGTTGCCGCCCCAATCCTGAAGGAGTGGCTGCTGAACTCTTGTCTCCCCCTGTCTGTCCTGACAATTGCAAGCATGCCTGCATGATGTGGTCTACTTGAAACTTTGTAACCGGAGAGCCGTTGGACCAAAGCACACTTGTTGGATGACAACTTCCACAACCTGCATGGCTGTCAGCCAAGGCTAAAGGGCGGGAGAATTTGCACATGTTTTTTGTTACTCCACTCAGTGGTACTCGATATATCGACCTAAGAAGGATGAAATGCTAAGTGAACCTACCAGGATCTGAACCTGTGACCAGAGGTCGAACCCAAGCCCCTTTCAGTTCTACCGCTCCACATGCCTGTGAACTTGTCTCCCAGGGCAGACTTCAAGCACCTAGACCCATACTTGGGCATGCCTGAGCTAGAAACAAACATCTGAAAGGCCTGCCAACCGGCTAACCACCAAAATTGCAGTCCGAATGTTTGCTGACAACTCCCAAGGAAAATTGCTTAACTGGAGCAACTGGTAACATGCAATCAATTTAACCATAACTATGACTGCAGAATGTGCTCTCGTAGTTGTCCGTATTCGTGCTCCATCCCCTCCATATCAGTACTGTCAAAGCAACCCGCACCCTCTTGGGAATGGCACACTCACGCCCCAGCTGACAGAAAGTGCCTATTCGTGTGTAGCCCATAACCTTACATTTTTTACCAACGGTATACCAGGATTATGCTGAAACCTACTGCTGAGTGCGCGTTGTACAATCCCAGGTATGCCTATCTTTGCCTATTCTGTTTCTGTCTGCAAAGTTTGATGACCCTGCCAGCCCCAAACCCAGGCGAAATAAAAGGAAGCTATACCGCTGCCCGTGTGAGTCGCTGCTGGTGCTAACGATGGTCCAGTAAGCACCGGTAAACTAGATGCTGTAATAGATGGCCATTGCAGCACTTTATTAAAGTCCATGGCTAACCTCCTCACAGTATGGCAGAGACTAGAGAGGCTGTAAATTTAATGCCCATTGAGATGATCGATAGACCCAACAGGGAGTGATCCTGTGAACTGAGGTAGCAACCACCACCACCACCACTCCCCGCATGAGACTCAGTCCTGGTTTACTTTGCCCTGTGCAGTAGTGTAGCCACCATTCGCCGGCATCTAACCTGTGCAGTGTCCTGTTCTGTGCAGTCCCCCTCATGTGCTTCCACTGGGCACCTCTGCCTGATGTGCGTGACCTAAGACAGTCCCCTAGCATGGCGGTCTGCCAGCGAGACAATACAACAAATGCCCCAAAAAGTACCGTTACTTGCCTTCGCTAGATTCTTGCCTGGCATTCCTTCCTGCCCAGAATACCAAGAGATAATGCCTCTATTGCCTCTACTCGGTCAAACGACCCGGCCACGCATCAAACCCACAGAGACAAGGTGCGGCCCGTTACCCTGCCCCAAACTCTGCGGGAACAAATGAGCAGGATCTGACAAAAATGAGGGGATCCCCAGTTGCACTTGAAACTTTTTGTACTGCCCAACCCGATGTGCCCCTTTGAAAGATACCACAACCGCTTTGGCTTTGAGCCTTACCAAGCCCAACCTTTTATCCTGGACCTACCTCCAACATGACGTGTATTTTAGCGCGCTGTCACCCTAGGGGTCTGCTGGCTCCGACAGAGCAGTGACAAGATGAAGCCTGCTAACCTGCCCCCAAACTCAGTGGGACACCCACATGTGCGAGCTTGCCACAAACGTCTGTAAAAGCATGCCAACCCATATAGTGTTTTACTTCCCTTTGCTCAAGGCGGGGGGGCAGTCCTGTCTGGAGGTGTGTGTATTGAACGACATGTGTCCTGGCCGTACCTATGATTTGAGTACAAATGTCTACTTCGTAGTACCTGGTGCGTTAATAAAACTAATAACAGGTCTAACAAATCAATCGAGCATCCTCCGCTTACTTTACAAGTGTGTTTCTTGCTCAAGTCGTCCCCGTTAGCCTGGCACTGTAAGACCAAATGAAAATTTTAACCATCTCCCTTTACAAAAGTTTATCCTGTTGTGCCATTTAGGACACTATTACTTCATCACTACGTGCGTTCAAGCATTAAAATTCTGCCAAAGGTATCCCCACCTTAGTACCGGTTTAACCACTAAATGAACACTGTATAAGGGAACAAAAGATTACCAGTGCACCTAGCCCTGGGCCTTAAATTACTGACACCAAGTAAGGACCCTCATGTGTGCCTGTGCAAAGCTGCTAGGTTGGCTGTGGGCAAAATGCCACCCAGTAATGTCATTTCGGGTCCACAATTGACTGCCCTAACCGTCAGGAGTACGGTAAAGGTGGAGCGTAGGCACATATGGGTAGTATAATAGTACCTGAACAATCTGGAATGCAATGTCACTCGGCCATGCTCCACTAGTGTTATCCGGTATCCCCGTGCTAAAATTGGAAATTTAGCAGTGCAGGTACTCTGACCAGAGTACCTGCTTGTTTCTAAGAAGAACGTACGTCGTCAAGCCACCCGCTGGCCCCGTGATTCTGGCCTGGGCGATGGGCCTCTCCTAGGCATTGGGTTCAAACATTAAGCTGCAAGGGGGGACCAAAAGGTGGGGACTGGCCTGAGTCTCCCTGCCCAGAACTTACCACAGACACCATAACACCCAAAGATTGCTCACCGACCTGAGCGCAGGAAGACACACTGGCCAGTCCTTAGACCAACGGACCTCTAACCCAAACACGGTGACCTACCACAGACAACTCTGAAATTGCCATTATGGTCCCCGCATTCACCAAACAGGACTGCTGGGAGCACAGGCCACCCTCTTCGCAGACCATCGGCGACAGTGCAGGCCGTGCTCATGCCCCAAACCGAGCGACACAAGCTGCCAACCACACGTGGCACAGTTCTCTTGCCAGGTTGCTCTGACCTTTTTACGCACCTACTGCAGGAGCCTGGGAAATAGTTCTTGTGATCTGCATAGTGTAAATTAGCGAAAGATGCACGTATGAACTGGTAGATGATAATGTTAATAAAGCCTGCAAATACTCCGCTCCGAGCAACCCGTTAGACAATGGCTTCCATTGAAACAGCGGTGTCAACAGACCTCCCAGCCACGAAGGCGGTACATCGGGGTACAGCTCTAGTCTAACAAATGCCCCTTCACCCTACTGTCACATAACGCCACCACCTTGCCTGCTGGCACCAGTCCTCAACCTGTCTTTTTGCCCATGTTGCTGCAGTGCGCCTCTCGCAGACATGTAAGGGACAAGAAAATCAAGCCATCAATGTTTGTTCCTGCAATTTATATAACGTAGTGTACTGATAACGTGAAGTCAGCTACGCCCCAATTAAAAACAATGACTGAGGAGACTCAACCTCATCACCGAAAACATGAGCGCTAGACACTGCGACATGGTAACCCCGGGACCTGGTTGACGGCGTGATCCTCCCCGCACCCTCCCGTATTCGTGCGGCATTGCCTGCCCAGTTCCAACACAGCCCACGGCATTCCAACGCTGAGGTGGGTGCCCCCTTCTTACACTTATTTATGTGCCAGGCTTCCCTTTCATAAACTTTTACTGATGTCATCTTTATCTCTTTCAATTATCTTGTGCCGTTATCCAAAGTAGCCTCCTTTGCCAGGTTGCTGGTACTGTACGAGCACTCTGGCCAAGTTCTGAATGTGTTTGCATCAATCTTCAGGGATAATGACTT
This sequence comes from Calotriton arnoldi, assembly GCA_963921515.1. NCBI lineage: Eukaryota > Metazoa > Chordata > Amphibia > Caudata > Salamandridae > Calotriton > Calotriton arnoldi. The sequence continues at coordinate 1,941,017 of CAWUFW010001223.1, forward strand.
GTGTTTTCACCTTGGACACAGCAGCAGCTCACTAATATTACTGCAAATAATATGTGACCCCCCAATATCCAGACAATCAGGACAAGACTCTGCAGAACAGAGTTGGGGAGTTGACAAGAGCTCTATCAGTGGGGGCCCGACTCTCCCTCTGCCTGCTGTGGCGCTGGACAAAGACCCCAGCAAAAGAGGGCACCACCAATATGGGAACATTATTTGGGTCATCGCGCACAATTTGAAAGGTATCACATGCTCAAATTAACCTTGAAGCACCATATGCCAGTCTACCCAGCAAACCTGCTGCTCTAATTGCTCCCCCCGTAGCGCCGAGGGGGGCTAGTCATGTTTGTGCCTGTATTCTGTGCCCCTTAGATGGAGAGGCAAATACAATTTTACCACTAGCCCAGCGAACTCAGCATACAGAACTCATGATTGCCTCACCAGTGTTGCTAAGGCCATGAACACGAAGCATCTCAATTGATCCAGGATGACCCACATGCGGCACTGTCGCGATTTCGTCGCACGTGGCCTGCCCTGGCACCCTTGACGATCCCAGATCAACTTCCTGCTGCACGTTCCTTATGATTGTCTACTGGGCCACGAACCCGTGTCCGATTCATCTGTGAGACCCACTCACTGGACTGTCACAAGTTCGACAGCGTGGTATGCTATACTTAACATATGTCAGATCACCAGCTGGCAGTCTACAGCTCCCCGGACACTGAACCCGTTTTACACGTCGTCCCTTTGTAGCAACCCTGCAAGTGCCTCATCCCCCCATGATCCATGGTTTGTAGTACATGCGGAACAGGCACAACGAATTCTATCCTCTGAGCTGGGCCACCCTGCAATACATCGGGTGACGATGCCACGCACTCACTCTTAACTCCGCAACCAGCACGATGAAACAAACCACCTTTAAGGCGGCATCTCAACAGGTACTGCGAGGAGCTGAGTTAGGAGCCAACAGAATTCACGGAAATTCTGATACCTACTTTCGAGATCTAGACTGTTCTGCACTGTTTCATACGTCCGTACAAATCTCCCTATCTCTTAAACCCCCAGAAAAACATGACAAGAGCGCACGTGCACCCGTCGGTAACGTGGCGCTAAATGCAGCTGGCTCTTGCGGCAACTCAGTGGTGCTCAAATTGTCGACCTCAGGTGGATGAAAGGCTCTTTTAGTTACGTGTCCTATACTTTGTACAGCAACCACATCTTTAAATACTTTTGTGAATGACAATCTCGGTACTTCTGTAGGCTACTTCCACTTTCGCCCCAGCCCAAGGGCCACTAGTCACCATTGTAAAATACCCTTAAGAGCCCGGAGGGCAAGGAATACTAAATGCAGCTCTTTGTCTTAAAAGAATTTGCACAGTGTCAAACGAAGATGCCCTTCGTGACACCTTGTTACTTCATTCACAAGGACCAACCAGCAACGGCCCGGCACACCGCACTATCCCCTGCAAGTGCCCATTTCGCCCCCCAAACGTGGCGAGCGCGCAGAGCAAAAGAGGTCCCCCAAGGATCCACACCCTCGGCATTCTAATACAATCAAGATATGGTGGCCGCTCCAGAGGAATTGGCCTATAGATTGAACAATCGAAATGACTACGGCTATGCCCCAGAACCAATGGCGCTCTGAGTACGCACACGCAGCATCCCAGTGCGACCCAGTAACTGCAATGCAAGGCTACTGCTATGCCCCCATTGCCAATCGGTCCCCCCGCGCCGCCCACCCCGGTTGTCAAGTCGAGGCCTCCTAGCCGTAGGGACCCCCACCCCCGGCAACGCTGACCGCCGCTTGCTCGTTCAGGCACACCCTGTTCGCCTCACGGAAACACTGGGCACGGCCCAGCGCCAAGAGCTGTATGGAACCCTCCAAGGTGCTGCAGGCACTACCGCATGCACCCACGCCGCGCTAGTCTCAGAACTTGCCCACAGGGCAATGCGAAGCTGCCCGCGGCCTCCTGCAACATGCAACTCCCTTGCCCCTCGCTGGCCAGGCAAGACAGGCTGCACTCCGGCAGCCTCAAAACCCACACACAACAGAGCCGGGAACGCAAGCCGCCTCAGACCCCCCAGACCGCCAACACTAATGAGGCTGGTCGGCCCAGGCAAAGGCCCCCAACGTGTCTCGGGGGATGCAACCAAGGGAGCTACACCCCCGCCCCACCATACAAGGAGGGGGGCGGCGGAGAGCAGGCTGAAGATGCCCCAGGCTCGACCGTTCAACTCTGCAAGCACCTCCACGCGCCGCCGGGGCCTGACCCAGCGCTACACCGGCTTGGCCGACCTAATGGGGTGCGGACCGGCGAGGCTCGTCGCTTTCCCCCCCACCCCGCAACCATGGAAACCCGCATGGTCCCCCCGTGTAAGCCCTGGGCCTGGCCCCGCCGGCAGACGCACAAGTGTGAAGAGTCGACCCCGGGCCTCCCAGCACACAGCGCACCCGCACGGCCGAGGCAACCTTAGACCCCCTCCCCGGCCAAACGACCTGGGGAGGGGGCCGATGCCAAAGCACCCCGGGCGCTGCCACCCCCCCCCCCATGGCGGACCGCAGCCCGGGCAATGGCCGGGCTCAGCAGCCTTGCCAGACACGAAGGAGGGGGGGGGGAACCGCACTCACCGCCGTACAGCTCCCGGGGAAACAGCGAGACGGGTAGCGGTCAAGAGACCGTACAGTGGGCGGGGGAAGGCTTTTGTACCCCTGTCCCCCTCCCACGGCCGGAAGTGACGCGGCCAGCAGACCCCCTGGTCCCTAGCCCAGAGAGCCTAGTCAGCAGACTTCTGTGCCTTCCTGTGGCACTAAGGCGGCCGCCCTGTTGGAGGGTCCCCTACGTGGCCCTCCTGGGCAGCCTTGGCAATGCAGCTTCGTGAGCGCCAATCGGCGGAATCTCGCCAGCACCTCCCCCCTCCGCCCCCCCCGCTCTTCATTGCAGCCACAGACGGCAAATGCAGGGCCTGCCATGGGCCGCAAAAGGGCTAGCTTCACCACTGTGCCCTATTTAGATATCTCCCCTGCTGAGCCGGGATCTCTCAGCCTTCAAAGCCACTGCCTTTTCAGTGATTTAACTGAAAGCTGAAGCGTTTGCCGAGTGGTCGCAATGTTTGTTGCGCGTTCTCGCCAAACTTTTTTGGTTTTCAATAGTAAATTTCCAAGATGGGAGTTTGTTCTTGAAAAACAAAAACAATGTCCCTGATGTTCAGGGACTTTTTCTCCTTTGTGTGGGGACCTGTCAAGGATGAGGCTGGAAGGTCTCTCTTGTTTCTTTCTTGATTGCTTGAGAGCAGCGCAACTTCTCCCACTAGCCATGATGCCACCCTACACTTTAAAACATAGGTTAAAATGTGTGAAGTGTCTCCTTACTAGGATTCCAGTAAGGAAGAAAAAGCCACAAAGGGAAACACAAAATAGATTCCCTGGAAGGCTGACTGTCTGGTATGCACCAAGTACTGGGGAGCAGAGGAGGCAATGGAATGCCCACAAAAGCCACTCAGTAGACAGCAGCATTTGTATTTATTTGTGCAAGATTAACATTTGAGGCCACAACAGAACCATGCAAAGCATGACACACATCAGCATCATCCCTGTTTATTGAAGGGGTTAGCTGGGCGCAAGTAAAATAAATGTGATAATATCAGATCATTAAATGGGCATTAAGTGGTGTTTGGAGCTTTCATTCATTCTCTCAGAGATCAGAAGAGAAATGTCTTTGTTTATTACTCGCATTACCGCAGCCACAATGCATGGGCTACTGTTCGCAAGTTCAATGTTAGGCGTTTCAGCTATAATAATAGCAATTACATTTAATTGGCATTTCGTAGAAGACGAACTAATCTTCCGTGTTTCTCTACCAAACTAAGGAACTCCAGTGACCCATGCACGCATATGCGCATTACGCAGGCATGCGTGCGCGCGCTCACACAGAGGACAACGCACAAAAGACCAAGGAGGTCACTTCCTGATACAATGTCCTTTTGTGCTTGGGTAAGAAATAATGCATTCTGTTGCCTGATAGGGTAGAGGGCCACTAACCAATGACCCGGAACTTCCTAGGGGTAAAGTAAACAGCAATGCCTTTGACAGCACTGCAGGTACAGTGTTAGGCCACGCGGCACCGGGCCACCCCTTTCCAAGATGGTGTGTGCGGGGAGGGACGATTGGCCTGTCCATGCATGGAACGTTCGATATAACACACAGCAGGGGTTAGAGAGTCCATTATTTCATATAAAGTGCTTTTCATCTGTAAGTGTGAGCATAGCTGACCAGGGAGAAAATAAGATGTGCACACGATAGGCCAGTGTAGGTTACCGAGGATGGAGAATGTGCAAATAAATGTAAAGTATTGCTTGGTTTTACCACCTTTAACATAAACGACAGCCAATCAAAGTTTTAATCGGATGAACCAACTTGTTTCTCTAAAATGTTGCCCGGAGTCTGTTATGTCCCTTTCTAGTGTTAATTTTAAACCCACAATTTGTGCCCTGCTCTACAGAATGAAAAAGCTAACAAGTTGAGTTTGAGCAATTAAGTAAAGTTAGACAAGACAACAAAAATTTTGGAAATTGCTATAAAAGCTTGACATAAAAATGTTAACAAAGCAATAGTAAGGAAAAATATCAAAAGCTTAAAAAAAGCGGCCTTAACAGTGAATTTAAGGAATAAATCTCAACGCAGTTTGCCGAGTCCGGTGGTATGTCTGAGGTCGACCTGTACTTGCCCCCCATTCTTTTGACCGGTCAGCTCAGGTGTCCTGCTTAAGACTGGCTATGCTTACCATGTAACCAAAACTGCCGCACATGATCTCTGGCAGTGTCAGTAGGTCCCCCCCACACTGCACGCACTCTACCCGTGTGACTCCCTCCAATAGCCCTCCGGTCAGTGACTGCGCTTGCTTCTGCCTGGTTCTCAGTTCTACACTGGCCCATGGTCAGTGCAGAAACCCGCTTATGTCCATCCATCAGATTTCGGTTCTGTTCAGATCCACTCGGCATGGATAATCAAATGACTGAAATACATCACCCGAGTAGTGGAAAAGAATGAATTCCATTATTTTGTTGTAGTTCAGACATATGTTTTTGGATCTACAGTGAGGTATTTACAGCTACCTCTAGGATACAAATGTCCTTCCATTTGGTATCATCCCATCATCCTCTCCCTCATAGTTGTTAACACCCTCATAGTCGGTACTCAGCATCAATAACCTGATAGTCAATAGCATCCACAGCCTCATCACCCTCATAGTCGTTAACAACCTGATAGTCGGTATCACACTCAGCATCGTTAACCTGATAGTAGCAATCACAGTATCATCACCCTTATTGACAGTAGTATCCCAGCATCATTAACCTGATAGTTGGTAGCATCCGCAGCATCATCACCCTGATAGTCACTAGTATCATCAACCTGATAGCCAGTATCATTCTCAGTATCACTAACCTGATAGTTAAGAGCATCTGCACCATCATCACCCTGATAGTTGGTAGAATCCACTGCATCATCGTCTTCATGGTCACAAGTATCATCAATCTGATAGTCGGTATCACGCACCATCACTAACCTGATAGTTGAGAGCATCCAGAGCATCATCACCCTCATAGACGTTAACACCCTTATATTCAGTATCATACTCAGCATCATTAACCCGATAGTTAGTACCATTCACAGCATCATCACCCTTATTGACAGTGGTATCCCAGCATCATTAACCCGATAGTTGGTAGCATCCACAGGATCATCACCCTCATAGTCATTAGCATCATCAACCTGATAGTCGGTATCACACTCACCATCACTAACCTGATAGTTGAGAGCATCCACAGCATGATCACCCTGATAGTTGGTAGAATCCACAGCATCATCGTCCTCATGGTCAGAAGTATCATCACCCTGATAGTCGGTATCATTCTCAGTATCACTAACCTGATAGTTGAGAGCATCCACAGCATGATCACCCTGATAGTTGGTAGAATCCACAGCATCATCGTCCTCATGGTCACAAGTATCATCACCCTGATAGTCGGTATCACACTCAGCATCGTTAACCTGGTAGTTTGTAGCATCCATAGCATCATCACCCTCATAGTCATTAACATCCTGATTGCGGTATCTTTCTCAGCATCACTAACCTGATAGTTGGTAGCATCTGCAGCATCATCACCCTAATAGTCGTTGGCATCCACTGTAACATCACCCTTATAGTCACTAGCATCATTAGCCTGATAGTCGGTATCACTATCACCACCACTGGTTGATAGCATCCACAGCATCATCACCCTGATAGACGTCATCACTCTGGCATTCGGTATCATACTCAGCATCGTTAACCTGATAGTAGCATTCACAGTATCATCACCCATATTGACAATAGTATTCCAGCATCATCACCTTGATAGTTGGTAGCATCCAGAGCATCATCGCCCTCATAGTCACAAGTATCATCAGCCTTATAGCCGGTATCATTCTCAGCATCACTAACCTGATAGTTGAGAGCCTCCACAGCATCATCACCCTGATAGTTGCTAGCATCTACAGTAACTTCACCCTCATAGTCACAAGTATCATCACCATGATAGTTGGTATCATTCTCAACATCGCTAACCTGATAGTCGATAGCATCCACAGCATCATCACTCTCATAGTCGTTATCACCCTGATAGTCGGTATCACACTCAGCATCGTAAACCTGATAGTTGGTAGCATCCGCAGCATCATTACCCTGATAGTCGGTGGCATCTAAAATAACATCACCCTCATAGTCACTAGCATCATCAACCTGGTAGTCGGTATGACTCTCACAATTACTAACCTGATAGTTGAGAGCATCCAAAGCAGCTGCACTCTTATTGACCGGAGTATCTCATCATCATCGCCCTTTTAGCTAGACTTGCTGAGTGAGAAACAAAAGTAAACAAGCATTGGCATAGCCAATAGGTCTCGCCTTTGGGACCGTATAAGTGTTTAGTTATCCAGCACAATATCCTTGGTGCAACAACATCAACTGTTGCATGGCTAAACACTTAGAAGGTCCCAAAGGCGAGACCTATTGGCTTTGCCAATGCTTCTTTTTGTTGCTGCTTCAACTCACCCCTCCTCTACCAACACCTCCTATCTATCCGCCAAAAACAGAGAATTCGATAGCCCCGGTCTCACTGGCTGGCTGTTCAGAAAGGATCAGAGAGGAAGTAAAACCTTGCAATTACTGCGGGGAAAAAACACCCGTCTTTAGGCTAGTCTCAAATCATGACGCTGCAAGACTGAATCTGCCTGTGCGAATGTATTGACAAATGCTGCAGTTTCACGAGCACCAGGCACTCAGTAATTCACGGCTCAGCGCCGCAGTCACTGCAAAACCCTTTTGCTAAATGTGACAAAACGGAGCAAAGCCCCTCAACAGAAAGGGGTGCCGGTCACCCACCGGCTGCGCCCTTTGCCACCACCTCCACAGCCAATGGGGAGATTTTCATTACCATTGCTAACAGCACCCCTCAATGGGCTTTGCTATGACTAAAACACGATCTGCTGTACGGTTCAACCCACACATTAATGATAGAATGGGATTTCTTGTCACAAGGCTATACAAACTTTTCTGGTATAATAGACCAATAGTAAATCTTTCACCAGTGCACCCATTGGTACAAGTGCCTCACAGAACTCGCCTCATAGCACATAGTAAAATAGCATTGAACAATACATCAAACAGTATGAACACCGACAACAGACCATCATGACTGTGGTCATTGGGAAATCCCTTAATACTGCGGAAATGGCGCTCAGATTCCCAAAGTACTGCGACAGCATGCACGGTGTAAAGAGCTATATAACTGTAGTAACATAGCATAACATAGCGTGCACAGTGATCCCCATTCATGCCAGGGGCCACCAACACCATCTCTACTGGTGCCCGCAGGCACCATTAGTAACAGCGCAGCGTCACCAGCTGTGCCAATGTCCACAACCGCATCGGGAGTCAAAGCAGGGTTCTATTGCAGTGAGGTAAAACGTGCTCACTTCTGGAGAAGGTGCCTTCCTCCTTCAGAACATGTTTCTTTCTTTCTTTAAAATACCAGAATTAGAAACGCCAGTTCACAATACTAGAACGGCCTGGAACCCTTATCCAACATAAAATTGTGGATGGATAACTGCGAATAAACGTGTTTTTTTTAATCTAAAGCATCCTGTGACATCGTAGACCATGCAAGCTTCGATCTTTAACTTCAAAATTAAAAGACCTGATAGTTTGCATCGCCGAGCCTCTAAAGAGAAAAGCTATAAAAATAAACATTTCTGCAGTTTCGTAAAAGTCTCGTTTTTCACAGACTGAATACAACCTGGCTGACTGGAAAGTTTGCTGATCGGGTGAGTTGTACTGGAACACTGTGATTGGTATGTCACAACAAGCCAGCGAGTGCCGCTGCTAATTAAAAACAGATGGCACCAGGCCACGCTGCTGCTCGCTCTCGAGCACCCTAGGCCAGGGGACAGAGAAGGCGGGACATGCACCCGCCTTGGGCCAATTGCGTGCTGTCTTTCTTAAAAAGACGCATGCAAAGGCCAAAAGCTGGAGATTAAAAAAAAAGCACACGCACGAGCATGTGTTTTGAGTTTAAAGCCCTTACTAAAAGCCTCGCAGAGCAACGCATGCGCGCTAGCTCAGGCGAGACCTAAAAAGAAGAATACATGTATTACATAACCAGTGATAGGTGAGTCTTCAGTCAAATACGCGAGCTGTGAAGCCTGTGTTAGTCTGGAAACAAGAAACACACACATAATAACATGGCATAACATGAGTCCAGCCAGCCAATAGGAGAACCTAAACTCGATAGTATCAAATGTGGGGGTGGACTACACAAGGTTAGTGATGAGTGGACAAGGTACACAATTCCCCAGAATTGGAAATAAAAGAAAAAACTTCTTACACTACATTAGGTTGGGATATTGCCTCAACTCAACCTTCAGCCAAGGCGTGATCAACCTATAGAGACCCTGGAGTGAAATATACGAGAGCGTAGAGGTTGAAAAAATATACCACAGGTGATAATGCTGCCTTGTACCATCCTGGAAGTGGACAGGATGGTAGTGTGCTAGATTAAGTTTCATTAGCTGCCAAGCTAATATGATTGTCGGGGAAATGAAACCGCTTCAGAAGAGAAACAGTAAAAAATTGAAGGCAGTTGCTATCAGTGTGTAAAACTTGCTCATATGCTATGTGAAATGTGATTAACTTGTAGAAACAGCACATATCACCAGTGCCTAATCAATAGTGACAGGCTGTTCAAAATTCACATTACTAGCTGAAGCAGTAAATAACACAAATGTCTAGTCAACATTATTACATGCCTTATATACACAATTCACATAGTAGTGAAAGTGAGTACATGGGGAATTACAAGCGTTAATATCACAGACTAGAGAGGTGGAGGAAAAATGCGCCCGTACGTCTCTCCAACACAAAACTATGATATCACAACAAGGTACGGTGCCAGTGAGATGGACCAAAATCTCATAAGGAAGGCAGAAACCTAGGGGCAGATTTACAAGCCCCTTGCGCCACTTTTGCGTCACTTTTCCCATGTTAAAAGTGACGCAAAAGTGGCGCAAGGGGCTTGTAAATCTGCCCCCTAGACTTTAGGAAAGTGGTCAATCCTTTTAGAGTTATATATAGCAGGGTTCGGTTTTGAGGGAGAAGCCATCGTTTATGGAAGAGGATGTCTCACACACATAATAGTGTCATGCTTCATCATCAGCATTCTCTCCCCACCCTGGTAGGCTGGTACCACCAGGGCGGACTCGACCTCCTAGAAGACGTGGCGGAAGGAGGGAGTTGAATAAAACTGCTGGACAAGGAGGGATTCAGATAATCTAAAAATACCTTAGAGTGCCTAGGCTATCACCTTTATTAGTGAGGACTCTAGGTACATCTAAAAATACTATATTGGGTGGGTAATTAGAGAACAATGACTCAAACCTATCTTGCAATTGCCAACAAGTTTCTGCCCACAATAACTAGCCTATCTGGTCTGTGGCATTCGTCAGGGCTCTAGGATCCCAAAATCTAGGCATTAGGCTTAGTCTATCCTACTACATCACTGATGCAACCTCCCAGTCACTCCTACCTGAGCTTTTTTAAACAACTTGAAAAATTAACCCTAGACTTCAGGGGATACCCGTAGTCTGGTCAGGGAGGGGGTGGTGTCCTTTGTAGTCAGACTCTGTCACATGCGTCTAGGTGCACTACTCATGCCCATATGGTGCGATGGTCTCATGCTGTTGAATAAAAGCAATTTATCACGCTATGGCACTCACAAGCATCTCCATACACTGGGGCAGATTTACAAGCCCCCTGCGCCGACAGTACGTCACTTTTCGTGACGTACTGGTGGCGCAGGGGGCTCCTCCATATTTACAAGGAGAGGAAAAGCCACCCTGCGTGACTTTTCCTCTCCTTGTAAATACGGCCCCTTCACACGCAGCACTTTGCGGTGAAGGGGCGTTCCATGGGTGTTGCTGTGGGTGTTCCCACGCAACACTCATGGAACAGGACTCAACTCCAGAATTACGTGAAATCGTAACTCTGGAGATGCGTCAGTATGCTACGCCACCCTAGAGGTGGCGTAGCGAGGCGCAACGAGGAGAAATGTTTTCATTTCTCCTCGTTTTTTCCTCTTTCAATGCGTGCTGCATTCTGCAGCACGCATTGGAAGAGGAAAATGCCTGTAGTGATTGTTTTTGTGCAGGAAGGTGCCCCTTCCTGCACAAAAACAATCTCCCCACGACGCAGGCATCCTTGCACCATGGTGCAAGGGTGCCTGCGCCCGGCGCATGGCAGCAGTTTGTGCGCCAGCGCAGGGGAAGCACAGAGATGCGACATATTCTTGTAAATATGTCGCATCCCTGTGCTTTCCAGACTAACGCAGCACGGCGCAGCAAAATGACTTGCTGCACCGTGCTGCGTTAGTTTAACGTAAATCTGCCCCATAGTCTTTTGTATACACGTAGCTACTACCCATAACACATGATTCCCATTTTGAGCACCACGCGCATTAGAGAGGCGACATTGTCTGTTTTTCGGTGTGTAGGCAACTGTATTCAGTTTACTTACATATTATAAGCAGCGACTGTTGTGTAGTTCCTATAGTACCCATGCAGGACCTGCGCGTTTGGATAACATAAACTGTGGACTTGGTGGCAGACTGATTCTGTACACCCCCACCGAGAAATGTTAGCCTGTTTGCATTAGCTAGCTCACAGTGCCACTAGTGTCTCCTCTTATCAGGGAGAGATTAGTTTCTGGCAACCTCAGAACATGACAACCCTGATCCCTCAAGATCGTGGAAACAATGTACTACTTTTCGCTCAGTCACTCGTGCTCATTTAGTTTATCTCAGAGGTACACAGAATAAACAGTCTGGGCGTTTCAATAAGGATTTATTGAACAGTTGTTATTCTCGTGTAGAGTATATGAGCTGAAACAACCATTAGACAGTAGCAGAGATATATGATTAGCAGTACTATGAATATAAAAGGATAGTACAGTTCTATCATCTTGCAATAAGCATGAATAAATACATGAATATAAAATGCATTGATAAAAGAGAGTGCGTACTCCTACGATGCCTATCTAGATGCACCTAAGTGTACCTAGCATGTGAGTAGGTGTGCAGCCAAGAATCCCGCTAGGATTTAGTCGAACCCCATTACCTGAAGTGTGAATGTAGGAGCCCTTCTTGGTCTCGAGTTGGACACCCCGCAAGGGATGTTCAGACCACTGTCAGCTGGAGCGTCTGCATGCAGGAGCCTCAGCGTCTCTGGTCAGTGTGTCGGCCTGGAAGTCTCGGTGCCCTCTGGCTACTGATAGCAAGAGGTGCTGTATTTATACAAAAAGGATATAGAGTCCCTTTGTCCCTTGTTCTTGTGTTAGCCATTGTTGGGTATGAGGATTATGTATGAGATGAACCTTGTGCGTAGATATTAGGAAGGTGGTGTACAGCCCCTGCCTGGTTTCCAAGTAGTCTCATGAATATTTTATTCATGCAGTGTCAGTCAAAATGATGAAGTCATAGAACACAATTGTTCGGGGAAAAACCCTCCTTCTGCACCCGGGCCTAGAACTAGGTAAAAGGTTCAGTCCATAAAAGGCGTTCAATCCTTAAAAGGCTCGTTAGTGTGTAATGTAGGGGAGGTGATGTAGGTGAAAGGGTATGATGTTACCCGGGCCTATATTAGGGTACCTATATGGAACATAACACGACATTGGCAAAGCGTTTGAATCATTTAGGTTTCTTTTCTTATATCACAGTTAAGACATACCGCACCATTATATCTGCCACATTTTTATTTTATTCTATTTTATTCACATACCACAGTAGGTAGATATTGGCAGTTTTTCGAATAGCATAGAGTCTGTTTTTCATGTCTATAGAGCACCACGTCACGCCGTTTTGAAGCGCATGTATGTTGCATTCAAATAAGATCGCAGCGGCGGGGATCTTTTGAACTATAAGGAGACGAACGCATGACACGGCAGCAGCTCTTTGTGATAGTAAGTTGGAGCCTCAGCAACAGGATACAAATAGAGTTATGTTTGTTTCTTGTCATTAACTCAGGAAACGTTTTGCTTTGTTTGGAACATGGAGGCACGCAGCATCTTTGACTGATCGGCAACGCGATTTTGCTTAAAGCTGTTGGCGTAAGTGTTCCTCAGCTTTTCGGGCACAGAAAGCATGTTTGCTAGAGGGTCGGTACTGATTGTTACCTTTTTTTACTTTGCAGAGAAACTCACAATATTGATATTTGGGTCATGTGATGACCAGGTAGGTGCCACTTAGTTTAAGATGTTCTGCTTAAAACGGCACACGGGTGTTTAGTTGAGAAATGGTGGTGCTTTGAACAATTTTGCATGTCTATTAAGATTCTTTATGCTTTATGGGAAGCATGGTGTACTCTTTGGGCACACGTCTATATCGGAATCATTATACACACACGTTATACATTTTTATCGCGTATACCCATGCTCTTGAGCAACAGCATGAACTAATGGAACCAACCTGGCAGTGATGGAATAGCTTGGGAAGTACTTGTACTTTCTGTCATTATAGTATTGTTAAATACATGTATTATTTGTTATTTGTAGAGTTCCCCTGATGAAGGGATTCCCGAAATGCATTGGAAACACGGCATTGGAAACTTCATGTTGAATTCACGAAAAGCATAATGTTATGAGCAAATTATAATAAGTACATTACATAAGACACGAGAAATGTGTCAATATGAACCTTTTTCTGTTGTTGTTATTACTATGAATAATTTTTTTGATTCATTGGGCAATGAGCTAAATTGAAAAAACTGTATGAAAAATCATTGAGAATTGTTTGATTTAATCATCGCACCATATGGGCATGAGCAGTGCACCTTGACGCATGTGACAGAGTCTGTACATATCTATTTTTAGATACTTTTTCCTGACAGGAGCGGGTCAGGTTTCAAGGTAGCACACAATAGACTAACATTGTTGAATCATAGATTATTTTCATTACATGGAACACGTAGGTGTGCAGGATATATCTACAGTTTGAAGTGTCCTTTGTAGTCAAACATTTGTCAAATTTCCACCATGCCCAGGGACCTACTTGTTCCCGCTCCTTGCCGCTGGTAAAGTGTAGGTTTCTGCCTTCCTTATGAAATTTTGGTCCATCTCACTGGCACTGTACCTGGTTGTGATATCCGAATTACAAGCATTGCCTGCTTTTATCGTGTAAAAGTTCAAATAAAGGGTCTACCTGGATGCATTCAATGCGTGCCCAAAAGTGCTCTCAGCAAGATGAGATCGTCCCTTAAGCTCGAATGGCATTGAAAACCACTGGAGGGTGCTATGCTGGCGTTGGCGCATCATGACATCATTGACGTGCAAACTTCAGAGAGGGCTGATGGGGTTGGTGGTCCCTTCTGTGTCTAGTTGTGCCAGTATGTGGGAATGTGGCCAGACTCTTCACTACTGTCACTGACGTGCAATCCATGACACAAATATCTGGTTTGGGGCAATGGACAGCAAGAACTAGAGCTGGCTTTAACGTACAACTCACGTTGGGAACCAAAAATATTAATGTCCACCGTTTATGGCCCTGGTGGTGGCTCAACATCACCTGGCTCAAAGGAGGAGGATAATGCAAGGCCCAAACTATAGAAGCGAACTTTCAAGCACAAGGATGAGCTGCAGCCCACAAGCATCCCTCACAGCAGGGAGCAGGCAGGCTCAACAGCCCCTGACCATGAACCACCAGAAACTGCATCCGAAGAAAAGTGCAATGAACTCAAAACGTCCCTGGAAAAGAGCTTGAGGAGTCTTTGCAGTAGCCAGCATTGACATTCCTAACAGAGTGGGTTACAATGAGACACAGCCAAGATGTTGAAGCGTACCAATAGGTGTTAGGGCTTGGCTACCCTTGGGACGAAGGGGTGAACATTTTCTAATCCAACCCCTCGACAAACCTGTAGTCCACTCATCTGCCATTCTCTGATCATCCTGAGTGTGGCGGTAATGGAAGTTACCGATGGAATCATGGAAACACCGCAGTTTTTCACCCACAAACAGAAAGCAGGTGTAGTACTAGGCAAAAATGTGTGGCAATCTATGAGGAAATATTGATTCCTGCGTGTTATTCCCCAAATTTCTCTTATCGGAAGTATTTCTTCCCCTCCCCAGAGTTACTGATGTCCATGGTATTTGTAACACCAGTGGTAGGGAGGCGAGGATAACAGGCAGAAAGACACCCAACTTGTAAGGGAGTCTCAGGAGGGGTTGGAGGGAAAGGAGATCCTGTTCCTAGTATATTAGTTGCAGGGGGTGGGTTGAAGGTGCTCTGCGCCATCAAACACATCTTCCCTCAAGAGAAATTCATCCACCAGCACACCCCAGAAATGATAATAGTGCTCGTTTGTACTTTAGGCAGGGTTTCTTCATGAATGGTGGATTATGGTTTGAAGTAGGCTGAAATCATCTGTTTGTGGAATACATTAAGAATAATTATCTTAAATCTAAATCAGAATATGGTGACCCAGATTAGAGCAGGACAAGACTGACAAAGAGGGATTAAGGTCACAGTGAAAAGAGAATGTGAGTGCCTCCTAGCTCCAACCCTTGCAACTTAGACACTAATAACATATTGGCAACAATGAGGGGCATATCAACACAACTGGGGGAAAGGAGGGAGAGACTGATGGTACAGGACGTGCACCCGTCTCTTCACAGCATCATTGCGGAAACGAAAGGTTTCTTAAAAAACTGCCCTCACCCACTAGATAGTGGCATGCTTCATCATAGGGCTGCTACAACATCCCTGCGCTCACCAACGCCTGGGATGGAGCAATCTTCCTTTAAGATTTGGTAATTAACCAGGAAAGCGAGTGTTACACACCAGGGATCGCTAGTCCTGAAGAAGGCCGGCACGACCCCGGTTGGGGCGATTTACACGGCTGAAACATGTCGACATAACAAGCAGTATAGGAGAAAAAGGGGGTCCTAATTTTTCCCCAATACCTTTTCCACCTATTTACATTTTATCCTAACCAGGGAACCTCAGAATAAAGTTTAACAGAAGGTATCTCTGAGTTAGTTTTTAGACGTCACACCACACTGTCTCACGTTTTACTGCACTAGATCCCAACACATTTATGTTTGTTTCTGTCTTCCCCTCCCTTTGCTCCATCCCAGGTGTTGGTGAGCGCAGGGATGTTGTAGCAGCCCTATGATGAAGCATGCCACTATCTAGTGGGTGAGGGCAGTTTTTAAAGAAACCTTTTGTTTCCGCAATGATGCTGTGAAGAGACGGGTGCATGTCCTGTACCACCAGTCTCTCCCTCCTTTCCCCCAGTTGTGTTGATATGTGAGTCTTACGGGGAGGATGGGAAAGGAGTTGTACCTCTCTCCCCTTCTTGTTTGTGTGTAAAACAATGAGGGGCAGCCAGGAGTAACACGTACTACTGCTAACTTTCCCCATGGTACCACTACTTCTGCCCATTCTACGTTTGCTCTAAGCGGTTCCCATGGAAGCAGCGGGTATGGAAGTAAAGAGGGCTGCACTCCTTGTCCTTCCCTGACCCTCTAAGCAGAAGACAGATGTAAGAGCGAGATAAGAGGCCAACTCTGCAATGTCTTCTGCCTTAGAATGATGTTTCTTTGCTACACATAGCATTTTAGTGGCTCAACGCCCATGTAGTGGATCTAACAACTCTGGCCAAGGTCACGGTGAAATGTAAACCAAAATCCTGATATATCCCAGTGATTCAGAACTTCAGGGCAATATATTTAAAGTCAGCCAGCTGGGTCTGGTGGCTCAGAGGGCTAAGTCCTCCACTTCAGAAACATGTGTTTGACCTCATGGCAACAGGTTCAAATCCTGGTGGGTCCATTTATCTTTCTGAGGTATATACATTGAGTACCGTTGAGTAACAATAAACACCTGTTATTCAGCACCAAGAGAGTCCAAGGAGCTAACGTGTGCTTCACAAATACTTATGGGTGAGAGAATCAGGCATTAGAAGACTCAGAAAAATGCTGATTTATATTTTAGATGACATCAATTAGAGTAAGCAAGCAGGTTTCTTAAAGAGGTATAGATATCAAGCAAGAAGAAGAAAGACAAGTGCTGATATGGGTTACTAAATTTGAAATGGAAGAGAGCCAACAATCAGAAGTGAATAGCAGAGGCAGTGGAGAAGAAACAACATGAGCAGGAGCGCACAAAAAGTAGATGGATTTAAAGACCATCTCCCCGTTTTGTAATTTGATGTCCGAATACCAAGAGCAGCTTTTGCATATCCCCATGTCGTATCTCTCCCAAATTCACAGTCACCACACACACTTTTGCATCCATACAATAGCTGCAACTAAACAACTTGTCAACCTAGACAAGAGCAAATTTTGCAACAGTGGAAACAATGGTACAGGTTAGGGAAAGAACACAGGCCCTGGGAACCTGATCGGGCGGGATCCAGGGCACACTCAGTCAAATTGCATCAGGTAGCTGGCAAAAAGTTAGTGGGCAACCATGCAGAAAGGGCCCTTTCCTACACATGGTGATTCATTATCCAGGGACTGTGGTGTGCCAGATAGTCGTTACCTACCATCAGTTCCCTTTTAGCCATAAAAAATAACATTCTAAACATGCCTCATTTTAAAACTGTGCTTGTCCTTGCTACTCAAATTTGGTAGTGAGCCTGTGTCAAACTTCTCATCAAAAGATAAAGGTGCAAAGGCATTGGGAAAACTAAGGATCACGTGTACTATTACATCGCATAAAGTAGTCTCAATTTGCCACCAGTATTTTTCCTACCTGTGTGGACTCAAACTATGTACAAATTCAAAATCTGAATGAGTCACAATTAATATTCATGAGGTAGGTCGCAAATAGCGACTCGATTCGATTGGACACAATCACAGTGATAATGATCGTCAAGGGGCAGCAGACCAC
Organism: Calotriton arnoldi; assembly: GCA_963921515.1. Taxonomy (NCBI): domain Eukaryota; kingdom Metazoa; phylum Chordata; class Amphibia; order Caudata; family Salamandridae; genus Calotriton; species Calotriton arnoldi. Next base: position 1,958,486 of record CAWUFW010001223.1, read on the forward strand.
CATGTATCTGATTGCTTTTCAAATGAAGATTATTATTATTTTTTTTTTTTTTTAAATCGGACCATTTTCCTTCAGGTAAACGGGGCTGAACTCATATCAATTGGGCTTTTGAAAGGGACACTCCCAATATGTCCTTCCAAGTACTGAATTGATATGGAGTCCAAACCCATTTAAGAAGCTGGTAAAATATAACTGATTCCTAAAATGGGTTTAGTAAATAGCAAAAAACTTTTCTGTGGGCGTACACAGCTATTTCGACTGTTTGCGACCATAAAAATGTTTATACAACTTGCTTCATATCTGCACATGATCAGACAGTTTGGTGAAACTGAAGAACCAAAACTACAATTGTTAATTGTTCCCAGGATCTTGGCTTTCCCACTACATTTTGATATGAGTGAACCAAAAGATTGGGTTCAGTTTCCAAAGACATATTATCCAATGAGTATGTGTTGGGCTCCAATCCAATTTTATTATCACACACTATTACAAACTCTAAGCCGAATTCTAAATTCTTCCAATCTTGTAAGAAAACCAAAGACAGAAAATGAATGTCTAAGATCACACAACTTAGCCTCATTCAGAGCCCAGGATTAAAAACTATTCCCCCTGGTTCCACAGTTTCCAAAATGCCCACTAGATCACTGATATCGGGGTGGTTCTGACAGCAGGATGCAGAGAAGGCTGTCCCCAAGGGTATGACACTGTTGGGGGCCAAGCCCAGATTTTAATGCAGCATTTGGTATCAGCATATTTGGTTAAAGTGGTAAAGGTGTGGATAAACGTAAAAAAAAAAAACTTTCTAGACCCTTCCCTCTTCTATCCCTCCACTATTTCTTATCAATCCAAATAACAGACTAACATGTCCACCACTCAAATTAATTTCATATTTCCCTATACTAATTCACCACAAATCCTGTTTTGAGCTCAACACCGCATCAGGGGTAGCAAGCGCTATATAAATGCAAACATTTTCCCTTTTCTATCCCTCCACTATCCTTCTCAATCCAGATAACACACTAACATATCCACCGCTCAAATGAATTTCATATTTCACTATACTAATTCACCACTAATCCTTTATGGGTTCCAGAATAGTGTGCTGCTCACCAAAAAAGCACGTTGACGCCTCGTCAGGGGTAGTAAGCGCTATATAAATGCAATTACAATACAATACAACAGCGCTGTAGGACGGACCCTATTAGTATGCATGGCCATATCACCCGAATACAGAACAATACTGGCCGCAGGTTGCATGCTGGGGAAAAAGGGCACTTTTACAACCATAAGTGCTCATTCAGAGACTAATTTGGGGCGGTGTTTGTCAGTGCTCGGCACCAGCACTTAATTATCAACACTGGCACTTATGTCAATCCACCACATGGTGGTGATTCTAGTCTATTTTTGAGGTAAGCACTTTAGCAGAGAATATGGAAATTCAGTATACACTAACAATTCATAATGCGAGCAGGTGCAGGCCATTCTTACAGCTTTGAGTGGCCTGGAATAGTCTAAATGATCACACTTGTAGGGGTGTGAGGATTAGTAGTTGTGTTGGTACTGACATTTGGAGGCGCTGGCAGGGGCAAGGAAGGGTGCAGGCTGCAGTGCCCTAATGAGAAAGACGTCGCCCGGGCACTTACTTTCTTACAAATCGAGCGCCGACCTTAATGATTTAAAATAGAGTTCAAACAAAGCAAACACACTATATTGATCTACTAAAGCTTCGAAACACATCACTGTAAAATGGGAGGGGCCCATAAAGAGAAACGAAGGTGACAGGTTCAGCCAAGGTACAGGAGATAGACGGGGTCTTACGCTCAAACAAGCCTTTATAGTTAAATGTCCTCAATTTATCTCAGCCTCATGTACTGGGGTGTGTCTGTTTGATGGGTAAAAACATTTTTTCATAACAAGATTTATAGAAAGCCCCTTGGGGGGCAGCAGAGATAATTAATATCAATAGAACGTTCAGGAAAACCAAAGAGATGCTGACGTGAGCCGTGAGGACCGCCATTAGTCTGTCATCGGTGGACGTGCGCAGGTGACAGCTGCTCCTCGCTACTGCACGTGTCCGGGAATGCGCGCGGGCAGGGAAGAGAAACCATTTCACAAGTGTCATTCTATCTGAAAGAGTGGTCGTGATTGAAGTAAAACAGCGCTTTACGTGTCACAGCAAAGAGAAGGGCGTTGGAACAAAACCAGAGGGAAATAGGCTCTGGGAGATGAGAAAAAACATCTTCCTTCTAGATGAGCTTGGGAGGTGCGTGTGTCTGCAGAAAGGGTCTCCGTAACAGAGCTGGAAGAGCAGAGGCGTAGCAAAGGTTTCATAGACCCAAATTACAAGCAAGGGAAATGGGCCCAGCACCCTCCCGTTCAGTAGAAAAACACAGCCATAAACAGGGTTCAATGGATCCCTGACAACCAGAGGCCCGGTGCCACTGCACCTGTCGCACCATTGATATTTACTCCCCTGGCCGTTTGTGAGTGCAGTAAAAAGACGCAGCAGCTGTTGGCTGAAATGCACAGGCAGGTTAATCTAAAGTGAATGGTTCACCACAGATTGTACCTGCACAGATTACCAGATTACACTACTTTCGCACCACTCTTGTGCAATTTTACGTCGACAGTTGCTCAAATTGACTCATGAAAATCCAATAGTTGCTTCAATCGAACAATATAAAACAAGCATTGGCAAAGCCAATAGGTCTCGCCTTTGGGATCTTATAATTTTTTAGCAATGTAACAGTTGTTGTTTTTGCACTAAGGATTTTGTTTTGGATAATTAATTTTTTTTTTGCTTTTATTGTATATGGAAATAAGTTTTGTAGCAGTTTGGCTTATCCCTGAGTTAATGTGTAAAGCGTTTGCGCAATACGTACATAGCAACACCATACCAGGCACACCATAAAAGGAACTCGATACAAGGTTATATGAAGAATAGCCTTTGTATTTTTATAAAACATATTAGAACAGAGGGAAATGCGAAAATGAGCTTCAATTAGATAAAGTATATTACTTGTGGACGAGGCTGGCTTTGGGGAAATAGCACGTGAGTTCAAAATGCAAAAGGCCCGCGCTATATTTATTTTTTAATAAGCCGGAAATGTTTGTTTAAGAAAGAAAAAGTTTCTAAATCGTGTACGAGGCTGGCTTTCGTGAGAGAGCACGTAAGTTGAAAATGCAAAAGGGCCGCGCTCTATTTATTTCACAATTATGAATAAAAAGTGTATCAATTATGGACGACGCTGGCTTGAAAAAGTGTATAAATCGTGTACGAGGCTGGCTTTGATGAGAGAGCACGTCAGTTGAAAATGCCAAAGGGCCGCGCTCACACGCCACACGCGTGCTTGTAAAAGTAAAACAAAATCACACTGCTGGCACTGCAATGATGTGTTTGCTGGGGCCGCACTCTGTTTATTTAACCCGTTGCGTGCGTCCGTCGGCCAACGGCCGTCGCGAGCACTACCTCTGTAGTGCTGCGAACGTCCGTTGGCCGACGCGGCCCCGCCCACTCCGCTAAACCGCCGCACCGCGGCGGAATTGCCGCCGCGGTTAAGCGGTTAACAATTATGCGCAGTAGATGTTTGTTTAATGACTAAAAAGTGTATCGATTGTGGACGACGCTGGCTTTGAGAGAGAGCACGTAAGTTCAAAATGATAAAGGGCCGCTAATAATAACGCGACGCAGGTGTGTGTTTAATAATGAAAAAGTGTATAAATCGCAAAACAAGGAGGCACGTCTGGCGAGTGGTGTGCGATGTGCGCGCGGAGGCACGTCTGGCGAGTGGTGTGCGATGTGCGCGCGCTGTAAGGGAGCCCGCGAGCGATACGCTTAATGAGCCATGACAAGAGAGGAAAGCCAGATGGCGCCTGTGCGCGTAACTGTGCGCGTAACCGCAAGCTTTAGGCCACAAGCAAAAGCGTGTGGTCAGCTTTTTGAAGCCCCCTAACTAAAAGTCTCGCCAGAGCAGCGCATGCGCTGCCTGAGGCGAGACCTAAAAAGGGCTATTTTGCATCAGTTAGTTAGTGAAAATATAAGTTTTTCACTGGTTGGTCAGTGCAAATGTACTGCAAAAGTGCACTGCATCAATGCCATTTTACATAATCTGTACCCAAATGGCAGGCTTTACCTCGTTTTCCTCTCCCCTTGCTGTCTGTCTGTCATCCCCTCTGTAGGACCTCAAGCGGAATCTCATGGATCAAAATACATTGAGAGTGAAAGTGATGAGGGAGATCGGTGAAAAGCTAAAGACACTAAACTCCCTGAGGGAGTTAATGAAGAAGAAAAGCTCAGCATGTTCCAGTAGAAGACAAGCAAGTGCCCAACTGTACTAAGGGCTGTGTCCGTCCTTGCACATGACTAGAGCCGGTACGCTATGGCACATGCGCAGCACGCATGCTACGGCTGCACAACAGATTCCCATAGTCTCAGAAAGTATGTCCAGCAAATGCAAGAAGTAAGAAACGTTTTCCTGTTTCTGAAGGACTTGTCAGGGAGCAGTAGGGGGCACAGAAAGCTATTTGGTTGGGGAACACAGACGTTGCATGCTGGTCTGTTCTTTAGGTTGTAGTGCACTGGGGTGGGGCTCTCAATTCTGAAGAAGTGTTATAGGGAGTTTTCTTTCTTTAGATAAGTAGGGTGTTTAAGGGAGGCAATCATGAGCAGCTGTGTGGGAACCTGTTCTGGAAGCAGTGAGGGAAGTTGGATGAGAGCTATAATTGGGATCATGATGAGAAGAGGGAAGGCATCAAGAATCACACCCTGAGTGCAGTTCAGGCAGCGGTGGCAGGGGGCGCTGTGAGTCACTGTTAGGCTGTGGGAAACAGGGAGTGGAGCCAGAATGTTGACTGTGATGGGACCAGGAAGTAGCTGTCGTCTGAAACTCGGGAATTTGTTGAATGGTGTGTGGGGCTGATCCACTGAAGGGACATTGCAGGTGTTGCTTTTAGGCAGTGAGGGAGTTTTAAGGAGCAGAGATGGGAGCTTCCAGAGAGTGCATGGATCCCATATGTAGCTGTGGAGAAACTAAGAGGTGCAAAAACATAATCATCTATTCCTATGAGCTTCAACGTAAATGTCCCTCTGCACCTGTATATCACAATGTGCACTGATATATTTTATAATCAATCCTGGATATCATTGTTATGAATCTAACTTGCCCTGTGGCCTCAATATGCTCGCTACGTTTCATGACTTTAGTAAGCCTAGAAGCCATTTTTTCAAGGTAGTACATTTGCACATTTCCTCTATCTTGAAGCTAAGCGTAGCCTTGCTTTCAATGTTGGCAACCAGAAGTGTGATTTTAGGAAAGTAATCAATTCAGCAGTGTGTTCAGGCATTTGTACCATAGTTTCAAGGACGTCTCATATTTTCTCAGTGAGAAGACCCTGACTCCTGCTCTTTAGATATGTTTTGTTGAAATAAGTTTCTGTCACATTTATGCTCCATGGACTTGTACTGTGGAAAAAGTGTGGAAAACTGTCCAAAATTGCATACATTATAGCACTACATGCTCCAGCTGACCTCTACAGGTGAGAGCTCTGGTCAGTTGAAATAACAATGGCTCCTTATTATTTGCTGTGCTGCTTTATATTTTTGCATTAAACTCTTATTAGACTTTTGGGCTTCCCGACATGTTGTGTTTTATTTTAACAGAGGTATCTGGGAGGCATAATGAAGGTGAAATGGGGAGGCACTAAGGGTGTTTTACAACATTCATCCTAACTTAAAGCATTGAAAAGAAGCATCAAACCATAAAGCAACAAAAACATTTCAACTAAGGGCCTGATTTAGAGTTTGGCAGAGGAACGTCTGTCCGTCAGGCTGATTGATAACCATCGGCTCTAATCCAGGTCTGGCCTGATGGCCCACTTCGCTTCATGATAGAGGATGGATCGTCGGATGGTCTTTATGCCTCCGCCACCCACCGTCGAAGGGGACAACTCCATTAAAGTTGAAATGGTGGACATGTGTCCACCATATTTAGAGATGTCTGCCTTCCGAGTGGGACGTAGTAACTCGCACGACAGAGGAAAGCGATGATGGACCGGATTTCCGAAAGCAGACATGTTCATCAAAATTGACGGATATATCTGTCAGCACACACATGCTCAAAATCAACTCATCAACAACACCTGCAGCTCACACTACAGAAATCGCTCCTCAAGATAATCAAAAACATTTACCACTCACAACAGGAAGCATCAGAGGCAGACCTACACCATCTTTTGTTTTTAAAAAGTCTGGAGGAAGACAATCGAGATACTATGAAAATAAGTAAACTGTTATGGTGGCTGAGATAATTTGGGTTGAGTCACAGCTGTTTAGAGCACTGGTCCAGACAAAAGCCATGAGCCAGAGAAGCGAAATGTGAGCCAGAATAGTGGATAACAGGAATGCTGTCTCCAACACCAGACCACAGGTCAACTCCACCATGTATCTACTAAATAGAACTGACTCTATAAAAGAAGGTTGCTTGAGTGAATGTGAATCAGTTAACACAGATGTCTTTGAATCACACCTGCATACTGATATTATTCTTAAATCATGTTTTCAATATTAATAATGTAGCACTGTTATGTGTCCTTCAATCCAAATGACTCATTGTGAAAGTTCATATTTTCAATTGACAACACATTCAATGTTGTGTTGTGTGTCTTCAATAAACTTCCACCACAGAAATGAATGGGTCCCTATGTTTACTAGCCCAACCTCTTACGGGGGCCTTTACACACCTTCTGATATAAGTGTTCCTTCACCGAGGAAAAATTCTAGCTACTCTGTTCAGGGCTGGACTGGCAACCGAAACCGGCCCCTTCAAACTGCTCGGCCGGCCCCCCCTGGGGTGACGGGGGTGCAGCCGCGCAGTTTGCGAGTGCCGGTTTCGGCCGATTTTGTTACAGGGGGCCGATATTACCGACCCCCGGTAACAAAAACGGCCCCCCAGGGGCCCAAAACCGGCCCCCACCCTAGCGGCCCACCGGGGAAACGCCCGGTGCCCGCTACGGCCAGTCCGGTCCTCACTCTGTTCATCCGATATTTATGGATCCACACAATTGTGCGAGAAAATTTACAGGATGGCCTCACACACCATCCAGGTGTCAAGCTTCATTATCGGCCATCCCACGTTCACCAAAGAATCCTCTAATGGCAAACAAGCCCATACTAGGGCTGTGGTTCAAGCAGTAGCAGGAATGAGGAGAAAAGGGAAAGGGGTCCAATACTAAAAATCCCTACCGCCTACCGGTTAAATCTTGGAACCTTTATTCCTTGGTGGAGGAGGGATGGTTAAAAAGCAGATGGACAATAATAGCCCTATTATGGTGCTAATTGTCAGATTATAAACAATCAGGTCTGTTTAGTCAATCGGGTCGACATGTTTCAGCCCTCAAAATGGCCCCTACAGGGGTCCCCGGCTTTCTTCAGGACCAAATTGAACCCTATATGTCCCTACAGTGCGTCCCTATTACATGCCTGCTAATTTACATGCATACAATACCCGGTTGGCCCTTAGTCCACTCCGGGTCCTTTTGTGCCAAGAGGAAACTATCTAGAAGACATAAGGATGGGTGGTTAGGTGAATACATTACACACATATACACCCCTACAACATTGAAAAAGAAAACATATTCTGCAGAGTAGCCAAAGTGCGTTTGTTTCAAAAAGTTTTGAGCGGACTGCTTGCAAGCCCAAATGCAGTCGCCCTTGTGCGAGTATAGTGAGTAATACACACGTTCACACCCCCGTTCTCATGCACACTCAATTCTAAAACATACGATGTCTGCGCTGTGTCTTAATCAGACCCTGTAGGGAGAACACGAACGTTGGCCCCTGGCCTTTAGGCAAATCCTCTCCCTCTCCCTCGGACCCAGCAGTGGTCGGGTTCATTGTGTTAAATAAATGTCTTCAATAAGCTCCATAACAAGGCTAAGATAGTTCAATTTTATAATATTGACAAACAACTGTTTTAGGGAGTCCACTTCATAGACTGTTGCTAAGGCATATTACAATGAACCAGCGGCAGCTGGTACGGAACGGGGGAGGTGGGGCCTGGCAGGACGGGGGGGGGATACAAAAAAAACCACTTACCTGAGTACTGCCAAAGCCTCTCCTCCATCCGCTTCTCTTCCTGACTCCCAGCAGCACACACGCTTCCCTAAGACAATAACTACGCTGCGGTCATCAGCATGACAGCAGCGTCGTGATTGGTCTGAGCGGCCTGTTTGGCCGCTCAAACAGTGCCTGTGAGCCTTGGAACTGATCTCCACCCTGCTGTGAAACACAGCCAGGTGGAGAAATGGTAAGTGCCTATGAGTGTTTGGCCGGCCCAAGACGGCTGGCCAAACTGTCATGCGCACTTATGGTGCACAAACCACTCCTCCTCCCTGTGACCCCAGCCCTGCCGGCCCTAACATAGCCCCTTAGATGGTACGAAAAATAAAATGATAATAACTTTGGTATTATTATTTTACTTTTTTCAACTGCTCTGAGAGCAGTGGGGCGGCGCTCCTCCGCCTCAGCGGAGGAGACGCCGCTGCAATGGACCCTGAGGTAGGAGAGTCAACCAAATATAGGTTTTGCAGCTCGCACACAATATTGTAGCCCTAACTGTGAAATCTCAATTAACCTTACTTCACTCAGTATTAATCTTTTTTTCTAAAGTTTTTTTGATTAATTAGAAGGATATAATATGCAAGGACCCTCGATTGGACCCGTATTGGAAATACATCCTGTTTGTGATGAACTAACCTGTCCACCCAACTCTAAACCAGGCCCAAAATATGATTGAGTGAATATTTCACTTTGAAAAGAATATGCACTGTCATTGGCAGAAAAGGTTTCTTGTTTCCCAGGTCAAGCAGCAAGATCTGAGCCATCCATGTCAACTGCTATGGGGACTTTGCTGAAGGAAAAAAGGTCAGAAACAGCACCGCTGCCAATGAGGAGCATCTTGAAGCGCAGCCTGGTCCTTCTGCCAGCCTGGCTCCTTAAGGGCACTACACCAAATACATCCTGAGTCCTGTCCCCACTACCCATATCAGTGCCCCACAAGATCTCTGTGGCCTCATGACCCCGACAGCTGTGGCCACCCCTATCCTTGCTCCTGTGACAACCACAGCCGGAACATCTTCTCTGCAGCAGGACAGACTACACCTGAGGCCAACCAGTGAGGGTCACAGAGTGGTATTGACGGGCTGGGGCAAGACCTGCCGTGGGTAGTGTGACTCAGGATGTAGCCACCAATGTAATCACCATGGGCTGAAACCTGATGGGTGCAGCTATGCCGCAGGTAGAACAACTTAGTTAGATATTGAACTTCTAAGGGCCTAGAATTATCTCATGATGGCCCAGAATGAGCTCCAGGGGCCCCAGATTGGCCTCCTGAAGCGTCACCTGAGTGTACACACTTTGCATTCTGGGGTGGTGCAGAATGGCTTGATAGCATTGTCTGCAGCAGTAGCTAATTTATCTGTGCTCTCTGTGGTCAGACGTCATCTGCTGTCAAATCGGTCCTAGAAATATTTCCAGCTGGCAGCTCGACAGAAAGCGAGCCACTGTCGACCATGTAGCCACCTGCCAAAACCTCCCCTGTTGCCACTCAAACCGCAAAAGGACAACAGCCACCGGCAAGAGATGCAAAAAGAGATGTCACAATGTGAGTGTCTTATGTATTCACCGTATCCACCCTTTGTTCACTCTTTTCAAATCCATTCCTGCACTGTTTCTTAGAAAAGGACTCTAAGCAATTGTTGGCACGTTTTTATTTTCTCAAACATACATGTTAAATCATTTTCAGAGATTATGTTTTTTTTTTTTTGCTTTTTTGTTATTTTACCAATATTTATAAATATGAATAAAAATAATGTGTGTTGTGACCTTATTCACAGAAAAGAAATGAAAGAGTTCATTGATGCATTATGAAAACATACATACTGTGTAATAAAGTAGAAACATTTAGCACACTTTTAATGAATACACACAATACACTTGTAATTGAAAATCAAAGGTTAAATGAATATCATTCATTTTTTGAACTTCATGTATAGTGATTGGTTACTTTATTTTAACCCTGGGCGGGTAACTCTGCTCCGCCAGCGGAGTTTGCGGAGATTTGCCTACTCCGCGCTCCGTGGCAAACGCGGAGTAGGCAAAAAACTCTGCCTCCGTGGCGGAGCGGAGTTAGCTGCTTCCTCCCGCCTCCCAAAGTCTTTAAAAATGTAAAAGAAGGCACTTACCTAGTGTATGCCGGCTCCCCTGCCTGGCCGCTCTCCGTCCTGCTCCTCAGTCCTCGCGTCCCCTTCTGTAATTAAAAAAACACTACGTTGTACGTCAGACGTAGTGTTTTTTTTAATTACAGAAGGGGACGCGAGGACCAAGGAGCAGGACGGAGAGTGGCCAGGCAGGGGAGGCGGCAGACAACAGGCAAGTGGCTTCTTTTTTACATTTTTAAAGACTTTGGGAGGGGGGAGGGAGCGTAGCAGAGCGTATTTCCACTGAGTTTTTTAAAAACTCCGAGGAAATACGCGTAGAGGCACTATGCCCGCTACGCCCAGGGTTACTTTTTTTGTGTATTCCAAAATATTTGTGCCAAGCAAAAGCCCAGCAAGTGGGAAGGCTATGTCAACACTATGTACGAACACCTGTCCACATGGAACCCATGCATTGAAACACAACATTAGAAAGTATGCAAACAAATATAAGGATTGTGAGACAGAATTATGAATAAATTATGACTTTGCCAATGGACTGTATGTAATAAATTCACATATTGTGAAGATATAAACTCAGTGGTACATTTTGTTATCAACTGCTCCTCCATATACACTAGCAACACAAATGGAAGTCTTCAGCCACGCTTTGGCTGACCTCATGTTTTCCACAGATATTGTGCTCAGAGTCAGTCATAAAATGTACACAATTTCTACTGATATGCTACAGATGACATCATCAAGAATATGTTCTAGACTTGGAGACACTCACAACATCTGTAAGGTACCTCAGAGGAAACTCAATTGCATAGCCATTAGTCCATGACTGAGAGGAAGTGAATTGATATTCTTTACAGAAACATCCCACCAATGCTCAGGAAACTTGTGCTGCAGCTCTCTCCATCATCGTTATCTGTGCAAGACTCCAAATTACCCACCAGTGACTTGCAAGTGCCACAACAGATGACAGTATGACATGGCCTAGGAGGGATTAAGCAGACATGTTAAAATGTTTATGATTAACTCTTTCATTTTCTCATCAAATTTAAAATCTTTCAATAACATCAAGAGCTATAGCGAATACAATCTCGCAAAGCATGCTCATCCGATTTAGGCTATATACAATTGTATTTTCATTAAATACACCTGAAAAATAATACTTGGATTATTAGTAGCATTCATTCCAAAAGAGTCTATGTCCATACTTGATCCTGCACCGCTGAAGGATGTTGGGACAGCGACAATAACAAAAGTAATACATCTGAGTGGAAGCCATCCTTTTCTCCTTTGATGCTGAAAAACTTTTGATGGGCTTGAGTATGTATTCTAAGAGAGTCAAGGAAGGCCTGTGGATTAAGGGCAGCCTTTTGAAACGGGACACGGTAACGGACCAGTATTAAAAATCAGACAATAACTACCAACCATACACCGCAACAAGACGCAAATGCACAACTAACTTCTCCTCCCACTGATTCATATAGACAATAGAACTGGTCATCGACCTGATCTTAACCACATCCCTCACCTGACCTTGATCCTGCTCTCCCGCTAGGACATGTACTCTTCGAACTTTCCCTCGACCGTGGAGACTCTGCCATTTGACCGATGCCCGGTGGAGCTACCTGTTAGCTGAAGAGGAGATGGGCTGTGGATCCCCACTCGGCCGTCACCTACCCAGCCGGACTTTGGGCAGACGTTCCTTCGTCTCTCTGTCATATCTCCCTCCTACCCCTTCACCCTACCCCCTTCCCCCTCTACGCTCCCTTCTTCTTGCCTTCTATCCCTATAATGTTTTTCTGTTGAGACCTAGCTATTTGACCGATGCCCGGTGGAGCTACCTGATAGCTGAAGAGGAGATGGGCTGCGGATTCCCCCTTGGCCGTCACCTACCCAGCCGGACCTTGGGCAGACTTTCCCTTCGTCTCTCCGTCGTATCTATACCCTACCCCTTTTCCCCTTACCCCCTTACCCTTCTCACTCCACTTTCCTTTTCTTCTATGCTCCTTAAATGTTTTTACTGGTATCATTGGTAATTGTAACTGATGTAAGTTTGCAACTATGTGGAACCTTATGTAAAGCGCTCTGATACCTTCGGGTCTAGCCAGCGCTATATAAAACTCTTTAAATAAAATAAATAAATAAAATAAAATAAATCGTTTAAATTTAAATTTTCTTGTTACCATCAGTCAAAGATATTTTCAATGAGTTCACCCCTCAGGTCACTCCCTCCATCCTCATCACTGTCATCATGCTGATAGGTCTCATCAGTATCACCGTGGGGTTCCCACTGGTAATGATCATCAGGGATGAAGGGTATGTCTCTCTGCAGGTGAATGTTGTGAAGCATACGGACAGAACACAACAATCTTGCAGACCTTCCCAGGAGAGTAGAGGAGTGCCAGTTCAGCCTTGTCCAGGCACCTGAACTGGCCCATCAGTAGGCCCAGTTCAGCTTACATACATACATACATTAGTAATGTATGTATGCTGTCATTTTCATGTATGTATTTTTTAAATCTTATTGTCAAAATGTCCCTCAAGGTTGACATGCATTACAGAGCAGATTGTGTATACCTATAATTTGTATGTTAGATGTTCTGCTTGTAATTGATGAAAGTAACTTCACAGATGACGGATACTTGTGTCGATAATAAACTACTGGTCTACCATATTGTCAGGCCTTCTCCTAACATGACAGATGCCTGACATATCCCCCATAGACGAAGGACTACTAAGTGAAGCCTTTTCTAGCGTGCGCTGTCCCATATTGGTTGAAATGGTCGGTGATTGATGAAACATGACGCCTGTCAAGGAAGCGTCAGCTAACCAACTAAAGACAGCTACGTGGCCCAGCATAGAGTCAGGCAAACTCCAAACATCAAATGCCCTTTCATTACTATGGCATATTTTTTACAAAGATTGTGACTGACTTCACAATCTCAGTAATGCCTATATATTACCATCTGCCATAAGATTAAATATGTTTACACGCATTATGTGGCAGTTTGTCATTTAAACACACAGTAATGTAAAAGCACATTTTATGTTGACCTTGTGTGTCTAAACACTAGCGGCCCGATTCACAAAGGGCCTAAACACTCGTGGCGGAGGCCCCGCAGTCGTGGGGAAGTCTACACTCGTGGCATAGGTACCGCAGCCGTGGGGGAGTCTCCACACTCGTGGCAGAGGCCCTGCAGTCAAGGGGGAGCCTCCGCACTCGTGGCAGAGGCCCTGCAGTCGTGGGGAGTCTCCGCGCTCGTGGGGGAGGTCTCGCAGTCGTGGGGAGTCTTCGCACTAGTGGCAGAGGCCCTGCACTCGTGGGAGTCTCTGCACTCGTGGCAGAGGCCCTGCAGTTGTGGGGAGTCTTCGTACTCGCGGCGGAGGACCCGCAGTCGTGGGGAGGCTTTGCACTTGTGGTGGAGGTCCCGCAGTCATGGGGAGTCTTCGCACTCGTGGCAGAGACCCTGCAGTCGTGGGGAGTCTTCACACTCGTGGCGGAGGCCTCGCAGTCGTGGGGGAGTCTACACTCATAGTAGAGGACCCACAGTCGTGGGGGAGTCTCCAAACTCGCGGCAGAGGCCCTGCAGTCAAAGGGGGAGCATCCGCACTCGTGGCAGAGGCCCTGCAGTCAAAGGGGGAGCATCCGCACTTGTGGCAGAGGCCTGCAGTCAAGGGGGAGTCTCCAAACTCGTGGCAGAGGCCCCGCATTCAAGGTGGAGTCTCTACACTAGTGGCGAGGTTCCGCAGTCGTGGCAGGGGGCCTGCTCTCGTGGCGGGACCTCCAATCTGCACTTTCTCCTTGCAGACGTCCTGCCACGAGTGAGGGCCCCCTGCCATGACTGTTGGGCCTCTGCCACGAGTGCGGTGCCCATGCCACGACTGTGGGGCCTCTGCAACGAGTGCGGTGCCTCTGCCATGACTGTGGGACCTCTGCCACGAGTGCGGAGCCCCTGCCACAACAGTGGGGCCTCCGCCATGACTGTGGGGCCTCCGCCACAACTGTGGGACCTCCGCCACGACTGCGCTGAATATGTGTACTTGATGAGCCAAAATGTTCACTTAGATATATATCTATTGAACTTTATTTAGGTTATGGAATATAATTTTGTAACTCAAGCACATCAATAAGTTGTACTTAATATACTCAACTGACATTAAAGATCGCTATGAAATATCACATTTTAAATTTTGAGACAAAATACGTTACCTGCAAGGTTATGTTGTGTTATTAATAACAGAAGTATTATATTTGTGAGGGCATGCAGGCCTATCCTTTGGAATGGGTAAGCTGTGTGGTAACCTGACCGACAGCTAACACAGTGGCACACGTATTAACATCCATGGTGTCACTAAGCATTTCAGGGCCAATTCCGAAGTTGGTCGGTAAGCCTCTGACCACTCGTTGGAGGCTTACCGACCGACATGGTAGGTTTACAGTCCGACCGCCCAATTATAATGTAGACGTTCGGAGTGTAAACCGGCCAGTCTTTCAGACTGGCTTCCGAAGGGGTCAAGGAGCCCGTCAGCCAGTCAGAAACCTTTTATAAACCCCTATGGATGGCGTTTCTGCCTTTGGGATTATGTTGTCGGTTTCCAAAAGGCTTTTCATGTTGTGAATGAATGAATGAATGAATCATTTGTATGAATGAATAATTTGTAAAGCGCAGCAATACCCTGAGGTGTCTAGGCGCTACCTGAAAGCACATGCATCTGAGTACAGAGGAGATATGTGTTTTATGTCCTGAAAAGCCAGGTTTTTAGTCTCTCCCTGAAGATCAGCAGACTAGTCTCCTTCTTGAGAGAGGTGGGCAGCGAGTTCCACAATTTAGCTGTGGATGTAATGAAGCTCTTGCCGCCCCAGTTGAACTTTTTTACCCTGGGGACGATCAGATTTCCAAGATCTGCTGATCTTAATGACCTGGACGGGACATAACGTTTAAGGAGATTGGCTAATTGGGTGGGGCCGATTTGATTGAGGGATTTCAAAGCAATGCAGAGTGATTTAAATTGAATGCGCTTTGCTAACGGGAGCAAGTGAAGTTGGAAGAGAGCGTTGGTTACCGACTCTGTTTTAGGAATTCCTAGGAGAACCCTGGCTGCCGTATTTTGTACGGTCTGTAGTTTTTGGATGCTGCGTTTAGTTGCGCTGGTAAGTAGGGTGTTACAGTAATCCAGTCGTGAGGATATCAGGACGGATATCACTGTTTTCCTTAATTCTAGCGGGATGGAAGGTAATACCTTTCTCAGGATGTTTAGGATAAAGAAGTAGCTTGATGTAGTGGAGTTAATCTGAGCTTCAAAGGACAATTTAGTGTCCATAATAACTCCCAGATTTTTCGCTCTAGAGACAGGCATCGGTAAGGAACCAAGCTGGACTGGCCACCAGTTTCTATTTCAGAAATGAGGGTTGCTGCCGAAAAGCAAGACCGCTGTTTTAGAGGAGTTTAGTTTCAGGCAATTGTCTGACATCCAGTTTCCAATATGGCTCATACAGTCATGGAAGCTGCTTGCTGAGAGGCTGGATGATCAACTTATGGAGACAATTATTTGTGTGTCATCCGCATACGATACTAGGGAAAAACCGTAGCTTTTTATAAGTCTGGCCAGCGGAGTGACATAAAGGTTAAAAAGAGTGGGACTCAGGGATACATAGTCACCTAAAGCGACCCACTGCGATCTCTCCAACATGAAAGCACCCTAGCAGGGAGACCACTTTATCCCTGATCCCTATGGTGGCCATACGGTCCAACAACAGCCTGTGATTGACAGTGTCAAATGCTGCTGATAGATCTAACAGGATCAGGGCGGCGCTCCCCCTGCCATCCAGTGTTTGTCTGAGCTCCTCAGTGGCCGTGATTAGGGCAAGTTCTGTGCTGTAATGTGTAAGAAAACCGAACTGTGAGGAATCCAAAATTTCATTTTGCGTGATAAAGGCAGACAATTCTAAATTAATGGCCTTTTCCACACTTTAGCAGAGAAAGAGAGTCTGGAAATGGACATGAAATAAAGTGGGTCTTTGGTATCTAATGAAGGTTTTTTTAGTAAGGGGAGTATGGACGCTCTTTTCCACTCTGAAGGAAAACTTTCGGAAGTGAACATGGCATTAAAAATCGCAGTCACGAAAAACCTGTCGGAAAGCGACTTTGGAGACACCTAGCAGGGCCCCCATACCTTAGTGGCCTCCGGTTGGGTGCCGGTGGGGCATCTATGGTGCCCCCCTGTTAATACCTGCACCACGTGGCAGGCACCGTGAGGTGCCGGGATTAACAGAAGCTCCCATTTCTCCATGAGAGCTTGTGCCACGGCCGGTTAGAAAAATGGTCTTTCAGACTGGCTTCCGATGGGCTCAATGAGCCCGTCAGCCAGCCCAAAACCTTTCATAATCCCCTATGGATGGTGTTTCTGCCACCTGGATTATGATGTCAGTTTCCAACAGGCTCTTCATGTCGGGCTTTCCGACATGAAAAGCCTGTTGGAAAGCGACTACCCCCATTCCTCAGTGGCCTCCGGTTGGGGGCTGATGGGGCACCTATGGTGCCTCCGGTGCCTGCCACACGGTGCAGACATTAACAGAAGCTCCCATTTCTCCATGAGAGCTTGTGCTGTGGCCAGTTTCCGACCGCAGCACAAGCTCCCATAGAGAAATGGGAGCTTGCGACCGCATCATGGGGCATATTCTCAAGGACTCATCACCGATTTATCGGCACTTTAGCGCCACAAAAGTGGCGATAGATCTATCGCCCCATTCACAAGCTGGTGCAAACTGCCGACATCGCCAGTTTTCCTGCGATAGCTACCGCACAAAACATCGCCACGGATGAGTGCGACAACTAACGCTAATGATATGCAGAGTAGGCGTTCCCGTGCAAAAACAAACGAAAACACCACTTCGCGCGATTCTCAACGACCAGTCAGATCTGCGATGCGAACCAAGAACAGGCGATAAGGCGCGTTAGCTGCAGGGATTTAACACCTGCCTTTTGCTGGTGTTAAGCAGGACAACTACCTGCAGTATGAAAGGGAGCCCAGCCCAGAGCCACATCTGAAGACCCACAGATGCCATGGAGCCAATGAACATGCAGCTCGGAGACCCAAGAGGGCCACAACACCCACCGCCACCACTCCCAGGCCCCCCCCTGCAGACCCTCCCTTGGACTACCACAGAGGCAGCGTAGGACAAGACAGCGGACCTTCCGAAAACGGCATGGCCCCTCAGCCACACAAGTGCAGAATGTGGGGAGAGGTGGGAACCAAGTATGTGTGAAGGAGGCAACTCACCCATGAAGAAGAATGTACACAATGCCTGGAGCAAGACCACTGACTCATTGTCAGTGAAATTGCTCTCCCACCCTCGCACCTCCACCATTAAGTGAGGCCTGCCCCTGCACTGTCGAGTGTTGGTGATCGAGGCCCTCCTCCACCTGCAGGTTTCCCTGCGCCTCATCCCTGGTGGTCCAGTGGACCTCTGTCTCCTTCCTCTCACTCTGCTCTTTCACTCGTTTTCACTCGTTTTTCTACCCTTTTTCATCTTTCACCTTTCTGCACTTTTCTGCATCTCTGCTCTTTTGTGCCTTATTTCTGCTCATTTTCCCTTCCTCTCGCTCTGCTCTTTCACTCGTTTTCACTCGTTTTTCTACCCTCTTTTATCTTTCACCTTTCTGCACTTTTCTGCATCTCTGCTCTTTTGTGCCTTATTTCTGCTTATTTTCCCTTTTTTCTTTATCCCTTATTTCCTCCCTTTACCTTTCCCCCTTTACCTTTCGCCCTCCCCCCCAGCGCGACCGGCCCAATCTAGCTCCCCTCCCCGCTCCCGCCTCCCAGCTGTCCAGCCCTCCCCGACCCCTACTTAATGGCGGCCGTTGCGGGGACAGGCGAGCAAGACCACTGACTCATTGTCAGTGAAATTGCTCTCCCACCCTCGCAGCTCCACCATTAAGTGAGGCCTGCCACTGCACTCTCGAGTGTTGGTGATCGAGGCCCTCCTCCACCCACAGGTTTCCCTGCGCCTCATCCCTGGTGGTCCAGTGGACATCTGTCTCCTTCCTCTCACTCTGCTCTTTCACTCGTTTTCACTCGTTTTTCTACCCTTTTTTATCTTTCACCTTTCTGCACTTTTCTGCATCTCTGCTCTTTTGTGCCTTATTTCTGCTCATTTTCCCTTCCTCTCGCTCTGCTCTTTCACTCGTTTTCACTCGTTTTTCTTCCCTTTTTTATCTTTCACCTTTCTGCACTTTTCTGCATCTCTGCTCTTTTGTGCCTTATTTCTGCTTATTTTCCCTTTTTTCTTTAGCCCTTATTTCCTCCCTTTACCTTTCCCCGCCGCTGCTGCCCCCGCGGCCCCTCCCCCCAGCGCGACCGGCCCAATACAGCTCCCCTCCCCGCTCCCGCCTCCCAGCTGTCCAGCCCTCCCCGACCCCTACTTAATGGCGGCCGCTGCGGGGACAGGCGAGCAAGACCACTGACTCATTGTCAGTGAAATTGCTCTCCCACCCTCGCAGCTCCACCATTAAGTGAGGCCTGCCCCTGCACTCTCGAGTGTTGGTGATCGAGGCCCTCCTCCACCCGCAGGTTTCCCTGCGCCTCATCCCTGGTGGTCCAGTGGACCTCTGTCTCCTTCCTCCCACTCTGCTCTTTCACTCGTTTTCACTCGTTTTTCTACCCTTTTTTATCTTTCACCTTTCTGCACTTTTCTGCATCTCTGCTCTTTTGTGCCTTATTTCTGCTCATTTTCCCTTCCTATCGCTCTGCTCTTTCACTCGTTTTCACTCGTTTTTCTACCCTCTTTTATCTTTCACCTTTCTGCACTTTTCTGCATCTCTGCTCTTTTGTGCCTTATTTCTGCTTATTTTCCCTTTTTTCTTTATCCCTTATTTCCTCCCTTTACCTTTCCCCGCCGCTGCTGCCCCCGCGGCCCCTCCCCCCCAGCGCGACCGGCCCAATCCAGCTCCCCTCCCCGCTCCCGCCTCCCAGCTGTCCAGCCCTCCCCGACCCCTACTTAATGGCGGCCGCTGCGCGGCCGCGCAGCAGCCGTGGGCAGGCGGCGCACCACTGGCGTGCCGAAGGCGCGTCACAGGCAAGCCCGTCTGCGCCTGTCCATGACCCAACCGCGACCAGCGGCAGGAACCCTGGACCTCCGCCCCGCCAACGCTACGACCCAGCAGCACTCCACGCACTCAACCCAGGCCGCAACAACAACTGCAAGCTAGCATCACCAGCCGACACCCACGGACCATTCAGCTGTCACCGCTGCCGGCACACCTGCAGCACCGCCAAGAACACGGATCCAGCACAACCCGCCCACAAGAACACAACCGAACCGAAGACCCTGCAATGCATCCTCCTCAACGTCCGATCCCTCCACAAACACGCCACAGAAATCTGGGACCTCCTGGACAGCACCACCCCGGACGTAGCATTCTTCACCGAAACCTGGACCAACACCACCTCGGGACCGGACATCGCCATCGCCATCCCCCAAGGATACAAGATCTCCAGGAAGGATCGCCCCACCCGCCCAGGAGGAGGAATCGCCATCGTCCACAAATCCAGCCTCCGCCTGAGCACACTCCCCGACGAGCCCACAGAACTGATGGAACACCTTCACTTCAAGATACTGGCCAGCCTCACCGCCACCCTCCGAGGAACCCTCATCTACTGACCCCCTGGACCCCGCGGACCCTTCGCCAACTCCATCATGGACATTATCTCCCCGCAGGCCATCGCATCCACCAACTACACCCTGCTGGGAGACCTCAACTTCCACCTCGACAACCAACTGGACCCCAACACCACATCCCTCCTGGACATCCTCCACAACATTGGACTCCGCCAGATCGTGACCGAGCCCACGCACTCAGCAGGACACACCCTCGACCCCCTGTTCACTACAGGAAACTCCATCACCTTCAGCCACACCACCGAACTCCCATGGACCGACCATCGTTGCGTCCACTTCACCTTCAGAACACCCACCTTCCACAGACACCAGCACCTGCTCCCACGAAGAAACTGGACCAAAATCACCGACGACCAGCTCACCTCCTCACTCAACAACTCCACCCCAACCATCGCGGAAAACGACGACCCCAACACCGCAGCCCAAACCCTGCATAGATGGATCTCAGACAGCACCAACACCATAGCCCCCCTCAAGAAAAACAACAATACCCGCGCCAAGAAAGCCAGATGGTTTACCACCGAACTTCGAGAGTCCAGACGCACATGCCGCCGCCTCGAAAAGGCCTGGAGGAACACCAAATCCACAGAAGCCCACAACAACTTCAGAGCCGCCACCAACGCCCACCATCAACTCATCAGAGAAACAAGGAAAAAAGCGATTGAAGACAGAATCTCCACCCACGCGCACAACAGCAAGGAACTCTTCAGCATCATCAAGGAGTTCGCCCAACCCACCAGCGAGTCTACCGACATCCCTCCCTCACAAGACCTCTGCGACAAACTCAGCACCTTTTTCCACCACAAAATCAAGAGCATCTACGACAACTTCGACAAAGACAACCAACACACTGAACCCTCACCAACCACCCCAACACCCGGAAACCAGCGATTGACGACTGGACAGCCCTCACCACCGAAGACACACTGAAGACAATGAAGTCAATCCACTCAGGGGCCCCCACGGACCCCTGCCCCCACCACATCTTCAACAGAGCCACCGACACCATTGCACCCATGCTCCGCCACACCATCAACCGCTCCCTGGCAACTGCCTCGTTCCCCCGACGACTGGAAACATGCCGAGGTCAACCCCCTCCTAAAGAAACCCTCAGAGGACCCCACCGACCTCAAAAACTACAGACCCATCTCCCTGCTCCCGTTCCCAGCGAAAGTCATCGAGAAAGCCATCAACAGCCAACTCGCCACATTCATTGAAGAACACAACATCCTCGACTCCTCCCAATCCGGCTTCAGAAAAAACCACAGTACGGAAACCGCCCTCCTCGCCGCAACAGACGACATCCGCACCCTACTGGACAAAGGAGAAACAGTAGCCCTCATCCTCCTCGACCTATCAGCGGCGTTCGACACAGTCTCCCACCGCACCCTAATACGCAGACTCTACAACGCAGGAATCCAGGACAAGGCCCTCGACTGGATCCGCTCCTTCCTCTCCGGCAGTACGCAGCGGGTCAGACTCCCCCCTTTCCTCTCGGACCCCACACCTACCACCTGCGGAGTCCCCCAGGGCTCCCCCCCAGCCTGACGCTCTTCAACGTCTACATGGCTCCACTCGCCCCCATCGCCAGAACCTACGGACTCAACATTGTGTCATACGCAGACGACACCCAGCTCATCCTCTCCCTATCCAACGAGCCCAACACCGCCAGACGCAACTTTCGAGAAGGCATGGAAGCCGTCGCCAAATGGATTTAAAACAGCTGCCTACAACTAAACACCAACAAAACAGAAGTACTCATCATGGGCCCAAACCCCGACGCCTGGAGCGACACCTGGTGGCCCCCCGCCCTCGGAAACCCGCCAACCCCCACGGACCACGCACGCAACTTGGGAATCATCCTGGACTCCGAGCTCAAAATGGACCGCCAGATCAACTCTGTCTCGTCTTCCTGCTTCCACACCCTCCGCCTCCTTCGTAAGACCTTCAAATGGATCCCCCTCGAACACCGAAAGACCATCACTCACGCCCTGGTCACCAGCAGACTCGACTACGGCAACGCACTCTACGCCGAAATAAACAAAAACCTCACCCGCAAGCTACAGAACATCCAGAACGCCGCCGCAAGACTGGTCCTCAACCTGCCAAAACATTGCCACATCTCCCAGCACCTGTGCACACTCCACTGGCTCCCCGTCGAGGCGAGAACCACCTTCAAGATGCTCAGCCACGCACACAAGGCCCTCCACGGCACCGGACCAGCATACCTGAACAGGCGACTCAAATTCCACGCACCCCAAAGGACCCTACGATCAGCCCAGCTCTCCTACGACGTGGTCCCCCACACCAGAAAGACCAGATCGGGAGGCCGCTCCTTCTCCTTCCTCGCGGCCAAAGCATGGAATGCCCTTCCGCTCCACCTCAGACAGACAACATCGGTCCCCATCTTCGCAAGAAACCTCAAAACCTGGCTCTTCGACAGACCCCCTCCTTGATGGAGTGGAACCTGCACCCCTAGCACCTTGAGACCCTTACGGGTGAGTAGTCGCGCTTTAACAAACCCCTGATTGATTGATTGAATGCCAAGTGTGGCGGTGATGTGCTGGCTAGACCTCAGAATGCAGAGCACAGACATGTCCATGTGGACATATACTGCTGGCGTTTGTGGTGTTGTGGACAGTGGACGCAAACATGTTACCTCAGGCAGTGGGGAAGACCTTGGACATGTAGCTGTGCCGTCCCCCCCTGTAAGCGTAAGCGGACTGGGCTGGGCCGGCGTATGCCACTCCAGCGTAGGAGTGCAGATAAAAAGGCCGGGGCTCTGGGCGTGGTTCTCTTCCGTGATGGGCAACGTGTTTGCCAGGGCGGCGCACCTCACCCTGCCACGAGTCCGCCGCCGTGACCTCCAGACTCCGCGACACAGGCCCCCTGCACAGCCAGTGGCACAGCAACACGGAGTCATGTGTGTGCCGGTTACTGCCTACGTCCTACACTGCGGTCAGCAGGTCCCACAATTCAAATTGTGCCACATTTCTGTTAATGGAGGAAACCACTAGGCAGCAGACATTGCCCCCAGTGCGGCTGTTCACCTGCTGAGCGCTCCAGGTGCCACTGACCTTGTGCAACACAAGTCGACGCCACGTGGCAATATTGAGGCAGAATCCAGTAGGCAAAAACATTGCTCCCAGTGCGGCCCTCCCGGATGACGCATCATCGTTGGCTGTTCACCTGCTGAGCGCTCCAGGTGCCACTGACCCTGTGCAACACAAGTCGATGCCACATGGCAATATTGAGGCAGAATCCAGTAGGCAAAAAACATTGCTCCCAGTGCGGCCCGCCCGGACGACGCATCATCGTTGGCTGTTCACCTGCTGAGCGCTCCAAGTGCCACTGACCCTGTGCAATACAAGTCTAAGCCACGTGGCCGTGGGCCCTTGCTGACCGCTGCCTCTGGCCTACAATGCGGTCAGCAGGTCCCCCAAGTCAACTTTAGTTGAGATTCATTGATGGCAGAGTTTAGTAGGCAACAGACATTGCCTCCAGGGCGGCCCGCCCGGACGACGCATCATCGTTGGCTGTGCACCTGCTGAGCACTCCAGGTGCCACTGACCCTCAGCAACACAAGTCGACGCCACGTGACCGTGGGCCCTTGCTGACCGCTGCCTCCGGCCTACACTGCGGTCAGCAGGGCTCACATGTCACATCCTGACCTGCAAAGACACCCCATCATCGTTGGATGCACGCACGCTGAGCGCATCAGGTGACACCAATTCTATGCACCCCAACTCATGGCCCCTTCATGATTGAGTCGTGTGCTGTGGACTGTGGATGCAACAATGTCACCTCAGGCCTTGGAGAAGACCTGGGATGATGACGATGAAGATGAGGCAGGTGTACCACACCCCACTGCAGCTGAAGCAGGAATATCCCGAAGGTACACATTCATGATCAATCCTTCACATGAGCACGCTCAGCTCTGGTGCCCCTACCTCAGTGAACTGCAAGTCATGGACCCTTTACTATTGAATCTACTGTGTGTGATCCGATGTTCACTGTTCTAGTTGTTGCCAGCACCAACCACTCCCTGAGGGCTGGCTCACACGCACCCCACACCCATCCAGCACAGGTGTCACTGGTCATGTGACCCTGGTAATAAAAAGGGGCCGGGCGCACGTGCCCGTAGCCAGTTCCACTATCTAACCAAGTGTGTCTGTGTGGCCATTATGTATGCATGATGGGCCCGGGCCCGAGCACATTACATTGTGCTGTGGACAGCGGACGCAACCATGTCACCTCAGGCATTGGGGAAGACCTTGGACATGTAGCTTCGTCGTCCCCCCCTGTATGCGCAAGCAGAGAGGGCTGGTCCGGCGTACGCCAGTCCAGCGTAGGGGTTTGAAGATTTTGCCTGTGGGACTGGGCGTGGTTCAGTTCTGGCCTGGACAAGGAAGTACGTAATGCGTGTGTCTCTGTTGTAGTGTGGGCGCCACCCGGCCCACAATCGTCAATGTTGAAATGTAGCATGCACCCGGAGGGCGGGCTCGCACGTACGGGGTCATGAAGGAGCGCAAGACCGCTCGGGGTCTTGGCTCATACATGACAAGTGTTGTGTGTATCTGTATTCCCGCAGCATGAGCCAAATGCCTAGCCTTAATTGCAGCGCGAGTTCAGCCAGGCATGAACTCTACATCTGTGTCCACCCTGTCCTTACCATAGGCCTACACTCACGTGGCCGCCCACCCTCAATGGCCAGCATCACAGTGTCGTTGTCAGGCTTGTGGACATGCGCAGACAGGCATGACAATGGTGTGCCGTAGGAGTGCAAGTGATGCAACCGTGCAGCGCACACAAGTAAAAAGGCTCGGGGGGAAGGAGGAGCAGCTGTGAGGCAACGTAACACACAGTGAGGCCGCTCATTTGCCACATGCTAGGCATGTCATACATGATTCCCAAAGTCGCAGACATCCCACCCCACCCCCAACAAGCCTCTACACATTTCCTGAATGCAAGCAGATGACAAACTAACATTATGGATGAAAGCTCCATTGTCTGAACTATCAGGCGGAAGCACATCTGCACCTCCGACCTCGGAATTGCATGTGCCCGGCACCCCCTGACAAATACTATAGCAGCTGATGACGACTCCCACACTACGCATAGCCCGATGACAGACCAACGTAGAAGTCCTTGCTCAAAGTTATCTTGCATGGAATGGCCTTCACACTTACTCCCACACCATCCCAGGCATACAACTGTTGCACACAAACACTGCTCATTGATCCGAGCTGTGGCATTTCATCCACAGAACTGGCGCAGGTCAGAACAGTGCAGCTTCAACCAGAGCCACTAACGCAATGGCAGAACATCCCGGACACATGCACAACCCCTGTCACGTGGAACTGTACCGTGCACGTATGCTGCATTTACTGGGGGCACTGCCATTGGTAGTGCTGCGGATCAGTTACCGGCTAAGCTTCCGCCTTGCCAACGTCACCTGCATTCAGCCTGTTTTGCATTGTCGCTCGTGCATATTCGAGTGGTCCATGGATGTCTGCCTATCCAACAGGACGGTAGCCGAACTGGATTTCGACATGTTTGTGCGCCCCCTGTTGGCCCACGACCATGAGTGTCACCGTGACACCCGTCTATGGGATGCCTGGATACTTGGCATACATGCTGGCAGCTGGACCTGGGAGATTGCAGAACTCCTCGTGTGCAGTGACCACATTGAGCCGCTCCCCTATTGGGCTGTAGTGCTAATTGGTGAAAGGGGGTGGACGCAGCACATCTGTCCGGACCTGCTAATGGTTAGCCTCGCCGTCCTGTTCGATGAAGTCGACAACGGCCTCAGGTTGGAAATGATTGCCTACGAAGCTGCACTCGCTTTCATGGACGTGTAACTACGTACCTGCAGACACGATAGTTTGGAACACATTGCACATGTCCTGACACCTTGTTGGAACTTGTGGTTCTGGTCACATCTCCCACGACGACAGTGGACATGGCTGCATTCGCCTGGACTCCGAATACATGAGCGGACAACAACGCGGGTAAACACACACCTGTGAAAGGTGCGGCACTCCCCCGGAGTGGACAGCGGCGCTTGGCAACGTTCCACGTTCTGACATACTGCTGCATTGGTCTGCATGTTGTGGCACTTATCTTGGCCGTACTGACACGCATATGCTAATAAAGTCTACGCACCTTTACTTGTATTCAACTGTGATGAGTGTTGATTTGTATGACAATGTGTGTCTCACTGCCTATCTGGGTCACGGCCATACATGCATTACTACACCATCAGGGATGTGGGGTTGTACTAGTACATTCTCATCTCACAGTTTCCTGCTATGCCACATGCGAATGGCCATTTTCCACACACAAGCGGCAACAGTTGTGTCCTCTGTTCTGGTGCGCTGGTGTTGCTGTTTGTATAACATTGTTGTAAATGTTGCGGTGCTCTGGATCTTATGTGTGTGTGCTGCATTGTAGGTGAGTTGCCCCTTCAGCTCTGATTTGGCTGGCCCTTATCCCTTTCAGGCGGTGTGGCTTTCACTTCTGTGCTTATGCAGTGCTGTGATGTTGCAGACTTGGGTAAATTGGGCTCTTGGTTGGAGTTGTGACTCTTGGCCATCGTTTGTCCGCAGATGTGCTCTACTTAATTGTGCATGTGTGCCATTGTGCCCATCTCCCCCTGTCCCCCCAGTCCCTGGGGTTACTCACCCTGTTACTGTTGTGTCGGGTCATGTTGAGCAGTGTCCGGTCCCCCAACTCCTGCCACCGTCTCCCCACTGATGACTGTGGACAGCATTTCCTCCATCTCATCCAGCTCCTCCTGTGGCGCTGGACTCCCACCTCCAGTCTGCATTGCTGCCTTCTGGTTGTCTGCGAGTTTCTGCTTGGTCTTGTGCTTCACATCATTCCAGCGCCTCTTGACCTCGTCCATTGTCCTCCTCAGTACTCCAACTGCATTCACCTTGTCCACGATTGACTGCCATATTCCATTTTTTGTTGCCAATGACACAGTGGAGGTGACGAACAGTTGTTGATGGTGTTCTATCACCTCGGTGATCAGGATCCTGTTTTCCTGCGGACTGAACCGTGTCTTCCTCTTCTTCTTGTCCTTGCCCTTCCCTGTCCCCGAGGTCCCAGGCTGGTCCTCCGGGGGGCTTGTGGGGTTCTGGTCGTCCTCTGTACCTGCTCCGGCTGCCTCCATTGTGCTTCGCTGTTGTTTGGTTTTTGTTTGTGGTTTTTTT
Source organism: Calotriton arnoldi (assembly GCA_963921515.1). NCBI lineage: Eukaryota > Metazoa > Chordata > Amphibia > Caudata > Salamandridae > Calotriton > Calotriton arnoldi. The sequence goes on from CAWUFW010001223.1 coordinate 1,985,591, forward strand.
TTCTGCTTTTGTAGTAGTTTTTCCCGCCTGACGTGTGTGAATTGCAGGCCTGGCGCTGCTTTTCGCTGTTTGTCTTATCGCGGTTTGGCCCATCGCAACTTTTTTCGCGTTGGAGTTTGGATTTTTATCGCCGTCCCAGTACTGTTATCGCGGACATTTGCAGCGTTATCGGGGTACTATCGCATGTTACCGCCGTGTTGAGAATGCCACGTTGACACAGAGTTATTTTCCCACGATATGGAAAATTGCGTTAACCTATTTTGGCGATGTTTATCGCACGTTCTTGTGAATATCCCCCCATGTGCGGTCACATTGTAATTGTGGTGTCGGGACCGCCGACCGGAGGTCCGTCAGTCCTGAGACCTCAACCGCTGCGGTCCCACCAAGCATATTAAGACTTTCCTCTCCTCCAGTGTTTACATGGAGGTTCTTACTTCATGTAAACCCTGTAGGAAAGGAAACAAAGGTGCCTCCTACGCTTGTGGATGCACACAGGGGGGCATTACATGTGCGCCCCTGTGTGCATGCACAACAGTTCCTGCACGGCATGGACTTTCGAATCCATGTCGTGCAGGAACCTTGTGAGGCATTCCTATTGTGGTGCCTTTTTCAAAGGCACCGCCACCTTTAAATGAGGCACAACCAAGCCAGACCACTTTAAAGTTGTGATCTAGCGGGCGGGCGGCGGCGAGTCTCAGCAGTGCAGGGGCGCGGCAGTGCTTTCCGCCTGCCCCTCCACTGCCGAAACTCGTAATCGGGCCCTAAGTGTATTCACCTTCAAAACTCCACAGGTTGTTCTAAACCATTATTTCACATTTTTCAGGTTGTAATATTATGTCACAAATTTAGGGCCCTTATTTACAGCCTGACATAGAGTTTTGTAGAAGGTTTACTACATCACAAGCGTAATGGATATCCCATACAACTTATTACAAGTGTCATAGAATATAATGAACTAGCAAAAAGACTGATGGGACATATGGAATGCTTGTGAGGAGGTTAACTGTTCGTCAAACTCTAAATCAGGACATTAAAGATTTACAAAAGTTATTATTGCAAGCACCATAGAATATATAAGGCTTTGCCCCAGATTTCTGTTTTCTGGGATAGGTATAAATCACAAATGTTACAGATATACCATCCACCTTAAAACATGTAATATTACATATAAGGCACTCATAAGTGCAATAAGGCCGACAGGCTATATCTCATATTTCGAACACAGTGACCTAAGATTTCACATATAAATGCAGCACAGTGGCAATACTGTAATTGTAACTTTGATGATCAATCAATCAATCAATCATGTCACTTATAAAGCGCACTACATACCCGCGAGGGTCTCAAGGCGCTGGGGGAAGAGGGGGGTGGTGCTGCTACTGATCGAAGAGCCAGGTCTTGAGGAGTCTTCTGAAGGCCAGTAGGTCTTGGGTCTGTCTGAGGTTGGTGGGGAGGGTGTTCCAGGTCTTGGCGGCGAGGTGGGAGAAGGATCTGCCGCCGGCGGTCGTTTTCCGGTTGCGGGGGACTGTGGCGAGGGCGAGGCTGGTCGAGCGGAGCTGGCGGGTGGGGGTGTAGAAGCTGAGTCGTCTGTTGAGGTAGGCTGGTCCGGAGTTGTGGAGTGCTTTGTGTGCGTGGGTGAGGAGCTTGAAGGTTATCCTCTTGTTGACAGGGAGCCAGTGCAGGTCTCTCAGGTGGGGTGTGATGTGGCTGCGTCGGGGGATGTCGAGGATAAGACGTGCAGAGGCGTTCTGGATGCGTTGCAGCCGTCTCAGGAGCTTAGCCGTCGTTCCTGCGTAGAGGGCGTTTCCGTAGTCCAGCCTGCTGGTGACGAGGGCCTGGGTGACTGTTTTTCTTGTTTCGGTGGGGATCCACTTGAAGATCCTGCGGAGCATTCGGAGGATGTTGAAGCAGGATGAGGAAACGGCGTTGACCTGCTTAGTCATGGAGAGGGTGGGGTCGAGGATGACCCCTAGGTTGCGTACGTGGTCGGTGGGTGGCGGGGCTGTTCCCAGTGATGTTGGCCACCAGGAGTCGTCCCAGGCTGAAGGGTTGGAACCAAGGATGAGGACCTCCGTCTTATCCGAGTTCAGCTTCAGGCAGCTGGTCCTCATCCATTCGGCGACGGCCTTCATTCCTTCATGGAGGTGGGCTTTGGCGGTGTGAGGGTCTTTGGTGAGGGAGAGGATCAGCTGGGTGTCGTCGGCGTAGGAGATGATGTTGAGGTCATATTTGTTCTAGAAGAATTATACGATCTAAAATATTTGAAACCTGTCATTTTACCTACCCTTTCAGCAAGTGGTTTATGAGACTCACACTCCTATGTTCCACATAAACAGTTTAGAAAGTGTTCATATAGCTATTAAACATGGTGTCTTGCCAGATTGGGGATTAATTGTAAAAAGTGCAATATGATAATATCCCTTGCCTATAGCTTGCCTATGTAGCTTCTGCCTGTAATGTGTATACAACATCCACATCCAATACAAGTGTATAAACACACTATTGTAAAGAAGGAGGCCTTCACAGACAACAATTTATTTAATAAAAAGGATTTTTACATTGAATAATTGAAGTCGGAGATTAGATGGGGAGAGGATGTAGCCTTACGGCTAGAGCGGTCGACCTCGAAGCTGGGGAACTGGGTTCGAGTCTCGCACGACACTCAACATCCTGTGATTCTGGGCAAATCACTTAATCTCCCCGTGCCTAACAGAAATGCATGTGTCATTGTGTAACGAAACTGGTGCTCATGTAAGGCGCTCTGATACCCGATATCTTTGGGTCTAGTTTGCGCTATATAAAACTCCCCAAAAAATAAAGATGTGTAGAAATGTAGATTTTGGCTATGGCCTATGAGTATACACCATGTGCAGAGATTTGGTGTCCACACAATTTAAAATCAACAAAATACATGGTGTGCCTGAGTTCCATTTTAACTGATAGCATAGATTGGGGTTAAACAGAAAAACAGCATTTTGAAACAGTATAAAAGAATATACAAATTGTAATGTGTTGGGCAAAAAGTATGGGCCTGCTTTAGAGTTTAGTAGATGGGTTGCTCAGTCATAAACGTGGCGTATATCCCATTTGCCTTATTACAAGTGCATTATTTCTAGGCTTACCTTTTTTCACCTTCCATTTTTTGAGAATTCCATTGGGGTTTTTCATTCTTTTCCAATGCTTTGAAATATTGTAAAAAACAGTGGTTATCAGTGTTTACTCTTTTATTTGTACTGTAAAATGTTATATTCAGACAAAATATTGAGTTGACAATATTGAGGCACAGAAAAATCGAGTTTTTATTATCATGATACACAAATATCGTGATGCAGGAATATCGTTGACAAAAATATTGATTTTTAAGGTAAGTGATATCGGTGTCAAAAATATCTATGTTCTTAATATCATTCACAAAAATATTGTTATAAGGAATATCGTTTTTAAATTATCTTTATGTATTATAGTATATGTTTTACTTGTATATGTTATAAATAGTTTGTATACTTATTGTTAATGTTTTTAAATATATATTATAAATTTGTAGTTGTTTTAAAATTTAATTTAATTGTTAATTGTAATTTTTAGTGTTGTAGCAGGTTGTGGGGTTTTTAGGTGTAATGGATGGGAAGTAAATTAATTATAATTAATTAAGATATTGTTTAAGTTATATTTCAGGTGTAGGTTATTGGGGTTTGTAGGGGTACAGGGCGGGGAGTTAATTAAGAAATAATGTATTGATAATTAAGTATTAATTTATCATTAATTATTTAATTAATAATTAAGTAAATTGTGAACTTATATTTGTTAGGTTATATTTTAGGTGTGTGTTATTTAATTTGTAGAGGAATAGGGTGGGGAAATATTTAAGTAATAGTAAATTAAAAATTATGTATTCATTTATTAAAGATTGTTTTATTTATTATTTAATATGTTAATTGTGTTATACTTTTTTTAAATTACATTTTAATTGTTGGCTATGTTTGTGGGAATATAGTGTGGTATTTTAATTAAATGTATAATATTTGTTTTAGTTAAATATTATAAATTGCAATAATTATGTAACTTGTTTAATTTTTGTTTAAATTTAAACATGTAATTTTTATATTTAGAATTTTATATTTTTGGGTATTTAATAGAGTTGTTCAAATATGTTATTTGTTTGAAGTGATCTACTCTCTCTCTACTGTTGCTCAGAATGGAGTGGGAATAGTTAATTTTGCCCCTTTGGTGTCCAATGCTTTCCATTCTGTTGCACCGAATTGAGTGGGAATAGTAAATTCTACCCCTCCTGAGTCCAACGCTTTCCCTACTGTTGCACAGACTGGAGTGGGAATAGTAAATTCTACCCCTCCTGAGTCCAACGTTTTCCTTACTGTTGCACAGACTGGAGTGGGAATAGTAAATTCTACCCCTCCTGAGTCCAACGTTTTCCTTACTGTTGCACAGACTGGAGTGGGAATAGTAAATTCTACCCCTCCTGAGTCCAACGTTTTCCTTACTGTTGCACAGACTGGAGTGGGAATAGTAAATTATACCCCTCCTAAATCCAACGCTTTCCGTACTGTTGCGCAGACTGGAGTGGAATTAATAGATTTTACCCCTGCAGAGTCCAACCCTTTCCCTACTATTACACAGACTGGAGTGGGAATAGTAAATTATACCCCTCCTCAGTCCAACCCTCTCCCTACCGTTACACAGACTGGAGTGGGGAACTGCCCTTTCCCACTGCGGCTTGTGCTGATGCCCTTTTCTAGGGCCGCAGCACAAGCCGCAATGGAAAAGAACAGTTTTCCGACCGTCTGCATGGCGGTCTCATTATAATCGGGCAGGAGGAAACGTTGGCATATAGTCGGTCGAACACCTGCCCGAGGCGATGGCGATCGGATGCTCGTCTGACTGCCATCGTAATGAGGCCCTATATTTTTTTGATATTCGTGTAAAACAATATTTTTTGGGGCTATTTTTTTACTTACCTGAATATGTATAGGAATACAAAATTATTGTGCTCGATATTTTTGACATGATATTTCTGTTGCACAATATATCTGCTTTCAATATTATGTCAGTGAACTGTAAACTTTCTTGGGCTTGGTGATTTTCCGGTGCTCTTAACGAATGTGGCTTTATTTTCTTTCTTTGCTCATTCAACCTGCCAATTTGTCCCTCCTTGCTCCCTTATCTGTAACTTTGCCTTGGGTTTGCTCTTTCAAGTAGCGTTTCTTTAATTCCCTCACCTCCCTACATGTCTCATTCACCAGCACTCATCTCTGTAGCAATCCAGTCTCACCCCAGGTCTAGGATGAGCCTGAATTCTGACATGCATGCACATCATTAAGATTTGATCGCAGCACACAAAAGGCTAATGTTGAGCATGTAACACACCTTCCTGCTGCTCTATTCTTGGCCGAATGAAGATTTTGTACTTGGAATATGTGATATATATTGGAAGGGGCTTAGGGCTCTGCTATGGCAAGACAGTGTCTCATTGTCCCGTTCTTTGTGTTGAGATACCAAGAAATGAATGACTAGGGTAATAAATGTGGTATTCTAAGCCTATTCCTACTCTACATGGGTGTAGGAGAGAAGTCTGCTCAGAAATTAATGTGCACACTGGTAGATACAAGGGGGCAGATTTACAAGCCCCTTGCGCCACTTTTGCGTCACTTTTTACATGGGAAAAGTGACGTAAAAGTGGTGCAAGGGGCTTGTAAATCTGCCCCAAGGTCTTTGGTGAATGCAAACTCCTCTGCTGTATAAAGAAGCAACTGAGGTAGTAAATAAACTTCATGACCTGCAGGATGTCATGAGTTGTTTTCCTGTGCAGTTCACACCATGAATGAAGTTTATTTGATGTTATTGGGTCATGAGGTCATTTTGTGTTTATTTGACAGTCAGTACATGGACCGCTAAGAATGGAGTTCTACCACGCATGTAGTCTTTTGTTAATTTAAAAGCAGTGAGAGCACTGTGCTTCTTCCAGAGTTCACTGTTTTAGAGCATTTTCCATCTTGGTGAAAAGAATTAGCACAGCTGTACGATTACATTAAAACATCGTAGTACTTTGTACAGGTGATTTTGTCAATTGTCAAACCTTGCTTTAGTACCACAGGTTCCAAGCTAATTTTGTCATGGAGGATGTGGGAGTGAAGATTGAACTTGGTGATGTGGGGCTGTATCAAGAACATGTTCCATTTCCTCATGCAGGCTCAGAAGTCATTCATGCACATATTTTTCTTCAAACTGTGCTATCTGCAGGACAGATTTGGAAATGCAGTTCTGGCTGTTTCTTAAAGGTTCTGAGCTACACTGTCTGTAGCTCATACACTAACCTGTAGATTTTTTGTGTTAATGTATGTGCTATAGGCAGCTCAGTTTTTAGCAAAATCAGAGCATAGACCACCTCTAGGCTTCGGCATGGTTTGCTGAATTTTTTCTAAATATCAACCGTACCCTACTGTGTAATGAGAAATGGCTCCTAATGGCATATTTTTAGACCATCCCCATATAAAAACAAACACAGGAGTATTGGGTACAGGAAATATATTCTAGAGGCACCTGTATGCACAGTGATCTTTGTTGCCACAATCTTGATACCTGCGCATTCAGAAAGCAGAGCTTTGTACCAATGTCACTGAAGGAGAGGGGAATGAAAGTTTGCTTGCCGTTACTGAAATCCTGCTGAGAATTCAGCTCCAAACCTGTTGGCCACTACATAGCAACATGCATTGAGCAGTGAGCTGAAGCCATATGAAGTGAGCCATACTCCCATATAGGAGTGGAAGTAGACTCCAGGAACTTTGTGAAACGGCCTATTAGAGAGCTTACAGAGTGGGTCATAGCAGGAGCATTCATCAGAGAATATTGCTTAGAGATAGAGGCTGCACTTAAACTGTTTTGTCTTGAATTTATGGGGCACCAAAGCACCGAAAGTGCAGCAAAATTGAGTGTTTTTCTTGTTTCTGCTGAAAAGGAAATGTTCACTTTGGTGGTGTTTTATCAGTTATAATTGGTTTTAACTGAAAACCAGAAACCCTAGTTACATCCTATGCCACTTGTAATAAATTGAGATCCATCACATTTATGACCGAGTAATCGGTCTGCCTAACTCAATATCAGTAAAAGGAAAAGTGGGAAACCCAATAGACCCTTGGAGGCTTGGGTAATAGACGTATGGACGGGTGAATGTGCCTACAAGGGATTCTTTTCTCTACTTATTTTCATGTTTATTTGAGCAATCATCAGTCGTAAGCTCTACACAGTAGCTTACGGAAAGTTATTTCCCAAGCTGAATTACTTATTTCAACATGAACAAATCTGTAAGAAAATACTTCAAGCGGGTGTATGCTTTTCAAAACATAAATTTATATTGCAACAATATTTAAGGGTACAAAGATTATATCAACACAAAGTGACTGAGATTTGGGGATTTTTTGATACTATAGTTGTCTCATTGTCACTAATGTGGTCACCTATTCCAAACAATATATACAAAGGAAAGATTGTGACTAATTAAACAGAAAACAAATCCGTTTCGTGAAGAAATGCACAGAGGAAATAGGCGTAAATGTCGCAGTTTCGGTCTATATAGTGAAGGCATCTGTTAGACCATCTTCAGGACTGTAAATTCATATGTTGAATGACCCTAGGGAACCTATATTCGTAGCTTATAGTAATTGATGTGGTTCAATCCCTTAGAAACGTGTTCAAGGTCGAAATCTCAGCTGTTGAATATCTGGTGGTACCATAGAACTAATCTCAAGGTCTCGGAGATGCAAGGCTCACGGGGGCATTAACTCCTCCAATGGTCCACTGAGACATGGACTAACAAGTGTCGGTATGACAGCTGATGCTGACCGTGGGAGCAGCAGACCGCCGTACGGAGCAGTGCCTGTCTTTGATTAATAATTGAAGTGATCGATCATACCGACACTTGTTAGTCCATGTCTCAGTGGACCATTGGAGGAGTTAATGCCCCCGTGAGCCTCGCATCTCAACAGATTGGTGGAGAGAGTCAACCGCATTATTATGGATAATAGCTATCTTTAGCCAATGGATTGGCATGGAAAAAAGAATTGCAAAAAATTATATGGGCTCATAGAGTTACTCCGCATTCAGTGACGGGGGTATCCCCTTTTGTTGCTCTTAAAGGAAGGGAGCCTGCGACAAAAGAATCTCCAATGTGGTTACTTTGAAAAAAACAGATATGGGTTGATCGTGAGAGTATGTTTGCTAAAGCATCTGAAGCTCAAAGTCGCAGCAAAAAGATATGATAACAGGAAAAGAGTGAAAGTTGTTGATTGGAAGTGGGAGATTGGGTGGTAGTGAAGAAACCGGGGCATGTGATGAAAGGTGAAAGTAAGTTTTCCATGCCAGAGAAAGTGATCAAGGTGTCTAAATCTGTGGCCAAATTGGAGGATAGAAAGGAATGGAGCATAGGAAACTTATGTAAAGTCAAACATTCTATTTCATGCATATGTTTTTTTATTATTCTTGTTGATGTCAATTTTGGTGATATGAGTTATGCTATTGATTTCATTCTTTCTATTGAGTAATAAACCTTGTACTAATTTTTCTCCTCGTTTTGTGCGGGGGAGAAGTGTGGGAATGCACTGTAGGGCAAGATGGTAGCTGGGCTTTGTGATGTCATTAGAATGGGAGGTTTACCCATGTTCTAGGAAATACTGTTAGTGTGTCTTTATGCTGGAGGTTATGAAGATGTGAAGATGCATACTTAATAAAGAAGACCTTTGAAGAAACCTCCAATTGTGTACCTGATTACTACACCTGGGACCGGTTTTGGAGTATTAGCCCTCATCAGCCAGCTAGCTTGAAACCGGTGGCATAGTGAGCACGGGATACCCTTCCCACTTAGGGCGAAATTATAACACAAGAAGATGATGGATGGAATGTTGAACATTGTCAAACACTCACCCCCATCCTCTGCTAACGATTGTGCAGTTTTCTTTGTCATGGTTTCTTTTGGGCACACACTTCTTGTTACCTGGGATACACAATTGTTGGTGTCCACTGATTGCTCTTGATTGTGGGTACGACAGGCTGCTAGTTGGCATGAGAGATAGTCAGCAGGATTGTCAGAGCCCAGTCGGTATACTACTGAAAGGTTATAGTTTTGATAATGAAGGGCCAACTTCTCGATCTCTTGAATAGGGTGAATGTTTCATTTGTTCTGCATTTCATCCATCATTTGTGTGTCTTTTGCTTTCTCATCCTAAGTGTGCCGGGTATGCCCAGATGTGGGTCTCTGGCTCACTGTGCCACTGGATTCAAGCTATCCTGGCTGATGAGGGGTAATACCCTGAAACCGGTCCCAGGATGCTTGTTTCCGGTCCAGGGAGGACCTGGCCTGGCAGTTCGGGCTGGATTGTTCCCATGAGGAACAGGGTCAAGGCTGATTTGCTTATGGCTTGGTCAAAACTGGGGTGGCACAGTGAGCAAAAGAAGGTTTGATTAAACCCAGATCTGTGACTGGGGGTGAGTGGTTGAAATGTTTCAGTACCCCGTCCATCATCTTGTTGTGTTTGCCTTTATGATTAGTGCCTCAACAAACCCAGAATTCGCCACTACCATACCACAGTGCTACAAATTTATCACGCTTGACTGTCCTCACAAAATGGGAAGAGGGGTTGCTATAATCTTTGATCATAAATATCAATTTACTACACTAGATAACATTTGCACCAACAGCTACAAGACTGTTCTGTTTATTATGTTATTGTACTAATTACCCCTCTTCGTGGAGCATTGAAATACAGACTCTCCCTGGTCTAAAAAAGACTTTAGTTCTACCCTAGCAGATATACTGCCCCCACCCCCATACCATCAAGCATCGCAATTTCATCATCCTAGAAGACTACAACTTCCATTATGAAGAAATGGGAGTCATGTACACCATTACTCTTAGGGATTACCATGAGACTCTGGGCCTTTTTATAAAAGTGGCAGGCACAGCTCATTCCACAGGACACACCCTTGTCCTACTTTTTCCAAATTCCAATGCTGCTACAAAGCAATCTCCGTGGCACTTACCTGGTCAGACCACTACCTTCTTATTATCTCGATTTTTCGGTGTCATGGACAGTGGGGGCTCCTCCGCAGCGTCGCCCCTCTGCTTTTCAGCAGTATAAGGAAAAATAAAATGATAACTCAATGTTATTATCATTTTATTTTTTCCTATTGCGGGCGTGACAGCTTTGCCAGGCGGGGCGGGGTAGAGCTGCTCTGCTGACACACCAGGGGCGTGGAGAAGTGGTTTTCACTCCCTAAGTGCGCATGAATGTTTGGCCGGCAGTCTCGGGCCGGCTAAACATTCATGCGCACTTAGCATGTTCTCCTCAGACCAATCACAACACTGAATTGCAGTGTTGTGATTGGCTCAGGGGAGCCTGGGTGCTTCCTGTTCTGCGTTCCGGCCGGAGGTTCAAGGAGAGGCGCGACAAGGAGGACGCGGCGAGGAGGTACGTTTAATTTTAAAAAAAAATCCCCCTCCCCACCTCCCTGCCTCCCCGCCGCGCCACCTCAGATCTGTGCTGGCCGCCTTAAAGCTCCTCCTAAACCTCCTAGAACTCTATCCAGATCCTGAAATCTAATAAATAATAGTGCACTTAAAATTGCATTTAAAAGGTTGTACTTACCTTCTATTTTATTGTGCATTGTGTTCTTCTCCATCCTGTACTGCCAAACAAAGGCCCAGGCCTTGGAGTGGCAGGGGCATGTTGTTTGAGTGCGTTTTGTGGTTGTTGGGGGCAGTTTGACTATTTCTGCTCTTTTTCCTCCCAGCACAGGTGTGAAGGAGGAACCACCCCGTTTCTTTTGATGGAACTTATACTCAAAATATGGTAGATGAAGCAATGAGTTTGTCGCTCTGTCCATTGTGTTCAGGGTATAACTTTGTCGACGGAGGAAGCAAAATATGACGGAGGTGGGATGAAAAATGTGATGGAGGTGCCCGCCGGTTCCGCTCATACCTGTGTCCTGCTAGAGATTTTCTGCTCGAACCAGCCCTATGTGCCAAAACAAAGTGTACAAAATTTCAGGCTGGTGTAATTTTCAACATGTGCATAATTTGCAGAATGTGAAATTGCACGAAACCTGCAGATTACGGAAGAATAATAGAAAATTCAACATTGGACCTACTTTGAAAGATACCGGCAGATTACCCGTAAGTGGAGACGTGGATAATTTGAAAGATGCTAGTAGATTACCACTAAGTGGAAATGTGGATGATTTGATATGAGGGTGGTGTATGTGTGTTAGCATAGCATGGAGGCCATAGGAGAGAAAGGCTGGCAGAAGAAATGCTACCTAATAATAATAATAATTTAATTTCCATACAGCTCATCATGCTATTGCCTTGTGGTTTATTGCTATAGTCCAGTGGTTTGCTGCTGCAGATCTGTGATTTGTTGCTATAGTCCAGTAGTTTGTTGATTTAGCCAGCCTTGCAGTTTCTTGCTATATCCTTATGGTTTATTGGTGTAGCTCTGTGATTTGGTGCTATAGCCATGTGCTTTGTTGCTATATGCATGTGCTTTATTGCTATAGTCCTGTGGTTTGTAGCTGTAGCCCTGTGGTATGTTGCTATATGCATGAGCTTTATTGCTATAGTCATAATATTTTAAGAGATTTATATAGCGCGAACTAGACCCGAACATATCAGGTATCAGAGCGCTTTACATGAGCACCAGTCTCGTTACAGATGGACACATTAATTTTTATTAGGCACAGGGAGATTAAGGGCCAGATGTACGACCCTTTTTTGCGGCCGCAAACGGGAGAACCTCCAGTTTGCGGCCGCAAAAAAGGGTCCTGTGGTTTGTTACTGTAGCCCTGTTTATTGCTATAGTCATCTGGTTTGTTATTGTAGCCCTGCGCTTTATTGCTATAGTCCTGTGGTTTGTTGCTGCAGCCCTGTGGTTTGTTGCTACAGCCCTGTGGTTTGTTGCTATATGTATGCTCTTTATTGCTATAGTCCTGTGGTTTGTTGCTGCAGCCCTGTGGTTTGTTGCTATATGCATGCGCTTTATTGCTATAGTCCTGTGGTTTGTTGCTGCTGCCTTGTGGTTTGTTGCTATATGCATGCTCTTTATTGCTTTAGTCCTGTGGTTTGTAGCTATTCCTATATGCATGTTCTTTATTGCTATAGTCTTGTGGTTTGTTGCTGCAGCCCAGAGTTTTATATAGCGCGAACTAGACCCGAACATATTAGGTATCAGAGCGCTTTACATGAGCACCAGTTTCGTTACAGATCGACACATTCATTTTTGTTAGGCACAGGGAGATTAAGTGATTTGCCCAGAATCACAGGATGTTGAGTGTCGATGCCAAGACTAGAACCCGGTTCCCCAGCTTTGAGGTTGACCGCTCTAGCCGTAAGGCTACATCCTCTTATTGTAGCGCTGCGCTTTATTGCTATAGTCCAGTGGTTTGTTGCACTAGCTCCCTGTGTTCTTGCTATATGCATGAGCTTTATTGCTATAGTCCTGTGATTTGTTGTTACAGCCCTGTGGTTTGTTGCTATATGCATGCTCTTTATTGCTATAGTCCTGTGGTTTGTTACTGTAGCCCTGTTGTTTATTGCTATAGTCATCTGGTTTGTTATTGTAGACCTGCACTTTATTGCTATAGCCCTGTGGTTTGTTGCTGCGCCCTGTGGTTTGTTGCTATATGCATGAGCTTTATTGCTGTAGTCCTGTGGTTTGTTGCTACAGCCCTGTGCTTTGTTGCTATATGCATGCTCTTTATTGCTATAGTCCTGTGGTTTGTTACTGTAGCCCTGTTTATTGCTATCTGGTTTGTTATTGTAGCCCTGCGCTTTATTGCTATAGTCCTGTGATTTGTTGCTGCAGCCCTGTGGTTTGTTGCTATATGCATGCTCTTTATTGCTATAGTCCTGTGGTTTGTTGCTACAGCCCTGTGCTTTGTTGCTATATGCATGCTCTTTATTGCTATAGTCCTGTGGTTTGTTACTGTTGCCCTGTTTATTGCTATAGTCATCTGGTTTGTTATTGTAGCCCTGCGCTTTATTGCTATAGTCGTGTGGTTTGTTGCTGCAGCCCTGTGGTTTGTTGCCAAATGCATGCTCTTTATTGCTATAGTCCTGTGGTTTGTTGCTACAGCCCTGTGGTTTGTTGCTATATGCATGCTCTTTATTGCTATAGGCCTGTGGTTTGGTACTGTAGCCCTGTTTATTGCTATAGTCATCTGGTTTGTTATTGTAGACATGTGCTTTATTGCTATAGTCCTGTGGTTTGTTGCTGCAGCCCTGTGGTTTGTTGCTATTGCTATATGCATGCTCTTTATTGCTATAGTACTGTGGTTCGTTGCTGCAGCCCTGTGGTTTGTTGCTATATGCATGCACTTTATTGCTATAGTCATTTGGTTTGTTGCTACAGCCCGTGGTTTGTTGCTATATGCATGCTCTTTATAGCTATAGTCCTGTGGTTTGTTGCTACAGCCCTGTGCTTTGTTGCTATATGCGTGCTCTTTATTGCTATAGTCCTGTGGTTTGTCACTGTAGCCCTGTTTATTGCTATAGTCATATGGTTTGTTATTGTAGACCTGCGCTTTATTGCTATAGTCCTGCGGTTTGTTGCTGCAGCCCTGTGGTTTGTTTCTATATGCATGCTCTTTATTGCTTTAGTCCTGTGGTTTGTTGCTACAGCCCTGTGCTTTGTTGCTATATGCATGCTCTTTATTGCTATACTCCTGTGGTTTGTTACTGTAGCCCTGTTGTTTATTGCTATAGTCATCTGGTTTGTTATTGTAGACCTGCACTTTATTGCTATAGTCCTGCGGTTTGTTGCTGCAGCCCTGTGGTTTGTTTCTATATGCATGCTCTTTACTGCTTTAGTCCTGTGGTTTGTTGCTACAGCCCTGTGCTTTGTTGCTATATGCATGCTCTTTATTGCTATAGTCCTGTGGTTTGTTACTGTAGCCCTGTTTATTGCTATCTGGTTTGTTATTGTAGCCCTGCGCTTTATTGCTATAGTCCTGTGATTTGTTGCTGCAGCCCTGTGGTTTGTTGCTATATGCATGCTCTTTATTGCTATAGTCCTGTGGTTTGTTGCTACAGCCCTGTGCTTTGTTGCTATATGCATGCTCTTTATTGCTATAGTCCTGTGGTTTGTTACTGTAGCCGTGTTTATTGCTATAGTCATCTGGTTTGTTATTGTAGCCCTGCGCTTTATTGCTATAGTCGTGTGGTTTGTTGCTGCAGCCCTGTGGTTTGTTGCCAAATGCATGCTCTTTATTGCTATAGTCCTGTGGTTTGTTGCTACAGCCCTGTGGTTGGTTGCTATATGCATGCTCTTTATTGCTATAGGCCTGTGGTTTGGTACTGTAGCCCTGTTTATTGCTATAGTCATCTGGTTTGTTATTGTAGACATGTGCTTTATTGCTATAGTCCTGTTGTTTGTTGCTGCAGCCCTGTGGTTTGTTGCTCTTGCTATATGCATGCTCTTTATTGCTATAGTACTGTGGTTTGTTGCTGCAGCCCTGTGGTTTGTTGCTATATGCATGCACTTTATTGCTATAGTCATGTGGTTTGTTGCTACAGCCCGTGGTTTGTTGCTATATGCATGCTCTTTATAGCTATAGTCCTGTGGTTTGTTGCTACAGCCCTGTGCTTTGTTGCTATATGCGTGCTCTTTATTGCTATAGTCCTGTGGTTGTTACTGTAGCCCTGTTTGTTGCTATAGTCATATGGTTTGTTATTGTAGACCTGCGCTTTATTGCTATAGTCCTGCGGTTTGTTGCTGCAGCCCTGTGGTTTGTTTCTATATGCATGCTCTTTATTGCTTTAGTCCTGTGGTTTGTTGCTACAGCCCTGTGCTTTGTTGCTATATGCATGCTCTTTATTGCTATAGTCCTGTGGTTTTTTACTGTAGCCCTGTTTATTGCTATAGTTATCTGGTTTGTTATTGTAGACCTGTGCTTTATTGCTATAGTTCTGTGGTTTGTTGCTGCAGCCCTCTGTTTTGTTGCTATATGCATGCTCTTTATTGCTATAGTCCTGTGGTGTGTTACTGTAGCCCTGTTTATTGCTATAATCATCTGGTTTGTTATTGTAAACCTGCGCTTTTTTTGCTATAGTCCTGTGGTTTGTTGCTGCAGCCCGGTGGTTTGTTGCTATATGTATTCGCTTTATTGCTATAGTCCTGTGGTTTGTTGCTCCAGCCCTGTGCTTTGTTGCTATATGCATGCTCTTTATTGCTATAGTCCTGTGCTTTGTTACTGTAGCCCTGTTTATTGCTATAGTCATCTGGTTTGTTATTGTAGACCTGCGCTTTATTGCTATAGTACTGTGGTTTGTTGCTGCAGCCCTGTGCTTTGTTGCTATATGCATGCTCTTTATTACTTTAGCCCTGTTGTTTGTTGCTGCAGCCCTGTGGTTTGTTGCTATATGCATGCTCTTTATTGCTATAGTCTTGTGGTTTGTTGCTGCAGCCCTGTGGTTTGTTGCTATATGCATGCTCTTTATTGCTTTAGTCCTGTTGTTTGTTGCTGCAGCCCTGTGGTTTGTTGCTATATGCATGCTCTTTATTGCTTTAGTCCTGTGGTTTGTTGCTGCAGCCCTGTGGTTTGTTGCTATATGCATGCTCTTTATTGCTTTAGTCCTGTGGTTTGTTGCTATTGCTATATGCATGCTCTTTATTGCTATAGTCATGTGGTTTGTTACTGCAGCCCTGTGGTTTGTTGCTATATGCATGCTCTTTATTGCTTTAGTCCTGTGGGTAGTTGCTATATGCATGCTCTTTATTGCTTTAGTCCTGTGGTTTGTTGCTGCAGCCCTGTGGTTTGTTGCTATAGGCATGCTCTTTATTGCTTTAGTCCTGTGGTTTGTTGCTGCAGCCCTGTGGTTTGTTGCTATATGCATGCTCTTTATTGCTTTAGTCCTGTGGTTTGTTGCTGCAGCCCTGTGGTTTGTTGCTATATGCATGCTCTTTATTGCTATAGTCTTGTAGTTTGTTGCTGCAGCCCTGTGGTTTGTTGCTATATGCATGCTCTTTATTGCTTTAGTCCTGTGGTTTGTTGCTGCAGCCCTGTGGTTTGTTGCTATATGCATGCTCTTTATTGCTTTAGTCCTGTGGTTTGTTGCTGCAGCCCTGTGGTTTGTTGCTATAGGCATGCTCTTTATTGCTTTAGTCCTGGGGTTTGTTGCTATATGCATGCTCTTTATTGCTATAGTCCTGTGGTTTGTTGCTGAACACCTGTGGTCTGTTGCTGTAACCCTGTTGTTTATTTCTATAGCCCTGTGAGTTGTTACTATAGCACTGTAATTTAGTAGTGCTGTGAGTAATAGGTGTTGCTATTACCCAACTCAATCGTGCACCTGAACATTGTGCCTGGTCAGCTGAAAGTCATCCTCCATATGAAATGCAGGGACTCGAACCCGTGACCGGAGGGTTGTGCAGATATTACTGCAGCAGAGACATCAAACCACTGGGCTTTTATCAACCCACTCTATAGGCCAAACACAAACACAATGGAAGTGAATGAATCTGGCTTAAACACCAGTCGCATCTGAAGATCCCTGAAGCTCTCACCCTTGCATGTAGCACTTTACGAATCAATGCCCAACGAAACGAATAAACATGTGGAGGCATTTCAGAACTAGTAGATGGAACAGTTGTATGCTACACAAACCTCTCCTGGCGGGATGAGAGACACCTGAGCTGTGACAGACGTGGGCCCGGATTGAACGCCAGAGAAGCCGAGAGAGCTACATTTGCGCAGGTGATTCCGCGGACCTCGAGGACAAGCAAATTCTCCTGAATGACGTGGGGTGGTCTGTCCGAGCGTTCCCAGGGGCGGCGACCAATCAAAGAGACAGCCCTAGGCAAGCGCGCGGAGATGAATGTCACCTTGTATCTGTCACTGCCACGTCTTCTCCATCGAGGGCGGGAAACGCGGAAGAAGCCATGTCAGAACAAAATGAAAAAGAAGTAACGCTCTCCATCTAGGGCTCTCCGAGGAATAGAGGAGCGGAGGAAAACCGAAAGTCAATTTAACGATCAGAGCAGAGGTGGCACCTGCCCGCCCCGGCCTCGCGCCTTCCCTGGGTGGGCGACGGGCTCCATCTGTGCGCCTCAGTCACCGACCGTGGCAGCGCGGGGAGAGTCGGAGAAGGTCCAGGGCCGGATCTGACGGGGTTGCACTCCGTTGGGTACAGCTTTAGTGCCCAGCTAGGCACGGTGACGGGCACCACCTGAATCCGTGTTCTTAGCATTTAACATAGGAAGAGAGGTTAGGGCCTGAAGGTGCCACCGTTGGAACCTGATGCGTTTTTTATTGCACTGGTACGCGTCATTATTACGTAGATCTGGGTGGATTTTGCACAGGCGACAAGTTAACAGAAGGTGTACCCTTCGTTCTGCATGAGCCGTGACTCACTGAAAGGTTGTGCGTCAGAATATCGACCTTAAAAATATAGTGCTACCAAAATATTGCGGTGACAATATTGTAGGTAAATATGTATTGATAAGTATACATTTACTATTCTCAACTCCAGCTCTCCATGCCTCGAAGACATATATATATATTTACTGGAGTGAAATAAATATTTAAATCTGCACCTACTTTGTGGTCCGTGCTCCTGTTCCTCTCTGTTTTGCCAGCCTGAGCCAAGGTTGGAGTTCTTTGGATGGATATATATATATATAAATATATATATATATATATATATATATATATATATATATATATATATATATATATATATATATATATATATATATATATATATATATATATATACATATATATATATATATATATATATATATATATATATATATATATATATATATGTATATTTATTTATTAGCCTTATGTGTTATCTCCATTTGAGAACAGATACCGTGCCTTGCTAATTTGTTTGTAATCTAGGTACAGGCTCCGTATGATACTAGGAAATCCATTAGGCTGCTACCAAACTCTTTTGCACATTAGAAAAACTTTTTGCACATATGGATTTATTTTGCACTTATTCTATGCACTTTTTTGCACATATTAGGATTTTACGGGGGACTCGCACATTAGGATGTTGGTGGGATACAATCTATGCACTCAGTCACTTTTAACGACAAAGAGCAGTAAAATTTGATGTTGATTCATAGCTAGGACATTTTCACATGCATGAATAGGGGGTTATGCGTATGTATTTATACAAAAACCTACCCCCCTCTCAACATATATTATTATACATATTTTTAACCATGTGTGTTATTTATTCACGTATTTTACAGTGATTTGTTATCCTAGTAGAATTTCTATACTCGTATTTTATATGATTTTACGCATTATGCTGTGAATTGAATATGAAGTATGTTTACTATATCTATTGCTGCTATCCATTTGCATTTGCACTTTAAATAGAGGTAATCCCGCCCCAGACGCTGACATGTGATCAAGGCCGTCTTTTCTGGCCGAAACGCGTCATGGCGACATGGTGATTGCTGAATAAACATCACTGCAACAAATATGGGTCTACTCTTGCCTTATTCCGAGCTGATGTGAAGTGGTGGGCAAGCTTGCTAATATATATATAATGAGTGTATGTATAGCAACACCCCCTCTGACATCAGCTTGGCACCAACCCTCCTACAACTCATGAAGAAACTGAAAGCTACCTCAGGTAGGCTGACCTCTGACCTCTTCCAATAGCTCCACCTCCTCCCTCTGCCCCTGCTCCATGCATCGCCACTTGGGCCTTCCCCATGTACAGAGCTCCAGTGCTATTCAGCTAGGTTTGCGTTTTAGAAATACCAAAGCATACAACATATACATACATGTACGTGGAGTTTGACATACTAAATCAATACTTTCCTATGTAGACTTAATCCCACTATTTTTTTAGTTGATTGTCTGTCTACACATTTTTTGTAGCACAATATTTAAAGCTTGATATTGTGACCCCCTGAGATGCCGGGACTACCAAGAACCTGCAGGGAGGACATTTTCCAGTATTTACATCATAAAAAGCGCAGAAGTGTTGTGCACTGGCTACCAATATAGGTGTCAATGTAGGCTAGCAGTAAGGCAGCCCTGGCTAGTGGCTTGCCCACTGGTACTCCTGGCATTGCCCTTACTACCCCTTATCTCAGACGTCATGGAGGCAGGTGCAGGGACAGAAAATACAGAGGTTCTAAAAGCTTGGGCTACTTCTGTTGCTTCTGCTCCTTGCCCTTCTCTAAGAATGTCAGCAGCACACAGCAGCCTTTACTGGGTGAAGGACAAAGGGTGTCTTTAGGGGTTTACCTTCAGACCTTATCATCAAACTGTATGCAACGTCACTTCCACTTCCACTGGCAATGTGGTGAATCAACGTCTTGGGAGCCCAGTCTTTGAGCCATTACACAACGCCGACTTAGATCAGACTAACTTAGACAAGGGCTTTGAGAACATTTGAGTCCTTAGCTATGTGTGGGTGCGGTGGTCCACATGGCAACCACCTTGGGGGCGTACTGTGACTAAGAGGACCACAGCTAAAAACAGCAGCTCGACAACATATTGTCACAGACTTCTTTTGTATTCATGTTCTGTGTTTATACATTATACACAGGGTATATTTTGAATTTCCTGGACTGCCAGCGGGCCAATAGGATGTACGTAGACGTATGCTAAGCACTGAACACAGAAATACAAAGATGTCGATGGTTATTGGCTGAAGAATTGTGTACTTGCTGTGATTTGTTGTCAGGTGCCACTGCCTTTGGACTGTTCATTGTATGCCAAGTGCCACAGGCCATTGTCATCCAGAAGTGTGGTCTGGTGTGTCACCAGTACACTGACGGCACACAGATTTACCTCCTCCTCAGGTTGCCATAAGACCGAGACTTCTCCACTACCACAGAACGTGGTCAAGACCACAATGTGGGTGGGATAGCTGAGGCTAAACCTGACACAGTCTAGAACACACGCGTGAGACCTGCAGACACCACCCCTGAGTGCCCACACGCTTTGAACAACTGCTGATGACTTCCTCTGGTTTGACATGGGTTACTGCGATGCCTTTATGTAGATCTTCCACTTAGACTGGCAGAGAGGGAACAGAGCACTTTCGGATCCATGACGTGAACTGATGCTGGCATGTCATCCCATCACACGCATGAGCTCCTCTGACTAGTGAGAGTCTGCTGGAGCCTCATTGTTGAACAATGTGGTAACAAACCACAGAAATGATGCATTACATGGTGGGGGAAATGTGGAACCAGTGTTTTTCAGCAGTATGTAATTAACCATTAATAAGCCAGTTTTAAATGCCACCTGATTACGTGAAGTGCCATCCCTAGTTTGACCCTACCCTCCTTGTCCTCCACCTCTCAACTCTCCCTTTAAACTCAGTAATGTACCTGATATAACCAGTAATTTAAATGAGCAGTACTGTCAGGTACTGAGTACCTGCACTTCTTTAATTTG
This sequence comes from Calotriton arnoldi, assembly GCA_963921515.1. NCBI lineage: Eukaryota > Metazoa > Chordata > Amphibia > Caudata > Salamandridae > Calotriton > Calotriton arnoldi. The sequence continues at coordinate 2,006,030 of CAWUFW010001223.1, forward strand.
AAAGGGAAAGTACCACCACTTCTCAGCAGTGGTTCAATACCTTTCATTGGGGTAGTATGGGCACTTCACAGTAGTAAGTAGGTACTCTGGGATAGAATGTAGCAGCACTTCTCAGTTGTCTGGGATTGTGAGTAGCAGCACTTCTCAGTTGTAAGTAGTTACTCTGGGATAGTGAGTAGCAACACTTCCTATTTGTCAGTAGGTACTCTGGGATAGTGAGTAGCAGCACTTCTCAGTTGTAAGTAGGCACTCTGTGATAGTGAGTAGCAGCACTTCCCAGGTGTAAGTAGTTATTCTGGGATAGTGAGTAGCAGCACTTCTCAGTTGTTAGTGGGTAGTTACTCTGGGATAGTGAGTAGCAGCACTTCTCAGTTGTAAGTGGGCATGTCAATCAATCAATCAATCAGGGGTTATTAAGCGCGCTACTCACCCGTGAGGGTCTCAAGGCACTGAGGGGGGGGGAGGGGGTTAGCAGATCTGTTAGCCGGAGAGCCAGGTCTTGAGGGCCTTCCTGAAGGTGTTCAGGGAGGGGGCAAGTCTGATGTCTGCCGGGAGCTCGTTCCAGGTTTTGGCTGCAATGTGAGAGAAGGATCTTCCACCTGCTCTGGCTCTGCAGATGCGCGGGGTTTCGGCCAGTGCGAGGTTGGAAGATCGGAGGTTTCTTTTGGGGATGTGGAAGTTGATTCTGTCGTTGAGGTATTTGGGTCCGGTGTTGTGTAGGCATTTGTAGGCATGGGTGAGGATTTTGAAGGTGACTCTTTTCTCCACGGGGAGCCATTGGAGCCTTCGTAGGTGTTGGCTGATGTGTTCGTGCCGGGGGATGCCGAGGACGAGTCGGGCGGCAGTATTCTGTATCGTCTGGAGTTTTCAGAGTAGGGACTTGTTTATGCCGGCGTATAGTGCGTTTCCATAGTCCAGTCTGCTGGTGATGAGTGCGTGGGTGACTGTCTTCCTTGACTCCGGGGGGATCCATTTGAAGGTCTTGCGGAGGATGCGGAGGGTGTTGAAGCAGCTGGAGGTGACGGCATTGATCTGTCGGTTCATGGTGAGGGATGAGTCGAGTACGATGCCGAGGTTTTTGGCATGGTTCGAGGGGGTCGGTGGACTTCCGAGGGCGGTTGGCCACCATGTGTTGTCCCATGCTGAGGGGTGGTTCCGAGGACGAGAACTTCAGTCTCCTCGGCGTTGAGCTTTAGGCAGCTGTTGGTCATCCAGACTGCGACCTCCTGCATTCCTTTCTGGAAGTTGAGTCTGGCGGTGGCGGGGTCTTTGGTGAGGGAGAGGATGAGCTGGGTGTCGTCAGCGTAGGAGACGATGTTGAGGCCGTGTTGTCGGACGATGGTGGCGAGGGGGGCCATGTAGATGTTGAAGAGGGTCGGGCTCAGTGATGATCCCTGTGGGACTCCGCAGGTGATTTCCGTGGGATCGGAGAGGAAGGGCGGCAGTCTGATTCTTTGGCTTCTTCCGGTGAGGAATGATCAGATCCAGTCTAGGGCTGTTCCTTGTATGCCGACATCGTGTAGTCTGGCGACGAGTGTGCGGTGGGAGACGGTGTCGAAGGCTGCTGATAGGTCGAGTAGGATGAGGGCTGCAGAGTGGCCTTGGTCCAGGAGGGTCCGGATGTCATCTGTGGCGGCGAGTAGGGTGGTCTCTGTGCTGTGGTTGCTTCGGAATCCGGATTGGGACGGGTCGAGGATGGCATTGTCTTCGATGAATTGTGTCAGTTCCCTGTTGACTGTTTTCTCTGCAACTTTGGCCGCGAAGGGGAGGAGCGAGATGGGCCGGTAGTTCTTGAGGTCAGTGGGGTCAGCTGTGGGCTTCTTGAGCAGGGGCCTGACTTCTGCACGTTTCCAGTCATCTTGGAAGGTGCCTGTTTCGAAGGTGGTGTTGATGGTGCGTTGTAGTTCGGGTGCGATGGTGGTGGTGGCTCTGTGGTATGTGTGGGGGGCAGGGGTCGGTGGGGGCCTCTGAGTGGATGCCTTTCATGGTTGAGGTGGTGTCTTCAGCTGTGATCGGCGCCCAGATGGAGATGGTGGGCTGGCTGGTGCATCTGGGGGGCGGGACGGCTGTGTCGTCAGGTGGAAGGTCGATGAAGTTGTCGTAGAGGTTTTTGATCTTGAGGTGGAAGTAGGTTCCAAGCTTGTCACAGAGGTCTTGGGACGGGGTGATGTCTGTGGCTTTGCTGCAAGGGTTGGTGAATTCCTGGATGACAGTGAAGAGTTCCTTGGAGTTGGTGGAGTTGGTGAGGATTTTGTTGTGGATGAAGGTCCTCTTGGTGGTTCTGATTTGGTTGTGGTAATCCATCATGGCATCTTTGTAGGTGGTGTGGTTTTCGGGTGTCTTGGTGTTTCTCCAGTTCTTCTCCAGGCGTCTGCAGGTGCGTCTGTCTTCTTGGAGATCGGTGGTGAACCAGGCAGCTTTCCTGGGGCGCTGTTTGTCGGGGTTGCGTAGCGGGGCGAGCTCGTCCGCGCAGTTGGAGATCCAAGTGTGGAGTTCTGTGGCTGCGATGTTGGCGTCGGATGCCGGAGTGTGGTTGTTTCGGGTGAGGGCGTTGTTGAGTTGGCCGTCGGTGACCATGCTCCAGTTCCTACGTGGTGGGCGTGGGGCTGGTTTGGGTGCCCTGGATTTGTCGACTGTGAAGGGTACGCAGTAGTGGTCGGTCCATGGGGGTTGCGTTGTGTGGCTGAAGTGAACGCTGTTACCTGCTGCGAAGATGGGGTCGAGGGCGTGTCCTGCCCTGTGGGTCGGTGTGGAGACGAGTTGTTTGAGTCCGATGTTGGCGAGGTTGTCACGAAGGGTGGAGGAGTTGGGGTCGCTGGCGTTGTCGAGGTGGAAGTTCAGGTCTCCGATGAGTATGTAGTTCATTGTGGCGATGGCGTGGGGTGCAATGAGGTCGGTGATGGTGGAGGTGAAGGGAACCCGGGAGCCGGGGGGTCTGTAGACGAGGGTTCCCCGGAGCGTGGAGTTGGGGCTGGACTGGATCTGGAAGTGCAGGTGTTGGGCAGAGGGGAAGGTTTCACTGGAGGTGGTGAGCCGGAGGGTGTTCTTGTGGGCGATGGCGAGGCCCCCTCCCTGCTGGTTGGGGCGGTCCTTCCTCTGGATCTTGTATCCGTCCGGGATGGCGGTGTTGATGTCGGGGGCGGAGGAGGCGTTGGTCCAGGTCTCCGTGAAGAAGGCGATGTCGGGCGAGAGAGAGTCGTGTTTGTGCACGGAGCGCACGTTGAGGAGGATGCATCTTAGGGTGTCGCCGGTGTTGGTTTCTGTGGTGTTGGAGGCCGGGGTGGTGGTGAGGGTCTGGCGGCAGTGGAGGCAGGAGAACTGTCCGTGGGTCGTGCTCGGCGTGGCCTGTTGGCAGTCTCTGAGTCTTCCGGGGTTGAGTGCGCGGAGGGCGGCTGTGCTGTAGCGGTGGGTCGAGATGCAGGGTCTCTGGCGCTGGTCGCGGTAGGGTCGCGGACGGGTGCAGACGGGCTTGCCTTAGGCGCGCCTTCGGCGCGCCAGCGGCACGCCCGCTGCGCACAACCGTTCATGTGGGATAGTGATTACCAGGACTTCTCTTTTGTAAGTAGGTACTCTGGGATAGTGAGTGGCAGCACTTCCCATTTGTAAGTAGGTATTCTGGGATAGTGAGTACATGCACTTCTTTATCACCATTTCAAGGCCTGGATGTCCCACTCCTGGCCATTCCTAGCTCAGGGTGGCCCTCTTGTGCCTAATAGAAGTGAGCAGTGACTGCTGAATCGATCTGCGATGCTGTGACTCCACCTGCTGATACACGAAGAGCGCATGGCAGGTGTTGGGGAGTAGAGTTGAGAAGTGTGGCTGACTGCATGCTTCCAGGGAGTGTAACATGGGACTCTGTGGTGCTCAGGGTGGCCCCCAACCCTTTAGGGGAACCCCATTCAGTCCAAGGCCAATGAGTATCTGCGAGATAATGGTGGACTCAGTGGCCCCTCATCACATTCTGAGGGTGACGGGAGGTAATTTTACGTTACGCCACTTATGCTTAATGTCTCTTTTTTATGGATAGGCGAACAGCTTATAAAAGCTCACATACGTCACCAATAAGCCCGAGCAGAGAACTCCGCTCTGCCAGCGGAGTTTACAGAGTTTTGCCTACGCCGCGCTCCGTTGAGAACGTGGAGTTCAGGGAAAACTCCGACTCAGCAGCGGAGCCGAGTTAGCCGGCTCCTCCACCTTCCCTAATTTGATTATAACAAAAAATAAGGCACTTACCTGCTGTGGCGTCTCCGGGCTACCCTCCTCCTCGCCGTGGTCTCTCTCTCCTCCTTGTCCTCGCCGTCCTCGTCCACGCAAACCCCTACTTTGTACGTCTTGCGCCACAGCAGGTAAGTGCCTTATTTTCTTATAATTAAATTAGGGAGGGTGGAGCGGAGCGGAGTTCCACAGAGTTTTTTTCCAACTCCGTGGAACTCCACGTAGTGGCACTTTGCCAACTCTGCCCGGGCTTAGTCACCACCTCCAATAAATCGCTTTGAAATGCAGCCCATATTCGCACCGGCACTGCACAATTATGTAAAGGCAGCAGGTCCTACATTGCAATGGGCAGGGAGTGGCTGAGGCAGGAGACGCTGAAGGGCTGGTTGGGCAGTCCATCTAGTCCTAAAGCATGCCGCGCTGCAGAGGCTCGGGGGACTATCATGCCATCCAGCGGGCCAGTCTGACCAGCCCCTTTATTGAAGAAGGCTTTGAGATTGGTGGCTGGCTTTGGTGACAACCATGATAGGATTGCTATTGGAAAGATGGCGGCTCCTTGCTTTGAAGAATCACAAACTTTCAGAATCAAACTAAAGAGAAGGTTAAAGGAAATCTCTGAAATAAAACGGTCCACCCTCAGGAGTGAAGCGCGGCCTTTATAAAAGCAAAGGTTTCTATCTTTGGTGCTATTCCTTTGCAGTATAAATAGAATAGCAAATCAACGGGATGCGAGGACTGAATATGAAATGTATGAGCACATATTACAGATGCCAATATTGAACCAAATGGTAAACAGATGGAAGCAAAATAAGAGATGTCATAGGAGGCGGGCTGAGAAATTATAAGGAGGCGTGTCAACGCAATGCGGCTCAGAGGCCAGTATACTGCAGAAAAGAGGGAAACATCTCTAACTTGAAGAAAAAAAGAACACAGCATGCGATTTATCTCTGAACACATTTATGCCTTTAAATATGTTCAGGGGCATTGCCAAGGCGAGCATGTGAGAGGCCAGGATGCAGGCACCCGTCCGAAACCAAAGAGTGGGAGTCCTAGAACTAGGGGCCTGATTTTTGGTTTGGCAGGATGGGACTCCGTCCATCAGGGTGCCTGAGGACATTACATCCACCACTCTCACGGACTACATTCCGCCAGATTTAGAGATGACCACAGGCCCAACGGTCATCTCTGTGCATTGACAGGAACAGCCGTCACGGCAGTTTCCTTTCAATATACAAAAAGTTTGGTGGACAGCCGCCACTCCCAAAGGAGGAGTTACTTTCTGAAAAACAAAAAACTAATGATCCCCACACCCTGGGAGTTTTCTCCCAAAGTATGGGGGTCAGTACTGGTTTTTTCTGCCCCTCACTGCCAGGTTTTTCCTGGCAGTGACAGAAAAAATATCCACACTGAATTAGGTGGGTGGGGTAATGTACTTCCGCCAAAAGCCACTACTCCGTTGGGCCATCAGAGAAAGCTTTCTGTCAACGGTGCCAACGGGGGCTCCATCGATGGAAAGTTAGCGGTCCGACCAACTATAAATTAAGTGGGTGGACCAAGGGTTTGGTGGACAGCATACTCTGACACCTTCATGACACAAAAACACTCCTAAAAATATATGACCACAAGGGGCGCACATCATGGCATCATGTCTCCAAGAAACAAACTCACTTCGATTGAATGAAAGCACAACAGAGGTGCCACATGTAGGGATGTGCCATCGATTAAGAGCATGGATCCGAAAAAAGTGTCACTACGGCTCGTCGGGCAAACCATGACTTCCAAAGAGAAAATAAAGAAGCCGGGAGCGTGGCGTAATATTTCAATGCGTCCGTGCAGGGTAAGATCTGGCACAATATGCTTAAAAGATCAAATATGCCAGCTAAATAATAATCATAATAAATAGTAGAAGAGGAAGAGGAGGAGGAGGAAGAAGAAGAGTCATCATTAATATCCTTAAAATAATACTTGCAATTATTCTTAACATTATTATTATATTTCATAATTATCATTATTAGCAGTAGTATTGGCAGTAGTGTTGTGCTATTAACAATAGTAACGCTAGTTTTATTACTACTACTATTAATAATACCGATAATAATATCAATGATAATAATAATACCTGCAACAGAAGAGTAGCCGAATGCGAGAAAAAGCAAACATACCAGAAGACATGTCTGCGTTAGAGGTACTCCCTTACACATAGCAGTCAAACTACAAGCCCCGAGCTTAAAGATGTTTGCGCGTTTGAACAGGAGGGCTGCAAAAATAAACCTCTAATTGGTAATCGCAAACAAATCCGAGCACTCAGATGTTTAAGAAAACAGTCATAAATACAGTAATCTCGTAGTAATAGTCCACTTTGATCCAAATTTTCAGTTCGGGCCCAAGAGGTATAATCCAAATCTTCACACTCGGCTTGTGGTGAATATCACTGCCAGTTCGTATTCCAAAGAAGAAACAATCTAATATAACTTTCCAAACGAAGGGCAGGTATATAATCAGCATATAGCTTGTCAGCCAACACGTGTTTCGTCGATAGGTCAGTGACACCTCGACTTCTTCAGGGCTGCGGACATTAAGTACAATATTAAAAACTATTCATGGTGCATGAGGTTAACACTCTCCATCACTAACCATTAGTGTCCAAATGTAAAAAGAGGGGAGGGGGGAGGGTTCACCTCTAAGTGTATAAACTTTACATTTAAAAAGGGTTGTATACAATTAGAGCCAGACATAAAATAAAAATCCAAAAACAATTATACAATGATAAAAAGAAAAGGCCACCGTGTGTGCACTAAGCACCGGGGCCACTGTGATAGTGACACAAGATAGAACCATACACCACAATGACGTAGGAGCTTCAAACCACATGTGCTGGGACCCACACTACAGGAGGAAAGTGTAGTAGAAATGTCAAACACACATATTAACCTGGTGCATCGGTGTGTAGGTATCATCCATATAATGAGTATCAGGTATGTTTGGCACAATAGAGCAAGAATCCAATAGATGTCAAAGATAACCAGAGTCCTGGATCAGGAAAAAACTAAACAATCAGAGCACAGAAAGAAAAAGCTAAAACGCCAAATAGAAAAAAGAGGAAAAAAAAACATCTATTATTGTATCCTCATAGTAAAGACCAGGGAGGCATTGGTCTTAATTGATACTGAGCAGTGGATATATATTTATGCATGTCGGGTAAAAAGACACGACTTAATATAATACCATGCCATACTGTCTCAAATTCACAGCTATTATACTAATTCAGAGTGCACAAAGCTACAGTCCTCATTGTATCCGATCAATATGAGGTAGCTAAACCCGTCTCAAATCAATAACCGATAAAGAAACCATGCATATAACAATACCTAAACATCTACATAACTATCTTATCAGCGCAACGACACTTACAGTTATCCGGCGAGACATTCAAGCAAGGAGAGCGCTCCTCGTCTTTTGGTTGCGTGGAGTAAACCTCCAAGAGTAAATATCCATCCTCGTCGCCAAAAATGTTGTACATAGAAAAAGTCCATTAGCCAAGTGTATAAAACAAGATAGCTTTATTCACGCTTAGTTCCAGGTTAAGTAGAAGATAAGGAAAGACAAGCCCCACCAGGAGCAGCCTCCCTGCCGCTCAGCCTGCCTGCCATCAAACTGCCACTCCACACACCAGCCTGGCACTCCAACATTCCATGAGGTCATCAGGCATTCTGACACTCACACTAGCTGAGCAGCAGAGAAGTCACGGCCAGAGAAAAGAAAGACACAAGCCAAATATAACAGATCCCTTAGTATATACATTCATCTCAAGTGCCTGTCCCCCAAAAACATCTCCCCTGCCTCAGGAACTTGATGGCCAGCGCTGGACACACACCTCTGAACATTTCAAAGTCAGACATGCTGAGTATGGTAACACAAGGTTTCTTCGAGTGTTTTGATGCCAAGCGTGAGAAGCCCGAAGTCCTATTTTTACATTTGGACATGGGCAGCTTGCTGTTTATTCATCTGTAATGCAAGGCTTCCTAAGATATTAAGGGAAAAGGATTAACAGTGATCCTTAACTTGGTTTGTACTGGAAACAATAGGGGTATTATATTATATTATGCGCCCATGCCAGTCCGACTGCAGTCCACTGTAACAGGCACGTAATGGGTCATCAGAGACCAGCAGGCAAAGACTTACCGTAATCAAACATGGCTGGACCAAGGTCTGGCTGGCCACCCTGGAGTACGCCCTAGCCACAACTGGTCTAAATCTCCTTGCAAGGAAGTGGGGGAGAACACACGCTTCACACCAGTTCTCGTTTCAACATATGCAAAGAAGTTTGTACAGGGAGAACCTCACGATTAAGGGGGATCCGGTCAGGAATCTCACAGTAGGTCTCAAAAGTGACATTAACAAACAAAGGGAGATTCAGGGCTGCCTATTGGTGATTGTTAGCTGGGAAGGAGGTGTTCCTCTGTGCTGGATTGTCCGTCTAAGCCTGCAGGAAATGTCTGAGAGATCTTCAACCCTATCAAAATACATTACAGAGTATTGCACTACACTTCTCACATTTGAACTACACTTCCGAGACTTGCACTATACTTCAGAGAACTGAAGTGCAGTTCAAAGACTAGAACTACGGTCAAAAGATTTACACAGCTACTGAGAATTGCATCAGAATAATCAGGTCCTTGCACAATACTGTAGAGCAGTGCCTCTTAATCTGTGGTCCGGTGACCCTTACTTATGTGCCTGCTTAGAAAATTAAATAACACTAACAGATTAATAAAGTGTATATAAATAAAAAAGCAAATGTTAAATTGAACATTTTAAAACATTCTGTAAATGTAAAGGAATTTTAAATTGGAGACTAAAAATTAAGTTAATATCCTCAGATGTATTTGTGGGGGCAGGGTATGTGCATCAAACAGAATATAACATGAACAATGAGTGACCACAATTAAATTTAGAAAAGCTCCAACCTTTCCCATTAAAAGTGAAATTTTGATTTTTAATTTTTGTTAGTGAATTAAACACAAATTTTATCATTTGTTGACTTGTTTGATGGATGCTTCCTTCTGTATTTTTTGTGTATCATTTTGCTGTTCAAATCATCGAAAATGCTTGCCTGGCTCCCGACCTCCAGTAATGACTCAGTTGGGGGCCCTCCGGGTTTCAATAATGATTCAGTCGAGGTCCCCGAGTTCTAGTAGTGAGGAAGTGGGGTTCACAGATGTCAAAAGGGTAAGAACCACTTCTGTAGTGTACTGTGTTGCACATTCTGCTTTATACAGTAATTGCATTCATATAACCTTTCCCCTGACGAGGTGCACAAGCGCTTTCAGCGAGCAGGAAGCAGGCTGCCGGCTGCCATGTAGTTTTGAGACTGCTCAGCATAGTTTTTTTTGTTTTTCAATAAGAAACTCCCCAAGCAGGAATTTGTTTTTGAAAAACAAAAATCAGTGGTCACTGCATGCTTCATCAAGATCCACGAATAACTTAGAAAAACACAAGTAAATCGATTTTGCATTACACTTTTGCTACTTATAAAATAACATGGAAGAAATTGATTGTGCCCTGGCCCTGTTTTTCACAACTGAAAAGAGAATACATTTTGTCCATTTTTAACCTCATAAAAATAATGTGAAACGAGTTTGCTCGCGTGGGCAGATTTGCAGGACTGTTAATGATGTGGATTCACTCTGTACCACCAGCATCTCGCCACATAAACACAGGGAGATTACCCTCAATTCCCTAACCTGTGATGTGAATATTCTAAGCAGGCTCTAAATTTGGGAGTGTGTGGCTTTAACTTACACTGAGCGCCCTCTAGTGTTCAGCCAAAGGGTTGTCTCCTTAAGAGTAAAACATGTTGTAGAAGCTGGTTCAGGTGTATCTGGCTGGTGCTATACCAGCCCAGACTAACAATATTCGGTCGAAATGGTTACATTTCTGTGAAATTTCCCAGTTATGCATGGATATTTTTCTGGCTACCCCTAAGCGTAAAGACTTGACTTGGAAATAGAAATAGATCTTGTCAAGGTTCTAGCAGAACACGGATTGGAAAGTGAGCTAATCCTATACTCAGGGCCGCTGCAATTATGAAATTCTGTAGCCAGAGCTCTTTCCGCATAATTATGGATTTGCCACATAATCATCACCTGCTCCATAATTTGCAGATTGTAACAAAAAATAACTTCTGGCTCAAATGGATCAAAAGTTACTAAAAACACTGCAACGTGTGTTGTCACGCAGTCGAACGCTCTTCGCAAAGGTTGACTGTCTCCTTTTAGTTGATTTTTGCTGTTTTAGGGTGTTACGCTGGTGCTGATGAGGTGAAACATTTATTTGCCCAATGTTAACATGTGTAAAAATAACAAAGTGTTGTGCTGTGTGACAAAGAATCATTCACAGATTAGACCATGGCCCAGATTCTCGTAGCTGTCAGGCAACGCAGCGCAGCACCCAAAGAGGCTGCGTTGCGTTGAGTGACAGGGAGAGAGCAGGAGAGCACCATATTCACAGAGCACTCTCCTCCCCTTTCCCTTTCCCTGGCGCCGGTGCTGATTTCAGCTGCCGTGCGCCAGGCACACACCTTATCGGCATAGCGCTAGAGTACAATTCTGAGTCTACCATAGGCTTTGTACTGGAAGGTTACCCTTCCAGTACAAAATACTATGAATAGACACACTTCAAAGGTTTTCCTACTTTGTATGTGTGCTGCACAGTGCAGCACGCATGCAAAATCGGAAAGGCAAGGAGAAATTACAACATTTCTCCTTTTAAAGCCTGCTTTCCAGCTGCGTTAATTTTTGGCGCTAAACCCTGTCGGCCAATGTTAGTAAGCAGGGTTTAGCCTCAAAAGGCATGGGTGGTTGCATGGGAACGCCCATGTACCACCCATGTAACGCCCTTCATGACGTTTGTAATGCGAAGCAGCGTTTCGCACTGCTTTATGTTACTTTTCCATACAAATCAACGCAAATACCAATTTGCGTTGGTTTGTTAATCCCAAAACAGGTTTAGCATCGGGTTTGCTTTAAAAAAGAAACGCTGGGGGCGTGGCCAAGATGGCGAGCGGATAGGACGTGTGTTGCTGCGTCTCCCCGCCCGTCGATGCCCTGTTCGGCCCCAAAATAGCAACTAATTCCCCCAGGAGCGGCCAAAAGGTAGCGGAACTGCCCCCCAGCCGATGCGACGCATAGCTGAGGTGATTTAGCGGCTGGGGGCTGCATTTTGATTCTTACCGGTGACGGACGGCGGAGCCCGATGGAGCCTAAGATGGCGGCCGGATCCTGAGCGTTGCCGGAGCTCAGAGCGTAGATCCGCCGCGCCGTAGCTCGGCCATAACCCTGCTGGGAAGCATCGAGCGCACCCCTGATGACTCCGGCGAGTGGCGCATCTTTGGCGGACCACGGGCGGGCCCCCGGAGTGGCTCCTGAGACAGCTGGTGGTGAACGGGGCCCGTGTCGCGCCGCTGCGGCCGGAGGGACGCCCTGAGGGCGGCGAGCGGCCATAACATTCAGGCCTGACTGGTGGTCCTGGTCGGCAGCGGGCGGCTGGGAGCCTTCGCCGCGGTGTACCGGATGGGGTTCTGGTGCTGCGGCTGCATCCTGCCCGGAAACCCCTTCTGACTGTCGACGGTCCTGAAGGCACTGCCCCGCAGGGTGGAGGTGACTGGGAGAGCGGAGGGTGCATCGAAGAGCGGCGGAGAGCTGTTAGCTCGGCGTGACAGCGGTAAGCGGAGGCCGACGCCAAGCGGGGGACTCGGTGCACAGCTTCCCGGTCTTGCCGGCGGCCCGCGTGGGCCCTGACTGTGGATACCGCAGGCGGGATGGGCCTGGGGAGCGCCAGCGCACCACGGGCCTGAAGGAGCGCGCGAGGCGGCGGCCTGGTGCAGGCGAAGGCGGGACGGAGAACGGAGGCGCGACGAGGAGCATCGGCCAGTGCGGGTCGGCTGGCGCTTCAGGAGTGAGACGATATCCACCGGTCGCTGATCCTCCCTCGACATTCTCTGCGGAGGAGGTGCAGGTAGGCCTGGAGGGGACCTGATCCGCCATGCAGATAGACCGTCCTGCATCGGAGACGCCACGCATTTCCTAGACCTACATCAGGGGGCATAGCGCACAGAGCAAAAGATCTTGGCACATTCCCCTAGTTGGCGTCACCCTGGGGGCTCGCTGCGCCTCGCCAGCCCGGTATTGCGCCTGAGAACTGCGACATTGCTTCAGGAGCCCCCTGAACTTTCTTCAGGGCACTGCCCTCCCTGGCTGGGGCGAACGCGGCGACATGTCCAACCAAAGGGGACGGAAGGAGCGCACGCTCAAGGAGATGCTGGCGAAACCTTCCCAGGCTAGCGCTGGCCAGGATGACGAGGACACTCCTATCACCAAATCTTTTCTGGAGACACTTTTTAATACCCTTCGTGAGGACTTCCACACTCTGAAAAGCGAGGTGGCGGGGGAGGTGCGCGAGCTTCGGAGGGAAGTGGACACTCTCGGTGATAGGGTGGCGGCTATCGAGGACCAAAAGCGGTCCAAAGAGGAGGAAGTTACACAGCTACAGCAGGAGGTGATCCGATTGAAGGAACAACAGCTCGACCTGCAGGCCCATGCCGAGGACCTCGAAAACCGCTCTCGGCGGAACAATATTCGGGTCCGCGGGGTGCCATCGGACGCAGAAGGGACTGACATCACCGCCTTCCTGCAGGGCCTATTCCGAGACATTCTAGCTGGCCCTCCGGAGATTGAGATCCGCATCGATAGAGCTCACCGGGTGGGCCTACGGCGGAGGGCCAATGCACCGCCACCCGACATACTGGCTTTCCTCCCGGATTATCCACTAAAGGAGCGCATGATACGGGAAGCCAGATTGAAACATCCCATTCGGTACCAAGGCCTCACTATCACCCTATATCAGGATCTAGCGGCTAGCACCCTACAGAAACGAAGAGAATTTAAGGATGTCACGGCACACTTGCGAGAAGCCGGCATAGCATACTCCTGGGGACACCCTTTTCGGATCATATTTAAGTGGCATGGCAGACTGCACCAAATGCGCTCCCTTTCTGAAGCAAACAAACTCTTGGGCCTCACACACCGGCACCCGGAAACAGAGAGTCCGCCCAGTCAACGCCAATCCCCAGCACGCTAGCACACGGTAGGGGGCAAACGCTCAGTGGGAGCTACCAGAGGGCCCGACCCGGAGACGCTGGCACAGGAGCGGAGAGCGGTGATCGAAGCAGTTACCAATGACACATCCTCACAGGATGGGTCCTGAGAGGGCTCAAGGGGGCTTTGTGGCTGCTTGAGATGTTGGGGCCGGAGAGGGTGCGGGGGGAGACGGAGGGTCTTGCCACTTCGCCTTCGCCACAGGATGCCCTGGACTGCCTTACGTCACCACGGGTACACTGCTCGGTTCAGTGTGCACGGGACTAAGTGGGGGGGATGGGTTTGGGAGTTGGGGTTAGGGAGGGGAGGGAGGGGAACTGGTGTGCTCAAGAAGGGACTATGATTTCACGTGATGGCGCTTTGGGGCTGCGTTACCACATGGGTTGGTGCTGGGGTCCACTCTAGACGTCGGCAGCACGAGACTGGGAGCGCGTTGCTTACCCCCCCTAACCATGCCCGATTCAGAACTAACCATCATCACGCTTAACGTTAAGGGTCTCAATAGCCCCAATAAGAGACGCAACATATTATCTTATCTAGAGAACTCAGGCGTGGATATCTGTCTGCTACAGGAGACTCACCTGCTGGCTCGAGATTGGCACAGATTGAAATACCGGGTATTCCCCCACCAATATTTCTCTTCCATGCACGACAAGAAGGCGGGGGTGGCAATTCTAGTATCACTGAACTTTCGAGGGTCAGTGGGGGACAAAATGGCGGAAATGAAAGGGCGATTGTTGGCATACCGCTTCTGGATTAAAGGCCTGGCTTTAACAATCGGGTCTATTTATGCGCCGAACTCGAGCCAGAAGTCCTTTCTTCAAACTGCCCTATCCGAAATTCTAGAATCCCACGATCGTTTCATACTAGTGGGAGGCGATTTGAACTTAGTTATGGATATGACCGCAGACAGGTCTAGCAGTAGATATTCCCAGGCAGGGGCGGTCTCTGTAGAGGGTAAACGGTGGTTGGCGGAAAGGGGATTAGTGGACCTCTGGAGAGCGGCTCACCCTCAGGCCTCCCAGTTTTCCTACTACTCACATGCACACCACACCTATGCTAGATTAGACTATCTTCTTGGCTCCACAGAGGCTCAGGCGGCCATCAAAGACATATCTATCACAGCGGCTGCCCTGTCGGATCACGACGCGGTAGTGGTAACCCTAGAGGTCCCCCACATGGCTCGGCTGACGGGAATCTGGAGGTTGAGGGAGGCCATGCTCCATAAACCGGCGGTGCAGGAACAAATCCTCAAGCGCATTACTGAGTACCTCGAGATCAACGACACTCCCGACACATCCATAACCACGCTATGGGGGGCACTTAAGGCAGTGGTGCGGGGCGAGCTCATAGCTCTATAGGCAGTAGAGAACAGGGAGTGCAAAGCCAAACGGGAAGAGCTTACGGCCCAAGTGCTGGAGCTGGAGAGGGTACATAGCCGGACGGGAGCACCTCGAATTTGGCGGCAATTGAAGAACGCGCGGGCCCTGCTGGCGGGGCTCGACTTAGACAGGGCAGAATACGCGGCCCTTCGCCTTAAGCACTCATACTACATAGGAGGGGATAAGGCGGGGCGGATGCTGGCTAGTAGATTGAGGGCGAGGACGCAGCAGTGTAAAGTTAAGGAAATTGCAAGTCCCGGGGGCGTCACGCTCACTGACGATATCGCCATAGCGCAGACTTTTCGGGATTTTTATGCCGCTCTATACGCGGGTGACTCACCGTCCCTCCCACATATAGACACATACCTAGAAGGTGCACACACGACGGCGTTGAACCGCCATAACGGAGAAACGCTCAATAGCCCTATTCGAATTGAGGAAGTGGTGGGGGCTATCTCCCGCCTCAAGCCCCTGAAATCTCCGGGCCCAGACAGATTCTCCGCTGGGTTCTATAAGACGTTCTGCCCCGCCATAGCCCCAATACTTACCAGGCTCTTCAATTCCTTCACTGGCCCTGGCACCATACCCCGAGAGATGCTATCGGCTTCGATAGTAGTGCTACCCAAACCGGGTAAGGACGCCTCCAAATGCGGTTCCTACCGGCCAATATCGATGCTTAATGTCGACCTCAAACTATTCACTGGCATACTAGCGACACGTCTGGGTCCCCTTATGCCAGGCATCATCGATCCAGATCAATCTGGTTTTATACAGTCCCGGCAGAGTAGCGACAACACTAAACGCATCTTCCATCTTATAGATAAAGCTCACCGCACCAAGCTGGACGCCCTCCTCTTGTCAGTGGACGCGGAAAAAGCGTTTGACCGGGTGGACTGGTGCTTTCTTGACAAGACCCTGGCGCACTTTGGTTTTGGGGACAGGTTTAGAGCGTGGGTCTCGAGTTGCTACACTAACCCCATGGCCACAATCAGGGTGAATGGGGTGACCTCCACGCCCTTTGAGATACAGCGGGGGACCCGACAGGGTTGACCGCTGTCACCTCTCCTCTTCGCCCTTTATATTGAGCCGCTGGCTCAGAGGATCAGGGACAATCCAGAGATAAAAGGCATCCCTTTCGGGGGAGAACAACACACTGTTAGCCTTTACGCGGATGATATAATTGCTTCCCTAGAGTCACAAGCCCGGTCGGTCCCGGCTTTCCTGACAGAATTGGAAGATTTTGGCCAGGTCTCGGGACTGCGAGTTAATATGGGAAAATCCTCGATCCTTTGGCTTCACGAAGCTGATCACACGCCCCCCCCATGGTGCGACCTATGCGGGTATTCCAATTTATTCTTCTATCCCCTACCTGGGCATAGAGCTAGCAGCGTCGGTATCTCAAACACTACACCTAAATTATTCCAAATTCCTCCAGCGCACCACGAAAAACCTAAACGTTTGGAAACGTCATTCGCTCTCCCTGCTGGGTAGGGTGGCAGCAGTCAAGATATCCCTTCTGCCTCGAGCGCTGTACCTCTTCCAAACAATCCCGGTCTGGCCACCCCCGGGTACCTTACAGGCTTTGCAGCAGGCCATCAATCACTTCATATGGGGAGGGAAGCGACCCCGGATACGCAAAGACCTGAGCTATATGAGACCGGATGCTGGGGGATTGGGTATTCCCAATGTTCTCGAATATTTCCGCGCAGCTCAGCTGCGGTACCTTGTCGAATGGAAACGTCCCGAATCCGAGAAGAGCTGGCTTTTCCAGGACAGGGCATTAGCTCAACTGGACCTATGGAAGGTCCCCTTCCTTAAACGGGGGCACAGACCTCCTGGCCTGCGGGGCTCCCCCATCACTAGGACGCTTCTCATGGCATGGGATGGGGTGGCAGTCAACAGGGGCCTGACGACATTTCCTTCCCCCATGACCCCCCCTCTTTGATAACGTTTTCGTTCTGGCGGGCAGCCGACTGGCGATCGGCAGGTCATCTCTTCTCTTTAGAGGGTATCATTCCCTTCCAAGATCTCAAGGCAGACTACGGGCTCCCGGAAACTGAGCGCTTTCACTACCTCCAGCTCCGGCACTGGGTCCTCCATGCTGAGGTTCAACCAGGCGTGGCTAGGAAACTCACTAAATTCGAGAAGTGGCTACACACCAAAAACACTGATAAAGCATTGATCTCTGACATTTATGACATGCTTAGAAGTGAGGCCCCCGCAGCGCCTACTGCAGGCCAGCGGAGGTGGGAGAGAGAAATAGGGAGGGACCTGACAAGTAAAGAATGGGCAGACATTTACTACCGAGCAAATCATACCGCTCGTAACATCGCCAGCAGAGAGTCAGCGGTTAAGGTGGCCATGTATTGGCATCTAACCCCGGCCCGCTTGCACAGGGGGAATCCAGCGCGCAGTCCGCTGTGCTGGCGCGGCTGTGGGGAGGATGGCACCCTGGTACATATATTGTGGGAGTGTAGGGAGGTGCAGGCTTACTGGAAGGATGTTTTAGACGATATCGACCGCCAATTTGACACCGAGATACCGCGCTTTCCTGTTTACGTGGTCCTGGGGCTGCCCAACCCCCTAACATACCCACTTAGATCCAGGCGAGGTAGACTAATGGGGATAGCTCTCGGGGCAGCTACTCAAAACATCTTATCACACTGGGGCTCACCCACGAGACCAACGCGGGTGGGGTGGTTACACAAGCTGTGGTATATTATAGGCATGGAACGTATACAAGCCTCCCTATCTAATGCTATGGCCAGCTTTACAGATGCCTGGCAGCCCTTGCTTTCTCTTCTGTCCATGGAGATGAACGAGATTACATGTCCTAAATACCTCCGCCTTCTCCGCCTCACAAGCTTGGCCTCCACACCACAACCCACGGAAGGTGACTCATGATTTCTTCCTTATCACGATACCTTTTAACACACTACCATAGCACACCAGTTCAGGGGAGGGAGGAGGGTGGGGGGGAGCTGAGATGAGGGGGGGGGGTGTTTCAAAGTTCTTTATTTCTTTAAAAGGCATCACATCATCGCTTCTCAACAGATAGATCGTCTTACAGGCGACCACTCCGAAGGCCTAGACGGGGCACGGTTGCAGCCATGTTCCCGGAAGAGCATTGTTCATTAGAATGGACCTAATTATGAATCGATGTACAAGTGCTAGGCGTATATCTTTATTGCATACTGTTTGTATATTTTTGATGCAAATGCCAATAAAACACAGTTAAACCTAAAAAGAAACGCTAATCCGACGCTAAACCTTTGAGAATCTGGGCCCACGTTTCCTAAATTATTTTTTTCTCCATATTTTACTCTGGAGGACATTTTGTTTGCTCGATTCACTATTACATTTCTTTAGCGCATTGAAGCATTAGGGCATACATTTGCGCTATAAAAATACCTGTTTACTCACTCACTACACAACTAGCAAACTTGAAGCAAATGCATTTACCATTTTTTTCACCAGTGCAATGTTTCTCAAATATGTTCCTGGGAGTGAATAAAGCATTGTGAGAAACCCCGAAAATGGGGACCACAATAATACATAACAACAGCAGAAACTTTCTTATTTCATTTCCAAACACACGCCCATGAACCTCTGTGACCTCTCGTGTGTTGGCGTCCTTCCAAGGAAGACGCATTGCACAAGCACGAGGTACCACGCCTGCACTTTGAAATGCTCTCTATAGGTTCTTAAGTCAGTAATTATAGCGCTACCTGCTGCAGTAGCACCTATAAATTACATCTTCAGATGACGAAGTGCCATCTGAGGACACGAGGCACTTTCCTTGCCTCAGATAGCTCTATCTAGTGTTTTACAAGAGCTGGCTGAGATTTCAAAGAACAGCTTGTGCTAACAGAGCAGTCTTTCAAATCAAACTTTTTTCTTCGCTGCCTGTGACATTAATAACTAGGTTCTGTAATTATAGATCACTGGGCTAGGAAAGTGGGTGTAAAGACATAAACTGCGGCTTGTGAATGTTACAAATTATTTTCAATTTTCACATTCATTCTTTTATTGCCTTCTTCATAGTATCTGTTAATTTTTTAATACATATGTCATGTCGAAGGTTGGCAGCACTAGAAGCTCGAGTAGCAATAAATGCGATTTATGCATCCAATCCAAGCAGTTGCAATATTACCAAACCCCCTCCTCAATGTGTCTCCATGATCGCCAGGACAGGGGAAAGTATGATGTGAGAGAGATGGAACATCCATACAGGGTCGGTCATGATGGGAGAGAGATGGAACATCCATCCAGGGTCGGTCATGATGAGAGAAAGAGAGATGGTACATCCAGGGCTGGTCATGATGGAATGAGATGGTACATCCAGGCCCGGTCACGATGAGAGAGAGATGGTACATCCAGAGTCAGTCATGATGGAAGAGAGATGGTACATCCATCCAGGGTCAGTCATGATGAGAGAGAGAGAGAGATGGTACATGCATCCAGAGTCAGTCATGATGGAAGAGAGATGGTACATCTAGGCCCGATCATGATGGAAGGGAGATAGACATCCATCCAGGGCTGGTCCTGATGAGAGAGAGAGATGGTACATCCAGAATCGGTCAGGATGGAAGAGAGATGTTACATCCATCCAGGGGCTGTCAGAAAAATGATACATCCAGAGTTAATAATGATGAGAGAGAGATGGTTCTTCCGTCCAGGGCCTGTCATGATGAGAGGGAGATGTTACATCCAGAGCTGGTCATGATGAGAGAGAGAGAGATGGTACATTGAGAATCAGTCAGGATGGAAATTAGATGGTACATCCAGGCCCGATCATGATGGAAGATAGAATGTACATCCAGGGCCTGTTATGATGGAAGAGAGATGGTACATCCAGGACCTGTCATGATGGGAGAGAGATAATACATCCATCCAGGGTCAGTCACAATGGGAGAGAGATGGTACATCCTGGACCTGTCATGATGGGAGAGAGATGGTGAGTCCATCCAGAGTCAGTCATGATGTGAGAGATGGTACATCCATCCAGAGTCGTTCATGATGGGAGAGAGAGATGGTACATTCAGAGTCAGTCATGATGAGAGAGAGATGGTACATCCAGGGCGTGTCCTGATGGGAGAGAGATGATGACATCCATCCAGTGTCAGTCAGGATGGGAGAGTGATGCTCATGATGGAAGAGAGATGGAACATCCATCCAGAGTCAGTCACGATGGAAAAGAGATGGCACATCCAGGGTCACTCAGGATGAGAGAGAGTTGATACTTTCTGGGCATGTCATGATGGGAGAGAGGTTGTACATCAATCCAGCGTCAGTCATGATGGGAGAGATGGTACATCCATCCAGAGTTGGTCATGATGGGAGAGAGATGGTACATCCAGAATCGGTCATGATTGGAGAGAGATGGTGCATCCATTCAGTGTCAGTCACGATGTGAGAGATATGTTACATCCAGAGTCAGTCATGATGGGAGAGAGATGGTACATCCAGAGTCAGTCATGATGGGAGAGAGATGGTACATCTAGGCCCAATCATGATGGAAGAGAGATAGACATCCATCCAGGGTCGGTCATGATGAGAGAGAGAGAGGGTACATCCAGGGCTGGTCATGATGGAAGAGTGATGGTACATTCATCCAGGGTCTGTCATGATGGGAGAGAGAGGGTACATCCATCCATGGTCGGTCATGATGGGAGTGAAATGGTACATCCAGATTTGGTCATGAGGGGAGAGAGATGGTACATCCAGAGTCAGTCATGATGAGAGGAAGATGGTACATCCATCCAGGGCCTGTCATGATGGGAGAGAGATAGTACATTCAGAGTCAGTCATGATGAGAGAGAGATGGCACATCCTGGACCTGTCATGATGGTAGAGGGATGGTACATCCATCCAGCGTCAATCATGATGGGAGAGATGGTACATCCATCCAGAGGCGGTCATCATGAGAGAGAGATGGTACATCCATCCAAGGTCAGTCATGATGGGAGACAGATGGTACATCCATCCAGAGTCGGTCATGATGAGAGAGAGATGGTACATTCATCCAGAGTTGGTCATGATGAGAGAGAGATGGTACATCCATCCAGAGTCGGTCATGATGGTTGAGAGATGGTACATCCATCCAGGGTCAGTCATGATGGGAGACAGATGGTACATCCAGAGTAAGTCATGATGAGAGGAAGATGGTACATCCATCCAGGGCCTGTCATGATGGGAGAGAGATAGTACATTCAGAGTCAGTCATGATGAGAGAGAGATGGTACATCCTGGACCTGTCATGATGGGAGAGGGATGGTACATACATCCAGAGTCAATCATGATGGGAGAGATGGTACATCCATCCAGAGTCGGTCATGATGAGAGAGAGATGGTACATCCATCCAGAGTCGGTCATGATGAGAGAGAGATGGTACATCCATCCAGGGTCTGTCATGATGGTAGAGAGATGGTACATCCATCCAGGGTCATTCATGATGGGAGACAGATGGTACATCCTGGACCGGTCATGATGGGAGAGGGATGTTACATCCATCCAGCGTCAATCATGATGGGAGAGATGGTACATCCATCCAAAGTCGGTCATGATGAGAGAGAGATGGTACATCCATCCAGAGTCGGTCATGATCGTAGAGAGATGGTACATCCATCCAGAGTCGGTCATGATGAGAGAGAGATGGTACATCCATCAAGAGTCGGTCATGATGGTAGAGAGATGGTACATCCATCCAGGGTCAGTCATGATGGGAGACAGATGGTACATCCAGAGTCGGTTGGATTTTTTCAGCTGTTTTCTATTTAAAGTGACTTAATTTGAGCCGGTGATTGCAGGAGGGGCCCACTGGCACTGATTTTTGGGGACCGGCACTTATTTTCCCTGACTTTTACCCAAACAAGAGAGAGAAAACACAAAACGGGACACTGGGAGGAACAGAAAGATAGGAAAAAAGAGGTAAAGGGAGAAAGCAGGCATGAAAGAAGAACCCGTAGGAGTGTCATGAAGAGGTAGAGTGTCTGATGATTGAATAAAAAAGCACAAGGTAGAAGCAGGATTACGCAGTATTCAGCATGCCAACGTTTAGTAGCGCTGGGCGTGGACTTCTGAGCAAATCTCTGGGCCCCGGTACCTATTCTTTTACAAATTAAGCACTGTTCCCCTTGAAAACTAGAGGTGTGTGAAATTTGTAAATGCGGCCACACTCCTCTGCTGGCTCATTTCTGCCCCAATTACAAGATGCACGGTACAGGGGCGCAGGGAGCATGAGAAGGAACCACTAACTCTCGAAAGTAATGACACAGTACAATTGCAAGTACTATGCCAAGAATGGGGAATAACTATGCACCCATGGAATCTTCGGGCCCAGCTCTGCATGGTGATTCAGAATTACAGGGACAGTTCTGCCCCCGTTTATGACCTGCTCGTGGCAATTTGTGGGGAGCATGGGGGTAGGGCTAGAGTGTGTCAGGCACTGTCATCCTTTTGGTGGGGTTGGGTGGGTGCCAGGCTGTGCTTGTGCCTAAGCCCCTACCCAGCTCCACATACAATTTCACTGGCCAGCTATTCCATCCAGGGTAATAAGGGTGCTTATTACATCCAGTGTAATCAGTGTGAATATTACGTCCAGTGTAATCAGGGTGCTTATTACGTCCAGTGTAATCAGGTTTCTTATTACATCCAGCGTAATCATGGTGCTTATTACACCCAGTGTAATCAGGGTGCTTATTCCACCCAGTGTAATCAGGGTGCTTATTCCACCCAGTGTAATCAGGGTGGTTATTCCATCCAGTGTAATCAGGTTTCTTATTCCATCCAGTGTAATCAGGGTGCTGGAACACTGAGTCAGTTTTGATCAGCTAGAGCGGTAGCCCACCCAGGTATACTGATCCGGCTGACGTGATCTGCCCCATAGGGCTGGATGGAGGGGTATCTAGGTGCTACACCGATAGGAAATGTTGCCACCGAGTGAACTGCAGATGGGCTCTCGCTTTTTTCATTGAGATGAAGTTAAAGGACCTGTATTTGACCCCGAAGGAACGGAGCATCGTTACCAGTGAATATCTGTGTTTGAATAAATGAATATTAGTTCTCACTCAAAGCTCCACCGTGTCCATGGATTAAACTCTGGGTTAGGGGAGTAAAACCCACATAAACTAGCGAAGAGTTGTGCCCTATCAGTGCCAGCTGCCTGCTTTGGAACTGGGGAGCCTTCCAGTCCCAGCGTCTGCTCCACAACCTGTGATTCTTGGTAAATTACTTAATCTGCCAGTGTCTAAAATGAAATAAAAACTGACATTGTGTAATCTGATCCGGTGCTCATGGAAAGCGCTCTAGTACCCCAGGACCACGTTTGCGCTATACAAAATAAAAACTAAGGGGCAGATTTACAAGAAAGTGACGCATTTGTACAGATGCGTCACTTTCCCTGCGCCACCCTTAGAAACCCTTGCGCCACCATAGATGCGCCGTATTTACAATACGGCGCACTATGGCGCAAGGATTGACAGATGAATCAGAAATTCTGACGCATCTGTTGGCGGAAAAGTCACGCATTGCTGGAGTCGTGTCGCAAGCACGACGCAACTCCAGCAATGCGTGTTGAGGCATATTCCCACTACACTGCGTCACTACTTACGCCTGCTTCAAGCAGGCGTAAGGTTTTGACGCAGTGGCGTCCTAAAAGTGGCGCAGTGAAATCTTGTAGATTTCACTGCGTCACTTTTACGAGGCCTTCCTGCGTGGGAACGCCCACCCTGCATACATTATACCTGACGCAGGTATAATGTGACGCAGGGCTTTACAACGTGACGCATCTCCCTAGATGCGTCACGTTGTAAATAGGCCGCATT
The DNA here is from genome assembly GCA_963921515.1 of Calotriton arnoldi. NCBI lineage: Eukaryota > Metazoa > Chordata > Amphibia > Caudata > Salamandridae > Calotriton > Calotriton arnoldi. The sequence continues at coordinate 2,029,608 of CAWUFW010001223.1, forward strand.
TTTTGCGCCGCCGTTGTGTCAAAAAAAGTGACGCAATGGCGGCGCAAGAAGGCGCAAGGGGCTTGTAAATCTGCCCCTATATATGGAAAAGAACAGAAACGCTCCTGCCTTTTCAATGCACATTGTTCCATTGTTTTCAATGAAGCAAACCATGAAACTCAACTCTGTCCTCACGCTGAAGAATCATATCACCTTTGCCACAAGGGGTGAGAATGAGATAGAGACGCTGGGCATACCTACCCGCACCCCCTGCTGATGTTTCTAAAACCTGACATGTACTTTCAGTCTCTTTTGACTCAGAACATGGAGCGTCAGAAGGAACAATTTGGCATACATATGTTTTAGGAATACAAACTAGGAAACACAAAGCCCATATGGATAGGACTCCCTTAAAGTCTACTTCTTACTGAGCTCAAAACCATGTCCACCCTCAGGAGGCAACTGAACTTCCTTAACATGAGTAACAATCACATATGGTATTTGCATCATGTAGAAACGCAAGAAGTATGGTGCAAAGCACTATATAAACAAAGTATTATAGTCATTAATATTAAAACTATTCTGTTGTTTTGTTTAGAGGAGTGAGTGACTCTGACGGAAGGCCGCATGGATGTTGAGAGCCTTCCTAAAGCTCGGCAACCGAGGATTTTATCCCTGACACCTTAGACTTCATCAGTTCTATCTCACTGGGATCAGAATAGAGAATCATTACCCTATCAGCTCTAAATACCCCTCATTGACTCTACACCAGTCGTGCCCCACCTGTCGACTGATCATTCAGAATCAGTGACACTCATCTTACCCTCCGTGCTACATGGGCTACTGACGGCTCATCTCAGATTCTGTAATCCCACAGTCTGTCCTGTGTCCCTTCCATCTGAAGCCAGAGAGGCAGACTGGGCTACTTCGGATATTAGTATGGGGGCCTCAGGGCTGCCTCATAAATAGCTTGAAGAGGGTTTTACAGCACACCAGCTACGTCTTCCATATTACGTGGCCAGTGATGACACAACTAGATTTTAATACACACACACAAACACACACATATATATTTAAACAAAATTAATTTACATTGAGTGTATTAAAATAGCCAACACGTTTCGGCTTTATAGCTTTCCACTGGACCATAGAGTCTCATGATCAGCCTCCCTTCTTAAAGTGCACTAGTGCAATTGTCCCTTTTTACTGTCATTAAATTAGATAGAATGCTGATATCAATTAGATCTTTTCTTCTCCTTCCTACAACTAATTCTACTTGCAGGTTTCTGTAGTGTGGGCAAGGTCGAACTCACCTAATGGGCAATCTGGCAGTACCCCTGGGCTGGTCTGCCAGGTCAGTGTGTGAGCTGTTTTATCTCAATTTGTGGGTTTGTTTTGTGGTCTGGTGAGCCGGCTTTTACAGTTGAGTTCTCAGATATTACCACAAACATTGACTGCAGCAAGCACAAATCCATACAGATGTCAATCCCTTACAAAGCACTTATACAGCGTGTCTTTACAAGTTCAAAACTGCCCCACTTCACAAATGTGGGCCATTTTCTTAGCTATCTGAGATGCTAACGAGGGACATTTTCTTTTTGCCAGACCTATTTTGTGTCTCTGTCCGACCCGGAATTGGGACTGTATAAGCAATATTGTTGTGACATTGACGATGGCAAACCGGAAGCACTTCCCCCCAATTATAGAGGAATAGGCAGTCTCGTGCAGTGGCAGCTGCTAGGGAACAGTGGTGGGGGGAGAGGGGGAGTAGAAAAAGAACAGATGACTTCCCTGCAGAATGCCGGCCGCCGCCTCTTCTCCATCCTTCTGTCCATGACGCACAAAAGCTGAGCAGGAAGCACACAGGGTCCCAGGCTCCCCTAGCCAATCACGACGCTACTGTCACAAGCATGACAGCAGCATCGTGATTGGTCAGAGCACTGTGGTTTGGCGCTCAGATGGGGTACTAACAGCCTGTGCATGTTCTCCACCCAGGCTGTGCAATACAGCCAAGTGGAGAACATGCTAAGTGCGCATGATGGCTTGTCCGGCCCAAGAAGGCCAGCCAAACAGTCATGCGCGCTTAAGTGCACCAACCACTCCCCCCTGCTGGCTGTCACGACAGCCCAGCCCTGCCCCGCCCTGTAAAACTGCCTCAGTGCAGAAAAATAAAATGATAATAACATTGTTATTATATATTTTTTTCCTTTTTGCACTGCTCATAGAGCAGTGAGGTGGTGCTCCTCCACCTTAGCGGTGGAGCCGCCACTGATCTCGTGTTCTCCTGCGATATCCGGTCTAATAAAGATAAGAAACCATCAAAATCAAAAATGCCTCATCCATACTATCTAAAACCATAACATCTAAAACAATAAAATAATCTCTTTAATTTATAAAAAAAAATGCATGTGGGCAAAAATAAAAGAATATTCTCAGAAAAAATTAAAAAGTGAACTGTCTGTTTTTTCACACTATAATTGGGAAGAAGGCAAGGGGAGGAAAGACACTCCATCTACCGCCAGAGCAAAATAATAATTGAAGAAAGGAGCAGGTCAGCTCTTTGGAAACAACACAGAGAAAAACATGGAAGGGGCACAAGGAAAGGGTTGTTCGGTTAAAGAGGGTGGATTGTAAAAGAAAAGAAAATATCCCCTCTAAAACAACGAGAAAACTCGCACACATTCGACATATACAGTTAAATATTTTTGGTTACGTGCTATTGATTTTGTATGTTTAAATGTAAAACAAAAGTCACCGATGTATGTTTTTGTTTGACAGGTGCTTTTTGATCAATGACTGTTCATAGTTTGCAGCGCTCTGCCTTCCAGGTCGGACAGAGAGGTGAGTGCGGGGTGCACACATCACTGTGTTAGACAAAACACACTGAGCCCTGGGGGCTTAAATATCTTCTGCAAATGCCAGGCGCTCCTGCTGCACCACTGAATAACACCACCGTGACAAACCGGAGGGATGAAAAGCTGCGTTGGCCCTGCCAGGATGTGAACACACGCCTATTTAGGCCACATACCGATGCCAGCAGTTTGAGCTTAGCTCACTGAGCCATTGTCATCGACCAAATGAATCATTATATTTTATAATAAAAACGAGGAGGTTAAATGTTGTTTCTTTCAGTGTCTACAGATCTTAATTGACAAAACTCAAATATTACTGCACTCACATTGAAACAGATTTTTCATTCTTCAGATAACGAGTGGGACTGTGAGTGTGAACACAAGAGCCAGTTCTGGACTGCAGTGTTCCTTAATTAGGTGGATACAGGTGAGGTTTTGTGTGTACCGTTAGCGCCACCTGCTGATACAAAAGTAACTTTGCAATCTGAAGTAGCACAAACAAGCGTTATAGTAAAGTTTGCACATTTTTAACGCGTGAGACCTCGCTAGGCTTTCTACAAAAACAGCAATGCATCCTTAACTTTTCTTACACTAAGATTCAAAAATGACATTTTTAAAAACTTGCTGGAAAGTCTGTGTCCCGCCAATGGAGAAATAAAGTGTGTGCTGTATTTGCTCAAAGTTTTCCTAGAAGCACACGCTGCATTTTTTTTTTTTGTTCTATCTTGTTTGGTTTACTTGAAAATATTTTCAACCCCATAGACTAAAATGAAAAGTATTATTTATTCCAAAATTAAACGTTCTAAGAAACGAGTAGAAGCTTTCAAGTTCTAAAATGCATTTAAAGCAGGGGAACAACACGCCTAACGATAATGCTTCGACAAAGACACCAACGCGTGTACTTTATTTTCACATTAAAATGCACCTTTTTCTCACTGGAATGGCTAAAAATCTCACATGAGGCCATAAACACGAAAAAGCATCACCACAGCAATATTTTAAAAATATGCATGAGAAACTACTCAAATTTAAATGCTTGGGAGGTTGGCCCCATAGGTCATCCATCTCTACCAAGAACACCCATCTTTCACAAATCTGTCTACAATAAAGAACAACGTGTTCACTGTACACTGGTCACTTATGCCTTTTCGACCAATTTATTATATAAACAATTCATTTTCCTAGAGCAAATTGGGAGCATACAATTAGAACAGCTAATTCGAATGACAGTGGTAACTAATAAAGCAGCTGTATGTCACTACCTCGGTGAAGCTACATTAGTGTAACTATCCGGTTTGCCACTTCATCGAATACTACAGTTTGCAAATAATTTGCAAGTGCCTCGAAACACTAGATCAATTTTTTCAAACATAAATGGGCTTAATGAATCTCGTCACAGGTGTAAATGAAAAATGTCAACCGTATATTTAAATGGGAAAAACATTTCCAGACAAAACCCAAAATATACGACAGCACTCTTTCAAGTGGAGACAAAACCTGCTCTCGGGATGAACAATGCACAGATGAAGCCACGCACAAATCACTATTGGCACCTACTTTTTGTGATGAAACGGTAAGACAACTTTAATATAACAAAAGAGATACTTTAAATTAAAATAATTTACAACTGAAATTCGATGACCTACACATCCTAATTAAACTTCTACATTTTTCTTTACAAGATAAATTCCAGGAGAAGGAAACAGAAATGACAGAGAAAAAACGACGAAGACTACAGCATCCAAATATTAAATACAGAATGCAGATGTCAAAGAAAATCTTCACAAAATAAATTACATTCAACAGGATAATTTAACGTCTAACTGTACATTCAAGAACCCAAACCTATTCGGTTTTAACACAAAATTAACATGAACCTTTTTAGTCATTATTTTTCATTACGGATTAAACAAGTAACAATAAATTGTCAGCAATATACATCCATTTGGGAAGAATAAAACTATCCTTGCCCCATCCGACTATATTTGCTATAAAGAAAGTCATCTAGAAAAAATAACACCACTGAAATGTATGCAATCCCATCAAACAGCTGCGCAAGTGGCAGGATTTAAGAATCATAAACATATTGTCAAAAGAAAACAACATAAAAATAAAACCTACCCTCGACAGAGAACACAATTTTCTGAGATAAGTGTTCCCGAAGAATTACGAAAAAAACCATTAATGACCATTTCCTCTTTTACAATAGAAAAAAACACTGAAAAACAATCCCATTCTGTGCTTCAGAAAAACAAATCAAATCCAATAGCACGGAATGGAAAAGTCAGATCACAAATGGCTTTTTAAGACTTTTCCACCGCTTTTCACCAAAATGTGTAGCATCTGTGGAATTATAAAAGACACTATCATACCCCTTTATCCTTGCATGTCTGGAAAAAATACAAATCAAAATATTGATTTTAAATTTTGAATGATTAACACCAATAAATAGTGCATTGCTTAGCAATGTAACACTTCAGAGCTTGACGAAGCTCTGATAATAAATAAATAAACACAAATTCAAAGGCACTTTTCCACTTCTCAGATATAATGTAGTATAAATGCAGAGTACTCCCATTAAAGAATACACAGTGAGCAGTGAGTTTTATGTATGCATGGATGTATGTCTGTGGTATTTCTATAGTGTAAACTCACCCAAAAGGCAGAGGCAAACGTAGCCAAAAGGCAGAGGCAAAGGAAGTCCAAAATAACCCACCAGCCCTGGCCTTGTACTGCCTGATTTTTCATTAGCTCACTATCTGTAACAAGCACAAAATGAGTATTATGTACAAAATAAAGAGAACCTACAACATTTTCTAAGTTACTTTGAGGACTATTAGATAGAGTGGCATTGAAGGTCTCGATGTAGAAGAGATCTAAGAAACAAATCTCTTGCAGCAATTGCTACACCAGCTGTAATCAGCAACAGGCAAAATGATTCTGTCAAAGAGTTGCACCATTCATTCAGTGTAATTCATGGAAAAAGTAACTCTTTGATATGCCGTCCCTTAGGATCCCTTAAAATTAAGCAGTGCTTCATTTAAAAAAAATAATAATAATAGGTGCCATTCCCCAAAATGTTTATGAGACTAAACGAGGAGGGTTTATTCGCCAGTGGGCAGGTTTTTCCTTCCTGACTGCAGCTGCAACTCCACCTCTGCTGGTGCCCCCGATCCCCTCTGATATCTTCCGTCAGCTCCACAATCAGCCTGTCCGAGAAGCAGTATGCTCACAGTGCACGAGTGTGAACAGAAGTCTTTCTTTCATTTTCATTGAATAGTTAAGGATCACTGTATTGCTAGTCCTTCGTCTGTTTCAGTGACCTTAGTGGACACGAAAGAGGTTTTGTTCTGCTTTCTTCTGTTGCTATGAGTTAAGGCAGCAGCAGAATGAGGCTGGGATGGTGAGGCAGGAGGCAAATAATCTTGGTCCACTAAAATAAGTTTTGGTGGTGCCCACCGGCAACCACCAGCAGAAATTAAGTACTGAGTCATACTAAAAAACTTAGACAATCCAAATAATGTCAGTTATTTCTACATCAGAAACATTCCAAGAAGAAATAAGTAAACAAAATACAAGCAGAGCAAAATATCGCAAATCCTAGTGTCTCATCTTTAGATTTCATAGACATGGTTGTGATTTCTCCAACATTGTACACCAGAATCACAAATACCTTTTACGAAAGCAATGACAATCTCAACTAATCTCACAAAAAATAAATCATTTTCTTAAAAATCTTCCCAGAATACCATAACAAACTTGAAAAGTGATACATAGGCAAATTAAACCCCTTGAGCCAAAACTTTTAAAAAATAGTTTGCATTTTTAAAACAAAACATGGAAATGTCAACCGCAGAAAACTACTTTCTAATAGCGCCAATAAGAAACATCCACGAAACCAGAAATTAAAATACATGTTAAAATAAGGTAAGAACACAACATGCAAGTTCCTAAAAGTAGAGCTGCTTCGACCTGCAAACCCTAACAAATAATGTCAACCATCTTAAAATGGATAAACAGTTAAAAAAAGAGAACTTTACTTAAAAATAAGAAAACCAAAGGATTTTCTACTTAGCTTCCAACACATTCAGTTCATGAACACCAATAGAAAAAACAAAATCATTGTTTGCCCTCCCATAAAGGAAGAGAAAGATGGTACTGCAATAAAACAAATATGGTAAGAATGTCAAAAAGGATGTTTATTTAGACAATTTGGCCTTCAAACAATATCATATACATTCCATTATTATAGCCATTAATGCAAACAGTTAAAAATTTTAACGAGTTAATTCATCAATTAATACAAATAGTTAAAAACGTCGATAAATGAATCCCATATATAAAAATTTATAAAAATCAGTAACCCCTCAAGAAAACCCTATTTCTTTTCCTACATTAAAAATCTATATGCCCATGTAAACCTTTTTAGCAGCAATCATCAACGTCCCTTTGGCACATGCTATTTCTAAAAACGGCATTTTAGTTACAAGTTCCATAGCTTGGGGACGATTTCTAATCCCATATTTTAAAAAAGATTGGGCGTATAAACGTTTTCCGCGCGATCAGTACTTTATAGCAATCCAATAAAATGTGTAATATATCGTATTTAGTGCTTAAACCACATGTACATTTTCCCTCATGATCAATCACGGCTGTTCTTACCTTTTCATTAGCATAACAAGGTTAATTCCAATTCTTAACACTTCTGTTCTTAGGCAGCTAACTGGTAGTGTGTCAACATACGGGTATCCTACTTCCTTTTTCCATGCACCAGTCATGAAGTGAACACATTTTTCCCCTCAAAGTACTGTTTTTCGTAGTCTTGGGATAATGCCCCGCCTATAGCCCTAAGCTCCCTCTTTGTAGGCTCAATTTGTAATTCTTGCATTCGCAGCTTAATTCTCATCTCCCTGCAGACTGTTGCCATGGTTTTCTTAACTTCCTTGGCCCTTTTAATTCACTATGCTGTATTTCTTTTTTACACCACAAGGGGATCTTTTGCTCTTCCCCCGAGCTTAGGCGCATCCAGAATCTTATCAACGCCATCCAGGCCATTATATTCAATGATACCAGTTCCATCTCTATTCTTATAGCCTGGATCATGGATGATCTAGGTAATGACAGTAAGTATTTTAGGCATTTACCCTCTTCCATATTCCATCAGTTTTTTCCACTTGGATATAACAGTTCACTTCCATATTGGAATTGCGGTGGGATCATGGCTACAAATGCTTTCAGCACAGTTCTAGCTGACGTCTCCCCATCGTCCTTTATTGAATTTCTTCAGGCCACTGACTGAGGTAAGAGCTCTTCCTCTCAGTGATTCCAGATGGACGCCCCATTTTAGTGACTTTTCAAACCAGACCCCTAAGTACTTATATTCCTTTACTGTCTCCAGTTTAGTGTTTTATTACCAAAGCACAGTACTTTTGTTTTTTTCCATATTCACTACCAATTTTTTGTGTTTGCAGTATTCCCTAAATCTGTCCAACTTTCTTTGTAGGCCTATCTCTGTCTGGTCTACAATTACAAAGTCATCTGCATAAAGGAGGCAAGCAACATGCTTGCCGTCCATTTTGGGGCTGTCACCTTTGGTTTCACCCAAGATTGATGGCAGATCAGCTATAAATAAAGAAAAGAGCAACGGAGCCAGGACACACCTCTGTCTTAGTCCATTTTCAATTAATATTTTCTCTATCTGGGTTCCCTCGGTGTCCAAAATAACTTGCACCCAGTTATAGCTATGCAGCTCCTGGATTATAGCGAGGGGATACTTTGGGATGTCCCACCTTGATAAAGTCTCTCATAGACTTTTGATGTCCACCAGATCAAAGGCCGCCTGGAAGTCGATGAAACAGCAGTATAGACCGCCCTTCAATTCCACCTATTTCAGCGCGATGCACCAGAGGGCAAAACAGTGATCAATGGTAGAGTGCCCTTCCTTAAAGCCCCCATGCTCTGGGGCACAATATGGTTTACTTCTGCCCAGTCTTTTAATTGTTCCAATAACATTTTTGAAAATACATTTTCCCCTACATCCAACAAATTTATTACCGTATAATTACTAGGGGCATTTACATCTCCCAGTTTGCGGATGGGTCTAATAATTGCCCCTCTCCAGCTTTCTGGTATCTGTCCCATCTCAAGTATATCCATAAACATTTGGGAAAAGAATTCTGCCCACCAATCTGATCAGATCTTTATAATTACTGCTGGCAGATTATCTGGTCCCGCTGTCCTAGTTAAAGTTAAGTTTGCTATAATGCGTCTAATTTTGCTTGTCGTAAATAGAGCACTGCTATCTTAATTTTTATCATTCCAAGCATTGACCCTTCTAGCTGCAGGTCTCCCCTTACCCCATATATTTCTTCCAGATACTTCTCCCAGGCCTCTTCTGGCACCACACAATTCATTGTCCCCTGTGTCCTGCCAGTGCCATCTTGGACTAATTTCCAAAACTTTTTTGAGTTTTTAGTTTCTATTTCTTCCAAGAAGATTACCCCAACATTACTCCTGGTGGTTTCTTTTTTGATCTCTAATTAACTTTTTATATTGTTTCTTTAACTTCTGGAGGCTGTTAAAATTGCTTAATTCATATCTTAACTTAAGGCTTCTTTCCCCTTTTCTGATCTGTGATTTTAGTTTCCGACATTCAGTGTTAAACTAATCCTTTTCTTTAATCTGGGCTCACTGGTTCCTATTTCCGCCATTTTTTTCCATTTTACTTCAACTCTTAAACACTGTACAACCTGTCTAATAATTTTTTCATACCACCCTAGATTTTTACTAGGGGCGCAACTTAGCCTTTGACTCTGTTGGAATATGGATAGTTTTTCCATACATTCTTAAGACATTAAAGTAGTGAGGCGTCTCGAGTAATCCATTTGAACAGGGAGCAATTTTTCTCTTTGTCTCTTTCACCCCCTTCTAATTCAAGTTTAGGGGGAAATGATCACTTCCCTCTACTCGGGGCAGCTCAAAATTTCTTACTATGCCAAAGTTCCAAGCATGCCTATAGATATAATCTATTGGACAGGATTGCTGTCCCCTATTAAATGTTTGCCTGGCCTGGCCTCTATCCTTCCGTTCAAACCGACTAGCCCCTTAGACCCCAAATATTTCTCTAAGGCCAAATCTTGTGCTGTCAGTACAACATTGGGGAAGCTGGCATCGTTTATCTTATATGCACTCAATATCTTTTTCTTCCATAAGTCGAGTCGACCCTTCGTAGGTCCAATTTATGTTTGAAATCCTCCAACAGAATAAACGGCTCACCGAGACGTGGTTCACTGAGTCCCTCTGTATCTTCCTTGAATTTGTCTAATTCGGCCCTATATCCTTCCCCCCCACCACCTGCATATACACATTAACTATAGACATGCAGTCTAATTTTTGCCCCAGGTCCAGGAGTTGCTCTCTACAGGCCACCAACCAGCTACATTTTACTTTCAGCTGCACTACCTTTTCTGCTGTTTTGGTGGACACCAGGATTATTTGACTGCCAGACGGGTGCCCCTGTTGGCTCTTCTTAGCCGATCTAATTATCTGGACAAACCCATCGATCCTAGGGGTTTCGTCACACAGCCACGTTTCCTGTAAACAGACAATCTTATACAATCCAATATATTTCCTGAAGCTTTCTGATTTTGACATTCTCCTATAACCATTAATATTCCACGTTAATACCCCGAGGCTGTGTGACGTCCCAGTGTCCTGGTCTATCTCACTCAACCACCCATCTTCTACATAGTCAGGCGGTGCAATATATCTATTTCCTAAACTCGGCCCGCCCCTTTGCTTAGCCCTGTCATTTTGTCCCACTGTGATTTCCAGACTTTCCTTCTCTCTATGCTCCCGTTCTATTAACCTAACCTGCCTAGGACCCAGCCTGGCATACTGGTGAAGGAATGGTTTTGAGTAGTTGCTATTTTTTGCATTTCAGCTTCCGGAACTAGTCTGATCCCTTCTTTCAGCATCTGCTGATCTGCCTTCAATATTACCAATTTCACCATATTACAAAAAAGTTGTACTTTTGTTACTTCATTCCCTTTATTGTTTTCCGTGAAGCCCACGTGTTTAAGGTCACGTGTCCCTATATCCCTCAGACTTTCGCATTTGGAGAATGAGAAAAGTCATGGGACCGATTTATCGGTTGTATTTTTCTAACTTTCTTGCGTCCTTTTCCATGCTGCGATGGTTCAAAGTATAGCCACAGATTACTCCCATCGCCGCTTCCTATTTCTGTTTCTTGGGACATCCACCAACTCTCTCTTCTTCCCCTCTTTCTACTTCCCCTCCGATCTCTCCCCCCCTCTTCCATTCGAGTTATAGTCTTCTCTTTAATTATTTCGCTCAATAGCATTTCTCATACATTGAATATGTGGGCTACTTTCCCCTTTTACTATATCTTGTTCTCTCTGCATTTTGAGTTCCCCTCATTTTAGTAGTCATTGGGTTAATCGCGACTTCCAGCTTGTTCTTTTTTATTTTTACCGGGCACTTAATTCTTTTATCCATCCCCCCACATTTCCGTTTCAGCTGTTTCTCCTTCTCCACCCTGTTTAACCCTTTTCTCCTTCCCCCTATCATCATTCTTCTTATCCGGGGGATATATTGCCTGTATCTAGTTGACTCTCCATGTTTTTTTACAATCATTGTGTGTCTAGATATATATATACATTTTGCGGTATTGACTGCAATGACCCTTCCTCTACTTCCTAATGTCCTGCGGATCCAATTGATGATGTCACTTCTTCCACAGGCTTTATTATTGATGGCATATGGGCCTAAATTTGTTTTAGTTCCCCCACTATAATGTGTCGCTGGTCCTTTTGTGCTTTTAGGACATCATTATTCAGCATTGATACCTCCAATAAACCTTGCAAAGTTTTTTGTAATATCATCATTATGTCCCGCATGGAGGCAGATGCGGTTGCCGAAATCTCAAGATTTATGATGGAGTTTTGTACTGATTCTTCGTTTCCTTTAGTTGGGGGCTGTTCCGTTCCTTCCTTCTGCAACTCTTTTGGGTTACTGGATATCGCGCTTTGGTACTCCCTTTCTCCTCCCTTTCCTTGTGGATATCTATTATTCAAGGAGATTTGAATCTGAGGTGATGACGACAATCTTGGCTCCAAGAGTGACTCATTATGTCTTAATATTTCATGGTGGTGGTCTAGGGAGGGTAACTGTACCACAGAAGGAAGCTGGCTGACATTCTCACCCAGGGCTGATTGCCCTTCATCGCATAACGGGGATTCTGACAATAGTTGTTTTCTTTTAAAATGTTTCCCTACAAAGTCCTTAATCAATTTAGTAACTGAAGCGCCCCCTTGCCCAGCTCTCACTGGGATATTATTTGTAAGTTACTTCTTAAGGTGTCCCCACTTTCTCTTTTTTTTCACTTCTCCATTGTCCCCTACTTTCTCCTCCAAGTTCTTATCTCTCCCAGATATCGTGTTCTTCATTATATCACAGCTGTTCAGTCTCTCACGTGATTTGCCTTTCCCTGGTGCCATCTACTGGTCTGAAGTCGAGCTTCTTTTTTACCGGGCACCCATGCTTCCCTTCTGGTTGTACAGCCACTGGTCTCCACTTTGGCTTTACCCCTTCGGTATTACTCAGTTTTTTGATAAAATTTTAGGTTTGAGTAAATGAATAATCCTTTTAATTCTCCCAGGAGGCCCACTTTCACCTGGTACCCTCAATCACTAAGCTCTGCCCTCTATTGTCTCCGGTTGCTGTGCCTCGAACCTCGTTTTCTATCTCCTGACTCCTTTCAGTCCACTTTTGTTAGCTATTTTTCACCCGCTTTTGAACGATTTACTTCGGGGGTGGCTTCTGGGGTGGTTCTTGACTTGTTTCCAGATGGTCCCTGGCTCAGGGTGTGTCCTGCTGCACACCTTACACCCCATGGCAGTGATGGCACTCTGCGGGGGCCTATGCAGTCACCCACACTAGCCAGCCACTGCCTTTAGCCACTCCGATTAACCCCTACCACTTATTACCTTTTATTTGATTTTTATTTGCTGGGTCTCTGCCCATAGCCACCGGGAATTAATGACGAGTAATGCCCCCAACCCCCCTGCTGAGGTGAAGCACCCCCTTACTCCTCACTCCCCGTTTCACGCCAATTTAATACCTTCTCGCTCCTCCTCGATTGATTGCTGCACACCATCGGTCTGGAGCGGGTGCACGAGTGCGAGTACTGCTCGGCTCGCAATTCCCACGGCGTTCGGTTTGTCCACCGGCACAGCGACGCCAGAGGGCAAAGTGGCCACTACTGTGCCATCTAGTGCGATGTTGATTCCTAACCCAGATGAGAATCAGAAGAGTTGCCCTGGCGTGAGTTCTTGCAAGGCCAGTTATTGATTGTGGTTTTGGAATGCTAGCAGGGCACAAGTGCTAAAAAAAGAAGTGGGGGGACTAACCTAGTTAATCAGTATGCAAGTCGCATCGCGTGACATCGCGGCGCGTGACATCGCGGCGCGTGACATCACAGGAACTGGCATCACAAGAAGTGACATCAGATCTTAAGCCCTCACATATATGTTTAGCAGGTCAATCATGAGTACATTTGAGCACATTTCGAGCATACTTGCAAACCCTCCTGATTTAGGCAGAAGATTCACACTTTTGTACGCTACACATAAAACAATGTTACCTTTTATCAGCGTTAAGTTTTCTCTAGCCATAGTGCTTTAAAAGAAATAGTGATATTTAAATTATTACAACGCCTCCCCAGGGGTATAAGCGCTATATAAATGCTATTTATTTTGTGCAAATGCTGGGAAACATCAACACATCTGAAGTTTCTACAGTGCATGCATATCTCCTAAACAGAGCCTGAACAAAGTTAAAAGCTGCCTCTTCAGTATGTGTGAAGTGCTAACAAGGTGTGAGCCTTTGTTTCCCCTCTGCTGCATTTGCATCAGGTGTGAGGCTCCTGACTGCTCCCAGCCAGGAGACTCCAACAAAATGAGGCCTGATGACCCCTCCGATTCGGCCTTTGTTATGGGCCCAATGCAAAAACAACAGTTGATGGACAGAATGCAGAACAATGTCATACATTCACCCCAGTACAGAGATCTGGGCCGAAATCCATCGTTTTTTTGCTCACCATGCCATTCCAGTTTGAACCCAGCCATATGCAAATCAGTCTTGACCCTGTGCCTCATGGGAACAGTCCAGCCCAAACTGCCAAGCCAGGTTCTCCCTGGACTGGAAACAAGCATCCTAGGACCGGTTTCGTGGTTTCACCCCTCTTCAGCCAGGATAGCTTGATTCCAGTGGCATGGAGAGCACGGGACCCACGTCTGGGCATACCCGTCCCACTCGGGGTGACAAATGCAAAAACAACAGTTGATGGACAGAATGCAGAACAATGTCATACATTCACCCCAGTACAGAGATCTGGGCCTAAATCCATCGTTTTTTTGCTCACCATGCCATTCCAGTTTGAACCCAGCCAGGGTCAAGTCTGATTTGCATATGGCTGGGTCCAAACTGTTCATATGCTAATCTCTTACTGGAAGAAGTTGAAGAGCAAATGCAAATTAGCATCTGGGACACTCAGACAGAGAAAAGGTGAATTTCTAAAAGTCACTTCTCACTAATATTTATTAGAAATATGATTTCACAATTGAATTAGATTTTTAATAACTATTAAATAGTCGTTTAATTATTTTTCTAGCCAGTCACATCTCTGAGATACAGTACAAGTATTTTAATTATGTAGTCTGGTTTTCTACAAAGGTCAGCTACGCCAGCCACAGTGAAAATAGCTTTTTGGTGCTAATCAGACAAAGTACATGTTAAATTTCTACATTTGCTACTCTTAATTACCATGCACCCTGCCTTGTGGGACACAAGGCCTACACAGTGTGACGTATTAATATTTGAAAAGGAGGTTTTGACCTGTCAGAAGCGTAATTATGGTAGGCCTGAAGCCATGTCACTGTAGTGATGGCACAACAGGTGCTACAGTCCTCTGGTGATATTTAACTTGCAGGCCCTAGAAACATTTTGTACCATATGGTGGGGACTTATATGTAAGTAAAATATAGCAATTAGGAATATACCAACTCAACTATGTTTAAGGGGGAGTAGAAGCACTCTACCACTGGTAAGCACGGTTAACATGCACAGAGTTTTAAAGCTAGCAAAAATATAGGGGCAGATTTACAAGCCCCTTGCATCATTTTTGCGCCGCCGTTGTGCCACTTTTTGTGAGGCAGCGGTGGCATAAAAATGCAGCCCATTTACAACGTGACGCATCTAGGGAGATGCGTCACGTTGGAAAGCCCTGCGTCACATTATACCTGCGTCAGGTATAATTTATGCAGGGCGTGCGTTCTCACACAAAAAAATGCCTCGTAGGAGTGACGCAGTGAAATCTACAAGATTTCACAGCGCCACTTCTAGGACGCCACTGCGTCAAAACCTTACGCCTGCTTGGAGCAGGCGTAAGGAGTGACGCAGCACAATGAGGATATGCCTCCCCATGCATTGCTGGAGTTGCGTCGTGCTTGCGACACGAGTCCAGCAATACTTGACTTTTGCGCCAACAGATGCGTCAGAATTTCTGACGCATCTGTCAATCCTTGAGCCATGGTGCGCCGTATTGTAAATACGGCGCATCCATGGTGGCGCAAGGGTTTCTCAATGTGGCGCAGGGAAGGTGACGCATCTCTACAGATGAGTCCCTTTCTTGTAAATGCCCCCATAGGATCCAGCAAAAGGCAAAAAATGCTGGGTATCCAGACAGAAAAGGTAGATTTCCTACACATATTTACTATTCTATTAGGATGTGTGGGTTAGTAAAGACTCATTTATTTTTTTTAAGTGCTGTAGGCCCATGTAGACAATGTTACATCCGTCCAGACGGCCCATGACAACAAGCATTTGCAATGCAACAGGTCTCGCATTTACGCGAGTTTCAGCTATTGGCATTGTAAATGACAATGCCTTTTATTTATCTTTTGGTTTTTGAAACATAAATAAAACGCATTGTTATTTACAATGCCAATAGCTTAAACTCGTGCAAATGCAAGACCTATTGCATTGCAAATGCTTGTTTTTGGTAGGTACTGGGAGATTAGGTGATATGCCCAGAATCACAGGATGTTGAGCCGACGACGAGAATCGAACCTGGTTCTCCAGCTCCAAAGTTGACGGCCTTGGATGTTACGCCACATCCTACCACGTCCTGTCACGAATATGACTCGTTATTTCGCATACCATTACTTCGCAGCTTTTTACTTTGATGTTTTTACTTAGCAAATACCGTTACTACGCAAGATTTTAGTTTGCATACCTTTACATTGCAAGTGTTAATGTATGCGAACTAAAAACTTGCCTAGTAATAAAAACAGACATTTACCCCGCTTATTTTTCCTAACACCTTTTTTGAATGTAAAAAAAAAACCAACACTACACTAAATACTAAATACAAATACACTACCCTACACATCAAAAACTCTAAAACACTACCCAAACCCTCAAACACTACACTACCCTACACTACTCAAACACCACTACACTACCCTAAACCCTAAATCACTACCCCCTGGATGACCCTCCCCCTTCCCCCAGCCCGCTCCCTACACTCAAACACTACCCTGCACGCACCCCCGACACTACCCTAAAACACTACCCTACACTACACAAACACCAACACCACAACACTACCCTAAACCCTAAATCACTACCCACAGCACGACACTGCCCCTACCCCCATTCCTGTCCCTACTCCTAAACACTACCCTGCACGCACCCCCGACACTACCCTAAACCCTAAAACACTACCCTACACTACACAAAAACCACAACACTACCCTAAACCCTAAAACACTTCCCCCAGCACGACCCTGTCCCTACCCCCAAGTCGGTCCCTACACTGAAACACTACCCTGCACGACCCCCCGACACTACCCTAAAACACTACCCTACACTACACTAACACCACAACACTACCCTAAACCCTAAAACACTACACTACACTACACTAACACCACAACACTACCCTAAACCCTAAAACACTACCCCCAGCACGACACTGCCCCTACCCCCATTCCTGTCCCTACTCCCAAACACTACCCTTCAAGACCCCAGACACTACCCTAAACCCAAATACACTACTCTACACTACACAAACACAACTACACTACCCTTAAACCAAAAAGACTACCCCCTGCATGACCCTCCCCCTACCCTATACCCTTAAATACTACACAGCCCCTCTTACCTCTCTCTCCTCGGTTCCTGTCTTCTCCTGCTTCCTGCGTCGTCAGTGTTGCACGTCGTTGTGATGAAACAGAAGCGCGTCCGTTTCCACACAACGATGTGGATAGCCTTTACTTCACAAGCGTTACAACGCATGCGACGTATCAACTTGCGTAGTAAAGGCTACGCGTTGTAACATCGCATGCGTTGTAACGCTTGCGAACTAATGGTACGCGGTCTAACAGCCGCGTACTAATGGATGTATACCCCTGTGACAGCCCAATCTGTTAGATCTTCCCGCCTGCGCCCTGGTTCTGTGTGCTGCTGTCTTCCTTCCCCGTCCCTCAATGCTGCACATTCCCCGAAGGGAGAGGACGGACTTGTGACAGGAATCTGCAAACTGTGCTTGAGATGAAACATCTGCTCCTCTCTACGGATGCTGAGAGGGGACAAGCTCTGCCCAAGGGTGCCTCAGAGTGTCTCACAGGGGATCGGAGGAGCTGTCCCTGCTGGGCTTCGTGTGTTCTAAAGGAATGACATTTTGTGTATAGATATTGGCTCCCTGTGTAGAAACGCCATGCCAGAGAATATTCAGCTGCCTGTCTGCGTATGTTAATTGTTTTTGTATTTATATTCCTTCGTGTGCGAATTTCATGTGTCTATATGTAAATATGTAGCAGGAATATTGCTTGCATGTTTTATCGTCCTTTGTTTATTTCTTCTGTAGGGTTTGAAAAGCGCTACGCCCCACATTTAGCTATACTAGCAACTATGAGTTGCATTATGCAAATGGGAGAGATTTAACAAATAACAAAATGAACATTCATTGGTGCATGACAATGGCAGACTGGGGCTATCTTATCCTATGAGATTATAGCTCCATGGATAACTTCGGGGCTGTCCAAGGCACTATAGTTTTTTTACTACGTGACTCTATGTAGGTGACCGGGGAATTTGATAGTTTTGCATCACAGACATCATAGGTCTGGGAAACATGCACCAGCCTCTACGTGGTGCGACGTTAACCTTATTTTCGTAGTTGTTTAAAAAAAAAAAATGAATATACATCTAAGTAAAATGACATAAAAGTTAAGTATACGCCCAATTATCAAATCCCTTACGGGTCACAGAATATTTTAACTCCAGGTGTTTGGGCCTTGTGGTACCGCCCAATTGGGGTCAAGGGTCACTGTAGGCTACCACGATCAAGATCACCGTTCCTTACTGTGCTGGTCAACAAATTCCAGCCTTGGAGCAATGGACTCGGGAACGCCCTTTTGTTAAGGGTTACTGACCACAACACTTAAAACAATCGGTCTCGCATTTACAAGAGTTTGAACTATTGGCATTGTACATGACAATACCTTTTATCTATGTGTTAATTAGCGAACAGATAAATAAAAGGCATTGTCATTTACAATGCCAATAGCTTAAACTCTTGCAAATGCGAGACCTATAGCATTGCAAATGCTTGTTCTGGTCTACTTTACGTTTTTAACCAGAGGATATGTAGGTCCACCACATTATGACAGGTGTTAAACAAGAGCTTACACTCTACTTACACGGCGCAGACCAAGTGTTTAGATTAGTGGGGTTGAGATTTTTGTAGGGTATGGTACGAAGCATAAAGAAAAAGAGAGAACCAGTGTGGCTTCAGGTACAACACCAAGGGGTATATTCACAAGAACGTGCGATAACTACCGCAAGAGTAGCGTAACGCAACTTTCTATATCGCAGCCTATCTCGGGAAAATAACCCCGTGTCAACGGGAAATTCACAACAAGGCGGTAGCATGCGATAGTCACCAGATAACTCGTCAAATGTCAGCATGAAAATCAACGCCACGCCGAAAAAATGCGAAACACGAACGCGAGAAATCATGCGATGAGGCCAATCGCGGTACAAAAAGTAGCGAAAAGCAGCCACAGGCCTGCAAATCCCACACGTCTGGCGGGAAATTGCACCATAAAAACCACAGAAACAACACACCAGAAACAAGCCAAAGCACGTAGCAACATGGATGCACCCTGACCCAGCGCAGAGGTCAACGCGAACCCCACAACCCCCACAGACCACCAGCAAGGAACAACTGGGTCGGGGAAGGCCAAGGAGAAAAGGGAGAGGAAGACGGGGTGCAGACCGCAGGAAAACAAGACCAGCGTCACGGAGGTGACAGAACACTACCAGCAACTGACCCACAAGCAGACCACCTGGAATGCAGTCGGAGTGCCGAGGAGGCCAATCCAGGAGGCCAAGAGGCGCCGGCAGGATGTGACAACCTAAACCAGGTACAAACCCGCTGACAACAGGAAGGCAGCAACGGCGACAGGAGGTGGCAGTCCTGCGCCACAGGAGGCCACAGTCATCAGTGTGTAGACGGTGCAAGGAGTAGGGAGTACGGACACAGCTCGAGAGGACCTGACACAACATCAACAGGGAGTGGAACGAACAGGGACTGGGGGGACGGGGGAGATGGGCACAATGGCACACATGCACAATGAGGTGTAGCACACTGCACACCCACAATTATCCAGGATCATGTCCCAGATCCCCTTGGCACACTGCAGCACACACACATAGCAAGAACAGCACACACACATCGACGATAATGTGGTACAATGCGCATAGCCGACTCTGCACAACAGAGGACACAACTGGCTCCGCACATGCCCAGAAACATGCCTACTACACCTGACAGAGCTGGAAAGTGTGAAATGGAAATGTACGCGTACGACCTCACATCCGTCATGTAGTCCAAATGTACACTGTCCCGCAGAAGAACCCAGCACCTCCCAAACAGTCACAATGTACATTGCCAGACAGTCTGCATGTAAACCAGAACAATGCGCCAACATACATTGCAACACAATGTCAACATGCATCTCCCCTGCACATTGCAGAGGGGCACACAACACCTCCAGCAGAGCACAGAAGACAACACATCTGCGATGCCGGAGAGGACCACCACACCGTCGACACCGACGCCCTACAACAGCCCTACAACAGCCCATGGATATCCCACGCAACCCACCACCAGGACCCGGGCAGCCGAGATACTCTGAGGAGAACACAGAGCCTGCAACAGACCACACAGCAGGAAGCACACGCAAGCACAGCTGGCTCACGACACTTCACCCACACATGGCACCCCAATTCCAGGTGTCAGAACGCCAAAAGGAGGTGGCCCAACAGGCCTGGGTGGGGGCCGAACACCTGGAATGCGAACTAGAACACATACGTAGGTGTCTTTCACCCTTCAGGGACCACCCACACCCCACAAAGGAGACCCACACGGCCATTGAGACACATGCAGATGCACATTCACAGTACAGAACCACGCCCAGGGGCGCGCAAATAGCAGTCACACATCCATGTTGGCTCTGCGTACGACGGCCCCGGCCACTCCCCTTACGAATTGAGTGGGTGACGACAAAGCGACATGTTCAAGCTACAACCCGCTGCCTGTGGTGACATGTCTGCATCCGATGTACACAGCACAATGTAATGTCCTAGGGCCCAGGGCCCTCATGCATACAACAAGACCACAGGGACACACGCATATATCATGTTGAACTGGCCACGGGCACGTGCGCCCGGCCTCTTTATTGGCAGGGCCACATGTACAGTGACGCCTGTGCTGGATGTGTGTGGGGTGAGTATAAGCCAGCCCGCACGGAGTGCTTGGTGCTGGCAACAACCTGAACACTGGACACCAGTGTAATGGAAACAGAAAACACCAGCATAACAGAGTCAACTGCAGAGCAACATGGAGGGATCCGGAGTAAGGACAGAGGTCACCCAATATTCAGTCAGGAGGTTCCGTGAGTTGCAGTGCACTGAGGTAGGGGCACTAGAGAAGAGCGCGCTCATGTGAAGAAATTGCTAGGATTGTGTCCCTTCGGGTTAGTCCTGATGCAGATGCAGTGGGGTGTGTTACACCTGCATCAACTTCCTCATCAACGTCCCAGGTCTCCCACACTGCCTGAGGTGACAGTTGCGTCCGCAGTCCACAGCGCAATACCCAGTAATAGATCCGGGTGTGTAGCTTGACTACCACCACCAGTCTGCATTCCTGCCTTGGGGCTGCTGCCTCCTGCCCTCCCATTGTCTGTGCCTTCTCCCGTCCGCACACTTGACACATCTTCCTCATCATAGTCCCAGGTCTTCCCCACTGCATGAGGTGACATTGCTGCGCAACCTCACAACAGCACAAAACTCAATCAGTAATGGACAATGGCTTGCGGTGCACTGAGTCACTGGCACCTGGAGTGCTGAGCAGGGTATCAGGTCGATGATGGCATCCACGACAGGTCTGAGCAACTCCGTAGGTCTGTCAGGACCACCGTTTCGACTCTGGCAGATGGCGGTTGGAGGTGGTCCTTGTGGTGGTGGCGTGTGCCTCCTGCGGTGATGCGACGTCCGGGCCGGTCAAGACTCGATGCTATGTGTGGGCCCTGGTGGCCCGCAGTTGAGGCTGGAGGATGCGGACAGCGCAGGGCCACAGACACATGGCGTTGATGACCCCAAGACCATCGCTACAGAGGCCATTCAATGTCTCAGAAGAAGGGGTCCCAGGCCTGAGCAGCACAGAGTTAGTGGCCCCGGATGCACTGCGGCCGGCACAGGCACCCAGCCACGGGACGGTGACTTGCGGTGCAGTCAGATGGGCCATGCGACCTGAGCGGGTCCCCATCAATGTCCGAGGTGTATGTTGTGGAGGGTTGCGGGGGACAGTGGAAGGTGTCCTCCAGGGCATGATGCGGAAGGTCTGATGTTATCTGGAAGCAGCAAATGGAGGAGTGGAAAGCGCAACCCTCATCATCACCAACAATTCGGTATCAGCTACATGAGGATGAAAACTAGCCCCTAGTCCATAGACTCAAACGCCACCAATGTACGACCAGTGAGTGTCCATGAATGTCGGGGAACAGACTTAGTGGCACAGGTGCTGTGAGGGGATGCAGTCTGCGATGATGCCGGTACACTGATATGAACTCCAACATTGCCAAATCAAGACTCTGTGACCTACTGGACCGCAGTGTAGGCCGGAGTCAGCGGTCAGCAGTGGCCCACAGCCATGTGTCGTTGGCTCGCGAGGCACAGAGTTAGTGACACAGTGGCAGTTGTCGGTGGTGTTCAATCACCTCCGTAACGATGATCCTGTTCCCTCCGGACTGCAACGCGTCATCCTCTTACGCCTCTCCGTGCGTGCGATGAAATGTATTCTGCCTTTTGGATTACCGATGTTCAGTTCCAAATCTGTGATCCCACTCGTGCACAGCGTAGGCCGAGGGCAGTAGTCCGCGTAGGCCCACAAACACATGTGGTTGTGATGCCATGCAAAGACTTGTTGCCACCACATCGAAGGGTGTATAGTGAATTGTTCTCTGCCTTAGATAATGTTCACTTCCATGGTGTAATCAAGACTCAGTTCCAAATGTGTGACCTACCTGACCGAGGTGTAGGCCTGAGGCAGCGGTCAGCACGGCCCATTCACCGAGTGTCGCCGGCATAGGTTGGATGGCCCCACCGGCCTGCGCAGTTCAGGTTCAGTGGCACCACGTGTTCGGTCACCTCAGTGTATGTGACCCGGCATTCGTCCGGACTGAGCCGCATCTTCCTCTTACACCTCTCCGTGCGACCACTGGTGTGGACTCTGCCATTCGTGCTTTGCGACTAGGTGCTGGATGTGTGACCTACTGGTCCGCAGGGTAGTCCTGGTCCCTCATCCACGTGTCGCCGGCTGGCGTTGAACAGGGTTAGTGGCACCACGTGTAGCCGGCTGGCGTTCAACAGGGTTAGTGGCACCACGTGTAGCCGGCTGGTGTTGAACAGGGTTAGTGGCACCACGTGTCGCAAGATGCCCATATGGAACTATGCCTCACTGATCGGGGGGGTCTGGTGCTGTGGCCGCTGGCCCGGATTTGGGGTCACTGCCATTCATGACTCAGGACACAGTTTCACATATGGGACCTACTGGTCCGAAGAGTAGGCCTAAGGCGGCAGTGGAGTACGTCAACGAGAAAGGAATAAAGCGGGCCTGTGTCGTGGAGGCCGTGATGGTCTGAGGTGGCTGCCAAGGTCGTGGGACTCGGGCTTGGAGCTTGCGCCGGCATGTGGTGGGCCCTCCTTGACACACGCCGGTGTCGGCAGGTGATCAGTGTGGCCTGGCTGCGCAGGGGCGGGCCTGATGGGTTCGTGGTCCAGCGTGCCGGGGTCCGGCAGGCGCACAGCATCGCAGGCAACTCCGCTCATGAGGACGGCATCGGCCTCATGGCGGGGTGGGAGGCGCTGTCCTGGTAGAGACGTGGGTCTTTCCGGAAGAGGACCACGCCCAGGCCTACGTGCTTTTTATTCACACCCATACGCTGGCGTGGCGTACGCCGGGCCATCCCACTCAGGTGACGCTTAGGGGGGGCGTAACAGGCAACATTTCCGTGAGGTCCCCCACTGGCTGGGGTGACATGGTGGCGTCCACTGTCCACTACACTCCATACACCAGCGGTGTATGTCGCCATGGATAGGGGTGTGTTCTGCATACTACGGTGTGTCCAGAACATCTCCGCCACTCATGGCATTGTGTACTTTCCCAATCATGGTTCTACTGCATCCTTCACACATGCCTGGTTGCCACCTCTCCACACATTCGGCTATTATGTGGCTGTGGTGCCATGCCGTTGCTGGCTCATGTTCAGGGCTTGCCCATGTGAACATTGTAAGTTGTTCTGTCGTGTTTGGTGGGTGGGCATGTTGTTGTGCCTGTTGTATGTGATTTTGTGACGTGTGCATTGCCAGAGTTGTGAGTTGCATGGTTGTGGAGTTGAGGTGTGTGGGGTGTTCATTTGGATATTGCCAAGGGGTTGTGCATTTCCCTTGTTGCCATCGTGGGAACGCTGGTTGATGATGGACTGTCGGAGGATGAAGGTATCATGCACACTGGCTGTGTATTTGAAGGCGACATTGTTGGAGGTTCCACGGTGTTCTGTTGTTGCCTGCACATTGATGTGAGACGTGTGCTTCCTGTTGCGGTGATTGTGTGCTGTGTCACCAGGGGGCACATGTAGTACATGTGTGCTGTGTATTGCCCCCAACACGTGCGTGCATCCTGCTTGGGCGTATGGTCCTTGCTTGGTCTCCAGCGGATCCTGCGCATTGTGTTGTACGTATGGGGACTGGGGTGCCAGGGTGATGGTGATGTCCAGGACAGGTTTGGGGGACTTGGATGTGGCTGGCTGTGAGACTCCTCCGACTCTGGTGGGTGTTGGTTGGGGGGTACCAGGGGCCAACAGGTGCAGCCAAGCCAGCAGTTTGTGTGGGGTGGGATGTTGGTTGTCCGCTGTGTTGGTGCCGTAGGCCTGTTAGGCGATGATGGTCAGGATGCGTAGGATGGTTGTCACTTTCAGCCTGTAGTGGACGGTGACATTGTCAGATGTTGGGTCTGCGAGGCTGGTAAGCTTCCTGGGGGTCCGCTGTCTTTGTCTGCGCTGCGTCTGTGGTGGTCCGGGGGGGAGGGGGTGCCGGGTGTGGGTTGGGGTCCTGGGGTGGTGGCGGTGGGTGTTGTGGCCCTCTTGGGTGTCCGGGCCGCAGGATGAGTGGCTCCATGGCATCTGTTGCCCTTCGGTTGTGGCCCTGGGCTGTGCTCCTTTTTGTGGTGCTGGCTGCCGTCCAACTTTACACCAGGTCAGAGCAGGTGTAAATTTCCTGGTGCTAACGCGCCTTATCGCCTGTTTTGTGTTCTTATCGCCGATGTGGCTGGTCGTTGTGAATGTTGAGGTGTGATGTTGTCTCGACTTTTAGCACGGGAACGCCTACTCTGCATCTCATTAGCGATATTTGCGGGGGTCCTCTGTGGCGATGTTTTTTGCGGCTGCTATCGCGGGTAAACTGGTGCTGTGAATGGGGAGGTAATGGGGAGGTAAATTTATCACGACTTTGGCTGAGATAAAGTGCTGTTAATTCGGCGATAGCTCCTTGTAAATATGCCCCCTAGTGTACAGGGCCACAGGACGACAGTGAGTCAAATGCACACGTGGAAAGTTCTGCACCGTAGCGCAGATCCCGCCGATTGGCAAAAATATAAAACCTTGAAGCCAAATCTGAATCACCTCACAACCCATAAAATTCGAAGACCGCCTAAAATCTATGCGCAGGAGTTTACTAGATGAACCTCACGCGTGGAGTACCATTTTAAGCACTTTGAGTAAGCCTCATGTCTTCAACAGCCTTACTCATTAAGTCGAAGGCTCACATTGGAACTTTATTATTGGCCATTTTAAACCGTCCACTTGGCTCTAAAACCCAAATTTTATCGATAAACTATTAACACGTTGCCCAAGGACACAAAGTATCGCTCCTAAAGGACTTTGAACCACTAAAATGTGACTGACACTAAGATGTGCACTCAACCAAGACGACTTCACATTGAGCGAGACCGGGCGAGGGTGTATTCTAGTGGTCACACTATGCAGTAAGCACGGGTGGCTAAACTATGGGACTAAGGCACGGGTTCCATTTAAAATGCACATTGTAGAGAAAAAGGGTCATTTAAAAAATAATTTATTTTCCATAATAATTACCGTCACGAATTACGCCAGGGTTTGAAAGCAGAGAGGCATTTTGGTTAAGAAAGACGATAAACTCGTAGCAATTCGGAGGGCAATCCCTGCTTCTTCGCCTCGTTTTTAACGAAACCCTCCTCCGGCAGACCTGCTCACGCGAGTCCGAGGATCCGGAGCTTTGTGCAGGCCTCGTGTAGGCTGCGTTTCTCAGGCGACGTCGGCGCAGCGTTGACAAAATAGTGACCGTGCGGAGGTCAAGCGGCTGTCAAAAATAAATATTTCCATTTACGGGTGGGGGGAAATGAGCCTGCCGGTCTACCGACAATCGTATTTTTTCTACAACTGTAAATATCTAGTAACTAAAATGGAGACTCCAAACATGCTCCTCAAACCAGACAGACCAGATAAACGGAACACCGCGGCCATGATAAAACAAGCTGTCGACACGTTGGACGGCCCCGGCGGCGCCTGAGGGAGATGGCGACAGGAGGACGCGGCGCCGCCTGGGGTCCGTAAACAAGCTGTCGCCATTGTGGAAAAAAAATAGTGCCTACTGACGAATTTAGGAGACAGTGTAACGCCGCAAGTAAAACATCCAGTCGGGATGGGCCGTCCAAAATGGAGACAGGGCGGTAACAAAGAAGCCTCATTTTCAATCGGAGGCCAGCGTTTTGCATAAACGATGACGCCAGCCAATCAAAAAGATGGGCGTGGCTTCAAATCCACTACAGAAATTTTATCGATTACAAGACGCCTCGCAGAGCGAGGAGCGCATGCGCGCTCCAACGCTAGGCGAGACCTAAAAAGGCTCTTTTCAACTCCAGTCAGCGATTGGTTTGCAGAGGTGGTAGGAATTTGGCAAGAACGGACAGCAGGATATTGGTATCTTTGACTACTGTATTGACTGGGGGGAGGGAGCGATCTGACTCCAAGAGTATCCCCATATTCCTTGCTTTTTTGTGTTGTTAATGGTGGGGTTCCACTGCCTTTGGACCAATGGAAGGATAGAAGCCTTGTTCAATCTATTCCATTACAATGATCACAGTTTTGTCTCTGCTCATACAAAGAACACTTTTTTGCAGCTTGCAAAGCACATGGTCCAGCATGATGCAATGCTATGTCTCATAGCTTCAGCCTGGAGGGATGCATTTATCATGTTAGTCATGTCTGTTGCAAGAGTAAGGAGGACTTGGTTAGGGCAGGTAGCATCTTGTCCCAGCTGCCATTTATAACTCACAGCCATTTTAAATTGTTAGTTCCATAGACAAAGCATCAAGTCCTTCTTAAGACTAGGCATTACTAGAACTGTTATCTAGAGATCCATCACTGCTTCCACAACTGTGGAAACGTTTTTGGTGTCCCTGGGCAATCAGGGTTACTGGGCTCAAATTCTAAGATTAAGAGACTTTTACCACTGGTATCCTGGGGCTTAACTCTACTTTTAAAGCCAGTATCAAAGTTATTGCATCCCTTAGAAACCTTGGTTGTACCCAGCACCTTGAGAATGTGGAGCAGCACCACTCTGTTGTGATCGTCTAGCTTGGAAGAGACGCCACTCCCGCTAGTTTGTATTTTTGCGGATGGGCTCAGCAAACCCACCATGCTGGCTTGGTCACACGTCCGCAGGCTCCTGCCATGGATATGGAGGTTGTGGTTAGCTTATGTGCCCATCTTTGGTCACACTGTTTTGATGAGGGAACAGTCGGCCACTCTCAATGTGGGGAAGGAAATATTTGTTGCTGGATCTTTCTGAGGTCCAAACGCAAACCCATCCAGGTCCCAGTTGCAATCCTGGACAAGGGTCTTCAGTGGTCGACTGCTGAATGCGGCTCAAAGTTTCTTCGAGTGCTAACCTCTTACAGGGGCTTCTGCTTCTTTTTGGTGAAAGGGCTGAACGCAGTGCCAACTTCCTTCCCCCAAGCCTTCACAGGAGCTTCTGCTTCTTTGGGGAGTGAGCCACTTGAATCAGTGCACACTGTGGGGAAACCACGGCACAAGGCCTCACCACAGGGCCTTGCGGTGCAGTCTTCCCTGGGCTACAATCAGCCAACATTCCCATTGTCTGCATATCTCTTTGAATCTCTCCTTTTCTAGGTAGCCGTCTCTTCATGCAGCCATATTTCCACTGAGGCATACTTCCAGGACCCCTTTCCTAGCATCAATGGGCTCTTTACAGTTGAACAAACAGCTCTCCCAGGTGGAATGTAGATCCTTCCCCAGGTTCCTCTTCCTGAATCTGGTCAGGGGAGTTGGTAGTCAATGACCCCAACTTAGAGCTCAAAAATCTTTCTTGCCCTCCACAGGCCTGGGATCCCCGGTGCTTGTTACTGAGGAAAACTGGCACATAGAGGGACAGTTTCTGCCCCATGCTTATATCAAGTTTACAAACAGTAAGTCCCTCACTAAGAATGATTTCAGGCAGTGCCTGACTTTAGCACATTCCTGCCAGCCCGGTCAACTGTGCAGTTCACGTTTCTGACTGGCACGCTGTCTTCACCCTCCATCATGGGTACCGCGCGTATGCAGGAAATTATAAATGGATATCTAGGCTGCCGCAGTCATGCACAGAACACACATTCCACACACATCCTGCTGCCTGCACGTACAGAAGGTAATAATTCCTGTTTCATCCATGTTCCACATGGAGGCAGCAAAGTACTGGTGAAAATGCCTTCCCTGTCCCTATACTCTGGTGCTACTATCACTCCCAGTCCTCCACAGGTTCAGAAAAGGAGAGTGCACATGGTGAGTCTATCCAAACCACTAAACTCATCTCTGGATTCTGTGTCACATTGGACCCTCAGGATACATTTATGGGTATCACATGTCTTGAGGACAAAAAATAAATAATAAATTAACAATAGCCATTGGGGAGACAAATTATTTTGCCTCAGGAAACAACAAATCCTTCTTCCTAGTTTAGGTGCAGAAGGAAAGAAGGTTATGAAGATCTTCAAGATTCTCCTGAGGAAGATGGCAATGGTGAACAATTAGATCTGTTTAAAGAAACATTTAAAAAGTTTGAAGAGCACTTCGGCGACAAGATCAATATAGTTTTGGAGAGACACAAGTTCTTCGGTCATACAGAGGGAAAGTGCGAAAAGGTCATAAGTTAGGGCTGCCAAATTACTGTGACTTTGGGGACCTTTGGGATTCTCTTCTTAGGGATCAGTTACTGAGATGTAACAGCAATTTAAAAATACTAGACAAACGTTTGTCTTCAATCCAGGTCTTACGACTGCTCTTGAGATTGCAAAAAATATAGAACATACAGCTGAATGCGTAAAAGAAATGAAAGGATCTGGGGAACTGTCAGTGTGAGAACCAAAGAGTAGAAACAATGCTCTAGAAATAGATGAAATATCAGAGACTCGCTCCAGGAAGGCTAGGAGTCATGTGGAACGTTATAAACAAAGCTCCTATAGATGTTGTAATCCTAACGACATGGGAAATTCACCTAATTGCCCTGCACAAACAGGCATTTGTAGGAAGTGTGGTAGAAAGGGGCATTACGCTAGAGTTTGTAAATAATCTGTTAAGAAATCTGTAAACATTGTAGAAGATTAAGGGGGTGAAGGAAATAATTTAGTTTTTCAAGTGACAAGTGAGTCTCAGTGTCTAAGTCCACCCTCATGTAAGATCTACATTGATAACCAGAAATTCAAGATTCTAGCTGATTCATGTTGCCCTTTGTAGGAGGCTGGCTTAGTATATGATGCACACTTATTTTAGTGATGCACCTTGAACTAATCCAGGCAACCCTTATGGGGGTTTTAGTGGCCTTTGATAACCATAGAAAGCTCTCAAAGTAGTAGCTATGGAGAGCAGCCTTCAGGCTTATCTTGAAGGAGTGTTAAGCAGCTTGTTTTACCAATTTAATCATGTAGTGTAGGTTAAACGAATAAGAACCACACATTGTATATATAAAAATATGTCTATTTATTACACAACACTCACTAACGCATTTGTATATCTCCTACCAGAGATATCAACACAAATGCACAACAATACTTCAATTGCAATAAGGTAACTAGCACAAAATACAGTGGTCTCAAGGGGGCGACCAAACCATATATGAAATGCAAACTGCAGGAGAGGACAGGACTTGGACCAGAAGACCCAGAGGAGCCAGGGCACAAGAAACCACCCAAGGTAAGTACCCAGGAACCCCACGGAGGCTGTGTGCAGAGTGGGAACCCAGCCGCGTGCCCAATGGAAGTCAAACGAGAAGTCACATTTGCAGTTTTGCAGAAGAAGGACCCTTCCCAGAGGACCCTGAAGAATTCCCTTGGAGGATGTAAGGTTGGAGAGCCACCCCACCCGTGGATCCCCGGATACCAGGTTACCTACACCAGGGAAGCCGGGTGCATAGGGGTGAAGAGACATCGGAAACCTCCGTAGATGACAATGGAGGACTTGGAGGAAAGTGCCTCTGGAGAAGAGGGTGAAGAAGTCCGGTGGAATTCAAGGGTGGATTCTGGAAATGAAGAACCTGCAAACAGAGGGGACAGAGTCTATGCCACTCAGGAGTGACCAGGAGGCACGGAAGAGCAGCCGACACGGTGCACAGAGGTTTGGTCCCAGCAGCCCAGACGAGGGATACTGTCCTAGAAATGGCTGCGAAGACAGGTCAGGCCTCTTGGGAGCTGCAGAACTACAACCTGTGTTCCTGGGCCCCGGGAAGTCCGTAGGACAAAACAAGCAGCTGACCAGTCAGCTTTGTTGCAGTGCCTGCAGATGCAGGGGAGTGACTTCTTCACTCCAAGATAGATTACTTCAGGTGTCCTTGATTCTCACAGGTCTATTGAAGGTCCTGGATGAAGCACAGACACAGACAATGAAGAAGACTTGCAGGACAGCGAGACCAGGAGCAGCAGGAGTCTTCCTTGGTGCAGTTTCGGTTCCAGGCGAAGTCCAAGTGTCCAGACGGTCGAAGAGTGACGTGGTTTCAGGCTTGAGTATTGTCACATGATGAATCTAAGGAACCTCCCACAGGTAAGCCCTTAAGTACCCTAGGGAAAGGTTTGGAACGACTCAGGGGTCCCTTCCAGAGGAGGGCCTGGATAGAGGGGAGGATACTCTCATGTCCTTTGCCCAGTTTCATGCCGGAGCAGGAGCCAAGGGCTCCCCGAACTGGCTCAAGCTGGAGTATGCAAGGAGGGCACCAAATGTGTCCTTCAAAGCAGTCTGGTGGCGCTGGCAAGCGCCCTCCCCCCCTCAGCCCAATACACTAAGTCCTGTCTGGGAGGTGGTCACACCTCCCTGTGACAAGAAACCTATTGTTCTACCTTCCCCTGCTTGAGCTGAGCTCAGCAACAGGAGGGCAGAATTGTGTCTGAGGTCGGCAGCAGCAATAGGTTGCTGTCAGACTCGGAAAGGCTGTTACCGGTTGTACAAGGGGTACCCCAAGTTAACCCCCCAGTACATGGGATCATACTTCCAACACTGGAATCGGTGTTGGAGTATGATTCCAACATGTTTGATACCAAACACGACCGGGTTAGGTGCAGCCACTATATAGTTAGACATCTCGTATTGACTGATGTCCACTATATGTTATAAAATGGCTGACCGCACTTACAAAGCCTGGAGAATGGACACCAGGGTTTGTAGGGGTGTCCTGCACATGCAGGGGCACCCTCACACTTATAACCAAGCACCCTGCCCTCAGGACTGAAGAGCCTGCCATAGGAGTGACTTATAGGTTTTAAGTGCAGCGACCTCAGATATAAAGAAACTTAAATCTGTCATGAGAAGTGCAAGCACCAACTCACACAGGCTGCAATGGCAGGCCTCTAGTCACAATTTAAATGGACTTGCATGGGTGGCACAATACATGCTGCAGTCCATGGGAGTCCCCTGGTGCTCCTATGCCCTGGGTACCTTAGTACAATATACTAGGGACTTACAAGGGTACTCCAGTAGCCAATTGTGGATGTACAAAAGTAATTTAGGGAGAATGCTCAGTGACTGGGGTCCTGATTAGCAGGATCCCAGTCAGATTAGGTCAAAAACACACTGGCACCAGGCAAGAAGTGGGGGTAACCATGCTAGAAGGGTCCTACTCTCCAACACCCTTTTACACTGATTGATTACAAAGTTTTCAAAGAATTCTTTGACATTAGAGATTATACTCTTTCTACACCTGATATACACCCTCGGGTACAAAAAAGATCCAATTCCTTTGATAGGATTAACTGCCATGAGGATTTCCTTTAAAGGACGTTCCACGGTGGGGAAAGTATGTCACGGAACAGGGTTCCAGCCTTCTGTGATGAAGATACCAGAAGGATCTGGGAATCATTTTACACCCAAATAGGTCTGACCATGTTTTACGGGATGATACATCCTTAGATATCACAAAATATGTGAGGACTTTCCTGAGTATTAAAGACTTTCAACATAAAATAAGATTGAAAGTGGGAGCTCAGCTAGTCACACAC
Source organism: Calotriton arnoldi (assembly GCA_963921515.1). NCBI lineage: Eukaryota > Metazoa > Chordata > Amphibia > Caudata > Salamandridae > Calotriton > Calotriton arnoldi. Next base: position 2,061,663 of record CAWUFW010001223.1, read on the forward strand.
AAGGTTTGTTCCATCCCAAATCATATGAGGGAATCCTTGAAGGAAGAATTTAACAGGATCCCCAGTGAAAATATCATTGAACCTGTAGAAGCATCAGAGAGTCTCTCTCCTATAGTCATAGCTCATAAGGCCACCGGGAAAAGACTGAGATTGTGTGTGACTCAACGTGACGTGAAGTCTCAGATTTGGGTTGATCAGTGCCCCCTTCCCACCCGCCACCTCCCTTATTGAGAAATTTGTAAGTCTAATTGGTGAGGCTTCATGCTTCAGTGTCATCGATTAGTCCACAGCCGACCACCAAGTGGAGTTTCACCCCAGTTCCAAACATGTCATGCTATTCTGTATGCCTTTGGGAGCATTCAGGTTTTGCAGCATGCCTCTCTATTTGACTTCTGCTGCAGTAATGCAACATGCCCTGAAAGGCGTCCGTGATGATATTTAGTTTACAGAAGCGATGATGAAAAATATAATCTCACTGTGAGAGAAGTACTGTGCAAGTTGCTCCAAGCTGGTCTTACTAGTCAAAAGACAAATGGCAGTTTGGGGTAGGGTCACATACTTAGGTCACACCATTTCCAAAGAGGGAGTGAAACTCAAAGTGGGCCTTGTGGAAGGTGTGAAAAAGCCCATACACATAGCAATAAAGAGGAACTAATGTCCTTCCTAGTGCTTGCAGAATTCTACTCTATATTTGTTCGAAACTGTTGTCAGCACTGTTCACCCATTGCAAGCCCTTCTTAAAAAGAATATTCCGTATATATGGTCCCAACATTCCCAGGACACATTCACCCAAGTGAAAGAAGAAATTGTGGGAGCACCATACTTTGGTTGTTTTGATGTAAACCCAAAAACCTTTTTCACTAGAGATGCCAGTGGCAAGAGTTTAGGAGAAGGCTATCCCAAGTTAATGATAAGAAAGAAATATTTATTGGATTTGCCTCTAGATCCATTAAGGACACTAAAAAGAACAATTTTGTAGTGGAAAGGGAGGCATTTGCTTGCTGTAAGTCCCAAAGTCCCATTAAAATGTTTTATATGGAGACTAACCTTTGTTGTTCGTACAGATCATAAGCCGTTTTACATGTACCACACCCAGAATATCCCAGCGGCTCCTTGGATAATTAAAATTTTCGATTGAACATTTGCCTGGAAGAGAAATTTTTCATCCGATTTCCTATCTAGACTACATTTGTCAAAAGAATGGGAATTAGAGAAAGATAAGGATGACTCGCTAAAAACAATTACTTTGTATAGGCCTCAAGTGTTAATTATCTCATGAAGAAGGGTCATACTGGCATGTGGCATGTGAAGGATGAAGTAAACCTTTAAAGAGATATGTTCATACGAGATTCAAGATTAATTAATCCTGTGTCATTGAGAGAAAACTTGTTTGATCTAGGACACAGGGTTCACCTTGGCAGAAGCCTCACTAAATAGAGAATAAGGAATTATTATTGGTGTCCAGGTATGGATTCTATGATAGATTATAAAGTATGAGATTGTACAAGTTGCTCTGCTAGTGATAAAGTGAAACTGACCTCTGACCATCCACGGTGTAAGTTGGTTCTAAACATCAGAGGTCTCTTAAAGGGATATGGAGTTGAGGAAAGCTTCATCCTAGTTTTAGTTGACTATCACACTAAATGGGACAGGACAAGAGTGGCCAACAGCATTAAAACGTCTGTGTGTAGAGACATCTCTAGCACTCTCTTCCGCAACTGTGAAATTATAAAACTTCTTAAATCTAAAATATACACAAAGACACCTAAATAGAGGGACTTTGAGTCTGCACTCTTCATCCATTGGTTGGTTCAGTTGACATTTATCGTTCCTTTCCGTCCAACACAGCAAACAGGAAGGGGCAACAAGCCAAACAACTCCTCAATTGGCTCTCTTGCAGCGCGAGCCACACAATTTGGTCTGATCACAATTGTGCATCCTCTAAAATGAGGTGTACTGCAGCCTCAGGACTGATGAGTCAATACTTTTCTCTGGCAATGCTATTTTCCATTCCTTATATATATATTTTTTAAAGTCATCCTTGTGCATTTAAACCATGTCGTCAGGTTACAGTTATTGAAAGCCAATAGCAGAATAGCACCTTTTCCTGGCACCAATATGAATCATCTATTCCTGTGATATGCATTCAAACAAGCAGGTTTCTGTGCCTGTTCTAAGTACTACAGGAGACATGCGGCTAAGGGGTGCAACGAGATGCAAAAACCTAAATCTGGGTGTTAGGGTGGAGGCTTCTGGCGGATTTGGGATGATGGGATAATGGACTGTTAGTGATCAAAAGAAGGAAATAAGTGGCCAGGAGCTCATGTGGAGATGACCAGTGTACTGGAGCTGGGTAGAGACAGTGGTGTAGCCAGACCTTGTGCCGCCCGTGGTGGTCCCTGTGTTTGCCCCCCACAGTGGCCGCATGTAAGAACGAGGGGTGCTGTTGATTCCTGTGACAGCCTCATGTAAGGGTGTTGGTGGGGTGAATGCGCCTCCAAAACTTGTGCCACCCAGAGCACTCTGCCCACCCCCCCTTGCTACGCCACTGGGAAGATAATCCATGGAAAAATGAATATCGGCAACAAGAACTTATACAGCAACCTGAAGCCATGAGCAAAAAGTGGGTCTTGGAAGGCTGAAGTACTAAAGCTGCTTGTACAGGTTAAAGCTTTTTGAGAAGTTGGACTAATGGTGGGTGTGAAATAGAATGAAGTTTCAGCATTCCATTTCACTTAGGATGAAAGCCTGAATTGGGGTTATGGCACAATGTTAGGTTAGGATGGGAAGGTTTTGGGGATGATGTCAGACAGTGATGTTGGACAAGATAACAAAGTTGGAGAGCCTTCCTTCATTATTAAAAGGGACCCTAGAGATGTGGACATGTGAGAAGGGAGGAGCAGAATCGGGTCGAAAGATGAAATGGTTTTGAGAACAGTTGAGGAGAAAAGAGAACTATTTTTTTATGCTGGCAGGATGGAGCATTATGAGGATTTAAGAGTTATTAGTCAAGTGTGGACAGAAGAAATGGAGCAATGAGAAGATGTTGCGAGGGGATGTGTAAAGGTTCAAAAGGAAAAGGAATAAAATAGGGGTTTGAGGGGAATCCACTCCTAATTGAAGTGTTTGCATACTTTACAACTGGACTCAAAGTTGTTTTTGGTTTGAAGCATTATTTTCTATCGTACACATTGACAATTCACGCTTGCCCCAATTCAGCTCAGTTCAGTTTAACACTTTATTCAGAAGGTTTTCCATCCATAAAAGTAATATACATAAAATAACATACATTTCATGCTTATTAAAAACCTAATTTGGTACTAGCAGGAGGGTTGTTACAAATAGCAATAAATAATTAAAAGATCAAGTGCCATCGTAACAGTTTAACGGTAATCCTCCGTATTAGCAAAGTTCATTTGTCAAGCAATTTAGAACAAATAAAGTTTTTAGCTCTATGTTAAATATCATGAAACAAAATAAAAAATAGTAGCAACATTCTAAAGTAATAAAGTGCCAAGTGCCCTAACCACACGTTTTAGGAATGAATCTACATGTAAAATAATTTCTCTATCAGCCAGTTGAATAACGGCTGAGAACATAGCTCTACACTGCCTAATGTATTTCCTTTTAAAAAGCAGAATCAAAAATAGTCTTGTATAAAATTCATAAAATTTACAGGACTGTAGAAAGTGTGACATAGTTTGACCTGTCTTATTATCACCTGGGCAGGGAATAGCAGCAAGGTTATTTTAATACCCAATTGGGAAACACAATAAGTATTTCACAGTGTTCGTGCGAAACCTAAATAACAAAGAGCGTTCCTAAATACACCGGAGATGCCGCTGAGACACACTGAGAGAAATAGGCGGTAATCATAGGTTTCCCTTCTGAACCTTTAAGGCGTCTATCCTGCGCTAGTTCATAAAAAGCTGTGGTTATTTCCCTTTTATTAAAACCTGGGCACAAATGTGGCTCTTTAAAGGCCCTTGGCATGCCGATTTTTCCTAATTCAGATTGAATGTATGCCAACCACAGGATTTGGAGGCCGTTATCACAAGACAGACAGTCAGTTATGATATCTCTTGTGAGTGCAGCCTTCTCATTACTCCTCATGGATCACCAAAATAGTAAAGGCCTCACTCTAATAAAAATCAATTATGTACAGAAGATTTAATTCTTTGTGACAAATAATATGAGGGTGTGGAAACTAGCTGAAATGGCTGTTAACATCAGCTGAAGCCATTTTGTTTTTGGCAGCCATTTTAGTTAGCCATGTGCTCGCCATGTGCTTTCTCCCTCTTCACTGTTGCCTGCTCTTGTATTTCACTTGAGTCAGGAACTATAATTAACTCCTTCAGTACTGAGCCAGAGCCTTGCACATGCTCAGAACGGTCTAGCTGCTAGAATGCACCTGCTCTTAGACTAACTGTCAGGCTATTTTAACTAATATTAGCAATATTGTAAGCCCTCCCACTCTGTTGACTAAGCAATTCTTATGTATCCTTATATGTAACTAGCTATTCATGTGCACACTTGTACCGCCTCTTTTTGAGTCTACATGCTAACTCAGCGGTAAACTGGGCATAAAACGCCCAGGATCTTTGTATTCCTTAGACTGTCTCATACAGTGGCCTGCGGGTACTGTATTGACAGAGTTTCCCTCATGTGAGGTTAATAAAGATGTTATTTTGATATTCCAGCTTCCGTGCCAATCTCTTCTTTATTGGTTTAAGGACCAGGTGCATCAGTGAACCCCTAGAAAGGTTTTTTCTTCTACAAGGGGAGGAAATTGGTACTCCCAAGAGTCTCCTATAAGGCTTATTTTTTTCATTTTGTAATGTTTCGGAGTTTGCAATCCCCCAATTTTCAGAACCGTAGGAGGCAACGGGAATACACTGAGATTCATAAATTTTCAAAATGGCTTTCAATTGTCCCCCACCCCGGGGTTGGGGGAGAGAGAGAACAACGAGCCATTTGCCTTTGAAATTGTGTTCTACGGTGTAAAATATTAGGTGATCAGGTTCCAGAGGCAGAAAGCGTAATTCCCAGATATGGAAAAGTCTTGACACAAGTTAGGGAGTTTTCGCCTACTTGCAGATGAGACAATTGAGTGCATTGCAGACCACAAGCCATAATATGCAGTTTTGTAAAATTGGTTCGGAGATCTAGCTTAGTCATGAAATCAGTGAAGGCAGATACTAAAAGGCGAAATGCTTTGGGGGTCCGGGCCATTAGCACTGCGTCGTCCGCGTATTAAAGCATGGGTAGGGTATTCCCATTTTCAGATGGAACATCACTAGTTATCGAAGCTATAGTTGGGCGCAAACCATTAATGTATAATGTAAATAAAAGCAGGGTGAGCACACACCCCTGTCGGACTCCCCTGCCAATCTTAATATCCCTAGACACGTTTCCATTTTCGTTTAATCTAACTCTGGCTTTCATGTCCCTATGTCGATAGGCAAGAAAGTGGATAAGGGAGGCATCCAGGCCCCTAAGCAACAGCATGTGCTATAATTTGGTTCGGTTCACAGAGTCGAAAGCAGAGCATAAGTCCATGAATGCCATGTATAAAGGCACACGCTTTTCAACAGTGTATTTACCTATTATCAATTTAAAATTGGCACATTGCTCAATTGTCCCTATCCTGCTTCTGAGTCCGTGCTGAGGGGAAATAAAATGGATTCTGCTTGGGCCCACTCTTGAATTCTATTGTAGATTACGTGACCCAGGATTTTAACAGTTGTATTGATCGATGAGATTGGTCTATAACAACTGGGGTCTTCACAATTACCTTTCTTAAATATAGGGACAATAATAGAAGTGTGCCAGGAATCTGGAACATCTGTGTGTGCCAAGTTATTAAACACATTAGTTAAGATGGGGGACCAAACTGGGTGCTGAGTTTGAATAGATCAATCATTACGCCATATGGCCCCGGAGCCTCGCCTCCCATACTTTGTATTAGAGCCTCCTCTACCTCACCCACTGTCACCCTAACCTCAGCTAATTTCCTGTTGTCTATGACAAAAATATCCTTACTTGTAGGGGACATGTAATCTTTACTGAAGTGATCTTCCCAGGATTCGCTAGATATATGACAAGAGATCGCAGAAACTGTTGTATTTTTATGTCTCATATCTGAGACAGTAGCCCAAAAATGTTTACTGTCTTTCATGCTGGCTGCATATGATAATAACTCCCATTGATCTGTTAAAACTATCTGCCAGCGCTTGGCCGTATCAACCTTACAGTGCTTCCTCAAAGCAACGATTAGTTCTTGGTCTCTGGGTTTTTTCCCCAATGCAATCCTCAATTCACGGTTAGCTATTGTAAATCATGTTCAAACCAACCATGCAGTTTGTCCAGTGGATGTATCACCCTGAGGAGAGTATTTTTTATCCCTAAGCAGAGATCGTTGAAGGCACCAACTATACAGTTTGCACTATCCTTTTCTGATAGATAGACCTCCACCAGTCTCCTATTCTCTTTTATAATTTTTTCTTGGGTTCAAGCTGGATCACGCATTCTCCAAATCAATTTTAAAGTATCTATAGAGGGTTGAAAGTCTCTTGCCCCTATCTCCCTCTTATAAACTATTCTTGGGCCCATTTGAAAAACGGCCTCAAGTGGGTTATGGTCACTAAAAATAGATTCAACAACTGAATCATACAGCAAAATCTTCTCTAGGCTCCTTGTAATAAATATGAAATCAATCGTAGAGGGAGCCCCTCTGCCTTTATAAGTAGGTATGGTAATGATATCTTTCCCTGCAATTCCCATGATATCAGTTAAGTCCTAGGATTCCACTATCATTTCCAACTCCTGACTTCTCAGGTCCAAACCTCCCCTTGTCAGACCTACATTGCTTCTACTATTAGGAAGATGAACATTAAAATCTCCGGCAAGGCACAGGTATGATTTGTGGCCAAAAGTAATAACCCTCTCAGTTATCTTGCTAAGAAAGTTTGTTAGTTCTGAAAATATTGGATTTGGGACATTAATAAAATCATTTTTATACAAATTTACCAAATATAAGTTAAAATGGGTTGTCCAACAAAGCACCTGAAAACTAGTGCTGGCTGTATCCAGAACTTCCACATGACCTCCTAGACTTAGATTCAACCATACTGACAGACCACCTGATGCACGGCCTGAGCGGGCACCAGTGGCTGCGATACTATAACAATGGTAACCATCCACAAAGGTGGGTGCCACCTCCCAAGTTTCCTGTAGCATGATTATATCATAGCTTTTAACAAATGAGAACCATTCCGGTACACATAGCTTGGAGCGAATCCCTGCCACGTTCCAGCTCATAATTCGTAATGTATTATCTTTAATAGGTGGGCCAGTAGTATTATAGGTAGCTATTATGGCCGAACCATCTGTACGGTGCACGGGGGCACACTCGCTGGTAGTCATTCTATAGCCTCCAAGGTGCTAAGGACCTCAAATCTGTTAGTAGAGTTTAACAAAGGTCTCTCCCTACTTATAGGGTCCCGAAAGATCTGGTGTGCTGATGGTTTGTAAAAATAACCGAGGGGTAGAGGCATGATCCGAGAGTTAGTGTGTGGCAATGATTCTCTGCATTTTAAAATGTTACGCACATACATTGGATCCCTGAAATGTATCACTAAACAATCCCCCGCAATATCCTTTTGCCCCTGTCCCACCCATCCAACTCTCCGTATCATTATAATTTCACCTGCGTTCACAGTTGCAAGATATTTATGTTTGTTTAGCCAGTGTATGGTTTTGTTCTTCAACTGTGACCAGGTCTCAACTGAATCTGATTTCAATGGAGGAACATCGGCCAATTTCACATCATATGGACAGGCTGCAGGAGGATATTGTGTCTCTTTAAGGGGAACAGTCTCTTCTTCTACTCTTCCCAGTTGTCGTGTACAATTAGAACTCATGGGTGCCGTTTCTTTAACTGACTTGACGTTGGCGGAGTCAGCAGGTTGTTTGGCCGGGTTACTTCTTGGATGGAATACGTTATTATGTGTAAGCTCCCTCTGTGATTTAGACATAGCGTCTGGACCATTATATGTCCTTATTTGAGAGCAATCTGGATGTATTGGTATGTGTTGGTATCAGTTTGGGGCATGCATTGGGACATTAGGTATTTTGATTAAATCATAGTGGTTGGCTAGTAATCTCTCAATTGACTCCAGACGCTTTATAATTGGATTACATTTTTGATCAAAAATCGAATTGAGTAAGAAGATCATGGCAACACTTTCTTCGGCATGTAGGGGGTCCCTCTGTTTGGGACTGTGGTCGCACGGAGGTTCGTTAGATCACTTGAGCGCCTTGGCGCCTAGCAAAGAAGGTAGGGTGGGATTGGGGCAATTTCCAATTGAGGGTACTGGTATGGAGAGGCGCGGTAACCTAATTACACGAATAGGGGCAACCAATCCAATTTGGAAATATAAGAAAGGTGCTGTGAGTCACACAACAATTATGCGAGTACTCCTGAGCCGGTACAATGACCTGTGTATCCTTCGGTATTCCCCGAGCACACCGGAATACTCTTTCCCTGTACTGGGGAATATTGATGATTCTGGAGACACCAGTCATGACTCTCTCACTCACCTGTCGGATGTTCACTCCCCATCTACAAGTAAACTTCCTTCAAAACAGCTGGCTGCCCTTATCGCTGCTGCGCATAAAAGAGTGAAAAAAGACCCTCCTTCACTCATCAAGTCCACCACCATGGTCTCTATGGAGCTTCTACTTAAGGAAATTCGAGCTCTCAAACCTTACATAGAGGACATTAACTGGAAGCTTCAAACGTTGGATGACAAATGGTCTTATGTGGAAGCGAGGATAACTCAGATGGAACGAAGGGTCGAAGTGCTTGAAGATACTGCACGCGCTGTTCAGTCATTACAATCTGAAATATGGCTTTTAAAAAAGCATGCTGAGGACATAGAAAATCAAAACAGGAGGAACAACCTGCATATTTATGGCTTACCTGAAGGAGTAGAAGGTTCTGACCTCACATCCTTTTTCCAATCTTTTTTGCCCAAAGTTTTGAACCTACCTACTTTCCCTCTATTGAACACACAAAGAGCAAATAGACTTGGTCATTCCCCTGGGTCTGTTTGTACTTCACAGAAACCTAGAGGAGTGATTCTTCATTTTTTAGAATACTTGGATCTTCTTAAAGTAATAAAAGCAGCTAAAGCCAAGGGTCATGTTTCATGGTCTGGATCAAACTTCTTTTTTGCGCAAGACTTTGCCGAGGCTATGGCAAACAGACAAAAAAGATTTCTGGATATGCATCCAGCTCATCGCTCTCTCAATGCCAGTTTCAGCTTATTTCACCCTTGCTTGTTCAAAGTAACTTATAATAAGACAACTACCTATGAGGATCCCTCCCTTCTTCAAAGATCTGTTTCTACCTGCAGGGGAGAGGCGATGGACATTTCCAAATTTGATGACACTTGATATTAATATTATTTAATATATGTTTCTATAGTCTTGAAGTTATTTTTCTCACTTTTTAGTGCATAAGTTGATATTAAGGTCATTTTTTTTGCATCTGATTTGTTCTAAATTGTTTTGTAAGGTTTTCTCTCTTTCTTGTAGGTTTTGTCCTATCTCGTGTCAAGATGCCCCGGATATCGTTTTGTTTTGGTCTGGTATCCCCTTCATTGTTGTCGACCATTTGGAGTTTTGGTTGTGTCATCTCCTTTCATGGTCCCATTACCCTCATCATTTTTTATGTTATGTAGGTATGCTCTCTCTCGTATTTATTTTCGATTTGATACTGTCCTATCTCCCACTATTACCTTTATCTCCTCTTTCAATCTTCTCCTTTTCTATTGTTTATTCCTACTTCTCGCACATTTTTCTTCATTTCTGTCAATATTATCCTTTTCCATTGCTCTGTCATTGCTTCATTTCTGATTCATTTTGTCATTCAAATATTCTCATGGTCATTTTTTTGTTATTGATATGTTTTCAAGGTCATAATGTTCTTGAATCTTTTAAATGGTTTTGAGAATTGTTTCATGGAATGTTACAGGTTTAGGTTCACCTACGGGGGGTCTTAACTCATATTTCCAAATTAAAAGGCAATATTGTTTTATTACAAGAAACTCATGTATCTGACAAAAGTCTTTAAACTTAAAAAACAGTGGGTTGGACACATCTTTTCTTCCCAAGGGATAGGGCAATGCAATGGAGTGGCCGTTTTATGTCATAAATCTTTAGATATTCTAGTTCTCTCCCAAGATTCCATTCCCATGGGAAAGTGAGTATCTGCATCCGTGATTAATAAAATTCCTATAAATATCTTTAATGTCTATGCTCCCACTACCTCCGATAACACTTTTTGGCCTGAGATTTTGTCTAAGCTGATGTCTTTGAGTGACGACTATTTAACTATGGGTGAATACTGCAATATGGTTGTTGACCCATTTATTGATTGTCATTCTAAGTCTAAATTTAATTAAACGCACATGCACTCTCAATTTACTTTTGTTATATCTCAAAGATCCCTTATTGATGCTTGGAGGCTATGTAACCCTACTCTTCAAGAATACACCTTTTTTTCCCCTGCACACGCTTCCCAATGATGAATTGATTATTTGTTTGTCTCTCAATCTCTTGCACAACACATTCTACATTTGGGGATTGGCTCTTTATTAATCTCCGATCATGCCCCCATCATTTTAAGTTTAGATCTTCTACCAGTTACTCCTGGTACTAAACAATGCCGATTTAATAATTCTCTTCTTTTGGACCCTAATTTCACACAACGGTTTGAAAATTTTGTGAAAACCTTTTTTCTTGAAAACGAGACTCCTGACGTCTCCCCTGAGACTATTTGGGACACTTTTAAAGCTGCTACTAGAGATTATTATTCCCTTTGTTGCTCACAAAAAGAAATCTACCTCCAATAACTTGAATCTACTTTTAAATCGTATCAAAAAAAATTGTGCACTCTTATTACCTGTCAAACTCTAAGCTTTTTTGGATGAATTAATTGAAAATAAATGTACTTTTAATAAGATTTCCACAGTAAATGCTGACTCATATCGCCTCAAAGCCAGTGGCAAATACTATGGAGGATGAAATAAAGCTGGGAAACTTCTTGCCAATTACCTCAAAATTAAAAAAAGATCGCACTAAAAGTGACTCTCTTTTGACCTCCAGTAATCATAATGTTCATAAAAATGAGGATATTCTTTTTGAATTTACAAATTTTTTCCAGACTCTTATACTTCAGAATTCCATGTTCCTCAAGATGACATACGTCGATATTAATCCTCTATTAAACCATTGTATGATTCTAACATAGATTTCTCTTCATTAGATGACAATATTCATATTAATGACATTCTCACTGCTATCCATTCCATCAAAAAGGGAAAATCCCCAGGGCCTGATAAATTCACTATAAAATTGTACTCACATTTTTCTAAACTTCTTGCCTCCAAATTACATTAACTTTTTACCCATTTTATTTCCTCTAAATCCACTGGAGGTTCTTTCCAAGAAGCTTTAATATGTCTTATACCTAAAGATAACAAAGACTCCAAACTTTGTAAAAACTATAGACCTATATCCCTTGTTCATTTAGATTATAACATTTTTGGAAAATTCTTGCCCTTCGTTTGGACACTCTATTGCCTAAACTAATAGGAAGAAAACAGTCTGGTTTTATTAAAGGTGGGCATATTTCGGCCACCACCAGACTATTTTTTATAGTTTTAAGTAAATCTAAATCATATAAACATTCTTTAGCAGCTCTTTCTTTGGATGCTGCTGAAAAAGCATTTGGTCGAGTTAGTTGGCCTTTTATTTTTGCTTCTCTCTCTTGGTTTGGGCTTGTACTCAATTTATTAACATTGTATCTCTATTATATTCCTCCCCCAAAGCATCCCTCATAGTTAATGGATATATTTCTCCATATTTTTCTCTATTGTGGTGTTCGATAAGTTTGCCTTCTTTCCCCATTATTGTTTGTTCTCACTTTCGAACCCTTTTTTATCTAAAATTTGCAGAAACGCAGAAATTTAAGGGTTTTCATTTGGGGATTATCAATTAAAATGTTCAGTTTATGCAGATTAAATTTTCCTCTTTATTTCACAACCACAAAGTTCTTTACCAGCCTTTCTAATTGAAGTCCATTTCCGGATACATGCTTAATGCTGATAAATGTGAAATTCTCCAGTTAAATAAACTTTGTTTTCATGCAGATTTCCTCTCTTCTTCATTTCATTGGAACACAGACAAGATTAAATAGCTTGGATTATGGTTTAAGGCTTCAATAAAAGACACAGTATTTCTTAATATGAATGAAGTTCATGCAATACTCACGTCTCTTACTTCTTGGTGGGGACGCATAGATACAATTAAGATGATGATAGTTCCCTTCCTATTATTTTATATCTCCAATATTCCTATAAATTCCCCAATTTTCATTTTAAAATAATCTATTCTACATTATCTAAGTTTTTATGGAATAATAAAAAAATCATGTATGTCTCTTCAAAAACTTAAACGACCTAAACATATGGGGGGCGTTAACTTCCCAGATTTCTACATATACCATTAAGCATTTTTTCTTAAGCAATCATCCTAGTTAGAGGTCCAAGATGACTCTACTCTTCCTCCCCTATGGGTAGGTATAGAGAAATCTTTTCTCCATGCCTTCTCTTTTCAGGAGTTTTTGTCATTTAATCAAAGGCCTTTATGCTCATCTCTCCCCATTCAAAAAAAATGCACGTAAACTTCTTCAACCAATTTTTAATCCCCAACAAAATATAAAGGAACATTTCCTGCAATCATCAATATGGCATAATAAATATATTAAAATAAACAATAAAACCATTTTTTGGAAAGATTGGCATGGTAGAGGTCTTAGTTGCATTTATCAGATTTTTGATAATGATTCTTGTCTCCCTTATGTACTAGCTCAAGCACGTTTTTCCCTCCCTCATTCCTATCAAGCTAAGTATTTAGCATTAGTTTCTGTGGTTCAATCTGCATACCAAAGTTTCTCCCTTAATAATATTAATACCTCTTTTGCCTCTCTTATAGGCCCTCTTCTTCTCACATATCCTTCAGTGTCCCAAATATATCAGACCCTTTCCAATTTACCAGCTGATCTTGACTAAACAGTTGTGGAACTACAATGGGAATCTGATTTACAAAATAAGGAAATCCTCTAGAGCAGCTAATGCCACCCAAACATTATTTTTTATTTATAATAGACTTTTGATCACCCCGTCCACTCTACATACTTTTAATTCTACACTGCCCGCCTCCTGTTGGTCCTGTAATAATACTCATTCAGACCTTAAACAAAAGTTATTTGAATGCCCCTCTACATATCGATTCTGGATATCACTAATATTTTTCTTGGGAGTATTTCAGAGGATTGGTCTTCTTATTCACATTCCCGTTCAAGTACTTGATTTACTTTTGGCGGTCGCATTTCAACAGATTACAAAAACATTGAAAAAGTATGCTAATGTTTCTTGCCATGCTTGGTGGTATGGTGTATGCTACAATCACAGATTAGACAGATCATACATTAATCCAATTGTTTTGGCCATCAAGAGAGATCTGCTCTGGTTGCTGGTGACCAATTTCTTGGATTCCTCTGCTAAATCCGCTTATCATCATAACCTTAGGATTGAGGCAGTTCCTAAACCTCCATGACTTTTGACTACTATTGTTGGTACTGGATTTAAACTTTTTTTATTATGTGCTAATGTTACTGTTTTTCTTTTCTAGCAATGATATTGTGCGCTTGTAATTTGTTCTGAATATGATATAGTGAGATTCTTTTTCTCTCTCTTTTTTCTTCTTTTTATTATTCCATTCAACGTATTGAATTAACATGATTATATTTCATGTTTTGTATTATCTCAATTACTCAATAAATGTTATATTTAAAACTAAAGAAAATATGAATGTAAAAAAGCAAGATAGGTGATATGTAAGTGTATGTTAGGAGGTAGTGTGGTTGGGTGAAGAATGTTCTATCCTGCTTGTTTGGTTTGAGGAAGATGAGTACCTTTTTGATTTGCAGTGACGTGTAGACATTTGGAAATTGTTTGTGGGTGAAGCCTTTATTTTGTGTTGTTTAGTCTTGTATGCCTGTGGGATGCTTTTATGCCAGTGCTCAATATTTTGTTGAAGGTTTGTAGGACTGGTGTGCCTCTTGCCATTGCATCCTGCCTGATGGTGTGTGAAATGTATGTGGACTCATGTCACGGGGCCTTGTGGGGGCCCGTATAAGTGTAAGCCGCAGTGAGTGAGTGTGTGCATGGCAAATTGTGAGATTGTTCCTTCTTTCAAATAATTGTAAAAGAAAGAGAGGAGCTGTAGCTGTTGATGAGTGATGTCTTGTGATCAGGTTTTGTTGTTTGATTATTTTCAGGTGGTAAGGTTATGGAGTCGGGGGGTGGACGGTGTGTGAGTCGAACAGCATCCTGTCTCTTTGTTCCAAGGATGAGTAAAGGGAGTGATACAGTGTATTGGCGTCAGAGTGTCTAGGTTGCTGTAGTTGGGATGCTTATATGCTAGGGCTCAATATTTTGTTGAAGGTTTATAGGACTGGTGTGCCTCTTGCCATTGCATCCTTCATGAGGGTGTGTAAAATCGATGTGGACTCATGTCACGGGGGCCTGGTAGGGGCCCGTATAAGTGTAAGCCGCAGTGAGTGAATATGTGCATGGCAAATGTAGATTTTCCCCAGCCTTGATGGTCAGAAAATCTGGATTTTATTAAAGACACGAAGACTAATATTATTGCAATCTTCTTTATTTAGCTTACCACAGCCACTTTAAAGAACTTTAGAACATTGTAAAACAAAAAAATCCAACCTAATAAAAGGCCAGAACATTCATAACTCTTCCTTTTTTTTTTAAACTTTATTAAATTTAGTAAGACATATAAAAGATATTAATACAAGAACAAATAACTGTCCAAATCCACTTGAATCCTTTTCAGAGGGGAGAAAACTTTGTCAACAGTTAGAGTCCAACAGAAGAATATCCAACTTAATAAACCTCCTCTTTTATTGTTGAGCACGACCTACAAGATAAAGAAAAGAAAAGTGAACAAAAGGGTTGGGTTTAGGGAGGGAATAATATTATCCTCCGTGTCTTTAATAAAATCCAGATTTTCTGACCATCAAGGTTGGGTAAAATCTACATTTTATGTCAAGACCGGAGGCTAATCTTATTGCAAGTTTAAAGCATTTTTAATAGACATGAAGCAGCATTTTCAACAGGTCTAAAATAAAACTTGCGAAAAACCATATCATTCGACCAGTCAGCACATTTCAGAATATCATTCAAAGAACCTCCTTGCAAAAAGGCTTGAGAAGCAGAAGCCCCACGAACAGAATGTGCACCGAACATACTAACAACTACATCAGACATTATCATCACCTCTTTCACCCATCTTGCCAGGGTGCAGATGATACACCTTTTTGAGGTTTTCTAAAAGAAATTAGTAGATGTTTGACATTAGACCTTAACAGAAGCGTTTTCCTCTCGTACTCTTTGACACAACGGACAACTCATAAATTCACATAATCATCAAAATAAGGATAGAAAATTGTTTGTGAATTAGTTTTGGTTCTATTATTTAGATAGAAGCATATACCCTCAGGAGAAAGACTCTATTTGAGATTTCTAATGCTTTAACATCGGATACTCTTCTAAAGGAAACTAAACAGAGAAGGGTTGTTAACTTGAGAGAAAGTAATTTAAGAGATAATGAATTGTTGGTACCCAGATTATCTAGATACTTCAAAACCTTTGAGACGTGCCACAGAGTTGTACCTAGAAATCGGTGGTTTTGAAATCCTAATACTTCTTAACAATCTCTTTTTAAGTTCAGAAATAAGTTTATTAAGGAAAGTATGAGTCTCAATACAAAATACAATATAACAATACATAGTCACATTGAATGTAAAAGCAAAATAATTTGATATACATTTGAAGTTGGCCTACCTAGAAGAAAAAGATTAATAAAAATATGTAGATGAGTCAATGTAAATGCAGGAGATTACAAGTCACATAATACAAAAAATGATGATACAAAATCCAAAATGATCTTATATATACAGTGAAAGAAAGTCATGGAGGTTTGGAAACCTCTTGTTGTACGGGAGTTAGGGTGGAGGAAAATTTGGCACTAGCTTCAATGAACAATGCGATAGGTAACCATAAATACAGACGTTTCGTTGCCATGGGAATAGGGTACACAAGAGTTGTATCTAATCTGTGATTGTAACAAATAGCATACCACCAAGCTTGATAAGATAATTTGGTAAAGTCTTTCCAATTTTTGGTTATCTGCTGAAAGGCAACTGCCAACAATAAGTCTACTATTTTTGTATTAGAATTGCAATCAGTCCAAACCGAAGACAAGCTTCCCAAAAATACATTAGAAACAGAGAAAGGATATTTGGAGTGAAAAATTAAATTGATTTGAGCCCACACCCTTTCCCAAAAACTGCAGACAAGTGGGCATGTAAAAAGTAGATGATGCAGATCTGCATATGGGGAGGAGTATGTCCAGCAGTCATCTGGAAGATCAGTTTGCCTTTTATGTAGAGTGACCGGGGATAATAAAAGCCTATTATATATAAAAAAAAGAGTGTCTGTGTAGTGTTGGCGGCTCTCGAAGATTTTCTGATTTTACTCCATATTTTATTTTATGTGTTTGTGGACCAATTGACACCTAAATCCTGTTCCCAAGAGAGTTCTACCATAGTTTTTTCTCGTGTAATACATGACATTTATAAATAATTATAAATAACAGAAGCCTTGGGGTTGACTTGTAGAAGAGAATGCAATGTATCGATTACGGGGGGTGTAGGATCAGTGGAGAGATTTGGAGGTATGCATCGGGTATGAGCAGTCAGAATAGCCTGTTTTAAGAGGGTATATTTAGATTGGAAGGACGTTGGTAGATCAAAAAGTCTTCTAACATGCGCAAAAGACATAATCTGATCCTCTATATATAATTGATGTATCCAAAGCAAACCTCTTTGCCTCCAGGATTTCCAATAAAATGGCTTGCCACGTATCAATATCATACTATTATGCCTTATCGTGGAATTGGAGAAAGAAATCCAATTTATAGGATCTACCGGGGAGGTGGGTTTCAGAATTTTGGATGTGTATCCAATTATGGGGGTTGAAAGGTGTTGTGGTTTGCGAGAGAACGAGAGGTATTCTTGAAATGAGAAAGGGGAAAGAAAAGAGTTCAAGTGTAGCCCATAAAGGGTAGTCCTCGGAGGAGTTGGAGAGCCATCTTGATGCTTGACGGAGCAAAAAAAGACTTTTGATATATAGGAAAATTAGGGAAATTAACACCCCCTTCTGACTTTGGACGAATCAATCTTGATAAGGACATGCGTGACTTTTTGTTACTCCATAAAAAAGAGGATAACAAGGAGTTTATTTTCTTGAAAAATTTTAGAGGGATGGATAATGGGATATTGGAAATTGTATAAAGAACTATAGGGGATAGCATCATTTTTATGGTATCGAGACGACCCCACCAGGATAAGTAAAGAGGGTGCCATTTAGCAATTAAAGAGGTTATTCTCTGTACACAATTATCCATACAACGTGAAATTGTATTTGAGATAGATGGAGTGAAATGTAGACCTAAATATTTAATATACTGAGGGCTCCATGCAAAATTTGAGAGTGCAAAGTCATCTTTAAAAGTATATTTCGTTAAGGGTAATATCTCACATTTATCTTTATTTAATTTATACCCGGATGCAAAGGAGTCAACTTCATGTAGGAATGCAGGGATAGAAGACTGGGGTTGCGAAATAAATAGCAATATATCATCAGCGTATGCTGCCAATTTAATGTGCGTGTCATTGAAATTAAAGCCATGAATGTCTTTATTTTGACGAATTCGTGATAAAAAGGGTTCTAAGGCTAGGTTAAAAAGAAACGGGGACAATGGGCATCCCTGACGAACACCTCTACCCAAACTAAAATAAGGAGATATAGTACCATTTGCACATACAGCCGTTCTTGGATTTGAATATAGAAGTGATATTGAGGAAATGATTTTGGGTCCAAAGCCGAACCATTTGAGAGTTTGAAAAAGGTACGCCCATTCCACTCTATCAAATGCTTTCTCTGCGTCCAACGCTATGGCTGCCAAGGAGTGCGAGACATGAAAGGATTTAGATAGGATATCAAAAAATAAACGAGTGTTGTCTGTGATAAGGCGACCCTTAACAAAACCTGACTGTTCCACTCCCAATAAATCAGGTAAATGGGATTCCAAGCGCATGGCCAGAGATTTTGAAAAAATGTTGTAGTCAACATTGACTAAAGATATGGGTCGAAAAATTTTACAATATCTTAAATCTTTATCTTCCTTGGGGATAAGACAAATAAGAGCTTCTGAAAAAGAGCCTGAGGATTTACCTGAGTTCAAAAAAGAGTTTAGTAGATTATGGGTATTAATAAAGAGGCGAAATGTGTAAAAAACTCAACAGTAAAACCATCCGGGCCAGGGGCTTTATCTTTTTTTAGCGCCTGTAGTGTGGTGTAGAGTTCCTTTTGCGAAAGGTCGGATTCTAAAATAGAAAAATCTGGTTGGGTAAAAGGTGGTCGCTGGATATCCGACAAAAACTGAGAAATGTGCTGCTCTGTAGGAGGGGCTTCTGATGTGTATAGTGTTTTGTAAAAGTGAAGAAATTCATTTAAGATTTCATCATCCTTATATTTCAATGACTGTTGCTCATCCATAATGGATTCTATATTAAGTTAGTTATGTTTAACTTTCAAATAATTAGCTAATACTTTACCAGCTTTGTTCTGCCCCCTAAAACTTCGCACTAGACTTTAATAAACAAGTGGACGCATTATTTGTCGATTCCTTATTAAACTGAAATTTAACATTAATAAGTTCCGACAAACAATCTTTTGATTTTGAGGAATAATAAGAATGCTCCAGTTTCTTTATCTTGGCTAGGAGGGATGTGGTGAGTGCTTGCGATTTTTACGCTTTTTGGAGACATAGCCAATAATAAAATCCCTAGCTGTTGCTTTAAAAGCATCCCATACCACATGAAAAGGTAAATCATCAATTTGATTAAACAAAAAATATTCATTAAAAAAGGAAGTAAAGGCGTGGCTTGGAGAGCCATCATGGCGGACGCAGCCTAATCGGGCTCCGCGCGTCCACGCCATAATCCTGTTGAAATCCTGCCTAAATCCTGCCCAGAGGTGCTCCATCAGCAAGGCTGGCGTCCCTGGTTGTATAGGGAGCCTTATTTTCTGTTGCTGGCGGCTGCCGAGCCGCGTGGGGAGTAGTAGCCGGCAAGCGAACACCGGTGCGGTGCCGACTGGGTCTCCCTCCCGGCCCCCGGCCGCACTACGAAGTCACCGCGGTGGAGCTCAGGGCCGGGACCTGGCCCAGAAGTAAATGTTGCAGCGGGGAGGAGGGCGGCCTGACACCCGGCGCCCCTGCACGCGAGTAGCAGGTGATACCCTTGGCCTGGCGACAGAGGGGACCTGCCTCTCCCCCCGCCCGAGGCTCCGCCATCTTCACCAATGCTTGCCGGACTGTGCGGCCGGGACCTCCCTGTGGGGCTGCGCTGCTGGGGCCGTGAGATCCCGTCTGTTGCTGGGCCATTGCGGCCGTCATCGCCTTGTGGGCCCCTGGCCGACCGAACCTTGCGCAGGCCGCATGTGGTGCACAGCCTTGCAGTTACCCAGCCGGCATCGGCCATCAGCGAGTGGCGCGTCATGGAGCGCAGGGGCTGGGTCGCAGCCCCAGAGGTGAGCGCTCTGTGGTGCGCTGGTCCGCATTGTTGCCCGACCCTCTCCGCGTGGCTGCCTGCGGCCCACCAGATCATACCCTGCAAGCTGGGATCCCCTCCCCCCCGGCCTGAAAGCGGCATCATGGCTTCGGGAAGGCCTGGGCCGGAGCCCTTCCGCTGATCCCTGCTCCTGGATCCCCTGGCACGGCCTGCCGCCCACTCTCATAAACCCCCGGGGGGAGCCTGGACGATGGTGTCTGCGGCCCTACTGCTACCTGAATGAGTGACGCCACCTCGGCCTGCCTGTGTTCCCCCGTGTGCTGTGCCCGGCCGGGGGTGGCCATAGAGAGGGTCCTAACAGGACGACATTTACTGTGGTGAGACCTACTCTGTGGGATGCAGCAACGCCAAAGCACGCAGCACCGCTTTGCTTGTGGCCCTTCCGCGGGTCGTGCTTGCCTGGTGCGACCGTTGCGGCAAGCGCGGAGGGAGTGGCGTGACTCATCACGGGCCGGTGCCTATTGCTGGAGGTGTGGATAGCTTCTGGCAGATCGTACCCTGTGGGGCCGGCGGCCCTCACTCTCACGCAGCAACCGTCCTGAGGCCTCTGGTTGAGGCATTCCACAATCCAAAAGACTTTCTCCCACAACCTCCTCCACGATGGGTAGGGACAAACCCAGCGCAGCTGGCCCCAAACAGGGCACCCTGGACCAGTTCACCACGCCCACTGGGGGCTCCACGGGCGGCGAGGGGGCGAGCTCGACACCTGACAACGCGGCCCTCCTAGAGGCGATAAACAATGCCAGAGACATGCTGGATGCCAAGATTGGTGCGGTGGGGTCGGAGGTCTCCTTCTTGCGCCAGGATCTCCGTAAGGCTGTCGATCGCATCACAGAGGCGGAGACGAGGGTCTCGACAGTGGAAGACACAGTTTCCACCCTCCAGAAAAAAGTTAACAAACTTACTGTGGTGTCGCAGGAGCTGGCCTCCAGAGTGGAGGATGCGGAGGGTCGAGCGAGATGCAACAATTTACGCTTTGTGGGCCTGCCGGAGGGATGTGAGGGCGCCTCCATGACACACTTCATCACTCGGTGGCTCACAGACCTCATGCCAAGTGACCTGCTGTCCTCGTCCTTTGTGGTGGAACGTGCTCACCAGGCCCTGACTCAAAAACCTCCCCCTGGAGAAAATCCTAGACCGGTTATTGCCAAAATACTGAACTATGCTGACCGGGATGCAATCTTGCGTTATGCCAGGACGCACAAAGACAGCATGCAACACGAGTCTCGGTCCATCATGGTGTTCCCGGATTATATGCGCTTGGTCCAACAGCAACGCCAGTCCTTCTCAGCGGCGAAACGCAAGTTGCGTGATATGAACTTACAATATATGCTTTTATATCCAGCCCGGATGAGAGTGATCTTCAACTCCAAGTCATTTTTCTTTGACACCCCAGAAGCCGTGTTTGCCTGGGCAGAATAACGCCCCCGACTCCGGCCAGGTTCACCGCCGCTATTGGACTCGGACTCATCACGCGGCTCACGACGTAATAGATCTCGGAGGACCAAATCCAAGAGACAACATGGTTCGAGATCAGGCAGGCAGTCCACGAGACCGGAGCGGCCCCCCTGAACTTTTCACTACACCGCTGGCAGCCAACCGCGAGCTGACATTGATCGCTGTTCGCTAAGACTCTCCGTATGTATTTTCCTCTGAGTGGGCGTGGATGCTTGGCCATGGGACTGCCAGGCCACAGACTTTTTGTGCCCCCCCTGTTCTCATGTTCTCTGGGTGGGTAGGGTGCCTTTGGCGTGAGGGCTCG
Organism: Calotriton arnoldi; assembly: GCA_963921515.1. Lineage (NCBI taxonomy): Eukaryota > Metazoa > Chordata > Amphibia > Caudata > Salamandridae > Calotriton > Calotriton arnoldi. Next base: position 2,083,271 of record CAWUFW010001223.1, read on the forward strand.
GGTCTCCCTGTTGGGAGCCTGGTGTGCCTCATACCGCGACAGATACTCCTAGTTTATGGCAGTTTCGGGTCGGGGGTGGTGGGGCATTAGGGGAACGTAGTGTTAGGTTATTGTTTTCTATGTTATATGCAGACAGGCTATTTAGATCTCGATCTCTTCGATGCTATTCCTTTCTAGATGAGGGATAATGGTGCTAGGTGATGCAACCCCTCTTGGGGACCTTACTGTGGTTTTGTGGAATGTCCGGGGCCTCCTGTATAAAGTAAAACGGGGTGCGGTCTTGCGCCAAGCTAAGAGATATGAAGCTGATATCCTACTCTTGCAAGAAACCCACCTCCTAGGCACCAAAGCCCCATGTCTAGCCCGCTTTGGTTTTCATCATATTTATCACGCGGGGTTTACCAGGGGTTCCCGGGGGGTGGCCATTTTAATACATCGTAGGGTTCAGTTCCAACACGTAGCGCACAGGACAGATCCCGGGGGCAGATTCCTATTCGTCACGGGTACGCTGTATGGTGAACAGGTTACTATAGGCAGCATATACGCCCCTCCCCCGCTAGGGACGGCCTTCATTGACAAGATTTCTGGAGTCTGGGGGGGATTTGCCTGAGGGTTTGACCCTTCTGGGGGGTGACTGGAATGACACAATGGGGCCACTGGACCGGCAACGCACCGCTGACCGTCCACCATTACTAGGTCCCATTAAATTGAGCACACTGGTTTCCACCCTGGGTTGGGCAGACATTTGGCGAGAATACCATCCCACAGAGCATAGCTACACGTACCTGTCCGCAGTCCATGGGTCACAATCTCGATTAGATTATTTCTTCGTCCCTCGCGTATTTCTTCACAGATTCTCACAGATAACTCATCATCCTCGCAGGCTCTCCGATCACTCCCCAGTCGCTCTACAATTTCACACATGCTCTCGCAAACCCCCCTTTCGCTGGCGCATGTCCCCCTGGCATCTCCGGTGTCCCGACTATCAAGATATGCTCCGCACGGCGATTACCACGTACCTAGATTCCAATGGCCCCTCCGCCCTATCCCGATGTACCTTGTGGGAAGCCCTCTAGCCTACTGTTCGGGGTGTCAAAATTAGTTATCGCACTAAAGAAAAACGCACACGGCGGGAGCAACTGGAGGCTCTAGAGTCGCACCAGACGGCCCTAGCACTGCAGCTTAATCAAGACCCTAGCCCTATTATCCGGCGCAACCTGCTGCAGGTGCAACAAGAACTGCAGCAATATTTAATGGGAGAGGCCAAGGAAATTTGGGAAGCATCACAACACCGGGTTTATCAATGGGGTGACAAATCAAGTAGAATGCTCCACCGGCTTTGCCAGGCAGATAACTCGATTGCGATTGTCCCCACTATCCGCGACGCGGACGGGTCCTTATGCACGTCACCAGAGGGCGTGGCCAGTGCACCCTATACGCACAACACGAACAGATCTCGGCCGATCTAATTGCGGAATTCCTCACAGATATTCCACCACGGAAGCTTCCTGACCACTTGCGCGCACAATTGGAGGCCCCAATTACGGTGGACGAACTGACTGGCGACCTCAATGCGTTACACCCGGGGCGTGCCCCAGGTCCCAACGGATTCCCTATGGAATTCCTGCAGCCCCACATACACTTATTAGGCCCCCATTTATTGGCGGCGATCCAGGAGGCCGAGGAATTAACCATATTGCCCCAGGATTGGCGACACGCGGAAATAATTTTATTCCTCAAGCCCGGTCGCCCTCCGGACGACCCGTCCTCTTACCGCCCCATTTCCCTCATTAACTTTGAGCCTAAATTGTTGGGGAAAGTCCTTGCTGATCGCTTACGAACATGCGTCTCGGATTTGATCCATCCCGACCAGTCGGGATTCATGCCCCAAAGGGCCACTCGCCATAATATCCAGAGGGTACATAATGCTATGGCAGCAGCCCCAGCGCTAGGCCGGCCGGCTGCCATGCTCCTGGCCAACATTGACAAAGCTTTCGGCTTGCTGAGTTGGGTCTACCTCTTTCAATTGCTCGAGGTGATCAATTTTGGTCCGTGTTTCATTGCATATGTACGCCTGCTTTATACCAACTTAACGGCGTCAGTACGCATAGCCGGGCACCGCTCCCACCCCTTCCCAATCCAAAGAGGCACTAGACAGGGCTGCCCCCTGTCCCCACTATTATTTGCCCTAGCGGTTGAGCCCTTAGCAGCGTGGGTTAGGAGGGACCCGGTGCTCCGTGGCTTCGAATGGTCTCAGTCGCGATCGGACCATATTGCGTTATACGCGGACGATGTCCTATTTTTTATGACAGACCCCTAGTTCTCTGGGCCCCTTATACTGCAAATCCTCAGAGTGTTCGGGGAGACTACCGGTCTACACACGAACCCCGCAAAATCCGTGCTGTTTCCAGTGTGTGGTCATCAAGGTCGCGAAGCTTGGGCATCGCAGCTATCCCGTGCGACAGATGGTTTCAAATATCTCTGCATTTTCGTGTCACCATGCCCCAAAATCTCATAGGCACATAATATCACTCCATTGCTAGCGAGTCTCAATGGTGAAACGGCAATATGGTCCTCTCTTCCCTTGTCCTTATATGGGCGTTCGGCCATCTATAAGATGGTGTCACTACCCCGGATTTTATATCGCCTCCAAAACTTCCCTTATCCTATTCCGCGCTCTTGGTTCACACAGGTCAACGCCATACAAAACAAATTCCTCTGGAACGGTGGGGCAGTCAGGGTCGCTCTACGCACATGTGTACAATCCACATACTGTGGGGGGATCGCAACAGCGGACATTTACTCTTATTATGTGGCGTCCCATATACTCGTGGTAAATGAATGGTGGTATAATTCCCCTACAGACCCGGCATATGAGATCGAGCATGCGGCAATGGAATGGACTCCCCTCCTTCAACTCCTATATAGTGCCACACGCCTGGATTTCATACCTCCCGCAGGTAAAGTCGTGATACAGCTGTGGCGGGCTAAAGTCCGACAGATGGGTTGGAACGGGAAACTTACCCAGACAACCCCACTATGGCAGGGTACATACCTCCGCCCAGTGGCTGCCTTGGGGGGGTTCCGGGGATGGGACCTAGTGGGAATATCGACCCTCGGGGATGTGAAGCGGGGTACTACACTGAAATCCTTCCAGCAACTACAGACGGAATATAACTTACATAAGACACAATTCTACAAATTCCTCCAACTCCGTCATGCACTCACTCCCCTGATCCACACGCTTGAGACCCTTCCAGAATTCCACCCATTAGAAGGCCGCCTGCTTATGGGCGATTTAGGCCTCCACAAGATCAGGCAAATATACCAGACCCTGACGACCCACACACCGACAACGCTCGACAAGACTCGGCTGGCGTGGCAAGCCGACATCCCCGATTTGACGGACGACGACTGGGCTGAAGCTATCGCTAGCCCGCGGGGTGCGGCGGTCTCTACACGATACCGCCTGATTACAGTTTAAATATTTGCACTGGGCTTACTTTACCAGGACCAGACTCTGGCAGATGGGAGCTATCCAGTCCCCTACATGTCTACGGTGTGATCGAGAGGAGGGGACATTCTTGCATACAGTTTGGAGTTGCACGGCGTTGCAACCCTTTTGGCGCAGAATTCGGTCCTGCCTCAATGAGGTACTTTCGTGGGTACTCCTGCTTGACCCGCGCCTTTTCCTCTTACACAGCACAGACGACATTGAGGGTAATAGGTACAAGCAACATTTACTGTTCCTAGCTCTCACTATTGCCAAGAGAGACATTGCACAACTGTGGAAAGGGACGTCTCCCCCTACCCTGGGCAAATGGAAGACTGAACTGGATAGATGTATGGGGGCCGAAATTGCAGTCTTTTTAGCTCGTGGTTGCCCTGCTAAACATAGAAAAATTTGGACTCGATGGGCATCATATCGAGGAATTGAGCTTCCCCCCCTGCCACCCGCAGACCCCTGATCAGTGCCCCCTATCCCCACTGCTCCTTGACCGGCATATCCCACACCGTTCGATAATGGATCCCTATGCTAATATATCATGTACTCATGTCTGGAGATCGAGTAATGTCTGCAGTTTGTTTCAGTTGTACCACCTGCATGTTTGGCAGGTGTTGGAATTTGGTAAAAATGCTGGTATTTTCGGGATGTCAATCCTTTTTCTCCTACAGGTCATTGTAGGGCTGTCGCCCGTTTTCCTAATGAAAAACCAAGATAAAATTTGTTGTTAAAAAAAAAAGGAAGTAAAAGAGGAAGTGAATACCGGGTCCAAAAGAAGAGCATTGTTAAAGCGCCATTTACGGGGGATGTGGGGTTTCTGTAAAATATCCAACCGCATGGTAATAGGAGCATGATCAGAAATTAGAATGGATCCAATATCTGCTGCCAATAATGACTGGGATACATTATGTGAAATGAAAAAATAATCCAATCTTGATTGAGTGTGGTGAACTGGAGAATAATAAGTGTACTCTTTGATAGTAGGGTTGCAAAGTCTCCAAGCATCAATAAGCTTATATTGTTTAATAGTCTGTATAAAGAGCTTATGGGCCTTATGAGGGACCAAAGAGACCATTGAATTACGGTCTAAAAAGGGATCAAAACCTTGATTACAGTCACCTGTAAGAATGAAATTGTCATCAATACAATTTGCGAGTTGTTGAGCTAAGGATATCCAGAAGGAGGGGTCACCAACGGTAGGGGTGTAGATATTTAGTAAAGAAACCGGAGCATTACCAAACAAAAGTTTAGTAAACAACCATCTACCGCTTTCATCAGAACATTGTGACAATAGTTTAACAGAAAGTGATTTACGACATAAGGTTAGGACCCCATTGCGCTTGCCATCTCCTGGTGAGTAGAAAACCTCTCCAACCCAACCTCTTTAATTTCATTGATTCCTCTGCTGTTAAATGGGATTCCTGCAAACAAGCTATATCTGCACCCAATTTGGTTAGATAAGTCAGCACTCTTTGCCTCTTAATAGGAGAATGCAAACCCCTGACATTCCAAGAGACAAGATTTAAAGACATGGGATAAATGAGAGAGTGAATATAAGACACCAAGCAGTGTAAATAAACAAACAATAAGAAATATGCCAGAAAACAGACCAACTATCTGCAACATAGAACAAATTTTTGAGAAAGGGAGAAGGACAAAAATGAAGAAATAAGTTTATGTGACAAATGTAGCGTAAGGTAAAAAAAAACATTATGTGTAAGACTGAAAAAAGAATAATAAGGTAAGAATAAGTAAGGGAAATATGAGTGGAAGAATAGGGCAAGATAAAGAAAGGAGAATAGGCAAAGTGAAATAGTATACGGAAATAAGTTAGAGATAAAAGACAGAAAATAGGTGAAGGAGAAAGAAATTGCTGGTAGAGATAATAAAAGAAAAAAAACTGTACCTAGAAGGAGTCCAAAACATATAGAGGGTGAGGGGGGAGGAGGCCACATGGAACGATGACACGTCCAGACTCCACGGGGTGAGGCGGGGGAAACTTCAGGATAAACGATCACAAGACAAAAAAGTCAGACAATACGGAGAGAAAACCTGTAGGGATAGAAAAAATTTGTTAGAGCAATTAAAGCATTGTTAGATTAAGAGCAGTTAGTTTAACTTTCTAGAGTTTAAAGTTACGAAATTTCAGTACCGAACATTAAGTTGCAATAAGATAAACAAGCCAGTGTCTAAACTGGTAAATGATCTATGAACTTTACAAGAAATTCAACAGATTAAATATATAAGACTGTATCCAAGAGGTACTACGAAAGAAGAGTCATCAGGGGCGTTGTGAGAAGTTGGCCTGGCATATGCTGTCCACTAATTATAGTGGGCACCTTGCACCAGTCCAAACAACCCCTTATTGGAGATAGGTTAAAGACAACCTTTATTGAAAGCTATCCTAGTGGTAGCTATGGAGAGCAGCCTTCAGGCTAAGTCTTGAAGGAATGTAAAGCAGCTTGTTTTACCAGTCTATAATCTCTTGAGTGATCAAATGAAAGAGCACCACACCAGGTATATATTCAAAATATATGTATTTATTACTAAACACACCCCTCTAGTCTCTTTATGAGGCTAGAGTTCGAAGTACATAAGTTATAAGATCTTAAATCACAGTAATAGCACAAATACACGTTTGGGCCCTAGGGGCGTACCAAACCATATACCAATAAAGTGGTATGCAAACCACGACTGAACTAGACACTAGGCCTAGAGCCTCTAGAAGTGCTTGGACCACAAGGAACCACCCAAGGTAGTGACACAGGGGACCCACGGGAGACGCGTGCAGTGTAAATACACAACCGCGATACGCCGTTAACTTCTATGGAGAAAGTCGGGATCGGGAAAATAGAGGAAAGGGACACTTAAAAGAGGACTAGGACAAAACCCTTTGAGATCTAGGACTTTGAAGAGTCTCTACCCACGGGAGCACCGGAGTACTCGTGTTACCTCACCCAGGGAAGCCGGGTGCATAGGTGCCTTTCGGGGTCGGGTTTCGTCGTCGATTCGAATGGCGATCTGCTGCAAAGTGCTGCTGGCGGCCAAGAGAAAAGTGTCCGGGTGGATCCAAGAGTGGATCGGAGTTCTGGTGAACCTGAAAGCAGAGGGGACAGAGTCTGGGTCACTAGCCAGTGACCAGGAAGGTGATGGACAGATGCCCACCGATGTCGAGTGCTTCAGGTGCGTTGGCGGTCGTCTTGACTCTTCAGCCACGAGGTCCGGGAGGCGTTGTCGGCGACCAGGAGCAGGATTCGGGCTGGTACACGATGTCTGTCGAGTGCTGAGGTGTCGGCGACCGGATTGGACCCAACAAGCCTTGGCAACGGCAAGTCTCGAGTAAGATGTAGATCGTCGATGGTGCAGACCAGCAAGATCTGTGGAACTCACCCAGCAAAGGTAAGTGAGGGCAGGCCTGGAGCAACCAGGATGCTAAGTAGGAAAAGGATTGGCCTTCGTTAAGGGCTACTAGCCAATGGGCTAGCGACCGCGAAGGAGCCTCGTGACGCCGCACGTGGAGCTGGCTTACAGGACACTCGTGGAGTGGGGGCCAGTGATCTTCGGTGCAGGTGGTGCTGGAGGCTAGGGCTACTCGGAGCCCAAAGCATGACTTCTTGGGAGACCCAGAAGAGGATGCACTTGCAAGTGTGCTCGGTGTTCAGGGGTCATGGTCTCAAGTCACCCACGATAGCCACGGGCCTCAGCTTTGCTGGGGACTCAGGGTAGCCTCGGGGAAGTCTGAGAATCCACCTCTGGTGATGCGATGACTTCGGCGTCCGACGGGAGCTTCAGAAATGCGAACCGGACAGATGCTTCTTTGGTGCCTGCCAAGCAGGAGTCACTCCTTGACCCCAAGGGAGATTCTTCAGTCCTCTAATCTTGTCGTAGAGCGTCAAAGGTCCAGGATTCAGTTTCAGAGTTTCGTCCAGGTATAATCTAAAGTCCTAAGGACTGGGTTCCTACCTTTATTCTAAAAATAGGGGTTGACTACTCTGTGGCCCCACCTATGGGTGGGTCAGGGCAGAGGGGTGGCTACACCCCTTTCCCTTTGTCCAGTTCGCGCCAAAGCAGGGGCTGCAAGCCCCTGATCCGGTTTGAACTGGGGTATGCACTAGGGACACCAAATGTGCCCCCAGTGCAGGACTTCAAAGCACCCGAAAGTGCTCCCGCCCAGCCCCAATACACATTATCCTGTCTGGGGAGGTGGTCACACCTCCCTGGGACAGGAAACCTATTGTCCAGGCCTCCCCTGCCGGAGTTTCGTCCAGCAGCAGGAGGCCAGACTCGTGTCTGTGGCAGCAGTATCCATTTTGTGATGCCAGGGCTCTGGAAAGAAGTTACCGGACTCGTCAGAGTTAACATGTCTTTCCCTCTAGAAGGGTGGAATGCTACCCCCGCCGCCAGGATTGGCGGGGGTAGTATTCCAAGATGTTTGACACCAAACACGACATGTTTAGGTGCAGCCATTCCAAAGTTAGCATTTTACCGCGAGGATATAATGCGCTTAAGAGTATATGGTCAGGCTGCACTACAAACAGCATCAGAGATGGTCTCCGAACGCTGCAGAGGGGCCCTGCTCATGCAGGGCACCCTCTCACATAGGAACCATGCACTCTGCCTTTAGGATTGATAAGGCCTGCCTTAGGAGTGACTTATAGGTTTCTATGTGTGTATGTATTTCGTGATATAGGTAACCTATATCACAGTAAGGGGTGCATGCACCACCTTACCCAGGCTGCAGTAGCAGACCTGTGGTGTCAATTTGGATGGCCTTCCAGGGGTGGCATAATACATGCTGCAGCCCCTGGCAGACCTCTGAGGTACCTATGCCCTTGGTACATAGTATACCATATACTAGGGACTTATAAGGGCACTCCAGATCCCAATCAGTGATGTGCCTAAGGCACATGGAAACCATTTTAGAGAGGAAGCAGCTAGGCTGGGGTTCTGATTAGCAGGGCCCCAGCCAGACTAATGTCGAAAAACAGTGAAGCATCAGCAAAAAGTGGGGGTACCCATGTGAAGCAGATCCTACTCTCCTACAGGCGTTATTTAGAAATATCCATCTTTTCCGGACAGTGTGAGTTAAGGAAACTTTTGAGCTTGATCGGATCTTCATAAGTGATGGTGTTGTTGTTGAAGGTCACTTTGAACAAGCATAGATGGAATAAGCCAAATCGTGCACCAATAGAGCGTAAAGCCGGTCTCATGGCCAAAAATTATTTTCGTCTGTCTGCTGTAGGCTTTGCATAGTCCTGCGAGAAAAAAAGTTGATTTCCTGATGACGATATCCGCCACAAGGACCTAACTGCGGCCAGTACCTTAAGAAGATCCGTATATTCAAGAAAATAGAGTATGACTCCTCGTGGTTTACGTATGGTAGATGACGACGACTGGAGAGGACCAAGTCTGTGGGCACGTTGAATATTCAAAATAGTGGTTTCTGGCAGGTTTAGCACCGTCGGCAAGAATGATTTAAAATAGGCTATAGGGTCAGAGCCTTCTGAACCCTCTGGCAGACCATATATACGAAGATTGTTCTGCCTATTTCTATTTTCAAGATTTTCAATCTGCTTCTGAAAAGATGCAACCTGAGATTGAAGGACTGCAACCTGAGCGCAAGCTGAGCCCAGGGAATCCACATTTTGTTCAACTGCAGTGATTCTCTCCTCCATCTTTGCCCATCCGTCTGTTAAGACTTGTATTTTGGAGTTTGTCTCCTCTACAAATGGGTGAAGTGCACGTATTTCCTCCAGAAAAAGATCCATTGAAACGGACGTAGGCTGTTTTGGTGGAGAAGGAGGATCCTTTTTCAACCGTTTGGTTGACACCTTGGTGGCTGCAGAAGAAGAAGTAGAGGCACTTTTAGGAGAGGAGTTCAAAGATTCATCCATTTTGGCAAGGCGAGTGTAAAGGTGTGAGCGAGCAACAAAAGAGCCATTTGCGGGCACCACCAACGACCTTACTGTTTTTAGTCTGCCCATAAATGGGACGACTTGAATCAATATCTCCTCAAAATATAAATTGAGCAAATGGTACCGTTAGCACAAGTAACAGCAGGTGCCCCAAACTCCAGGAATAAAACTGGCACTAGTAGTAATGCATTGCATAGTCACAACCTGTAGAGGTTATCTTGAAGAATTCCATACATTTGCAGGAGCAATATCAATGACGAGTATGAAAGAAAAAATTATTGGCCCAAACACAAGAGTCTCTACGAGGCTCACTGGTGCGTGATAGAGACACTAGATATCAAAGAAGAAGCAGTACGGCATGAATTTGGTAATCTGCATGCCAATAGTATCGCTGCAGAAGATTAGAAAAGCAAATAATGACACAACGATTAGAACCTGCTTGGAGTTCATGGTAACAGTAGAGAAGCATGAAGTAAGCAGCTCAGTCAAAGCAAACAATTATCCTTTGAATTTGTTAACATTTCACAGGATTTCATGTGAATACCTCCACTGGAAGACATATGAAGCAACAAAATGGCCGCTAGCATCAACAACATAGAGAGAAAAACCCCGGCTGATTTTCTGAGGAAAAAAGAAAAAAAAAAAAAAAGAAATATGCCATTGTAATATTACTCTGCAACTGCAACGTTGTCTCCAGGCTACTCACTGAGCGGAAAGAAAAGCCTTTTGAGGTGTAGAAATACGAAGCTGGAAGTCCACAAGGGAAGAGAGGCTCCCTTCAATTCGCGGGCATTTTCAAAATGGCGGGCGCCGCATTGCCCTGGGAGAAAAGAAGAAATACGGCGAGAAAGCGTGTCACTCCCGCGATAAAAATCACTCCGTCGTCTACCTCCTTGGTTCCGGCGGCCGCCTGGTCCTTATCGCCGCTCTCCGCGCTGGCGAAGTGTCGCAAAGTCCCTCGTCTTCACCGCCGACACCGGGTGTGTCACGGGAACGCCGCCATCCTCCTTGGGCGCTAGCCACGCCCCCCCAGTACCTTCTTAACAATCTCTTAATCAGCACATTTTGACCTACTGAATATGACCAGCAGCAATAGCTGAACGATGTACATTAATAGTTCTATAAGCTAGACCTTTTGCGAACAATTCTGACAAATAGTTGGCTATTTCAACTACATCCACTGAAATGGGATCAAATTTCCTTTCAACACACCAGCAAACCCATTTTTTCCAAGCCAATCTATACATTTTACGTGTTCCTGGAGCCCAAGGTTCCTTGATAAGATTTGATGCCTCTTCTGAAAGTCCTGGCACTTCCCATAAATTCCTGAAATTTTCCATGCCATCATTCTCAACTCCCCTTCCAACACCAGGTCGTGTAACTCTCCTGATGGGCCTAGTAAAATTTCTGGGAATACCGGGAACAAAACTGGGTAATCTACCAGCATTTCTAACAGCACAGGGTACCACACTTGAGACTTCCAAAGAGGGGTCACTGGAACCAGAGAAACTTTCCATTTGCAAACCATTGAGGCTACTCGAGTAATCATTGAAAAAGGAGGAAAGGCATATCCTTTCAGACTCCTCCAGTCCTGTCTGAATGCGTCCACGCCTGCAGATTCTGGATCCGGATGCCAACTGTAAAAAATCTCTAATTGGGTATTCATTCTGTCCGCAAACAAATCTTCCTGAAACGGACCCCAAAGACCCACCAGACTCAGGAAAATGTCCCTGTTCAGAGACCAATTACTCGAATCCCTGTGATTCCTTGAAAACCAATCTGCCTCCACATTGTTCAAGCCAGGAATGTGTTCCGGCTGAACTACAATATTCTGTTTCAGACAATAGTCCCAAAATACTTTGGCCAAATCTGCCAAATCTTTCGATTTCTGACCTCCTAATCTGTTCACATATCTTACTGCTGAGACATTGTCCATTCTCAAAAGAATCGAACACCTTGCAGAATCCTTTGTAAAGCTTTTTATCGCATAAGATCCTGCCAGAAGTTCTAAACAATTTATATGTAAACTCTTTTCTCCTTCTGTCCAATGACCTCCTGTAGAAATTGAACCACAATTCGCTCCCCAACCTGACAAGCTGGCATCCGATTCTATGACCAAATCTGGGAGAGATCCAAAAATTGCTCTCCCATTCCACGCTTCCATATTTATGAACCACCAATCTATTTCTTCCCTCGCTTCCTGAGAAAGGGTCACTTCCTCTGAATAATTCAAGCTATCTCTTAAGTGTTTGCTCTTCAAACGCTGGAGCACCCGATAATTCAAAGGACCAGGAAAAATGGCTTGAATGGTAGAGGATAGCAAACCTATCACCCTTGCTAGCATTCGAAGAGATATTTTCCCTAGAAGAAGGATTTTTGTAATTCCTCTTTTATGCATTTCAATTTTTCTCTTGGGAGTTTCAATTGAGCCTGCACAGTGACTATCATGAATCCTAGAAATTGAGTAACCTGGCTTGGAATTAAACATGACTTCTGTCTGTTTACAACAAAACCTAAATCTTCTAAGAGATTTTTTGCCAAAGTAGTGTGATCTATCACTCTTGATTTCATTTGGTCCTTTAACAGTATGTCGTCAAGATAGATAATCAAACGTACCCCTCGTTCTCTCAGATAATCTGCCATCGGCCGAAGAACCTTGGTGAAACACCAACGGGCCGAAGAGAGACCGAATGGTCGACAGACAAACTCCCACATTTTTCCTGCCCACCTGAAGCGGAGATATCTTTGATGATCTTTGCAAATAGGGATTGTTAAATACGCATCTTTTAAGTCTAATCTTGTTAGCCAATCTCCCGGCTGCAGTATGTCCCTTATTAAGTGTAGGCCTTCCATTTTGAAATGGTGGTATTCTACCCAATCGTTGAGACTCTTTAGATTTATAACCGGTCTCATACCCATCTCTTTTTCTGGACCAGGAAGATATTGCTTACAAACCCTTTGGCCATCCCAATTGATTCCCTGATGGCACCTTTCTCTTCTAGGTCTTGAACCTCTTTGTTGACTAATTCTGATAGCTCCTTGTCGAACCTTATCATTTCTGGGATATGGTCTTGTACAGGTTCCCCCACAAACTCTATGTGGTATACCATAACGGTTTCCAAAACCCACGGGTCTCTTGTTATCTTTAACCAATTCCCTGCAAACTGAGCCAGTCTCCCTCCTATCTTTATAGGGGTAACAGAAGGGTCTTGACTTACCTGAACCTCTTGAATGCCGATCACCTCGTGATCCTCTTCCTTTAAACCCTTGCCTTTGGGGATAGAAACCTCCATATGTGTTTTGGGATTGGTAGAGGTTAGGTCTAAATCCTCTATAAAATAAGGTCCTTGAATTTCCTTGGCCCCGGGCGGGGAACTGACCTCTTGTTTGCCCGGCCCGTCAAAAACACATCTGTTGAAGACTTTCTTAATCTCTCTTTGAGATTTTTGTAAGGAGCTAAAAGCTCCCACATACTTCGACATCTCTTTAATAAAGTCATCACCAAAAAGTAGGCCATTTCCCTCTTGACCTCCTTCATTATTGGCTAACTCCACCAGCTTAGGATCAATTTTTAGAAGGATGCTCTTCCTTCTTTCCACAGAAATGGCTGTATTAGCGTTGCCTGGAAGGCACACAGCACGTTGAATCCATTGTCTTAGCTCTTCAATATGGAGGCTTGATTTTTTGACAAAAGCCTCTTCCGTCATATCGAAAATTCTTGTTAAAGGACCAGAAAGGTCTAAGAGCCTGTCTTGGCACATGCGCAACCCCTTATCCAGCCCCTTCCTGGGGTCTCGTCCTCCTTTCCCAATAAAGGCAATTATTTTTGAATCCAGTACAGGGATTTGTGTCACCTTATTGGACAATAGGGGTCTAGGACATTCCGACCTGAGGTGTAATCTCACATCTTTGGGGATTTGTCTTCCAATACAGAACTGCATATAATCTGCTACATGTGCACCTGGGGACCATTCGGGTGACAAGGAGTGCTTTAACAGGGATGGGTCAAACATAAGGCCCCCAAAGGGATCAGTTAGTTCCCCATATTGTTCATCCTCTAACACTATTTCATTCGTCTTCTTTGACGGAATGACCTCAGAGCCCTCTGAGTCAGTCAGAAGAATTTGTGTTTCTGATTCTTTCGATGGACCCTTTCCACGGACCCCTTGTGTGTCCTCGACACCACCAATTTTCATATGCACAGAGATTTTATTTGAATCAGAAAATTTACCCCTTTGATAATTTTGTCCAGATGGTTCTATATTTTTGCTTTTCCTACTAGCCTTACCTCCTCTCATAATTAGGGGACCTTCATTTGCCGACCAAAATCTCTCTTCATCTGATACTCTATTTTTATCATAAATAATAGTTTCCAGCTTTTTGTCCATTTTTTTCTTAAGGTCTTGGGAACATTTTTCCAACATTCCTTTTAATTTGTCCTCAAGGGACTCCTCTGAAGTGCTAGGGATGTCTTGTTTTGGTACATCTTGCATATTCATGGCAAAAAAATTAAGGATAAGGTCAATCTAATTATTAAATGAGACCAGAGCAAGTGAACACGGTTATCGAGTGGAGCGCAATGAGACAGCAACTGACAATCAGCTGATGTGCCAACAGGAACAACTGTCAAAAGCTTAATTTGTTGGGATTACGTGAGAATAAGGTTATGCCATAAGAGAACATCCCAAAGTCTTAAAATGGCCGCCGAGACTACGTACTGACGTAGCTCGGCGTCCGTGATAGTCCTATTTCTATTTCCGTGACGGGTCGGAGGATAGAGAAATATTTGGTGCCTCGCAAGAGGATGTGGTCTGTCGGCTAGACTGCAGACTTTGGTGCTGGAAACCAGGGTTCGAGCCTCGGGGTCGCGTCCACATCCTGTGATTCTGGGCAAATCACTTAATCTCCCCGTGCCTGAATGTGTAATGTAAATACGGTGCTCATGTAAAGCGCTCCAATACCTTCGGGTCGAGTCCGCGCTATATAAATATGCAAAAAAAAAAAAAAGAGCGAGGGCCGACCTTGAACGAGCCTCTGAGGTCTTTTAAGCCCCGGTAGGGTTTTCTTGTTTCCGCCACAACGGACGGGAGGCAAGAGGAGCAAGTGAGAACTCAGCCACGTTCGGAGCATTATTGAAGTTCCTAGTAACGCGGCAGAGACGTGCGCCCAGCAACCCGAGAGGTTACCATAGTGCGCAGCTCGTGCTCATAACCGAAGAGCCGGTGAGTCTTGCAGATTAAAATAAAATAAATCAGCATAACCCTAAGTAACCCAGTAAGGGGCCAGTCAATTCTCATTAGTTCGCTACCCTGTCAAGCACCCAAGAGAACAATCGTTTAACAAACAACAAAAGGGGCAAAGCGGAATATTTAGATAATTAGAAAGCGGGAAAAGACACAATCCATTGGGAAAGGAACCAATCGGACATGAAAGGGGGGCAAGTAAGAAAAACTTACATCACTAATTTTTGATATACAGAGAAGATACACTATAAATTCTTAAAATTAGCAAGTACAGCAAAGGTAAAGAGAATACTTATCTTGACCATGACCGCCAAAAAAGAAGGAAGAGTTATGAGTGTTCTGGCCTTTTATTAGATTGGAATTTTTTGTTTTACAATGTTCTAAAGTTCTTTAAAGTGGCTGTGGTGAGCTAAATAAAGAAGATTGCAATAAGATTAGCCTCCGGTCTTGACACAAAATTGTGAGATTGTTCCTTCTTTCAAATAATTGTAAAAGAAAGAGAGGAGCTGTAGTTGATGAGTGATGTCTTGTGATCAGGTTTTGTTGTTTGATTGTTTTCAGGTGGTAAGGTTATGGAGTTGGTGGGTGGACGGTGTGTAAGTTGAACAGCATCCTGTCTCTTTGTTCCAAGGATGAGTAAAGGGGGTGATACAGTGTGTTGGCGTCAGAGTATCTAGGTTGCTGTAGCATAATAGCTGTGACAGATGGACCCTGATTGTGCGTGGAGTGTTAGGGGAATATAACTTGGGGGAGGATGGCTGTTGGTTACAGCTGGAAGGAGAACAGAGCCCTGGCAGAAGCCATGGAACTAATTCTGTGTCTTTGGGTCTAACATCTAGTAAATAAGTTCCTACCTCCGACCAGACCTGCTTCGTCTCATCCGTGTAAAGTCCTGCCCTCAACTACAACAACATTAATACATTATTCTCATTGCAACAAAAGGAATGAAGCCTTCAGATCACTGGATGGTGAGGCTAAGCTAACAGAGGGTTGAATAAAGTTTAAGGCAGAATAATAGTAGCAACAGGTACTGAACAATTGGCTTTGTAATTTGGTTACTGAAGGCTCTACTAGGGTTGGACTGAATGTTCCTACATTCAGCCGACCAGGCAGGAATTCTGTGGGATTCCACTGTGTCCTATTGACCTCAATGCAGAATTGTGGGCTTGTCTCAAAACCTAAGTGAGCGTGAGACATTTGGGCCAGTTTGACTAACCAAAGTCCCAGACAATGGTTTTCATTTAACTAGCTGCAAGGATGAAGGTGGCTAAAGCTTGGATTCGAGCAAATGGTGTTAATGTAGCCCAAACACTCTTCTACATGTTCATTTACACACTGAGCTACCATGACCAAGAAGAATTGATGTAGGGCTACTTCTTTAATTGACCTCAGGTCATCCTTGGAATGATCTGGACAATGAAACATTCCACATCTGAAGCCAGGCTGGACATTTCAATGCCCTCTGTATCTCCCTTCAGTTTCATCTTCCCGGGGACACTGATGCCTTCAGAAGTCCAGGTCTCCCCCAGTTCAGTGACCTAGTGCTCGAGAAAAGGCTGCCACTTGTTAATGCTGCGTGCCAGATAATGCGATCGTTCAATCCGAGAAAAGAATATGACACGTCCAACTTCATCAGACTGCAGAGAATATACTAAAGGTACTAGTACACCACTGACAAATGAAAAAGGTAAGTTCCAATTTGGAGATGCGTGATCATCAGAATTAACTAATGTACAGAAAGACATAAAACATATTTATGGTGATCAATGAGTTGAGGGCAGTATGTGCTTTACTGAAGAACAATGACATCGAAACTCCCTTCACTATCTTCAGGCTGTTAAAGACTCTCGATGTACTTGGGTGAGTGGGGGTGATATGTGATAAGTGAATGAGACTATAAATGCCTCCTTTTTGAAGCACGGGCCAGTGGGGGACACCTATGCATAGTAACTCATCATTATTGTTATTATACTTAGACACATGACGTCATTGAAGTTGTATGAGTGTATCTTGATTACTGGATGAAAAGCTAACATGGTGGAACCAATGAATATCTGAAACAGGCCTAAATTAGTCACAGACCTAGAATAGAATCCTTAGGTCAGGGTAGCAGAAAATGTCAAAACTGCACAAATCCTGCCTAGAATTAAGAAAACATAGGAGGTGGAATAGTTATGTAAAATTATACAGTTCGAAGGTGATAAAAAGAGGGTAACTAAAATGTCATGAAAATTGTAGCGACAATAGTGAGAGCCCAGATTAGCAGTAAAGAAATACATTTTGTATTCAGTAACCAGCCCGTTCAGGTCTCCCCGAGACAGGCAGCTTCCCGACAGACACCGTAGAATTATGTGGTAAGTAAGCAGGCACCACGAAGAAGACGTATTTCATTAATGTAGATACGTTTATTTTCATATAACTTCAGCCACGGCAAGGAGCGGCGCACCATCAGGATCTCGATCGGAACTGGCAACAGTTGATCGAACTCCCAAGGACACACACTCCAAGCACGGGACAAACAGAACACAGAATAAAGATCATCATTCTAAATACATTCTAAATACAAACCCATTACATCACCTCCCCCCTTAACACAAAAGAAAAAGAACATACCAATTAATATGTTACAAAATCCTTGAACTTGGAAGGGGGTTTTCTAATATGACACCCCCATACAGAATTATCTAAATCACCACTCAAAGTACCGCCAACCGGCCCATCGACCGCCGGGCTCACAGTCTCACTCCTGAACCCAGGCTGTTCATGACCATGCAACCAATGCGTCCACTCAAGATCATGCTCCCTCAATGGGACCTTCTTGCCTCTAATTAATTCTGCTTGATCCTTCTTCAACTTTACTAATTGCCTCTTGTTCCACCAACCTTTGCCTTCTAAAAATGCTGCGCCTTTACTAACCTTAGAAACCAGAACCGGATCCGAAAATACAGATTCGCCTTTTTTAACCTTGAATGGTTTTTTAAACAGAACCCAGTCACCCACAGAAATGTCTAAATCACAAGGAAAACCTCTCCTGTCGAACCTTTTCTTCATGTCCAACTGTTTCTCCTTGACAACCTTTGCCACACACCTAAAGTCAGAGCCATCACTAACAGATAATCAACTGTCAAGCCATGACGGAAACAAAGTAGTGTTTGCCTTTCTACCCCTTAGTAACTCAAAGGGAGTGATTCCAGTGGTACAGTGTGGTGAAGTATTGTAATTCCACACCTTTTCTTCCAAAAACGTTCCTACATCAAGACCAGCAGCCAGGGCCGTTTGAATACCTTCTTTAAGAACTTTATTGCCTCGTTCCACCAGACCATTGGAAGCTGGAGAATACATAGCCACTTTCAAATGCTTGATATCATGAGTCTCCAAAAATGTACACATTCTATGTCTGCTAGGTTGACTCGTTTGGTTTCTAAATTGCAAGAGTATAACTTTGATATGAAACATATTCAGGGGTGCAAAGTTTTTCATGCTGATTGCTTGTCAAGGATGTTAATGGAGAATGATGATGAGGAAGATTTTAATGAAGATGAGGTATAGTGTGCTGCTGTACTGGACGCAGTTGAAAATTGTAGTCCAGTTATTTCAGAAGCAGAATGGAAGATTGCCTGCTCTAATGATATTATTCTCTCCAAGGTGTTAAACTTCTCACCTCTGGCCATTTGCTAGTAGAAAATTCTAACTGGAGAGTTGAGGAATTTCGCTTTAGTGGCTGATGAACTTTCGGTTAAGGATGGCTTTGTGCAGAGAGGGGATAAATTCATTCCTCCAGTTAGTCTGAGAAGCTCTATTATCAGGGTCGCTCACGAGGGACATTTGGGTGTGACAAAAACGTGCATGAAAATTAAACAGCATTACTGGTGGCCTGCTTTAGAGGCTCAGGTTAGAAGTCTAGTGGATGGTTGTGAGGAATGTTTGCTTTCGGACAAGCACTGGAAACTTTCAAAGTTACCTTTGCATCCAACCGAGTTTCCAGGGAAACCTTGGGATAAAGTCGGCTTGGATTTTTCTGGTCCTTATAATGTTTTGGTGGAAGAGTTGAGGTACTTGATTTTGGCCGTAGACTACCATTCGAAATGGATGTACTACAAATTTGTGTATTCTCCTAACACAGATAATACTATTTGTTTCCTAAAAAGAGTGTTTTTGTTAGAGGGAATCCCTAGATCTTTAGTAACGGATAATGGAACTCACTTTGTGTCGGATAGAATGTGTAAATTTTTGGAGACTCGTGATAACAAGCATTTGAAAGTGGCTATGTATTCTCCAGCTTCCAATGGTCTGGTGGAACATACAATAAAGTTCTTAAAGAAGGTATTCAAATGGCCCTGGCTGCTGGTCTTGATGTAGGAATGTTTTTGGAAGAAAAGGTGTGGAATTACAATACTTCACCACACTGTACCACTGGAATCACTCCCTTTGAGTTACTAAGGGGTAGAAAGGCAAACACTACTTTGTTTCCGTCATGGCTCTGTTGGTGATGGCTCTGACTTTAGGTGTGTGGCAAAGGTTGTCAAGGAGAAACAGTTGGACATGAAGAAAAGGTTCGACAGGAGAGGTTTTCCTTGTGATTTAGACATTTCTGTGGGTGACTGGGTTCTGTTTAAAAAACCATTGAAGGTTAAAAAAGGCGAATCTGTATTTTTGGATCCGGTTCTGGTTTGTAAGGTTAGTAAAGGCGCGGCATGCGCACCATCAGGATCTCGATCAGAACTGGCAACAGTTGATTGAACTCCCAAGGATACACACTCCAAGCACGGGACAAACAGAACACAGAATAAAGATCATCATTCTAAATACAAACCCATTACAAATTCTTAGTTAGGATAACTACAAAACACATAGCATACATCAATCTTAGAAGCCCTGTAATGATTGATCCACACAGTGTGGAAGTAAACTTGTTTATTTAAGTTGAAATACCAGAGTACGAAGGGGATCCTGGGCACAGCCTTCCTTGCTCCATTTCCTAACATCTGCCGGTTCCAACTCCAGCAGGATCTAGACCTCAGCAGAGGTACGCACATAACCGCCTCCATACAAATAATAACATATGCATTACAAACGGAAAGTGCATGTGCAATATATATGATATCAAAAGAAGAGCATGTGCTAACACGTGCAATATGTTGCGAAGTAGGAACTCGGAGACAATGTACATAATCTCTACTTCTTTATTTACTTGAACCCAAGAATAGCGTCGAGGAGCCCAACAGAAAACCTCCTCTCGTCCCGGTGCTCTGTCTTCTCATGACCTCATCATATTCCGCAGCTCGAGGGGAACTCGAGAATAAGAACACCATGAGCTCACTAGA
Source organism: Calotriton arnoldi (assembly GCA_963921515.1). NCBI lineage: Eukaryota > Metazoa > Chordata > Amphibia > Caudata > Salamandridae > Calotriton > Calotriton arnoldi. Next base: position 2,103,258 of record CAWUFW010001223.1, read on the forward strand.
AGGCATGAGCTCACAACACTTCCCCATCCCTACAAAAAATTAAAAAAAATAATTAACACCAATCCCACACAGGAACTGTAAAGAGGAGAAAAAGTCACAATGCTAAAAAGTACTGGCAGGAAAAGAACAGATAACTGAAGCAAGGGGACACTGCCAAATATTTGTACTAGAAAAGAACACAAAGTGCATAGGAAAATCCAAACATCAGATTTGACAGAGTGCATAATATAATCTTCTAAACGTCTAGGTTTAACACAAGTACTCATTAAATGTGACAGATGTGCGTAATATAATCTTCTAAACATTTAGGTTTAACACAAGTATCCGCATTCTCTTTACCATCGCTCACACTGAGAACGGGATCAGGGCTGTTAGGATCAAGTAAGATGCCAAGTTCCCCTTGGTTCCACCTCCCCAGGACGCACGGTCCAGAAGCTGACACATAAAGTTTGCATTCCGCATGACTTCCTTTAAATTCAAAAGGAAGTTTGCGAAACCTCAATAAATCAATAGGCTCGCCTGTGTAACTAACAGGATGGATATCCGGAACTTCTAACACATCACCCATATTCTCCTTGAACGAATCCACCCAAGTGTTATGATTGATGATGCTGTAAGGCGAGTCAGAGTCAGCCATAAGAGTAACAGACACACCACCAGCCACAACCTTGAAAAACGTTTTTTTCCTCAGTTTACCTTCAGCTCCGTAAGACTCCTCCTGTGCACACATAATCTACGAGTCCTCAACATCGGACTCCAAACTCTCCTCACCATGCTCAAGTTCCTCAACAATACATTTCACTGAATTGGTCTTGCGACACACACGTGCATAATGCCCAGTTAGCTTACACTTCGCACATTTCTGCCCTAACGCAGGACACCTTTTGCCATGTGCCAGATGAGACGAGCTACCACACCTGTAGCACCTGCCTTTTAAGTCTGCAAACTTGTCTCTTTGGATAAGCTTGAACCCCCCCTTCTCTTTTCCCTGGACCTTTTAAATTTTCTTTTTCCCTTGTTCACTGAGGCGTGAATGGCTCCCTTTCACCAATTTGACCATTTCTTCTCTATGTTCAATCTTGCTTGAAGCAACAACCGTCTTAGCACACCTTGTAGTAAGTTCTGCTTTAGAGATGATAGTAGTAATTTCACGTAAACTGGCATCACCATTGATCCTACGTTTATCCTGTAGATGAAGATTGTTACAATGCATAACTAACTGATCGCGGATTACCTCTTCTTCTCTAACATCAAACTTAGAAGGCAGACCTAATTTCTTCAAGGCCGCTACGTAATCCTCAACTTTCTCATTAGTACCTTGCTTACGGTGATAAAAGGAGAAGCAGTGCATAGCTTTGCATACAGTGAGCGCAAAATAAGCGTCTAAATCCTCTATAGCCTGTGTAAAAACGTTACCATAATCACCTGATCTGGGTTTTTTCTCAATGCGATTGTAGACCCTTAAACCCCCTGGTCCCAAACAATGTAAGAGAATATATCTTTTTCCTTTCTTGGGATAATTCTTTGCTTTCAAAGGTGTCAATGTAATTTATTAAATAATCCTACCATTCTTCCCATCTCAAACTGCTAACCTCGCCATCCTTCACCATAAAGGGTTGTGGAGCAGGAAGATTCATTGTAGCCATAGTTGTTCCAGTACAGGTAAAATGCTAAAGAAATTAAACTATGCAAAAATTATGTATAAGGACAGCCTTTAAATAATAAGTAATCGCTCCACTGACAATAAGAAGAAGGGAGAATGTACCTTGTAGCTGTGTGCCTTCACTTCATAACTTTCACATAACCAAACAGGATATGCCTATCACCATGTAGAAATCTTGTGGAAACTCCTTACACCCTTTGAAGATGTATGAAAATGACTGCGTGTCACTGTTGAAAAGCATGCCAAAATCATGCTTTCCTTTATGTGACACGCGTGGTGTGCGTGTCACCGTGTATTACAGCTATGAAGCAGCACCGGAAGTGAGTGACACGCAAGATGTGCTCGTCAACCGTAGTTGAAAACAACTGGTCTGAATCTTGAAGCGGCTCGACAACGCTAGCTGGGACATAGAGGTTGGCGAGCAGTAGTAAGCTATTCAAGATGGCTGCTACATTCATCACGCTGCGAGCGTAACGTGCGTGTAAGCGTAGCACATTACGTGTTCTTCCCTCACTGCTTAGGATCCTCAAGACGTCACAGAGGGGACCCTGAGCAGGAAATGCTTCACGCACAGCTTAAAAGTACCTCGCGGGCAAAACGGTCAATGGCCGTTGGAAAGCAACTAAGACATAAAGTTACTAATAAAATGTAAAAACACGAACCGATGTTGAAACTCGAGTAGGAGAGAAGTTCTGTTGATTCTTTTGCCGGGATCTTCACGCTTTCACGGATAAAATTCCAAAATACATTTAGAATAGAAAGATGGTTGGATTCAACGAGTGGGTCCAACAGGATTCAAGTCGCTCATCGCCATTGTTGCGAAGTAGGAACTCGGACACAATGTACATAAACTCTACTTCTTTATTTACTTGAACCCAAGTACAGCGTGCTCTGTCTTCTCATGACCTCATCATATTCTGCAGCTCGAGGGGAACTCGAGAATAGGAACACCATGAGCTCACTAGAAGGCATGAGCTCACAACACAACACAATACATATACCTGACATAACACATCTTCCCCCTTTAATAAAAATGAATAACACAAATGAAGAAAACAAACTATACATATCTACAGATATACCACCTCCAAAGTCACTCATCCAAATCCTCATCACACACAAAATCGGACATACACCTGGGTTTGACCTGAGCTCTCTCATTGCCACCTGAGCCTGAGGTCCATCTACCATCACTTCTCTTCTCAACATCATTAGGCCGAACTATGCCTTCATCCTCCTGTTCTTTCTCCTCAACCATTGCATCTTCCTCCAACTACAAATTCATATCTTCCTCTCTGCAGTCACTTCGCGACCCAAGTTGTTCCCTTTCCTCCTCATCAGTATTCCTATGACTTAACCCGGCATCATCTTTAGTCCCCTGAAACAATACTTCATCCCACTCAAACCTTGCCTTTCTGCTACTTCCAAAACTTTCTCATAGATTACAATCACTTCCTAAAACTGCAATGATCCTGAGGTTCCACACCTTACCATAATTTAATAACACAGCATTCCGCATAACCTTAGTAACTTCCAATGGATCAGAAAACTGACTCTCACCTCTTTACCTTCCAGGTTCTTTTTTTACTTTGACCCACATACCTTTCTTACTCACAACATTCCCTGACCCTCTCTTGAGATCAGACATCTCCATATACTTCTGATGTTTGGCCACAATATTTTTCCTTACCTCATCCACCGAAACAGTGGTGTCCTCGGCCTGCAATAACCATTCTGGGTTACACTTGGTTGTTGCTCCTCTTCCTCTCATCGCTTCAAAAGGGGAAACTTCCAAAGCCTCGTGGGTGGTGGTCCTATATATCTACAGGGTTTGCAAATCTGCTTCTCCCAATCACCTCCATTCTTGGTGGCAAGTTGAATAGCATTCTTCAGTACTCTATTAAATCTCTCAATCATACCATTGCCACTGGGATTTTACAAAGACGTGGTCCTATGCCTGACTCTTATTTTACCAAAATACTCTTTGGACAATTTGGGCACAAACTGTACTCTGTTATCGCTAATTATCTGCACTGGTTAACCTTCATCCACAAAAACGTTATCAACAAATTTAAGTACTTCCTCCGAATCCACCTTTTCTACCACCTTGACTATGGGCCACCTTGAAAACACATCAATACATGCAATAATGTACTTAGCAGGAGAACCAATGGGTCCCTTTATGTCTATAGCCACTATGTGCCAATGTTTTTTGGGAATTATAGGTTCATACATATTTGGTTGCGAAGTCTTCGGAGATTTATCTGAGTTTGCACACCACACACAACTTCTTACCATTCTCTGCACATGTCTACTCCAGGCCACCAGTACAATCTTTTAGTGCTTTGCTTGGTTTTTACTATGCCTGCATGCCCCTCATAACACAATTTTACAATTCTGGTTCGCAAAAAGGCAGGAGGAAAAACTCTATCTCCTCTATACACATTTCCTTGAACCACAGACTACTCGCTTCTTATTTCCCAAAAAGCCTTCAATTCTTTCTTTATTACATGCTTTTTGGGCCCACCATATTCCACACAAACAATGAGTTGCTGTAAAGTTGTGTCCAAGGAATATTGTGTTTTCCACTCTTCATTAAACGGTGCCCTTCCTTGGTCATGGACTAATGCAATTTGGAAATCCTCCCAATTACTTTCCTGACATTCCTGCATTTCAGTTGGCTTGCATGATAAGAAATCAGCCAATAAATTTTTCTTTCCTGGTACATACTCAACTGTATAAATTAAATCTTGAAGCCTCATGGACATCCTTGCAATTCTGGCCAATGCTTTAAATAGACCTTCAGTAGTCAACAACTTTACTAAGGGTTTGTGATCAGAGCAAACTTCGCAATGTCTATCACAAATAAAAGATTGCAAATGCTCCAAAGCCCAGGTGCAGGCAAGAGTCTCTTTTTCTATAACTGAGAATTTCTCTTCTGTGGGGGCCGGCGCATGAGAGGCATACGCAATCATATTTTCCTTCCCCACTAAAGTTAACTGTGAGAGTACACCTCCCAATTCTTTGTTACTGGCATCAGCCGTTACCACATTCTCCAATTCAGGGTCAAAGCTTCTCAAAACTGGGACTTCCTTAATGGCCTTGTTATGTCTTCCAATTCTAATTGGCAAGCATCTGTCTAAAGAAATTTCACTTTACTCTTCAACAATTGTCTTTTGTTAAAATCCCTATTTGAGAATCCTCTTACAAATTTAGCATGAAATTCCACTAGCCCCAGGAATGATCTCACTTCATCCTTATTAGTTGGGTGTGGAGCATTTTAGATGGCTTCAACCAATGATGGCTTGGTAGTAACACCTTCTCTGCACAAAACATGGCCAAGGTTCGTCACAGACTTCACCCCAAACTTGCATTTGAAATGCTCAACAGTCAAACCACTTCCGCTCAAAATACCCTAAACTTCTGCCAAAGGTTTATCATGTTCATGTCTCTCCCTTCTAAAAACTAAGATATCATCTTGGAAGCATTTGATGTTCTTATGTTTGCCAAAAAGTTAGAACATGAGCCTTTGGAAAATGGCAGCAGTGGACGCTAATCCAAAACGCATCATTTTGTATTGGAAACAGCATATGGGGGTGATGAAGGCTGTAAAGGTTTTACACTCTTCACTCACCTGTATTTGGTGATAAGCTGCCCAGAGGTTAATGGTCGAAAACCACCCTGCATCCTTCACCAACGTCAGCATTTTAGAAATGTTGTGGAGTGGAAATTTGTCTACCACAAAATTATTATTCAAATGGCACGGCTATGCACAATCTAATTCTCCTATTGCTCCATCTCGCTACCACAACCAGGGAAATCCACTCCAAGGACTCAATGGGCTCGATTAATTTTGCTTTAACAAGCTTTTCTAATTTTTTTCCCACTTCTTCCCTGAGAGAAATAGGAATATTTCTTACTTTGTGCACTTTTGGACATGCATCCTTTTTCAAAATTATCCGATGCTCAAAGTTCTTGAGTATTCCAATAGCACCATTGAACACTTCTGGGAATTCCTTTAACATTTCTGGACCAATTACTTCACCCTCAACTTTTATCATAACAGGATCTGGATTGTTTGGGTTTAAAATATTATCCAGCTCTCCTTGATCCTACCAACCCAATACAGAAGGACCCTTCTTTGAAATATATAGAACTTCCAGCATGACTATTCTTAAATCTGAACAACAAAGGTCTGTACCCAATTATGTCTATTTTCTCACCCAAAAATCCTTCCAGGTGAATGTCCGTTTTTAGTAGCTTATCTCCTAAAAGTTTAACAAACTTTGTTCTCCATATCTCCTCATTAACAATAGCATAAGGGGAACCAGAATCCGCATACATCTGCACTTCCACACCTCATCAAACAGAAAGGTTCCCTTCTTCCCTCCACCATTTTGTCATTGACATTTAAGATAACAAAATTCTTTGGACTCAAAACTTTCTGCGTCATTTTCAGAATTGAAAATAATAAGCATTTTAACTTTATCTTCTTCATCGCTGGAGCTACCTTCATCCACACACTGAACTTTGTTGCTCTCATTTTTCATACAGACCTTCAAATAATGCCCTATTATTCCACAAGCTGCACATTTTTGTTTAACTGCAGGACAAAACTTACTGGATGCAAGATGTGAACTACTATCACAGCGATAACACCTAAAATTCACTTTCTTTTTAGGGTATTCCTGACTTTTGGTAACCTCCTACTTTGATTTTCTCAACCCTTTCCCTCAAATTTTTGTTACAATCTCCTCAGAGGTATCTTTAGAGTCAATCTTTAATGCCCTAGCACTACGACTAGACAATTATGCCTTCTTACAATGGCTAAGATGTCTTTGAGATCAGCATCACCATTCATCCATATCCTTTCCCGGAGAGCCGGTTCCTTGGCATGCATAACCACTTGATCCTGCTCCTGCTGATCAAATCAATGATCAAACTTGCCAGCTTCTTTAGTACAGCCTCATACTTATCCACTGTTTCATTCATTTCCTGTTTCCTCCTTAAGAACTTATACCTCAAAATACCCATGCACACTTTCGGCGCAAAATGGTTATCAAAATCTTTAAGCGCCTCCTCGAACACACTCACATCCCCACCACAAGGTGTTTGTGTCATGTCCTCATACATCTTCAAACACTCTGGCCCCACAGAGTGTAAAATGAATTTCTTTTTTCGTGCAGGAGCCATTTTTCCATTTTCATCAATAGTGTCAAGGAAATTTAGGAAGTACGCCTTCCAATCCACCCATTTAATACATGGGCTCCCCTCGCACCTGCCAAAACGCTTGCAGAGGTTTAAGTGAAAGATTATGTGAAGCCATAGCGAAGTTTGTAAATCACAAAGAAATTACACCGTACCTTCTTCACCCAGAGATGGGATTAGTTCGCGGAATTTGTAGGAACTATTTGCAAAGCACTAGGTAAGTGTCCTTGCTTCACCCAAGAGGGACTAGTTCACTTATCCAAATATTCTCTCTAAACAAAAAATAAAAACCGCCAAAATATACACAAAATGCCCCAAAACAAATAACAAAGAACCTCACTTCACCCAACTTCAATGATCAATTTCCAATTATATGCAAACCGCCACACTTGAGTAGTAACAACGCCATAAACAGATGAATTCTATTACAGGACCGGAGGCTTCGGATTATGCTTCTCTTTCTTTTATTTGCTACTCACAGCAGCAAATGAAAATCGTTTTGTATGCAAATAAAACTACATTTCCCATGATGCTCGTCCATACATCACATCCTGTATAGCCCTATAAGAGCCACTGTATCCTGTTTCTCCTCCTCTTTCTTTGCTGCTCACGCAGGAAGTTAAGTGCCAAAAAACGTTTCTTACTGATTACTGTGATTGAATAAGGTTTATATATGCCGCTTAGGCTTGCATTTTGATGATTGAATAAGGTTTATATGCCGCTTGTGTACGCGCGCTGCTGCCTTAATTGTTGGCCTTTGGTGTGCGCGCCTGTCCGCGCGTTGTCTTTTTCACAGCTGGTTTTTCATGTGCGCATCTCGCGCTACAGTGTTAATACCTTGAGTCTAGCGCGTGCATCGCGCTGGGCGTTTAGTGCGCTATGCGCTCACCTTACTCCCCGCGAGGCAGCGGGAGTTTCTTCATCCATGCGTGCATTGCGCTGGGTTTAGAGCGCTCGCGCGCACTCTCACCTCCTTCCCCGCGAGACAGCGGGAGTTTTCACTCATGCGGGCATCGCGCTGGGGTTAGAGCGCTCGCGCTCACCTCATTCCCCGCGAGGCAGCGGGAGTTTTCAAACATGCGGGCGGCCCCGTCGGGCCTGAGCGCACTTAATTGGTTACAACGAGTCATGGTGGCCTAGTGGTTAAGGTCTCTGACTCCTATTCCAAAGATTTAGTGTTCGAATCCTGGTTGTGCTTTCCGAGTTCAAAAAATTATATTTACATTTAATTTTATATTTAAATTTGAGTTTATATATATATTGAATTTTAGGCTGGGTATTTTATAGAATTAATGTTTGTCATTATTAAATACTGCACTGTTGATTGGGTGTGCGCAATAGCGCTAATAAGTTTAGCCCGCCCGGGCCCAGAATAGAGTCACTCCCACGGGAGCGGAGATGACGCGCTGATACTGGCTTGCTGCATACCTAATTGGGCATGCGCATGATCATCATAAAAAGACTTGGCCCGGCCGAGCACAGATTCAAAACGCTCCCACGAGAGCGGAGATACCGCGCTGTAGTTTGCAGCGTTCCAAGTAAGTCACTGTGGCCCAGTGGTTAAGGTCTGTGACTATTACTCAAAAGGTTACATGTTCAAATCCTGGTGTTTCAATGGATGTGATTTCTGTAGTAATTTTAACTGACTTCTGACTTAACATTACCCCTGGCATTTCCATATGGTTGTTTCTGTTTAGTGCGCGGTCTCGCGCTTACCCGCCACAGGCTTTCCCTAGTTGCCGAGTGCGGTTATGGAGCCATAACGCTCCGATGTGCGTAGCCCAATTGGGCTACAGTTGGATGTTTTTGGCCTACGCACATCGCACGCGTCCCCTGTTTGCTCCGAGGTTCATAGGGCCTCGTATTATACATGGAGCAGTTTTTCCTTGTACGCATACCCGGCTGCAACAATAGGCTGGCCCTTGGAGTGCGCACATGCTCCTGGTATCTCAATATGGCTCTGACGCCCTTAGGGCTGGAATAATTAGACTACAGCATTGCTGAGGAGCTGATACATTATTATTTTCACATTCTCGTGTGCACAGGGTTTGGCTCCCCCTCTACTCCTCCATTATGCTGTGCTTTGCACTACAATATTGAATACAGACACCCCTAGGCACTGCATGGGTGAGATATAAGGAGGATGTGATCCATTCTAAAGGAGCGCACAAGTCTCCTAGAATAACTTTGTTGACACTCGGGTTCTTCCCGTCCGAGTCGATCAACAGGGCCTCAGAAATGACAGTCCGTGGCTCGGGGTAGCAGGCCTCGATTGACGCCCATCATCATTATTAAGTGACAAAATCCTTGGGCATGATTTTCCCCTACCTCATTCAACACGACGGATATTGGGGCACCCGCGCGCGTTCGACGGGGCTTCGACAAGGGCACAATAGATTACAATCAAGGCGCTACGGCCGGATATTCCAGTGACGGTGGAGGAGTCGCCTGACGTCGACGCCAGCCTCCTTTTCTTACTAGTCGTGAAAAATCACAGATAGGGTTTACCCGGACCTGGCAGGGATGCCAGGACAAACTCCTAGTCATAGCCGGACACAAACAGCGATAGGCATTTGTATAACGCCATCTGCGCCATCTCTTTCGAGAGACGCAAATCCTTTCATAAGGATGGACAACTTTGACATCATTGCCACTAAGTTGGTAGTAATGGTTCCCAACTAAATGAGAAAGAACCGCACAGTCAAGAGATAGACCAAAAGTATCCACTTATACTGTAATGAAGTGTGACTAGATTTCTGTTTGACACAAAAGTTAATGTTGGGGTGCTAGCTTCACTCAACAGCACCTACTACCAAAAGATGCTAATTACACAAAAGAAAAAACTAATGTGTATAAAAACCTAAAACCATAGAGCATCAATGAGCACACCCTTTACAAATAACAATCCACTAGGGTACTGAATCAATAAGCAGATTCCCTATATTTCATATCACATATACAAATTCTCAAGCAAATAGTGTTAATTGAAGCGATAAAACAGCATACAAAGTCCACAAAAATCAAAGGTTCTTCAGTTTGGCAATTTTATTCTTTGTGCTTCATACATCCAGCATGAAATCTGCCAATGTGCCTGCTAACACGTGTTTCGTCTACCCATAGACTTTTTCAAGGCAGTTGGCGCGAAACTGTCATTGTACGATTGTATTTCAATCAAAATTGGCTCCTATTGGTCTGTACACATACATCCACTAGCTATTGCTAGCGGTTGTTTCCACATGAAAAATACCAAATTGACGACCGATTTAATTCACATCTCCCGATCCATCCAAGATAGGAATGATCCGAGAACAACTCCCTATGTTTGGAGTAAATACTGGATAAAACACGAGTGGCAACCCTGATAAGTTCCACTGATCAAACGGACCGCAAGGACACGTCCTCTAACACGCTTGCCTCGCTGTAACTTTGACATCATGGCTGCGCTGGCCCTCAGCGACGGATCCCCTTGGGGACAGATTCGTTACTGGACGTCTCTATAATATGTGCGCAAGTTTAGCTTTTTGGTCGCACCCTCTGGAATTATGAGGGTCTTTCACGATGCCGGTCCTTTACGGACCGTTTAGGGATTCCTACTAGAATTATCAATTCCTTTCACATCATATTCAACAAATTTCTAGCATATAACGTTCAGGAGAGTGTCCAGTATTTCGAAATGTTTTCCTTCCCGTCGTTCGCTACTGTTCCGATGGCGGAACTGATGGTTGGAGTATTTGATGATCTTTATTCCGGGCTCCCTTCAGCTCTCTAGTTCTTCAACAAGTTAAATGAAATTGGTGATTGTTCCCTCAAGGGAACAGGGCATCCTCCATATCGTGTTTAGCGGGATATATATATATATATATATATATATATATATATATATATATATATATATATATACTCATCTTAGCATAGTCATAGGCCTGAGCCTCATAATTTTCCTGACGTCAGATCTCCTCTTCAGATTCCGATTTCCTTCGGGGATACAAGATGTAATGGCCTATTCCGGCTATAAATTCGATATACTGGTGTCTCTTGGATTAGAACTTTCCAGGATTATCTCGTTCCTACACAACTCAGCTAGGTCTTACACGCTCCAAACGAAGGGATCTCCAAAGGAGCCCATACCGATGTTATCCATGCAGACGGTTCCATTTCGGGCGATTGCCAGAGTAGTGGTGCGATTAGCATCGTCTATCAAACAGTCTTCCCTGCCCCTCCATTCAGTTCGGGTCTTTTTTCCCGCACAGGTCTCTTGACACATCCTACTCATCATTCGCAATATCTTGGCAGTGAGAACTATCAACAAGTTAGAGGGTACGAGGTCATCTTACTAGTGGAGTTAGTGAAGGACTTCTGGCATTCTGCCGGAGTTATCAGATTTAGGTCATTGCAGAATACATTCCATAACAAAAGAACACAGTGGCGGACTGGTACTTCTGGTATCTCCAAGATGGCAACGGGTGGCAGCTTCACCCGAAGGACATTCAGTGGTTGTAAGCCTTTTAGGGTTCTTGTTCAACAGACCTTTTAGCGGCAGGACTGATTCGTCAGGTGCAGACGTTTCAGCTGGAGACCGGATCCATTGGGAAAATGATGTAGGCCTTGTCCCATGACTGTTGGTAGGACTGAACTTTGTTTCCCTCCGATCATTCCAATTTTCGGAGAAGGGGATGCATATATCACGTCAATTAGCGGAAGCGATCTTAGCAACTCGTATGGAAGTCTCCATCTTGTTTTTCCAGTACTCCTTGAGACGGGCTGCGACCTGCTCAGAGTGCTCCGTCACCCTTTACAATACTCCAGGGTCCTCATGCAGATAGGCTCGCTTGAAAAATTTGCAAACCGTTGTCTTTTATGCTATAAAGGTTTTCCGGCAACAACGGGAATTTGCCGGGTTTTCGGACACGCTGATGGTGTTCATTTAATAAACCTGGGTCCTCTCACTCAAACACGATACTTTCGACATGGGAAGGCCGGGTTCGTTGGTAAGTACTCAACGCGTCATTTCTGTGGGGGCTGACTTTCCCCACATTGTGAATGTTTTATCAGAAATAATGTCTTAGGGATTTCTGTAGCGCTCGCTTCACAACGGCCATTCAGCCGTTTCTGCAGGTCATTTTCAGATAGAGGCAAATTGGTGGGCTTGCGCCAGTGTTCTGGTAGTTCTTCAAAGGTAATAGAGTAGCGAAAATCCCCAGACCAGAATATTCCTCTCTGTGGGATGTTCTCTCGTTTTTTTTGTTTTTTTTCCTTATTTGATAAATGGCCAAATAATAATATGTTGACAAGGAACCCATTATCGTCAGGCCTGTGTCACGAGGCCTTTCTAACTGTCGGTGTTCCTACGACGTGTAAAGCCCCGACTTTACAGGTACAGTACCTACTCCAGGAAGTTTCATTTATAATTAATGTCAGGACTACAGCTTGTCAAGACCTGTTACATATTAAACTTTCCAACTCATGCAATTTATGTGTGGTTCGATGCCTTAAGGCTTACAAGGGAGGTACTCTGCCTTTACGGCCTGAGGTTTGATATAATTGTTGATTACATTACAAAAACTTTTAAACATGTGTCTGCGGCTACGATAGCCAGGTGATAGACGGCAGTTATGCTAGAAGACGAGATTCATACCCAAATGTTTAGGGCACCGTCTGTTCGTGGTGCCATGGCTCTCAATATTGTATGATGATTTCTAATGTTCAGGACATTTCAAGACCTACTGTTTGATTTTTCTCAGTCTCCATTTAAACAGTTTTATTATAAACCGGTTGTGATATGACTGTAGTTGTGTTTGATAAGCGTTAAACTAGCATAATCCGAAGCCTCCGGTCCTGTAATAGAATAAGAAATTAGCTAGCATTCGCGCCAAGAATTTTCAATTCTATTAAGGACACGGAGGCGAGGATTATCCCACCCGGTTTTATTACAATGTGGTAATAATTACCCATCCACATGTATTTGTTTTTCTGTATAAGCAGAAGTTACGGGTTTTTCCCTGTCTCATTCCTTTAAGGTTCTAAAAAAGAAGACGGAGCAGAAGTACTTCTAGCTTAGAAGACGTAAACTTTCCAGTTTGGTTATGGTTCTTCCGCGTTGGAGGATAATTGTTGGGACTCATGTTCCTTATTTTGGACTGAAATTGTTAATGTTTTTTCACCGTCAAGGTTCGAGCAAAGAAAGAGGAGGAGAAACAGGATACAGTGGCTCTTATAGGGCTATACAGGATGTGATGTATGGACGAGCATCATGGGAAATGTAGTTTTATTTGCATACAAAACGATTTTCATTGGCTACTGTGAGTAGCAAATAAAAGAAAGAGAAGCATAATCCTCGCCTCCGTGTCCTTAATAGAATTGAAAATTCTTGGCGCGAATGCTAGCTAATTTTTTATCCTCTGCTTGTTAGAAGAAAAATAATAAACCAATATGGCGGCATGTCACATATTGCGTGGCCTTGAAACGTGAACCAATGTCGGCTAAGCTGCGTTCCACAAAGCGATGCGTTCCACACAGCTAGAAACCGAAGCGCTCCTCCAAGCTTACGCTCCTTCTGTGACGCAAACAATAAGATCGGAGCTCCTACCTTAGGTGTTCCACACGTTCCAGACATTGATGTGTCACACACACTTGACTGAAGGAATCCAGCGATATAACAGCTTCACCAGCAGGCATTCCACAAGGTTGTGGTGCTCACCCCAAGTAAAGCGTTGATATACCTTCAAAAGATGCCGGGGCAAACAGCATAAAGGTACCTTCACTCCGTACCAGTAAGTGCCGATTGCCAGGAATATGTGCTCGCCACGCAAGAGGTAAACGCTTCCCTGCACATGAAACACTCCCACTGCTGCACTCTGCCGAGACTCCTCTAAATCCACGCAATTCAAGAAAGTTCCCTTTGCTTGTCCACTTTTCATTCCGAACGATATGATAAAAATTACTAATTTTTCCCAAAAATCGTGGGTTTTTTGGTGTTTCAACACAGCTCGTCACCAAATTGTAATGATTGATCCATGCAGTGTGGAAGTAAACTCGTTTATTAGGTCTCGCCTGAGCCAGCGCATGTGCTGCTCTGGCGAGAGTTTTAGCGGGTTTTGGAAGTGCAAACAGCAGTTTGCTGGCGACCAGCTTGCGTTCACGCGAGCGTGCACGCGCGATCAGGCGCCATATGGCTTCTTGCGATTACTTTCACTTTCGCGGCCGTGTCAGTTTCACGGACGCGCGGCCATTGCTTGTTGAAGTTAGGCTTCAATCCTACGATACTCGCAAACACCTATCTGACATTCTGTAAAACAGCAGACGTACTGCCAAAGTGTTCAATTCTCCAGCACAAAGGGTACGCGTTTTTTGCAACCAGAAGTACTTCGAGAAACTATCGAATTACTTGTAAATCGGCTTGCTGAATCTTGTACAACTTCTTTTAAGTCGTCAGCACAGATATGGTCTTTGAACGCCAACCTACTGCAGTTAAAAGGCTTTCAATAAACATTATCAGGCCATTTCTCACAGGCGAGACACATTTAGTGCTTCTCACCTCCGATGTCAACATTAGACGAGGATATTGACAAGCTGTCAATGAAGGATCATCAAACCACGTGACAAAATCAGCGCTCAACGAAGGCAGTCCGGATCTCATTATTGAATTGCTAAAGCCAAATCCAGATGGGGCACATCTGCTCTTCCATCCACTCACCTTGCTCTTTTGTAAGAAGTTTCTTCGCTTCATTAGTTTTTTCTTTAGCTTCCAGGACCTCATGTTCATTCCCTTTTCCTCTCCTCAGCTGCCTGGGCTCACCTTGTTGTGCAGCCTCCTTTGTTAAATCCACAGTCCGGCGCGCGGGCAGGGCCTACCTGGGAACCAGACAACCACAGCGGCGGGAACACCCGTCTGCGCTAATGAGGTCTGAACAAGTTACGAGCTGCAATATGTGCCTTGCACTGGGCGTCACCTCGATTCAGAACCGGCCTGTTTGTTTAATGTGAGGCTGAGACTGCGAGGGCAGGTGAAGGCGCGTGCCTGGCCCAGTAAGTAACACTCTGCCAAAGAACAGCCAGGTACACACTTCTCACATACATTTTTAGTTTCACTTCAACCTCAGAAAAATACTTCTACAACTATGTATAAACACATTCATACGTCATGTACACATATATCACATACATATTTTACACAGTTTGCTGCCATTGACCGCATGCTAACTTGTAACATGCAGCTTTCATGTTAAAATTTAAATATTGGCTTGCTTATAAATTATCAAAACAGAAATAATCAGGTCTCCCGATGGAAAACTAAACTCAGCTCTGACCATTTAAGCTTAATAAATTTGGCATGTGCGGTCTCTCTCAAAGAAGGTATAATGACACCCCTTCTAGAGAAAGCCAGGGCCCAGCCCACATCTGAAAAACAATTCACCCGTTTCGAAAACTTCAGTGCAGGAAGTGGGCTCGGCCTTCAAATCAACACAGCAAAAATGGCAAACAGGCCAAATTTACAATTTTTCAATTTTAGAATATTCACAGAGTAAGCACCATCAATAATAAATATTTTTAGCTTGTGCTTCTGTACTCGGGTAGTTTAGAAGTACTAGGATAATACTTCAATACTATCTCAACAAAAAAACAAAAAATCCTAAATTCCACCATTTATACAAGACCTGCTGAATACAGGTTTTAAAAACACTCTATGCCTTCACTTAAAAACAAGCATTGGCATAGCCAATAGGTCTCGCCTTTGGGACCTTATAAGTGTTTAGCCATGCAACACTTGATGTTGTTGCACCAAGGATATTGTGCTGGATAACTAAACACTTATAAGGTCCCAAAGGCGAGACCTATTGGCTATGCCAATGCTTGTTTAAGTTGAAACACCGGAGTAAGGAGCGAATCCCGGGCACAGCCTTCCTTGCTCCGTTTCTGAGCATCTGCCGGTTCTAACTCCAGCAGGATCTAGAAGTCGGCAGAGGCACGTACATAACCGCCTCAAATAATAACATATGCATGACAAACGGAAAGTGCACGTGTAATATATATGACATCAAAAGAAGAGCATTTGCTAACATGTGCAATACATATACTTTTAACACAAAAGAGCCGGAGCGAGGAAGCGAGGTGATCGGATATAGGTGCAGAGGCGGGAGTTTTCTCCTTTCACACGTCTGACCAAAGGGGTCTCCCCTCCTCACTCTCCTATGGGGCTAGTAGGTCCCAACAGTTAGGGCGTTACTTTTAGCCGCACATACGGTGGTGTGTGAAATCATTCACCTCACCTAGTGGAACCCTCACCAGCATAGCACGGTAAGGGCGGAGCCCGTTTATATAGTATAGGTCCTGATGAATGCCACGGACCCCTCTGGGCCAGTAGGCAGAAACATGTTGACCACTTATAGTACGGTGGGGGGACAATAGAATCCCCAGTACACCGACCATTTCATTTTTTAAATACCATACAGATGCCAGTCACATTAAAATGAGTATGACATCTGTAATGGCCTTTTAAACTTCACAGTTTTTTGTAAGGGCCCCCACTTAGTTTTAGAAGTGGATCCCTGTCTTCAGGTGTATGCCCGCCCTCTATCAAACCAAGTTTTTAGAGGGCGAGGACTGGTCAATGATGAAGCATGACACCAGGTGGTGTGTGAGACCAGTCTGTCACTTTTTGTGAGATGCCTGCACTCACAAGGTAGCATTTAGGTCATCATACTAGGAGCGGCTCTTTTGTGTTAAACATTATAGTTTGGAGGCTGCCTACTCCTAGCACCCCGTGCCTCTAGTTCCCTTCCCCAGGTCTTTCCTGCGGTTTTGTGGTTAAACAATACATATACTTGACATAACAAGCCCGAATTGAAATTGCATTTATATAGCGCTTACTAACCCTGGCATTAAAGTTGGCATGGCATATCTCGCCCCTGTCAGAACAAATAATTGTAATGGTGAGGTTAGAGCAATTCAAGATAGTAGGTAATTTGTTTGGCAACAACCTACAGTCATATCGAGACCCACTACTCATGTAACTGTCGACTTCCAACTGTCAAGCATCGAACTCCTGCTAGCTACAAGGCATGCAGTGTGTATAAAGTAACACAACACACCCTCCTTATTTATATGAATAATTAAAACAAAAATAACTAAATGAAAAAAATGTGCATGCACCTACAGGTCAAAACAATAGCAACATCTTTAGTTTCAACTCGAATGAGAACTAAACAAGAAATATTTGGAATTGTCTAGGTAACGGAATCACTGAGTGACTCAACCTACAATATAATCTTTTCATTTATTAGGGTATTTTATGGAACACCCTCGCTTTGAAACATGAACAGGCTCAGGGGTACCCCCCTCTTGTTCACTCTCTAACATACGTTCAAATCTGCTTCCATTGATGACACGACGGATTCATAGAAATATCATCCAAACGTTCACATCCATTCTCGATTCCTTCAAACTTCTCATGCGAGAATGAAGAACCAGCTCATCCCCTCCTTTACCAAAGTGAAACACAGAAGGCTCTCTGTTCAACACTCCTGTGTCAGGATGTACCTCTGTGTGATCACCCAAAGTGGCATTAGAAATACTACATCTGCTAAGGTGCCAAATCCCGTTGTCACTTAACTTGCTAGAGTTAGTGAATATTTCTAAAACGTGCCTAGGATCAGGAAATTTAGAAGCTCTTTTAGGAACCCTGACCGGATACTTAATTTTAACCTATTCACCAACCTTTAACTTACTATCTTTGGCTCCATGTTTGTTATCATGATAATTCTTGTAAGCCAATTGAGCCTTTTATATGTTACTCCTCTCCCTTGTAGGAGACCAGTCTCTGCCTTTCAGAAGTCATCCAACACAAATTATTGCATGCATACAGTTCCCTGCCATGCAAAAATTTAAAAGGACCAAGGGCCAGATGCAGGAAGAAACCGTTTTGCGATTTCCTAATTGCGAATCATTTGATTCGCAATTTAGGAAATCGCAAAACGGCATGCATGAAAGTGTGTTGAACACTTTTTGCGATTCCTAGGGGATCGCAAATGACCTACCTCATGAATATTAATGAGGTAGGTCGCAATTTGTGAATTGTGGCCTGCTGGGGTCAGCCGACCACCATGTCTGTGATTGCTTTTCAATAAAGCAATTTTTCTTAAATGCAGCCCGTTTTCCTTAAAGGAAAACGGGATGCGTTTCAAAATCAAAAATGAAAAGTTTTCTTTTCATTTTTTAAGAGTAGGCAGTGGTCCGTGAGACCACTGCCTGCTCTTAAAAAACGCTGTAACAAACATTCACGAAGGGGAAGGGGTCCATTTGCGAATGGGTTAGCACCTACTTAATATAGGTGGTAAAATGCAAATGTTTTGCGACCGCATTTCGGTCACAAAACATTCCTACATACCAATGCAATTCGGTATTAGGAAGGGACGCCCTAAACACGCTCCTTCCTAATAGCGATTCACAAACCCATTTTGCGATTCGGTAACAGGTTGCCGAATCGCAAAATAGGGTTTGCTGCATCTGAAAAGCATTTTTTGCATTCGCAAACGGGCCAATTCTGTGAATCGGCCCGTTTGCGAAGACAAAAATGCTTAATGCATGGGCCCCAAAAGAATATGGCTCATTACGATGTATTACATTGCATGCTTTTACAACGCGGTCGTTACAACGACCGCGTTGTTAGTACGCAATATATTTACATCGCAAGCCATTACAATGACTTGCACTAGGGAGCGCACTGGACTTAGGAATAGTATTAATTACTATTCCGACTCCAGTTTGCGCAACAGTAGGGAAGGTGTTGGAATTCATTTCCAATACCTCAGCGCCCCCTAGTGCAAGTCGTTGTAATGACTTGCGATGTAAATGCATCGCGTACTAACAACGTGGTCGTTGTAACAACCGCGTTGTAATAGTAGCGCAATGTAATGACAGCGCTGTAAACGCTGTTTCCCGCCCCCAAATCCTGTAACTGTTGGAGTATGAATGAATGAATATCTTTATTCGGATACACATAGTATCCATGAAAGCACAAACATGTACATTAAAACATAAAAATACATAATAAAAATGCTATGCATAAAACAGGAGATAAAAATCCAGAGCATTAGCAGCATTAGTCAATGCAATACGTCTAATCATTAGTGCAAACGTATTCAGTGGGCATAGAGCTACATGCTGCACACCCGTTTGCGCATGCAATTATAGTCTGGGCCATGTACTTACACTATTTTGCGAGTCGCAAATAATTTGCGACTCGCAAAATTGTGTATTGCGATTCGCTATTAGGAAGGGGTGTTCCCTTCCTAATAGCGACCGCAGAGCCATGTATGAATGTTTTGCAACCGCAAATGCGGTCGCAAAACACTCGCAAATTACCACCCTCTTCAAGAGGGTGGTAATGAAGTCGCAAATGGGAAGGGTCCCCAGGGGACCCCTTCCCCTTGTGACTGGCTCCAAAAATATTTTTTAAGGGCAGGCAGTGGTCCCATGGACCACTGCCTGCCCTTAGAAAATGTTTCTTTTTTTTTTTTTTTAAATGCAGCCCGTTTTTTTTTTTTTAAGGAAAACGGGCTGCAATAAAAAAAAAAAAAATAGCTGCTTTATTTAAAAGCAATCCCAGACATGGTGGTCTGCTGAGCCCAGCAGGCCACCATTCCTGGGAGGGCCTGTCATTCCCAATGGGCTCGCAAATTGCGAGAGGCTCATTAATATTCATGAGCCTCGCAATTTGCGACCCTGTTGGGAATCGCAAACAGTGTTAAACACACTGTTGTGCATGCAAAATAGCGCCTCGCAAATTGCGAGTCGCAAAAGACTCGCAATTTGCGAGGCGCTATTTTGTGCGTCGTACATCTGGCCCCATGTCTCTGTGCAAATGAGCTAAAAAGTGCACTAGTGCTTCATACATCCCGCAGTCAAGGAGATTTGCCCATAACTTCGAGTGATTGACACAGTCGAATGCTGAGGTCAGGTCCATAAAAGGCAAGTATACGGGGGATTGTTTGGCTATAGTATATTTTCCAATTACCAAATTCAGATTCAGGCATTCTTCGACTGTCCCGACCCGATTCCGAAACCCATATTGACAGCGATACAAAATAGGCTCCTCCTTTGCCTACTCCTTAATTCAATTGTACAGTACCCTTCCTAAAACAAATTGTCGATTAAAGATATGGGTCTGTAACATCCCGGCTGCGAACAATCACCCTTCTTAAAAATAGGCAATATAATGGAAGTTGTCCACCACCTTGGTAATGGAGAATGGACAAGACTCTTAAAAACATTCACTAATAAGGGGGCCCAGAATTCTGGATTACACTTTATAAGATCAATAGGCACACTGTCCAGGCCAGGAGCCCTGCCACTAATGCTCTGGCTTGTGGCATCTTCTACCGCGCTCAGGGTTACTGAAATGCCTATGCAATTAAGGGCCATGGAGGTGCAGTCTCAGTTGTTATAGTGGAATACATTTTTTGTAAAGTGCACCTCCCATATCTCACTAGGAATGTGACAACTAATTGGAGACACTGATTCATTCGTCACATATCGGATACAGCTGACCCGAAGAGTTTACTTTTATTTTTATTCGCCGCCAGTTACAGTGAGTCCCATTGTTGGGCTAATACTTCCCTCCTTCGCCTGGAAGAGACCTCTTTATATTGCCTACATAGGGATGTCACCTCTAGAGGTTCCCTAGGTTGAGCCACGATGGCCCTACGTAATAGGCGGTTGGTCACGGTGCATTCAAGAACCACTTAGGCTTATTATCAATTGGGCGAGATGGTTTTAATACCATTTTCCTTATAGTTGTGCAAAGCTGGTTGAAAGCACCAAACTACTTGGTGTTCTGTGTCATCTTCATCTAGACAGACCTCAATCAATTCCAGGATCTCCTTAATCATTTTAGTAAAGAATTGGGCTGGTTCCTGCGTTCTCCATATCAATCTTAAACTATCTGTAGTTGGTTGGAGATTTCTGGCTCCACAGTCCATTCTAGGTTGGGGTTTTGGGGGCATTATGAGTGCTACCTCAATGGGATTATGGTCCTCATAATTTGATGGAACCACTTTCCCGAACAAAAGTGGCTCCATCAGTTTAGTTGATATGAAGAAGCAATCAATTGTAGAGGAACAGCCTCTGCCCGTATAGGTAGGTATCGGTGGGTCATTGCCGCCTACTACGTCATTTAGGGCCTGACTGGCCAACTCTAAGCCTCTAGGGTCAGAGCTAGTTGGAGGATGCACTGAATTACTTATTGCAGCTCTTATGGGAATACTCAGGGGTTAACATGTGAGGCGAGCCTTAGATTGAAATCTCCTGCCAGACAAAAGCCTGCCAGCTGCCCTTTATTTGCAACATTACTTTGTAGCGAGGCAATATAGTCAAATAAAATTTGGAATTTGGGATATTGATAAAATCATTATGATAAAAGTTAATTAAATACAAAGTCAAGCCCCTCTTATAGCTCACAACCTGGAAACCATTGTTTGGACTCTCAGTTACCTTGGTGCAACCCCCAGCAGATAGATTCACCCAGGCAGCCAGACCACCTGATGCTCAGCCTGAGCGGGAGGCAGGTGCCGAAATACGGAGACACTGGAACCCATCAGCTACTAAGTTCTGTGTCGCCCAAGTTCCCGGTAACATAAGAATGTCATACTGTCTTATAGAAATTAGCTATTCAGGCGTCAAAATCTTAGAATGAAGGCCTGCCAGGTTCCAGGTCAATATCTTCAGCACAGCGTCACCCAAACCCATGGCGCTGCCCAAGGGTAATAGAGGGTCAGGTTGGGGCACTATCACTAATAGGGTAGGTGTTATTTTCTTCTTAGCGTCAGTTCTAGTTCTCAGTCAATCTAACTTATCAAGGTCACTTAGGGCAGAATACTTGTTCCAGTGTGCAGGTGGGGGCATTGGGGTATATCGGTTGCGCAGACATTCTACATTTTCGGCTCTGTTGGAGTAGTCTGATACGTCCAGATAGATTTGGATTACTCAACCTCTCAAGGTGCATTTCTGTTAGTGGCTAGCTGTACACTAACCTGTGACAACTCCACTGAAGCATTCAGCGCTGCCATTAGTGCCAGGGTGATACACTGAGGTCAATTTATGTTTAATGCTATAGGCCTCATTTAGATCTCTGTGGATGGAATACTCCGTCGCAAACATGACGGATATCCTGTCTGCCGTAGTGCGATCTCTATAGGATATAATGGGATCATAATACGGCGGACAGGATCTCTGTCACATTTGTGACGGCGTATTCCCCTCCGCCATGTCCTAAATTAGGCCCTATGACTCCAATTCCTTTGTACAAAACTGGGGTCCATTGCCAGTTAGCAATTTTTTTTGTTTAAACCCTCTGTTTGGAACAACTCATCCAAAAACAAAATCACAAAGGATGCATCAGCTTTTGTAACAACTTTTTTAACCTCCAGCCACTTTGAAAATAAATAATTTAATACAATAATGTGTTTCATGCTCTCTCCAACAACCTAAATGAGACCAAGAATGTCAGTTGCAAGGTGTCCCACTGCTTACTGGGCCTTCAATGGGACATAGAGGTCTAAAAGTAACTAGGGATATGTCAACACCCAGATGTTTTACAAAAGCATGCACAAAATTGTCAATGCCGGAGTCAAGTCCTGTCGTCCAATGTTTTCCTTCTTTTTGATTTCACAATGCACAGAGAACCTTCATGATTGATGTGCATGATGCGGTTTCTTAGTATAGAAGGAGGTACAATTTTGCAACCTTTCATCATCCAAAGATGACTCATCTTTAACTTCCCAAACTTTTCTTCTCAGTTCAGTCATACCATTTTTCTTCCATCCTGTCACACTGCATTCCTTAATCTCCACAAGTTGTTCTTCCAACTCTTACCCATTTTTTCATTCGTCCAAAGATACAGCGTCTGAGTTGGGGCTAACGGCAGCAACACCAGTGGTGGCCGGCATAACTCGCGGGTGGCGGGGGGAGAATCGGGGGGAGGAATTGGGGGGGAGGGTGGGGGGGAGAATCGCACGGGGGCTGGGGGAGAATCGCGCGGCAAGGGGGTCGTGAATGGTGCTCATATTAAAAAAACAGTCCAAAAATGTATTTACCTTCCCACTGGTCCTGCGTCTCTGCTCCTGCTCTCCTCGTGGAACTCCAGGAACAGGAAGCAGGCCCCACTGACCAATCACAACGCTGCAATGCAGCGTTGTGATTGGTAAGCACCCCGGCTCCCTGACCAATCACAACGCTGCAGTGCAGCGTTGTGATTGGTCTGAGCGTCCCGGTTGGACGCTCGGCCAGGGAATGGGGGCCTGGGCATGCTCTCCATGCAGGCTGTACTGCAGCCTGCATGGAGAACGGGGAAAGTCTGCATGACTCGATTGGGCGGCCCGAGAGGGCCGACCAAACAGTCATTGCACACTGAGGAGTGGGCAAACCACTCCTCCCCTGCTCCGAGAGCAGAGCAGCCCCGCTCATCCCCCCCCTCCGTCCGCAAAGGAAACATAAAATGATAATAACTCAAAGATATTATCATTTTATATTTCCTGTACTTTGCACTGCTCAAAAGCAGTGGGGTGACGCTCCTCCGCCATAGTGGAGGAGCCACCACTGAGTGACACAATAGTGACTTCACTCATTTTCAGACACTTCCTTCAATGGAAAAGGTACTCTACTCAAAAAATCCACTAATTTTGTTCTTAACCTCAGGTAACTATTGTATGACATAATTACAATCTAAAAGCTTCAAAGAGATTCTTGCAAAGCAAGGCATAGCTTTATGCATACAACTGGTGTAAAGAATTTGGTTAGAGGGTTATAATCAGATCTTAACTCAAACCTTGTCCACTATACACATTGCCTGAAGAAATCTCCTGCCCTCACACACACCAGCATCTCCTTTTCTAGGAGTGAAAAGGAATCTTCAGGTGCAGCAAAGATCATGAAGCAAAAGGTATTGTGATTTCCTTCCCCTTTCAATCAATTTGAAAAGTACTGCTGCAAGACCTCTTTTATTTATTTATTTATTTATTTATAGGTTTTATATAGCGCTAGCTAGACATGAAGGTGTAAGAGTGCTTTACATATAATGCTAGATTGTTTGATCCCATACTTCATCACCAATCACAATCGTTTTACAAGAGTGATCAAAACCATTCAACGATAAGGCCCTGCATATTTCACTCGTGTCAACTTTCTCTTGTCTTGCCTGATTCAAACTGAATATTACATTTATCTTTAAAAGTTGACAGATCTTGTATGTTTTATCTGCAAAGTTCTTTATGAACTTTGAAAAATATTCCACCAGACCCAGGTACATCCTAACTTCATCCTCGTTGTAGGGTGAAGGGGCAGTCATGATAGCTTCAACCAATTCAGGTTTGGGCAACATGCCCTTGTCACACACTAGGTGTCTAGGTAAGTTACAGACTTTATAGCAAATGCACATTTTCCAAATTCAGCTGTAAATCCCCTTTCTTCTAAAACTTTCAGTACATTCTTTAATCTTGTATCATGTTCCATTCCACTTCTTCCCATGGCAAGCATGTCATCCCCCCAAAAAAAGCAATTCCATCTATACCTTTGAAAATTTTGTACATCAATCATTGAAAAACAGCAGACTAACCAGAAAAGCATGCAACGGAATTGGTAACACCCACAAGGTATGATGAAGGTGGTTAGATGTTTGCTTTTGGGATGTAATGAAACCTGGTGATAGGCTGATGTTAAATCTAGAGTGGTGAACCATTTGACACATTGGGTCGTGGCCAACAATCCACTTATTCTGGGTAAAGGAAATGTATCAACTAGGATGTTATTATTAAGGTTATGAGGGTCAATACATAACCTGATTTTGCCATTTGAATGTCTGGCCATAACCAAAGGTGCCAACCACTCTATTGCTTCTACGACTCAATTATGCCTGCATTTTCTAAAGCTTCAACTTCACATCTCACATGAAAAGGAATGTTCCTAGATTTAAGTGTTACTGGTAGGTCTGTGTCTTTAAGGATGATTTATGCCTAATATCCTTAAGTTCTCCTACAACCCCTGAAAATACATTAGGAAATTCAACTTTTAATTTGCTAACAAGTCCATCTTCAGGTTCAACTAGTGAGACTTGTTCTGCGCCTTGTTGTTTTTTTGTGCCTGTGTATTTTTGGGCCTCTGTTTCTTGTGCCTTTTTGCTTCGTTTTTGTGCCTTTTGCCCGTCTTTTCACTGCTCCCTTTCCCCAGTCTTTTCACTGCTCCCTTTCCCGCCGCTGCTGCCCCCGCGGCCCCTCCCCCCTTGCCTGTTCCCACTCCCGACTCCCAGCTGCTCTCCCTCCTCCTGACCCCTACTTAATGGCGGCCGCCGCACGACAGGGTGAGCAAGAACTCTGACCTCCTGGTCAGGGAAACTGCTCTCCCCTCGCGCTGCTCCATGGTTGCGCCGCTGCCTCCAGCACCTTCTTGCCTCCAGGTAAGGTGTTCGAGGCCCTCCTTCACCCGCAGGCTCCTGCCTGCGCCTCATCCCTAGTGGTCCAGTGGGAAAACCTTGCTCTTCTGCTGGTCCGCTCGGCCAGCCTATCTCTCTGTTTTTCACAGCTTTTGTCTGTCTGTGCCCTGTTTGTCTGTCTGTGCTTAATTGACCATTTTGTGCTGTTTGTGCTTTTGTCTCTTGCGCCTTGTTGTTTTTGTGCCTGTGTATTTTTGTGCCTCTGTCTCTTGTGCCTTGTTGACTCTTATGCCTTTTTGTCTTGTTTTTGTGCCTTTTGCCTATTTTTTCACTGCTCCCTTTCCCGCCGCTTCTGCCCGTGCAGCCCCTCCCCCCCTGCCTGTTGCCGCTCCCGCTTCCCAGTTGCTCTCCCTTCCCCCGACCCCTACTTAATGGCGGCCGCTGCGTGGCCACGCTGGTGCGGCTGACGTCCCGCCAAAGGCAAGCCTATCTGCGCCCGTCCGCGACCTGACTGCGACCAGCCCCAGGGACCCTGGTCCTCCGACCCCCCACTGCTATGACTCAGCAACTCTCCACGCACTCAACCCCAGAAAAAACAACAACTGCCAGCTGTCAATACCAAACACCACCCAAGGCCAGTTCCCCTGCTGACACTGCCGCCACACCTTCACCCACCTACGGACCCCTACTGCTTCCGCCAACCCACCGGACGGGTTGTCATCCTCAATGCAGAGACGGGGTCCTTCATTCTAAATCATCAGGTGAGGGGGCTGGTTCCTCCCTGGGGGTTTCTTGGCTACAGATACACATAGCTATATGCATATACACCTACACATCCAGGTTAGGCTAGGTACATTTTAGCAAATTACTTAGGGCGCGCATTTTAGGAAGTGCTACATTTTTATCTGAACTGCTTATGTTCATCTTATTAGCACTACGGTAGAAATGTATCTACTATTCACTATATTGGTACTAGCAATCTCTTTTGTATGCTTCTGTCTCCTGATTGTCGCAACACATATGTTTTACACCAGGCTGTCGCTGGACCAATAAATACTTATTGAAATGTCCTAATCGCCATCTTGTGTATTTTCTGAGAGAAAGTAAGCACGAGTGTCTGAGCGAAACGTACTGTTTTCCACTATTCCTGAGGAATAAGGGTTGTCATGTTCAGTGGTTTCTGGAAACTACCTACACCACTGTAGAATACAGGGGGGTGGTAGTGGCACTGTAGAGCTAGCTGGTCTAATGGCTGACATATCCTGTGGGGGTGTCCAGAGCCTGTCTGTACACCAATCCCTCAGTTTAGGTCATCCAAAATGTGCAGGTCGTGGGACGACTCTTAGGAACTACACGGCACCTCAAAGCAGGACACACCCTCGACCCCATCTTCGCAGGAGGAAACAACACTCGCTTCAGCCACACCATGCAAGCCCTCTCGACGGACCACCACTGCATCCACGTCTCCTTCTCGAAACCCACCGCACACGAACCTACACCACACCCCCACGCAGAAACTGGAGCAAGACCACCAAAGAGCACCTCAACTTCGCCCTCAGCCACACACCTCCACCCACCAAGACAGATGCCAACTCTGCAGCCAACGAACTCCACAGATGGCTCACCGACTGCGCAAACACACTCACCCCCCTCCAAAACTCCAACAGACAACGCACCTCGAAAGCCACCTGGTTCACCACTGAGAATCCAAGCGCACATGCTGACGACTCGAGAAAGCATGGAGAAACAGCAAAACCTCAGAAGCAGGCACCGCCTGCAAGACAGCCATGGCAGAACACCCCCAAATCATCAGGTCCACGAAGAGGAACTTCATCCAGGACAGAATCCTCTCCAACTCCAAGGAACTCTTCAGCATCATACAAGAATTCACCAAACCCCTCAGCGAAACCTCGGACGTCCCTCCCTCCCAGGATCTCTGCAACAAACTCGGCTCCTTCTTCCATCACAAGATCAGGACTCTCTACGACAAATTCGACGAACAGAACCAAGGCACAGACACAACACCAGCCACAGAGGACACTGCAAGGACCATGAAAAGCATACACTCAGGAGCCCCCACCGACCCTTGCCTGCCGCACACCTTCTACAGACCCACCTCTGCCATAGCACCTGAACTTCGACGTACAATCAATAGCTACCTCGAAACTGGCACCTTCCCCGACGACTGGAAATGCACAGAAGTCAAACCCCTCATCAAGAAGCCTTCCGCAGACCCGACGGACCTCAAGAACTACAGACCCATTTCCCTGCTCCCCTTTGCCGCCAAAGTCACAGAGAAGATCGTTAACAACCAGCTCACGAACTTCATAGAATCCAACTCGATCCTTGACACTTCTCAATCCGGATTCGGCAGCAACCACAGCACTGAGACCGCCCTCCTAGCCGCCACGGACGACATCCGCACTCTCCTCGACCAAGGCCACACAGCAGCACTCATCCTACTGGACCTCTCAGCAGCCTTCGACACCATCTCCCACCACACACTAGCCACCAGACTCCACGACGCTGGCATACAGGGAACTGCCCTAGGCTGGATCTGCTCCTCCCTCGCCAGCCAAACTCAAAGAATCAGACTCCCTCCCTTCCTCTCCGAACCCACAGAGATCAGATGCGGAGTATCCCAAGGTTCCTCACTCAGCCCCACGCTCTTCAACATCTACATGGCCCGCTTGCAACCATCGTCAGAAAACACGGACTCAGCATTGTATCCTACGCCGAAGATACCCAGCTCATCCTCTCCCTCACCAAGGAACCCAACATCACCAGACACAGTTTCCAGGAAGGAATGAAAGACGTTGCATCTTGGATGAGCAGCAGCTGCCTGAAGCTCAACTCGGAGAAGACAGAAGTCCTCATCCTCGAATCCACCCCCTCTGCGTGGGAGGACACCTGGTGGCCACGCATCTCCGGCAACCCTCCTACACCCACGGGCCACGCCCGCAACCTCGGCATCATACTCGACTCCTCCCTCACCATGAACCGACAGATCAACGCCGTATCTTCCACGTGCTTCAACACCCTTCACATACTCCGCAAGACCTTCAAGTGGATCCCCCAGGAAGACCGTCACCCACGCATAACCAGCAGACTCGACTACTGAAACGCCCTCTACGCTGGAATTAACAAATCTCTACTTCACAAACTCCAGACCGTCCAGAATGCCGCAGCCAGACTCGTCCTCAGCATCCTACGACAAGACCACATCACCCAGCACCTATGAGGCCTCCACTGGCTCCCCGTCGAGAAGAGAGTGGCCTTTAAGCTGCTCACTCATGTATACAAATTCCGCCACAACACCGGACCCCAATACCTCAACGAAATAATCTCCTTCCACACCCCCAAGAGAAACCTCCGCTCCGCCGACCTCGCCCTGGCCAAAATCCCTCATATCCGAAGAGCCAGAACGGGAGGAAGAGCCTTCTCCTACATCACGGCTAAGACCTGGAATGAACTCCCCCTCAGCATCAGACGAACCCCCACACTGCAAGCATTCAGGAAGAGCCTC
The DNA here is from genome assembly GCA_963921515.1 of Calotriton arnoldi. Lineage (NCBI taxonomy): Eukaryota > Metazoa > Chordata > Amphibia > Caudata > Salamandridae > Calotriton > Calotriton arnoldi. The sequence continues at coordinate 2,132,073 of CAWUFW010001223.1, forward strand.
AAGACCTGGCTGTTCAAATGACTCAGAGCTGCCCGATATCCCCCCCCCAGCGCCTTGAGACCCTCACGAGTGAGTAGTGCGCTTCACAAATCCCTGATTGATTGATTGATCTCACGTCCTTAACATACCAGTTCCTGAAAACTACACTATCTTCAGAGATGAGAGGCAACTTAAAATAGTGGTTGGTATCGCTGTGATTATAAAGGAGAAGTTAAAGTGCAAACTCTTGCAGACCCCCCAGCAAGGCTCTTTTGAATGCCTCAAATTTCTAATCAATCACCCTCTCCTCCTCGGATTCCTTGACACTACACCCTATAGGTCACTCTACCAAAAACAACTCAAAATTCAAAGAGCACCTCACTGAGTACATCATAGAAAACTCATGCTCACGGGACAAAATATGTTCCTAAGAGACTTAAACCTTAACTTTAGCAACACAAATTGTAGATATGCTGCAGCTGCTGAATGCCTAACTCAAATCCACAATCTTACAGAGGACAGACTGCTACTCACCCACAAAAAAGGAAACATCTTGGGCTTGATTCCTGCAGATTCCAACCTCATAACTTGTGCAACACCTGTTCATATTGCCTGGTTCCACCACTATCAGGTCTCCTTCAACATCTCATTCAGCTCTTCTTCCACGCCCCAGAAATCTACTACTTTGAAAAGGCGAGTCAGAAACACTAGTAAAAACACAATCTCTTTCTTAGAGGAACACATCATGCCCACCTTAAATCAGATCATTCAAAGTAAAGCTTTGAATGAGGCAATCAAGGAATATTCAGACAACATATCACTCTTTAGAGTGAAAATATGCTCCAAACCTAGCCGACCTTGGTTGGAAACTCGGGTCATATAAACTCAGGCCAGTGCTGACTGCTGACGGAAATCTCCAGTAGAAATGCCAGTAACGTGGGAAGGCTCTTGTTCCTAAGATAGGCCCTATCTTCATTTTATTTATGGAAGCCTGAGGCGTTTGCCCACTATAACCACGAATGTGTGAGATGTTTGATGGCTCTTACTATCAAAGGAGACAGCATGCTTTGTACCAGAAATCTGGGGAAGCTAGAACATCCTAAGCCAACTTTGTGATTTTATTTTTGGAAAAGGAAGACAGTTTGCTTCATTCATGGTTGAAGGGGACTGCTTCCTCTGCCCCTTGTGTTTGCTTGCCTATATGTTCTTGAAATGAGAAGAAAGATGGGTTGTCCTCCTGAAGGTTACATACGGGAGGGAGTAAATAGCTAAAATGCAGCATTGATCGAACTCAGTTTGCCAGACTATATTGTTGACATCATGTTGTGAGAACATTATTTGTGATGAAATGACACAGCCCCAAGTTTGCACAGCATCACGCATCCATGAAGGAACCAATTTGGTCCCTGGTGTTCTGCCTCTCATCTTTCCAAAAGGCGACTTGCCTGTGCCAGCATTCATGGTGGTGCGATGAGCCCACAACATATTCTGTATGGCTTCCTGAACAACCAGCCCCGCACTACAGGTCAAATATATGGCAAGCCTAACTAACCTGTTGATCCACTCCACTAGACCGGTGCTGGCGGAGAGGGGTAGGTTTTGACGGCTCACATCCTGGAGCCCAATGGGCATTACAGCGTATTAGTCCTGTTTTCCCTCCGGCAACTGACATAGGCAATACTGTGTTTACTACTAGGTCGCTCTGAGATACTGTGGGTACTCGACTCACAGCGTTGTGACGTGGTAGGTAGTTTTCACACCCACCACATAGTGTAAATAGTTCAACCACTAGGGCCTGAAGAATTGCCACGGATCCTCCTGACCTAACGGCATGAAACATGTTGACCCACAGAGTTGAGCGTAGTTAAACTGAATCATATAATTTCAGATAGCTGCCATTCTTTTTAACCAGGTGGATAGCCAGTCTGAATAAAAGTTTTTGGGACTATCCAACTTGTTTTAACCACTCATTACCACATCTACACTCCACAAGGCCCATCACCCCCACTGCACCATACGGCAAGGAACAAAAGATCTCCGCTAAAGTGCCCCTTTATGGGTGCCCGTCGGGTATTGCAGCGCCGACCCGACGAGGAGCAGGCCCATATGATGATGCATGACACCTAGCTGGCTGGGTGTGTGAGGGCCCTAGCTCCGACAGGAGGAATTCCCCTCCTCCTAAATCTGTCCAGAGCAGCACACACCTTGGTGCTGATTGACGTATATCTCTCTTGTTTCATTCAACCACTTGAGGAACTGCATACCCTTTTCTCTGACGATACGATTGGGCATGTATGCTGGACCTCCTTCCTCTAAAAAGCCCTTTAGTCCCTCCTTGTTTGATTGATTGGGTGCGATGAGCCCACAACATATCCTCTATGGCATCCTGAACAACCAGCCCCGCACTACAGGCCAAATATATGGCAAGCCTAACTAACCTGTTGATCCACTCCACTAGACCATTTCCTTGTGGGTTGTTACAAGAGGTACATATGTGCTTGACCCCAATGCTACTCAAGAATTCCTTCACTTCCCAAGAAGTTAATTTGTGTGCCATTATCAGTCACAAGAACATCCAGAATACCTTCCATCCTGAACACTCCCATAGCACCGCTATTGAAGATTTTGTAGTGACTGAGCTCATAAAAACCACCTCTACCCACTTGGACTGGCACAGCGGAAACCTTTTATGTTCAGGCAGAAAAGCAAAAGGGCCTATGAAGTCCAAGCAAATCTTCTCCAAAATAAACTCATCAGCAACATGCTGTTCTTCATCCAAAACCCACTCTCAACTGTTTCTCTGAATTTTTACACACCTCACACTCCATGACCCAATTCCTTACTTCAATGTCCATGCTGAGCCACCAAAACTTCTCCCTTAATCTCTTGAGAGTCAATGTTTGACCTAAATGGCCCTCATGTGCTATGTGTACCAACCGAGACCTTGCTGTGCTCGGCGTCACAAACTCATCACCTCTCAATATTAGCTTATCACCACACAAAGATAACTCATCAATAACATTGAAAAATGGTCTAACCGCATCCAGTTATATACTTCCTCTCCATGCGCCTCCTTTAACCATGACTACGACTGCCTTTAGTATGTTATCTTCATCCATAGGTCTCATCCAATCCTCCTTTGAAACACAACCATCCAAACCTACCGTTGCGTCCATCACGCTCGCAACCACCTTCTCTATGTTAAGCTCACATTCATCCACTGCTTTGTCAGGGTAGCTTTGACAAACTGTCCAAAATATTGTTCTTCCATCCTGGAACACACTCAACATTACAATCATAATCTTGCAACTTTCCAGCTAACCTCGTCAAACGCTCGAGCAATTCTTGGCACCTAAAGGTCCCAAAACTTTAAGTAATGGTTTGTGATCTGTCCTCAATACCACCTTCCTACCCCAAATAAATGTGCAAAAGTAGTTTGTTGTCCATGCTGAAACCAATGCTTCTCTCTCGATGACAGAATTGTTCCTTTCAGTCCCGGAAAATGAACGAGAATCAAAAGCAACAGTCCTCTCCACCCTGCCATGAATTTGCTAAAGTAATGCACCTAAACCAACAGTGCTGTCATCTACAGTGAGTATGGTTTTCCATCCAACCTGAAATGGCACCAAGACACCCGCATTGGCAATGTTATCATTAACTTGTATAAAAGCTGATTGTTGAGCTTCAGCCCAGACAAATTCTTTCCCTTCCTCAACAATACCCTTGAGGCTTCTGTTATGTGAACAAAATCTTGAACAAATTTGGAATAGTATTCCACTAATCCCATGAAAGAACAAAACTTGTCCTTATCATCAGGAACCTTTGCAATAACTATCAAACTGAGTTTGGTTCTGACTCCTTCCCCAGAAATGAGATATCCCAGATATTATACCTCTTGAACCAGAAATGTACATTTTTCTTTCTTTAAAGTTAAACTCTCATTGGCAATGCTACTTAACACCTCCTGCAATGTTTCATTATGTGCACCAATGCTGTTTCCAAAGACTAATATATCATCCTGAAAAAACACCACATTTTTTACCCCAGATAACACATTTGATATTAGTCTTGGAAAATACTTGCTGCAGATGATAACCCAAATGCAGTCTTTTGAACCGAAAAAATTCCTTCACTCGTAATAAAAGCAGTCAAAGGCTTGGAATCAAGGTGCAGCTTTACCTCATGATAAGCGCTTCGCAAATCAAGTTTAGACATTTTTCCCCAGACAAAAATAGAATCAATTCATTATTATTCAGAAGCAGGAAACAATCTGTAACACTGTTCGAATTGAGGCTGCACAAGTCAACACAGAATCTCAATGACCCACCAGGTTTTTTTGTATAGACAACGGGTGATATAAATTCTATGATCTTGTCCTTGATCATTTGTTTCAAAATCGCTTTGACTTCCGCTCTAATAACCAAAGGAATTTTTCTGGCTACATGTCTGACAGGAACCACATCCTTCATCAATGTAGTCTTATGAAGATATTATCTTGCTTCTCCCAACCTATTTTCAAATACTATTTGTTAGAAATGGGATCTCTAGTTGGCAAGGGCTTGCACCTTTGTCCAAGTAGGGACCCTTCTTCCTAGTCAGGGTAAGGGTTGTTACACTCGTGAAGTAACCCCTGCTCACCCTCGTGGTAGCTTGGCACGAGCAGTCAGGCTTAATTCAGAGGCAGTGTGTAAAGCATTTGCACATAACCAACAGTAATACAGTGTAAGCACTACAAACGGACACCACACCAGTTTAGAAAAATAACCAATATTTTATATACTCAAGACAAGACCAATTACGACAAAAATCCACAATACTATACTTTACGAATGAATACTTGATACGGTAACTTCTTCTTTGCAGGAATAGCACAAAAGCAAAGTTCGTACGAGTCGGTAGCTCCGTCCGAGCCTACCGCGATGCTGAAAACCACAGAGTCTAACAGTTCCGGCCGACCGCGTCGATACGGGCCAGCAGAGTCGTGAACAGACTCGGTCACAGTACCTTTTCTCGTTGTGGCTGGTACGGAGTGTACGAGCCGGTTGGCGTTCGTCGCGGTTGCGGTGCAAGACGGAGCGATGCAAGGTGCGGTGTCCCTCGATGCGGTGCAGGCAGCGGCTCGATGAGCGTCGTGCAGACGGAGTCGGTGAGTCCAAGGCGTGCGATGCAGGGTGAGACGATGCTCGATGCGGTGCTGACAGGTTGCGATGCAGGCGACCAAGCCGGAGTGCGGGAGCTGGCGTCGGACAGCGGTGCGAGTCGGAGCGGTGCGTCGCAGACGTGCGAGCGGTGCCCCAAATGCGGTGCGGTCACGACTCTTGAGCCAGTTGCAGCGACAGTGTCGGTCTGGTCCGGCTGGCCCAGTGAAGCGATGCGATGCGAACTGCGGTGCCCACAGGTCACGGTGCAAGCAGCGGCTCGATGTTGGCGGCGTCGGACGTCGCCCACGGTGAGACCAGGGTTGCGATGCGAAGCGGGGCGATGCGATCTGCGGTGCAAACAGGTCACCGGCCAGGGATGGATTCGGTTGACGGAGTCGGTTGCAGTTCCCTTCCTCTGTGGCGACTGAAACAGCGTTCCAGAAGCGGTACCCAGAGGCTTGTGAAGTCTTTGTAGTCCCTGAGACTTCTTAACAGGAGGCCAGCTCGGTTCCTGGCCCTTGGAGATACTCAGCACAAGTTTGTAGAAAGTTCAGTCCAGTCCTTTCACTGCCCAAGGCAGAAGCAGCAGCTGCAGGCCAACCCAACAAAGCAACACACAGCAAAGGGGCAGTACTCCTCCTGGCAGCTCTTCCAGCTCTTCGTCTTGGCAGGTTCCTTGATTCCAGCGAGATCTAAATTCATGGGGTCTGGGCCCCAATATTTATATCCCAAATTCCTTTGTTCTCTGAAGGCAGAGAGGCCTTCGCCTAGTCCAAACCAGTTCTGGAGCACTTTGTTGACAAGTCTCCGTCCCTTCTTTCAGTGAGTAGGCCAGGGACATCAGACGCACCACAGGAGGTGGAGCCAGCATTGTGGAGGGAAGGCACTGTCCTATTCAGGGCCCAGGTGCGACCCCTCCCACCCATCTACAGGTCGATCTGGCTATTCAGCCCTGCGCTGACTCACCCTGTCTCCTGGCATCCCCCAGCCCCTGTCACTCACATTCCAGACACGGAATACACAACCTCGCAGAGGCAGGCTTGGATGGTTAGACAAGAAAATACCCACTTTCTAAAAGTGGTATTTTCAAACACAGAATGTTAAAACCAACTTCACTAAAAGCTGCATTTTATCATTCTGAGTCCAGGCATACTAAACTCGAATTTCTACCATGTTCCCGGGGTCAGTTAGGATTATATACTGTAATAATCAAAACCGCCCGTTCTGGCCTAGGGGGAACAGGTAGCCTTGCAATAGTGAAAAACGAACTAGGCTGTAATTCACTATCAGGACATGCCGCACACACCCGGGCATGTCCTACCTTTCGCATACACCGCACCCTGCCCACAGGGGTACCTTGGGCCTACCTTAGGGGTGACTAACATGCAGCAAAGGGAAGGTTTAGGGACTTGCAAGTGTGTGCACTTGCCAAGTCGACATGGCAGCCCCAGGCTGCGCACAGGCTCTGCGTTGGCAGGCCCGAGTTACACTTTACGGGCTGTTTGCGTGGGTGGCACAATCCAGTGCTGCAGCCCACCAACAGCATTTGGTCTATAGGCCCTGGCACTCGCAGTGCACTTTACAAGGGACTGACACATAAACCAAATAGGCCAATCATGGAAACACCAATCCATAACACATTTTATACAGAGAGCATATGCACTTTAGCACTGATTAGCAGTGGTAAAGTGCCCAGAGTCCTAAAACCAACACACACAGGGTCAAAAACAGGAGGCCAAAAAGCAAAAAGTCTGGGGGTAAACCCGCTGAAAAAGCCAAGTCTAACACAACCCCTCCCAGCCTAAAGCCAGGGTAGACTAATCAATCCCTTGATGGACTTCCCTGCTTGGGGCGATAGAACATAGACCTGGCCCACAACAGCGGGGGCACGTTCTGGTTCTACGCCGTTCTAAACCCAGTTGGATCCCTCTATCCATACTCTCAGGGCCCACTAAGCTGACCCATGGGGTACCCTTCTCCTCACCTGTGGACCCCATCTGTGCAGCGCCTAAACTTACTTTGCTCACAGATATGTCCCAACAGGCCGACAGTGCCCACATGGCCAACACCGTGGTGTGGCCCAGTCCACCCCCGGGGTGTGACTCCTGTCCCCCTCCCAGGGGCAATGCTGTCCACCAGGACAGTAAGCCACAGTGGCTACCGACAGTTGTCAGTGGGGAGACCCAGGCCTTATGCCTCTCAGGGCTCTCTAACCTCTGTGGCGTCAGAGAGTGGGGGGCGGTAGCCCCAGGTGCCTGGCACCCTTGGTCCACTCTCCCTCCTGTCAGGTCAGGTATGACATCCTGACACTGACCCACCAACCCCGGGCCTGTACCCGGCAGCTGGACAGGAGACTGGGGTGGCCTCCCCACACCCGGTCCTCCTCCCTGGGGCTCTGTACCCTCCCACCTGGAGCGGTACCCCCTTCCAGAATTGTCAGGGCACCTGTGGCAGGTGTCCTGCACAATCTGCCCACCAGTTCAGGGGTTCTATCCTGCAACTGGGATTCCAGCTTAGGGTCTGTACCCTTAGGCTGGACAGGGGACTGGGGTGGCCTCCCCCACCTCTGGTCCTCCTCCCTGGGGCTCTGTACCCTCCCACCTGGAGCGGTACCCCAAAAGACAAACTGGTAGGGGCACTGTTAGCAGTCGCCCCTTCCTCCAGGTCAGGGGGCACCCTGAACCTGGTCCTTCAACCCAGGGTCTGTACCCTTAGGTTGAACCTGTGCCTGGCAACCCAGGACTTCCGGGGAGTACACCAACCCTCCCCAAGGGAAACACACTCCTCATGAGTCGTGCGAGAGTCTGCCTGGGGCAGGTCTCCAGCCTCCTGTCCACCTGACAGAGCATGAAGACCCCCAGGCCAGAAGTGGCCTCACCAGGGTCAGTCCTGGGGTGCTCTGACCTCAGAGCGGGCAACCCCTGACCCACTGGTCCTTCCACTGGGGACAGCGCCCCCCTCACCCTTTCTCTGGACTCATGCCCCTCCCAACTGGAGCGGGGCTGCCAGACACCGGAACCGGTGGGATGCTCGTTACAGCAGTCCCCCAGTTCCTTAGACACTAGGGGATCACCCTCAATGGATGGCCAGGACCAGGCCCTAGACCATCCAGATGTCTCTGGTCTTTGCCAACTAACAGAGTGGGGGCAGTAACCCCTGGTACATAGTAACCATACTCCACTCTTCCTCTCATCAGTGCAGTTCTAAAGAACCACTGATCCTCCAACCTAGGGTCTGCACCCTCAGGTTCACCAGAGGTCTCGGGCGAGGCTCTCCTCCCCTTACCTCTCCTTCTGGGGTCCGGCCCTCTCCTCCCAGGAGAAGCACCCCCAGAACCAAAAACTGTCAGGATGCTGGAATCAGACCTCCTACACAATTCTTCCACCAGTTCAGGGCCTTGACCCTGCAACTGATTCACCACCCTTGGATCTAAACCCTCAGGTTGAACCGGGGTCAGAGGCGAGGACTCCCTCCCTCTGCACCCCCTTCCAGAGTTCTGTACCCTCCCACCTGGAGTGGTACCCCTAGAAGACAAACCGGTCAGGACACTGCTTACAGTCGTCCTTCCCTCCAGGTCAGGCAGGACCTGAACCTGGCCTCCCAACCCAGGGACTGAACCCTGCAGCTGAGCACCTGCCTGGCGCACCAGGACTTCCTTGGGAGCACGCATACCCCCCTGAGGGCAACACCTGACTCATGTGTTGCGTGACAGTCTGCCTGGCGCAGATCTCCCGACCACTGTCCACCTGACAGTGCGCAAAGATCCCCCAGGACAGAAGTGGTGTCACCATGGTCGCTGCTAGGAGGCTCAGCCCTTCTGGCTGGCCTCTGACTGACTGGTTCTCCCACTGGGGAACACATCCCCCTCTCACCCCTCACTCTGGACTTCTGCACCCTCCCAACTGGAGCGGTACTGCCAGACACCAGAACCACTGGAGCTCTGTTTACAGAGGCGCCAGGTTCTCCTGTCAGTAGGAGATCTCCCTCAACGGACGGCCTACCAGTACAGTCTAGGCTCCCCACCTGGGGTTCCCTCCTGGAACCACCGAGGCTCCGGGACCGGGTTTTGGGCACCGTGGGCCGCAGCCCATTCTCACTCCTTCTCCGCAGAGACAGGACGTGAGTCCCTACACCCTTCCCATGACACCGGGACCTATCTGGGCTATTACAAACCTTTCCCACCACTCTTGGTTGGGAAATACCTAAGCCACTTCCTCCAGGATCACCCCCAGATGCTTCTCCAGACCCTCTGGAATCCACCAAAGGTCTGCCTCCAGTGCAAGCTCCCTGGGGTCAGAGAACTCACACTCCACTGGGTGTTGGCATAGCTCTGGAAAACAGGGACTTAAAATATGCTCTCCAACAATTGAATCACACAGCCCCACACAGGTGTTAACCAAACTGCCCTTCACCCAACCATCCAGTGCCTCAGACAAGTACCCCACAACATTCTCACAAGACTGGCGAGACAGTGTCTGACTGTTGCTGTCCCTCAACCCATACTCTTCTGGCTGGTCTTCATACTCACTTACCAGGGCTTCTACCATGGGGGAACCCCTCTCCCTGCACCTCTCATCTAGAGTCAGTAGAGTGTCCCTCCCACTACCAGGAATATGATCCCCTGCGCCAGTTCCCCAATCTACCTCAGGGACACTACGCACCACTGGAGTAACCTCACAATCCTGAACCCCCTGGTGTATGTCAACCCCCTCCTTGAAGTAGGGCCCCAAATCTGTGAGTGTGTCTACCTCATCCTCAGTACTGGACACTACACTTTTGCTGCCACCATCTGGGCTGGACAAAGCCCTACCGGCTTCCCAATCCAGCTCCAGCTCTCTCATTTTAAGCTCATGATCCAAGATCATCCTCCTTTCCTCCATGGCTAATCTCTTCTCCTCCCGCTCACTCTCCAGCCTGAGCTTCTGCAGCTCAAACTGCCTTGCCTCCCGCCAGTCCTCCAGCTCCTCTGGGGACAGACTGCTGCTGCCTGACCTGGCGGGTTCCCCCCACCCAAAAGCACATCCACCCTGGAAATAGGCTCCTCCACCTCCTCACTGAGATTACCAGGCTGCCCATTGGCATGTCTGGCTGCTACCCAGGCCCTCAGCGCCTTCTGTAGCTCCTCCTTCCTTGTGAGGCCTTTAATTTGGACTTTCAAGTTTTTACAAATCGCTCGTAACTCCTTTACGGCGTAGGATTCCAACCTGTCCTCCTCAAAGATAACTTCCAGAGATGCAACGGATGATGCAATTGATTCAGGCATGACAAAAGTCGTGAGTTGAAAACTGGCAAGATCAAAAATAGGCCAAAAGAAAAAGAACCAGTATGTGGTACGTAATGGTCTGCGATATGGTAGTAGTGCACACCAATCACTGTAAGTCAAGTGCAAACACAAGTCCTATCCTCACCGCTGACAACCAATGTTAGAAATGGGATCTCTAGTTGGCAAGGGCTTGCACCTTTGTCCAAGTAGGGACCCTTCTTCCTAGTCAGGGTAAGGGTTGTTACACTCGTGAAGTAACCCCTGCTCACCCTCGTGGTAGCTTGGCATGAGCAGTCAGGCTTAATTCAGAGGCAGTGTGTAAAGCATTTGCACATAACCAACAGTAATACAGTGTAAGCACTACAAACGGACACCACACCAGTTTAGAAAAATAACCAATATTTTATATACTCAAGACAAGACCAATTACGACAAAAATCCACAATACTATACTTTACGAATGAATACTTGATACAGTAACTTCTTCTTTGCAGGAATAGCACAAAAGCAAAGTTCGTACGAGTCGGTAGCTCCGTCCGAGCCTACCGCGATGCTGAAAACCACAGAGTCTAACAGTTCCGGCCGACCGCGTCGATACGGGCCAGCAGAGTCGTGAACAGACTCGGTCACAGTACCTTTTCTCGTTGTGGCTGGTACGGAGTGTACGAGCCGGTTGGCGTTCGTCGCGGTTGCGGTGCAAGACGGAGCGATGCAAGGTGCGGTGTCCCTCGATGCGGTGCAGGCAGCGGCTCGATGAGCGTCGTGCAGACGGAGTCGGTGAGTCCAAGGCGTGCGATGCAGGGTGAGACGATGCTCGATGCGGTGCTGACAGGTTGCGATGCAGGCGACCAAGCCGGAGTGCGGGAGCTGGCGTCGGACAGCGGTGCGAGTCGGAGCGGTGCGTCGCAGATGTGCGAGCGGTGCCCCAAATGCGGTGCGGTCACGACTCTTGAGCCAGTTGCAGCGACAGTGTCGGTCTGGTCCGGCTGGCCCAGTGAAGCGATGCGATGCGAACTGCGGTGCCCACAGGTCACGGTGCAAGCAGCGGCTCGATGTTGGCGGCATCGGACGTCGCCCACGGTGAGACCAGGGTTGCGATGCGAAGCGGGGCGATGCGGTCTGCGGTGCAAACAGGTCACCGGCCAGGGATGGATTCGGTTGACGGAGTCGGTTGCAGTTCCCTTCCTCTGTGGCGACTGAAACAGCGTTCCAGAAGCGGTACCCAGAGGCTTGTGAAGTATTTGTAGTCCCTGAGACTTCTTAACAGGAGGCCAGCTCGGTTCCTGGCCCTTGGAGATACTCAGCACAAGTTTGTAGAAAGTTCAGTCCAGTCCTTTCACTGCCCAAGGCAGAAGCAGCAGCTGCAGGCCAACCCAACAAAGCAACACACAGTAAAGGGGCAGTACTCCTCCTGGCAGCTCTTCCAGCTCTTCGTCTTGGCAGGTTCCTTGATTCCAGCGAGATCTAAATTCATGGGGTCAGGGCCCCAATATTTATATCCCAAATTCCTTTGTTCTCTGAAGGCAGAGAGGCCTTCGCCTAGTCCAAACCAGTTCTGGAGCACTTTGTTGACAAGTCTCCATCCCTTCTTTCAGTGAGTAGGCCAGGGACATCAGATGCACCACAGGAGGTGGAGCCAGCATTGTGGAGGGAAGGCACTGTCCTATTCAGGGCCCAGGTGCGACCCCTCCCACCCATCTACAGGTCGATCTGGCTATTCAGCCCTGCGCTGACTCACCCTGTCTCCTGGCATCCCCCAGCCCCTGTCACTCACATTCCAGACACGGAATACACAACCTCGCAGAGGCAGGCTTGGATGGTTAGACAAGAAAACACCCACTTTCTAAAAGTGGTATTTTCAAACACAGAATGTTAAAACCAACTTCACTAAAAGCTGCATTTTATCATTCTGAGTCCAGGCATACTAAACTCGAATTTCTACCATGTTCCCGGGGTCAGTTAGGATTATATACTGTAATAATCAAAACCGCCCGTTCTGGCCTAGGGGAACAGGTAGCCTTGCAATAGTGAAAAACGAACTAGGCTGTAATTCACTATCAGGACATGCCGCACACACCCGGGCATGTCCTACCTTTCGCATACACCGCACCCTGCCCACAGGGGTACCTTGGGCCTACCTTAGGGGTGACTAACATGCAGCAAAGGGAAGGTTTAGGGACTTGCAAGTGTGTGCACTTGCCAAGTCGACATGGCAGCCCCAGGCTGCGCACAGGCTCTGCGTTGGCAGGCCCGAGTTACACTTTACGGGCTGTTTGCGTGGGTGGCACAATCCAGTGCTGCAGCCCACCAACAGCATTTGGTCTATAGGCCCTGGCACTCGCAGTGCACTTTACAAGGGACTGACACATAAACCAAATAGGCCAATCATGGAAACACCAATCCATAACACATTTTATACAGAGAGCATATGCACTTTAGCACTGATTAGCAGTGGTAAAGTGCCCAGAGTCCTAAAACCAACACACACAGGGTCAAAAACAGGAGGCCAAAAAGCAAAAAGTCTGGGGGTAAACCCGCTGAAAAAGCCAAGTCTAACACTATTTCATAACGCTTCAACACTGCTTCCAGTTCTACATCTTCCACCACCATCACTTGGCTTTCAGCTCTTGGATTCACAATAATATGTAAGGGAAATTGGTGCAATCATCCCAAAATAGGTGGACCAGATTCTGCTACGTAAACTTTGCCACATGTTCCCGACCTTCAAATTGGATTTTGGAGGGAACATAGCCCATCACTCCTATGTCTGCTCCTTGATATCCTTTAAGACTACATCAGTTTATTTCAGTGTTTCTCCAGCCATGTGGTGTCAAACAGTTGCTTGGGAATTATAGTATTCAATGACCCAGAATCTACCATTAACAAAATATCTTTCCCATTCACTTTGAACATAGCTCTGAGCCGCACTTTCCTTTTTATGTCATTGTCCATTGCACTTGTGGCATCAGCATGCACCATAAGAGCCTTGTGTTCCTCATCCTCATTGACTTCATCAACAGTCAATACATGTTTGTTTGGAGCTTTGCACACTTGTGTAAAAAATGCCTTCTTGCCACAGTTATGACATTCTTTCCCTAGGGCAAAAGAATTCTATGATCACCCATGTGACAATTTCTACTGCACCTGTGACACGGGTTCCACTGACTTCGCTGCACCACTCGATGTTCCAATAACCTTTAAGCTCCAACCGTTGGTATTACTGCTGTGAGTTATAGCAAGTTTTTTCTTCACAGCATTGACTAGGCCCGATCCATCACTGATTTCAGCCACCTCCAAAATATTTTTTCTTTCATGCGCTGCATCTCTTTCAAATTCCTCCTAGACCGTGGCTATGCTTATTGCATCTTTAAGTGATGGATTGCTGGCTGCCCATAATCTTTCCTGCATTTTGTTTGCTGCAACACTGAACAATCAGTTGATACCTTATTAATTCATCTGTCATTTGCACAAATTGGCATTTGGCTCTAGTTCACGTAGCCTAGCCACAAACTCATCCACTGACTGTAGGTTTTTGAGGTTGGGTATAAAACCTATGGCAGCGCATTATAATATTTACTGTCTTTGCACATTTAGTTTGCAACCACAATCCGGCCTCCTTATAAGCAGCCTCAATATCATTCCCATGGTCATCGCGCACAGGCGGTAGGTATTTGTTCACATGTTTCGCGCACAGGCGGTAGGTATTTGTTCACATGTTTTGTGCACAGGCGGTAGGTATTTGATCACATGTTTCGCGCACAGGCGGTAGGTATTTGTTCACATGTTTTGTGCACAGGCGGTAGGTATTTGTTCACATGTTTCGCGCACAGGCGGTAGGTATTTGTTCACATGTTTTGTGCACAGGCGGTAGGTATTTGTTCACATGTTTCGTGCACAGGCGGTAGGTATTTGTTCACATGTTTCGCGCACAGGCGGTAGGTATTTGTTCACATGTTTCGTGCACAGGCGGTAGGTATTTGTACACATGTTTCGCGCACAGGCGGTAGGTATTTGTTCACATATTTCGTGCACAGGCGGTATTTGTTCACATGTTTGGTGCACAGGCGGTAGGTATTTGTTCACATGTTTTGTGCACAGGCGGTAGGTATTTGTTCACATGTTTCGTGCTCAGGCGGTAGGTATTTGTACACATGTTTCGCGCACAGGCGGTAGGTATTTGTTCACATGTTTCGCGCACAGGCGGTAGGTATTTGTTCACTTATTTCGTGCACAGGCGGTATTTGTTCACATGTTTTGTGCACAGGCGGTAGGTATTTGTACACATGTTTCGCGTACAGGCGGTAGGTATTTGTTCACATGTTTCGCGCACAGGCGGTAGGTATTTGTACACATGCTTCGTGCACAGGCGGTAGGTATTTGTTCACATGTTTCGTGCACAGGCGGTAGGTATTTGTTCACATGTTTCGCGCACAGGCGGTAGGTATTTGTACACATGTTTCGCGCACAGGCGGTAGGTATTTGTACACATGTTTCGCGCACAGGCGGTAGGTATTTGTACACATGTTTCGTGCACAGGCGGTAGGTATTTGTACACATGTTGTGCCTCATTTCCCAAAGTACCAAGAGTGGCTCTTTTCCTGACAGGGACAAAATCCATTCCCTCAAGAGCTTGCAAGTAATTTTCTAACAATTCAATCCAATCCTCCCTCTCAGTTGGAGAACCTCCGGGAAGCATCAAGAATGCAGGAGATGTTACAATGTTACTGGTTTAAATGTACGTTGCCACAGACATTGATACACTCCTTGTGGAATACGGTGAAATATCAAAATAATCGTGAGGGACCAGTAGGTGGCGGTGTAGGGTAAGGAACGGCAGATTTAACTGAACTATCGAGTTCCGAGGCTTTGAATCCTTAGAAGTCGGCAGTGGGAGCTCACATTTACTTGTATTAGCGGTCCACAGGTGAGCGCAAGGGCTGGCAAAGCGCTACGGCGCTGCCTGTAAGTTAAGGGAGTCTGGCTGAGTAACAGTAACAGAAATGCCAATCGGGTAATATTTGAGGTGGCTGGCTGTCAGGCAGTGTCCCTCACTGATGACTACCGTGATTAATGGAGCTGGGGAGCGCTGGCTGGCATCAGGGTTTATCTGGCAGGTAATGCCCGCTGCCCGGTGAACTCGTCGCCAAAAATGTTGTTCCTGGAAGCTGCAACTACTGCAGGGCGCTTGCTAATGGTTAGTCTAGGAAAGATCACACCTTTTCTTGTCTTTCAAAGACAACTCAAAACCCATCTGTTTAAATTTTCCTGGAACCAATGCTAACTTTTTCCCCAAACAATGTGGGCCGGACTGGGAACAGAAACCGGCCCTGGCAAACTGCTCAGCCGGCCCCCCCTGGGTGAGGGGGAGTGCAGCCGAGCAGTTTGCGAGGGCCGGTTTCGGCCGATTTTGTTACAGGGGGCCGATATTGCAGACCCCCGGTAACAACAAGCATTGGCATAGCCAATAGGTCTCGCTTTTGGGACCTTATAAGTATTTAGTTATGCAGCACAATATCCTTGGTGCAACAACATCAACTGTTGCATGGCTAAACACTTATAAGGTCCCAAAGGCGAGACCTATTGGCTATGCCAATGCTTGTTATAAATTGACAAGATTTCCGCACCAGCCCAAGTTGCAGGAATCGCCATTCCCTTTAAAATAGCGTTATACAGGGTCCACAAATAAGGGGCCCAGATGGTGGGTTCGCTACGAAAGAGGTCCCCTGGGATCTTATCTAGCTTTGGATGGGTTACTTTGTTAATGGCACTAGTAATCTCTTTTAGAGTTATCTCGGGGGCCTGAGTGCAGGATTTCTGTGGAAGAGGGGACTCAATGACTAAAATATAGCTCTCATCCTCCAACATTGAATAGAGGACCTCAAAATGTGTCTTCCAGACATCTGCCGCAATATTGTGCGGAGCTTGAACAGATCAACAAGGAGGTAAAAAGCAAGGGCGAGGTACTAACACATCCCCCATCAGCAGAGACCAGCTAGAGGACTCTTAGGCCCAGGGTGTCACAGTAAGAAGTCAAAGGGAATGGTAGGCGTTCAGGATCTCAGCGTGCAGAGTGAGGCCCATCCTGATATATAAAGAGTAAAGAAACTAGACTGGTTTCTAAAAGTAACAAGATGACTTCAAAGAAACCCACCCCATAGCACAGAAAAAAACAATTCAAAAACAAAGAAAATAAGAAAGGGCACCTGCCCTGTACCAGACCCAATCACACAATGCAAGGACTGTGCCAAGAAAGGAGGACAAAGGGGTGAAATGTATTGATGTATTTATATGCCCCGGGTTTGATACAAAGCCACTCACAGCGCTACATTACAGGGGAGGTACTATTTCAAGCACACTTACAATCCATTACCCAGAAACAGCAGCTGCTGATATTTCGGTCCAATTACCGCTAGAACTTTGAAGGTATTAATGTAAATATTGAACTGTGTTCTGTTTGCTCCCAGCAGCCTTTGCATTGTTTGCTGTCAGTGTGATGGGTGAGGATGTCTTTGGGTGGACACACTGCTCTGGGTGCTTGGTCTGCAGTGTCAGTATCTCTCTTCAATGCTCAGGTGCAGCCAATCGTCCAGTCCCGATAATTCTCGTTCCATGTGATGAGGAAGCAGAAGCAGCTGGGAGGTCTTTCTCAGCAGCGAGGTGATAACTGATGACACAGTCCTTCCTCTATTCTTTTCTTTCTGTCTCGGCTCCATTTCTGAGGCGTTAGCACTGGCAGGCGCCAGCAGACTCTAGCTCGGGCACCAAAGGGTAGGCTGACGTTTAACCGGGAACTGGGATGGAATATTCCTCGCAGCTGAACAGCGCGACTCCTGCGCTGCAGCACGGAAATCAAACAAGGGGCCTGGTAGAAGGACCGGTCGGTTTTAGGAACAGGAATCCGTAGAACAACCCGGATCTCTGCAAGGAAAGCTAGAAGAAACACTTCCTTTGAATACACAGTGAGCTCTCTAAATTGGGACGCATATTTCTTGAGTAACATTTACACAACTAAAGTGCACACACAGTAAGGGTCGTCTCTTTGCACGTCACTACATGACCTACCAAGGTGCTCATAGGAAAGACGCCCTGTTCACCATTAATATCAACCCTGGCAAAGGCGCTCTTTGTATAAAACATTAATCGGATGAAAAGGAAAAAGCCAAAATAATAATACCATTTTTTTCGATCAGTACAAACGTGTGCCCGCATTTACATGCAGTCGGTTTTAAAACCTTTGGCGTAACAGAAGTGACACCACATGCCCTTTAACCCCCAGCGGCATCACGACTTTTGACTCGGATGAAGATGAGAAGCAGTATAAGTTTTTATTAAACAGCTTTTATCGCACACTAGAGACACCGCGTGTTGAATGAAAGCAGCTGATAACACACCCGCACGTGAGCCATAGAGGCGCTATGAATGCTGCGTGTGAAGATTGATGGCGGCGGCCTTGGAATGAGATGCGACTCACACAAGCTATAGACCGCACACATTGAAGGGGCCAGGAACCACTTGAACAACAGAGGAGCGGGGGCGAGCGAGCGCGGCAGCCTGCAGAGCTGACCAAGCGCTGCGTGCGTCGTGGCTGGCCTTTGGATGGGCACGCGCGGCAGACATGTGTTTCCAATTATCGCGCCCGCGTCTGGGCACGATAATTGGAAACACATGTTTGCCGCGCGTACTCATCCCAAAAGGCCAGCCACGACGCACGAGCGCTTTTGGGACTGCTTTTCAAACTCGCTTACTAAAAGTCTTCGCCTCTAAGCAGCGCTTACGCGCTACTCGAGGCTCGACCTAAAAACGGCCCCCACCCTAGCGGCCTACCGGGGAAACGCCCGGTGCCCGCTATGGCCAGTCCGGCCTGCTTCCTTCACATCTCAGGCTGCCTCGTTTAGATAAACTGTTAGCTCGTAGTTCGCGGTTACTTGTAAAGTGCCCACATACCTTGTTTGAACCTTGTTGCGCTCTATAGATGTTTAACTGAAAACAATGTGAGTGTGTGGGTGATTTTACTGCATCCACAATGATGTAAAGTTGCCTCACGTGATACAGAAAATGTGCTCCATTACCACCAGCGAAAGGTCTCGATTCCTTTTGCTTGAAAAAAGCACGAACATTTTGGTACCTCTGTTACCGCCCATTATTATCTATATTTCAGTGCAAAAGAATAAGGACTAGATTTAGAACTTTGAATCCCACATGTCGGAGGTTACATATCCTGTAGACATTACCAGTAGCCAATTCTGACATTTTAAACTTGTTCCAGAGTTATGGAGGTGACCCTCCAAAATCGACGCTCCCTCTGGAGTAAAACGCAGACAGAGACATCAGAATTATTTTGGAAAATGAAACTGAAATGTGCACAAACCCTATAACCCTCCCTTTTGCACCATTACTGGAACTTACTCTAGGATGGAGTAAGTCGGGAGGTGCAATCAGTAAATGTTTGTGGCTCACGATTTAGAAGAAGACGGTATATGATGCTCAGAGTGTTGTGATTGTGTCCCTCGTATAAACTGTCAGCCTCTGAAGTGACAGCGATGCAGGTGTGCCGAGATGGATTCTTGATAGGATCGGGCTGAGCACACACGCCCCATGAGGTAGCCATGAACTCCACTGTCATAGGTAATGCGGGAGAATTTCATTACAAGACCGGAGGCTACCATTATGCATACTCTTTTGTTGCCACTTCAGTCAGCAGCCATTCGCAGGATGAAGCAAGTCAGCAGTAACAGGACGGTGCCACCACTGTGGTGGAAGAGGCAAACCACGTCTCGAGCCCTACTGCTTACTTGAGGAAAGACCTATAGTTAGGGCCTTTGGAATTAGCTGATTGCGCGGCTGTGGTGCTTTCCTCATATTTATGGGTTAACCACACTTGCCACATAATCTACCATCTGCTGCATAATTTGCAGATTTTATTTAAATAATAGCTTTTAGCTGAAATGGATCAAAAGCCACTTTAAAAAGTGCCACACTTACAGCCACACAGTGGCAGACTCAATGCAAAGTTTAATTGGCCGCTTTCAGTTGCTGCTCGGGAAAGTCTGGTGTTAAACTGATAGCTTGAGGAGGAAACCTTTGCTCAGGCAGCATTAATATATTAAAATAGCAAACTAGCAAAGTAATACTGACACTAAATGTGCTGCTTTGAGCTGTATAATTTGCCTTTTATGGCAAATAATTTAGTCGACCCTGCTTTGTCCTCCATCGCTGCACGGTTCCAGTGGCTCTTGTAGTGTTGAATCAAAGATGACACTCTAATGTCTAACCACATTTCACAGAGACCTCAGGGGGTGGCGGGGTGACAACGTAGATTGGAAATGAAATGGCAACACACCAGGGTCTCTGAGCCCTACCAGCAAGACTTCTGTTTTGATATCCTGAGGCAGAATCAATTGAGATTCTTCCATTTTGTTTCCTTTGGTGAAGCAACAGTTGCTTTGATCCTCCGGTGTCATGTTATGGAAGAAGGCATTGCTCGCAAATATGTTATACCCGTTGTTGCTGCGGCGAATAACAAAGAGAGGAACCATGTAGGTTAGAAAGGTAGAGGTAAGTGTGAACCTTGTGACACGCCACAGATCGTGTTCGCGAATTCAAGGAAAAAAGGACCCAATCTCATAAGGTTAGTAAGGCGTGAGAAGACACCTGAAACACAAATGTACAGATCTTCACCTGAATGACTAGATTAGGGTTCTCGTAAGTGTGGAAGAGCGTAGGAAGAACAGAGAGGATCTGGGCGCAATCCTGACCCAGGTTCTTTGTAGCCAATGGTTCTTTCCTTATATCCAGATGGTATAAGGACCCCAGCCAGGGGTGGCAACGTGACTGGATTTGATTTCAGTGGGAAGAGAATTGAGACATTGATAGTTTTAATAATCATTATAACGGACTGTAGTCCAGAGACCAGCTGAGGACTTCCAAGGTCTCTGACCTCTGTGGTCTGCATCTTCAGTGACGGAGTAAGGATGGAATGCTTACCTTCCAGACTCACCACCAGTCATTGGTGAGCCATGTGATGAAGGCTGAGATCGAAGACTGACCGAGATCCATCGTGTCCATGCTCATGAGTGATGAGAGCGGTTTTAGATTATTTCTCCTCTTTATGTTTAGGTTAAAGTTGAAGTAATTTATCAATTGTAAACTGTCGCCACTATTGGGATATCCAGGTGCTGAACAACAGACACCAAACAAAACCCAAACTCCGAGGATACTGACAAATAGCAATCAGTCCACCCTATGATGTGTGAGCGAATAGCCAGGTTTTCAAAGCTTTCCTAAAACTGAGATGTGTCTCTTGTCTCTTTCCTAAGATGCATAAGTAGTTTGTTCGGTTTCAGTGCTGCCGCAATAGAGAAAGCTCAGTCCCCTACTACGAGGAGCGTTGGAACCGTGGAACCACTAGCAAGGATTGATCACTGGATCTCAAAGTGCACATAGGATGGTACCACCTAAATCGATTTCTAAGAATAGCACAGACTGTAAACAGCATGATACACAAGGCACGGTGATTTAAGCAATGCCCTCCTTGACGGGAGCCACTGAGGAGAAGCCAAAGCGTGCGCAAAGTGGTCTCTGGCTCTGAGGCCCAACGCCAATCCAGTAGCATCATTTCGGACCAGTCGGAGCCTATGAATCGGGTAATCGGGCAGCTGGAGGAAGACATCATTACAAGGATGGAGCAGAGCCGACTTGAAAGTGTTGGAAATCAGCACCTTGTGAATGAAAGAAAACAAATGTAGAGTTCTCTTCAGGGATCGAAGATAAAAGAGAAACACACACTAACCACAGACTTGACCGGCTTGCATATGGATAGGATTCTTGCATAGAGATAGGGTACTCAGTCCATTGATCTGATACTGTGTGTAAGAGGATAATAAATCAGCCCAAATGATTCGGATATCAAAATAGTTTTTAAACATGAGCTTCAGTGCAGCGCTAGAATATGACATATTAATGTCAAAGCTTCCACGTATTAATGAAATTAACTTTTTTGAATTCTTTAGAGACTTTATCATATTATACAAGATGCTTGTTTTATGATTTATATGACAAATGTTTTAATGACATTTGCCATATCTTTGCTGTCCAAAATCCAGGTTAACTTGGCGCTGCTTTGAAAATACAGACCTAAACAGAGAACACTCTGCCACATCTAACCACTTTGAAACTATGCCAAGGTGTTCTCATAAGTGCATGTGAGAGCAGGAATATATTGAACTCCTATCACTCTAAGTAGGACATGAAGTGATTTAGAGGGTACTTGCAAATATGTTCTACGTATTCTGTTTAATTTAAATTGATGAAAATGTGTAGCGCCTCGCCTATCAGCCCAGGCGCTGAGGTAGTCGTAGCTTACAAAAGCCCTATTGAGCTCTTATTCAAGTGCCAGATATTATTTTTTACTTTCTTTTTACTCAAAACTAATGAGTGAGATGTGCAACCCTGCTGCATGATGTCCTGTTGAGGTGTCCCTACCTGGGGGGGGGGGGGAGGCATGAAAGCCAGTGATTCTGGCTCAGAGTAAGGGCATCAGATCTTCATGAAGCCACTGTGGAGGCATCACTTGAGGACCTTCAGGAACTAATGAACCCACAAGAGTTCTTTTGATCAGTTGAACACCTCGGTACTATGGGATTGAAAGTAGCCCTTTTGTACGAAAAGCGGCAGGTTTGTAGCAGTGCACGAGAATATGTCACACCATGGTGTCAAGGAGGTAGGCACAACTCCTACCGCTGACTTTCCAGAATTCTATCTCATTCTTTTCGGTGGAAGATGTTTTTCAGATCCTTTGTTCGGATTATTTTGCTGTCCATTTCATGAGAGGAACCGCTCCGTCAAGGAACAGCTTCGTAGGCTATCAAGGTATTGTCGTTGAAGGCACGCAAAGCGCATCAGTATGGATGCGCTCAGTGGCGGCTGCTGCTGAACAGAAGTGGTGGGCGCAGGGGGGAATTGTGGAGTGAGGGGAGTAGGAAAACAAAAAAGAAAAGATGGCTTTCCTGCCGGCGCCTCTCCTCCGTCCTCTTCTGCACACAGGTTCCCAGACTCCCCTAAGCCAATCACGACTCTGCTGTCATGCTGGTAATAGTATTACCAGCATAACAGCAATGTTGTGATTGGTCTGAGCAGCCTGGTTTGCCGCTCAGACAGTTCCTGGGACTGTTCTCCACCCAGCTATGCAACACAGCCAGGTGGAGAAATGCTAAGTGTGCATGTCCGTTTGACGATCCTAAGATGGCCGGCCAAACTGTCATGCGCACTTATGGTGACCACCACTCCTCCTCCCTGCTGGCTGCTGCTATCCGTCAGGATAGCACAGCCCCGCCCCACCTTCGTACTGAAATATAAAATGATAATAACATTCTGTTATTATCATTTTATTTTTCATTTTTGCACTGCTCAGAGAGCAGTGGGGCGACGCTCCTCCACCTTAACAGAGGAACCACCGCTGGATACGCTGAGGCTTCTTACCCCGGGACTGGGGTGCGGTCTTCAGACTTGACAACCATGGAGAAGTGGATAACAGCAAAAGATAACGGAGTGTGGTACTCCGTGATGCTGACAGCTCGCACCTGGACACAAACAAGAAGGGCAATGCTCTGTGCTGCTGGTGGGGCAATTAACCACCTGTGAGAAGGCCAGGTGTATCATATTGTTCACCATTTAGGTCCCTACTATGAGTACTACAGAAAGGGGTGGGGTATTTTCCGCACCGGGTAAATACCAATATTTATCGCTAGGTGTGGTATCTAGTTAGTGCTGTAAATACTTTCTATCGAGAGTATTCCACCCAAAAAAATGGCCTATTAAATGTGGTTTAGGTGAGTTCAGCACCTAATTCCACATGTATCCGATTACCCCACATTTTTCTCCTGTAAATTTCAGCAGCACTGACCTGTTGATATTCACCTGTGGAAAATTGCAGAGAACAAGGTGTTTGCCATGATACTCAGAGTTCCAATGTATACAGTACTTCCTCAATAACAATTCAGCCCCAGACTCCTGAGCCGGCCTAAGTGGGAAGCACTTAGACCCAATGGAGCAATCACGGATAGTGAATGACTCCTGACTCGTCAGTGAATGTATTCACAATTCCAGCTGTCATCTTTGGAACATGAGTGCAATCTCAGGCCCTGGGTCAGCTGGGTACACTCGGAGCCTTCCCATAGGCCAAGAACTCCTATTTAAGGAGTAATGATGCATCTCTTGATTGCAGGACATCATTGACGCATAAAGGTGTGAGCCCTGGGTTTAGCACAATGCTCTAGATGAAGGCCTCAGTGCAATCTAAAGACTCCGGCACGTTGTAGAGGGACGCAGTTCCCGCACTCTCTGGGGCCCAAGGAAGCAATCAGTATTGCACCTTCGCTTCTCCAGTTCACTCCCAGGGCTTGAGGGAGCCCACTGAGCCACATGAGGCACTCATTCTCCCACATGGACTTGGAGGAAGGACTTAGTGTGATCTACTGACTCTGCAGGGCCCGATGATTCACTCATGGCCCACACTGTGCATGCATGGGAAGAGAGGACCCATGGGTACCCCCACGGGGCGATTCGGAGGTCTCCGGGTGAAGGGGGGCCCAAAGTCAGCTTCCGACAGGCGATCCATCTCGGTACAACCGATTCAGAAAGGTTGTCCGAATCAGACATCCGAATCGCTTGGCCGGAAACGCGATCCGTAGACTGCTACGATTCGGCTCCGACCGACTCGGTTCCTCCCAATGCCTTTTGGTACCGAGTCGGACAGTCTGAAAGCCTTCCAGCCAAAGTACTCGCTCGTTGGGAAAAGTGTCCGAGTCGGTCGAAAAGGCGGGTTCCGAATCGGATTTGGACAAATTGAATGCCGTTCAGAGCCTTTTCGGATGACATTCTAATCGACCCCTTTGTATGTAAGCTACAAACATAAATAAAAAATATATATCATGGCCCAGAAAATGGTCAATAAATGGATAACAATACTGCCTTTTCTCTGTAAGCCCACTTCAGCAATAGTATTTAGCAATTTAGTTCAGCACACCCCTTGCATCAACAAACTAATATTCCTTTTAGGGAGTTGTCAAGAGCTCGCATTCTAGGCAGCACAGACAATGATTACCAAAAAGAGGTCATTAATATTAAGAATAGGTTCCTTGGCAGACGTTATAACTATAAATGTGTATAAACGGCAGTCAATAGAGTGAACCCTATCACCAGGCATGATTTATTATACAAAGAAAACCCACCTCAAAAACAGATTTCCAGAACCCAAAGTGAGATCTGTAACAAAGTACAATAAGGAAAGTTCCAAAATATATTAGATTCGCCAAGGGCATTGGCATTTGTTACGCTTAGGCAGTGAAGTATCCAAATATATCAATCCTAACCTAATATCACCTTTAAATGTGGGACAACTATAAAAGATTTTCCCTGCTTTAGTGACACCTTCAAATACTCTAAAAACGCATCTCACCATGGAAGTATCATAGAGTTACCTGAATTCCGCAAATGTGGTAACTGTGTATGCTGCTCTTGCACTAACAATAAGCAAACAACGTTTTGGGATTCAGCAAATGTTACCCAATACAAGCTTTTTTTAAAATTGCAATACCAAATATTGCATTTATATAACTTTCTGTGTTAAAAACTTTAAGTAGACTCTTTGATTAGACCCGTCAAGAGAAAGATGGGGAAAAAACACCAAAGAGCATTCAAAAACCCGAATAATAGATATTCAGTGTAAAATCATATCAGAGATTAGGATTAGCATTTTTAAATAGGTGACTTTAATTTGTAGCTATTGAAAACATCAGAAAAAATAGGAGGGAGCGATCATGAATTTAAATTAAGAGAAAGAAAACTTTTTTGGATCTTAAAGCTGGGTACATTTAAACATGGTATCAACCTGGATGATGAATTACACTATGGGGCCGATTCCGATTCGGGCCGGAAATCTCTGACCGAGCCGGACCCGGAGAGATTTCCGACCGAATCGGACCCGTGCAGCCCGACCGAACGAGTACGATGCGTCCGTATGCTATCGTACTCGAGTCGGTCGGACTCCCATTGAAGTCAATGGGAGCCGGTCGTCACAACGCGTACGCGGGCTCCCATTGCCTCAATGGGTGCGAGGCGAACAAGGGCGCCCCCTACAGCGGGTACGCAGCGAAGCGACTCGCGCTGTACACGCACAGGTAGGGGGACCCATGGGTCCCCCTGTGTGCGACTCGCGCGGCTACGCGTACAGCGGGGTCCGACACGGACCCCCGAAGTACGGCTCCGACTGCTCTTTCGAGCCGGACGGCGCGTGTCGGTCGGACTGCTTGTGGCGTGCATCGTACTTACCCGGCCGGGGATCGTCTCCATTGCGCGGTGCGAATCGTGTCTGAGCGAGTCGGTCGGTGCGGTTCGAGCCGGGGACGAGTCGGTCGGAGCGGTTGGGACGCCCGAACGAGTCGGTCGGCGATTTCTCATCGTACTCGCTCGTCCGGACGCGCGTACGGATCGGTCGGGAAATAGGGCTCCGAATCGGATCCGGTTAAGCCGAACCCGATTCGGTGCCCTACCGGCCGAGATCGGAATCGGCCCCTATATGTTACAATCTTAAAAGTTGTGACAAATTTGCATTCAAATATTTTTATGGCAATTTGCATAGTATGTGAAAGATAAACAGTTAGCAGGCTAACACAACTCAGCTTCATGATTATGATTCAACCCTTTATTTGAGTCGTTGTCATTACAATACACTTACTTCTTCTAAAATCTGCAAGTTACTAACGTTGGTGCACAATGAGCATTCAAGTTCAAGACCTTGTTTCAGCAATAGTATTTAAGGATGGCAAAGATTTTTTACCATGATTTGCCTTTATTGTGTGTTTTATGAGTGTAATCAAGGTCAAACTGTTCAACTTTTAGCATTATATAGTAAGCGTTTGAAACCAATAATCAATATACTATTTTGTAAATGTGCACTTATCAGATTCTAAACATACAACCAGGCGCCAGTATTTCGCTGCAACATAGTACACCTAAGATGGAGAACCAGGTTAACATTCTAATTATTTGGGCTATGGATATCTTCAGTAATCATTTACAAGGTATTTCCATTCAACAAAGGCACCTCTTGGTCTCTGCTACTATAATACGGGAGGGTATCCTGGTGCTGAAACAGGAGCTGGTAGGGCCGTGCCAGGGTCAGGGCTAGGTGAAGAGCCAAATCTTCAGTTTCTTGCCGAATTCAAGAACTGAGCAGGCAGCTCTGATGTGCAGGGGCAGTCGTTTCAGGCTTTAGGAGAGCGGTAGGAGAAGGTACGACTGTATGCGGGGGGTATGAGAAGAAGTCTGCCTATGCAGGGGTGTATGAGAGTAGGTGTCTGGCTGAGTGGAGGTGTTTGGTAGGTTTGTGGACGTTTATGTGGCTGTTGAGGTACATTGGGCCAAGGTTTTGTAAGGCTTTGTGTGTGTGTGAGGAGTTTGAAGAGTGTTTGTTTGTGGATTGGGAACCAGTGGAGCTTTTTGTGGTGCAGGGTGATGCGAGTGTGGGGTTGACGGCTGAGAATTGAATGGTCTGGAGTCTTCTGGTTGGTTGAGTGTTGATTCCTGCATAGTGTGCATTGCCATGGTCCAGCTTGCTGGTGATGAGGGCTTGGGTGACGGTTCTGCGAGTGTTGGTGGGGACCCATTTGAAGATCTTCCTGAGCATCTTAAGTGTGCAGAAGTAGGAGACAGAAACTGTATTCACTTCGCCGGTCATGGTGAGTTGGATGTCGATTGCTATTCTGAGGTTCTTTGCTTGGATTGAGGGGTGTGGCTCTGAGTTCGGCAGACCACCAGGTGGAGTCCCACAGGGAGGTGCCGTTGCTGAAGATTACTACTTCTGTCTTGTCTAGGTTGGGCTTGAGGCAGCTGGTTTTGATCTATCTGGCGACTTCGGTCATGCAGGCAGAGAAATTGAGAAGCTGCACTCAAATCTAAAGAGAGGAGTGTTTGAAAACATCAGTTTATCATGCACTCCGAAAAGAACTGACCTATTTTCCTTTTAAAAATAACCCCGGCACTTCAAATAGATGTGTTAATTGCTTTGTCATGAAAGCTAATGAAGGAGCTTGCAGATACGAGTTTCAAACTCACACATTTTTGTACCGTAGTGGCTGATATTTTATTTCGCAGCATGCCTATCCACCCTTTTTGTTTAGTCTGTGAGTACCTTTCAGCCTCATCTTCTATTGTATAACCTTGTGTACACTTACAGTACAACGCACTCACAACATAAGGTTATTTATCATTTACGCACTTGAGAAAAATCCATTGCAGCATACTGGATCCTTGTTTTCTGTGTATACTTAAATTTTCTCATTTATTGGCCATATGTGAGAGCCTTTTTGTTACTTTGCAGATATAACGTAAAGTTAGACAAATAATCTGAAAGTTTGAAACACAAAACTTTCATTCCTCATTCTAAATACTGGTTTAAAGAAGTGACACATTCAGTCGATGAGACTCTTCACTTTTAGTTTGACAACATCCCCATTTTATTAGTTCACTTCCAACAGGATTAATGATGTAGTCTTTGATGTAATCACACAGTGGCCATAACAGTTAGACCTTTAATAATAGGTAGGAGGGGGGCGTGTCCAAGATGGCGGACGAGTAGGTCGCATCTACTCGCCGCTCCTGCCCATGACCCGGGCCTTGCCTACATAGCGCCTTACAGCGTGACCCTACCGGCAGATCCAGACTCGGGCGGTGATTGGGATCCTCATGTGCGCCTCAGATCCGCCTTGACTGGGGGCGAGCACCGGATTCCAGCTCTCGATCCTGAAGGCGTGTGTGGCCGAGCGCATTCGGAGAGTGCTCAGCGGCGATAACGGCGAGCTGCGGTGGTGGAGACTGTCGCCGCGGCCTGCGGACACCTCTGTGGAGCCCCGACGGAGGCGTAAGACACCTACATAGTGCCGCCGGGAGGACTGCAGCCCGCGGGGTGCTCCGTCCCAGCAACATCAAGATGGCGGCGCGGGCCTGAGGCTGCGGATATCACTGCGGCGCCCGGACTGAAGAGCGTGGCCGCTCGGCGCGAGCCTGTAGCCGGGCGGGCCTGGAGCGCCGGGTCCATCCCCTCATCTACACCGTGCCCGCCCAGACGCGCCAGCGTTGAGACCCACGGCCCCACAGCGGAGGCTGCCTTAGTCTGGAGGGCGCGGCGAACTACCGGCGGACTGGAGCTGGTGCCCGCTGACTCGCCGGATCATCAGCTGTGGAGTACAGAGAGGGCTGGGTCGGAGCCCTCTCGCAGGAGGTGAGCTGGGACTTGCAACGCCAGACCCCCCCCAAACACACCTGGGTTGGGGGGCCCACCTCAGCGCTTGCACGCCCACCGGGGGTTGACTGGCATTAAGCTCCTGCAGTCACGGCCCGGCGACTAACGGCACTTCGGCGAGGGTGATCGAGTTCAGCCCAGCCTGCCCCTTTGCTTTCCTGGAGACCGCGCTCGGAGTGCAGCCGGACCAGGAGGGGCCCGACATACTGTCCTGCAGCCACCTTTAAGGGCCCTGGTCCGCGCCTGGGGGCACTGGGGGCCCGGGCGAGGGGCCTAGCTGCGGCCTTGTCATCCAGAGGGTGCGTCCTGTGGGACACAGAACTGAACGACCCGGGCAGCCTTCCATCTGCTGCCAGCGAACCTCGTGATCGTCACTGCGAAGAGTAAGTCGCTGCTGCGTGGCTGTGCAGCGTGGCGGTCTCCCCTTGGACACTCTTCGGCCTCCCCCCCGGGATCTTAACGCTGCCTGGAGGTTTCTCCGATCACCTGAGACCGGTGGCCAGGGAGGAGTGTAGCGGGTTTCCTTGAGATACGGTCAGCCGCGGAGGCGGTCCTTGGACGGACTAGGTCGGGGCCGCTACTGCGTTGTGCTGAGCGACACGTGCTGTCACCGCCCGCATCCTCTCTGCTACTGCCCGATTGTGCGGCCTTTCATCAATGGCAACCTCCAGAGGCCGAAAGGACAGATCGGTCAAAGACTTACTTCTCAAGGCAGGGGTTAGTGGAGCAGCAGCAATGTCGCACTCGGGTGGGGCCACTGTCCGGCGGGACCTGGCAGATCCTGATGGCCCTGTCACCCGTGGCGTCCTGGAATCGCTTTTTGCGGACCTCACCAGGGAGTTTCATACCATGAAAAAGGATCTTACGGCCGAAATCCGGGAGATGCGCAAGGATATTGACTCAGTGGGGGAGCGGGTGGACGATCTGGAGAACCAGACAGTAGTCAGAGACGAAGAGGTGTCCCAGCTCCAGCAGGAGGTGCTCCGACTGTGCGAACAACAGCTAGACCTTCAGTCCCACACCGAGGACCCGGAGAATCGTTCGCCGAAATAATATCCGGATTCGAGCGGTCCCTCAGGGAGCGGAGGCGCAGGACATTGAAGCTTTCGTTATGGACTTGTTCCGCCACGTTCTGGGAGATCCCCCAGACCAGGAGATCCGGCTCGATCGCACACATCGAGTGGGCCTCAGAAGGTCGCCGACAGCTCCACCGCCCGACATTGACGTGCGTCCACGATTTCAAGCTTAAGGAACGCATCATGCGCGAGGCACGGTCTAAGCACCCTATTGAATTCCGCTCCTGTAAACCTCTTCTCTTCCAGGACCTAGCTGCCTCCACCCTTCAGAAACGGCGTGATTTCCGGCCCATCACCACATTCCTCCGCTCAAAAGACGTTGCTTACTCCTGGGGGCATCCATTTCGACTCATTTTCAAATGGGAGGGCAGACTCCGCCAGATATGTTCTTTGGAGGAAGCGTCCTCTCTTGCGTTTCCCAGGGGCGGACCACGACGGCCCGGTGAAGCACGCCAGCCCCAACCGACGAGAGGACACCAGCCGCTGGCGAAGAGTGGGGGGCTCACCATCAGTCTCTCGTACGGACTCTGATGTTATCGCCAAGGAACGCTCAACGGTCCTTCGGACCCTGTTGGAGGATTCCACCTCTGCAGACTGACCTAGGCTCCTTTTTGAAGTATCATCCATCCTCGATTCCTTTTCCAACTGCCTGGTGGGACCAATCCGGCTGATATGGCCGGGCCCGGGGGAGGGGGGCAAGGGGGCTCCTGCTATCCATCCCATGCCTCACCACAGGCTGACCGCCTGGGACATTTGTGAATTCTACTTATGAATATTTTCCTTGTTTTGTTAGTTAGGGGGGTTTCTTTTACGTTTCTTCCCTTTTTCATTGGGTTGTTTCCTCCTCCTTCGATGTTATTGCAGGCTCCTAATACAGGCCCTTGCGTGCCCCACATATCCACTAGACAGATGTTGTTAGCTATAGCACACTTGGATTCCCATCCCTATGGTCCCCGACATCCACGTCGTGTCCCTAAATGTGAAAGGCCTAAACAATCCCACCAAGCGACGAGCGCTTCTGTCGTACCTGGAGCGATCTGACGCCCATATATGCAGGCTTCAAGAGACGCACCTACTCACAGCCGATACCCACCGTTTACGCTCAAAGGCGTTCCCACTCCAGATGTTTGTCAGCCACTTCCAAGACTGCTGGGGTTGCCATTTTGGTCTCCTCTCAGTTCCCTGGGCGTGTTGGTAGCAAACAAAGGGAGGTTTTCGGCCCACACCTTCACCTTAGACACACACACGTTTGTGCTAGCCTCGGTATACGTCCCCAATAGTGGGCAGGAGGGGTTTATAAAGACGGTCATTCAGGAAATCACGGGTTTACCGGATCGGACAGTCCTGCTGGGAGGTTTTAGATGGTGACATGGATCGTTCTGGACAACGATGGGGCCAGACGGGGACTTTGTCCAAGGCGGGGAAGCGATTACTGACGGAAGCTGGGCTCACCGACGTATGGAGACTTAGACACCCTACCACTAAGGCCTACACGTTTTACTCACATCCTCATAAAACTTACAACCGGATTGACTACATCTTCACTTCAGACCTCCTAACACAGAGCACTCGCGAAGTGGAGATTCTCCCCTGCCCCCTTTCTGACCACTCTGCATTGCGGCTTTCTCTGACCTTCCCTCCAAGGCATACTTCTCGTCGCTTCTGGTGCCTGCGGGAAACCATGCTCCAGCGTCCCTCGGTAGTGCAACAGGTTGAGGGAAGCATAGCAGACTACTTCGCCTCAAATGACACCCCGGACATATCCACGACAACTCTATGGGAGGCAATGAAGGCGGTTATTAGAGGGGTCTTCAGCAGCATTGCGTCAGCCGACAATAGGGATAGGTGGGAGAAACGTGAGCGCCTGATGTGTGAGGTAACTGAGCTGAAGCGTATTCACCAGCGTACCGGGGCGCTGAGGCTCTGGAGACAGTTGAAGGCAGCTCGGGCACAGCTTGTAGGGTTAGACGTTGACCGAGCAGAGTACGGAGCACTACGCCTTAAACATGCCTTCTATGTAGGAGGCGATCGATGCGGGCGCCACTTCGCAAACCGCCTCCGAGCACAGCGACAAGCACATAAAGTGACACTGATACAGGACCCTGGAGGGTGGGGGGGGAAATGCAGTGAAGACACTACGATCGTAGACGCATTTAGGTGATTCTATGAATCGTTGTACTCGGCTCAAGCTTTACCTGACACTGAACCGACTCGATACTTGCAGGGTGTGGCCACTTCTAAATTGTTGCCGTCCCAGACCGCGGACCTCGAAGCCCCCATTCGGCTGGAGGAGGTTATCTCGGCGATTGCACGACTCAAGCACAACAAATCACTGGGCCCCGACGGGTTTCCCTCCGGTTTTTATAAGAAATTCTGCGGGACGCTGGCCCCGCTTCTAACACGTGTTTTTAACTCCGTCGGGTCAACAGCGGCTTCTTCCTTCCCTTCCTCTATGTTAGAGGCCTTAATAACGGTGATTCCCAAGCCTGGGAAGGATCCTCGCCTTTGCAGCTCCTACCGCCCGATATCCCTTCTCAACGTAGACCTAAAGATCTTTACGGGCACCCTAGCGGCCCGGCTCTCCCGTCATCTCCCCGGGCTGATAGACCCGGATCAATCGGGCTTTGTCCCAGGGCGACAGTGCTCCGATAATACCAAACGACTTTTCCATCTGATGGACCGCTCCGAACGCTTCCCGGCGGAACGCATGATTCTTTCGGTCGATGCCGAAAAGGCGTTCGACAGGGTCCATTGGCCGTATCTCCGGGCGACATTGTACCATTTTGGCTTACCCGAACGCTTCATCGATTGGATCTTTCTGAGCTACGCGAACCCTACCGCCACGGTACGGGTGAATGGTGTGGCGTCAGCGGCCTTCTCAATACACAGAGGGACCAGGCAGGGTTGTCCGCTGTCGCCGCTCCTCTTCGCCCTCTACATGGAGCCCCTGGCTCAGAGAATCCGGGATAACCGATCCATCCGGGGGGTGCTTTTCGGAGGGTCAGAGCACAAACTCTGTCTCTATGCCGATGATGTGGTAGCGACCCTGGAACACCCTCGGGACTCTCTACCGGCATTTTTGGACGAAATAGCACGATTCGCCCTAGCCTCGGGCTTCCAGATAAACGTGCATAAGTCGCAAGCCCTCAATCTGTCCCTAGAGTCCGAGACGCTGGAACTCCTTCAGCCAAATTTTCAGATCCAGTGGGTCCATGACGCTATCACCTACCTAGGCCTCCGGGTGGCCCCCACCATTTCTGTCACTAGACAGTTGAATTATTCGATGCTTTAAAACTAGTGCGAGACTCCCTTCGCAGATGGAGACCTCACTCCCTCTCGTGGCTGGGTCGGATAGCAGCTGTGAAGATGGTGTTGCTGCCTCAAATTCTTTATATCTTTCATACCCTACCATTGCTGCCTCCCACCGGGGTCCTCCGGGCCATGCAGAGGGACATAGAGCGCTTTATCTGGCGTGACCAAAGAGCTCGGATGCGCCGCGATCTTGCATACAGAGACCCAGTGGAGGGGGGATTCGGGGTTCCAGACTTCTTGGCGTATTGGCGGGCAGCTCAGTTGAGGGCATTGGTGGAGTGGTCTCGCCCTGAATCAGAGAAACATTGGTTATTTATGGACAGGGCTCTTGCAGGCCGCTCCCTGTGGGGGGTCCCCTTTCTCCCTCGCCGGGGGCGACATCGCAGTTTATACCTATCAGAAGTGACCCGGCCCATTATGACAGCTTGGGATAGAACGGCGACCGCTAGAGGACTTACGACCTTTCCATCCCCCATCACGCCCATTGTAAAGAACCCAGACTTCACACCCGGCCTGGACTATGGGGAATTTCACCACTGGACGACAGACGCTACTCGCTCCATAGGGCATTTCTTTGATCTTTCCGGCCTGCGCCCGTTTGTGGAGTTCCGTACAGATCTCGGGCTTCCCGAAACGGAGCGATACCGCTATCTCCAGATACGACATTGGGTGCTGCAGGAAGAGGTGCGGGAGGGGGCAGAGAGGTTGCTTACGCCGTTCGAGAAGTGGTTAATCACAAGACATAGCGACGCACACTTGACGTCGGATCTGTATAAATTCTTGCAGACTCCTCCAGACACTGAGAAATCCCCTGGGCAATTGCGTTGGGAGGGTGAACTGGGAAGGGAACTTTCGCTGAAGGAATGGAGGGATATCTACCACCGGGCCCGTCGCACAGCCCACAATGTAACTTCTATCGAAAGAGCTACTAAACTGGCCACCTACTGGTACTTAACCCCTGTACGGCTTCATAGAGGCAATCCTTCGCGTAGCCCGTTGTGCTGGAGAGGTTGCGGTATGCCAGGTACTCTTACCCACTTGCTCTGGGACTGCCCGTCTTTAGGGACATACTGGCCACAAATATTGGATGAGATTGACTCCCATTTCGACACACAGATTCCGAGATTTCCGGCATATATCCTCCTGGGCCTTCCCAACGCCATCACCTTCCCACTTCATTCTAGGAGAGGCAAACAAATGGCCCTGACCCTGGGTGCGGCAGTTCAGAACGTTCTCACACACTGGGGCTCCACGACAGTGCCCACTCGATTAGGCTGGTTACACAAGCTATGGTCCATTCTAGGGATGGAAAAGATTTCTCTCTCTTTGACCAACCCCGGGGCCTCCTTCCACGAACTTTGGGCTCCCTTTTTAGCGCTTTTGACATCGAAATTTACAGAACTCACCTGTCCCAAATATCTTAGACTATTACGACTAACAGACCCCCCGCTGGCGCCCACGCCTGCTGCACCTGCCACCTAGTTGCTTTTGGGACCCACTTATCGGGCCGCAATACTCCCACTGTCATGAGTTCACTTTTTCGTTGAGGAGGAGGGGGTGGGGGGAGGGAGGTTTTGTATTTATGTTTGTTGTTGTTTCTGCCTGAAATATACGACAGTGATATGCCGGGTTGCAACCCGATGATTGTGGAGCACGCTGGCTCATTAGTTTCCTTTGCGGATAAAATCAATAAAAGAAATTTAAACCAAAAAATAATAATAGGTAGAAGAATCTAAAGGGGGTCATTACAATGGCGGGTGGACTGCCACTGACAGGCTGTCCGTGGCGATCCGCCCGACATCCTGGACATCGGTCCAACCACCGGATTACAATACCCGCGGGCAGAGCGCAGAGGTCTGGGGGTAGGACCGCCGCCTCTGACAGCATCCAAGATTCCGTAGGGCGGCAGTCGGACTCCTATCCCAACAATGGAGGCGGTGCCTGTGCAGGTACAGCCGTAGGGATTAGGATGTTCCTTTCCGACTGCCTTTTCATGGTGGTTCCACCGCCATGAAAAGGCAGATGGAAACGGACTTTGGGGGCCCCCAAGCAGGGCCCCCATCCCCTGTAGGCCACTGTTCAATGGCCTTGGGGGCACATGCAGTGCCCCCCCACACATCCATGCACCGTGTGCCAGGCACAAGGTGCATGGATGTGCTCAAAGTGCCTTTTTCTACTGAGGCCCTTTTCCTGGACCGCAGCACAAGCCTCAGTAGAAAAAGCACTTTACAACCGCCTGCACGACAGTCTTATCCTAATTGGGCAGGTGGGACCACTGACTCATTGTCGCGTGGTCACCTGCCCGATACAATGTCCATTGGCAGTACGACCACTGCCATCGTAATGAGTACCTTAGTTTGGGGTTTTCACTCTCCTGACTATACCACACCCCTTTTTACATTAATTTATAACTCATGTCATCCTTTAATTTAGGATACTCTCTGGAATTTGTTCTATTGAGTATTAAACTATAACTACATGGCAAATATAGGTTCTTCATCATTGTCAGGCATATCGGGAAGTATGCGTCTATGTATTAAAAGACAAGAGTTTCATTAGATTGCCTACTAGTAAATTATGTGTTTATTTTGATTTAAAAGCACAAATGGAAACTCAAGACTCAGGACAGTTGGAATAAATAAGCATACAGGTGTTTTGGAAATATTTAAAGGGAATCTCAGTTCAACCACTTACTTGATTCTTTTTCTTCTTAGAATTCACTTTAGAAACTTTATTTCCTAATCTAACAAAACATAAACGTATTCACAACTATTAAGTCTAAATAGTCAGCTTCAACAAAGATTTGGGTGCTTTGTTCATGACTGTGTGAATTGTACATTGTATGACTGGTTGTATATATAATTATGTATCTCTTTTCTTATTATAGTGTCAGGGGCATTTACACTATATGCTTTGAGATCTCAATAAGTAAAAATAAAACCTCTTTTTTGTCAAACCCATTTATTAACAGTTGGGAGTGTTGGGCTTTTGAGGGGTTTGATTTACTATTCCCACTCCAAACTCAGCAACATTAGGGAAAGTTTCAAACTTTTGGCAGGATTAGATTTACTATTCTGACTCCAGACTACAAAACAGTAAGGAAAGTGTGGGACTTTGGAAGGGTTTGATTTACTATTCCTGCTCCAACCTGAGCAACAGTAGGTAAAGTGTTGGACTCTGGAGGGATCAGATTCACTATTACCACTCCAATGTAAGCAGTCAGTTTGGGACGCTGTATTGTCTGCACATCATGGGGCACTAAAGAGACCCTCATCCACTCAGTTTCATTAGCATACATGCCAACAGTTGGGAACAGAGGAGAGAGAGATTCAGGAAGTTTTCCAAGAAGGAAATAAAGCAATTATTTTCCTTACAAAATCAGGGTCTCACACCCGAAGTGTGAGTGTTGGCAGATATACAGAAGAAGACCCCTGCCTTCTACAGAGCTCTCTAGGGTCTCCTCACACCCGAAGTGTGAGTGTTGTCACATATACAGAAGACCCCTGCCTTCTACAGAGCTCTCTAGTGTCTCAGGTCTATGCATGATCAGCTCCTACGGCCCGAGAATTCAGGTCCTGATTTCATAACGGGATAAACCAGAATACTAGATGCAGATAAAACTCCTGGACTGGATAAGCTATTCATTCATTGGCTTGGCTCTGACTCTCCTCCATTCCCATGTGGTCATTGTGTGACACGTGCATCCTCAAACACACGAGGTGAGCGGTGGGCACTGAGTACCTCCTCAGTCCAAGTGGTCATGACAATTCTGAAGCCGCCCACTTTCAGTAGTCCTCATTTAAAATTGAAAGCGAAATACAG
Organism: Calotriton arnoldi; assembly: GCA_963921515.1. Classification (NCBI taxonomy): domain Eukaryota; kingdom Metazoa; phylum Chordata; class Amphibia; order Caudata; family Salamandridae; genus Calotriton; species Calotriton arnoldi. The sequence goes on from CAWUFW010001223.1 coordinate 2,168,964, forward strand.
TGAAAATCTTCTGCAGCGGTAACTCTGTTAACATAAACAGCAATATTCTTAGTGCTGCAGTAATTGTGAAATCAGTATGAGCAGCGTTTGTGGCCACTTTCAGTTTCTGAGTCAGTTAGAAATTCTGCTTACATCTACGGTTTTTGCCCACGTGGTATTGCCCATTTCGCGATGTGAAACTCAGAATCGGTGTAAAGAGCTCCCAGGATTGTGCAATAACTGTGTGGAGACGTGGCTGAGCACCTCAAAGAAGGCCACATTCATTGCTGCTCTATTGGACGACATGGTAAGTAACTTGCGATAAGGTTACCCATGTATCTCCAACATGTTATGGTTGCTTTTGACCAACCTTTTGCTGGTAGTAATAGTGACAGAATTACCCAAGAGTGCTGCACTGTAGACTTGTTACTACATATTATACCAATCCAAAACCCTGTAGATAAGGTGGAAAGATGTCTTACCTTTACATTGTACTCATTATTAGCCAAAGAATTACCAGTTTCCATCTAGGGTGAAAAAGTGTCCTGGATTTGCCAGTGACAGAGACAGAGAAAACGTGTCCGTGCTTGTACCGGTTAGGATAGCACCAAAGAAGTTTGTGCCCCGCCAGTCCAAGGCAGGGGATTGTCGGATTACGATCTCTTCATTTTTCGCGAGCCCTGAATGCCTTAATGACATTGTAGGAAGCTGGATCTGTATATACTATAGCAAAGTAAGGTATAGTGTGCAGAGAGTCCAGTGGATCCCCAGAGACATAGCAGAGGCTAAAGTAGATAATACCTTACTCTCTTTTGCGGTAGTGTGGTTGAGCAGTCAGGCTTATCAGCAGTCGTGGCCGCCACAAACAAAGGGTGGTGAGGCGGGTACAGGGAGCGTGGTGGGGTCAGGAATAATTAAAATAAATATAGTTCCCTGAAGCCCGGCCGCCTCCTGTGTCACGCCTCCTCTACTCTTCCTGGTCCCAGCAGCCCCTGGGACAGACTCCCATCCAATCCCCCTGCTGCAGAGCAGCAGGGGGATTGGCCTGAGCGGGCTGGAAAGACCCTCCGCTCAGGCCTGCCTGTTCAATGCAGCCGGGCAGGAGAAACCCAAGTGCGCATGTGTGTTTTGGTTTGCCTGAGTCGGCCGGCCAAACACATATGCGCACTTGAGGAGTGCACGTAGCACTCCTCCTCCCATGCCACCCTTCCCTACAGCGCTCGCTCAGAGCTGGCAAATGAAAAACATTGTTTTATTTTTCATTTGCTAGCTCTGAGCCAGGCAGTCGGGCGATGCTCCTCTGCCATTGCGGAGGAGCCACCGCTGCTTATCAGGAGGGTAGTGTTACGCATTTGTTGTACACGCTCAGGCAAGAAATGATGTCACACTCAAAGACTGACTCCAGACCTATTGTTTGTATAAAAATGTTGTTATTTTGTTTTTTTCAAGAAACCAAGCTGTACATAGTGGCAGGCGAGTTAAACTCTTCATACAATGTTACTTTTCAAACGACAGTGAATGCTGGTTCGGTAGGAACATTTAGGTTACTTTTGCAGTGAGAAAAACAATTGTTAAACTGTACAAAAACACTTAAAATTGTGTTAGATTACTTTTGGATTACTTCTAGATTACTTCTGTAGTTTAGCATGAAACATACTCCTAACACAGTCTAAGCAACACATGATATTAGTAAGCAGGTTAACTCGTTTACAGGCACTAAGTTACTTTTGTTGCAGGACAAGAAAGTTCAACACAGAAGATTTTTCATAGAAAACCCACCATATAGTCCTATGAAGAAAAACAAAGTGTTGAGTCTGCAGGTAGGTAAACGGTTTTGAGAAGGGAGTTTTGGGGGGGTAGAACCAAGGTTCCCCAGAGTTCAGGTTGGCACTCAAAGTGCACCACCAGCGGCACCAGGGCGGCCGTGTGCAGAGTGCCATTGTTATCCAATGGGGCTAGGGGGCACCTCGGTTGGGGGCTGCTCACAGGCAGGCCACTGAGCCTTGGGTGCCAAGCTCCTAGGGTTAAGGTCAAAGCTAAGGGGGCCCCAGGTTAGCACCAAGTCCACACCACCAGCGGCACAGGGGCAGCCGGGTGCTTAGGAGGTGTCGGGAGCCCAATGCAATCCTACGGAGGTTGCCAGTTTGGGATTTTGGCTGCAGGCTCGGTCCAGGAAGCCTTCCGGGGGGAATCAACAGCTGGGCAGGTAAGTTGGAGGGCTCGGGGATGTAGGTGCACCTCAGATCCTCTTCTCCAGGGCGCAGGGCGGCCGGATGCAGGGGTGCCTTTTGAGGTCGGATTTCACATTACTGGGCCACTCGCAGTTGTGGGGGGGGCTCCGTGCAGACGCTGCAGGCGACCTCAGGGAGTCCTTGAGGGGTCAACCCCTGGTAGACTCGGACTCTGGTGCGCTGGGGGACCTCGCTGGGACCAGTGGGCGACGGGTACAGTGGTGGTTCCAGGCGTTGAGTTTCTTCGTCCTCAGAAGGCTCAGAGTCTTTCTTTGGAGTTTCTTTTAAACAGAGCTGCTTTTCGCAGGAGATCCAGTCTTTGTTGAAGGCAGTCAGTCCTCCCAGGGGTTCTGGAGGTCGCTGGCTGCAGGACAAATCGATTTTGGCGCAGGATCTCTGGAAACTGCAGACTGGCCGGTAGGGCTGGGGCCAAGTCAGGTCTTCTCTACAGTCTCCTCTGCTGTGCAACTTCTTCTGCCCTTCTTCTTCGTAGGTTGCAGGAATCTAGAGTGCTGGGTTCAGGGCTGCCCCCTAAATACTGTATTTAGGGGGCATTTTAGGGGTCTCGAGGTAGTAGCCATTGGGCTACTTACCTTAGGGTAACTACACCCTTGATGTGCTCACCCCACATTGTGGAGTGAGCACATTCTCTAACCCTCATTGGGGGATACCCTCCATCAGCAAGATGGCGGCCACTGAGGAGTGGGCTTCACCTCGCCTCCCCCACCTGAGGGTGGCACACCTCCCGGGCTTGCTAACTTTTCCCTACTGTCTTCCTGCCAAAATGTGGGCAAAGGCAGGAAGGGGGCCTCCTCCTGCTAGCAGGAGGGGTGGGGATTGCAGTACAAAGGCGGCAGGGGCTTTGCAGCTGCTCAGCCTTTCCTGACCTGGGGGAGGTGTTAGGACCTCCGCCCAGGAAAGGCTTTGTTTCTGGACCCAGAGAGTGAGGGCTCTCACCTCAGGGGTCCAGAAACCTGTCTCGTGGTTGATGGCTGGTGTTTACCAGTCAGGGAACCCACCAGAGGCTGGTTTGGTTTAGGGGTCTCCTCTAAAGGGACCCTTGAGTGAATGGGTTAATAAATCTGACACTGGAATCAGTGCAGGTTCATTATTCTGAGATGTTTGATTCCAAACACCCCAGTCTTCAGTAAAGCTGTTATGGTGCTGTGAAAATCGAAATGACAAGTTTCCAGACCATATACTTGTATAAGGCTTTACTGCACTTTTAATATCTAAGAATGGACTTGGATATTATAGGGGCCTATCTGCTCATGCTGATAGGTCCTCACATGAGGTATAGTGCACCCTGCCTTAAGGGTGACTTAGCTATGCCTCATGCAGTGACTGGTAGGCATGGCACACAGGGACGTGTGCCATGTCGACTCTTTACTTTTAGCTGCACCAAAACACTCAGGCTGCAATGGCAGTGGTGCCCGTTTGTGGTGAGAGGTCTCTGAGGGTGGCATAATACATGCTACAGCCCTCAGAGGCTTTTCTCTGTCTACCATGCCTTTGGTACCATAGGTACCCCTTACAAGGGACTTACTGGTAGGCCAGAGTTGTGCCAATTGTGGTAACAATGGTACAGTTTAGGGAAAAGAACAAAGGCCCTGGGAACCTGATTGGCAGGGACCCAGGGCACACTCAGTCAAAGTGCATCAGACATCTGACAAAAAGTGTGGGGAGGTTACTGCAACAGAAACCCACTTTCTTACAGACATACTAACATTGAGCTGATCTCAAGAACTGTTAAATGCCAGAGTGGTGACAGCAGAATCAGTGCTAAGCGCATGGCCATTAAAACAGAGCCTGAAATAAACACTCTGTTCCCTGTTCATTTTTGTCCCTGAATTTTTCCTTCACATTTCCAATTTTTCCCTCATGAATTTTCTCTCTTTTTTCTCTATGTTTTCTGCCTGGTTTTCCAATACTCAATCAATCAATCAGGGGAATTGTAAGCGCGCTACTCACCTGTGAGGGTCTCAAGGCGCTGGGAGGGGGGGGTGACTCAACATCATCCTTTATACAACCAGTTGGATTTCACTGTAGTTCTCCTTTCCTTGGATCTGTTGCTTCTACTTGACTCTTTTCTACCTCCTGGTGTTCAAGAAGAGTTTGGTGCCTTTGTGTTATCAAAAACACTATTGAAATTTCCAATCAAACATCACAAGATTACCAAAGAAGATATTAACCCTTTGTCTCTTTCCTCCAAGTGTGACCCATCATAACAGACACCTGTTACCTTTTCACATACATTATTCTGTGCAGGGCGGGACTGAGGCTCCTGGAAGGAGTCACGCTTTCAATGGGCCATTTAAATACGTTCATGACAGACCAACTTTATATTCAGTCCTGGACAACAAGCCAACAATGTAGACTAACAAATATTGTACAACACCTAATCGAGCCAGGTTTGACGTTGCACAACGATAAAATGTGAATTTCTCAAAGACTGTATAAACGATTTGGATATGTTTTTCCCAGACAAGGAATTGGCATCGACCGTAAGGAAGCTGAGGACATCTGCCAAGTATTGCAGCCTCAAAATGTGTATTAAGTAATTTGGGAATGGTAAACTACTAGTGACGCTTTATAACAAATGTGTCTATACTGGCGCAGCCAGTTCGTAACCTCACTAATAAACAGTGGCGGCTCCTCCGCTAAGGCGGAGGAGCGTCGCCCCACTGCTTTTTTGCAGTGAAAGACAGAGAAAATAAAATGATAATAACTCGCGTTTTATCATTTTATTTTCTCCTCCTTCCGCCCACAGCTTTGCGGGAGGGGGCAGGGGAGGAGACGTAGCACCCTCCTAAAGTGCGCAATGACTGCTCGGACGGCCCTCTCGGGCCGCCCAAAACAGTCTTGCGCACTTCGCATGTTCTCCATACAGGCTGCATTACAGCCTACGTGGAGAACATGCCCAGGCCTCGAGTCAGCGTCTGAGCGCTGAAAAACTGCACTCAGACCAATCACAACGCTGCAAAGGCAGCGTTGTGATTGGCTGACTGGGAGCCTGAGTGTGCTTTCTGTGGCCAAGCAAGGAAGAACTACGGAGGAGAGACGGGCGAGGAAGCAGCGAAAAGATACATTTTTAATTTAATTTTTTCATAGCCGCTTACCCCGCGTCCTCCCCCTCCCGCTTCCTTCCGCCTACCTCACATGTCCTCCCCCCACGCCCACACCTCCGATCGGTGCCGACCGCACCTGTTAATACAAAAACGGCCTTCCAATGCTCTGACGCATATGACGTGTGTTCCAGAGTAACAAGCTGGCCATCGTTAGTGAGGCCACAATCAGGTACTTCAGCATGAAATCAGACAGAGTGGTGATTCCTAATGCTCGCTCTGCAGGTATGGGCAATGAACTGCTACGAAAGCATTCTAAGGACCAGTGGGGTCCTATAGCTTTTGCAAGTAGGGCACTGAAGAATGCTGAAAACAACTAGAATGAGCCATCGTCCATAAAGTTAACATTCACTTATACCGATCTAGCCACAAATTCAGGGTAGTTACTGAGCACAAGCCTCTTGTTCTGCTGTTCTGTGAAATTTCTCAATAATCACTGCCCAGACTGAGAAGTTAAAGACACACAAATGATGGACGGAATGCGTAACAAATCAAACATTCACCTCCAGTCAAGAGATCTGGGTTAAATCCATCTTTCTTTTGCTCACCAGGCCACTGCAGTTTAGACCCGCCATATGCAAATCAGTCTTGACCCTGCTCCCCATGGGAACAGTCCAGGGACGGATTGGTAATGCGGGCACTCGGGCATTGGCCGAAGGGCCGGTGTCTCAGTGTCCTCTGTGGGCCGTTTTTTCCCCCCTTTCCCAGTCCACAGAGAGCACTGGACAGGGAGAGGAAAGCAGCCTCGCTGTGCGGCCGTTCAGCGATGATCAGCTGTGGCCTCTCCTTGACCCCCTGCCCTGCCAAGCAATTACGCTGATGGTGGACTGGGGAGGGGTGATTGTGTGCCAGAATCGGCCTCCCAGGGGGCCAGGTGTTGCTCAGGCCATTGAGCCATTTTCACCTCGGCCCCCCTGGGGCCCACGCAGCCCTGAAACAGTGTTTGCATTAACACCTCACCCACAGCCCTTCTCATTCAGGGCATAGTGGGCGAGGAAGAATGGGTCTCGCTGTGGGGGCCAGGTAATGTTGGCAACTGGCACCATCTTCACCTTAGCCTCCCTCCCACCCCCATGGATGCCCCAGCAGCTGTGTTTTTTGCTTTATCCCCTCTCCTGCCAGGCCATTGCCCCGAGGCAGTGAAGGGCTGGGGAAGGCTGAGTAATTTACAAATAGCTGGGGCCTCACTGTTTTTAAGGTGCTCCTGCGCTGGAGGGCTGGGGAATAATTTTTGAAGAGAAAGGGGCCTCGCTGCTTTTCAGGTGCTCCTGCCCTGGAGGGCTGGGGAATAATTTTTTAATAGAAAGGGGCCTCGCTGCTTTTCAGGTGCTCCTGCCCTGGAGGGCTGGGGAATAATTTTTTAATAGAAAGGGGCCTTGCTGTTTTTCAGGTGCTCCTGCCCTGGAGGGCTGGGGAATAATTTTTTAATAGAAAGGGGCCTCGCTGCTTTTCTGGTGCTCCTGCCCTGGAGGGCTGGGTAATAATTTTTGAAGAGAAAGGGGCCTCGCTGCTTTTCAGGTGCTCCTGCCCTGGAGGGCTGGGGAATAAGTTTTGAAGAGAAAGGGGCCTCGCTGTTTTTCAGGTGCTCCTGCCCTGGAGGGCTGGGGAATAATGTTTTAGGAGAAAGGGGCCTCGCTGTTTTTCAGGTGCTCCTGCCCTGGAGGGCTGGGGAATAATGTTTTAGGAGAAAGGGGCCTCGCTGTTTTTCAGGTGCTCCTGCGCTGGAGGGCTGGGGAATAATTTTGTAATAGAAAGGGGCTTCGCTGTTTTTCAGGTGCTCCTGCCCTGGAGGGCTGGGGAATAATGTTTTAGGAGAAAGGGGCCTCGCTGTTTTTCAGGTGCTCCTGCGCTGGAGGGCTGGGGAATAATTTTGTAATAGAAAGGGGCTTCGCTGTTTTTCAGGTGCTCCTGCCCTGGAGGGCTGGGGAATCATTTTGTAATAGAAAGGGGCCTCGCTGTTTTTCAGTTGCTCAGCTTGTAGGACATTGTCACCTTGGCTCTGTGTCCTTCCCAAGAACAATATCCTCCCACTTACATTCCTTGTGTGTTTCATTAAAGGGCACGCCCACGAATGTGGTCCACGCCCCGCGAATGTGGGCCACGCCCCGCGAATGTGGGCCACGCCCTGCGAATGTGGGCCACGCCTTGCGAATGTGGGCCACTTTTTTCGTCAGTGCCCGGGCCAAATTGTGATCCCAATCCGACCCTGGAACAGTCTAGCCCGAACTGCCAAGCCAGGTCCTCCCTGGACCAGAAACAAGGATCCTGGGATTGGTTTCGGGGTATCACCCCTCATCAGCCAAGCTAGCTTGAATCTAGTGGCACAGTGAGCAAGGGACCCACGTCAGCGCATACCCTCCCCACTTAGTGCAAAAAGTGCTGCGCCAACAAATGATGGACAGAATGCTGAATAAATCAAACATTCACCCCCAGTCAAGAGATCTGGGTTAAATCCATTGTTCTTTTGCTCGCCATACCACCCTAGTTTAGACCCAGCCATATGCAAATCAGTCTTGACCCTGTTCCTCATGGGAACAGTCCAGCCCGAACTGCCAAGCCAGGTCCTCCCTGGACCGGAAACAAGCATCCTGGGACCGGTTTCGGGGCCCTCATCAGTCAGGCTAGCTTGAATCCAGTGGCACAGCGAGCAAGGGACCCACGTCTGGGCGTACCGGGAGTACTTAGGGCGAGAAAGCAAAAGACACACAAATGATGGACGGAATGCGGAACAAATAAAACATTCAATCCCAGTCAAGAGATCAAGAAGTTGGCCCTTCAGTCTCAAAACTATAACCTTTCAGTAGTATACCGACTGGGCTCTGACATTCCGGCCGACTATGTCTCATGCCAACTAGCAGCCTGTAGTTCCCACAATCAAGAGCAATCAGTATTGTATTGTAATTGCATTTATATAGCGCTTACTACCCCTGACGAGGCGTCAAAGCACTTTTTTGGTGAGTAGCACGCTACTCCGGAACCCATAAAGGATTAGTGTTGAATTAATATAGTGAAATATGAAAGTAATTTGAGTGTTGGATAGGTAGTCAGTTATTTGGATTCAGAAGGATAGCGGAGGGATAGAAGAGGGAAAAAGGTTTGCATTTCTATAGCGCTTGTTACCCCTGATGGGGTGTTGAAGCGCTTTTTTGGCGAGTTGCATGCTACCCCGGAACCCATAAAGGATTAGTGGTGAATTAGTATAGTGAAATATCAAAGTAATTTGAGTGGTGGATATTAGTCAGTTATTTGGATTGAGAAGGATAGCGGAGGGATAGAAGAGGGAAAAAGGTTTGCATTTATATAGCGCTTGTTACCCTTGATCGGGTGTTGAAGTACTTTTTTGGTGAGTAGCACGCTACTCCAGAACCCAGAAAAAATTTGTGGTGAATTAGTATAGTGAAATATGAAAGTAATTTGAGTGGTGGATATGTTATTCAGTTATTTGGATAGAGAAGGGTAGCGGAGGGATAGAAGAGGGAAAAAGGCTTGCATTTATATAGCGCTTGTTACCCCTGATGGGGTGTTGAAGCGCTTTTTTGGCGAGTAGCACGCTACTCCGGAACCCATAAAGGATTAGTGGTGAATTAGTATAGTGTAATATGAAAGTAATTTGAGTGGTGGATATGTTATTCAGTTATTTGGATAGAGAAGGGTAGCGGAGGGATAGAAGAGGGAAAACATTTTGCATTTATATATTGCTTGCTACTCCTGATGAGGAGTTGAAGACCTTTTTTCAGCGAGTAGCACGCTACTCTGAAACCCATAAAGGATTAGTGGTGAATTAGTATAGTCAAATATGAAATTTGAGAAGTGGACATGTTAGTCTGTTATTTTGATTGAAAAGGATAGTGGAGGGATAGAAGAGTGAAGGATTTAGACTTTTTTTTGTTTGTTTTTGATTTTTTTGTTTTGGAGGTCATAGCAGTAGGAGGAGGCTTGGGATGAGTAAAAAGGGATGTGGAGGGGAAGTGTTAGAGGGAAGAGTTTAGAAAGGCTTGTTTTGGGGGATTCGTATAGTAAAAGAGGTGTCAGATGATGCAAGGAGGGTTGGAGTAGGGGAGAGTCTAGAAAGGGCTATTTTGGGGGTCATAGTAGTGATGTGGGGTTCGGGATGAATGAGAGTGTGGATGTAGAGGATATAGTGATAGAGGTATAGGGTGAGAAATAGGGTAGTGCATTGGAAAGAGTAGTAGAAAGAGGTTTGAGATGAGTCAGAGAGTTGAGGTAGAAGATATATTGAGAGGGGTATAGGGTGAGGAGTAGTGTAGTGCATTGGATATGATGAATTAGAAGAAAGTAATAAATATATAGATCCATAAGTATATGGAAAGTATATAGATGCATAAAGGAAGTAAGTATATATAGACTAAAGATATTAATAGAGGTATAGGGTGAGAAATAGGGTAGTACATTGAATAGGCTTTTTGGGGAGAAAAGTAATAAATATATAGATCCAAGTACATGGAAGGTATATAGATGCATAAAGGAAGTAAGTATATGTAGATTAAAGATGCATTAGATAAACTCTGGCACCAACAATTGTATATCCCAGGTATCAAGAAGTGTTTGCCCAAATGAAACCATGACAAAGAAACCTGCACAATCGTTAGCAGAGGAGGACGGTCTACAGTTGGCAGTGGCTGTAATAAAATCAAACTCATAGAAGACATTTCTATCTGGTATTTGTAACTAAGATGCTGAGACTCTGCGCTGTGGAGTGTGCAACGAGCTGATGATTTTCGAATCGGACCAATGGTGTGGTACTGGTAGCTGATTTAGTTGCTCTATTATGGTCATCAGAACATCGAGAAAACGAAAGCATGTCTTCATCAAAAAGTGTGGTTACGCAGAAAGTACGAAATAGTTGATGTGACCCTGAGATGCTGCCAAGTCTGCGAAGCGACGGAGGTAGGGAACAAACCAGCCCTCTGGGATAACAGAAGAAGGTCGCATTATACCATGGTCCAGAGTGAGGGCAGATTTCTGATATCTGCCTGATGGCAGCAGCTGATAGTGCTTATGGGATGCCTGTTCGAAATATACTGTGGCAAAAACAGCCTCAACTACAGCAGTTGAACATATAAAGCCCAGGTTAGAGCAAGACCTCTCTGCACACCAGTGGCCAACCATCCTGAGAAGAGATAATGACCTCTGTTCCAGGCAACTGAGATTCAGGAATACCTGAAGACATTAATGCTTTGATCACTACAATATCACTCTGCTGAGATGGCCTCAGACCCGTGTGGATACTATATGTGCACATTGAATAAGACACTCCGAATAGAAGAAGAAAATGGTGAACATGTAGAATGGACAATTCGCAATCTTCTGAAGGTGCAGAGAATACACCACCCAATACCACCTCGTGCTCCCGACCTCTGTAGTGATTGATCACGCCATCCGCGATGGGACACCACACCAGTGCCATCTCCTCGCGTTCCTCTGAGTTTGGATCCAAAGATGAGCCAGTACAGACGACAAAGAAACAAAGATATGGACAACCAGTGAGTTGGACATGAGTGATGGAGATGACGTTCTGGTCAGAGACCGGTACCCTGGAGGAAGATGTCGAATATCATATGGCTGCTCTTCGTGGAACGTGACAGCAGTTAAACTAACAGTGATACCTGGAGTAAAAGGACATGAACAAGTTGCAAACCATGGTTCAATGTTCAAATAGGGATCTCTGACCTCTACAGGCCCCGAGACAGAGGCAGGCTCGCAATGGACATCTGCAATGACCCGTGGGAGCAACGGACCTCTGTGCCAGTGAGACCACCACGACTGCCAGAAGGCCAGGTGAATAACATCCCCTGGGTGGCACCCGCTTCAGTGCCACCCCAGCCACAGGAGCGGTCCAGAAAAGAAAGAGCAAGATGTCTTTGAGGCCACAGTCACACGGAAGACTCAAGGGCTTTCTCTCTTTCACACTTTTAAGTGTGACAGTCGTGACCCAAAGGTCACTTATGATTTTTTGTTACTAAGGGTGAGTTGGGGATGAAAGTAGCATGTTTCCCAGCACCCTTGTTGTTTCATACGTATGGACGGAACGGAATTGATGAGCGCTTTATCACCAAACTAATACGTTGGGAACGGGTGCGCACAAGTCCCCGGCTAATATCCAAAAGTGTGAAGCGTTGTCATTTTTCCCCATCCCAAAGGCACCCTTTACAGAGCCCCGTGGTATAACGGAAAATGATGGGGCCCCTACACAATGTAATTAGGAGCCCGAGTTTTGCATATCTCACACATATTCATTAGCATTCGGCTGAATGGGGGAGGGTGGCCTGAAGGGTTGGGGCCCCACCCTGCACCGTAGGGGAATGCATGGGGCCTGCGTTACGCCCCTGACACAGCCTTTATCAGAAAGCAATCTGATTAACAGAGATGAAGTTGTATTTAATCCCCCTTTAGTGCCTCATTGTCTGCGTTGGTCTGTGCTGCCTGTGCCCCTCGGTCTACGTAAAACTACAGCCCACTTCTAAGTTCGTCCAATATCCCAGAATTGTGTTTTTCAAAAATCTAGGCACCACTCTCATTAAAACTCTCAAACGTTGAGAGTTTCAGACCAACTGGGGCGGTTAGACAAATAGACTCCAAGCTTTGATTTGGGTACTGTCTCTTAGATTTTCTTTTAAATGATTATTTTAAGATTCGCCGTTGAACGCGTGTAGATTTCACATTAGAAACGTGACTAAATTCACATTTTGGAGGCAGGAGTACAGATGAAACGTTGTACCTGTTCTGCATGAAATGCTAGTGATTCACCATGGCCCCTGGTGAAATGCTAGTGATTCACCCTAGTCCCTGGTGACATGCTAGTGATTCTCCTAGTCCCTGATGAAATGCTAGTGATTCAGCCTAGTCCCTGGTGAACTGCTAGTAATTCACCACAGTCTCTGGTGAAATGCTAGTGATGCCCACAGTCCCTAGTGAAATGCTGCTGATTCACCCTAGTCCCTAGTGAAATGCTAGTGATTCGCCCTAGTCCCTGGTGAAATGCTGGTGATACACCCCAGTCCCTGGTGAAATGCTGCTGATTCGCCCTAGTCCCTAGCGAAATGCTAGTGATTCGCCCTAGTCCCTAGTGAAATGTTGGTGATACACCCAGTCCCTGGTGAAATACTGCTGATTCGCTCTAGTCCCTAGTGAAATGCTAGTGATTCGCCCTAGTCCCTGGTGAAATGATGGTGATACACCCCAGTCCCTGGCGAAATGCTGCTGATTCGCCCTAGTCCCTTGTGAAATGCTAGTGATTCGCCCTAGTCCCTGGTGAAATGCTGCTGATTCGCCCTTAGTCCGTAGTGAAATGCTAGTGATTCACCCTAGTCCCTATTGAAATGCTAGTGATTCGCCCTAGTCCCTGGTGAAATGCTGGTGATACACCCCAGTCCCTGGTGAAATGCTGCTGATTCGCCCTAGTCCCTGGTGAAATGCTGCTGATTCGCCCTAGTCCCTGGTGAAATGCTAGTGATTCGCCCTAGTCCCTGGTGAAATGCTGGTGATGCACCCCAGTCCCTGGTCCCGCGGCCCCCGGGCCACCCCGGCGTCACGCACCTGAGGCCCGGGCTCAGGGCCTCCCTCGGGGGCGGGGGCGGGGGCCGGGCCGGAGAGCCGCCGCGCAGGCCCGGAAGCTGGCACGGGAGCCGGGCAGCCGTGGCTTCCGGCAGCGGCGGGGCGGAGCGGGATCGGGGCTGGCAGGGGCAGCAGACGGCGTCGGCGCCCAGCCGCGGCGGGCAAAGGGATCACGCGAGGGCCGCAGGTGAGCGGGGAGGAGCAGGCCCGGGAATCGGGGAGGGTGAACCGGAGACAGGGGAGACCCAGCCGGGGCTGAGCTGCAGGCACCGGGGCCGGAGGCTCTGAGCTGGGAAGACGTGAGCAGGAGGAGGGTACCGGGGTCCCAGGGGAGGGCAAGGTGGAGGCGTCAGGGGGGAGCACAGGGGGTGATTGTGCCACGAAGAGCGGGATGATGATGGTGGCAGTCAGGGGTGTGTGCTGTGAAGAGTGGGGTGTGATGATGGTAGTGACAGGGAGAGGCATATAGTGGTGCCTGGGTGGGCACAGTGAGGGTCCCAGGGGAGGGCAAGGTGGAGGCTCCAGGGGAGAGCACAGGGGGTGATTGTGCCACGAAGAGTGGGATGATGGTAGTGACAGAGAAGGATGAGTGTGCTATGAAGAGTGGGATGATGATGGTGGCAGAGAGGGTGAGCGTGCTGTGAAGAGTGGGATGATGATAGGGAGAGGCAGGTAGTGGTGCCTGGGTGTGCACAGTGAGTGTCCCACGAGAGACCAAGGCAGAGGTGCCAGAGAAGGGGAGGGGAGGGGGCGGAAGAGGTTGTGAAAAGTGGGATGTTGGTGACAGGGAGAGGTAGCTAGTGATGCCTGCCTGGGTGTGCACAGTGAGGGTACCAGGGGACAGCACAGGCTGGTGATTGTGCTGTGAAAAGTGGGATGATTGTGACAGGGAGAGACAGGTAGTGGTGTCTGGGTGTTCACAGAGGTGGTACCAGGGTAGAGTCAATGACAATAGACCGGAAAATCAGAATATTGTGTCAGTGCAGGGGGTGTGGGGGGTGACGTTGTAGAGTAGAGCTGTCTTGGATGGTAATATTGTCAGGGGAGAGCCACGGAGAGCAACGGTGAGAGAGCCAGACAGTCCTGCATGGTAATAGTGTCAGGGGAGAGCCATTGAGAGTAAAGGTACCAGTGCAGAGTCAGGCACTGGTGTTTGGGCGACGATGGTGCCCTATGACAGTGGAGAGCCACACATTGGTGCATGGGAGTGCATCACAGTGGTGCTAGGGTAGAACCGACAATAATGATGAGGGAATGCCAGGTGAAGATGCCAGTGCAAAACCATGACCTGGTGCTTGGGAGTATATGGTGATGCCAAGGGAAGAAGGTGCCAGTGCAGAGTATTGTGATCGGGGAGAGCCATGAAGAGGTGCTTGTGAGTGCACCTTGATTGTTCCAGGGAAGAGCCACTAAGAGTCTGGGTATAGTGCCAATGCAGAGCAGGAGTATTTCAAACACCAGTGAACGGCTGGTGAAGGCGCTATAGAGGTGCTGTGTGCTGGTGCTTGGAACAGATACGTGGTGGTGGCAGGTGCAAGCATGTTGATTGTACGGCGACAGGAAGCGTCACCAGGGACTCCACCAGGGAGGGCTGGGTAGTTTTAGAGATGCTGAACTAGCAAGCCCCGGGATAAAGGTGTCAGGGAGACACAAAAAGAGCCGGGGCAGTACCAAGGGAAGTCTGCGATGGGGTGGGAGCACTGCGCAATGGTTGTATTGTGGTGTGGTGGAAGGCTGGGTATAGTTAGCAGATATTCCCCAGGGCCAGGTGAAGCTCATTGCGAAGAGACTGTAGTGAGTATGTGCCAGGTTAGTTATTGGAGTAAGAATTATGGGGCACCAGTGCATAGGGATGAAATTCGAGTGCCAGTGAAGCAGTGGCTGTAAGCGTACTAGGATATCGTGTCTCATGGCGAACCATTAACTTTGGCGTTGAGACTACCTGCTTACCATAAAAAGCCTAGTGTTTGTGAGTTTAACCTATGTTTTCAGAGCCTGTCAGAACCATGCTGTGGGAACAGGAGCGGGTACCTGTGAGGCTGGGTCACCTGTGTGTACTGGGCAACCATATGGCACAAACTATGAGAATCTGCGTAGCCCGGGCTGTTGGGTTCCTCTCTCGTGAATTGTGCGTACCTTGGTGGCTCGAGGTTTGGGTACAGTCTATTGAAGTCAAAGCTGTGTATTTGTGTGCAGTTAGTGCCATGGGGGCGTTTGCGCGAACTCCGGTGTGGATTCCTTTGTGTTTTGAGCTGTAGATCTCTTAATGGCTCTGGATGTGGCTACTTGCATGTTCAGACAAGGGGTACATGGTTTGCTGTACCTATCTATGTGTCTCCGACTGTGTTTCCCACAATAAAGCTCACAGTTTTGTGGCAATCCGTGGTCACTGTGTTTAACATTATTGCCCCATGGCCTCAGGCACTACTGCGCTCCAATGACATGACCAGGAGTGTGATGTACAAAACTATTTTAAGGTTGCAATCGATGTGTTTAACAAAATCACAGCATTTGCAATTGCAAAAGAGTGTTTTGTGATGTAGAAACCCCTTTTGCAAGTCAGAAAATGGGTTATGCGACTCATTGCGAATCGCAATTAGGAGGGCAGCTGAAGGCGGCATTCACTGCTGGCTGCAGTTGCATATATCAGTGGGTTCAATTGCGGTCACAAACCATTGATTAGACCCCATCACCTTAGACTGGGTGGTTTCTGGTTCTCAAAGGGAAAACTGTCTCTGTAGGAAGGTTTCCCCTTTTATGAGTTGTGTTGGGTGACCTCAAGGGAGTAAGCTGTCGTCCACGGGACCACTGCATATTTCCACCCCTCTTTCCCAGATGTCCTTCAAATCAAAAACATTTTTGAAAAAGGAAGCACCTGTCCCTTTAAGCTGTTTAAAAAAAAAAAAAACATTAATAAATGTTTTCGTTTGGGAATACAGGAATAAAGGTCTTTTGTCCCCTGTGGACCACCAATTCGTCATTGGCAGCAAATTTCAGGGAGTTGCAAATAGCGACTTGCATAATTAATATTTAATAGGCAGGTCATTTTTGATCCTCTTCTGTGTTCACAGTTTACATCTCTGTTTGGAAATGAGTTGCTGTGCATTTTGCCCATCGGGCCACTGGTTACGTCTTTAAGGTGTTTTGAGTCTCCAATGAGTGATACGTTGGGCAATGAAGGCTTACTCCAAGCGATGGTAGAGGGTCGTGAATTCTATTTGAGTGTTACACAGTACTCCTGTAATCAGAGCTACTACTATTAGCATACAGGAAACACAGGGCAGGCACAATGAAGAACATCAAACCACTTGAGAAGTTTTCAGCGATTTCTAAGGCTGAGATACCACTCCACGGATGGTACATCCGTGTAACAGTGAGGCCAACAGATGGTCTTGTATTAAAGAGAAAGATCATAGGTTCTGGGCTGGTTTTGGAAACTTTCGTTTTTTTCCTTGCTGCAGTATATTTGGACCACATTATCAAAAAATGTAATTCTGCTTTAATACTTTGATTTATGCTCTAGTGTCTTAGCAGTCCTGTGTGCAAGGAGGCACAACACAGTGGTTTGTAAATACTCAAAAACTCACATGAAAATTGAACTAGGATTCACAACCTCCAAAATGTTCTGGTTTTAGGGTGCCAAAGAGCTAGTTTTAACGTCAAAGGTTCAGTGTCCAGTTACAGACAACCAGTTTATTCCTGTATTTGGAATACAGACCGGAGTATGTATTGCAAAGGGGACAGTATACACTTCCTGAGTTGAGTTTCTGAGATTTCCTCATAGAGAACACCATCCACACAGCACAAGGGCTTCCATCTGTGTCCTTCATGTTGCTTTCCACCATCTGCGCCATTTTTCATGCTTCCCACCACGCTCGCCCAGCGTGTTGTTTCCCCCTCCCGCATCCTTTGGGATACTTCCCTCCTCTACCTGCGCCCTCTGAGGTGTTCCCACCATATGCATATAAAAATTAAAAAAATTATGTTGCACTACTTTTTTTTCTTTTAATCACTGCTCCTCAAACTCGGTAAATGGCGAAAAAAATCACCTGTCATTTTGTAGGCAGAAGGACTGGGAGCACACTGCTTCACCTCCCAGCACGGTTCACCTCCTAGCATTATGTTAAATCCAGTTCGTAATACATGCTTACTTGAATATTTACTGGAGTATTTCACCAAAGTTGGTTCAGGTTAGTGCTGTAAATCTCTAGGCACGTGTTTCTGGATATCATCCATCATCAGTAGAGATAAAAACGAATTTAATCTGGGTTTGCTGAGCAAGCTGCCACAATCCTTTCAGGTCTCAGTAACTCGCACAGGTGCATCTCCAAAAGCTTGTCAGCTCAATGGCTCAAGGTAGCACCTACAGGCATGGCTTCATGGGACTTTAATTAAAGCAAGTCCCATTGCACAGGAGGTTGAACCATGCTGTCTGTTTTTAGAGCCCACTTGGAAAAAGGCCATCTTTACCTTGTGACTATGAAAACAAATGTATTACGAGGCATTACAACAAAGTGTAATGGCGTGGCTGTCATCATTACATAGTCCAAGTCGCCGCTCTGCGGAGGAGTGCAAACACTTGATTTGATTCAAAATGATAACCAGTGTGACGATGCACACTCATACCTGTTATCGAGGACAGACAGTCTTTTCTTCAGCTCTCTTCCTCCAGATTTTGGGCACTTTTAAATAGAAGAAAACAAGCTGAGGTCTTGCTCAACTTGTTCCATATTTAAGGAATCCTCAAGCGGCCTCTCCAGTGCTAGAGAGTCTGAAATCCCAGTGGGAACCAGTCTTTACTAAAACAAACCTAGATCTGGCTAAGCTCCTTTGTATCCCTGAATATACTTCTGAAAACCAGACTTTGGTGCTAAAGCCTTTTCTACTCTGAAACCTCCTCTCTTAACCACCATTCTCTTTATCCTTAAGAAAATACATCAATTTATCTTGACTTAGGAAGACTGTCAAACCCTGTTTGACCATTTTGTGCTGTAGTTAGTCTGTGTGTAGGCAAGGCTTTGCCCATTCTCTTCCCAGCACTGAGAAACTCTGAGTAGACTCTAACATAACACATTGGAAGTAAGTGCTCATCTCTGCTCTCTCTGCCCGGGCTGCTCTGCTATTGATGGAAAAGGCCATACCAAGAGTGTGCAGTCTCTGCCATTTTCCTTGGTTCCAATTAGTCCAAACTGATACTTATTAGATCTGCGGCGTTCAGCCAGACAGAACCACCCAACACTGTCTGTCTCCTTGCTTGAAACAAAGCCACCTCACCAACACCCTTCTTTAATCTTTCATGCCATTGGTGATGCTGCTTCAAACCTTTCACCATGGAGGGCACTCTTTGCTCAAATCTCAATGCTTACCAATCTACGTTCGCCCCTTGTAAAATACTCTGCTTTTCAAAAACTACCAAACAAGTATTTTAAGGGTTCGTGGTACTTATTCTATGTTTTAAGTTAGGTTGTGAGTTCAGTAACAGGTTAGATTAGGTTGTAGCTTAGCTTAGGTTTCTTGGTATTTTCATATTCAACTTCTGTCATCAGTGTATCCATGTAACACCTTGGTTACTTCATACCCATCTTAGATTCATGGAAGCCTGGCTGTCTAAATATTGTCATTGAAAATACCAAGTTGTCAGTAGCATGCCTTGTCAGAATTAGCCAGATAGAGAAAGATCCCGGGACACCTTTGCATTAAAATCTTCTCTCAAATCCCTCCCTTTTTGTCACAGTGCTGTCATATGTCCAGGTTAGGCCTAGAAGGAAACATGGCCATTTTACAAGAACACAGGACTTTCCTAAAGTTGCCTTCACTTGTCACATCGACGTTTGATACACATTTGCATTCATGACACTTTGGGTTAGTTTCTTGGAAACACCGACCATGCTTACACTGTCAACATCACAAGAACACTATTGTATTGTCCTGACACTATGTACAAGGAAGGCCTGCACGTCTGTTGTGCAAATGTGTTTGTTATTTTCGTCCATATGCCCACACAGCTATCTGTAGCACACAAACAGTGGCAGCCTGATCACAATTTCAGCCCAAGGCAAGGATAACTTTTTCTACAAATAAGCATGTGTTTCTGGGTATAGTCAGAGGAGGGATCTTCTGCTGACATCGAGAGGTCTCTACAGGCTGACGCTTTTACCCAGCAGTTGACTAACATCTCCGTGAGGGATGTCTAGCTCGTGACCAAGACGGGATCCTACATTCTTACCCACCAGGTAATGTGGTTGGATCAAATGTGAATAAACAATTAGGAAATGAATAAAAAAAGTGAACCTATTACTAACTAACAATACTGGTGACCAGAAACAGTGAAGTATCAAAAATATATTTTATTTTAATTTTGTTTGTATATACATTTGTTAGGAATATTTAGATGTGATTTTTTAAAGTAAACAAAAACAGTTTTTGATGGCAAAATTACACATAGCATCAATTGTACATATCTATTATTCTTTGCCTATGCATATATTTCGAAAAAATGCATTTATAATTAGCATTATCTAATTGCACATGATCAATGTTATACAATTATGCATGACCTAATGATGCATCATATTATTTAAAAAAGGAAATCAAAAATAAACCAATATTGTGATAACATATGTAATTCTGAACCAGAATAAATTCAATACAGACAATATAATACAAACAATACAATAATGGCTAACATAATTCGTATCTACGCGTTGTCGGCGGAACGCCTTCATCAGGTAGCCATGTTTGGTCTGAGGAGAAAAATTTATAAAATGAAATGATTCCGGTCACATATAGAGGGTCCTACAAAACAGTGCTGCTGTAGATACAGTCAGTCATATTTATATAGCAATAAAATGATTAAAATTGTCACAGCAGGAGACAATGATTTGCTTTAAACTAGATCAACTAGTGTAAGCAAAAGATAAGAAGAAAAACAGAACGGTGAAAAACCAGTGCTTAAAGATAAAGCGGATACCCAGTTAATGTTAGCTAGAATCACCAAGAGATTGTGCAAAAATAAAGAATATACCATTTATTTTCAAACTCAAATACAAATAGAATTAAAAACCACATAGTGTGATAAAACTGACACCGTCAAAACGCAGTTCCAGACAAAATGTGCGGTATATAATGAATGTACCTTAAAAACTAGCAAATATCGTCTTTTTGAAGAGAAGTTGGATATAAAGTAAACGATAAGAATGATGACGTGTCTGCAATGAAAGATAAGGGATTCTTAAATTCTATATATCACCAATATTCAAAAAGTATCTCAAGATCCTAAACTAGAGACAAAATGTATTACATCACCTACTGAAATATAATGCAAGTGAATAGAAAATAATTTACAGGAAATGCCAATAGGCAATATGCAAATAAATGAAATGATTTAATTTCTAAATGGACTCTAAGGTAATGATTATAAAGACATATGGGTGCTGCCAAATGACAGTGCGCGCCCTTGTAACTAAACGCTAAAACACTAGAAACAATTTAAGATGTCCTAATAAACCTATAAAGGTCTATGCGCTACCTCTAATGATGATAAGATGAAAGGTACAGAGTATAAATGTAGATTTTACTCGCAGTCCAAAAGTAGATAATTTTCCATATTGCACATATGAATGAAAAGGACGTGATAGAATTCTAAACAAGAACAATAATATCTGATGAGCGACTGATACTTCCATAGTAATACCAAAGCATGATATGTAGAAATGAAATTTACAGCACTGGCTGTCAAAAATAAATGACATTCAATACCTTTAAATCAGTAGCAAGACATATGGCGATTGGTTGGCGATATTTGACCTAAAGTCAGAAGCCGCAGCTAAATCATAAATCTCATGCTGAGAATTGCGCTTCAAAATGAGAAAAACGATGAATATCTATAAATGAAAAAAAGAAGAAAAAGGACCTAGTCAATATATGCTCTCTAACTAAGGAAGGCCAAGTTTAGAGCAAAAGAAAGGAAAAGGGAATTAAGTATATTTGCCAAGCGTTTCCGTACCTAAAATGTGACGAAAAACTTGCAACAGCAGTGTCACTAGTCTCGAGGCTGCGGCAATCCTGCTTCGGCGGGACATGGATATGGACGCTTCACGGGATCAGCATGCTGGGCCGCCGTATCACTGTGCGAGATGAACGCTAAATGATACGCGGCCACAGCTTCAAATTTAAATGTCGAAGGAGGCGGGAAAGTTGATTCAGCTGTGTCCTGGTATGATCAGCTAGTCCAATGAGTTCCGGTCATAGCAGAAATGTACGCCCGGACACAACGGGATATGACGTCCGCTTAAAAAAAACGGAACTAAAACGTCCCAGGAAATCTATTGCTATGAAAGGCTAAAAAGAAGCGCCATCTTTGACTGATGATAACTATTATATATTAGATTACGAGTTCATAAACATAGCGTCTTCTTTGAAGATACAAGACTAAAATGTGCCAGAATATTTTTGACAATAGTGAACTGAAAAAATACGACCTCTTGAAATAATAATGATAGTAATATATAGGTTTATATAATCGACAATCTCAAAACGGAAAAACAGCATGCCAAATAAGCAGCTGTTTTCAGTTTGAACAAAACTCCGTGTCGAACCATGGCGTTTACTTTGAAAGACGGAACTGTGATGTCCCTGAATTTCTGTTACCATAGGAAGCCAAAACAAAGCGCCATCTTTGACTAATGATGTTGGATATAAATATTAATCCATATGATCATGTACAGCAAAAGGAAAATTGGGGGGGGGAAAGAACAAGAAAGCATGCTTGAAGCATACTACGTGAGTATATGGCTGTTCACTAAAGGCCTCAAAATCACTTAACAATAAGATTGCTCATGAATATATCCATATCTATGAAGTTAGACTGAATAAACAGTCAATACAATGAAACCTTACCAGGGACAGAAGAAGGACTCATAGTATAGATGAAACTAACTCCAAGAATATTGGATATAAGATGGAAACGTCATGTAAAATCCAGTTCTCAACTATTGTTATAACGAATCACCTGATCCCAGGGGATTTCATTATTTAATCCATGTTTATATGTATCAAGAGTGTAGATCCAATAAACTTCCCTTCGTTTACGTATTTCCACACTCTGGTTACTAGAATTAATGCGTATCTTTTCCAAGATAAGCCACTGTATTTCCTGAGGGGTATGTTGAACTTCCATGTAATGTTTCACTAACGGCGCAGCCAGTTTTTTAGTTTTGATGGCCGACCTATGCTCAGTTAAACGTGTGGCCATTGACCGTGCAGTTTCCCCAACATATCCAAGTTGACATGGACAGACAATAAGATAAATGATGTTGGTAGTCTTACAGTTGGTTAATGAAGTCAAGTTAATATTAGTTCCATTTATTTTGTATGTCCTGGCTTCAATTGCAAACTGACAAGTGACACAGGACATGCATTTAAAATTCCTGATCGGTGGATCATTGCCACATAAAGATGTCTGAATCGACAATTTCTGTGGAATTTTCATACGAGAATGTACTAGCCGATCCTTGAGATTTCGATTTTTTCTGTAGGCAAACAGCAGTTTAACTATGAGATTCTCACGTTCTCTAGTAGCATTCAAAATATGCCAGTTACTGTTCACAATATGACGAATTTTTTCGTTCATTGTGGAATGGCGTGTAACAAACACTAGTCTGGAAGTGGATGTTTTGATTTGTGGTGTCAACAGATGTTGCCTATCGTAAAAACGAGCCCGTTTATACGAGTCACGCACCAGGCGTTTTGGGTATCCACGAGCCACAAATTTGGCTTTCATCTCTATAGCTCTTTGATCAAAGTCCTGCAAATTGGTACAATTCCTGCGCAAACGCAGGAACTGTCCAAAAGGGATGCTAGTTATTTGCGACTTCGGATGGTAACTCTGAAAATGTAATAGAGTGGGTTTGGTGTACAAATCGACTTCTAAATGGTCTCCATTGTTTTGAATGACGATGTCTAAAAACTCAACCTTGATGTTACTAGAGTTTGCTATAAAGGTGATATTACTATCGCACAGGTTGATCCAAGATACAAATTCAAAGATATCTTCAGGATTACCTGTCCAAATGAAAAATACATCGTCTATATATCTAGACCAAGAGGTCACTGACTCACTAAAAGGAGCTATTTCATTGTCAATATATTTACTTTCAAATAAAGCCATGTAGATGTTAGCTACTGTGGGGGCACAAGATGCCCCCATACTTACTCCTTTAGTTTGTTTGTAAAGAGACCCATGGAACTCAAACGTGTTTTCCTGAAGGACCAGCGTCAAACATTCTATTATGAAAGTTCTAGGACAATCAATATCAAAAATATCCATGAACCATTTTACAGCATCAATGGCACCCTGTTGTGGTATATTACTGTATAACGCTTCAATGTCCATGGTAACCATGGTTTGAGTGCAAGCATTGAAGCGAACGTTTTCCACTTTATTTATGATATCACGGGTGTCCTAGACATAAGACGGTATTTTGGAGACATGCGGTCTTAATAGAGTGTCTATATATTTAGAAAGAGGTTCTGTGACAGAACCAATTGTAGTGACAATTGGTCTGTACGGAGGGTCTGTACTATGTTTGTGAATTTTGGGAATACCATAAATTGCAGCCATTTTTGGTTTTTCCATATTAAGGTACTCCCATTCCTTATCACAAATACAGTTGTGTCTGAGTGCTTTCGTAGTAATATTGAGCACTAACTTTTGAATTCTTTTGGTTGGATCACTTTTGATAGGGATATAATGCTGCTTATTGTTGAGCATTTCCTCCATTTTAAGGATATATTGCTCCGTATCTACAAGGACTATCCCTCCACCCTTGTCACAACCTTTTATAGTTAAATCCTTATTGTGAACAAGTTCCTGCAATGCAGAGTTTTCTTCTCGAGTAATGTTACAGGTAGACACAGGAATATATTTCATTGCTGTGGTTAGTTTTTTATAAACCACATGTTCGAAAATGGCTATTTCCGGAGCTACTTGTTCCAAAGATGGTAAAAAGGTAGACTTTGGTGTTAGTCCAGACATGTTAGATGTAGTCTGAGACATGGTGTATTCACCTTCGAAAAAAGATTGTAACCTGATTTTACGAAAAAAGGTCATTAGATCTTGAAGAATTTCAAATGCGTTTGTTTTGGTATGGGGTACATAGGATAGTCCTTTTGTAAGAAGCGACTCAGTGGAATCATTCAATTCGTGGCTACTTAAATTGAAAATTGGAATATCCGTTAATCGCGCCAATATTGGCCGTGTCTTGTCACCAAATATTGGTTCTCGTTGTAATGTGGATATTGATTCACTCCCTGTTGGTAGTGACCTGAAGGTGTAGGGTATTGCTGATTCTGCAAGAGTGGATACTGCTGATTTTGAGGTGGTGGGTATTGCTGATTCTGAATTGGTGGTTGATTTCCTCTGAATCTGGGTTGGTATCTCGTACGCCAACGAGTTCGTTGGTTGCCTCGCCTGGCTAAAAAAGGAGTACGTACACCCCTAGAGTTACCTGACATGTTCCTTCCAGGACCCTGTTCTTGAAAATAATTATGACCTTCTCCGTCCGAATCAGATGTATCTGAGAAGGTAGTAGTTTTTCTTGGAGGTTTGTTATATGTGGATTGGTATTGATCCTCTCCAGTAGCTTCTGGGTGATAAAAATTCTCAGTTAAATAAGGATAGACTTTCTCCTGGCTAAAAAACCTAATGTCTTTTTTAATTTATCCGTCTTTCTTTTTAATAGATAGTCATTGTATGAAGACATATCTTTTTCAACATCTTCAAGTAATTTGGTGGCTTCTTCTAAGACATGGTTATTTTTAATCTTTACTTCTAATGATTGTATCTCCTCAAGAAGTGTCTGTACTATTTCTTTTGCCGTCTCGATAATGAGGATCATTAAATCACGAGAACATCTATTGGCTATTAATGACCAGCGTTCTAGAAATTTTCGTATTTGTATAAAAAGGCCAGGTATGTTTTTAACTCTGAGCCCTTGTGGAATCACACCTGCTTTCAGGTATTCTTTATACTTTATAGGTTTATTAGGACATCTTAAATTGTTTCTAGTGTTTTAGCGTTTAGTTACAAGGGCGCGCACTGTCATTTGGCGGCACCCATATGTCTTTATAATCATTACCTTAGAGTCCATTTAGAAATTAAATCATTTCATTTATTTGCATATTGCCTATTGGCATTTCCTGTAAATTATTTTCTATTCACTTGCATTATATTTCAGTAGGTGATGTAATACATTTTGTCTCTAGTTTAGGATCTTGAGATACTTTTTTGAATATTGGTGATATATAGAATTTAAGAATCCCTTATCTTTCATTGCAGACACGTCATCATTCTTATTGTTTACTTTATATCCAACTTCTCTTCAAAAAGACGATATTTGCTAGTTTTTAAGGTACATTCATTATATACCGCACATTTTGTCTGGAACTGCGTTTTGACGGTGTCAGTTTTATCACACTATGTGGTTTTTAATTCTATTTTTATTTGAGTTTGAAAATAAATGGTATATTCTTTATTTTTTGCACAATCTCTTGGTGATTCTAGCTAACATTAACTGGGTATCCGCTTTATCTTTAAGCACTGGTTTTTCACCGTTCTGTTTTTCTTCTTATCTTTTGCTTACACTAGTTGATCTAGTTTAAAGCAAATCATTGTCTCCTGCTGTGACAATTTTAATCATTTTATTGCTATATAAATATGACTGACTGTATCTACAGCAGCACTGTTTTGTAGGACCCTCTATATGTGACCGGAATCATTTCATTTTATAAATTTTTCTCCTCAGACCAAACATGGCTACCTGATGAAGGCGTTCACGCAAACGCGCGTAGATACGAATTATGTTAGCCATTATTGTATTGTTTGTATTATATTGTCTGTATTGAATTTATTCTGGTTCAGAATTACATATGTTATCACAATATTGGTTTATTTTTGATTTCCTTTTTTTAAATAATATGATGCATCATTAGGTCATGCATAATTGTATAACATTGATCATGTGCAATTAGATAATGCTAATTATAAATGCATTTTTTCGAAATATATGCATAGGCAAAGAATAATAGATATGCACAATTGATGCTATGTGTAATTTTGCCATCAAAAACAGTTTTTGTTTACTTTAAAAAATCACATCTAAATATTCCTAACAAATGTATATACAAACAAAATTAAAATAAAATATATTTTTGATACTTCACTGTTTCTGGTCACCAGTATTGTTAGTTAGTAATAGGTTCACTTTTTTTATTCATTTCCTAATTGTTTATTCACATTCGATAATTTGACCCTGTTTTAGGAAATTAATTCAGGGGTACCCCTATTTTTTACACATAATGTGGTTGGATCATCCAGTAAGGGGATTCTTGGCAGAACATACACTCTAGACACGCAGGTTAGGGTCCTCATAGTAGGAGTATGCCAGAAGCAATAATAGTTATATTATTTCATAATCTTGCATATATGCATTGTTTCAGCACAATGGTGGAACATGTTGTATTGTTCACTGTCTTGATACTTATAAATTTCATCTGCTTTTGTCTATTGAACATTACAGCACATGTATTCTATACAAGAATCACGTTGGTTCAATAAACATTGAAAACGTCCCTTTGTGTATTCTTTGTATCTTTCTCTGAGCAAAAGAGCACGAGTGTCTAAGCGAAAGGTCCTAGGTCTGGCACCATGGTTCCTGAGGGAACAGGGTTGTCATGTTCCATAGTTGCCAAAAGTGTTTGCTCCCTGTCTAGGTTTAGGGGGGCTTATGGTGGCACTGTGAGCAAGGTGGTCTATGGGACAACATATCCTGCGGGGGTGCACAAAATCAGTCTGGCACCATCCCAAAGTTTATGCCGTCCACAAATGCGCAGTTCCTACTGATTCGTGGAAACTACATGACAGAGCTGGTCCAGTAGAGAGTTGTGTAAGTTGTGATGCTCGACATTGAACAAGCACAAGAATTACAAAAGTGTTAACGTATAAAGGATTTCAGATCCACTTAGGATCCCCTTTTTTTACATGTAAGCGTAAGAAAAAGTGCATTATACCATACCACCCTTGTACTTCGGTTAAATCAGTGGTGTCCTGGCACGTTTCTGTATTTGTATCTACATAGAGCAAACCTTGCTGGCAAGCAGCGGAGTACTGAACATTAAGGGGCTGGATGACAATACAAGATTGTTCAGATCAAGTGTGGGTTTTACATATAAATCACATACTTAGATGTACTGAAGTTACAGATTTTAAGATCAAGATGATTTAAGTGATCTGTTAAGAAACGTTTTGGCCAATTACTGACTCTACAATAAAAATCCAGTTAATTGTATTTCAGAATTATCAGCTTAGCCACTAGACCACATCTCTTATCCTAGGAATTGAAAGATACATTTTTCCTCACAATTTCTTCATTTCCTCCTAAATGTTTCTAGGCCCATCTCTCTTATAATGCCACTACCGCACTACACTCCTTTTTTTTTTTTTTTCTTTTTTTTTTTTCTTCTTACTTTATACTTTTCATATATTCCAGTCTCCTATCTAAATGCAAACTGCAGTAATCATTCAAAATGTAAGACCACAAACGTACCAGCTTCTCTTTAAAGCCCTCTAACGTCCTAGTGGATTATGTCCATGCTAATGGAAAAAATAATTTTGTAAATTTAATATCTATATATGGTGAATACTGTAGCTGGAATCATTGCCATGTAAGATAGCTCAGCTTGGGTTAATTTGGGGGTATGGCTATGAGCCAGAAATAAAATATATAATTCTATTCAAGAATGCAAACAGGAAATCTGAGTGTACGGCTATCACTAAAAACAAATCAAGTGATTGGTTCAAAATAATAGCCAAAGTGAACACTCCTCAGACACTACAGTTGGGTAAACCCACGCTCCAAATTCATTAGATCTAGCTAACTGTTTTTCAGAAAAGGTTGCTAAAGTCTGAATCACCACCCCAGAGGAAAACATAAACGTCTCTGATTTTCAAGAGTTAGAGAAAGGTGATGGAGCGGTACCATTCTTGAAGAATATGTTGTATTTGGGCTCCTTTGAGTATCTAGTCACCTGTAGTCATCCTCCTCCTCTTCATATGACCGCTTCCCAGCTTTTCAAACTGCTTACTTCTGCAGTTAGGATAGACATGCGTAATTTTAAATTGGCTGTAAATACCTCACCTTTAATGTAGGTGTTGGACCCAGAGGATACAGGAAAGTAATCCTCTTGTGACAACTGACCTTTCCAACAGAGTCGGCAATAGCAAGTTAACCATTGACTTAAGTGGAAGAAAATCCCATGCTTGATGCCTTCAAGCATTGGTCAAGCCTTGACTGAGCACATTGCTAGTGGTTCTATTATTTTCTTCGATCACGTGGCTACAGTTGGCATAGTCGACCATCCTGCCTCCAGAGTTTACCCTAGTAAGAAATTCAGGGAACAGCGCTGAAAAGGATTGCATCCTTTCTGTCAAACCGCCCCAGTCAGTGTCGTTACGTTGGCTTGATGAGATTGCTGAACTTGCAGTAGGCACCAGGATCAGACATGCCATTACATCGGCTCTGTGGCCCGAATGGGCAAGACAAATAGTGGTGGATGGAATGTGTGAATTAATCTCAGCTACTGGTAATTACTCATAGCCACATCCCAATCCATCAGTTTTTTTGCCCACCATGCCTCCTCAGATTAGATTGGATCCAGTAGGAACAGTCCAGCCCAGAATAGCACTCGTTACTTAGCATGCGTTTAGTACGCATGCCATTGCAACGCGGTCATTATAACGACCGCGTTGTTAGTTCGCATACCTTTACTACGCAATTCGGAATAACGAATTGCAGTAGGGGGCGCTGGATGTTGGAATAGTATAATTTACTATTCCAACTCCAGTCTTTGCGGACACTAGGGAAGGTGTTGGATTTTAAATCCAACACCTTCTCCCCCCTAACGCAAGTCGTTGTTCCGACTTGCGTAGTAAAGCTATGCGAACTAACAACGCGGTCGTTGTAACGACCGCGTTGTAATCGCATGCGAAGTATCGCATTCGAAGTAAACGCTGTTTACCGTCCAGCCCAAGCTGCTAGGCCAGTTCCTCTCGGAACCGCAACAGAAGCAACTCAAGACTGGTTTTGTCTCTTTGGACCTCTTCAGTCGGGTGCAGCTTGGTTCCAGTGGCACAATGAGCATGGGACGTAAGTCTGGCATACTGGTCACAGTTATGGCATCAAAATTAGATGGGTGCATAGTGGGTGCAAAATGATGGACTGGAATGGTGCTTGAGTGGTTATCAGTGGCTGAGATATATTAAAGCATTACATCCATCACCTTGTTTTTTCTGGATGGGGAAGGTCCTTGAGTTGTGCCCTTAATGTTATGTTCAAAGGGGTTGAATCAGTCCGTTTATGTGCATTTCTAAGGCTCCTACCCAGTGCACAAAGGGAGGGTGTGGATTGGACATACTCCAATGTGGAGTCAATCATGTAAAAACGGTCTTTTTCATTTCTCGCAGTCCCTCTCTTCTCTAAACACTGGAAAGAGATCGCAACACGCTGCAAAGAGAACTCACCCGCCCTACGTGAAGAGAAGCATTTGCAACAATCTTTGGAAACTGTTCTCTGAACTTCCTAATTTGTAGCCCCCCCAGCCACTTGAGATCTGTAAATTGTCTAAAGTAGCAAGAGTCACCCAACTGACCCGTGTAACTGTTGCATCAGGTCAAAGAAGGAGGAAACCTTGGAGGAAGCTCTCCCTAACCCAGACCTGAAAAGACTATTAGGATATAGTGTGTCATGATCTGGTCATAAGAATGATAATAAGATAATGCAATAAAGTTTAAACCCTGCATTTGCTTCATCGGAAAAGAGTTCACTCGGACTAGTTGAGGCTGCCTGGAGGTGTCCTGTAGGAATGTAAAACAGTCACTGCCTGTGTGCAGGGGCACACCCATCTAAATGTGTATGCGGAATGTGCCCATTGCTCGTCCTGCAGTGACACATTGAGCAATGTGTGATCCTACAACCTACGGCAACTTTGTTTTGGATACACACTGCAACAATCCACTAGGGAAGATATTTGACTAACACCTACTACTACCGGAAATAGTTATTTATAGAGCTGGAATATTTCAACAATATTCACTGTAGGCCATATTCAATCAATTCCTTGTGCACTTAAGAATTACATGGATGCATGTTAGTAAATTGTGAATCCTAAGTCGCAGAATTTCTTTTGCAGATTTTTATGACACTGCTTGCGGTTGTATCGTAAAATCTTACCCTTGCTCCCGCTCTCTGCTCAGCAAATTGTGGTTTAAGTGGTTAATCTCTGGAATTGATTATATTATTTCAGTTCTCTCTCTCGATCTCCTAGCTTCTGTTCTTGGGAGGTTGGCAAAGGTTCAGAACCCAGCATCAAGGCTGCCAACGTCCTCCGCATTCTCATTTTACTGTTCAGTTTACCTCCTTCACTGGCCTCCCCTGTCCCTAGCAGAATTAGGTTTAAGGCTCCCTGCCTGGCCCAGCGCACCTCTCAGTGCTGTAGTTCAGAGACTATCTTTAACCCCGATTTATTCACGTTAGGGATTCCTGAACTCTTCGCTCAGCCTCATCAAAGATTGCTTTTCATTCCTAAAATCTGGCTTGCTCGTGTTGGAGGTTTCTCTTGTTCTTTCCTGGCCACCAAGCGTGGCATTTTCTTTCCACCTCTGCTCTATTTGACTGATGATCATCTTGCTTCTTGCAAGCTTTTAAAACCCACGTTTTCTCTGCCTGATTCTGTTACAATCACTGCTAAGATGCCCTTATTTGTTGATCGTGCACTCTATACGTTTTTTTCATCGTAATTATCAGACCAACAGAGTCTATCACTCTGATGAGGGACTTGAGAGACAACTCTCCTACACAGGAAGAGACACTGGGTCAGTCAGAAGGAGAAAATGAAGAACAGGAGGCACCAGGAACCTCTACCCTACCCCTCGCTCTGGTTACATCATCCATGCGGCTTCTACTTTGGAAATGCTTTTTTTCACTGGAGTATTTTGAAATAATAATCAGATACCAGTGGCTCTCATATTTTCTTTCACCTTTTCAAATGATCTGAAAAGTAATATTCCAGACTGCACACTTCACTGGGTGGAGCACTGGTGTGTTCTCTAGAGCTCCTCGAGGCAAAGACTTCTAGCTTCTACTTATTGATTTACATCTCTAGATGACCCACTCTGGTGCTTGATGTCTCTGTCACAGAGCAGAGACATCTGACCCCACGGTGTCACTGTGTTTGGAGTACGTCTTGCCCTAATAGCATGACATAAAACAGCTCTGAATGGGTAATGCACTGGAAAACGTATTAGAAAAGGTACCCCCACGGTCAGCCCCCTTCCTCCAGGCTCATGGCATGCTCTGCTAGAAGAATAGCCACTTATAATTACAATCCCAGTGCAAACCGATGTTTGTGTTGGGATCATAGTGTAACAGGTCACTTGTAATCAGCCCCCTAGCCCTCAGAACAGAGTTATGCATTGATTCTGCAGATTGCTCTGTATTAAGCAGACACTTCCAGTTTGCTGAGCAGTCCTATGAACTGATTCTGAGGGATGACCAGCACTATGCAGAAACATCTAGTCTGCTGAGCTGAGTTGTAAGTTGATGTTAAATGTTGTTCTTTATTGCTAGTGCTGAATTTCGTTCCTAAAGTCAACTCTTGAATGAATCATATAACATCTACAATAAAAGTGATATATCACATTAAAGTGAGTCTTGATTGTAAGAGCTCCCCATATTAATATTCCCTATGTATCAGAATGTAGATGTGTCTTTTGTTGATGTTCTGGGCAGGTTGATAACACCCAGTGTATTCATTTAGGAAAACTTGAGTACGAGGGAGGCCTGACAGGTGGCAGAAGTGGGGCACCCATACCCCTGTTGGATATTCCCCAGATCTGTAGTGTACACACAAACCATACACAAAGTATAAAGAGCTAATTAGCATCTGCACAATCACAGCATCATTTAGCCGTCTTTCAACAGCCAGCACAACACAGTTCGATGCACCCCGCTTGCACACAAAGGACTCAGGAAGTCGAGCAAGAGTAAAGTATTTGGAATTTACGTAGAGAAAGTACAATGATTCAATTCAAACCAGACAGTGTGTAAATGTAGCCTTGTGTCTCAATCCAAAAATGCTTCTTTGGGGCTTGTTCAAAGATTTCAACATGAGGGCTTGGCTGTCTCCAAATTAAGAATTTCCATAAGTAAATGTTTCTATTTACAAGTATGTTGTACTGATCTGAGCTTTGGATCCACTTTTGACACTGGAAGGACCTAGAAAAGTGGCGGAGATGTGGCTCATTCCAGTACAGTGGCACTTCCGAGTCCCTTCTTTTGACTTCACAACTCGTTCAGCAGACTACGAGTCTCTGCGTAAGCGCATATCGGCCCGCAACATCATGTCATAACTGTTATTTTATCTACTTTTAGTACTGAAGCATACAACATTCTTAAAATAATAAGCACTGGCGAAGCTAGTAGGTCTGTTCGTGACAGGCTGATGTGATGGTTAATATTAAAAAAAGAAATTACAGGCATATGTCGCAAAAAGAAAATAAATATGCTGATGCCTAAACATGGCCGCGATATACTTGCAGCAGAGTTTTTTAATTAAAAAAATATTCAGCTGCATCTCTGCTTTTAGTGTTGATGTTTTTAAATTATAAGTCTTCCAGCTGCTCCAAAACGTTTTTTACTGTTGTTGTTTGTGACAGAGACAAGAATAAATCATAGCCAAACAAGTACGAAATCTACAATCTTACAATATCACTTAAACACTTTATAACTAAAACTTTAAAAAGCAGACGCAAAATAAATCCCATATAACTGCGCAGCTGAAATGCAGGCAAAATAAATAGCCAGTATTTAATGTTAAAATTAACAATAAATAAAAAGCACATTTTGAGCCATTTTTGTTTTTGAAGAGAAAGGAACTATTTTTAAGCAGATGTGCACAAGTTTTGTGCTGTCACTCAAAGCAAAGGGTTTAACTGTCCAGTGGTCATCAAAATTATGTATTATCTTTTTAGAAAAACAATCTGGCGAGACAGTTAAAACTGTGAGAAAGACCAGTACTAAATATACCAAATTTGCTTAAAAGGACTAAAGTAACAACATTACAATAAAAAGTCAGCCATTTAGTGCCTTATGCAGTAATTTGTCTGCTAAAAAACCTCCAGGGATTCTTACCTTTCCATTGACTTAATCAGTTCAGTAATGATGTATCTTGTCTACATTTTCAGTTAATTAAAATAACAAATCAACTCATTCCTTTCCTGTCAAGTGAGGATTAATCTCACATATTAGGCCTGGCACCCAAATGGTAAATAGAGGAGATTACAGTTTATTATTACATAGCCTACACTTCTTATTAGATTTTAAGATACCAACGCATGCCTCTGTATATACAGATTTATGCGTTCTAAGTTTGAACTCATTTCATCCCTGTCCTTAGTTTAGCTCTGTTACCCCAGTAAAAGGCTGAGAAAAAGTGGCGACTGCACAGTATAGTGGTGGAACTTCAGATCTCCCAGCCTTGTAAGCCAGTATAGAGAATGCTGCGTGCATGTCAAAGCACTGTGCGTAAAACCAATCTCAAATGGAGACGAGCCCTCATCTGCCAATCCAAAAGTTGGTCCCGAATCATTCTGGGAAAATCTTTGCACATAGTGAGACCTATGCCAGTCCGTGATAGGTCATTGCATCCATTCTACCATCCAAGCCAACCATCTACGGTACTCATTTAGCTCTAAATTAGACCATCCATGCAATCCGATCTTGCTAGAGCATAGCTGACATTGTTTTGATCATTGGGAAGCATCCCCACATTTTCCTATTCATTTTTAGGTTTTGCCTGCATAACGCTTGCGCTGTGCTTGTGAAATCTATTGTATTTAATATATCTTAAAAGGGCTTACATTCCGCC
This sequence comes from Calotriton arnoldi, assembly GCA_963921515.1. Classification (NCBI taxonomy): domain Eukaryota; kingdom Metazoa; phylum Chordata; class Amphibia; order Caudata; family Salamandridae; genus Calotriton; species Calotriton arnoldi. The sequence continues at coordinate 2,202,853 of CAWUFW010001223.1, forward strand.
CTTACTTTTCATTTGTTGCTGTGCTTACCACTTACTTTGATTCCGTTTCTATTGGTTGGTGCATACTATTTCCTGTTCTTTCCTTGTATTTCTCTTATCAGTTTCCCATGGCCCAAGTACTCTTTTTTTTTTTTTTTACCCGCTCTGGTGGATTGAGCTTCTTTTATTACGTTTGCCTGCACAGCTTTTACTCTTTATCTTTTGCTAAATCTTCTTTTTTTGGGGGGGGTTATCCGATGTCTTTTATTTAATGTCCTTGTGTCAGCACACATTTCAAACGTGCTTGTTTTTTTTGTTTCCCCAACACCTTTTAACGATTCTTCTCATGGCAGCACACATTTTAAGCGTGTTTGTTGGCTTCATGTTTTTGGTTTGTCTGATGTCTTTTATTTAATGTCCTTGTGGCAGCACACATTTCAAGCTTGATTGTTATAGCTGCATGATTTATTTTATTTCTCTGACACCTTTTAACTAATCTTCTTGTGGCAGCACGCATTTTAAGCATGTTTGTTGCTTGCATGTTTTTGGTTTATCCTCTGCCCTTTATCTAATGTTCCAATGGTTAGACGCATTTACTGTATTTTGGTCATAAAACTTCCGAATGTTGGATATTATATTTTCAATTATGAATTCATGTGATTATACCAACTCGCATTTGCGCTATGTTGCCCCTTCAGTTCAAGGACATCTCAAATGTTTAGTTATGGCTGCCTATGCTTTGCTTAAATGTATTAAAGGGTTAAGATATGCTTCGTGAACGTTGTCGGCTGTATTTTAGTTTATTTATATCCTCCAACCTTTAGCTTATATTCCTGTGTTATCCCTACTGAATATATGTATTTACTGTATGTTGCACGTCGACAAAGGAGATTTTTATTTATGGTTGCATATGATTCTGGCAGTACGCATGTAGTCTGTGTTGCCCGTTGAACTTGCGGACATAGCAGATGTTTATTTATAGCTGCATATGCTTTGCTTAAAAGTATTAAAGGTTTGCGATATGGCCACTCTTTAACCCCTTGCGTGCGCATGACGGCCGGGAGCCGTCGTGCGCCACAGTGCTCGTGTGCACAGGACGGCTCCCGGCCGTCCTGGCACATGGCACTGGAAATCCCTCTGGTGCAGGCACCAGAGGGGTTTCCTTTTCTCCCCAAAAGCCTCGGGAGCTGGGGAAGAGCTTCCCCAGCTCCCGAGGCACTCCACCTGGTTTCCCTGAAATGACGATCAGCACGCACGTCGCGCTGTCATTTCATAGAAACCGAAACTGAAATGGGCCTTTAGGCGCATTTCAGTTTCACTTTCTATGTGCTCAGGGGGCTATCTCAGCCCCCCAAGCACGTAGAAAGACGGGAGAGGTATCATTGGAAGGGGGAGAATCTCCCCTTTCCAATGGTACCCCTCCCTAGTGGATCCCTGCTTGGGGATCGCCCAAGGAGGGCGATCCCCAAGCAGTTATCCACCCACTAGACACCAGAGAGGGGGGAGCGGCCCCTTGGGCAAGGGCCTTTGCTTCCCCCAATTAATTTTGGCCAGTACAGTCTTTCTGCCCCCCTGGGGGGCAGATGGGGACAGCCCCCAATCTGGCCCCCCGGGGGACAGAAAGCCCACTAGAAACCAGGGATTTTTTTTTAATTTCATGTAGGAGTGGGGGCTGCCTAAAATGGGCATGACAATGCCCCCACCCCCAGAGAAATTCCAGTCTTTCTGCCCCCGTGGGGCAGATATGGGCAGTAGCTCCCAATCTGACCCCCGGGGGGCAGAAAGCCCACTAGAAACCAGAGATTTTTTTTTTAGTAATGTAGGGGTGGGGGCTGCCCAAAATGGGCATGACAATGCCCCCACCCCCAGAGAAATTCCAGTCTTTCTGCCCCCCCGTGGGGCAGACAGAGGCAGTAGCCCCCAATCTGACCCCCGGGGGGGCAGAAAGCCCACTAGAAGCCAGGGATGTTTTTTACATTTGATTTAGGGGTGGGGGCTGCCCAAGATGGGCAGGCCAATGCCCCTACCCTCCCCTCCCCCCCCCCCAAAACCAGGGATTTTTTTTTATATGATGTAGGGGTGGGGGCTGCCCAGAAATTTGATTTTTTCATCAAAATTTGAGGTTTGCAGGGGATTCTGGGTAGGAAAACGTTGGGGGGCCCATGCAAGCCATACCTCGCTGGACTCCCCCGGGTGTCTAGTTTTCAGAAATGTGTGGGTTTGGTAGGTTTCCCAAGATGGCCGCCAAACCCGGGTCCAAAAACCCAGGTGAGCCCCCTTGCAAAACCAGGTTGTTTTGTGATAGGTCATTTTGATGTCTCCTCAATACGTTTTGGGCCCTTGCCTGTCGCGGGTACTTGACCCACCCACGCGAGTGAGGTACCATTTTTATCGGGAGACCTGGGGGAACGCTGTGTGGTAGGAAATTTGTGGATCCACGCAGATTCCAGAACTTTCCACCACAGAAATGTGAGGAAAATTTGTTTTTTTTGACAAAGTTTGAGGTTTGCAAGGGATTCTGGGTAACAGAACCTGGTGAGAGCCAGACAAGTAACCCCATCCTGTATTCCCCTGGGTGTCTAGTTTACAAAAATATATAGGTTTGCTGGGTTTTCCTAGGTGCTGGCAGAGCTAGGGTTCAAAATCTACAGCTAGGCACTTTGCAAAAAAGGGTCAGTTTTCACTGTGAAAATGTGGTGTGTCCACGTTGCATTTTGGGCCGTTTCCTGTCGCGGGCACTAGGCCTACCCACACAAGTGAGGTACCATTTTTCTCTGAAGACTTTGGGGAATGCGGGGTGGGTGGAATTTTGTGAATCCACGCAGATTCCAGAACTTTCCACCACAGAAATGTGAGGAAAATGTTTTTTTGTTGTTGTTTTTTTACAAAGTTTGAGGTTTGCAAGGGATTCTGGGTAACAGAACCTGGTGAGAGCCAGACAAGTCACCCTATCCTGGATTCCCCTGGGTGTCTAGTTTTCAAAAATGTAAAGGCTTGCTAGGTTTCCCGAGGTGCCGGCAGAGCTAGGGTTCAAAATCTACAGCTAGGCCCTTTGCAAAAAAAGGGTTCGTTTTCACTGTAAAAATGAAGCATGTCCGTTTTGAGCCGTTTCCTGTCGCGGGCACTAGGCCTACCCACACAAGTGAGGTACCATTTTTATCGGGAGACTTAGGGTAACACAGAATTGTAAAGCAACTGTTATTACCTATTGACTTTCGATGCATTTCTGCCTTTCAAATGAAAGACAATGTGTAAAAAAAGAAGTCACTTTGAAAAATGTCCTATAATTCTCATGCTAGTATGGGTACTCACAATTTCTGAAATGTGCAAATAGCTACTGTTTCTAAACTGTATATTTTGTTCTAATTTCAGAAATACATAGGTGTCTTTCATCCCGATTTTTCACTGTATATATTTTCCCAAATGAATTGCTACATACCCGGTACATAATAAAAAAACATTGCAAGACGCTGCTCAGTTATTGGCTCTGGGTTCGTCGGGTTCTTCGTGAACCTACAAGTCCTATATATTCCCACAACCAAAAACGTCCAGCGGATGTAACGGTGTATTGCTTTCAAACATCTGTCATAATTAGAAGAAGTTACAGGTGAAAACGTTGGCACAAATGGCTGTTTTTTTCAACTCATTTTCAATTTTTCCTGTTTTCAACTGTTAGTTTCTATAAAGAAACCTTGAAGGATCTACACAAATGACCCCTTGCTGAATTCAGAATTTTGTCTACTTTTCTAAAATGTATAGCTTTCCAGGATCCATTATTGCTTTCATACCCATTTCTACCATTAACTGGAAGAAGGTTGAAAGCACAAAAAATAGCAAAAATAGTCTATGTCCCAGTAAAATGCCAAAACTGTGTAAAAAATGTTGGTTTTCTGACAAAAGTCTGTCAGTCCCTGAAAGCTGGGAAAATGGTGATTTCAGCCCCACAAACCCTTTGTTGATACCATTTGCAGGGAAAAAACCAGACACTTTCATTTGCAGCACTTTTTCCCATTTAAAAAAAAAAAGAAAAAGAATTTAGCTGTATTTTGGCTAATTTCTGGGTCCTCTCCAGGGGAATCCACAAACCCTTGGTACCTTTAGAATCCCCATGATGTTGGAAGAAAAGGACGTAAATTTGGTGTGGATACCTTATGTGGTCAAAAAGCTACAGGGGCCTAAGTGCGAACTACCCCAAATAGCCAAAAAAGGCTTAGCACAGGGGGAGGGGGGTGGGAGGCCTTGCAGCGAAGGGGTTAAATCGCCACCACAGCAAAACATGCTTGTCTCATTTTTATTTATGGCTATGCATATAACAAAATTCCTGTCCTCCGCACTAAACCTAATCTCCCCATGCCTGCACCATTTACTGTATGTTTACCATCTCCCTTCCACAAAGGCTTTAGCCTTTGAACGTATGATGCCAACTACTGTTCATGGCCCAGTTGTTTTATATTATACTTGTAGACAATATTTACTCAACTTTATTACTTGCTTTATTTCGGCATTTGTATCCCATTTCCTAACAATTCGTAAAAGTTATCCGAAATAAAACAATGTGGCCAAAACTACACAGCAAAATAAACTTTATGATAAAAAAACTAATTTATTACTAACAATATATCTGTATTATTATAGCTGAAAGCAGCAGTGGAAATTGTTTAACTTTTACAGCTGCACTGTTTACTATTGCATAAGTACCACCCGCACAAAACTGCTTACATCCGCAAAATTATCATTCAAAAAATTACATACGTCTCCATAATTAACTCCATCCACCAATTACCTCTGCACACAACACTACTTTTACCAAGTTTACATTACATGCTATTTCATATAGCACCAACGCCACCTAGAAGTCTTTGCACGCAATACATTACCACCAGTTACTACACCATTAACTCAGCCACATAAAATATCACAGGGTATGCCCCCATTTTGTGTAATTTGCCCAAATACATTCTGCCTGTCACTACTTATTGTCATACCTGCTGCCTTCCGTGTAGTTGGCCAAACGCGGTGAGGGTGGAGCCTTACGGGGATATCTGTGGCATCGACTGGAAGGAAGCTGCTTGTCGTTCTAGTTGTTTGTGAACTGCAGCCTCCTGCAGTCGCGTCACCTACCTTCTGCTTCTGAGTTCTCCTCGCTGTTCTCGGCATCCTCATGGGCTCCTCTCACTGGGTGGGTTCTCGTCTTGCCTCATCGGTGGCTGCTTCGGTGGAAACCCTTCTTCTGAACCATAGATGTTTCTTCAACGCTCCTGTAAAGACAAAGAAACAAAGCATCAATTCACGCAAACTTCGAGTGGTAACCCGCCAGCCCGCTGGCATACTTTAAAACCTGATTTCTGTTATTTACTTCTTGATACTTATCTGACTTTGTAGCATTGCTGATCTGCCTTGGATGTTCTCAAATTCGTCTGCTTCTTATCCTAAAAAAAAAAACCACTAACTAGGAACTGTTTCCTTGATGACCTGCATATACGCCACTTTGAACTCTCTAGCACACCTGACTTTGATTGGGCTTACTTTTGTTTTTTATTGTTTTTGGCCCTGGTGATATGGCTAACATATTGGGTGCGCGAAGTAATGCACCATACATATATTTATTAATATGTTGTTCTTTTTTATGTACTCTCCAGCCATGCTGTAAAGCCTACATTTAGAGGACATAATTAACGCTTGAGGTATGATGTGATAACTGTTCATGAGATAGGTCAGGATGTGTCATTAGTAGTGTTTAACTCTTACACATATGTCCCTCCCTTTCTTTCTTTTTGTTAGATAAGTGGTATTACCAGTTGACCTCATTATCTTCTACATTAGACAGACGAGGGGATTCACACAGGTAAAAGAACATTACATGGTATATTTATTAATTTGAAATTAACGGTGATTACCTGATGGGGGTTATTTCTGATAAACCGTTTGTTCCTTCACAGAGGGAGAGTCTAGACACAACTCCTGCCGTACAGTCATCAGCGGGCGTCTTCTCTTTTCTCTTCCCTTCCTCTCCTCCCCTTCGGTCGAGATTGACTTTGATCTCTGTTGGGTTGTCTTGATTGATAGGGAAGTTGGGACCTAGCATCGTGACCTCCTCTTGCGGCAAAATCTAGGTGAGATTTCCGTCACATTCCCACATAAACTCACATGGCACAAATCCCATCCACGCACAACATCCACTTCTCCCAAAGCTGCATTAACCATTTATAATATTTTGTACACTAATTACAAAACTGTGTGATACTACCAAATCCGTCAAGTAAACTCGTACACATCCCACCCATTAATGCTTCCTCCACAGCATATACAACTTTAACCCTAAAAAACAGGTCTTGTGGCTTTAACACATTTCACTTCTTAATACTTCAACAGCTATTTGCAAAGCCTTTCTCCTGCACATTACATAGTCAGAAAACGTTTGCGGCTGCATGTGGTTTTTGGGTGTCCTTAGGCCTTTACTTAATCTCCCGTTCCTATTCCATTTGGTGAAATGTTCGCCATCTTCCTCCCGCATACATCCCTTCCACCCCCTGGGTAGGCATAACTTTTTAACACATTCCCAAGTTTACAGGTTTAATAAATTTGGGAATGCATCAAAAAACATTTGATTTGCATAAAAAAAATAACCCACCGTAACGCCCAGTAAACACCTCCCTTGCGCTGATTACTGCAAATGAACGATTTGCACTCCATTGCATTACCCCATATTTTTAAAGCCATTCAAAGCCACGCAAAGTAGCTTTGCAAAGCTTCATAAATATAACTTAAAAATTTGCGTCATGCATTTACCACATTGCGTAGTACAAAAATAACAGTCTGAACTAGGGTTTTCCAATGTCGGTCCTGGAGGGCCATATTCATGCCTGATTTTTAGCATATTCACCTTTAGATAAATGTAGTTATCTTGGCATGGATCCGGCTGTCCAGGACCGACATTGGAGAACCCTGGTCTAAACATCTGTAAAAACTTTGCAACCTTTATGTAATCCCAAAAAACAGCTCATAACTTCTTCAGCTCGAAAATATGTAATTTTATATATATATATATATATATATATATATATATATAATCTTCGCTCCACAGTCCACCTTGGCATTCGCCGCACTCTTCTGACGGGTGCAGAAATAGTGGCCATACTGACTGGAGGAGTATGGGATATATGCCGACCCCTGTGCTGACTGTGACGGAACCTGGTGGTTGACAAGGGGTGCCCTACAGACCATCCACACAACGTGGCGAGGTGCCCAAGCCAGCGGCAAAGGGAGGTGTGACAGCTGAGGGGTCCAATACATTGGATATAGATCGACCTATCCCTCTCTCCCTGACATCTGCTGCGCCCAATGAGCATCCAGCTCTGGCATTTAAGGCACTGATCCGCACATGCTGTGTGTAGTACACGCGAGCTGGAAGAAGGCAGAACGCCGAAACGCATCCTCGAAACTTGTGTACTTTTAATAAAGGATTGAATTCACCCAGCGAGTGCAGTGTGTTTTAGGACACCGGAGCGAATATAACTAAGAGTGGACCCACCTCCACTATTTCTGCACCCGTCAGAAGAGTGCGGCGAATGCCAAGGGGGACTGTGGAGCGAAGATAATATGGCGTCTTGCACCGCCACTGGGCGCCGCAGCATAAGCGTCGTGATGAAGCGCCAGCCATACAGACTGGAGGAGTATCGGATATATGCCGACCCCTGCGCTGACTGTGACGGAACCTGGTGGTTGGCGAGGGGTGCCCTACAGACCATCCACACAACGTGGTGAGGTGCCCAAGCCAGCGGCAAAGGGAGGTGTGACAGCTGAGGGGTCCAATACATTGGATATAGATCGACCTATCCCTCTCTCCCTGACATCTGCCGCGCCCAATGAGCATCCAGCTCTGACACTTAAGGCACTGATCCGCACACGCTGTGTGTAGTACACGCGAGCTGGAAGAAGGCAGAACGCCGAAACGCGTCCTCGAAACTTGTGTACTTTTAATAAAGGATTGAATTCACCCCGCGAGTGCAGTGTGTTTTAGGACACCGGAACAATATATATATATTTATATCGCCTTTCTTTATAAACAAGTCATAACAGTTTTCATGTGTTTGTTTCACTTATGTCGCACAACTGCTCACAATCTATTTAAGTACTCAGTTGGCGCTAAATTCGACCATCCACGCAATCTGATCTTTCTAGAGCACAGGTGACATTTTTTTGATCATTGGGAGGCTTCACCAGATTTTCCTATTCATTTTTGAATATATTAACTGCAGGACCCTCCTCCTTACAAGCTATCTATTTAAGCGCTCTCATGTGCTCCATACGTTGTTTATACCTGGTCAAGTCAGTTTTTCTCTAATAGATCAAACACATCGCAGTTGGTTTTGGGCTTGTATTCCTTCAGAGATTATTTTCCAGAATATCTTTTTATTTTTGGAATAATTAAATGAAATAGACCCAGCCAATTTGTACCTATGCTAAAACAGTTCTTAAAATTGATAAAGGTCTTGTATACCAAAGGCGTAGGCCTTAACCTACTCTATGTTTCCGTAAATGGAAGGTGCTTAGCATTCATGTTTTTTGTTTACAGTCTGAGTGTCTCGCTCAGTGCCTTGGGGCCTCCACAGCTTGACCATTGTTCTTCCCACACTCTTATGCTGTCCAGTTGATGAACTGTAAGAGGACATAGAAGACGTCTGTGTAAGCTAAAGCTACATCCTTCTCATTTCCCCTCTCTCTTACAAGGTCCAATCCTTTACTTCACACCTTCCAAGAGCCAGTTGATTCACTGAGTGATTTTTACTATTGTTTTGTTCCATTTATTAACAGTGATATTACTCACCAGTATATCCTCCAATCTGCTAGGTGTTGCCCAATGGTTGGAAAGTAATCTTTTAAGCGTCTGAGCACAGTGGCCGCTTTCCATCCTCTGACCTGCTAAGTATCTCCTACCATGGCAGTATCGGGCCAAACTGACATACGTAATACACAATCACACGCCACCCTAGTCAGAGTCTCGGGGATAGCCCCATGTACCCTACCATTCATTGAGTATCTCTAAGACACCTAATTTTACTTCCCTTCTTATCACTTCTAATTTCATTCCTAATCGAGAAAGAAATCTCACTAAAGTTGTTGACCTTAATGTTGAGCTGACAACGCACTCTGGAACATTGAAGGCGCAATTGATCAAACTGCAGACAGCCTTGTAGGTCTCATTGGCCATGGAATTTAAGTTCTGTAGATCTCTCTTGTTAACTGGCAGGAGTTCTTGAGCCGGAGGACATTAACGGTACAGCCTAATGCCTTATGCAAGTGACAGTAAAAATATAACCGTTCTCCCACCTCGCCTTGGAGGTCATTGCCTTCGGTTCATAAGGTGCCCACAGCTTATCGAAGGTTACTTGTAACACATCTATGGTTTTTATGGCATTGCTACTACTGTCCCCGAATTGTTAGTAGAGGAACCCTCAATCGGCTCTTTCTAACATCTTCTGAGGTAGAAAACAGAAATGTCTCTGGGTTAGGCATTGGGGGACATCCCCATCCTTCATCCAGATCTGTGAATTTCATTCACCACTGAGTGCGTGGTTTACAGCTGGGGGCTTTTGTAGATCAGTTGAAGGATTCTAAAACATTTCAATGCGAGGCAGACACCGATCCCCTCTTTTTTGTTTTGCTGGTCTTCTGCGTTGTTTTGGAAGAACAGCCTCATGTCACTGAAATGGGCAAATCACTGCCTGGATGTGAACCCTTATAGGCAGCGAAATATTGTCATCTGAGGACAGCCTCACTCACATAAACTGAAATTCATCTAATAATCAATCAGAGCAAGTTGGCTTAGGCTTATGACACCCTCATGTGCTCATCACTGCATCCAAGTTATTTGTCTAGTAGTGCCAGTTCTTGGCTGGTAGTTGGCAACCGTTCACCGAGTGGAATGATACAAACAGTCCTCTGGCACACGCATCCTTACACATGCTACACTACGAAGATCTCTACCCAGGAGCGCAACGAAGGCCCCTGCAGCCCCTGTGGTGCATGGGTGCGCCCATCCCTAAAGGGGGCTCCTCAGACTTTCAGGGGGCCCCCATTCAGCCCAAGACCATATGGGAAACTTGGAGGCCTCTCATTATTCTGCATGGGGGACCCATCGCTTCGCCTTACGCCACTGTCTGACAGGATCAGACACATTTCATTTTTACATTAACCTGTAGAAACCATTATTAAACAATATATTAAACAAATCAATCTTCGCTAACCAAAAGTATCCTGTCAATGAAGATCCCATAACTGAATACAAATAGAGCCCAAACTCTAAAAGCTATATGGTGGCATAAAATGTTTTAGAAGGGCACTCTACAAATGCAAAAATAACTTGCATTGTACTAGGAAGAACAGAACGCTTGACATGAGTTCAGTTACTAGATACTTGGAGATTGTTACAACTATAGGTTTGGAACCTTATTTATCCGGGATTGTTAGCCCAGAGAACAGATTCTACCTGACTAGGTTAAGACTGAACACGATTCATTTTTTAGCAGCTTTTCCTTTAGTTGGCACATGGTTAATTCTCTTCCATGCTGCCCTTGCGATGGTTTGTCTGCCCAATCAACTGTACACTTTTTATTCTTCTGTTCTGCTTAGAAGGTGCTTCCTACGGCCTTTATTAATGCACAAACACTTTGCTTCGTACAAAGAGGGGTTGGTATATTTACAATGTCTGTCTTCATTTTAAAATTGCACTGCTGTTTTGAGCTATATTGTTGCTGCTATTAAGTTAAGGAAAAAATATGCGTTTTAACTTTTTTGAAGGCAGTATAGCGATGATATTTGTTGTAACAGGGCGTAGATTGTATTTGTTTTGAATTGTATTTTAGCTGTTTTATCCTGTACTTTTATGGCTCTTTCGAATTGGCCGAATAAAGATTATTATAATGACTAGCCCTGGAGAAATAACAAAAAAGGATCTTGCGTGGGATAAACAGACTTTTTTTCCTAGGGTGGCTGCTGAAAGGGAGAATTCTCCCTTGTCAAAACTGACCGTTCGGAAGTAGGCCCGGGTTAAAGCTCTAAGTGGATCAGAGCAGAGTCTTTTAACATTTTTAAGGCTAGATATCTGCCATCAGCTTTTGTTCCCAAAGGGAGCCTGGTATAAATTGCCCAAACTGCGTGTCTGTAGTTGCGATAATATTTTGAACTGTGACTCCGTGCATATTGTACTTGTGTGTCCAATGTCTTCCTATCTCCGTCATATGTACATCAAGCCTCTTGGTTCCGGCACGCTTTAGGCAAATCAGATCGGCTTATCTTTATTTGCAGCTGCTTGCGACACCAAAAGTTTTTTTCTTTGTTTCTTGTTTTCTTTCTGGTGTCCTCTCGACTACCCATTAAGTCTGCAATGTAGGGATTTAGTTATCGTTGGGATAACACGGGTCCTTACAGCGCCATTTATTTTTAACAGTTTTTTAAAACTGTTCAGATCAATCTATACTTGATGTAATTTAATTGAGGTTTTAGTATGTGTTGTTGCTGATCTGCATGGAGCTGTCTATTTTTAGATTTACTGTTGTATGTGCTGTACACTTTTATGATTTTACCATAAAGTCAAATAAAATTTAATGAACTGAACATAAATTGTAAGGTGGGTCGGGCCATGCACTTTGAAGTGACATTCACATACATGCATTGAAATGTCTTATAACTCCCCATTCCCAATCAGACCGTCTGTGCTCTAACATTTTCACATGCATCTGTAGCAAGCGAAGCTTCTCTCGAGGAGTTACTCGATGTACTGGCTGTTATTAAAACACCTGATTCCAGCCCAACGACCCTCCACCCTATATTATTTCAGCCCTGCACAGACCAAGAAAATACAATCGAGGAGGTGGGAGCCAACAGGTATCTGTACACATGCATTGTAGTCCAGTGTCAGTTATTGTAGATGCCAACCCACCAGTAACTTGGAGGAAACAATGACTAAGGGCTTGATTCACAAAACCATTTCCATCCATAAACCTGCTTTTACAGACAAAATGGTTTCACAAATATCTTTCATGCATCAACAAAAGACTACGTAATACACTTAAACCCATGTACTACTGCGTAATTGTATGCATGACTTTGTATCACCCCCTTACTGCTGTGTAACTGGACAATCTTTGCATTTCTGCCTATGTACCTCCATTGCATTTCATATAATTCATATGTTAATTTATTTTGAGTGCATATTTCTCATTTATAAACGTAATTTGCATTTAAGGTTGTTTGCTCATCTATAACATAATATTTGCTTTATTATAGTTTGCTAGTGTATCATTTATTCACCTATGCAGCTGGCCAGCCTCTACCTAGCAGGTCCAGCACCACGTTTAGGGCCAGTGGCATTGTCGTATGTGCGAGCCGGAGGAGGAGCAACTCCGGTCCGGAGTTTGAGGTGAGCAGGGTGCCCACACGTGAGACTGGAGGCATTTACCGGTGAGCAGCCAGAGTGGGGCCTAGATAGGCATACGCACCCGCTTTCTTGTCTCCTTGATTGATCAGCCTGCTATCCAGCCGCAGGCGGGGGTGCCGGGCTGGTCGTTCGCTGGGAGAGAGCACAGCTCTCAGGACCCTTCTTGTGTAAGACCTCCTGTCTCGAGTCCTGCTGGGCACGTTTCGGGGTAGTCCTTGTGCCGGTTGCAGTCGTAGGCAGCAGCCTCTATTTTTTTGGTCATCGGCTTCACTCTCCTTTGAGCTCGGGCTGATCGCGGCTCTTGGGCACTGCAACTTGGCTGGGGGTGCCAGCTATCTCTGTCCATCCGTCGAGATCGATGGACGGGACCACTCATTTGAGTCAGAGTGGGTCCTTGATCACAAACCTGCTTCATTCGTGGGAGACCCTGCATGTTCGTTGTCGTGGAGGCAGTTCGAGGTGGGAGGATGGCAGGGTATTTTGCAGGGATATCCACTGATTGGTGATCCCCCAACCCAGGAGCTTCTTCCTAGAGCTAAATTGCGGTGGCCATCTTGCGAGAGACATTGCGTGAGTTAATTTTCTTCTACTCGACGGACAAAGGGCAGGTCATTCCACATCTTGGCCACGTTATATGAAAACGCCTACTCTCCATCTCTTTTTTTATACAAGGGATCTTGGCCAAGTAGGCATTTGAAGAACGCAGTGTTCTCCCAGGGGTGTAAGGGCCAATGATTGACTGAAAGATCAAAGGTCCTCTGTTTCGAATCGACCTAGGTGCAATGCAAAGGGAGTTACATTTTATACTGTCCGAGACAGGAAGCAAATGAAGAAGCTGAAGGGAGTGTTGGGCAGATTGATGTCTAGGGATGTTATGAAGCAATCGAGCAGGGGCGTTCTGCACCACCTGCAGCTTCTTTATTGTCGCCTTGGAGGCTCCAAGAAAAGCGAATTGCCATGTTCCAAGTGAGAGAGTATAAGGGCCTGGACAACCAATCTTTTTGCTATCGCCAGGAGAAGAGGAAGAATCTTCCGCAACATCCTTAACATGTTATAGCACTTGTCCGCAAGTTTAACAGCTTGACATTCAAAGTTAAGAGACTCATCCAGCCGCATTCTAAGGCTTTTTATTGACGATTTTGGGGTCAGAGGAGAGCTTGGGCTGCTTGGCCAACCCAGGGTTGGCGAAGACACCGGGTTGTTACCCAGATAGATGAGCTCTGTTTTCTCCCCGTTCAATTTGAGACATGATACTGTCTAGGCAGGGGCCTAAAGATGATGAGGCTGGACCATGGCCCTACTTTATAAAGAAAATCAGTAGTGTATCGTCTGTGTATGATATTAAAGAGATCCCAAAAAGGAAGGACGATACAAGTAAGGGGTCTCATGTTAAGATTAAAAAGAGTTAGGCTCAACGAGGAGGCCCGTGGAACTCCGCATTTAAGTGGAAAGCTATGCGAGGTACAGTCGCCCTCAAAAATGTTAAAGGTTCTTTCCTTCAAGAATGATTTGAGGCAATCCAGGGGAGGTCCAGCAATTCCCGCATTCTCTCCACTAGTATGTTATGGTTTACGAAATCAAACGCTGCGCTAAGGTCAAAAAGGATGATCACTGCTGAACCTCCCTGACCAAGAAGCCCTTTTGTTTGGTCCACCACTGTAATAGTACTATTCATAGTACAACCTCATTGGCGGTGGTACCGGAGGTGTTAAACCAAAATAAAGAATGAGCATGGAGCCGCAGCGGGTGTTCATTTTAAGGTAGGCAATTTTGAAATGGTGTATTTGATTGTTCTTAGTAACTTTAAGGGGGAAGGTGTGGGTCTGGTTCTGCGCATGCATTTGGACCCTGTTCAGGATGGTTAGCAGGATTTCCTTAAAATTATTTCAGAAGTATAAATGTCTAGTGGGAGGGATACTGTAGGTTTTTGAGTCATAAAACCGCAACTCAAAACAAAAACAAGTCTGAGGGTTCTGGTAAAGAAAATGATGCACTGGAGCCTAAGAAGAAGTAAAAGGTTAAACAGAAAAGCAGGACAGGATCTCTGCCACAGCAGAAGTTCAATAGGGGTGGATACAATTTGAGGGACCGTGATAAAATTAACAAGCATTTTCAATGCAATAGGTCTCGCATTTTTTAGAGTTAGAGCTTTTGACGCTGTAAATGATAATGCCTTTTAGTTATGCATTTTGGTTTGTAGTGTATTGAATGTATGTTGTGTGGAGTGGAATTATGAGGTTTGTATTGGAATTCTTAGTTGTGGAATTTTGTGTGGTGTGGAATGGATTTGTAAAGTGGACTTATGTGGCAGGGTGTGCAGTGGAAAAGGATTATGGGAATATCAGACACTGGGAGACACAGATAGTACGAGAACACAGGGAATGGGGAGATAGATTTACAAAGTTTGGGCACTTGAGAGGGTGAGAGAACACTTGGAAGCGAGAACGCCCGGAAAACAAAGGGGTCCCTAGGCATGTGGAGATAGCGAGACCTTGAACATTTGTGAGGGAGAAAGAGAACATCAGGTGGGGAGAGGGGTGGATAGATTTGGGCTACAATTGAAGTATATTAAGAAAATATGGGAACTGTGGTGCTGTGTGCTATGGGACAGGGTTAGTGAGTTTGGTGCAGGGTGAATTAGAGATTAGAGATAGCTGAAATATTGAGCTGTGACACTTAGTAAGCAGTAACAAGGCAAGTTTAATGTGAGCTGAGGAAAGGATCACTGTCACACTCCAGACCTATTTCCCAGTAACTGTGAGTGTGTGAAGTTAAGAATATTAGCACTTGTGTGGAGCCATAACCAGAACACCTACTGTAACTTACTTCCCCTTAAAATTGGAAAAGGAATGTGTGGGGTACCAGGGTAGGTGAAGTGCCACGTTTAATTTGTGGCCACACACCTGTGTGCATCGTGTTAGCATGTAGAAGCGGGGCATTACCAATGGAAAGGAAATCGATTATTAGAGAATGTTGAAATGTGGAGCACTGACATTTATGCATTATGAGCTCGGGGATTGTAACCAAGGAAAGGAAGTCCATTGTTAAAGAATGTTGTAATGTTAAGCTTTGAGGCTTTAATAGCATGGGCTCAGAGATATTAACATGGAAAATAAGTCCATTGTAGCGAATTTTGATATGGTGTGCTGTGACACTTGAAAAACAGTAACTAGGCTCAACAAGTTTAACCCGAGCTGAGGAAGGGTAGGCATGCACTGGAGAATATTGAAATGTTGAGCTCTGTTCCTCACACTTTGGGGGCTGGGGGTAATTGAAACAGGATTCCAAGTGAAGGGCCATAGGTGAATGTTGAAAATTTGAGAAGTGTGTGTCCTACTATATAGGTTTGGAACCATGAAACCTATGCGGGTGGAGGAGGTCCTCCGGTGAATGTTGAAATGCTAGACGCTGAGCTTAACACACACATAGTCTTTTAAACACCCTGCTCTCCTGTAAGTGCATTTTCAAAATGAAGTAATGGTGCCCGATTAAACATGGTTTGCCATATTTATGACACAGGTTTTGTTAAATAAATAAAAAAGCATTTGCAATGCAATCGGTCTCGCCTTTGGGACCGTACATGTATTTAGCTGTGCAGCACATTAGCCTGGGTGCTGAAACATCTACTGTTCTTTAATATGGAGGGAAAGTAAGCACCAAACTGCGTGACATGCCAGGTACATGGTGTTAATTTGAACAATGTTGACCACTTGGGTGGTTTTGACTACAGTGCTTAAAAGATTGTCTTGCAAGATACACTAGATACCCATGTTCTATTATGAAAGATCATACAATAAGCAATTATCCATTTGGGAGGGTGGGATTTAACAATAATATTTGAGCTAAGCTGTCTATTGACAATGTAACAATGGATACCATCACTTCGTTAAGATCAAGCAAAAATATATAACTCTGACTTTGTAAACCAGTACTGTTTTGGAAAAAAAATGTGAAGTGATTAAACTAGTTAACTTTGCTTCTAATGCTTTGGCCAGGCGTACACTAGATATTTAAGTGTATACAACTCTAGGGATTAACTGACTAAGTGATATCAGAAAAACGATGTGGCAATTTTAAAAATACATTTTTGACAGCATGTGGGCAACAGCATCTGATATCTTTTTACGGCCATCAATAGCATCGAAAATATACATGTTTAAAAGATAAAAGGAACTTGTCTCATAGAAGCATATTATACATTGGCACAAAATACTAACCACAAAAATTGGCCAACATCCCACAGAGAGCGCAAATGGCACATGATTCATCAGCAATAAAACCAAAGAAGAACAAGTTATGGGTGCAACACCAAACGTGGCTGATTAGGAATGCTGAGGACGTTTAAAAACATCCAATCACGCATTTTCAGTCGGGTTGTAAGAACGCATCGAGAAACTTAACCTTGTAGCCAAGCAGAGAAGGAGTGTTACTGGATTTAATTATATACGTGTGCTGGGCTCTAAATTCGTTAAGAAAAATGTACTTTGCTGTTAGCCATATATTTTGGAGCTCTACTCAATGTATGTCATGTTCACATACTGATGTCTAAGAAAAAGACAGAACAGAAAACACAGAGCTTATAATCGTGCATGTCAACAATGTCCTGAAATGTTATGTAACCGTGACAAATGTACATGCTTCAAAAAGAATGTCTGAAAACACCTAGGAAAGAGTGCACTGCTCTTCATCCAATATGAACCGGGTCGAAGCACCGTAGGCAAACCTAAGCTGCAAGCCACTCCTGCGGTAGCCACCCCACAGGCCTTGGTTTTCAGGAGGAAGCAAGTGATGCCCAAGTACTCTGGGTGATGGGCTGCTTGCGAGGGACAGGAGGCCTATCCAAAAGCCAGTCAGAGCTGAGAAGCTTCCTCCGCCGGGTTTCCCCCCTTGAGAGAGGCATATGACTTTGTGAAAGTGAGTGCAGACTATATCCCCACCTTCATGCAGTGGGTGTAATTCAGGCACCACGGGGTGTCGGCAGAGAATAAATTGCATACTCCATTGTGGGGATCACCAATGCCCTCAAAGGATGGACCGCCCTGGCATATCCTCACAGAGAAGAGTGTTCTCATACCATTCTGTGAAGGCGCTACATGTTTTACTCCTACATTGTCACTACACAGCTAGCCAGGGTGCTTGTAATATAAGTGGGATGCAGACGATCTTTGGCTGCTGCATGGCGTGTTTTATGTAATATGCATCCGGGGTAGCTCTGTTGCTTTTCACATTTAGGTCCTTTGCAAACCAGCCTAGTATACCTCCTCAGGCTCTCTTTCAATGGCGCACAACCAGTAACTCGCTCGGGTGATGTGTTGTCTACAGAAAAATAGCAAAAATCAAAGTGTTGCGCCTGCAAGCAGTCACGTCTTTACTCCCAGCATTACAGTTCACCTTAGCATTCCAGCCCTCACAACGTCTCACACATTGAAAGAAACCCGATTTATGCTAAAGATCTAATAACAGAAAAGCTTCTTCTTACCCAATAGGCCTAAAAGGCAGAGCCGAGTCAGAGCAAGCGCTATCGCGTTCATGTTCACTCTGAAGGAGCTTCAGGTTGTGCCCTAGGGCCGCAGTTTTTGCACTGTGACGAGATTTGACATGCACACTGACCGTCAGACATCTGATCCTCCGTGGCAGCAGCGGGCATTACCCCCAGAAGTGCCTAGAGGGTGAATTAGGGGCCGCTTGGCCAGGACACACTCTCGGAGCCTTGCATTCCACTCACCCGCACTCTGCTCCATGCATGAACGCACTCGCTCCTTCCTGGAGCGCAGCCCTAGTTTGTTTGCAGTCAGGCCGGAGCCAGGTTCCGGAGCATGGTACTTGACGTGTACACACACACACGTACGTACACACACACACACACACACACCGACACAGACACACACGCACACTCCCTCTCAGATGCACAACCTCAGTGATCAGCACACTTATACACACGCATTATAAGTCACCCACCTTCCGGCGCTCTCTCTCCTGTTAGCCGCCTACAACAGAACAAATTACTAACCATGAAAGTGGGCAGAGGATGTGGCTAATGTCCAGAGCTGCCAATGGAGCTAGTGCACATATGGCGGCAGTGATTAATTTGTAAAAAGAAAGCACGAGTGCTGGGGCTTTAATCACGAGGCAGCTTGCACCATCCCATTTCACAAATCCACGACGTCTAACTCTCAGACTTTCGCATCATCCTTCAGACTCACTCCAGTACACGTACGCCGACTCTCACACGTCCTCGCAGTTTCTTGCACTGTGACGAGATTTGACATACACACTGACCGTCAGAGACATCTGATCCTCCGTGGCAGCAGCGGGCATTACCCCCAGAAGTGCCTAGAGGGTGAATTAGGGGCCGCTTGGCCAGGACACACTCTCGGAGCCTTGCAGTCCACTCACCCGCACTCTGCTCGGTTGCATGAATCTTTGCTGATTAGGCGGGCTGGTTTTGCGCCGAAGGAATATTGAATGTAATTAAGAAAAAATCAACGAATTTGCTTGAAACCTGTGGCTGATTGTATATTCGCACTGACAGAAGGTTAACAGCACATGCCTTCAATACTATTTTAAAACGGAGGCATATGGAAACATAAAAACAAGCGGTAGTGAAAGCACGATAATTGAAACCACATGGCCTTAGGTGCGCGTAATAGACAACAATAGGCCATGGGCGGAGCAATGCGCCCACCTTTGCCCAATTGCGTGCAGTCTTTTATAAAAAGACGCACGAAAAGGCCAATGGGGTAGCACAAAAGGAAGCGCACACGCATGAGCGTGTGCGATTCCTAGGTCAGTGCTGAATACCCGTTTTTCACATACTAAATGTCTCGCGCTGCGCGAGCACTGCTGCACAGTGCAACGCTAGGCGCAAGACCTAAAAAGCCAAATCGGAATCACTATTCTGATAGCCGCCGATCCTGTTTTTTGAAGGACTCCGGGGAAAATTAAAGGACAGAAAGGAGCGGATGAACTGAGTATTGCAGAAAGGATAAGAATAAATGTCTGGCAGTAAAGTGAAAAAGAGAGGGGACACACATGGTTGTGCATAGCGTCAAGAAGGAAGAGAAGGGTTCAGACTCTAAATCTTATTTTAAGAAGAAGAAAGAAAGTATCTGGTCTAACAAAAAGAAACATACCACAGAAGATGTGAATACATCTGCAGGATGGGGCTTAGGTAGCAGCGCTTGTGGACAGTGCAGCTGAAGTAACTATAGCTCGCCAGACTCTCAAAGAACATCTGATGGTGTTTCAACTAAAGAATCTATACATGTTGAGACACCCGATGCACATGTAAACTCCCAATAGGGTTTATGATTACAGCTCCCAGTTTTATGGTATTTAATTTTTTTAACATTTCCATCTATGTTCATCATTATTTATTTTTTGGCCTGCTTACTGGTATATATCTGTTTTATTTAGCGTTTTGAGACAAAATGGAGTCGTAAAATGATATATTTCCAAATATATTTAACTGATAAACATGCATTCCTGCAAAGATGCCTGTCATGTTTTAGCAAATTAAGCTGCCAAATATAACATAACACTACACCAGTATGTAAATATATGCATTATATACAAATACATGTTGACATAGGGCTGTATTTGAGGGAATCTCATCCTGTTTTTAACTCCCCATGCTGTCCATCTGCTCAGCTGTTGCCCTGAGATTCATGAAGGACAGCATGGAGAGTCACTCACAAGAGCACAATTTTCAGTATGTTTCCACTTTTAAAAATAAATACAGACCGGGAACATGTTTTCTGCCTGTATTTATCTGTAAATATCAGTAAAAACAGAAAACTGGGAGCCTTGTTTATGATGTAGAAATACAAATTGAAGGGGATATATTGGGCAAAATTAAAGTTCTATTCCGACTACACTCGTCAGACACCTACAACATTATCCTCACAGAGTATGATGGGCCACCATCATTTATAAGGGAGGCACCTCAAGGTGAGGAGGTAATAGGGCAAGCATGTTCCTCCTTAGTACCTGAAGCATGTGAGTGGGCTTTAAAATCCCCTCCGGTGTTCTATAGAAACCAGGCAATTTCCCTTACTAGTTAGCCCTAAGTCCAGACTCAGTACCCATTATAGTCAGAAGCTAGGCACAACATTAAAGCCATTTCAAACCAACTAAAGTGTCAAGGTATAAAAGTGCCTTGTAATTTAAGCATAAATACTCCCCTTGATCCAGTGTTGAAGCCAGACAATTAATATAGAATAGTTTTAGATGATATAAAATTAATTGCACTTTTGTGGTCCATTACGCTCACAGTACAGGCCTGATGACCAATTTAGCAGGGGAAAAAATACAAAACAACATTAGATATCTCAAGCGGGTTCTTTAGTCAAAACATAGTGCCTGAATCACAGCATCTAACTGCTTACTTGTTCTGCAGATTTTAGTATGCATATACCAGATTGCCCCTGGGTTATAAGAATAGCCCGCGGCTGTTTGCTGAAAGAATACGGGAGTTCTCACAAGAAGATCCAGAGATGTTATCTTGATTGTATTGTATTGTATTGTAATTGCATTTGTATAGCGCTTACTACCCCTGACAAGGCGTCGAAGCGCTTTTTCGGCGAGTAGCACGCTACTCCGGGACCCATAGAGGATTAGTGTTGAATTAGTATAGTGAAACATGCAAGTAAATTTTAGGTGGTGGATATGTTAGTCAGTTATTTGGATTCGGAAGGATAGAAGAGGAAAGAAGGTTTGTATTTATATAGCGCTTCTAACCCCTGATGGGGTGTTGAATCGGTTTTTTGGCGAGTAGCACGCTACTCCGGAAACCCATAAAGGATTAGTGGTGAATTAGTATGGTGAAATATGAAAGTAATTTGAGTGGTGGATATTAGTCAGTTATTTGGAGTGAGAAGGATAGCGGAGGGATAGAAGGGAAAGAAAGGTTTGCATTCATATAGCGCCTGTTACCCCTGATGGGGAGTTGAAGCGCTTTTCTGGCGAGTAGCAGGCTACTCCGGAACCCATAAAGGATTAGTGTTGAAAATTAGTATAGTGAAATATGAAGTAATTTGAGTGGTGGATATGTTAGTCAGTTATTTGGATTGAGAAGGGTTAGGGAGGGGTAAAAAAGGAAAAAAGGTTTGCATTTATATAGCGCTTGTAACCCTGATGAGGTGTTGAAATGCTTTGTTGGCGAGTAGCACGCTACTCTGGAACCCATAAAGGATTAGTGGTGAATTAGTATAGTGGAATATGGAATTAGAGAAGTTGAGATGGTTGAAAATGCAGCCTACCTGTGCCCCAGATTGCAGTGAGCAGAGTCCAGGAAGTGGTAAGGAGGCAGACTAGTGCTGTCTCTTTCCTAAAAAAGTTTAAAAAACGATTTTCCCTACCTGTGATTGCATCATCTTATTTTTTCTTTTTACATTTCTTTAACTGTCTTTGCCTGTGGTTGTTACAGTTTAAAATTGTAGTTTTAACCTGCCAGTGATTGCATAATTTATCCCATGTTTTTGTGTTTAAACTTGTGTTTTTTCCTGCCTGTGACTGCTTCCATTTAACCTGTTGAATTGTGGGATTTGCAGTCCAAACTCTGTAGTTTTTCCCTCTCATTCCCTGTGACTATCAGTTTTTCCCTCCAAATGTCTCCTTTGCTCTGTGCTAAGATCTGTATGACATCCTACATCACAGATGATGATCTGATAGAACACTTAGATAAGGTAGACAGATTAGTGACACTCTTAGCTCATCAGAGATACAAAATAAACTTAAAAAATCTAAAATCCCATATCTTAATGTGATTTGCTTGGATATTAGTTTTTCAGCGAGGCTTACAGAAGCGTGCTGCTTTACAACTTCCAAATACATTGAGGCAGTTGCATTGAGGTTTCTGAACTTTGGAAGAATTTACTTGCTACATTATGCTGAGCAGAGTGTGCCCTGATATGAATTGATTATGCGCACGTTTTCTGAAAACAATTGGATGAAAACACAAACAGCTGTCTTACGTGGACTGCAAGCAGACATGTTGGAGATGAAGTACGTACAGACACGAGACAACAAGACAAACCTAGTGATTAGGGTTGTTCCTAGCACTTCAGTGCATAAAATGTAGTTTGCAATGAGGGACAGATGACCCCATAGCTTATAGTTCAAACCTATATTCAACTGTTGGGGATTGAATCACTCCTCCTGAGATTCTCATTGCAATTAAGATGGCCATTTTAATGGTGCGTCCTCTTGCCCCAGGAAAGCAAATAACTGTAGTTTCCTCTATACCTACTGTTGGAAGCAGCTGCTAAAGCTAGTATCCAGAATGGGCTAGCCCTACACCTCCTTTGGGTACAGTGACCATGACACAAAATACGACTGACGTAAAATTGAGTACGATCTGACTTTTCGTATTCAAATTCCTACAGTACATACAGAATATTCAACTAACTCAAAACATCTTACTCC
The DNA here is from genome assembly GCA_963921515.1 of Calotriton arnoldi. NCBI lineage: Eukaryota > Metazoa > Chordata > Amphibia > Caudata > Salamandridae > Calotriton > Calotriton arnoldi. The sequence continues at coordinate 2,225,696 of CAWUFW010001223.1, forward strand.
TAGAAAAGTGTGTTCTATATGGATGGCTCAGCCCAGCCTGTGGCTGGTACTAAAATATTCCACGTCTTGCACTGCAGTGCAGGGACGTTTTGAGGACAGCAACTTCAAGACATTAACAAACACCAAAGTTTTAGGTGATTCCACTGCACGGATTGCAGAAATACATGCCCTCTGCCTTGCTCTTTCGAAAGTTCCATTAGTTCCCATGCTTATTGTGTCAGACTCCGCATTCTCGGTAAAGGGTTATAATGTGGATTTACCACATTGGTGCCAAAACGGATTTGGTGATTCGGAAGGTAAATTGCTAAAATCAAAGCAGCTTTGGGGAAAGTTAGCTCTTTCTTTGTGGGCCATGTACAATACACCATTGCCCATATTAGGGAAGGACTTCATGCTAAAGGGAACTGTGCAGTTGATTTCGCTGCAAAGAAGGCAGAGCAAACATTTACAGAAGCTGCTATAAATTAATCTCAAACAAAGATCGATGCGGACATAATGTTGGCAATACAAGCAACATTGAAAGGCTTAAGCCTCCTGTTGGTTTCACTTCCAAATATTCATATAGCCTCACCAAAGAAAATGTTCCTATGGTTTTTATACCTGGAATTGAGGGCAGGCATATACCTAATGAGCGAGCTAGATTAGATTTAATTAGGGAAGCTCATGAAGGGATAGCTTTGCCTCATACTGGCATCTGTGCTAGTGTGTCAATGCTGCAGCAGCGATACTGGTGACCCTATTTACCAAAGAGTGTGAAAAAGTATGTAAAGCAATGTACTATTTGTCAACATATAAAGCATTCAACTGCAGTAAGACTAGCACCTACTCCTCTCACGATATCCAACAAACCATTCGGCGTTGTGTACCTTTACCATATTGGGCTTCTACTGTTAAAAGTCGATATAAATACATATTGGTTGCGGTCGAATCCTGCTCTAGATTCCTTTGGGTTTGGCCACAAAAGACTGCCACTGCCCGAGTGGTCATAAAAGACTTGCAGTGCGTAGTAGCTGTGGGAGAAGTTCATACTTTTCATTCAGACAATGGTCCTGCCTTTACTGCTAAGTTGTTTTTGGATGCAATGTCTAATCTAGGGTAAGACTGCTATACTTACACACTCCCAATCTCTGGAATTGAACGGCAAGGTCAAGCAACAGTACACTTAAGGAAGCCTTGACTGTTAGGGTATTTGATTCAAGATTCCCATCGCTTCATAACGTGTATGGAGCACAGAGAGTACTAAATGATTTGCTTAGAGGAGGAAGAGGTGGCACCATATCCAATGTTGTCCAGTGTTCTGCTCTATGTCCCTGTTCTCTATCCCTGTGGAAGGGTGATGGAGTCGAAAACTAATTTATCTGATCCTGATTTACAATTAGATTTGTTACAGAATATTCAGGAAACTAGAGAGAGACTCTACAAAAAATAACTTTGACATTACTGAAGATAAAGCAGCTGATGGTGGCTCCTTAGAGTGGTAGTTCAGGAACAGATCACTGACAAGCACATATTTGGCATATCTTACAGACCATATGTTCCAGGTCTTGAGGTAGCATTTACAGACACTGTAATGCTGCCAGCACTTCCTAGTGCAAGGAAAATAGAAAATTGTTGATCATTTACATCAAAAAGAATTATGTAGCTGACTCTGTTCAACAAACCTATACCTATGCCAAAGTGCCTTCAAATTAGTCCATTACATTCTCTCCCTATTCTGGAGTTACTTCAAGAAGAATACAGCCGCGTTAAAATGATTGGCCCTAGTTCTGGGGCTGATGAGCTTGTTATGACTTCAGCTTTACACCTGGTACCAGTCACATCAAGTAATGATCTGGATGTGGTGCAAGCATCACCTTCTGGTGTTATATCAACGATTGCTGCTTCTGTAGTCTCATGTACACCATTGATAGAACCTACATCAGTTGAAATGATGCAGATGCAAGAAATCACATTGTCTGAAGATGAGCCTGATGCATATTCTGAGACTGGATAAGCTTTCAGTTCTTCTTGAAATACTAGAAATGACCATCATTCCAGTTTGCTAACACTATAGATAGCTCCATGGCTGTTGCTGGTTCCTTGACAGATGCATCTTTTTGCCATGGTCCTATATTTGGATTGCTCCTGCTGTAACATCACTCCTTTTCTGGATCCTATTGATAGTCCTAATTTTAAATCTAGTGCATGGGCACAATCTTCGTGAAAGTTTGACACCCTCACCTGTGTTTTAGGAGTTGCAACAGCATTCTTCACTCTGAGCTAAAAGGGACTACCCTGCTGTGTACATAGGTAAGCCTGAGTTTGATGGTGTTATTTTGGAAATTTTCCTTATCAAATTTTGGACCCTACAGAAGTGATCCAAATTCCATATGTTTTACAGATCTCATTAGATGACATCATCACTCTACGTCCCTTTGCAACACATTTCTACGATACACTTGGAAATTTCCTTTCAAGTACTGTTTCTTAACAAAAGATAATCTTGTTTTCATTGGCATATCTTCGGGCACTAATCTAGGATACTGTAGATTTTCATCAGCTTGGTGTTCAGAAAATCTGGATTTTATTAAAGACAAAGAGGCTAATATTATAGCACAGTCTTCTTTAATGCCGCCCCCACAGCAGCTCCTGTAACAAATATAGAACACAAAAACATAAGAATTACAACACCATAAAACCGTAGAACACTCCTTCCTCTTCCTTCTTTTTGAATTCTACATATCACATAAGTAAAACATTAAATATTTTAATGTCGATCGACATGTCCAAACGTTTACATCCTTGTAAATCTTCAGCCTGCAAGTATGCTCCACGAAACATCCTTTACTCCTCTTCTTCTCCTTCTATAGATGTGATCGAGCTGAAACATAAAGAACACTATTATATTCGGTCTGGGCTCAGGGCGGGAATAATATTAGCCTCCATGTCTTTAATAAAATCCAGATTTTCTGAACACCAAGCTGATGAAAATCTACATTTTATGGCAAGACCGGAGGCTAACATTATTGAAACTTCAAAGTTTTTTCCATCAAAAATGAAGCAGCACATTCTACAGGTTTGAAATAAAATTCTCTAAAAACTGCATCATTCGACCAATTTGCACAACGTAAGATATCTTGCAAAGCTCCTCCAAGGAGAAAAGCCTTAGAAGCAGACGCCCCTCTTACCGAATGCTCTCCAAGCCATCTTACATCCACACCTGCGCATCTCATAACCTCCTTCACCCAACGAGCCAGAGTGGGTGAAGAAACTGCTTTATATGGTTTCTTAAAAGAAATAAGCATCTGTTTTTCACCATCTGCCCTCAAGAGAGCTGTCCTCTTCTCATACTCCTTCACTCCACGCACTACACACAAATTCGCATTCTCGTCAAAAAATGGATAAAAATGTTTTTGTTCTCCAAGTTAAATGGAAACAAAATCCCTCAGGAGAAAAAAATCCTACTTGACACATCCAAAGCCCTTGCATCCGATACTCTCCTAAAAGAAATCAAGCACAACAACATGGTCACCTTCAGCGAAAAAGCTATCAAACTCAAACATTCATAACTTTCCAAACCACGTAGGTACTACAGTACTCTAGACACGTCCCAAACCGAATTATACCTAGTTACAGGAGGTTTTGAAATCCTGATACTCCTCAGCACTCTCCTTACCAACATGTCCTGTCCAATCGAATTTCCATTAAACAACACATGTCCTGCTGCTATTGCAGACCTATAACCATTAACGGTTCTGTAAGACAGCCCCATCTCATATAAACCTGTCAAATAGTTTACCATTTCAACTACATCAACTGAAACAGGATCAATACCCCTCTCCACACAACAGCATACCCATTTCTGCCATGCCAGTCTTTACATTTTCCTTGTACCTGGGCCCAGGAGTCCCTTAATAAGACCTGTAGCCGCTTGCGAAAGTCCACGCACTTCCCATTCACGCCTGAAATTTTCCAAGCCAACAGTGTCAATTGACCTGACGTTACCAATTTGTGTCTCTCTCCCCAAGGATTCAGTAAAATATCCTGGAACACAGGAACTAGAATCGGAAAATCCATCGACATTTCCAGAAGAACTGGATAACAGACCTGTGACCTCCAAAGAGGAGTCTCCAAAACTAAAGTCCCCTTCAACTTCCGCAAAAGTCCTGTCAACCGAGTGATCATTGAGAACGGCGGAAAAGCATATGGCCTGAATCCCCTCCAATTCTGACGAAATGCATCCAATCCTAGAGCTTCCGGATCTGGACGCCAATTGTAAAACCTCGGTAGCCGTGCATTCAATCTGTTCACAAACAGATCCACATTGCAAGGACCCCTTATCAACATCAGTCTCTGAAAATCCTGACTGTCCAATCGTTTGAATCCCTGTAATTCCTCGAACAACAGTCCGCCTCTACATTCGTCATTCCCGAAATATGTTCTGCCTGAACTAAAATCTCCCGTTGAAGACAATAATCCCAGAAAATCTTTGCAAGAATTGCAAGATCCTTTGACTTTGGTCCTCCCAGCTTGTTCACATATCTTACTGCTGACACACATTTTCAGCAAAACTGAACACTGCCTTGTCCTTCGTAAAACTCTTTATTGCAAAAGACCCTGCCAATAATTCCAGGCAATTTATATGGAGCTTCCTTTCCTCCTCTGACCAAACTCCACCTGTTGTCACTGAACCACATCGTGCTCCCCATTCTTCCAGACTTGCGTCTGATTCTATCACCATCTCTGGACACTCCCCAAATATAGCTTTCCCATTCCATGCCTCCAGGTTCCTTAACCACCAAACCAACTCCTCTCTGCTCTCCTCCGAGAGAACAATATCCTCCGAATATTTCATTCCATTCCTCCGATGCTCTGCTTTTAATCTCTGGAGAGCCCGATAATTCAAAGGTCCTGGAAAAATAGCCTGAATTGTAGAGGAAAGCAAGCCTATCACCCTTGCCAAATTCGGTAACGACAATTTCTCTCCATCCAGAACCCTCCTTATTTCCTTCCTTATGCGTTTTAACTTCTCTTTTGGAAGTAACAACTGACCAACCACTGTATCCACCATAAATCCTAGAAACTGAGTCACCTGTCCTGGTACAAGACATGATTTCTTCATGTTCACCACAAATCCTAAACTCTCTAACAATTCCACTGCAAACCTTGTGTTTTCCATCAGTTTTAATCTGCTTTGATCCAACAACAAAATATCATCTAAATCAGCCTGATCCCTCTCTCTCTCAAAAAAAGCTGCTACTGGATGAAGGGCCTTGGTGAAACACCACAGGGCAGATGAAAGTCTGAAAGGAAGGCAAGTGAACCTCCACATCTTTCCTCTCCATCTGAATTGCAAATATTTCTGATGTGGCTCCCAAACTGGGATTGTCAGATAGGCATCCTTCAAATCCAGACGAGTCATCTAGTCCCCCATTTGAAGAACATCTCTCACTAAATTAATTCCTTCCATTTTGAAATGGTGGTATTCCACCCAATCGTTTAACCCTCTCAGATTTATTACCTGTCTCATACCCTTGTCATTTTTCTCCACTAAAAATATATTGCTCTTAAACCCTCATACATACTCCTTCTCTTCCACAACTGCACCTTTGGCAACCAAATCCTGAACTTCTTTTTCTACCAACTCTGTGAATTCTGCGTTGAAACTCAACATTTCTGGGGGATGACTTTGAAAAAGCTCCTCTATAAAGTCTATCCGATGACCTAAAACTGTCTCCAAAACCCACAGATCTTTTGTCACTCGCTTCCAATTTCCATGAAATTGGGCAAGTCTGCCGTCTAACGTTTGAGGGGTAACAAAAGGGTCTTGTCTTAACTGAACCTCTTGTATGTCGATCACCTCGTCCACTTCTTTCTCTATTCCTCTGTCTTTGCGGATAGAACCCGCCTGATTGGTAGGAGTTCTGGTATGAACTAGGCCTAAATGATGCCATAGTGATTCCTTGACATCAGCCAGGGAACCGACCTCTCGTTCTCCCGGCCCCTCCAAAAACACGTTTGTCAAACACTTTTTTAATTTCTCTTTGCAGCTTCTCCATGAACTAAATCTGCCACATACTTGGACATCTCCTTTATGAAGTCGTCCCCAAATAGCAAACCATTTGCAGATTGGCCCCCTTCATTACTAGAAAGTTCTACTAGTTTAGGATCGATTTTTAATAATGTACTATTTCCTACGTTCAACGGGTGAAGCAGTATTTGCATTCCCTACCAAACATACTGCCCTCTGTACCCATTGATGTAGTTCGTCCACATCTAAACCTTTCTTTCCAACATAAGCCTCCTCAACCATTTCACAAATTTCGGCCAACGGACCTGACAAGTCCAGTAATCGATCCTGACATAGACCTTTCCTTGGATCTCGTCCTCCTTTGCTAATAAAAGCAGTTATTTTTGCATCCAATTCTGGAGTCACCATCACTTTATTTGCCAAACTTGGTCTTGGGCATACATACCTCAAACGAAGACTAACCTCTTTTGGAATCTGCTTCCTCAACCAAAACTCCATATACTCAGCCACATGAGCCACCGGTACCCATTCTGGTGACAATGTGTGACAAAAGAGCCTCTTGCTCTTCCATTTTATCTCTTTTATTTGTGGATTTCTTTATACTCTCCCTGCATTCCTCCTCTGATTCAAACTCCGAAGAACAACTTAACTCTACCTCTGCACTGCCAGAGGATTCATCACACAATACAGAGGAATGCTTCTGTGCTGCCATAATCTTTTTACCTGTATATTCTGGACCCTTTACTTGGTCCCCATGTGTGTCCTTGACACCATCACGATTCCTAGAGCCACCATATGTCTTTCTTGACTCCCCTTTCCTAAATTTCTTAGCCTCAGGTCGCACTTCTACAAGATGTTTTCTTTTCTTAGTAACTTTACCACCTCTCTCTACTGCAGGATCCTCCCCTGCAGAATAAAACCTCTCATCATGGGTAGTTAAACCCTTTGACTGAATTAAATCATCTAATTTCCTCTCCATCCTGCTATTTGAATCAGCTGAAAATTTTGATAACTTATTAAAAATTCTCTCCTCCATATTGCTACTCTCTAAACTGCCCAAATTACTTGGTTCACTCATAATGAATAAACCTACTTAAATTTCTGAAAATCTTGCGAGAAAAAAATCGCTCTTTGAATCACCTTCCTTTCACTAATCCTGTCACAGTTCGAAATCTAAACAGTTTTTTCATTTGAATTCAGCCCAATCTGTCATATCTATAATCTTATTCAATTCATGAATGACATCCCAATCTGTTAAAATCGCCCTCACGCTGCGTAGACAGGAAGTCATTTCTTCCTTTCTACATTATAATCAGTTCCGCCCACTTGTGCTCGTCATTGACGTTCTCAACCTCGCCTTCCGTGATTACACGGAATGTGCTCCTCGTCTTCTCTCCGCGAGCCTCGGTTCTCCCTGACAGCACGCGAACAACATGTGCTGGACAACCTCGTCTTCTCCCTGCGAGGCCCCGTTCTCCCTGACTACACGTGAACAGCGGGCGCTTAAAGCACCGGACCGTTGCCAACTGCCGGTCTTTTGAAAAAAATGCCGGTAAGCCCCAAAATGTATTAAATGAAATAAATAGCCCCTACAAAGCATAGCTGAACGGGACTTTCACGAAACAGTCTTCGCCCTTAACCGCAACCTAACGAAGTCATCAAATCTTAAAAACCATGTTTTCTTAAACAACTCAAAATTATCTTCCCAATTTCTAGTATTCTCCAGCAACTCTATCAATGATATATATTATTTAGACCATCCGCACTCCTTCCCACACACATCATACTACATTAGTCATTACTGATTATAGAGCCACTAAAAGATACTTATCTCTTCCTGCAGCAGCAAAAAAGAAGGAAGACGAAGAAGTGTTCTACGTTTTATGGTGTTGGAATTCTTATGTTTTTGTGTTCTATATTTGCTAAAGGAGCTGCTGTGGTGGCGGCATTAAAGGAGACTATGCAATAATGTTAGCCTCCGGTCTTGCCATAAAATCATTCCTTGTGATTCAATTGTGGTTCTTGTGATCCTATGAAGCTAACCCTTGCTTGCAAATTCCTCACAATGCTTGCTTCTTTTGTACCTCTTATCACGTACTTTTAAGAAACAACTCCCATACAATTGGAACAATGAATCCTCTTGTGGATTGCTCAGGGTTTTGTCTACTTTTCAATTGTTTAAAAAAAAATGTTTTAAAGTTAAATGTTCCGGTATTACATTTTATTCTTTCCAGAGAAACTATTTTTGAAAGTGGTTCATTGTCAAAACTTGATATGATAAATATGCTCGTTGGTAACTTAAGCTTATCGCCGTATTAACTAGGAAATGGGTACCTTAACCTCTATGGCTGAAATGTTTGCCCTTTAAGTGGCCTGTCATTCCACATCTAAGATTTAACAACAGATGCAAACACAATTTCCAGCACATTTTGCTGATTTACTGCACATTGTGTTCCATGTGTCGAACGCAACTGGCATCAGCCATGATTTTAAAACTATTGGATTTGGCTTACTGATTGGCTTTAAAGCTATTTTTTGATTCATCCCTTCCTTTTTTTAGTTATTTGTTTTCAAGCCTGTTTGTTGGAATATCAACTACTCTTCTCATTGTGGGACACACAATTTGTATTTTTGTCCGGCTGAGGAAGTAAAAGTCCACATAAGTGAAAATGCCTAATTGAATATCAGTGCTATAAAGCTATTGCATTCTGAATTGGAGGAGAACTGCTTGCTGACCTAAGTGTGCACTGAGCTTTATGGTTTCATAAATATTTTACACTTCTGAGATTTGTGAGAATTTGTTAAATTATGACCTCCAGTGGGTACCAACAATTGTGCACCACCGGGCCAAAGGACCTTCCTACTGTGTTTGTGAAATTAGTAACGTAAATACATGAAAGCAAAAGGTTAAACTGAAAACGTTTAAATGTTCTAAAAAAAGTGTGAAGCAATTTGAAATCAGAGGCTAAAAATTAGGTTGGTATCGTTGGCTTGAATCGTGGGAGTAGCGCACGTACAGCGAACGGAATCTAGTGCGGACATTGAAGGGCCTCAATTGAATGACTGGTATGTGCCAAGAAAAAGAGAGCATGCATTAGGATAAGAAAAGATTAGGTGTCTAGTGTATCGCTTCTTCTTTAAGAAATAAAACCAAATTGACAAAGCTTGGACCTTCCCATTAAAATTTCAGATCGGAGAAATTGCTTAGGAGGTCCCAACTGCTTAGGAGGTCCCAACTGCTTAGGAGGTCCCAACTGCTTAGGAGGTCCCAACTGCTTAGGAGGTCCCAACTGCTTAGGAGGTCCCAACTGCTTAGGCGGTCCCAACTGCTTAGGCGGTCCCAACTGCTTAGGAGGTCCCAACTGCTTAGGAGGTCCCGCTTCCAGTAGTGGAAGTCAAACGTCACAGGGTTAAGAGCCGCTGTCTCATGAGCTTATCCCCAAAACTTTAACCCTTTGACCACTTTCACACTCCTCCCATTTAGATATACTTTGGGTCGAAACTTTGGGGAGTGTTCCATTTAAAAAGTATTTATTTTTAGAACTAATAATTTAGTTTTAGAAGTGTTGCTTTTGAAGTTTTGAGGCAATAGCCTAAAGATGGAGCCTTAGAGTTGTCATCTTTTAATGGCAACCCTACTTCCACTGCTGAGTGTCTGCAGTGTGCACCGTCTATGACTCTGCATACCCTGTGGCTGCTCTCAGTGCTGGTGACTGATGAAATTCGTACTTGTAAAGCGCACTTATACCCCCAAAGAGGTGTCCTGGCGCTGTACGCATACCGCTGTGGAACCCTTCCTGGCTTTTCCCTGTGAAATGTCCACTCCTGGGCACCCCCAGGGTGAAGCCAGGCATCCCAGCGCTGTTGGGGCCGTTGTGGAGATTAAGCAAGCTATTGCCCAGAGTTGCAGAGTGGGACCCATGATTAGAATAGGCACCGAGGCGAGAATTATCAGGTCCGAGGAAATTGAGCCCAAGACCCGCCGAGGCGGGAATTGAACCCTGGTCCCGGGCCAGATCTCTGCATCAGGGTCTGCCGCTCTAACCATTGAGCCACACTTCTCCTGATGATGCATTGCTCTTAACAGTGAGGATGTAGCCTTATGGCTAGAGCAGTCGACCTCTAAGCTAGGGAACCAGGTTCGTGTCTCGGCAACGACGCTCAACATCTTGTGATTCTGGGCAAATCACTTAATCTCCCTGTGCCTAACACAAAATGAATGTGTCCTTGGGTAACGAAACTGGTGCTCATGTAAAGCGCTCTGATACCTGATATCTTCGGGTCTAGTTCGCGCTATATAAAACTCTAAAAAAAAAAATTTTTAAAAAGTGCCCAACCTGAGAGATGCATTGGCAGTCACGGTCACAGTAGAAATGTGCAGAAAAGACTACCAATTAATGGAGAAAATCTAACCCTCTTCCTAGTGATAGTAAATTATGATCTCATTCCAAACATGCACTACAGATTATAATGTTGCTATTTATTATTGTATAATAGTATTCTGTTATCCCTCTATAAACAACAGTCACTAATTTCTTTATGATCAGCAACTTGTGACGCACCAAGTCTCCGATTATAAAGAAAAGTTGTCAGAATTAGACTGTTATAAGGTTATTACAGTCAAGTTCTGACATCACAATTCCTTCTGCAGAGCAAGCAGCTGAGGTGAAAGGCGGGTCAGGTCACAGAGCATAATTGAAGCAGCTGTTTAAAGCAACAAATGGAAAGTTGCTTTTCTTCTCTATTTTAATAGCTTACAATGACAAGCAGATAGAGAAAAGCTAGACTCTTCTGTGCGTTTCTACACGTTCCGAGCTAATGCAGCTTTTTTTTAACTGACTTTTATTGCACTGTTTTTAATACCTGTTTGCAACCAACATCTAACCGGTTTTCGATGTGTTACATTTTGCACAAAAGGTTTTATATATATTCTTCATGTTTGCAAACATGCTCGCTCTATCATATGAAAGAGATACACAGCAAGGTTTTAAGTGGTTTGTTCGAAAGGTGATGATGTGACCATGTATTATATGGGTAAAGTATCCCCTGTTGTTCCTCTACATGCTTATGGAACGCCTCAGTGACTTGCAATATTCTTATAATGTATGGCAGGGGGTACTTTATCCCTTATATTTTGTCCGTTCTTCTCATGATGTTGCCCTCCTATGCCTAATACTTGCCCTAATGGGCCAGACTCTAGACACAGTGTTGGTACTGCTGGCACCATGATGCAAACCTCTGGTGTAGTGCTTGCACTAACATAATCGGTATGTTCTCTATATATTGCAGGCATGCATAGGACAGTGATGTCAAGCCGCTGTGTAATTATTGAATTGTTATATTGTTGGAGGTACTTGCACTAACACAACAGTTGAATTCTCTATATATATCTGCCTGTTCCCACCACGTGGGGCAGGTTTACAAGTGTTTTGGCAGTGGCAAAGGGCAGGTAAAATCTTTATGGTTATCCATAAAGTTATTGTGTATTGAGTACATTTCTCATGCCCGCCCCTGACACTCCCCTACTCCCGTTCCTAACCATAAACCTAGGATGCTGGAAAATCCACAAACATGTCCTCTTTTCAGTCATCTTGAATGCAAGATTCGAGAATTCACTTGTCCTGATTCTTTGAATCACAAAGTGAAGCTTAGTCACAGATTACTTTTTATTGGCACACAATATACACATGGCTGCTCACAAATGTTAGTGAATACTATGTAAATTAGGCCAGAGCAAATATTGTAATTGCGCTCAATGGCCTCAAAGTTTCCCATTTCGTGCATCTTTTTAGGTCTCGCGCCTAGCGTTGCACTGCATAGCAGTGCTCGCGCAGCACGAGACTTTTAGTAGGTGAAAAACGGGGATTCAGCACTGACCTAGGAATCGCACACGCTCGTACGTGTGCGATTCCTTTTGTGCTACCCCATTGGCCTTTTCGTGCGTCTTTGTATAAAAGACTGCACACAATTGGCCAAAGGCGGGCGCATTGCTCCGCCCATGGCCTATTGATGTCTATTACGCGCTTGGTGCGCGTAATAGACATGTGGTTTCAATTATCGTGCCCAGACACGGGCGTGGTAATTGAAATCACATGCTTAGCTGTGGCGCGCGTGCGCGCACCACTTTACAGTCAAATTCTAGCTGTTTTATTAATACCAAAGGCAGAGAGGCTGGAGGGGGGGGGGGGTCATTTTCTCTCCTTGCTTCTGCCAAAGTGTACCTATACAGAGTATTGTGCAGCGAATTCAAGCAGTTGAATAAGATCCAGGAACAGGAATCACAGAGACTTGTTATAAATCCATCCCCTCGTTTCCTGTGCACCTTTAACCAGGCCGTCATCATTGGTCGGGGGATGGTCTCGCGCTCACCCTGCAGCGCGCCATGACAGCGAGAGGTGAGAGAGATGCTTCCCAGGCCCGTCGCCATAGAAACAGCCTCCACGCCTGCAGCAGGCCCCACCTCGGAAACACCGAGAAGTACTCGTTACTAAAGACCGCTAACGATGTCTCCGAGGAAGAGAGGGCGGGAGCGCTCTCATTAACGCCGTTCCTCGGCGTGAAGTCAGCAGGCTCTGCGCTTGGAGCCTCTTCTCCCTCAGTCCCGGTGAGAGCCGGTGCAACGGCGCCTTCCCCGGGCCGCAGCCGAGGGAGGCACGCTGAGGCGACTGGAGAGTAGACCTGGTAGAGAGCCCTGAAGGAGGCACGCTGAGGCGGCTGGAGAGTAGAACTGGTAGAGAGCCCTGAGGGGGGCACGCTGAGGCGGCTGGAGAGTAGAACTGGTAGAGAGCCCTGAGGGGGGCACGCTGAGGTGACTGGAGAGTAGACCTGGTAGAGAGCCCTGAAGGAGGCACGCTGAGGCGACTGGAGAGTAGAACTGGTAGAGAGCCCTGAGGGAGGCATGCTGAGGTGACTGGAGAGTAGACCTGGTAGAGAGCCCTGAAGGAGGCACGCTGAGGCGACTGGAGAGTAGAACTGGTAGAGAGCCCTGGGGGAGGCACGCTGAGGCGGCTGGAGATTAGCACTGGTAGAGAGGCCTGAAGGAGAGTGATATATGCCCTCAATGCCAGCACTTGACGTGGAAGAACTGAAAAGCACAAACTGTAACAATAACAGTCTCAAGCTATATGAAGAGAATGTACATTAAAAAGGTGGGTTTTTAAGTCTTTAGTGAGGTTTCGTATGTAGGTTCTTCACGTAACAATATGTTTATGGGATGGTGCTTCTTAACACACTTCTGCAATGTCTAGGCGCTACAATTCTTACTATTACTCAGTTTATAAGATTTCGATATATCAGTCTCGGCGGTAAAAGTCTGAGTCAGTTTTGTTGGGATTTAATCTGATGACCTGCAGCTTGTCTTTAAGGCTTGGTTCAGAGAGTTGAATTTTTTAATTTTGGGGATTTCATTTGAGAGACAAAACCTGCAAGTGCTTTAGGCGGGACAAAAAAGGTGTGTGTACGGGGGTGTCTCCAAAAGAGGCATGGCCAAAGAAGAGTAACTATGACAATGCTTGTTAGATGTACCAGATAAATGAGTAGCAACAATGATATTGTATGAATAATTTTCAATTGAAAATGTATAATTTCTGAACAGACCCTCCCTCTGCCCTTCACACCTCTCTCTTCTGCAGTCTCTCACTCTTTTAGACACTTATTCTCTTTTGCTCCCCACATCTTCCTGAAATCCTCCAATTGTATATCTGACACTGTTCCCATAATTGGATCTGGCACATATGCGAATATAGTTCTGTCTGCTCCAGCGGCGGGAGGAACGTCGCCCCACTGCTCCTTGAGCAGTGCAAAAGAAAAAGAAAATGATAATAAGAAGTTGTTATCATTTTATTTTTCCTTGCTCCAGCCAGGTCGGGTGGGGCTAGCTCACCGCAGAGGGAGCAGTAGTGGTTTGCACTCCCTCCCTAAGTGCGCATGACGGTTTGGCCAGCCCTCTGCGAACTTGGCATGTTCTCAATTGGGCTATGTTGCATAGCCCCGTGGAGAACATGCACAGCCTCCCCAGGCACTGCTTGAGCGGCCAAACAGGCTGCTCAGACCTATCATGACACTGCTCAGGCAGCGTTGTGATTGGAGAAGAGAGTCTAGAAGCCTGGGTGCTTCCGGTGCTGCCAGCAGACGGAGGAGAGGCGTGTGGTGGCTGTGGCAGTGCAGAAGGTAAGTTTTATTTTTTATTTTATTTTTCACCCGTCACCCCCACCCCCACCTCACCACCCCCATTCAGAGGCAGCTGCCACTGGTCTGCTCAAGGACTAGAGGTGTGCACACTCTGCACACCTTTTGATTCACTGACGGGCACAGTGAAAAACTCACACTGTCTTCTTCCTTAACTTCAGAGCTCTCAATTTTGGGCTGTCATAAATACCCACCTGCAACCTGAACCCATTCAGACAGCTGGAAGTGACTCAGTTCAAAATATGCACTGAACAAGCACCATACATCGCATGAAAAAAGAAACATAGACGTACAATATCTTGATAAAAAGCAAATACTCTTGGAAATGCAAGATGAGGTAAACCATGTGAAATGTAAATGTGGACTGCATCAGTGATATGGATTATCTTAAGGGATTTTACAGTCCGTGCTGAGAAATCGATCAGCCTTTTTACCAAATTCGTGTTAGGTGTAAGACCAGGCAGGACCCACCCCACTTATACCTATTTTCATAATTATATGCACGTATGTGATTTATTTAGCTTGTGCCTAGGTACAATTAAATTGAGTGCTGTACAAACATGCTTTGGCAAAACCAGCATGCCACACCTTTCAAAGTTATAAACTCATGTTTTGGCTTTGCCAATGCTTTTTGCCTGTGCTCTTCCCCAGCAGGGAAAAATGTTAAAAAATACTTGTTTCCCACTGTAGAACAGCATTAATAAAAACAAAACAATGTGAGTGTGAGTAAGGCCAAGGGCACCTAATGTGGAGATTAGACTAGGGATGCAGACATGAAGGAGAGAGTATGAAAATATATGCACTCAAATGGAGTGCTAAACAAAAAAGAAAAAAAATATTTTCTAGAATGTAAACTGTGGAAGGATACAAGTCATTTAATCAAAAGGATGGTAAAGAAGCTATGCTCCAGATGAGGGTCAAACACAGTAAAAGGAAGAAATGCTATTGAGTATGAAGCATACAAATAAGATTGACAAGAACGCCAACCAATGGTAAGCAATGGGATTATCAAAGCCCACTGTAAGTTTTAGTATTGTCTACAATACGTCTTTGGCAATAGACAGCTACTATCTGTCTGTAGGCGACACTTAAAAATGGTTATATATTGCCGTTGTGAAAACTAGAGTTAGTGATAGGCGAAAAATTTGCCACAGATCACAATATGTCAAACAAAGCTGGCCTGTGTTTGTGCTGGTTCATTTTTGGTATGTTTTGTTTGCATGTGGAGTGAAATTTGGTTTATAAAACTGGCACATAGAGAAAAAAGTGAACTTTGCACCTGAACACGCAAACCTGCCTGTGTTTAAACTGTTGTTAGCCAGTAAGAATAGGTTTAGCACAATGACCTAGTGTGATTGGCTGAAAGGGTGGCCCGTGAGATTGCTGATGTGTCTCATCAATTAATCAAAACATGACCCTATGTAAAGTCTATTCTAATTGGCTGATGGCAAATGTTCACAATCAATGTATATCACCCAGAGATAAACTACACATGACACACATGCATGCAGGGGGGAGGTTTTTACTTCGTATTCAATGCTGTTTAGAACCTGCACCTTTTTGTACCTGGCCATTGCTGCAATTACTATTGTGCACAATCATTTGGTAACAAAATATAATGATCTGCAGAACTTTACTTTTTTCAATCCCTATTGAAATAAAACTTTCATTGGATTAATAAAAGTGTCAACCGCTATTCCATCAAGGGAGGATCTATACATTTAGCTCTAGAAAATGCAAACCCTGACAGTTTAATAACATGTGTTTTGCCAAATACAATTCTCTTTACAGTGCCATGAAATCTAACTCGCACTTGGGAATACCTTATGATCACTTTCCACTCAATCTATCAATGTAAAACATTCACAATTGGAATATTACTCAGAAGGCAGTGCAATGTAGGCTTATCAGTGACTGACGCCGACCACTGTTGCTAGAGAAACTACTAGAAACATGTCCTTTTATACAGCCATTCAAAATGATGTGATTAACTTAAAACCATCTATAAGTAATTACCTGTCGTAAAAGTACCTCATGCACCAGGTAAGTTTGGAAGGGGCTGCTCTATTTATAGTCACATTTTGGTAATCCTAGTAAGTCGTCGTTATGCGAGGAGCACGTGCTATTGAAGTCTCAAGTACAAGATCAGTGATAAACTCCTGGGGAATTTAGCTATGGTGCTTGAAGCTAAAAGTTAGGTTGAGATCACCTGCAGAAAATGTTATGTCAAACACTATATTGGTTGTAGTTATCAACTTAGTACTAACTAGCCTAACTACCAACAGATATGCATACAGTGCCAGTGGCGGCCTTCCAACCATGTGTGGAGGAGGTCTGGGAATGGATTTGTAAAGTTGGCTCACACTTAACTCTGAAGAGACAGAGGTGTTGATAGTGAGTGGAAACAATGATCTCTGGTCAACTGGCCAGTAAGTGCTGATGCCCCGGGAACCTCTTTCCATCTGGTGAGAGTGGCAAATATCCTCAGCTTCAAGTTCAACAGTTAGTTGAATCTGCCCATGCAGGGCTCGTCCATCTGTTGGTTTCCTCTGCATCCGCTGTGTGAAGTTATAGCATACGCATAATTTAGAGGGTAAACATCATGCTGTCATCATCGTCAATACCTGCTTGATTGTGGCAGTGCCTAATATCTAGGCTTATCCAAATGTTTCACGCCCCTCCTGCAAGTGATTCAAAACACTGCTGCCAGATTGGTGGTAGGTGCATCTATATTTAGGCCCTGTATGTAATCTTCACTGGTTCCCATTGAGTTTAGAATATTCTTCAAGGTATTGTGTACTTTCACAACAGCCTTCTTATTAGTAGGCGATGCATTGCTACAACACCTCTGGATCACTGTGGTCCTCCTGCCAATTGCTCATGAAAAAGAGGCTTGGCAAATGAAGTATCACAGTAGTCACCCTTTCTTTTTGGAACTCCTTGCTGGTCAAACTAAGACTCATTTTCTGATGTGACCAACTCCAAGGGAAACTTAAAACTATTCAAACTTGTACCTGCTGTTCTAGACAAGTTTCATGAAGAAAGAGGTCCTTGGGGTCTTCTCTAACTAAAGCCCCCTTCCACTTCATTGTATTAATCTTCTATATACTTGGATCCTTTAGCTGGGGAGAGGACCTCACTAAATCTAAGTCCATGAGGGCTGTCAATTGATGATGTCCCATGTTTCTGTTTTTCACGATATCTGGACCTACGGACCCCTTCTGTTTTTTGTGTACTGAAGGTGATTTGCTTCTGGCACAACTCAAACAGAACTCTTCATATGGCTTTTATTTTTCTACTGTTTTTTAGGTGGGGCCTGAGTCAGCGCGCATGCGCTGCTCTGCGATACTGCTGTAGTGGAGTATGGAAGGGAAGCCACGCCCACTCTCCACCCATATTTTTCATTGGCTTGTGCCTTTGTCCTTCGTAAATGCTGGCTTCTGATTCAGTAATTGGCTTGTTAGACCCTCCTTAGTCCCTCCTTAGTACGGCCTTGTCTTCATTTGTAACCTCCCATGGCTACTGGCCCCTTTACTTCGGTTGTTACACGGTATGTTTTTTAAAGTTTCTAAGCTCTACTTTCTTTAATGAGTTTTTACTACTGCAGGCACGGCATGCTTTCCTGCAACATAAGAAAGAATAAAAAACTTTTTTTACAAAAATATAATAAAGTACATTGAAACAAAGGTTTCTGGTTTACATGGAGTTATTCACTTGTGCCCATACAAATAATTGAGGAAAGAATTATCAGTATTGGCAGGTTGGTGGTTGTTTTTTGATTATTGGGCTCAGTCTTACTGATATGAGCCAGAACCCCTTGATGTTAGGTAGTTCCTGCAACATTCAACGCATGATGCGTGCTTTCATTTTACAAGCAACCTGTCACTTGTCGAAATCTGCCCTTTCCTCCCTCTCCCACGGTCTCAATCAGGCTGCAACAAAGTCATGCAAGAGGTCATACGCCACGTCTGCCACGGCTCTGGCAGCACTCTCCTGGTTAAGCAGTTTACGTGTTGCTCGTTGCCGCTTCGGGGTTTGGTGGGATTTCCACCACTTAAGTGGTTCTAAGCTTGGAGATGCATGGTGAGACGAGGTGGGGCAGTTTGTCTGAAGATAAAAGAAAGTTTCAGCCTCCTCTGGGGTATATGCCGTATAGCGTCTACCCTGAACTGTTAATAGCACATGCAATTGAAACCCCCATCGGTAGGAAGTGTTGTGTAAACGCCGGTAGTGTGTTGCCCTTTTAAATTCCTTCCGCTTGTTCAGGGTATATGCCCTGATTCTCCCCAAGCCCAATGAAGGGTCATTCTCCTGCGGCACGTGAAAAACTCTACAGCCACCAGACAGAGCCATGCTGCCATTTCAAGGCAGTCTAGTACCACAGGGGTCCCAACTCCCAGGGCTTCAGCCAGCTTCTGCTAGCTCAGTCTTAGCTGCTGTTTTGTAATATTCGACTGGTTGCTTTAAATGCGGTGTCTCCTTCCTTCTGGCACCCACTGCACCTAACAATCGCCTGGCGCTGGGACTGGGAGCCAAGCCGGACTTCGCAAAAATGCCTTCAGAATCGCACCATTGCGGAACTTAATTGTCCCCGCCAGGAGTCCGCTTATCTCCAAGCAGGGACAGGAAAGAAACAAACCTGCAGCACTTTTTTAACAAAAATACAATCCTGGTTTCAGTTGTTACGAGAAGCAAGGCTGGTAGTAAAAGAGGCACAGTTACTGCCAGCCTTGCTTCTTCTAGGCAACGACTATAAGTACAAAGTGCATGTTTACGCACCGCTTGCAGGTTTTCAAAACACACAAATAGAAGGCATTGTCATTGACAATGCGAATAGCTCAAACTCTCGCAAATGCGAGACCTATTGCATTGCAAATGCTTGTTTAAGTAAGCACGCACCTCGTGTAAAAAAAAAAAAAGTCTTGTGAGACCAGTGGAAGACAGGTTTGCACATAAAATGTGCGCCTTACAGGCATTTTGTGGTCGAACCAGTCTCATGTCGGTGTCTGGGATTCATTTAACCAGTTGCGCGCTTACTTTAAAAAGAATTCTTGCTAGATGTAATAATCCACATTTTGCTATGAAAGTATCTTTTTGAAAAATGTAAATATACTTATGCAAGAAAAATGACTCTATGTATAGGCCTAATAAATGTCATCTGGCTTCCCTTTCTAATTCAGCCATACACATTGACCACGAATTGTAAAGCTGGCTCAGCAGATTCCATATTTTATTTAAAAATTGAACTTTATCTGAAGTGACTGAATGAGTATTGGGTGTACAAGCCACTAATGCCCAACCGAGATGTGCTCCATGCACAGTTATAACACAATACAATTGCATAGTACAATCATCCTTGTATTTCGTGACACTCTTCTTGGTAACATTGAGCGAAGTGTCGGCGGCAGCTTTCTCAGTGGTTCTGTTTCTGGTTTTAGATTTGCAGAGGGTGTTTCCCTTCAGTGAAGTTCGGTGAACTTGTCTTTTCTCGTGAGGCACTAAGCGCCCAGTGGAAATGGTAACCGAGGACGAGGCGCACACAGGGACAGCCCATTAGGTGACGTATGATATGATTTGATAAAATGGTGTTACCGTATCTTTCTTCTTGGACAATATCTAGTTAATAAATTGTAATATTAACTTCTTTGACTGCAATATTAACTACTTGGACTTATAAATGTAGAGGATCCTGATCCGTGTCCAGCTTTATTATAAAATACTTTTAACTGTGAGGGGAAAGAGCTGTTTTATTACACTCTGAATACCAATTGTATGTCCCACCTGCCGGACAGCGCAAGCCTTCTGGTTGCAAAAGGTCTAATGTGAACTTGCATTGGGGCTTAGAGCCCGCCCATTGCTCGCCGTTGGCTGGCCTTATTTTCAGTTTCATATGCTTGCTTCTTAATTAATGGCTTAACTTCCTCTTCTTGTGTTTGTCCCTCTCCTCTTTGATTGTCTGATTGGCTAATTTGTATCCTTCCCCTCCTCACATTTGGGGAACTATTTTTTTCTTTTTTCATTCAGCACTCGATAGTGGATGTGTTTTCTAGCTCTCTCCTTTGTGTGCTGCTGCCCGCCCTTAAATAACCACTCCCCCCACACTGCTCTCCACCTCTCCCAGCTTGTCTGTAAAAGCCCAGCAACAGGAATATTTTCACTGGGATATGGCTGAAGAGCAGATTTTAAACATTCTTTTTGCCTTTTCTCCTGTAGTCCACAAATAGCATGAAAGTACAAGCTTTGGAACGCAAAGGTGTTTATGGCACTGGGGGTAGGGCCATCTGCTCCACTGAAGAGCTGGTGTCTGAGGGAGAAGGTGTACTTAGCATAACACTTCCGGAAGCCCATAAATCTGCTCCCTGGGCTAATGTAGGAGACCAAATGGATGAATCCTGTAGTAGATAAATTAGGCCTTGCAAGTGTTTTCTTTTACATTCTGACACCACCTTATTTTTTTTAAGTTCTGTTCAGAGTTAACTGAGTGAAAAGTATTTGAAAAATAAACCATGCCATTTAAGATTATCGAAACCATTGAATTAATTGTACAGTTTTGATAAACCCTGATTGCTTTTCCTCCTGTATTTTGAAAAGTGTGTTTGTTTTACTTTTAATCAGTACTTTGCAGACCGATATTGGCAAAGCTAACAGCTCTTCACACGTGGTAGATGGGAAGACCTATTGGCTTTGCCAATGCTTGTTGCTAACCATGTGCTTTTCTGTGTGTTAACTTTGGCCTTTAGGAAATTGTACTGCCCTTGTCTCCTATGACTTTGCGTGAGTAATTGCTCTGAATGTTTGTATCTGTAGTCTTAAAAACAGATTCTTAACACCTTAAACACTGCAGGAAGCCTTCTTTATTGGAAACTTGTGAAAATATTTTAAGCAGATTGGCCAAGGGCGGTGTAGCGGGGTGCCTTCTGACCCCCCTCTTCAGCCTTGCTGTTCTGTCCCAGGGGGAAGGTGACCCCCAGGAGTGCTTAAGTATGTTGGGCCCCGGGAGATGGAGTCCCTGAGGACGAAAGTTGGCTCAGGGAGGTGGCCCAATGCACGACTCTTCCCCATCAATTATTAAGAACATTAAAGATGTGCCGACTCCCGGCGGGGGCTTGGTTTCCCAGGTGAAATTCCTCAAAATACAGCAGAGAGCTATGCACCCATTTTTCTTTTTTTTCTTCTTTGGACCAAACTTCTCAGGTTTGTTTCTCAGGCCCTTTTGGCCCAGTCTTAACAATTGTGGCCTTGTTTTACTGAAATCCGAGTCCCCTCCCCCAGTTGATTCTCAGGAGGCATAAGGGGCCCTGGTGAGGCCCATCCCAGTACTGGGGCTCAGCTGGTGTTAAAGTCCTTAGTCCATCCTTGCAGGGCATCGGGATGCTTCTGCTTCCAGCTGGCCATTTGTCCGCCGTCATTGCCTCCCAGGTCCATGATCTTCTCACTGCCTTTTCTTTGAGCAGGAGTTTTAAGTGGGGGTGGAAAGCTTTAGGGACCAAGTACCCCTGGCAAAACCTAGGATGCTGTTGTATTCCGCTTTAGGGGTCCGTATATAGGTTTTCCTGAATCATGTCCTTATATAGGCACAATTCGCCCTGCCCTTATATAGGCATAGAATCCCTGTCCTTATTTAGGCATTAACCGTGCACTCCAAATACAGGCATGGTCATCGACATCCGTCCACCCTAACGTCACAACGAGTTCTTAGAAACCAGACCCTTAAGCTTCGGGAGTTCCCCTAGCACAGGACTATTGATTTCTCCAAGAACTCATCTATTATGTATGAACCGTTATACCTTAAGGGTTCATTCCTGACGTCTTCCTATGTCCGACTTCACGTCAATGCTAACATTCCTCGACACCTACCAGGTATAAATATACCTTCCCTTGCCCAAGCAAGTTAGAGGAGACCTCGACTTCAGAGGAGCCCGTATCCCGGCCTGACGCACTGAGAAGACGCTGTCATTCCTGCACGCAGACGAATCCAGCTATCCAGTGTTCTGACTCCCTTCGCGGGGTGTTAGAGTTCCAAGATCCGGCAGGAGATTCCCACCTCTCTCATTCTCAAAGTATGGAGCTGACTAGATCCTAGAGGGACTCTTGGCATACTAGACTCAACACACTCTTAGTCTACCATACTAGAGAATACTCCACCTACTTCTTACCTTGCACCACACTTAGGTTAGGTACACTGGGGTAGAACTAGCTTAGAGATGCATCGTATGAGTACTCGCATTTTTAGCTCATGATATTTATGTACTTGAATATATGCTAAAAGATAATGCTAGAGCAGTATTATTTATTTCTACTGCTTACGCTGTACATTATTTATCTTGCATACTGTCTTGTGATCATAACAGCACATATCTCTTACACGAGAAACAAGCCTGTTCAATAAAACCCTTTTATTGAAACGCTCGTCTTTCCTTTCTGTGTAACTCTGCAGAAACTAAGCATGCACGATTGAATGAGTGAAACTGTTCTCTATTGTTTCCACGATTCTGAGATATGTTCCGCTTCTAAAGGGAAACAAAGTTGTCATGTTTTTCGGTTGCCAGAAACTACTCCCTTCTTGTTCTCAAGGAGTTTCTAGTGGCCTCTGAGCTAGCTGGCACAGGTAATTAAGTTTAATATAATCGATAGGGACATACAGACCTTAGTCCTATGTCAAACCTATAGGTTATATTATTCCAATGCGCAGAGCCTATTAGGGAAATAGGAACTACACTACATGGCGCCCAACGGTTTGGTAAGGCAGTAATTTAACGCTAGATACTGAGTAACTCATTCGTGCTTTTCTCAGAGACCCCTACTCGCATACTCCATAAGACGTCTGGAGTGGGTAGGGTTAAATATCCGCCAAAGCAAAATAGGACAAAAAAACCTATATATTAGCCATTTTGGTTTGTTCAACGTTGAAGGATACAGTGCTCCAAAATATTGTGCACCTTATCTTTTGTTTCCTTGAAACTTGTTCTACATTTTTCAAAAAACAAATGTCCATACACGGGGACAATAACACCGGGAACGGTGGAGCTGCGGCTGAACCAGTCGTAACAGCTTTTAACTTTACAGGTTTAAATGAAACCGAGGAGGGTGTTATAGACATCCATCCAAACTTAAGAAGAGCCATCACTCTAAATCTTATAAAACATGGCCTACCACCAAGAGGAGGTAGAGCAGTTTTCGTGATAGAGGCACACGAATCCTTTCAGACAGAGGTATTCTATTCATGGATAGTATTCCCAGAATCAAATCCAGTAACAAGACTGTTTCACTTCTACAAAGAAGATGATCCACCAGAGGAATATATTCCTTTCGAGGATATTGAAATTCCACTAACATACCAGGAGCATCAGCTCTGGTTTAAAGGCGCCCTAAATATCACAGAAACATTACCAGGCTCGGTCCACTAGGTAGACCACGAGCAACATGGCCGATTCTAGCTGGCTACACTCCTCATCCTGACCTCGATATAATGTCAAATGAGGAACTACTTACTCAACTTAAAGAGTTAATAAAAATCTACAGACAATTAGTCCAATATGTCATGCGGACTTTCACAGTCCAACCACCATTGACACTTCCAAATCAAACTCCCCAACAGGGGAATACATTAAAAATTACACCACAGACTTTACAAGCAGTCATGGGGAAAATGCCCACAAAACGTGAGCAAATTCCTGTCTGGATAGCTCAAAAAATTACTCAAATAGAAGCAGTATTTCCAAATACTAGCCCGTATGAGAAACACAGAATCCTAACCATCTGTTTACCGATGGGGATCACACCACAACTGGAAGACTGCACCACTTGGGGCTCAGTCTTTGCTGCCATCTATACTAAAACACATGGTGTTCCGTCAATTGCGGTAATACCCGATGTCCTGAAACAAATTTAAAACGAATACGGGGCAGAGCCTGCTCTAAATTTAGGTATGAAATTACTGAAAAATTTCGACCAGGTCTCAACAATAATATTATATAATATTAAAGGGGAGGCAGCAGCAGTGGCGATCCGCCAACGATTAAGGGAATTCGATGTTACAGAACATCAAACAGAACTACCCAGAATAATAGAACAATCTTATGCAGAATTAGGCAGAGATAGTTTGGGTGGAAGACCAATGAAGCCAAAACTATCTGAAAGTCCTGAGAAGGACTCTATTAAACAAACTCCTACATCTTCTAAAAAGAAGTGGGAAACTAATAAACAAAATTCAAACGAGAAACGTTCTCAATCCCGAGGTAGGTCTCCTCAAAAGGAGCCCTCTGAAAGGAGGTATAACCTCAGGAATAGGGATAATTTGAAAAAGCCTGACAGGTATCAAGATACTGATACACGCTCCTCTCGTACCTTTCAGATCTCGTCACAGACATCGGAAAGAAGAGGACGCTCAGAACATAGAGAAGAACGTGTGAAATCGAAAGACGACAAACACGTTCCGAAAAACAAATCAAAACCTCAATTCTCAAAGAAGAAGGTAGCAGGTCTGAAAGTCAGACATGCCGAGGATACTGAGAACACTACTCAAGAACGGAGAATGGGCTCAGACAATGCTGGACAGTGCTGCAGAAGTCACAATAGCTCGCCAGAACCTGAAGGAACTTCTGGAGATAGTGGACTTGAATGAGTACATTACAGTTGAGACTGTAGACACCAGGGTTAGTACTCCACAAAAGTTATATGAAATAACACTCCGGATGGAGGGAGACATACCAAGACAGGTGAAAGCACTCTTTTGGGAAAAACTTTCAAAGGGTTATGATATACTTCTAGCGGAAAAAGACTGGCCACCACAATTTGTCAGGGAGTGCCCACATGGCGAGGACATTATTATGCCAGCCTTCTCTAACCATATTCCAATTCATCTAAAATATACTTATGCCAGGAAATGGGCAGTTGCCCAGGCCCCAGCATTATACAAAAATCATGTAGGATGGGATGAGGATTCACCTCACCATAAAATACATCTGAAAAATGAGCCTACTGCACAAAGGCAGTACCCAATAAAGCAAGAAGCTAAAAAACAGGTCAGGGAGATCTTAGATCAACTTGAATACCAGGGGGTGATTGAAACATGCACCTCCTCAATGAACAATCCTTTGTTTCCTGTCTCCAAACCAGACAATACCTATCGTCTAGTTTTGGATTACAGACACCTAAACACTTGTTCTAAAACATTTGCAGTGCAAAATGCACATAGTACAGCATTAATGAATAACATTGTGCGTAAAAAATATAAAACCACATTAGATATCTCTAATGGTTTCTTTTGTCAAAACATAGCACCTGAAAGCAGGTACTTAACAGCTTTCTCAATAATGGGACACAGCGTCAATTTTGTCGACTCCCACAAGGGTTCAAAAACAGCCCGGGGTTATTCTCAGCGAGAGTAACGGAGTTACTACAAATTTATGACAATGAGGCATTGTCATATGTCGATGACATCTATCTGACAGATGATGACCTAGATAAACACTTGAACAGGGTGAGCACCATTATACTGGGCTTCGCCTCTGAGGGCTACAAATTCAACTTCAAAAAGTCCAGAATTGCCCATCTCAATGTCCTGTTTCTAGGATATGAGCTTTCAAGTGAAGGCAAGAGCTTGGCAGCCAACTTTTTAGAAAGGTGTGCGCTGCTCCAACCTCCAAAAACGCTGAAAAATTTACAATCCATCCTGGGTTTCCTAAATTTTGGAAGAACTTACATTCTGAATTACGCAGGAAGGGTTAAACCTCTCTACGCATTAATCAAACCTGATTTTTCAACCAAAAATTGGACACAAGAACACACAGAAATCTTGCGTTCACTCCAAGCTAACATGTTGGCAACAAATCACTTACAAACACGCGTAAGTCAACGCAACTTAGTGATCCGAATAATTTCGGATCAATGCGGATTCACCTACTTAACATTTAATGAGGGTGAGAAAGTACCAATTGCATACAAATCACATTTGTATACACAAGCAGAAATGCGCTTTACTTCAACTGAAAAAATACTGACGGCAGTTCAAACTGCAGTAGCAAAAGAAAGAGCTCTAGCCCAAGGGAAACGCATTATTGTCGTAACCCCAGTTCCGGCCTTAGAGGCGGTAACAAAAGCAAGCATTCCAAATGCTAAAGCATTACATCCGAGATGGATACAATGGGTTAATTCTCTTGCTGCAACAGATGTTGAATATGTTTTTGATCCTGATCTAAAACACAAGCGTTTCTGCAATATGAACATGAATGTCCTCTGCCCACTGAGATTCTGCCTCTCGATCAGTATGAATTCATAATTTACACTGACGGATCCGCACAGCCCGCAACAGGGAGTAAGCAAGCTTACAGTGCAGCGTGCGCAATCGTTAAAGGTCGCATGAGCGATGGCAAATTCAGACCTATGGTCACAAAAACCCAATCTCTAGGAGATTGCACAGCTCAGCGAGCTGAACTACAAGCATTCAAACTGGCACTTGAAAGTACAGATCGCGAATTCCCCACACTAATAGTGTGCGATTCTTTCTACTGTGTGCAGTCATATAATGAATATATACAAACTTGGCTTGAAAACGGGTTCAAAGATGCAAAAGGTGGCACAATAAAGCATAAAACGCTTTGGGAACAAGTAGTTCATTTAAAAAGCGAACTACCAAAGGCTCATGTGATATACACACACTGAGTCATCAACGTGATGGCGTTCACGTAGCAGGGAATTCATTGGCTGACGAAGGCGCAAAGGGGGCTGTTCAGACGGCTTCCGTAGCTGCAATCACTCGTTCAAAAACAAAAGTAGACAGTGAGATAATGTTGGCTGTCAATACTACGAGCAAAGGCAGTGGTGCTGCGTTACCAAAAAAGTTTCCACTCAAGTACTCTTATGTAATTGATGCGAACAACATTCCTTTTGCTCGAATCCCTGGAGTGGGGGATAGGGTAATTCCAAACATGGAACGTAGAGCAGCTTTGATTTATGGAACACATCTGGGGGAGGGTCTGTCACATCAAGGGATCTCTAAAACAATATTGACATTAAAAGAGATGTACTGGTGGCCTGGGATGAATACAGAAATACACATATTGATCAATAACTGCATAGACTGTAAATTACAGCGAGAACGCCACCAGACACCATGCTACGAATGTAGCTGCCCAGTACAGACACCATTGTTAGACAGCATTAGACTATCTATGCACAGGCGTCCTCATGGACAAGTGCAATCCCACAAATACTAAGTCAAGGTTCCTATGGATATGGCCTCAGCGCTCAGCTGGCGCTCGAACTGTTATAAAAGATTTGCGAGTCTTTATCGGCACATACGCAATAGCCACACTACATTCTGACCAGGGCCCTGCGTTTAGCGCTCGAGCTTACAAAGACGCCATGGCCAGTCTGGGCGTTGCATTGCGGTACTCCTCTCTGTTTCATCCTGAAGGAAATTCTGTTGTGGAAAGGAAAAACCGGGACATAAAGCAGTATATAACAGCTAGGGTATTCGGTTCGGGTGATGGGTGGGTCAAACATCTATATGGGGTCCAACGCTCATTAAACAATTTGCCAAGAAGTTCTCTAGGGGGGGTCACTCCATATGAGGTCCTATTTGGGACTAGAATGTGGGTGCCTGATCTGGAATGTAAAGGCACAGTGGTGGAAAATAAACCCTTTGATATCAAAGATCGTTTGGCTGTGTTACAGGACTTAAACAAATTAAGAACGCAACAAAGCAACGTGTTCCTGCAGCTAACCACCACTGGGGAAAAACCGGCGGTCCCAGCAAGGCCTGTCTGGATTCCAAAAGTTGGGGATCTGGTCAGAGAAAAAATTGCGGACAAGAAGGAATTTGGACCTTCATGCAGACAACCAGTACCTGTCCTAGCCGTACACGGAACAAGAACAGTACTTCTGCCGCCCCTTGCTGGAAAAAAGGAGAAAAGATTTGTGTCCATCGACCTCATCAAACCACAGTATGTGGCCAATACTAAATAGTAGGCCTCGTGGACTCCGACCTAGTAGCAGACGCACTCCTCTCGCTACTATCCAAGAGGTTCAGACTGAAAGACTGATAACCATCGAGAATTCAGCAGTAACAGATGAAGGACTGAGCAACAATGTTATGGAACTCATCCCTTTTGAAACACAAGTAACAGTTCGTCCAAATACACCTGTCTACCCCAATGTAACAAGTGATCAACTGGTACCATCGTTTTCTACAAATCCTGATGCAATTCCAATAATTAACAGAACTGCTTCTGGCTACTTCATTAACTTTGATACGTTTTCCGAGGATCCGAGTGAGCCCGAGACGTCGCCAGCATCAAAAACTTTTAAACAGCAAGTACAAGACTTTTTACATTTTTTGAAAAAGACTTATCTAGTTTCACCATGGACTGAACTTTGGGCTATTTCTGGAATATTTTTCTTCCTGCTTTGGCTAGCTTTGGTTATGACTATGAGCGTGCTTATAAATGGGAGATACATTCATTTGGACATTGATAGAAAAGAAGTGAACTTACTTTTGAAACCTCACAAATCATCCCATCGTGAAACAAGAGGCTTGTCTGCAGTGAACATCACAGCCGTTCCTATACAGGATGGTATGGTGTGGGACAAAACTGATTTTGATATCTTTGGCCCGACTGAACATTTGGACATTCCACATTTATTTAAAATTTCACTAGGTGATTTTGTTTCATCCAGTACCTTTTCAGATGATTGGGACTTTGAAACTGTGAATAATATAATGTTTGACCTAGAAAAATCTGCTGCATTTTCTAATAATGAATATTTAGAGGGTTCATCAGACTATGAACAGCTGTATTGCTATAACCACTATTGTCATCATTTTTTGCATAAATCAGCAACACCTAGAAATGTATTTGTGTTTAACCAATGGGAGCATTGTCCTACACCACCAAAAGGTAGTTCAAAATCATTTGCAAAAAAGTTTCCATATTTTTCAGGATACAATACATCTAATGCAGAAACATGTTACTATAAAAATGTAAACAAAACAGGACTGAAAATTATGTTAACTAATACAAAACAGATTTACTCTGCAACATTTATTGACCAACTGTCTAGACAGGGTTTCGACTTATGGAAAGACACAATAGAAACAAAATCTGTCTGGGGTACTAAAGATTGGCAAGTGAAGGGGATAGAAGCTTTGTTTAGAGCCTGTATCGTCCCTCAGCAAATAATGTTTTTGAATGACACGGTCCAACAAACGTCTTGCCTAGCCAAGATTAAAGACATGAAAAATCCTTCTGTACCAACACCTGCAAGTGATAACAATACACAGGCAGCGGTTACAGTTGACACCATACTACAACTCAACAGAACAAATCCTGATTGGAGAAAATGGTTGATCTGGCCCACAGACACAAACAACTGTCAAGCGAGATTCCTGAATAAAACACAGGGGTTTACTATTCATAGGCCAGACCCAAGATACGTCCAAAGACAGCATCCGGGGGTAGTAACAACATACAGTGTAGGAAAATTATGCATCGATTGGCTGCAAAAATCTACACTTAAGGATGTGAACCACACTTATCTTTACTTAAAGAAGACGCAGACCTTAGGGAATTCTTGCTTGGACCAAGAAAACCGCGTCAAAAACGTTTCATATATGCCAGCATTTATGCTGCTTATAATGAAGCATGGAAGGTGTCACAGATGGAGGCCGCAGAACGAATACGTGAACTTGATCGTATTAACTTAGAGAAAACTCTCTCTGTGGTCGACAATGGGTTAACAACTTTGTCCTCCAGAATTTATTCATTGGACAGTATTGTATCCTCTGCTATCGACATACTGGAACAAGATTTAGCCATGTTACAACAAGGCCAGTCTCAGTTACGTTCTATTATGTTATTAAGCTGGACGCTGCAATCTTTGCGTGCTGGCTATGTGCCTTGGCGTTTTATCAACACGACGGCTCTGTTTGCAGAATACAATCTAACAGATAAACAGATCGAACTGGCACAAAGGGGAGCTAAGTATACAGTACTGAGCATTGAAAAACTGGAAAAGTTACCATTCACAGTGGCAGAAAAACCAGCTACGGAATGGCTTATTCATGGCAAAATTAGTCTACCTGTGACTACTTTCCAGTTTCAGTATTGCCTTAAACAGATGCAAGCAGGCAAATATGAAAGGTTGGGTAAAGAATACATTAAGACATCCTGGAATTTACCTTACACCTATAGATGTTGGAGTGGGGATCGTGAAGTGTTTCTAAGCGGTACACACTGTGAAAATGCACTAAGCGGTTCACTGATTTGTCAGGACACACGGGGCTTGTAATGGTTCTGTGGCAAATTTGTCCTGCCACCAGCAGGGTACACCAGCTGCTGTGATTAATCCAACGTTTGGACAACTTTCTAATGGGAGTTACCTCATGTTGAATGATCAGAGTTGCTGTGGCATGTTGCCAGGCATCCCATATCTAGTAACGGTCAACTCCAGGGTCACTTGCTGTATGCAAGTATTGTTTGCCCCAATAGACACAGTCAGGGAGTCACCGTTATGGCCTTCGCTGAATGTCTCTTTTATTCGATTTGATACTTTAAGCAGAATGAAAGCCATGCTTATACAACAATCAGTGCCTTTAACCTCGGTCAAAGAAACCTATGATCTGCAAGTTGCAAGGACTTCGGCTGAGATACAAGCTTTAATTCGTACAAACTGCACTATACATTTCGTAGAAATGATAGGACGTATCTTTAACATGTCAGATACAAGCGGAATTGTACATGTATTTAAGACCATCTGTTCCGGATTATTAGCACCTTTCCAGGCTGTCCTCGGAATCATCCCAAACTTCGCACATTCGGTGTTTGGTGGTGTGCCATTAATTCTAGCACTTGTTGCAGGAATTCTGTTTCTATTCCTCCTACTACGCTATGGCAAGCCTCTTCGCCAACATCACTCCAAAGCGATGTGGAGAGAGCCCTCCTTGAACGAAAGTGCTGTGAGCGAATAGTACAGCTTTTGGGCATGCCTCGTCTACGGGAACTGAATACAACGTGGTTCCTGTCATTCAGACCAATCTGGCAAGATTGCATCTTACCTGTTCTACGCTGCCTGTTTTGCGGTGAAGAATGCGTGCTAGACATCTGTCTAACACTCCCATCAGTCATGCCAACGGATATCGATACTCTGCTGGACCCGATAACGGCCCATGCTGTGTGTTGTCCCCAAAGGCTTCCAATCCTGATGGCGGCATTCATTGAGATCTCAGTCGCTTCCGGCTGCTGCTGAGTTACGAGATGGATCAACGGGCACACAGGTAACAACGGACGTGAACATTGCTTCTTCTACTGAAGGAGATGTTTCTCATCTTTGTGCAATTAACCTTCTGAACGAGGTGTTCCAAATGTCTCTGACTTCGGTGGATGATATTTTGGCTACGGACATAGATGATCTAATGTTTACGCCAGACCCCTACATTGACTTTGATTCGGCTCACAGTGTACCAGGGCAACAATGAAATTTGGCCTTCATATTTTTCAAACTTGGAACTTTTCCCAGAATTGAACCTTTTTCTTTTTTAAATTTCTGACAGACATGGCAAATGAACAATCTGCTTACAGTAGAACTAGTCTTATAAAACGGACTTCTTTGAATACTTCCAGGGACATATTGTCACCTTACTTGTCTAACATTTATTTAATTCCATGATATACAATGGCTTGATTTTAAAGAACTTATCGACCATTTTGTCTAATGTATATATTACTGTTTCATTCTCGTTGCATTTTTTACTTCCGTTACATGCTTAGAATGGAATCATTGCTTTAAATGTACAGTACCTATTGCATTTCAACAGTTTTGAGCTTCTTTTAAAATGCTTTTAGAAACGTTTTTAGCGATATGTGGTACTCAATTTTATGTTTAGCATTTCAAAATGTTTAGCATTTCGTCGTATCGTTCAATAGAAGATGGAGTGGGTGTTGTATTCCGCTTTAGGGGTCCGCATATAGGTTTTCCTGAATCATGTCCTTATATAGGCACAATTCGCCCTGCCCTTATATAGGCATAGAATCCCTGTCCTTATTTAGGCATTAACCGTGCACTCCAAATACAGGCATGGTCACCGACATCCGTCCACCCTAACGTCACAACGAGTTCTTAGAAACCAGACCCTTAAGCTTCGGGAGTTCCCCTAGCACAGGACTATTGATTTCTCCAAGAACTCATCTATTATGTATGAACCGTTATACCTTAAGGGTTCATTCCTGACGTCTTCCTATGTCCGACTTCACGTCAATGCTAACATTCCTCGACACCTACCAGGTATAAATATACCTTCCCTTGCCCAAGCAAGTTAGAGGAGACCTCGACTTCAGAGGAGCCCGTATCCCAGCCTGACGCACTGAGAAGACGCTGTGATTCCTGCACGCAGACGAATCCAGCTTCCAGTGTTCTGACTCCCTTCGCGGGGTGTTAGAGTTCCAAGATCCGGCAGGAGATTCCCACCTCTCTCATTCTCAAAGTATGGAGCTGACTAGATCCTAGAGGGACTCTTGGCATACTAGACTCAACACACTCTTATTCTACCATACTAGAGAATACTCCACCTACTTCTACTCTTCCCTACACCTAGTCTAGGTACGGTACACTGGGGTAGAACTAGCTTAGAGACGCATCGTATGAGTACTCGCATTTTTAGCTCATGTTATTTATGTATTTGAATATATGCTAAAAGATAATGCTAGCGCAGTATTATTTATTTCTACTGCTTACGCTGTACATTATTTATCTTGCATACTGTCTTGTGATCATAACAGCACATATCTCTTACACGAGAAACAAGACTGTTCAATAAAACCCTTTTTATTGAAACGCCCGTCTTTCCTTTCTGTGTAACTCTGCAGAAACTAAGCATGCACGATTGAATGAGTGAAACTGTTATCTATTGTTTCCACAATTCTGAGATATGTTCCGCTTCTAAAGGGAAACAAAGTTGTCATGTTTTTCGGTTGCCAGAAACTACTCCCTTGTTCTCAAGGAGTTTCTAGTGGCCTCTGAGCTAGCTGGCACAGGTAATTAAGTTTAATATAATCGATAGGGACATACCGACCTTAGTCCTATGTCAAACCTATAGGTTATATTATTCCAATGCGCAGAGCCTATTAGGGAAATAGGAACTACACTTACAATGCCACATCACCCTTTTACCCCGGTCCCAATCCTCCTCCAGAGCATTCTGGGATAATCCAAAATGGTGATTTTAAGTTTTCTCTGGTAAGAGCTCCTCTGAGGGCCTCAACTCCCACCCTAGTTGACACAGCTGCCTGATCCATTTCCACCAAAACTTCAAAGGCCAGACACTCCTGTGGTTATTCCAGAACTCTAAGCTCCCTCCTTTGTTCCAATGGGCCTGGCAGGTGCAGTGTAACAAGTTAATTATCAGTTGCAAATTTCCTCCTCACCCCTTCCTTACCAAGGAACTGAGTCAATCACTCTTGATTGCCCTTTTGTGTGGGTAGGTCTTTGATGCTTCTGCTGGGATGTAGTGTGATTAACGTGGCCCACTATGGGGAACAAAAGCATGGAACCTGATTGAGCTGAGCCAGAGAAATATGACAATTCCTGAAGACCCATAAGATGTGGATGTGGGTTATTGGGGACTGCAAATTTACGTGTGTTTTACCCTAGGTTGGTACTTTGCTGGACCCTGTAGGCCTAAGTGGAGCGAAACAGTACTTAGGGCATGTTTTGCCAATATGTATAATACAGTGAAAACACCACAGATTTTCCAGTAGGCACTACAGACCTACACTTTGATGCCTGCTTATTTTATAAGGTCTGCCCCGTGTCCGTAGCAATACTTGCAGAGTCCTTTCTGCAACAGGCTACCTGTGCGCAGATACTAGGCTGCACACGATGATACTTTCAAACGTGCAGCCCACACACTTATGTACTCATGTGCAACCATCCCAGTGCCTCTTACCTTAACTGTGCAGCAGCGACCTTGTCATAAAAGTAGACCCTGGCGGTTAATATGCTTAGTCTAATTACTGTAAATTTACTGTTAGTGAGACTCAGGTTGTGAGATTCACTCACAGTAAAAGTTCAAAAAACCTGGTAATCATTTGTAAAAAATCCCGGTAGACTAAACAGGCGTAACCCATTTGCTAGAATGCCTATGCATGTTGGAGAAGAGTTGATTAGATTACTCAAGCAGCTTTATGATGAAGGGCGGATAAAAGACGAGGAGCCATCCTTATGATTGTCTCCCATTGTTCTAGCACAGAAGAGAAACAATGAGTTGATAATGTGTATAGACCCCAGGAGTCTTAAGAGAGCAATATGGGTCAATGGTTATCCTCTGCCCAACTCAGACGACATGGTTACCACTTTGTCAGGGCTGAAGATTTTTCAAAGTTTGATGTTCGTTTGACCTACCATCAGTTTGAATTTGTGGAATAGTCTAAGCATTTCACTGCTTTTCTGACTCCTGGTGACATTGTTCAATTTTGGAGGATGTCTTTTGGGCTGGAATCAGCTGCAGCTGTGTTTCAGCGACTCTTAGATGGAGTACTGAGGGGTCTCAGTGGTGTGTTGGTGTTCCAAGATAACATCTTGGCTTTGGAAAGTAGTACACGGAACAGATTTGTAGGATAGATGCTGTACGTCAAAAGAAGGGGTCTAATTGTGCAAGGATAAGTGTGTGCTTGGAGTGCATACATTTGAATTTCTCAGTCATGTGGTTTCTAGGAAAGGAAGTGCTCCACGACCCGATTTACTGAAAGCACCAAATTCATCCAAAACTCTGTAACTGTTGCTGCAACACTACACAAGCTGTTAAAAAAATTCTAAGTTTGTCTGGTGTGTGGAACAGGAATATGGTTTCAATTATATGAAGGAGCGTGTTCAGTGCTTGCATACCTGGAAAGATGCTTTTCGTCTCTGTTGACTCGAGAAATGTTGGAGTTGGTGCTGTATTGTCTCAAGGGAAAGGGGATTCGGAGCACACAGTGGTGTTTGCATCTCGCATTCTGAGACCACAATAACGTCTTTATTCTGTAATCAAGTGAGAGATGCTTCCATGCACATTGGTGGTGAAAGATTCCGGTCATATGCGTGCGGTATAATATTTTTGTTGCACAGTTATCATAAGACACTTATTCCAGTTTTAAGTGGTATTACTGTCAATATAAGTAAGGCTGCAGCCAGGTTAGTTAAGCTAAGTGCCAAACTGCTTGAGCATCACTTTAATGTTTAATGTGTTCCTGTGGAAGGAACATGGAAGCAGATTGCTTACCTCATCTTCCAGGGTCAGATTATGTGCATGATGAAGTAGCAGAAGAAAAAGAGAGTGATTGTGTAGTGGCAAGTGTTTGTTGGACTAGGTGCAAGTGCCTCAGTGAGGAGTGGAGAAAGCTTTTTTCCACTGATGGAGTTCTGTTGAATGTAATGCAGTGAGAAAGCAATCTGCAAGTCAATGTGAAGCTGTACAGTGAAGACCAGACCGAGTTGACGGTGGAGGATGGTTTATTATTTTGTGACGGTAAGCTGATTCCTCCATTGGTGGAGATCGGCCATGAAACGCATCTCTTCAAGACGCACAATAAGAAAAGGATGTGAGAGCTGTACTGGTTGCTTGTTGTGGACAGGGATGTAAAAACATGGGGTGGTAAATGCATTACTTGTGTGCAGAATGACAAAGGTCTTAAATTCAGAGTCCTACCCATGGTCGAGATTGGATGCCCTGGAAAGGTGTGGGATAAGCTCCGTATTGATTTTTGAGACTATTTAACATGCTTCCTGCTGAGCAGAGGTTTGCAGTAGTGCTAGTCAATTATTTGTCCAAGTGGTTGGAAGTTAGATTTGTGCGTGAACCCAATACTACAAATGTATTTTTTCTCACCAATGTGTTTGCCAGAAAGAGTTTCGAATTAGTATCAGGCCAGTCAGGGCAATTTACTTCGAATGAAATCAGAAAACTCTGGGATATGGCAGGAGTTGAGCACAAAAGGACTAGTTTGTGTCAAACTGAGGCAATGTTTTGGTTGAGCGAATGAACAGACTTGTGGGTGAATGTGCCAGAGGAGCAATAGCCCAAGGCGAGAATGAGGAGGATGCTGTTCGTGGTAATTTGTGGGCATGCCCCATCACTTCACATAGTGTCACTAGCTTAACACCTTTCTGTGCATTGACCAGCAGGTTGTCTCAGAATTCGCTACTACCTTCTGGTCCATCACTTCCATCACTCTACTCAACCAATCTTGGTTGAATAGAGTGATCTCTACTCAACCACCAATCTTGATTGAGTAGAGTGATGGAAGCGCCCGTTGCCAGTTCTGGGCAGTTGCCTGGGGAGAATTAGAGAGAGGGAAGCACGGTTGGGGAGACTGCAGCGGTTGGAAGCGGCTGCAATGTTTTTGTTTTTTATTCCCAATAAATTATTTTGCTATTCTATATCATGTTTGTGTCCTTCTGCCTCATAATGCTGGTGTGAATGAAAGAGGGCACTCGGCTTTCTCTGAGGACCTCTGACTTCAGCGCTGGTCGACAACAAGCCTGTAACTCCCCTCGGATAATATTGCTTAGAGTGCTGAAGGGTCCTTGATGGAGAATTACAAGTTACTTACCAGTAACACTGCCTTGAATACCTTTACTAAACTTTTAACCATCCACCTTCTCCCTGATAGAGACGTGAGGAAGAAGAGTCATTTATAGTCTTTAGATGAAAGGATCTTCTCCAGACCAGCACATTAAAATAATAGGTGTACAGCAGCTACTGTGTTGCATTGTGGGATATCAATACAACTCCTTGGCCGCCTTAAAGCATCAGTGCAGCGTTTCCTCTATGTGAAGCTATTATTCTGTAGCAGCAGTTTCGTTAAATGATTGCTCTTTTAAAAGATCAATCATGGAAAGGAAGATTTTGTTCAGTGAGCCTTATACCTATGCTTTAACAACCTACCTTGAATTTGCAATAGACTTTTAAGATTTAGTTCAACTATTAAAGGATAAAAAATGAATTGTTTCCTTTAGTGGATGAGCATTATTTTTTATAATTGTATTTTTTTTTCTCTGATGAGAAGTGTTCCGGAACCGGCATGTAGTTGTGGATATGTATTGTGTATAAAGATGCGTATGATGGAGAACTAGTGTCAACGGTAAGCGACAGATATCAGGAGTGGAAACATCCAAGGATGTGAGAACAGCAGATCAATAGGTTACAACTTCTTGTTGCTCAAAAATGTTTTTTTGAAATCTAGCCCCCTTTAAGCATCCATTATCTATGTGATGAGCACTTATTCTTTGTGACGGGCTTGCCCAAGTTCTTCATTTGAAGTCACTTGAAAGCAAACTTTGGATTAGGCCTAATTCAAAACCAAATGGTTCCTTGTGATTATTCAACTTTTTCCAACATCAGAGACGGGCCTTTCATCTCGGAAGCTCAGTTCAAACAGTCTGCGCCGCAGGTCATAAAAATAAAAGTTCCTGCCAATGTGTTTTCTTTCAGGTTCTGCTGACACGCAATAAATCTCTACTAAGTGAGTAAAACTTAATCAGTACGTGGTGGGTATCAGAATTGTGATTGTCCATTTTCTCCACCTACCTTTGTTTCACCTCAAACTCCAGGCAGGATTTCTCTCTAAACAGTTTGGCATGGACTCGGGCCCTGTGAGCCCAGGTGCCCCATCTGCAGCAGATTGAAGCCATCTGTCGGCCTTTACTTGCTTGTTGAAGATGAAGCGTCTCCTCTTCATTTTTTCTTATTGAAATGAAATGTTTTATGAAACTAGGGCAAGCTCCAGAGAACGTTTCTTGTGACTAAAGACGATACTATGTGAGAATTATGAGTTCAATTCACAAAGAAGACATACATCTTCTTTGGATCCATACACATATGCCTGCAAATCGGGGAGATACTTGATGTGTGCAGTGATACAGAGAGCTGAAAGGCATTCACAAGGGAAATTTACAATTTTTCTTAACTTTCGTGGTGTTTGTATGTTTGTCTTCGCTTTATTTTTGTAGTTTTTATTCCTCCATATTTTTCTATTCTGTTCAGCCTGCACATTTCCACACTTTCTGCCCCACCTTGCCTGGTTCATTAAATTGAATTGTATTCTATTGCAGCCTTTATATAGCGCTTATTATCCCTATATGGGGCGCAGAATCGCTTGCCTACATAGGTAGCATGCCACACTGTGTAGGGTGTGTGGTTGGAAGGATGTTGTCATTGTTGTGATCCTATGTGGGGAGTGTTTCCATGTCGTGCGTGATGACCACCGAGGTGCAGTCATCGTGTTATGGGATGTAGCAGTATGGTGGATGATGACGTCTGCGAGACAAACACAGTTTTATAGCTTTCAGCAAGCTGCCACCTTTGAACATCTCTGCAGGTCCCTTTATGGTATTTCATATGATGCAGACTGCTTGGGTATTTACTGCACTCGGTTGTCCAATCTGAGATGTTGTGTATAGTTGTGGTCCTGACCTGGCATGGTTGGAGGGAGAGAGAAGTGGAGAGATCTGTCGGGATGGACATCTTTTTCATCCCATATCAGAGTGTCATTGTGGATGCAGAGAAGCGGTGAAAGTGTATAGATATTTGGGACCTGCTGTGATGGACCATATTAAAGTCCTCCTAATTGCCCAGAAATGTGTGACAGATCTCTTCAGTTATTCCATGCCTGTACAATTGGTGATGTCTGTATTTTTTGGTTGTACAGTGCTGGTGATGGACAACCCTCGTAGCAGATATAATTTATATGAATGTAAGAGGTATGTTACAATTTGCTGCTGACCGCTACATATTATGGTCTTAGTATTAATGTGGGTCATAGCTGTTATATATGCACGTACATAACATAATACCACAGCGAACCATAGGTCAGCCCTTCTTTGCTTACCTGCATATCAAAAGCAGTTTGCAGATTGAGTTTTTTCCAATTTTTGGGTTGCAAGCTGAAGATTGTGCTTGAGGGTACAACTGCCTTTCTGGGCTCTGTTGCTGTTGTGTTCGGTGGTGCAGTTATCTAGGAAATAATCATGTTTTCAACTGTCTTCAAAAGTGTATATGCTCCTGGGTGTTTCTAATGCTGGCTGGTAGTGAGTTCCAGAGCATGGCAGCTTATTCTGAGAAAGCAGTGCCTCCTACGGATTGCTTATGGTAAGGTGGTATGATAGGTGATGCAAGCCTGGTGCACAGTGTTTTGTTTGGTCCGTATCGCTTGAATGTAACTTGTAGGTTTAGCTCCCTTTTCCTCGATAGGCTCCGTGGACAATGCCGAGTGACATGAACATTTCCCTTTTAGCTGTAGGTAGCCAGTGTAGTGATTGCAGGATAGGAGTCATGTGTTCTCTTGGGTTAAGGCAGAGAGGAAGCCTTTGGGCTGCAATTTGGGTGTTGTATTTTTCGTATGAAGAATGCAGTTGCCCCAAGGTATAGCCTGTTGACCTAGTCAATCTTAGCGATTACGACTGTGAGGATGACTTGCAGTTTGTTAGTATGCAAGTTATGGGAAATGTGACGTTGTGTTTTCATTGTGTAGAAGGCACTCTTTGTGATGTTGTTAACATGCGGTATCAAAGATAGGTATGAATCCATGGCTACTGCTAGGTTTCTATCTTCTGATGTTCGTAGAGGGGCTTCAAGTTCCTTAGGCCATGTTGCAGTAGGCTGGTACTTTGCCATTGTCCTCAGTTCATTATCTCTGTCTTTGCAGTATTGAGCTTTAAATGGTTATTCGTCATCCTTGTGCTTATGGCACAAAGGCACTCATCAAGTTTGGAATTGTAGAGGTCTCAGGGGCTAACCATTTTTGTAATGATTTGGGTCCCATCTCCAGAGTTGTAACAGGTGAGGGTTGAATTATTTAATCGTTTGGTAAAATCCCCACTGAAACCAGGAAGACCGTCACCCAGGCACTCGTCACCAGCCGACTGGACTATGGGAACACCCTCTACGCCGGAACCACAGCCAAACTTCAAAAAAGACTCCAGCGCATCCAGAACGCCTCCGCACGACTCATCCTGGACATCCCCCGACACAGCCACATCACCGGACACCTGAAAGACCTGCACTGGCTCCCCGTCAGCAAGAGAATCACGTTCAGACTCCTCACCCACGCACACAAGGCCCTCCACGACCGCATGACCTTCTACACGCCCACCCGCCAGCTACGATCAACCAGCCACGCCCTCGCCACCGTACCACGCATCCGCAGAGCCACCGCCGGAGGAAGATCCTTCTCCTACCTGGCAGCCAAGACCTGGAACTCCCTCCCCACTCACCTTCGGCGAACCCAGGACCATCTCTCCTTCAGGAAGCAGCTCAAGACCTGGCTGTTCGAGCAGTAAGTTACCCCCTCCCCCAGCGCCTTGAGACCCTCCCGGGTGAGTAGCGCGCTCTATAAATGCCGTGATTGATTGATTGATTGATTGTAAGGTGGGTAGACAGACGTTGAATAATAGAGGGGAAATGATGGACTCCTGAGGAATGCCTCAGTATTGTATGTGAGGAGGTGACGAGAAAGTTGGTTCGAAGACTACACATTGTCTGTCTGTGGGATAAAAAGCAATCCATTTTAGAACATGATCACAAACTCCGAGATCGTGGAGTTTTTGTAGTTACGTGTGATGATGGACAGTGTCAAGTGCAGTTGTTAAATCAAGAAGCAAAAAAGGCAGCTACTCAGTTCTTGCCCATTGTGAGCTGTAGATCATCCCTGATGGATATGCTGGCCGACTCTCTGCCTCTGCCTGGTCTGAAGCTGGATTCTTGGTCTTGCATTAAGTCATTAGGTTCTGAGAGTTCAGTAAACACTGCTGTCTCAAATCAGTAATTGTTCGGAAGAAAGATCCATTTGATATGGGCTTTAGTTTGCTGGGTCGGATAGGTTGAGGTTTTTCTTTATGGGGAGGTCTAATGTAGGAGGTTTTCAGCTCAGGTGGGAATTCACCCAGTTCCAGGGACTTCTCGTGTAAGCATCTGGGTACCTCCCATGCACAGGTTGAGCAGAGGATATCTATAAAGATTTTTGAAGGTGCTGGGCTTGAAGGGGACACGGATGGTCTGGCAGTAATGCTAATATCGAGGAAACCTTTTTGTGACAGAGTATTGAAACTATACATTGATGAATGATTATTGGTGTTTCCTTCTATAGTAGTTAGTCATGTGTTGTGGTCACAGAAGTCTTGTGATCACGGTGGTTCTGTGTTTTGGCACTCTAGATTGTGGAAGTCTGTAAGAATTTTATGGAGTTCTTTAGAATGGCAGTCTGCTTCAGTTACGCGTGGGGGCTCGGAGTAGTTTATTTTTGTGGTTTTGATAACTGTTCTGTAATCACTGTTCTAGTGTTGTAGTGCACTTTTGTCTGTTTCATGTCTTGACTTTCCTCTATTTTCGTTGTAGTGTGTTGAGTGGTGTTTTCAATCTTTTGATGTTTTCATTAGCCTATGTGGTGGTCTTTTTGTGGTCAACTCTGGAAGTGTAGCTTTAGTAATGAAGACAAGGTAAAGAAAACTATAGCAAATGTTTGTGTACACCAACAAAGGTTAGACTCTTCGGTTGTTTACCTTTAGAATTGTATTCCTCCATCCCCCCTTTCCTCCCCTCCGTTGCACTCCACTGATAAAACAGGAATTAGCAAGGGCTATAGGTCTGGTGTTGGCCACCAGCTTTTTGACTTTGTGAATGGTCATTTTGTTTTGTCATGATTTTTGCAAAATGTTTTTGTGGAAACTACCAGCTCTCATTAATCTAAAAAGAGTAATTAATTAAAGCAAAAATATTTTTGGGGTCTCAGAAAGCACACATTTCCATACTAGTCCCTGGCACTGAAAGAAACTACTTTGTGCATGATTGTGCCACTTGTTAAAGGGCATTATTCCATCACTAACAATTAAGTTAGCCAGCGGCTGAAGTGAGCTGACGCTTTGCCCAATGTTGTATGCTGTAGTGGGCGGAAGAAAAATGTGAATGACACAGTAACAGGCCAAGGGATGAAGAGAGCTGGCTGAAAGACCCTCAAAGTAAAATATACATACAATTGTAGTAAAATCAAAAGGTCCTGACTAACGCCAAACCTAAAAAAATATGTTTGCAGTCTTGGATGGTAATTGATAACTTGTTCTATGTCTAAATAGGCCTTGCACATCAGAATAAACCTTGTGACTCGGGCCCTATATCTCCTGGGTTTGTCTATTCCATAGCCCCAGCCCAGCCATAGGGATATTCTTGTGGACATTGTTTGCTGCTTCACCATTCGGGATGTGGACAGATCTCAATCTCTGGACAAAGCGGCCATTGATTTCTCTTCGCTGTTTTATTGCATAAATTATTAAATTACATTAGGTACACTAAATTGAACCCCAGGAGTTAATAACATGTTGTAGACGCAGTTGAAAATACTACAGTTTTCCCTCTCCCAAACTTAAAGTAGCTCACAGCTTTGCAATCAGTATTGAGTTGTTTTCACCTGTAAGTATTTCAGTGGAGCTTTTTGTCAAAGGTAACCTATGTTCAATTTTACAACGCAGAAATTTAGCTTGTGGTGCAGAAAAAAGACAGGGTGTTTAAAAAAAATAATGTGGTACTGTAAAAAGTTATTGACATAAAAAATAAATCATCTACATATCCGCAATTCTTAGTTACATGAAAGGGCACCCGAACCATCAGCTTGAGGTTAGTTCAGAAGTGGCTGAAGGTGTGTGTTAAACATTACATTTTACATTAAAGAAATTTGAAAGATGAATTAGGACCATTGTATATTAATCCAGTGGTGGCATTTTGTGGATATCCTCAGGGGTTCTCTCCTTCTCTAATTCTGTTTACTCTCGGTTTCAAACTTTGATAGACTACATTAGACATCACAGATTGCACTTTCATTTCTATGATAATGGTGCTCAGCTAGCGCAAAAGGTGCTCACTAACCATATTCAATCTTAAATAAATCGGAGTTGGCTCTTGCGGAAAATACTGTGATAATTTTCATTCACACCCGGATGAGACTGAATAGATTTCTAGCCAATGTCACCTCCTCCTCCATCATGGATTAAACAGTCGCACCAAAATCCAGAGATCAAGAGCCTAGAATTAGACTATGATTAGATGATGTCCTTGGGGAGCCTAAGTAGACCACTCTAAGTAGAATACTAGAATTCACGGTGCCTGCCTGTGAAGAATCATTGTTCTCATTCCGTGCCAACTGAGAAACGTTCTTGTTGACGCTATCGTGAAATCCCTGTTAGATCGCAGACATTCTCTGTACTTGGGCATTGCCAACAATAGACCAACACAACTTCATCAAGAACATAAAATGAGGATTAGACCACTCCTTGGTTTGAGTGAAGTAGCTCACATTGCAGAGGCTACATATTGCATACACTGGATATTGGGAGGAGCCAGAATTAGTTTTAAGGCACTTTCCATCAAGCAAAGTTGAGCGCACTCTCTTTACAGGACAACATCTTA
Source organism: Calotriton arnoldi (assembly GCA_963921515.1). Lineage (NCBI taxonomy): Eukaryota > Metazoa > Chordata > Amphibia > Caudata > Salamandridae > Calotriton > Calotriton arnoldi. The sequence goes on from CAWUFW010001223.1 coordinate 2,269,321, forward strand.
GCTTATCAACGCGCAATGGTCCTAAGAGTCAATATCTTTCATGCATGCATTGCTTATTCAGACTAGTACCTTTAGACAATTCCACTGTTTTGTGGAAAGATGTATGCTGAACTGTTTTGGAAACCCAATTATTAGGATTTCCAATTGTCAGAGTCATGCTTTCTAAAATCCAAATATTATTTTCTCAAATGAGTGTTAAACGTGAATACATTTATATACAGACAATGTATAATATCATGATGTTTTCTCCTAATTTCAGTACCACACTGAAATAGTTTTAGTACTAAAAGTGAAATATTCAACATAGCGTATTTGGTCTTTGAAGTTCAATATTTTTTACAAAGATCTTTAAAAGTACTTGTGGCCTCAGATTTTCTATATTTTGTGGCTCTTAGTTCCAAAGCATAGCTTATTGGGTAAACACACACAAACATACAAACACCCTGTCTGCCGAGGGAGGTGTTCAAAACATCTAAGTAAAATTTTAGAAATATTTCAAAAACCTTAAGTAAATAACACTGTGCACTGTGAAAATGATTGGTGAACTGTCTGTCGTGCAGTGATACCTTCCTTTTTGTAATTCAATTGGCATATGTAAAAAATGTTTTAGAATCCTCATTCACCAACCAACATAATACTACTTTTATTTTGGTTAAAGTATTAAAAAGAAAATCACCGGAAAATGGATAATATAGGTTTTTTTTTCTTTTGCAGGGTTGCGCATGATTGGTGATGAAATGGAGCCTGGAACAAGCTCTTTCCGAGTGGATTTTCCAGATTTTTCTAACACCATTTTGCAAAAGTTAAATCAGCAACGTCAGCTGGGACAGCTGTGTGACATTTCCATTGTGGTGCAAGGCCAGCTTTTCCGAGCACACAAGGCTGTTCTTGCAGCAAGTTCTCCTTACTTCTGTGACCAGGTCCTTTTGAAGAATAGTAGGCGAGTTGTTCTGCCAAATGTCATGAACCCCAGGGTGTTTGAAAACATTCTTTTGTCGACTTATACTGGACGCCTGGTGCTTCCTGCACCAGAGATTGTGAGCTATTTAACAGCTGCAAGCTTCCTTCAGATGTGGCATGTGGTTGATAAGTGTACGCAACTTTTAGAGGGCAACCCGTTGGTGCTTTGCCAGAAATCGAACCAGAGCACTCATCAGTCACCAAGCAGCAGTAATTATAATTGTCTTGGAGAAAGCTGTGAGCCGAGTGCTGCAGGACAATCCAATTTTCAAAGTTCAACTCAAAAGGAGCCGAGGGATGTTGACCATGAAGACGAGAGCCCTAAAGATGATGAACTTTCATCCCAGATAACAGAGCAGGAGTATCTTCCGAGCAATTCTTCAACAGAGCATGATCGGCTTAGCACAGAAATGACAAGTCAGGATGGTGAGGAAGGGGCGAGTGATAGCACAGATTATCAGTATAGTAAGCTTATCTACAGCAAGCCGAGCATTATGTCGCATAAACAGTGGATACATGTCAAACCTGAAAGATTTGACCCTAACTGTGAAGGCGTTGAAGTGCAAACTGCTTACGAGGAGCAAAAGGCCTCTGAATCTATGAACACCTCTCAGACTGAGACTGCAGTACCGTCTGCAGGTGCTGCCGATGTTTCTGTTACAGGTAGTAATAAAAAGGGTGACCAGCTTGAACGGCGGGGAAAGCACTTTTATGATGAGCAAGTGGATTTCTACGGTGCTTCTATGGAAGAATTTACCAACGATAGAACAGAGGGACCTCATGACCCTGCGGGACAGGATAACTTGGCTACAGCAGGATTTGGTGATAACCTTGAAATGGAAATGGGCTCTAAAGAAGAAACCTCACATTCTGGATTCACGTCAGTTGTTTACAAACTTTATCCTTGCCAATGTGGTAAAAGTTTTACTCACAAGAGTCAGAGGGATCGGCATATGAGTATGCACCTTGGCCTCCGGCCATACGGCTGTGGGATCTGTGGTAAAAAGTTTAAAATGAAACATCACCTTGTGGGCCACATGAAGATCCACACTGGTATAAAGCCATATGAGTGCAATATATGTGGAAAAAGGTTTATGTGGCGGGACAGTTTCCATCGGCATGTGACTTCATGCACAAAGGCATACCAGGCTACGAAAATTGAACCAACTACTACTGAAAAAGAAGTCTTTGACTGAGTACCCAAGATATAAGCAATTTGTATGTCGTTTTATGTGTACGAAAACAATTGAAAAACAGTGCGATAGTGTTTGGTACTCTCTCTTGTTAGCATTGGAAGTTTTAGGTTCAATGTTTCTCCTTGTTTAATTTAATTATTTAGGTATATTTAAAATGAATTCACAAATCTGCCATAAACTGAGGCTCCTATTTCAATATTTGATGACTGACTTATTTTTGCATAAAGTGAAGAAGGTGAAACAGTGGAGTTACTTTTTGTCTGCAGCCATAGCTGCAATGTAGTGGGTGAAAATGCCTACCACAGAGCTCTGTGTCAAAGAAGACATATTGATGTTCCTAATCCAGTTGGTTTTCCATCAGTACCATAAACATAAGACTTGCATATAGGAATTAGGTGGCTAGGCAGATTGCAGTATGTGCTACATAGATGATCATTATTCTGCATCTTCAGTAGCATCGTTTTACTGTGCCAGGCATGACAGACTCCTAACCTGCCCACCTCTGAACCACAAGGTAACATAGACATAGTTAGCAATTCTCTTATTTTGTGTGTTTCTACGTACAAACTATTTAAACATCTGTATCAAGCACTTTATCCAAAAGAATACGTAATACTTACTTTTTTATGAAAAACCTAATTTGCTAGTTACTAGGCCAGATAGACCTATGGTGTCCTGTATCTTGACTTTCATGCAACACCTCTTCCACTGTCCTCTCACTAGAGTCAAATTATCTTTTCCATTGTCAGTTTTCTTAAACATATTTCAAAGTTGTTTTGGTATGTACTGTTCTCAGACTCTTCTGAGATTCCTTTGGACATAAGTCTTAGGCTTCAGCAGTAAAGGTTTTGAGGCATTTTGTTTAAGTTACGAAATGCGTTTTTTGACCCTGCTTACTTGTAGTCTTAAAAATTCAACCATAATACCCATTAGCAGATAGATCAGATAATTTGATTTTGTTCAATGTCTTGCATTTTTCCATTAGCCTCGTAACACTAAATAATATCCTTATCAGAAGATCCTAAACTCATTCGTTCTCCTCTTTACGCAGTTGTCTAAGAGTTTATAATCAAGGGACTTGCCCCTAACGTCCTCCTAACCATTTTCTAATCCTCAACTCTCCCTGATGTATTGTATTAACTATAAGGTGGCATGTAAATCTTGATCAACAAATTAAACTTTATTTTAGACAACAGTATATTGTCAAGATGAGAGTTAGCAGTCCTTAGGTGTGTTCAAATGAGCTGTTTATTTCAGTTCTCCTTACAATAATTACTGTTGACTTAACCTAAAGATTATAAATATAATTTTATCAATGAAATAACATACCTTCCTCTAGTCTCTAAATGTAATTACTCCCTTTGAGGTGAATGGTACATATTTAAATTTAGCAATCTATCCCTGGTTCATTGTGTATCTGTTCTATCATCTTGCATTTTAATTTTAGGATTTTTCCACAAATTGTTACCCAAAGGTTATTCAAGTGGCGTAATAACCTCAGGGTGGGTGTTATGATAATGGAGGTTGTAGGTATTATTGGGTGATAAAAATCTGGTTGCTGTTCAAAAGTCGCCCTTTTTATTGGCCATCTTATTTTATTTAAAAATTAGTAATATTTGAAATATAGCCTTGTTTTTGTTGTAGTAAACCCTAAATCCCCAAAACAAAGTACATATAAATTGAGTTAGGCATATTATTATCTCTGTGTTTCCATCGCCAAAAGGCAATTAAGGATTGAATCAAAATGTAACCTCTTGCAAAAGGAATGGTTGTAGAAATTGTGCATTTTGCTTCTCAATTTTGCTTAAGTCAGAAATGTTATTAATGTCTAAAATAAGAATAATTATCTAACTATATTTGTAGCTTACATACTGGGTATTGGTAGTAAATTGTTTCAATCTAGCAACTATAATTTTCTGTATTACAAAAATGTAAATTACAGAAGCCTTTGGATATTTCACAGAGTCTTCAAAGATTTAGGTCTTCATTATAATTTACTTGCCATTTGGGTGGGAATTCCTACACCCTGGAGTTACTGGTACAATGGGGATCAGTACTTTTTATACTTGTAATTCCCTCCTGGTCAATAGTTTGGGAACTGAAAATGGGGAATAACCACAGAAACTGGTGTTTCCTCTGATTTTTCCATAAAATCCCAAGCATTTTCCCCGTTGCCATTTCTCCGGGTATTTCCTGGTGATATATCGGTGGCATATATCTGGGAGATGTGGGTATTCCTACAAAAGTTAGAACTTTAATTAGGGCAGAAAAACCAGCTTCTGCCCAAATCAGAATTACCACCCACAGGGTGATAACCACCATAGTTCCTCACTTTCAGCATTGTCTTCAATAGGACTTTTAAGGAATATTCCTTCGACGTGCTGATCCAAATCTTAATGCGTCATGTCAATTATTTGTTTTACGAGGCATAACAATTAACACAGATTAGGCTTTGGTAGCAGGTAGTACATTTTCCAATTGCCCAGGGCCACAATTAGTCTTTTCATGAATGTATTTTCTCTATTAGGTATTGTATCCTAGCTCATTAGAGAGACCAGACTTGATATATACTTGTTTTCTAATTGTTGAAATGTTAAAGACCTCTAGCTTACAGTTAATAGAGCTGCTGTCTAACTTTTCTTGGGTTACTTAAGTCATATGATCATTATGCTGGTATTTATCTCAACATATATGTTGAGAATGTAACTTTGTCAACTGGTGCTAAATACATAAATGTAGGAATTGCCTTTGGGTATGTACTCGGTGCTTGTCTGCGGACAGTCACAAAACTCATTGCGATCAGTGGTCATTTAACTGCTTAAACACAGTCTGTGTCCCGGAGAACCTCTAACCTATTGATGCACAACCAGAAGATATAACTCTACAGAAAGGATGGTTCACATGTTCTGCTATTGTAGCTCAGAGCTCTCGTTCCTCCATGCACTACAATGTGCTGATGAGGATCAGACATCCATCGGCTCCAATGTTGTGTAAAATTCTCCCATCTTGAGCAACTGTATTTGATCTATTTCCAGTAACAGAGGTATAGGACCTGTAAAATGGTACTCCTAAATTAGGAACATGTTTTCCAAGACTCACATTGGTATGCACTTATGCATGGGTCGAGCTAAAGTTTTGACTTGTTTTCAATTTTTAGTAAAGCAACACAATTTCAGTTTTTGTGGAGTATTATCATCTTTCCCTAAGCAGGAAACATGAGACTTGTTGCCAAAACTACAGCTTAAGTATTCTTTGCTGTTCAGGTTATGGCTGTACTACTATAAGTGTGACGTGTATCACAAGGTAGAATTGTGTTACTGTGTGGCCCATTTTGAATTGGGTACTTTGATGTTACATTGTGCAGGTTGGGCTAATTCAGTAATACTCAGATTTGCAATTTTATGTGAAAAGTAATGTATCCTTGTATGTACTGCTTAAAAACCTTACCCTATATGCAGATAGTAGCACTTAAATGTACGTCATTGCTGAAATTGATTTGTTGATTGTAAACAACTTATGATGCGTTCTCCTGTGCATGGCCTGTTATCAGGGCAGCGCTAGAACCATCCTCCTGTGCCTGGACGAAGCAGTGCAGCACTAAAACCTTTCCATGGTGATCGATCAGTCGCCAGGGCATACTTCTAACACTCTTTTGAGTATTGGCAAGTCATCACAGCTGCATTGTTACCATTCGTCTGTGCCGGGATCAGTCACCGGGGCAGTACTAGATTGTCGTCATTATTGGTCAGTCACCAAGACTAGTAGTATTCTGTGCATGGATTATTTTCCTGGGCAGCACTTTGTAACACTTGTATGTGCATCAGCAGTCTCCATGGCAGCACAAGTCCCATTGTTCTGTGGCTGGGTATCACTCGCATGGACCAGTTTTAGGAGACTTAACAGAAACCAGACAAAACAGCATTCATAAAATGTTTGGCTAGATTCCAGCAGCTTAAGCCAGAACTATCAACTCAGTTTGTCTACTTACAGCCGTCAGGGTTGGCCTTAATAATCCATGGTTTAATTGGTTTCTTGTCGGTAAAAGGAGGGCCAGTTGCCAGTTCAAAATGAAGTCTGTGGCAAAAGAGGTTATGGATGTGTATAAATTGGCAGTGACAAAAGAGAAATCTACCTCAACTGCAAATTTGTGTAGATAATAAGCACTTTTTTCAAATGGTTCGATTCTCTTTGCCCCCATAATGTCTCTCGTCCTCTATTGTGCCTTTTAAATGAGCTTTCTAAATCCTTCAACTTTTTCTTTATCAACAATGTGAAAGCCATTTAAGCAGAAACGTACATGAGGGTATAAGAGCATTTCTAGGGATATGGGTCTGGGATCAGTTTTAAACAATGGGAAAATAGTTTGAGAAGGTTGGCCTTACATCTGTGGCTAGGCTTATTTAAAATAAAAATAAAAACCTGACTGCTACCTGTCCTAAATAGGACCCTCTGCCGGAAGAATTCCTTAGCTCATAGCCCTTTGAGGATCCAAACCTGATGAAGCGATTCCTTTTGGATGTAGTCTGTTAGCACTCAAAACCTCTCATAACTACTTTTAACAACTCTTTCACGAGGCCCAATGTTCTGGCCAATTTCTGTCTTCTTGCTAGTCTTTTTTTTAGGCAGCATAAGTATTGGAAAGAGGGGTGAAGAACAAGCTGCAGCAATTTGTCAAGGAACAGGAGATTCTGGACCTAATCGGCCCGATTTAAGACCAAAGACATTTAACTGAAGCCAACTTGGATGTAGGCAGGGTAAATATCCTCCATTGTTTAGGAGGCTAGCTTATCCGGCCTATCCTGTTTGATTTAACTGTTTTTGACACTATGAACTTTATTATCCTTAAGTCATCACAATTTTCATAGGTCACCTACAAACTTGTACCTCACGTAAACACTATAGTGTGGCGCACACTTCCTGTTCCAACTGGCAACGGAAGATTTGGTGATCATTTATAGGTAGAACATCTCCGTAAGCAGCTCATCTTCTCAGAATGAAAAATCTAAAAGCAAACACTTATTGAATTTCATGCCCTGACGACCTAGCACGCTATAAGTTACTTTAATAGACATTCTTCCTTTTCATATTACTGTCTCTTCACCACCACAGTTACGCTTCTTTGTACCAGGCACAATTCACCTTCTCACCATTTGAGCCTTGGATGGGCAGGGTTTCTAATGAGCAGACAAGAGAAAACCCTATGATAATTACATTCCCCAACCATAAACTACAAAGTGAATCAGACATTCTGCTGCAGCAGTGATCACATGGTGGTGAGTCTCGTATCCCAACCGTGGGTCCAGCAGTTTCTGTGCTTGGTTCTTCTAGTCCTGCCTAGGAATATTTGATAAAGCTCTAACTGTTGCTGCTGAAGACAGGCAGGACTCTTTAACCCTCCCAATGCTGTACTTTGAAGGTTTAGCTCTTAAAGAAACACGTTTTTGAAATTACATCAGTCTTCCTTTATTTCAGACCCCATCAAGATATTACATATTGATTCCACCAGGTCACAAATTAAGAGCAAATTGCTCCAGTTATGTTGCTGGCCTTAGAATAAAAATGTAATGTTTCCGAGATAGCTTTTTCAGTAGTGCTATTCCATTTGCTTTATTTTGGGTACAAAAACATCCACAATGAGTCCTGCAAGAGCTTATTTTGCTTTCAGGGGGCTTTGAAGGAAACTCTGAAACATCACAAAACTCATAAGGATTGTGAAAAGTCCAAGTGTCGCACAAAGAGCAAGTGTGACAAATGAGCCACGCCCATTCGGCAATAGCATATAAAGGTATAGTACCTAGCCCGTGGCTCATTGTGGCGCACACTGTCCAAAATACATCACTAAAGTATGGAGTGGTAGCGCACTGTCATTTACAGACAGCACATTCTCCATTGAAATGGCCTCTACATTTGCAAAGAGATACAGTTTTACTGATAAAACTATATAGCGCACAAATTATAATGTGTGGAATTCGACTTTCAGCCAATATTTGTCATTTGCACATCACCAAGTAAAGTGTCTTTATTTCTATTGATCTTTTTAAAATCTTTGGGCCATATTAGTAACAAACTGCGATAAATATCGCAGAGCGCGCTTAGCGCGAAACTTTTTATCGCTGGCTATCGCTGGAATATTTCGCCACGCTAACGCTGTATTAGCAACAATTAGCGCTATGGCGAATAATATTCCAGCGATAGTGGGAGAAATGGGCCAACATCGCTACAAAACCAGCGATGTTGCATGGGGAACGGCGGAAACCTTGCTGATACGACCACAGGGTCGTATCAGCATAATCCACCCCCCATGTAAAGTATGCATAAGTCAGGAAATTAGCAGGTGTAAAAAAAGCAGCGATGACCCCGGTTAGTGCGATTTTTTTACATCGCTAACCGGGTCCGGGCCCTCATTGCTAATAGGCGATAGACCTGTTTTCGTGGTCTTTGGGTTGGGAACGCCTACTTTGCATGTCATTAGCGATAAATATCGCTGACATGCAAAGCGGCACCCAAACCAATCGCTATCGCCTAAAAGCTGTCGCTAACACCTGTTAGCGACAGCTTGCTGATAGGGCGATAGAAATATCGCCGCTTTAGCGGCAAAAAGTGCCGCTAAAGCGGCGATAGGGCCCTTGATAATATGCCCCTTTGTTTCCATCACACTTAAGAATTGCATTAAAAAACACTTCAGTTGTGCTTTCCTAACTGCTGATATAGTTTGAAATGTTTGCACAGTTAATTTATAGGTATTTAATAAGCTCTGTTTTGTGTTAGAAAAAATTACATCTGCAGCCTTTCCTTTCACACCAGCAAGACACTCGCATAGCTCATTTTACAAAATCCTCTCATGGTGCAGTCCGAGAAAGAAAAGTAAATACAAATTTCCATGTTAAAAGAATAGGCAGCAATTTGTTCGAAGACATAGCTTGATAATTTGATCTGTGTCTTTGAATGCACAGCAAATGTTACACGATAAAAACAAAATTTATAAGCATCTTTACTGCTCATTCACTTTCAGAAATCCAGCATGGTTATTTTGGGGCGCTGCAGCATCCCTCCTGCCTCCCCCCAGCCCCCCAACTACTGGTATTCATAGTAGGTGGCAGGCTTATCTAATCCATCTCCATCTGTGTATCCTCTCTGACGTCTGATTACAACTAATCGGATGTTTTAATACATGGGAATGGTGGTAAGGACTGTACAGAATGTAAAGCTAGTGGTGAGACAGCTGTGGGCGAATACTGGGCCATTCTCTTGCTTCAATATTTTGTAAAGCAGAATGCACACTTTCCATTCTCCCACTGCCTTAAGCAAGCTTCTGATAGGTGGATAATAGGCACTATTTAAGTCATCATACTATTTTGTTCTTTCATTATTTAAATAGAGAAATCTTAAAGACCAGCAATTGACAACTTTCCACCACTGTCTGCCTATTTACCTGGTTTCTGACCAGATTAAATGGACACAATTCTACAATTTCACATTTCTGTGCAAGTGCAGAACAAGCATAGAATTCTATCCTCGTTGGTGGATTTCATGTGTTATGCAGAATATTCCGTTGCCTTAGTGGCATTACATGGAAATCTGTTAAATATTCAACAAAATGTGTTTTTGCAGTTTTGCCCAGCTGCGATAAAGGTACTTGTTCAGAGTTTGCTCACTGCACTGTACGTGAAAGCAACTGGTACGTTTACCCAGTGTTTCCTGCTAAGCATCTGAGATTAAGTTAACGTTTATTGAGTAGGCTGAGAATTGACCACAGGCCTTACGGAAAATGCTTGTAGCTTCTATTGCAGCCCAATGCACAGGAGAACGAACTGTTTTTGAAAGGTATTGTGTAAATATACACACCAAAATGTGTTACTGAGGTTATTAAATGGAGGTTTGTTGACAGTGAATCTGAATTAAAGAAAATGGTTCTTCATTTCATTTTAAATATCCACTTGTTAACTAATTGGGCCTGTTCATAAAATTGAGATGTATTATGTGAAAATAAGTCCTTTTGCCACATTAATGTATTGTATTTTTACTACTATTGACGTAGAAACTGAAAATCTAATCTTTTTATAGTATGTTCTAGGTACTTTGAATTTACTGAATTTGCCATCAAAGTTTTTAATGCTGTCCTATGCTTTGTCATGAGCTCTGCTGGCGCTTATGGTTCATTTTCTTGATACATGTCAACAGTGTGCTTCTGAGAAGTGTTACCACTTCATAAAACTTCTCTGGACTTTCCTTTAGCTCAGTTGTTACTGTTCTTTGGACAGCTGCAATTTGTCGTTGGCTCAGCATTTCAAATTAACCTGCATATGACTTTATCTTTCAATCCCAACCTCCAATAGGAAATGTTGTTTTACTGTATGTATAGATTATGTATTAATATATTTTAACATAAATGGAAACCTAATTTGCACAAACCTCATTTTGTTCTACTCATCCTCGTTAGCTCTATAATATAATTATATTTTTATATGTAAATAAATTGTGTATGACTCTTTAATGTGTTTCCTATACACTGTAAAATGCCTAGACCCCCCCCCCCCAGTAATGTGCGCATTGAAGTAAATTAGGAGGCACCAGGGGGACCAACTGCTAACAGACCTTTTCCCGCAGGTACCCCATCACTGCCTTTGCTACTCCTGGTTCCATGGTTTCAAGAAAGCAGCAACAGGGATGAAAAGGCTATGAACTCCCTCTTTTCAGTATGTAGATTTTACTACTATCCCTACTTTTAGACCAACAACAGCCAGTAGGAGGCTGTTGCAGGGCCATGGGTGAGAAAAGAGGTCAATGTGATGTCATCTGGATCAAAAGGCATGTGATGTCACTCTGATGCCCATGCCATGTTGGTGAATTTGTCAGTGAACAGGGACACACCCATCAGCACCTTCTTTGCCAAAATATATTCTGCTTGTGCACCAATATCAAGTGAGTTCAGAAAACTTAATACAGGTGACCTACATTCAAAGACCAAACCTGGCTGTATATTGCATGCACCTTAACCCACCACCACATAACTTCCCCCCCCCCCCCCCCAAGGCTCAGAAGCATTTGAAACTTCTGTGTCTTAGCACTCGTATTATGAAATCTTCATTAACCCATCATTACTTCTTGGTTCACATTATGCTAGTACATGGTTTTAAAACTAGTTCATGGTTTCCAAGTAGGAGTATTCTAGAATCATTTTCAGCATATCACCTCACCAGAAAAATAATGTGTATAGGGTTTGGTACAATGGTCAGAGCTCACCATAGATTGACTCCCAGCCTTAGCTGTCACGCTCAACGTATTGCTCAATCATTATGTGCTCAATCAGCATCGTTTGAGGTTCCAGGTCACAATTCAATTCCTTTGGACATTACATTTCTCGCAGTAAGATATAGGACTGAAGTATATAGGTGCAGAGGAGCCAGATACATGCAATAATTTCAACAGAAGTTACATTTATGTTATTAAAATTAGTTTATTTCAGCCCTAAATGGCCCTTCAAGAAACCCAATATATACAAACTGTATATAATTTATATACTCTACCATATATATTATACTTTCAGTTCAAATCTCCTTATGAGGGAGGACCATGCGCCCCTCACATCGATAGATAAGTTATATTGAAACAGTCAAAACCAACACTAGAATCTACACTAGAATCCATTAATAAACCTTGTTATAAATTAAAAGAAGAAAATTCAATGTTACTTTAGAAATACTCTCTTGGCTATCACCGATTAACAATTCAGGTCACCTACTAGACACCACCAAGCGAACGGTGCCCTACTGGTGCAAGACTGTGTAGACCCACGACCCACCCCATATCCTTGATTTCTATAGCCTTGAATGCAGACTTTCATCTTGGGATGGTTGACCGTAACTATCAAATGGGCAGGTAACCCTCCATCCCTCTGTGGGTTTTGAGATAGTGGTGTTATGAAAGATAGAGGGAGGTTCTTTATCTGCTCCCCAAATTCCTTTTGTGTAGAGAAGATTACTACTCACTGATATACTTGTTGTAAAGGGCAAGGCAAGATACAGTTAAGCAATGTGGAGTTAGGGAGCTTACTAAACTTGAAAGTCGGTTGTCACATCAACCATCGACTAAGGCAATATCAGGATTATAGTGTTAGAAAAGAAACAAGCTTCCATCCACCTCCTGATACACGTTGAAATAGGATGAAGAGATCCAAACTGAGGTACTTGAAGATTCATAGACAAAGAAATGGATGAGTTTGGCATTCTTTTCTGTATATACTGGATAGTGAAATCATATATAAATTGATGCTTAAATGAAATTTAATGCCCGTTGGGATTAAGGAAACGTTTGGTGGATGGATAAATGTTGGAGGGAATGTGATGCCTTGGCACCTTTCGACATATGTGGTTGACTCGCAGCCAAGATATAATACTTTGAAAGAGGTTTTGTGGCAAGTCGGGGATATTGAATGTATCCAGTTACTAGATGACCCCCTGATAGCTTTTCCATGTAATGTTAACGAAGAAAATGTGTTTTCTTCTTCTCTTGCAAGCAGATGCATTTCTCAGTTGCTCGTAGTTGTATTCCTAACAATTGTTCAGAAATAGGAAGAAGTTCATCTGCCAACTATTTCAATGTGGTGGGCTAAAATTTGACACATATGCACAAAGGCAAACTTTGCTTCTAAAGATAAAATGTTTAAATTTGAGGAAACCAATAAGCTTTCCATGCGTCTTAATCGACTTTGAGGTGGATAGGTTGAAACATCTGCCAACAAGGATGTTGATGGTGCTGGTGTTCATTTGCAAGTATCGACACCATTACCTTTCAAATGATCACAGACAACATCCTCTGCTTTAAAGACAAACCTCTAAGGAAGCACATTAGGCCACCTACAATGATAGTTGCTGAATAAAACACAAACTAGAAAACAGGTGAAAAATGGATCGTCAAATAGACTCCAGTAGATATGCCAGCCAACATATATACATCAGAGCCATACTCTGTCCATAAAAAGGAAGTTTTCATTGCTAAAGTAAAGGAACCAAAAACTTAGAAGAATGTGTAAAAGACTCAACGATTTACAGATGCTCCCAAAGTCAGCTTACCTATCCTATTTACACATCATATTAAGCAGAGGTAAAGAAATTTAGCCATTCAATGAAATGAATGAATGAAATGAAATGAAGGTTTTGTAAAGCGCATGTTTGCTGTGGCGTCTTAGCGCTAGCTGTCATTAATCTATGCAACGGGAGGTAGAAACGGCTATGGTTTTGGGACAAATAGCCATGTTTTCAATGCTTTCCTGAACAGCAGTAGGTTGGTTTGGTTTCTAAGATTGATGGGTAACGTATTCCATAATTTAGGGGCCAGATGGAGAAAACTTCTGCCACCCCATTTTATGGTCTTTACCCTAGGAACTACGAGTAGGGAGGCCGATGAAGATCTGAGGTTTCGTTGTGGAGTGTGATACTTAATATGCTGACTGAGATAGGCAGGCCCAGCCCCATTCAGAGTCTTGTGCAAAATACACATAGATTTGAAGTGGATCCTTGCCTGGACAGGAAGCCAGTCAGATCTTGAATGCCTTGGCTTATAGGGCTGAATTTTGGAATCTTAAGTAGTAAATGAGCAGCTCCATTCTGTAGAGTCTGCAGCTTGCGTATCGTACTCTTTTTTGCTCCCAGGTAGAGCGCATTACAATAATCAATTTTAGATAGTACCAAGGCAGTGATGACTGTTTTTCTGAGGGCCATGGGAATAAAAGGTAGAATCTTTCGAATGATTTTTAAAGTGAAAAAGCATGAGGAAGTAATGCTGTTGACCTGGTCAGATAATTATAGATGGTCATCTAACATAATCCCAGGGTTTTTGACCTTTTTTACAGGCCGCGGGCAGGGTCCTGCTGCTTCCGGCCACCAGGTAGAATTCCAAAGGGAAGTATCCCTTCCAAACATAACCACTTCAGTTTTGCCAGTATTTAACTTCAAGCAGTTATCTAGCATCCATCTAATAATATGGCTCATGCAGTCATTAAAACTTGTTGCCACTTCCTCCGGTTTAGATGATAAAGAGACGACTATTTGCGTGTCATCGGCGTAGCAAATGGCAGTAAAACCATGGGAGCGTATAAGTTTGGCCAACGGGGTGACATACACATTGAACAGGGTTGGGGAAAGTGAAGATCCCTGGGGCACACCACACGGCAAGGCGTAGGGGTGCGATTTGTGTTCTTCCATCACTATAGTTTGTTCTCTATCGGTTAGGTAGGAACGAAGAATATCCGAGGCTTTATCTACAATCCCTATTTCGGCTAGACGCTGGATAAGTATGTGGTGATCAACCGTATCAAATGCGGCCGAAAGGTCAAGTAAATTCAGTATGGCTTCCCCCGTGTCAAGTTGGACACGTATGTCCTCTGTGGCGGCAATCAATGCCGACTCTGTACTATGCCGAGGCCGGAAACCATGTTGCCCTGGGTCAAGTTTATCATTCGCCTCTATGAAAGACAGCAGTTCTTCATTTAGGGCTTTTTCCAGGATTTTAGATGGGAATGGTAAGCAAGAGATGGGCCGATAATTGCTAGCCTCCGTGGGATCAAGGGATGGCTTTTTCAGGATAGGTCTGACCAGGGATTTTTTCCAGATGGCAGGAAAGTGTCCCGAGTCCAGAATATTATTAAGAAGAGGTGTTAAATGGTTTGCAATTATGTTAGGGACCATATGAAGGACCGTAGCAGGACAAGGATCCAGAGGAGATCCCGACTTAGTTGACATTATAAGCTTCTCGACTCTGTCAGGTGTTAGGGAGTTAAATTCTTGTAAATAGACCTGCGTGGTCGCCCTATCCTCGTTTGGCCCGTCTAACTTAACTCCAGCTTTGCTGTTTGAGAACTCATCGTAGACTTTAACCACTTTATCATGAAAGAACTCTGCTAGTTTGTTCAGAGACCTATCCTAAATTGAAAACATATCTGCGCAATCTGCACAAAAGCAGACAACAAAATAAAATGCATCCCGCTGGTCCCAGTATCAATCCCAATAATGCAACATAAATAAAATGTATCCAGACCTTCTTCGATAAAAGCCACTATGAAGACAACATTCTACATTCATTATTCATCAGACTCCAAAAGTTGCTCTGAAACCCCTCAACACTGTCAACTCATCCCTTAGTCAAGGAACTTTTGAGATGGTTTCAAGATAGGGCAGATCCTTCACTTGCTGAAGAAACAACCCTGTACCTGGATGATCTCCAATTTCAGCCCCATCACCCATTTACCATTTATAGAAAAATTATTGAAAAAGCTGTCCCCATCTAGCTACAGCAAATTCAATCACTTACAGGACTAGCAATCCAATTTCATATGGACTTTAATGTCAGAAATGACTTTGCAAACTAGCGTTTTGTATTTAATTTTAGTTTGAAAATACAACTTTGATTTTACGATCTATGAATTGAAGGTGCTCTGATGTCCTTGGGTTTTACCTCTTGTCCTCATTTTAGTTTTTGTTTTACTTTTCTTTTCGTTACTTGCATCTCCATTGCGTGACTCTCTTTGTTGGGATTGAGGCTCTCCCAGCATAGTTAATTCCAGGCAGTCTAGTTGCTTTTTGACCGACCAAGCATGTGCGGGGAACCCTAGGAGACGTAAAAGGCGGTCTAGAGTGCACCCATGCAGCAGGTATGTCAACGGCATTCCAAAGGCAATTCCATCAGCAACCAGGTGAGCTTGAGGCAGTCCTGCGGCCACTATAACTACTGCTTCCACACATTTTTGCATACCACCAAAGCCAACGCCACCTTATCAGATTCTTTCACAGGTACTAGTCTCTCAGAGATTCCTACTACCTAGCAACCTCTAAATATGCCTCCTTCAATCACTTTAGAATTGTAAACGTTAACACACATTCCCTCTCCAACCAGACCACGGTGGTTCATGATCTAATACTTAAACATAAGCTCAATATCCTTTTTGTGATTCAGTACTCTCCTAAGCCTTGGCGCGATCTCGCACTAGCTTTGGCTATTTTATTTTTCTTTAATTGAGCTCGTATCAACAGAGAAGACGAGAAACAAGGATGTGGAGTCATTTTTATCATGGAGGCGAAGCATTTTACTGTACTTCCCTTCTCATTTTTAACAGACTTCGAAGTACGAACCATCAAAGTCTTTCCACAGCTGCAACAATCTTTTACATTTATGCTGATTTTATGGGCCATTGATTATCCTCAATCTTTTACTAACTGTGAGGAAATGCTGTTTATTATATAGTAGTATTGTGCGACCTCTCCATGTAATAAACTCACAAACCTGTATTGGGTCCAGTTAGGCTCGCTATTAAAACCTAAGCTCAACCCTGGATAAATGTGGCTTCGAGTAGTCAGGCTTTAATAAAGGAAGCATTTAGAAGTACCAAAACAATTAAATAAGAAAGAACCACAAAACAAAGGAAATCCGACACCAATTTATAAAAATAAATCTTATTTTTAGACCTCAAAACAAACAAAACCCGGAGGGTCTGGAGAGATGATTTTTTTGTAAATCATAAATCACAGCCTTTCACTTAAAATGCAAACAAGCATTGGCAACTACTGCAGTCATCAGTTACTTTGAAAACTTTTTATAAAGTTGTGTTTGGGTACTCCAGCCCACTTTGAGTGACCAACTCTGTCAGTGAGCAAATCAGAGGGGCCTATAAGCCTTAGTAGGACGTTACCTTGCAGTCAAAGCAGTCTCCAGTCCAGTTCAAGGCTCTATAGGCAAACTCCCATAGACTTCAATGGAGTGGTCCTGATGCAAGGGATACAGGATGCTGAAGATGCTGATCCAGTCAATGGGGCCACCCTTCGGTCCACAAACATGGTGGGGTGACTTTGGCCACAGCGGTCGATGTCCCTCAATGTCCAGGTGGAGTCCAGCCAAAAAACAGTTACTACTGGTCTCCGGTCACAGCAAAACCAGCGGTTCCCTTTAACTACGGTTAGTGTCTGTCTGGGGCTACCAAAATGCACATTGACTCTCCCGGGTCCAGCATACTCGAGTGCAAAGTTTGATTGTCATGGTTCCGTTTCACTGGTTGCGCTTCAGCAGTCCGCAGCGAACAAGCAAGTGGCCCTGGTGCTGTGACTGGAAGTCAGCCAAACAACTCTTGGAGTTCACCTCTTCTGACTGGGGCTTAAGGACGACTTTCCTCAAGCTGGGCACCACAAGCAAAGTCTCTTTTTTGCTAGCCCAAGGATCACCAGGAGCAGTCAAGTCTTTGGTACAATCTCTCTTTGCTGGTTCCAGGGAACAGTGTACAGTCCTTCTTTGGTCCTCTCCTCAGTGCAGATATGATCTGAGGTCTGGGTGCCACTTTTATACCCACAACCTGCCTCAGGGGAGTTTGTGACTACTAGCCAATGGGTTACCAGGTCCCCTACAGCCTGATGGCTACTTCCTCCAATGTGTGGCATCTGGCTATCCAAGAGTGCAATGTTCTGCCCACTCCCAAGATGGCAGAACCCTTCTCTCGGTGTGTAGAGCTCGGTAGCCCACCCTGGAGGTGTGGCTACCTGAGGGCTACATGCCCACGGAAAAATTGGTTTGGCAACGGTTTCTCCCTCTGTCCCCAGCGCCAACCTGCCTACCAGAACAAAAGAGCAGCCCCTCTTGTTTCTCTCTACTGTGTGTCCTTCAAAGGCAGCGTCACCTTTTGGGACCACACCCTGTTTGGATTCCTGCCAGGGAGAGGAAACACCTCTTCCAACGGCAGGTGTTTATTCTATCCTTTCCTCCGAGTCGTTCACATGTCTCCTCAGGACGGAAAAAGGCTGTCTCATGGCCAGCAACCGTAAATGGCCATGAGAGAACCTGGGCAACCGAGTGGCAACTTTCTAAAGTTTTTTTTACTCAAATGTTACATTAACTTCGACTAGGGCATCGAGTTGGGTTTAATGCAACAATTCTTTTGATAACTTGAAGCACCAACTTTAGTAGTCCCTTTCAGAAGTTAGCACAGCTGAGCAGTCGGTGTGTAACCCTTTATTTGTCGATGCAGCTACTAGCGTTTCCAGAGTAAAAACGACAGTGTGGGGCTTTTACTGTTAGGATATACAGAAGCATATGTCCTACTTTTTAGGTCTTGCCTAGCGTTGCAGCGCGCATGCCTTGCTCGCTCTGCGAGGCATATTGTAGTAGGGTATGTTTTAGAAGTGGAGTGGAAGCCCCGCCCATCTTTTTCATTGGCTGGCGTCATCCTCCATGGTAAATGCTGGCTTCCGATTGAAAATGAGGCTTCTTAGTCCCTCCTTGTTACCGCCCTGTCTCCTTTTGGGACCGCCCATCAGGACTGGATCTTTTACTTGTGGCGTTACACGGTCTCCATAAGTCGGTGGGCACTCTTTTTATTGTTATTTGCAGCGCAGTCGTGAGCGTGCTCGTTTATGTAATTGATTTGCCGCGCAGGCCGCTTTCACTTTTGCAGCCACGCTAGTTTATTTATTTATTTAATTAATTTGGAACGCGGTCCGCTGACTTTAGCGGCCGCGCTTGGTTTATTTACATGTTTTATTAGTAATGGCGGGCACGCGTGATATTTTACAAATGTGCTGCTCGTCCAACTTGCAACTTTTCAGGAACATTATTATTTTGTTCTTTTTGGCAACATGGCACGCTTTAACTATAGCGAGCGCGCGCTTTCAAATCTTTTTTTGGGGCAGCGCGGCTATAGCGGTAGCGTGCCTATCTTGCCTTTTAAAGGAACAGGCGTACGGTGTGCGTGCAATGAGTGAAATGTTTCTGTGACATAACGCGATGGGTGAAGTGATTTTACGCTCTCCAGAAAGAACGTCCGGGTCCACCGTGCGGCGGGCTGAGGTAGTGCGCGATGTTCTGAGGAAATGTACTGGGTCTTTGCCACACATCTCTGCAGTGAGGTAATAAAGGGATGCCACCCCCCGGTTATCCCCCCCCTCCCCTCTCAAGGCAGGTTACACTCCACCTAGACGGCCTCTCTCTGGAGACCAGGCCTTCTTCAGTGTCAGTGGCGGCGCGCGGGAAGGTGTCTGGCAGTTTCCCCAGTCACCTCGCCGTCATTCCTTGAATACTCCCAGCGCGTCAGGCAAGCCTGTGTCTGAAATAACCACATCAACCGGTAATCAAATTCAAGGCACCTGCTCTCCTCTGGGGTGGGGGCTGAGACGACCTGTCACGGTCTAGTTTAACATCGAGGAATAGAACGAGGGGGTCGGCGACCCCTGCATCTCTGAATGCAAATGTGAGGCTTAGTTGCAGATCTACACCTCATAACAGCACAGGGCCAATGTAGAATTATCGGTAAACCCTGCAGTAAATATGACCCTTTATGCAATGTATCTAGCCAGGAAATGCGTTTGCTCGTTTGGTGAGGAGGTGTAGTTTATTCACGAGCATGGTCCGTGCTCGTTGACAATTTATGACGTTACATTTTTAATTATGACGTATGCATTTGCTGTGTAAAATAGCATCGCCTAAAACAAAACAAAAAGGTACGCAGCATGATTCGGTGCATCAAATATTATTTTGAAAAAGCGAGAAATTAGATACGTGTTCTCTGATCAAGCAGATCTACGCATCAGCAGTTTACTGCAGTGCTGACAACAAACTATGCTTTGTGGTGTTTTACACACAGTGGTACGTCTCCCTTAGGAAACACGATATTTCAGGCGCTAGCAAGATGCTCCTTTTACCAGGCAGGTAGTTGAGTTGAACCACCCACCCTGCTTTAACAAATAACCGAGCACGCACTTTTAAATAAATCTACACCGAATGGCTCCATAACACTACAATTTCTGAAAGCAATGACTCCTGGTAACAAGCATTTGCAATGCAATAGGTCTCGCATTTACGCGAGTTTAAGCTATTGGCATTGTAAATGACAATGCCTTTTATTTATGTTTTAAAAACAAAAATAAAAGGCGTTATTTACAATGTCAATAGCTGAAACTCGCGTAAATGCGAGACCTATTGCATTGCAAATGCTTGTTAATATATAGCACCCTATTTTAGGGCTTGGATGCAATGCTGGGCGCACTGCAGACTGCTTGGCACACCCACAACGTGGCTCCAGCCAGTCGGCCGTATGTTGTGTACGATGAGTGAGCTGTGACACACAGCGCGAACCCGAACTAAAGGTATTGGAGCGCTTTACATGTGCACCACTGATGGTACATGGGGGCACAATCACCCTTGGCACAATTTAAGGCACATTTACTGTCTTTCCGCTGACTCATGCATGGCGGTGTCCCCATCAGGTAAAGGTCAGCAGAAAGGCAGTTCATAATCCGCCCGGCGGGGAAAATGCTGAGACCGCCTCCACGGCCGCCTCTGCCTCTCCCGCCACTGGAGCAGAAATGTCGGCAGAGGTGGCGGTCTTGAGACGATGTTCCTGCTCACTTCCCGATCGGGCTGTAAGACCGACAGGGAAGCGAGCGGGAACAATCGTCCTCGTAATAAGCCCCTTAGTTCTTAGTTTAAATGCCAAAGTCGATTTAGCAGTTTAAAACTACTCTACCAGTCTGCAGTGGCAGCCTGGTAGACATGTTTTACTTTGCCACTTTTATGGTGGCACAATAAGTGCTGCAGCCCATGAGGGACACTTTAACCTACAGGCCCTGGGTACCCCTGGTACCAGATACCAGAGACTTATAAGTAAGTTAGTTTATGCCAGTTGGGTATAAGCCAATTAAACATACACTTTTGAGGGTCAGGGCACTGGCACTGAGGTGTGGTTAGCAGGGCTCCGTGCACTCTCATAGTCAATACACCAGTACCTAATTGTCAAAAAGTGGGGGTAACCTGCAAAAAGCCATTTCTTTACATAAACAATTTCAGTTAAGTACTAACTACCTAGCTTACAGGCAGTTCATTGTGTTCTTGGTTATTTTTAACATTCACTTAGTTTAGACTATCCACAAACTAGCCACCTATCTGATCTTGTGTCTTCCTGCTCCTTGTGTCAGTCCCACCTAGATTGCAGGTCACGCTCTTGACCTGATCATCGCCGCTGGATCTAAACCAATAAAATCTCATAAAACATACAACTTCATAATGTCAGGTCCTTCAAATTCCTTAATTTGGAGGAGCCAGCTAAAAAACTGGCAACATAAAAACAGATGCGCTGATCTAAAATTAACTAAATATAATAAGGCAGGTTTAACTTGAGTAAAATACTTTTCTTTTAAAAGTGGACTAATACATTTTTTATGCAAGTTACTATAAAAAAGGGGCAAAACATTACAAAGTGTCCTGCTTCAAAACTAAATCACAGCTACACTGCTCCAGGGAACATTCCTCATAGCAGCCTGTAGGGACTGCCAGTTAATGAGGGCTCATATTCAATCTAAATCTAGTTAGCAGAAAGCAATGATGAAGAGAAATACTTAAATTTCAATGAGGTTCAAGAGCTGGCGTGGTTATCAGCATAAGATGTGATCTAACAGATGACTTGGCCAGTTCCAGTATTTCTCGGTTAGACCTTGAGGGACACACAAAAACGGTCTTAGTCCATAGCAAATCCGCCTTCACCATCTTTTCTGGATTGACAAAAATCTGGTTTCCCCGATTCAGCAAAAGATCTCTTAACAAAAGAGAACCATGGAATTCTGTTGGATCCGTCCAATGCCAGACAGTCTGTCGTGTAGTTCCTACAAATGTGTATATATATAGGATCTGCGCGTTTAGACAATATAAACTAAGGGATTGGTGTCCAGACTGATTCCAGCCACCCCCAAAGGGTATGTTAGTCTGTAGACCAGCTAGCTCACAGTGCCACAATGAGCCCCTCTTACCAAGGAGATAATAGTTTCTGGCAACTATCGAACATGACAACCCTGAACCCTCGGGGATGGTGGAAACCGTACAGTACTTTTCGCTCAGTCAATCATGCTTACTTTGTCTCAGAGAGCTACACAGAATAAACAGTGGGGACATTTTCATTAAGTATTTATTGAACCAGCGTCATTCTAGTATAAAATGCGTGTGCTGCAACAACCATGAGAGAGAAACAGATATATATGATTATGAGCACCAGCAGAGTAAAGAAAAGGTAGAATTCTACCATAGTGCTAAGACAATGAATGTATGCAGGCATATAGATACACAACAGTAATAATACATACTCCTTCGATGCAAACCCTAACTAGATGTACCTAAATGTACCTAGCATGTATGTAGGTAAATAGCCAAGAATCCTCTTAGGATAGAGCCAACCCCATTACCTGATGTGGGAGAGCGAAGGACCCCGTCTTGGTCTTGAGATGGACACCTGCAAGGGATGTCGGACCACTGCGTGCTGGATTATCAGCGTGCAGGGGACTTCAGTGTCTCGCGTCCGCATGGAGGTCTTTCTCCTCTAACTTGCTCAGCCAATATGTGGTGCTTATATACATGAAAGGTACCCTCAGGGGTTCTACCTAGAAGTGTACTATGGGCATGTCGGGCAAGGATGACGATAGAGGTGACCCTTATACAGAGTTATTATGCAGAAGATGGTAATCCTGCTGTGATATTGAGAATCCTCATGCATAATAAATGAAGCTAGTTTTTTGCAGAAAACCACAAAACATTTGTTAAGCACCTAACTATGTAAAAGGTCAGCGTCAGTCCTGTTATGTAGAACAATGGTAGGACAGATGTAGGTAAAGGGTTGTGTAACTACCTAGGCCTATATTGGGGTTCATAACACGTCCTTTATGAACAATCAGTTTAGCTCTGCTTCGGGTTTGAGCGAACTGCGATCCATTGCAAAAGTAGTCGCCTTTTCAAAATATTAGTCAGAAAACTAACACCCAACTCTTCATGAGCAATAAAAGAGGCAGAGCTATTCGGGGGTGGGTTGAGGGGGGAAATCTAACAACCTCTTCGAAAATTGGTTTTCCACAATTTGGAGAGGAAGCGAAAAAACAGCGCACCCCCAAATGTTGCTTCAAGACATTTTGCCTCGTATATCTTTTAATTGGTTCAATGGCCCTATTACCTAGTCTGGTAGCAAAATCCAAAATGGAAGCAATTGATCTTGTTGACCTTAAAAACATTTTAAAACCTTAAAAACAACAGATTTTGTGGATCTCGGACTCAATTACATGACAATTTTTAAAATTACTGATTAGGTCCAAAGAATCCATAAAAGCTACAAATTAATCTAATAAACGTTGGAGGCCTAATGCAGTTCTTGCTAAAAAAAAAAAAAACCTTATCAGCATAGAATAGTGCAGGAATCGATCGTCTTCCAGCGTAGGGGGACATTATGGCCACCCTCCACCAAAGTGCTTTCTAGTAACCCTGGGCGGAATATGCGGAGTGGCACTCCGCGGAGTTCCACAGAGTTAAACAAAAACTCTGTGGAACTCCGCCCCAGTCCCACCAATTTTCTTTTTTAAAGGGTAAAAAAAAAACACTTACCTGCTCTCTGGTGTCTGCGGGCTGCCCTCCTCCTCGCCGTGGTGTCTCCTCCTTGCCACTGTCGTCCTCCTCGTTGCTGGTCGCAACCCCCTACGTTTTACATCTTGTGTGGACTGCGCGTTCGCAGTCCACGCAAGACGTAAAATGTAGGGGTTTGCAGCAAGGACAAGGACGGCGGCGAGGAGGAGAAACACCACGGCGAGGAGGAGGGCGGCCCGCAGACGCCAGATAGCAGGTAAGTGGATTTGTTTACCCTTTTTTTTGGGCCATGGTGCAGGGGCTGAGGGGCGTACTCCGCTCCGCCACGGAGTCGGAGTTTCGCCTCAACTTTGCGTTCCCAGCGGAGCGCGGAGTTTGTAAAACTCCGCAAACTCCGCTGGCAGAGCGGAGTTCACCGCCCGGGCTTACTTTCTAGTTGATTAATGTAAGGAGTGAAAATACAAGGAGCAAGGATGCACCCCTGGCGAACACCTCTCTTTAAATTAAATGAAGCTGAACATTCCCCTCCGTTCCCATACCTCAATGAAGCCTGTATGTTAAGATAAAGATCTCTCTTTTATGTCCTCAACCCCTAGGAAAATCCTGATATTCCACAATTTCTCTCTAATAACCCTGTCAAAGGTCCATAAAAGCTAGATGTCAAGAACTCTTATTGTTAGTGTGTATTTATTTACAATTAGATGGAAATGTAAACACTGATTAATCGCCCCTAGGCCGGATCTGAAACCATATTGAATGGCAGAAACCTTGTTCTCCAAGGCCCAGGCCATCAGTCTGTTAAGAACTCTTTTCCACTATGATCTTGACCACTGAATCTGTCAAGGAAATAGGCCTGTAGCCACAGGGGTCATCCTTCTTTCCCTTTTTAAAAACCAGTACTATCACAGATTGAGACCAGGATTTAAGAAGACTCTTTCACTGTGATATTACTTGTAATCATGAGTAAAGGAGCACTAATCGAATCCCGATGAGTTTTAAAACGGGAATGATCAAACCACTCACAAGAACCAACTCTAATGGACTTCAGAGGTATACTCAGCAACTTCTTCACATTCAAACAAATAAAGTTGTATGAATACAAAATGGCATGTGGTATAGAATGAACATCTAAACAAGCATCAAAATCCTTTAAAAAATAGTTTAATGAGGCTCCCATAAAAAACACTCAGAATTATCTTGACCCATCTTAACCTCCATCTGTGATCAATGGCTCTCACCTCAGTTGACACTCAATTGGTAACCGGGTTAGGAGTAACACCCACAGCCAAAACAGCCCTCAGGATTGTGATCACTAAGATATTCCCAAATAACTTTATGCTTAGTAACAAATGAACGAAGGGTGGTGGGGGGGTGTTAGAAATGGCCCTTTTTGCAGGGTTACCCCCAAACTTTTTGCTTCTTCCTCCTATTTTTTCCTGACCTGTGTTTGTTGGCTATAGGACTCTGGCCACTTTACCACTGCTGATCAGTGCTAAAGTGCATATGCTCTCTGTGTAAATTGTTATTGTGATTGGTTCTCCCTGATTGGCATATTTGTTTTACCAGTAGGTCCCTAGTAAAGTGCACTGAGTGTGCCAGGGCTGGTAAATCGGATGCTACTAGTGGGCTTGCAGCACTGATTGTGCCACCCACATGAGTAGCCCTGAAAAGAGGTCTCAGGCCTGCCACCGCAGTGCCTGTGCGCAGTTTGTTAACTGCCATGTCGACTTGGCAAGTGCACC
The DNA here is from genome assembly GCA_963921515.1 of Calotriton arnoldi. Taxonomy (NCBI): domain Eukaryota; kingdom Metazoa; phylum Chordata; class Amphibia; order Caudata; family Salamandridae; genus Calotriton; species Calotriton arnoldi. Next base: position 2,294,585 of record CAWUFW010001223.1, read on the forward strand.
CACTTGCCAGGCGCTACCCTTCCCTTTTCTTACACATAAGACGCCCCTATGGTAGGCCCGAGGTACCCCCTTGGCCAGGGTGCAGTGTATGTGAAAGGTAGGACATGTACTGGTGTGTGTAACATGTCCTGATAGTGAAATACTGCCAATTTCGTTTTTCACTATTGAAAGGCTATCTTACCCATAGGACAGAATGGGGAATGCTTTGTAACATTTTACAAGCATATCTTCCCATAGGGATAAGATAAAAAGTGGAGTTTTGTATCCCTAAACTCAGGATTTAATAACACATCTTTTAGTAAAGATGGTTTTTAAATTGTGTGTTTGAAAATGCCACTTTTAGAAAGTGGCTATTTTCTTGTTCAACCTTCCTGTGTGCCTCTGCCTGTTTGTGGATTGACTGTCTGGCTTTGGAGTGACAGGGGCTGGGGAGGTGCAGTGACTCCAGGAGTCTGGATGAGTCAGCACTAGGCTGAATAGGCCTGACTGCATTTGGAGTGGTGGGAGGAGTAGCACCTGTACCTGAATAGGGCTGTGCCTGCCTTCCACAATGCTGGCTCCGCCCCCTGTGGTGTGTCCGGAGCCAAGGCTCACACTGACAATGGATGTTGTGCACTTGCAGAGTGCCCCCAGAACTGGTTTGAACTGGGCTCAGAGCCCCTTGCACAAAGAGAACAAAGACATTTTGGGGTATAAGTATCAGACCCAAAACCCCAGACTTTTAGATCATTCCTGGAATTCAAGAGGAACCTTTGCCAATGAGAAGAGCTGGAGAGACTGAGGAGAAGTACTGCCCTTGCTGTGTGTCTGGGGTTGGCCTGCAGTTGCTGTTTCTGCCAAGGAAAGGAGAAGGACTTTGCTGTGTGCTGTGTCCCCTGCTTGAAGGAGATCTCCAAGGGCCTGAAGTGAGCTGGCCTCCTGTTCAGAAGTCTCAGGGACACAAAGACTTCACCCCCAGATCCCCTGAACTCTGCTATTGTGAGTTCTGACCTTCCTTGAGATGCCTGTGCCAGTTTTGGGCCTCTGGAGGTTGTTGCTGCTGTTCGGGAGCTGGAAGAGAGAAGAAACTCAAAGAACTACAGAAATCGATGCATCGCTCTTCTTGCGGCTGTTTTTCAGACGCATCTTCACGGCGCGAGAAGAATTTCCGCACATCGCCGCGCCGCTGCGAAAACCGTTGCAGCGCCTGTCGTCGCTGCAAGAATCGACGCATCGAGGGATCGTGGCTGAAGACGACCGCTCTAAAGGTCGCGGCCCCTCCTCCTGGAGAGCGGTATTATGGGGAATGAAGTCTTGTCCCCAGCTCCAGCAGTAAACACGAGGAGATGATGGACGGAAAGATGAAACTTTTCAGACACTCCCTGGGGGGCCCCAGTCTCAGATCTGGGTTGAATCCATCATCATTCTTTAGCTCATTTCACCACCCCATTTCAGGCACAGCTATATGCAAATCAGTCTTGACCCTGTGCCTCATGGGAACAGTCCAGCCTGAACTGCCAAGCCAGGTCTTCCTTGGACCGGAACTAAGCATCCTGGGATTGGTTTCGGGGTAACACCCCTCATCAGCCAGGCTAGCTTGAATCTAGTGGCAAAGTGAGCAAGGGACACACGTCTGAACTGCCAAGCCAGGTCTTCCCTGGACCGGAACCAAGCATCCTGGGATTGGTTTCGGGGTAACACCCCTCATCAGCCAGGCTAGCTTGAATCTAGTGGCAAAGTGAGCAAGGGACATACGTCTGGGCATACCTGCCAACTTAGGGCCAACAAAGCAAACACAAGGAGATGATGGACGGAGTGCTGAAACTTTTCAGACACTCACCCCCCCAGTTACAGATCTGGGTTGAATCCATCATCATTCTTTAGCTCACTTCGCCACCCCAGTTCAGACCCAGCTATATGCAGATCAGTCTTGACCCTGTGCCTCATGGGAATAGTCCAGCCCAAACTGCCAAGCCAGGTCTTCCCTGGACTGGAAACGAGCATCCTGGGACCTGTTTCGGGGTAACACCCCTCATCAGCCAGGCTAGCTTGAGTCCAGTGGCAAAGTGAGCAAGGGATCCACGTCTGGGCATACCCTGCCAACTTAAGGCGAACAAAGCAAACACAAGGAGATGATGGACGGAGCGCTGAAACTTTTCAGACACTCACCCCCCAGTCACAGATCTGGGTTGAATCCATCATCATTCTTTAGCTCACTTCGCCACCCCAGTTCAGAACCAGCTATATGCAAATCAGTCTTGACCCTGTGCCTCATGGGAACAGTCCAGCCCGAACTGCCAAGCCAGGTCTTCCCTGGACTGGAAACAGGCATCCTGGGACCGGATGTAACACTCCAGCAGTAACACATCCCTCGCCACTTGCTTTAGAGCAGTCCTTAATGTGCCCATGGGGCACTAAAAGTGCAGCCCCACCTCCTCCTGGACAGTGGTATTATGGGGAATGAAGTCCTGTTCCAGCTCTAGAAGTAGCGTCCTGTGGGTGTCAGAGCAGTCTTTAATGCGCCCATCTGTCGCAAACAGGTCGGCCTCACCAACTCCTGGACAGTGGTATTATGGGGAATGAAGCCCTGTCCCCAGCTCCAGCTGGAATGTGTCCCATGCAGCGGGCTTCGGAGCAGTCTTTTATGTGCCCATGCGGTACTAACAGGGTAGCCCCACCTCCTCCTGGACAGCGGTATTGGGGGGAATGAAGTCCTGCCCCAACTCCAGCAGTAACGCGTTGTCAGACTAGGGTTTCTCACTATCCTGGGTTCCTGAGGATGCGAGGCGAGTCCAGAAGCTAGTTCCCAGCTCCTCCCCAGTACCGGAGACCTGAGTGAACAATAGACTCAGCCAGGTCTGAGGCCCTAGGGAACAGGGGAATGGGATGTCAAGAGAGAGAACAAGTGATTCTTCATACACTGGAATTCCCTTCGGGACTGCTGAACCGTCCTGCTTTCTTGATCCTTCTGTAAGGAGAAGAGAGAATACAATCTTATTACTGAGGGACTACCATATATCACATCCACTATCTATTAACAGTCTACAACTCTTCCACTACAGCTGAATCGATACCTAGTGCGGTCCCCTGTTCCGCCTTTGATGCTCCCTCGGTCTTGCATGTGCTATGATGGAATCCTGTAAACACAAGGAGATGATGGACGGAGCGCTTAAACTTTTCAGACACTCACCCCCAGTCACAGATCTGGGTTGGAACCATCATCATTCTTTAGCTCACTTCGCCACCTCAGTTCAGACCCAGCTATATGCAAATCAGTCTTGACCCTGTGCCTCATGGGAACAGTCCAGCCCGAACTGCCAAGCCATGTCTTCCCTGAACCGGAAACAAGCATCCTGGGACCGGTTTCTGGGTAGCACCCTTCATCAGCCAGGCTAGCTTGAATCCAGTGGCAAAGTGAACAAGGGACCTTGTGTTTACGATGGAATTCTGTACCTCAAATAAAAAAAAATAACGGAAATAAATGTAGGTGTTCTATATGTGTCCTATTTCATGCGTATATTATGGGTGCAAGCATAAATCATATACCGGGGCTTAACTTTTGTAAAGGCGTCTTATTTAGGGTGACAAAACGTCTTGACACCAACTCTACTCAGGGGGGGTTCAGGTTTTCCCACTTGTAGGTACAATCTGTAACTATATTTTGTTTGCAAGAACAATGTGCATACACTTTGGACAGACATAAACCAACATAATACTTCTTATGGTTGTCATAATTGCCCCATGGGAAACATAGGATGCTACTCCTTAATAATGCATCTTCACACATACCCAATTGGATGTTGTGAATGTTAACTTCACATTCACTGGACCATCTTATGTCTTGTTGATTCACAAGGTTTAAACACCAGCGTACATTCAAAGGAACATGCACAGAATATAGGAGCCAATATTACTAATCTGACATTCACAAATATGATTTTAGAGTTCAAAGGAATGTTTCAGGGCAATGCAGGGCTATGCGTTAACCCCTTAGGCAGAGATCGTGCATGGAGTTCCAGGAACATATATTATCTGGTAATGAAGCAGAGCATGTGAGGCGTGAGCACATTACTGCCTTTCGTCAGCGCTGCCAGTTGCAAACTGCCTGACTGAAGTGGGTGAAGGAACAGACTCCTCCGAGGCTTCGATGCAAACGAGGAACAGACTCCTCCAAAGTATTGCTACGGGCGAGGAGCAGACTCCTCCAGAGTATCACGGCGGGCGAGGAGCAGACTCCTCCAGAGTATCACTGCGGGTGAGGATCAGACTCCTCCAGAGTATCACTGCGGGTGAGGGGCAGACTCCTCCACAGTATCACTGCAGGGGAGGAGCAGATTCCTCCAGAGTATCACGGCGGGCGAGGAGCAGACTCCTCCAGAGTATCACTGCGGGTGAGGATCAGACTCCTCCAGAGTATCACTGCGGGTGAGGGGCAGACTCCTCCACAGTATCACTGCAGGGGAGGAGCAGACTCCTCCAGAGTATCACTGCGGGCGAGAAGCAGACTCCTCCAGAGTATCACTGCGGGTGAGGGGCAGACTCCTCCAGAGTATCACTGCGGGCGAGAAGCAGACTCCTCCAGAGTATCACTGCGGGTGAGGGGCAGACTCCTCCAGAGTATCACTGCGGGCGAGGAGCAGACTCCTCCAGAGTATCACTGCGGGCGAGGATCAGACTCCTCCAGAGTATCACTGTGGACAAGGAGCAGGCTCCTCCAGAGTATCACTGCGGGCGAGAAGCAGACTCCTCCAGAGTATCACAGCGGGCGAGGATCAGACTCCTCCAGAGTATCACAGTGGGGGAGGAGCAGACTCCTCCAGAGTATCACTGCAGGGGAGGAGCAGACTCCTCTAGAGTATCACTGCAGGGGAGGAGCAGGCTCCTCCAGAGTATCACTGCAGGGGAGGAGCAGACTCCTCTAGAGTATCACTGCGGGTGAGGAGCAGACTCCTCCAGAGTATCACTGCGGGCGAGGAGCAGACTCCTCCAGAGTATCACTGCGGGTGAGGAGCAGACTCCTCCAGAGTATCACTGCGGTCGAGAAGACTCCTCCAGAGTATCACTGCGGTCGAGAAGACTTCTCCAGCGTATCACGGCGGGCGAGGAGCAGACTAATCCAGAGTATCACTGCGGGCGAGGAGCAGACTCCTCCAAAGTATTGCTGCGGGCGAGGATCAGACTCCTCCAGGAACTTGAAGTGGGTGAGATCAGGAGTAACGGAAGCCGGTACACCTGACACAGCAGTTCGAAAAGTATTGCAAGCGGCGTTCATACGATCGGCGTGCCTTATATAGAAGCCACGCCTGTCATGCTTGCGGTGCTGGTGTCGACTGTGGCTGGCTCACGGTACTGTAGTGCATCAGGAGACATGGAAGCCATGTTGGGACCCCAACAAGCCTGACCCGCATCCCCAAATAATAATCGACCTATATATGGAGCCACTCTCACAGACAATATAAGGTCCATCAGTACACCAAAACTCAACTCTACCTTGCACTCTCTTCAACCAATGACATTTATTGACTCAAAACCGACCTTCAGATCAGTCTCTGTCTGATCTGAATTGGGGGGTCATGCTCATACATGAAGCTCAGTCCGACAAAGAATACATTTATCTTGCCAACAGCACCAAACAACCACCAATTCAAGCCAGGCTTGAAATAACAGGGATGGCTTCACCTGACAAGAGAGTAAATATAAACTCCCTTGGATTCATCCTTGGTGCAGGCTTCACACTCAAAAAAATCATAGCCAGTAACACTAAAACAGCATGGTACCAGCTCACCCTCCTGAAGAAAGAAAAACCCTTTCCTCCAAGTTTTGTTTCTTTCCCTCTTAAATATAGGCCACTTTCAGTGGCCTTCGAGAACTAGTCTGACACCTCTGAAAGACATCCTACATAAGGCAATGTGGTTCATCAAGGGCATTAAAACGTTGACCACATCACACCAGCACTTAAGTAATTGTGTAGGGTCCCCCTCCAAGCATGTATCACCTTCAACATGAGCTGCATCATATTCTGAGCTGTCAGAAATGATAATCTGACATGTATAGCCAGGAAATTAAAAACTTGAGGCACACCCTATCACACCAGAAGCAAGAACATCACCAGCCTGGAGATAGAATACACGAAGAAAAAAAAAGGTAAGTCTTCGCCCCATCTACGAAGTGAGGAACTGGAACAACATCCTCATTAACATCAGAAACATCAGAATTGCTCCAACTTTCCTGAAATTCATAAAGAAACAGAAGATGTATTTCTCTAACTATCTATCACCACCCACACACTACACATTGTACTCGTTGCCTAACTCATTATAAGCTAGCTGAATCGTACCTTTTGGTTCTTGTCCATGCTCCCTGCATATTACTCTGCGAGAAATTCAAAGGTGCCATGATTAACTATAGTGTCTCATATGCAGACATCACCAAAATGCTATTAAGACACATAGTAAAGGTTCAGAATAGAGGAGCAAGGCTAATATTGCAAACCAAAATACCCAAGTGTCTTTAATACAGAAACAAATCCTCCTGTCACATCACATTAGGATCAACTCTAAATGACTCACAATAAGCTAATAATTACAACTTGAAGTCCATGGACAGCTTTGCATGCTAGGGTTAGTCTATGCTAGCCTTGGTGATCAGCCATTGGCCTTGCTTCCTTTGCTCCACTATGTCCTGGCTTTCTGTGCTCAACAGCAGCCTAGGGATTGGAATGCCAGACTTGATGTGGCTTCTGACTTATATATCTTTGTGTAGGTTTGTCACCTTAAGGATATTCCTCTAGGCATCAGACTGATCTGGAAAACTGTTCCATAGGAAATGCTCTTCTGAATCTCCAGGTGGTGCCATACAACCTCAGTCAAGACTCCACCCAGTGCACACATGATGACATAAAAGGATATTAGGCATCAACTAACGCACTATCGTCCATTCCTGTGTAGTATAGGTTCCTCTCCAGTAACACACGAATAGGCTGTAATGCGTAACTAGCAAATCCTTTATTTAAGTAGGGCATTCAGGAAAGAGGTCTGCACCATAACGCTGCCACTGCCAACTGACCGATACAGAAGGCTGGCCAATAGAACACAACTATGTCAGGGATGACATGAGTATATCCTGTGCTGTAGAGCACAGAACGGGTTAAGCAACACAACATGCTGTCTTGCACACCTCACTGACATAGGTCCAGAGCTCTCTTGGTGTGTCACCAAGAAAATTCCTCCGCATTTTAACTGAGACTTGGTTAAACGTCTCCTAGAAAATAAAATGTAATATAAATGTATACATTCAATTTAAACCTAGAACAAATTAAATACAATATTATATTATTTTAAGTTAATTGTATATAAAATAATTCATTTTAATATATCTAATTAATTTGAAATATATTTTTTAAAGTACTATTCTTTAAAAAATTACACTTTCAGTAAAATGTTTACACTCATTTACTATGTATAAAAATTAACAAATGTTATGTATAGATTTATCAACAAATGTAAACTTTTAAAACATTTTTTAACGAATTCTTCTCGTTTACTTGTGAACTTAGACATATTAGTTACTTGTTAGTAATTTGTAAAAAGACAAAAATATGTAACTAGCACTCTGCCTGCTCTAAACTTGTATATCAGTTATCTAATTAGGTGCTCTCTTGGTGGAAGTTACCTTACACGACTCATAATGAAAAGATTCATATTTAAAAGATTTAAATGAATGTGATATCTATTTTCAGTGCAACATGTAATAATAAGTGAGACTATCAATAATGAACTGCATTCTTGATTTATAAAAGGTGCCTCTTAATCCTTAGTAAATAGTAATGGAGCCACGGTGAAAAGGCAGATGCCAACTTTGTGGTGTTGAATGAGAGTCCAGGTACCCATCAGTACTTCTAGGTGATAATAGCGGCAGCCACATTTGTCTAGTATTGTACCCCAGAGCACAACCCTCTCCCACAAATGCACAAACTCATCCTTAATGTCAAAGCCCCCATTCTAGCCTGTCGTACAGTTCCTGCTCTCTCTCAGTAAGACTGTGCGTTTAGGCAACATAAGAGTCAAAACTATGTGGGACTGAGCCCTCACATACCATCAGAATATGTTGATGTATTGCCTGGCCCCAAAGCTGACAGGGCACCGGATAATGTCTGCAACCTCAGAACATGACAACCCTAATTTCTCCAAGAAACTCGTGGAAAGAAATCTTGCCCTTTTGATTGTAACTCAGGCATGCCCAACGAGGTACAGAAGAAATACACAAGCGGCGTTTCCAATATTTATTGAGGCAACTGGAATCTTGTGTAAAATATATGCGCTGTAATGATTAAGAGAATGAAGCAAACCAATGTCATCAGTATGACAGGAATGGTGAACAGGATGAATAATTCAACCATTGCACAGTTGTATCAGCTTATATGAAGACATATAATTGTACTCCTACCTAGCTTTGTCTACCCTAATAAGTATAGGTGTGCTAATCTGCCAGATCCCCCAGAGTGGGCTAACTCCCCATTTACCTGTGTGCGTGTATCATCCGACAGCCAGGTCTGGTGTAGAGCAGGCCGCTATCCTTCTCAGGATAGGGATGGAATCCAGCTGGGCTAGAATTCAGGCATTCAGTGGCCACGACAATCCTGTTAAAAAGCTCCTCTGCCTAAGCAAGGGCTCATGCGGTTTATATATTAAACTAAACCCATGCATTCAGTGCTTGAGCTCCGGACCGGCCGCATCTGGTTTATTCTACCCACCCAGGGCTATCACCTAACAGACAACAATCCATAACATAGTTTGTGCAGAGTACCGGGGACCTTGTACAGAGTGGTCTAAGAGACGATAACGTGCCTACGAAGAAATGTACTTGTAAGCAATTATTTTCTGAGAATGCTGATGTGCAAGCAAAATGTGTTACAAAGGTCACTGTTTAAAAAGATGTAAACTTTAAACGTGAATATATAAAATGGAAGTGTTTGTGCCCAGGGCCTATGCAACTACATGACACCCACCCCTTGTCTGTAAGGTGACTAAATATTTAGGCTAAATATAAAAATACATCCTAAAACCAACACAATATATATTATTAAACTTAAGGCATAAAAATATATGTATCATTTTAATAATAAAAGCATAAAGAAAGCCACATTGCTAAAAGCCAATAAAAATATGCAATTCATTTCTGCATTAAAAAAGAATTGCATTTTAAAAAGATGCCGAATTAAAAAGTGCTTGAACTTCATGATTGTTGAAAAGTCATGCGAGTCAGTACGAACACTATTTTTCCCAGCATCCACAGATGATGTTTCCATTGGCACCCCAGAGACCTGTTCCAAAGAACAAACATGGTGATGTCCCACCCACACATCTGCCGCTGAAGGTGCGGCAGCCAGCTGGCTTCCCGATGACGAGGAGCCAGGTTCTGCATCCATGGATGGCTCAAAATAGGCATTCTGTAACAAAGGTATCCGTACAGGTGGATTCTTAAAGGACCGGTCAGCAACTCTACATCCGTAGAGTGGACCAGTTGTTTAACCAGGCATACTTCCATTGCACACACAAAGGTGCACAATATGCAGCGTAAAACGGGCTGTACACAATGTAACCATATAGGTTGAAAGGACAGAAACCAATTCTCGTTCAGTTCCTGAAGCAACGGTGTGCCAAAATACAGTATCATTCTATCTTGACACAGCAGCACATGTAGAAACGCCATTGTCATTTGGCCGCAAGGTGAAAAATCCATTGCAGACCAGCAAAAATAGAACCAAAATGCCAACAATCAGAAATAGGATGAACGTCAAACCTCTGAACATGCTGGACACAACAGTGTGTATAAAAGATGGAATTTCTCCGAAGATAGTCTCCAAAATGTTGTGGGAGGTTGGTGCGTAGTAGCGATTGTATTTCAGCAGAAGACCTTGCAACTTGGAGATCAAATGTCTCTCTTGCAGATGTTAACAAAACTTCTTTCTGAAACAATAAGGCTTTGTCGGCTTAAACGATCAAAGTTCACAGCAGAAATAGCAATTCAAGGCCAAATTTTAACTCCCCTATCTGTGCGGGCTGGTGCAAATAAAACATTGCCACAGCAGGTCACATTCCTGGAAACAGTAACCACATAGGCCACTCCTGGTTTCATCCCACAGCAACCTTGGTCATTCAACCTCAAATATCTTCCATTAGAAAGCAATCTAAATGTCGGACTGGAGAACCTTTGAGATAACAGGCTAAGTTCGCCTTGGACCCATTACAATCCCCATGAAGTGTCAACTCCGTGCAAACTAATAAACAGCTGAAAGTGTGTTTGTACCACTGAGAAATACCTTGGATTCCCCATTTCTACACCTGTACCCGAAAGGTAGGACCCATTTCTCGCCTCATACCTACCAGATTGAAAATTCTTCAAACAGCTCGTGAAGTGAAATGTTGGTATCGGTACAGATATAAAGCCATATATTATCCAATCTGCTGATGGTGTTTTTGCCACAGTGAAATGTAACTTCTATAAAAGCTCTATGTGTAACATGGTGTATGTTGCATCTTTCTTAGCCATTGTTTTCTGCTCCTTGGTCAAATAATAGGGCAAAAAGAAATTGGTAGTGTTCAAATGCCACCATGGTACGCGACCACTGCGTAGAGTTTCCAATGTCCAGCTAAATAACATAATAGATCGGAGCTGGCTCTGTCCATGTAGTAAGAGGGACATATCACTATTATGTCAATAGCTGCCAACACAATGTTACTCAGAGAATAAATCCTATTGGATAGCGTGGTCATACCATTGTCTATGACTGCTAATGCTTTTTCCAAATTAACTCTGTCAACTTCTGTAGGAAGGTAGGATCCTTCTGCATGGTTACCCCCACTTTTTGCCTGGTGTTGTTATGTTTTCTGACTAGCCTGACTGGGATCCTGCTAATGAGGACCCCAGTCTCTGTGCTTCTTCCCTAAATTGGACATGGTGAGTACTTGGGTACACTCCAGATTGGCTACTGGTGTGCCCTGATAAGTCCCTAGTAAATGGTACTAAGGTACACGGGGCATAGGTACACCAGAGGTCTCCCATGGGCTGAAGTATGTATTATGCCACCCATGAGAGGCCACTCCAATTGTGGCTACAGGCTTGTTATTGCAGCCTGTGTAAGCTGGAGCTAGCACCACTTACGACAGATATAAGTTTCCTTATATCTGAGGTCACTGCACTTAAAACCTATAAGCCACCCCTAAGGCAGGCCTTTCAATCCTGAAGGTAGGGTGCTTGGTTCTAAGTGTAGGGTGCCCCTGCATGAGCAGGACACCCCTACAACCTTCGGAGTGCATTCTCCTGGGTTGTAAGTGCATCACCCGTTATAACATATAGAGTGGCCATGAGTCATTACGCGATGACAATCTAAACTGGCTGTAACGAACCCTGTCATGTTTGGTATCAAACATGTTGGAATCATACCACCACACCGTAAACGGGTGTGGTGGTATGATTCCATGCACTGTAAAGCTCCTCCGGGAGGCCCTCAGTCTTCTAGACCTGGACAGCAACCTATGGCTGCTGCCGACCAGAGACACGATTCTGCCCTCCTGCTTCTGAGCCAAGCTCGAGCAGAGGAAGGCAGGACAATAGGTATCCTGTCACAAGGAGGTGTGACCACCTCCCAGACAGGACTTAGTGTATTGGGACAGGGTGGGGGCGCTTGCCAGTGCCACACAGACTGCTTGAAGGGCACTTTTGGTGCCCTCCTTGCATACTCCAGTCCAAAACAGTTCAGGGAGCTGTTGGCTCCTGCTCTGGTGCGAAACTGGACAAAGGACATGGGTGTATCCTCCCCACTGTCCAGCCCCTCCTCTGAGAGGGACCCCTGAATCGTTTCAACCCTTTCCTTAGGGTACTTAAGGGCTTACTTGTGGGTGGGTCCCTAGAGTCGTCATGTTACAAAATTCATATCCAAAACCACTTCTACTTCAACTGTCTGGGCAGGCTGGACTTCGCTGGACTTCGCTTTGGGAACTGAGACTGCAACTGGGAAGACTCCTGCTGCTCCTGGTCTCGTCGTCCTGCAAGCCTGCTGCAACGTCTGTGCCTGTGCTCCATACAGGTTCTTCACAGGACCTGTGGACATCCAAGACACCCGAAGGAATTTCCCTTGGAGTGAAGCCGTCACTCCCCTGCATCGTCAGACACCGCAACACAGCTGACCGGTCTGCTGATCCTGGGCTCCCACGGACTCCGAAAGGCTCAGCAACACACGTGGTGGTTCTGCAACTCCGTCAAGGCCTGCACTGTCTTCTCATTGAGTTTGAGGTTGGTATCCCTCGTCGGAACCGCTGGAACAGAACCCCTGTGTAGCGTGTCGACTTGCCGTTGCCAAGGCTTGTTGACTCTCTCCTCCAGAGATCTTTGGGCTCCAAGAAGCTCCAACCTCAAGCATCTTCTCCAGCCAAGATGTTTGCCTGCACCACATTATGTGCACCGTTGGTTTTCATCCTTTGGTGAGCTGCTCGAGGTCCTCTTGCGACTCCTGTGCCTCCGGCCCGTGGGTCCTCTCGAGGGTCTTCTTTGGCTCCAGTGGGCTCCCCTGCTTGCTCGGGGCCTGCTCTGACTTACCTGCTTGTGGTGAGTCACTTGAACTTTCCTGGTCCCGACACCGCACCTTTTTCTTCAACTACATTGGTTGCCGTTGCCAAGGCTTGTTGGTGCCCCTGCCGGGCACTGACCCCTTGGGTCTTGACATCCGATGTGGGACAGCTCGTGCACGGCTCCTGGTCTTCCTCTGTGTTGCCTGGTCTGTTCAGCTGCAACTTCAAGGGCACCGTCAACTCTCCTGCATCTCCGACATCGGTGGGCATTCATCGTCCGTGCCTCCTGGTCACTCTTGTGTGGCATAGACTCTGTCCCCTCTACTTGCAGGTACCTCTCATCTTGAATCCACCTTTGAGTTCCATCGGACACTTTCACCTTCGCCAGTGGCATCTTTTCTGAAGTCCTCCATTGTGGTCTACGGCGGTTTCCTACGTCACTTCGCACCTATGCACCCGGCTTCCCTGGTGTAGGTATTCTGGGTCCTGGGGTATCCACGGGTGGGGTGACTCTCCAACCTTCCATTTTCCACTGGGTTTCTTCAGGGTCCGCTGGGAAGGGTCCTTCTTCTTTAAAAGTGCAACCCCGACTTACCTATTGACTAACATTGAGCACGCGGTTGTGTTACCCACTCTACACACGACCTCCATGGGGTTCCTAGATACTCACCTTGGGTGGTTCCTTGGGACCCCGGCTCTTCTACGTATTCTGGGTCCATTCTCGACTTAGGTCTTGGTTTGCATTCCAATATTTTACTATATGGTTTGGTCTCCCCCTGGGGACCACTGAGTAATCTGTGCTATTTACGTATTCTATTGACAAAGTATTGTGTGTATTGTGTTGTATCTCCGGGTAGGAGATAATACATTGTGTTAGTGAGTGTTAATAAATACATATTTTTATAACTACACTGTGTGGTTCTTTTTCACTTAACCTATATCATAAGATTAAGTACTGGTAAAACACACTGCTTTACACTCCTTCTGGACTAAGCCTGAAGGCTGCTCTCCACAGCTACCACTTAGAGAGCTTTACAAGGTTGTCTAAGACCACTAAAATCACCATATGGGTTGTCTGGATTAGTGCGGGTTGCTACACTTACACAAGTGAGCACCATATACTAAGCCAGCCTCTCACAACTTCATATATCAGTTCAGCAGCTTCCTGCTGGGAAACTTTCCAAAGCTCATTGTATACTGCATCCAAGAAACGCTTATGACGTGGCTTTCTAGGACCTAACAAAAAATCCTGTAAATCCATGTCATCTTAAAGGAGAGACGAGTATGTTTTCACTTCATCTAACGTGGAGTGTCGAAACCAATCAAGGCTTAACTTCACCACGCTATAAGTTGTTACTGCCAATTGTTGTGTCTGCACAAAACCAGGGTCAAGGCTGTTTATTGTAAAGCCCTTCTTGCTGTTCTGAAAACGTGCATGATACCCATTGGTGTTTAATGGCCACACTAACCACCCCTCAGGACTGGAATGTGAAAATTTGTTTGTACCAAAATTTGTTTGTACCATTCTTAAGCATGTTGTTGAGCTCTTCCTCCGTGTGACTTGTAAATTGTTGCCAATTGTCTAAATGTGCAAACGTGTAATGTTTGATGCGTTCAATTCTTTTATCTCGGCAAGACCCAGAAAAGATGTTTGTTGCACTGTTTTGTTCAAGAATATTATCTGTCTTGGTATTAGACATGCTCTAAACAAAGCCTGATTACCTTGAACTTGCCAGTCTTTCGTTCCCCAAACAGATTTTAAGTCACAATTGTCTTTCCAAAAGCTAATCCCTTGTATTGACAGCTGGGAAATAAAAGAAGTCAAATATATCAATTTGGTATCCGTTAACATATTTTTCTTTTCCGGGGAAGAATGAGTTTATAATAATAAGACACTGGATCTACAGGTTTGTTGCTAGAAAAATATGCAAAATTCTTGGCGTATATTTTTGAACTGCCAACAGGTGGTGTAGGGCAATGTTCCCATTGTGTATAATTAAATACTGCATATGGAGTATTGACTCTGTGTAAGAAGTGGTACGCATAGTTGTGAAAATAATACATTTCATCATAATTAGACATCCCACTATACATATCTTCATTCTCAAATACAGTATAATGTTTTAGCTCTGCGAGCATAGACATAACGGTATGTAAGTCCTAATCATCAGAGATGGTGCCAGGAGTAATAACATCTTGAAGTGTCAATTTAAAAATATAAGGCATTTGTAACATTTCTGTCAGTCCAAATATTTCAAAAGGTACCTTGTCTCAAACAATTCAATCAAATACCGGAACAGCTGAAATGTTCACAAGGGAGAGGTCTCTTCGCACTTTGGGGCATCTTTACAATAGAATGGTGGCGAGCGGCGTCAAGCCAAAATTGCTAATGCCGCACTCCCCCATTCTGAAAACGCAGGGATGCGCCGTATATACAATGATATGCCGCACCCCTGCCTTTTCCCCTAGTGCTGGCGCTAAATTCAGTCGCCTAGCGCCAACACAGACACCCTTGTACCATAGTGCAAGGGTGCCTGCGTTGAGGGAATGATTGTTTATGTGCAGGAAGGTGTCTCTTCCTGCACATAAATAATCACTAATGGTATTTGTAGCTCCTGTGTGTGCTGCATTGTGCAGCACACATAGAAGTTGCAAATCGTCATTTTTTTCAATTATTGTTTATGTGCAGGAAGGGACACCTTCCTGCACATAAACAATCATTTATGGTGATTTTCTGTTTCTATGTGTGCTGAACAATGCAGCACACCTAAAAATAGGAAAAGCGAGGAGAAATTAATAATTTCTCCTCGTTTTGCCATGTTAAGACCAGGTTATGTTTGGTCAAAATCAATGGGTCTTGCAGCGGAACGCCCACTGCAACACCCATTGCCCACCCCTTTCACGCAAAGTGTAGCGTGAAAGGAGGCCTTTAAATAAGGCGGTGCACAAGTTCTACAAAATGTTGTGGGAGGTTGGTGCGTAGTAGCAATTGTATTTCAGCAGAAGACCTTGCAACTTGGAGATCAAATGTCTCTCTTGCAGATGTTAACAAAACTTCTTTCTGAAACAATAAGGCGTTCTGGTGGCTTAAACCATCAAAGCTCACAGCAGAAATAGCAATTCGAGGCCAAATTTCCACTCCCCTATCTGTGCGGACTGGTGCAAATAAAACATTGCCACAACAGATCACAATCCGGGAAACAGTAACCACATAGGGCACTCCCGGTTTCTTACCACAGCAACCTTGGTCTTTAATCACAAATAACTTCCATTAGAAAGCAATCTAAATGTGCACCTTTGAACAAGGCGGCATTAAGCCACGTTGTTAGACTTGGCATCTTTTGGCATGTTTCCCCTGAGTTTTTGCTTTCTGACCTCCCGGTTTTGACTCTGTTTGTGCTGGCTTAGTGTTTCTGCGCACTTTTCTCACTGCTGATCAGTAGTAAAGTGCAAGTGCTCCTATGGTAAAATGTGTTATGGATTGGTGTTTCCATGATTGGCCTATTTGATGTACGTGTCAGTCCCTAGTAAAGTGCACTGCGTGTGCCAGGGCCTGAAAATCAAATGCTGTTGGTGGGCTGAAGCACTGGATTGTGCCACCCACACAAACAGCCCGTAAATGTGACTCTGGCCTGCCATTGCAGAGCCTGTGCGCAGTCTGGTACTGTCATGTCGACTTGGCAAGTACACCCACTTGCCAGGCCCTAACCTTCCCTTTTCTTACATGTCAGCCACCCCTAAGGTAGGCCCAAGGTACCCCTGTGGGCGGGCTGCAGAGTATGTGAAAGGTAGGACATGCCCTGGTGTGTGTGGCATGTCCTGATAGTGAATTACTGCCAATTTCGTTTTTCACTATTGCAAGGCTACCTGTTCCTCATAGGACAGAATGGGAAGTTTGTTTATAACATCTTATAAACATAACTGGCCCTGGGAACTAGGTAGGAAAATAAAGTTTAGTATGCCTGAACTCAGAATCTAAAGATGCATCTTTTAGTGAAGGTGATTTTTACATTCTGTGTTTGAAAATACCACTTTTAGAAAGTAGGTATTTTCTTGCTCAGTCATCCTGTGTGCCTCTGCTGGAATGTGGATTGCCTGTCTGGGTTTTGGATGACAGAAGGCTGGGGAGCAGGAGTGGCTCCAGATAGTCTAGGTGGGTCAGGAAAGGGCTGATAAGACCTGGGCTGCAATTGGGGAAGGGGGAGGAGATTTCCTTGCACCTCAAAGGGCCTGGTCTGCCTCTGGCAATGCCGTCTCCACCTCCTGCCAGGAAGTCACACCATAGAAGTGGAGAAGTGTGGCTCACTGGTTAGAGCGGCAGACCCTGATGCAGAGATCTGGCCCAGGACCAGGGTTCAATTCCCGCCTCGGCGGGTCTTGGGCTCAATTTCCTCGGACCTGATAATTCTCGCCTCGGTGCCTATTCTAATCATGGGTCCCACTCTGCAACTCTGGGCAATAGCTTGCTTAATCTCCACAACGGCCCCAACAGCGCTGGGATGCCTGGCTTCACCCTGGGGGTGCCCAGGAGTGGACATTTCACAGGGAAAAGCCAGGAAGGGTTCCACAGCGGTATGCGTACAGCGCCTGGACACCCCTTTGGGGGTATGGGTGCGCTTTACAAGTACAAATTTCATTTCAATTTCATTTCAACTGGTTCTGGCTGGGCACAGACACTCTCTGCCTAAGAGATCAAAGGATTTTGGGATATAAGTATTGGGGCCCAGACCCCTGAACTTTAGAACTCTTTTGGATCAAGAAGACTTCCAAGAAGAAGAGCTGGAGAAGCTGTGAGGAGTAACTACTACTTTGCTGTGTGCTTTGCTGTGTTGGCCTGCAGTGGCTGCTTCTGTCTTGGGCAGTGAAAGGATTGGACTGAACTTTCTGCAATCTACTTTTGTGAGTTTCTCCAAGGGCTTGAGGTAGAGCTTGCCCCCTGTTCAAGAAGTCTCAGGAACAGCAAAGACTTCAAGCTCTTCTGCCCTCAGACCTGGGGACTGTGTGTTTTGTGCTGCAACAGAAGACAATGCAACCCGACGCCGTCTACGACGCCGACGCCGCTGCCGACTCCGTGTCCTGAAGGCACCGCAGAGGGCACCGCCGCACCGCGACCCTGGTCTCACTGATGACACCTGCTGATGCCGCCACCGAGCCGCTGCTCGCACCGCGACCTGTGGGCACCGCACTCGGCATCGCCTCACTTCACGACGACACCTTGGTATCCCCGACGCCGCCGCTCCACGCCAAAATCTACGCCACTGCTTGCACCGTGGTTCGAGGGCACCGCTCGTAAAGTTACACGACGCACCGCCCTCATCCCGCACCGCAGCCTTGGCCTACCGACGCCGGCACCATCGACTCCAGTTCGTCAGCCGACGACAGCGCTTCAGCAACGACTGTGAGAAGTTGGCCTGGTATATGCTGTCCACTAATTATAGTGGGCACCTTGCACCAGTCCAAACAACCCCTTATTGGAGATAGGTTAAAGACAACCTTATTGAAAGCTATCCTAGTGGTAGCTATGGAGAGCAGCCTTCAGGCTAAGTCTTGAAGGAATGTAAAGCAGCTTGTTTTACCAGTCTATAATCTCTTGAGTGACCAAATGAAAGAGCACCACACCAGGTATATATTCAAAATATATGTATTTATTGCTAAACACACCCCTCTAGTCTCTTTATGAGGCTAGAGTTCGAAGTACATAAGTTATAAGTTATTAAATCACAGTAATAGCACAAATACACGTTTGGGCCCTAGGGGCGTACCAAACCATATACCAATAAAGTGGTATGCGAACCACGACTGAACTAGACACTAGGCCTAGAGCCTCTAGAAGTGCTTGGACCACAAGGAACCACCCAAGGTAGTGACACAGGGGACCTACGGGAGACGGGTGCAGTGTAAATACACAACCGCGATACGCCGTTGGCTTCTATGGAGAAAGTCGGGATCGGGAAAATAGAGAAAAGGGACACTTAAAAGAGGACTAGGACACAAAACCCTTTGAGATCTAGGACTTTGAAGAGTCTCTACCCACGGGAGCACCGGAGTACTCGTGTTACCTCACCCAGGGAAGCCGGGTGCATAGGTGCCTTTCGGGGTCGGGTTTCGTCGTCGATTCGAATGGCGATCTGCTGCAAAGTGCTGCTGGCGGCCAAGAGAAAAGTGTCCGGGTGGATCCAAGAGTGGATCGGAGTTCTGAAGAACCTGAAAGCAGAGGGGACAGAGTCTGGGTCACTAGCCAGTGACCAGGAAGGCGATGGACAGATGCCCACCGATGTCGAGTGCTTCAGGTGCGTTGACGGTCGTCTTGACTCTTCAGCCACGAGGTCCAGGAGGCGTTGTCGGCGACCAGGAGCAGGATTCGGGCTGGTACACGATGTCTGTCGAGTGCTGAGGTGTCGGTGACCGGATTGGACCCAACAAGCCTTGGCAACGGCAAGTCTCGGTGAAGATGTAGATCGTCGATGGTGCAGACCAGCAAGGTCTGTGGAACTCACCCAGCGAGGGTAAGTGAGGGCAGGCCTGGAGCAACCAGGTTGCCAAGTAAGAAAAGGATTGGCCTTTGTTAAGGGCTACTAGCCAACAGGCTAGCGACCGCGAAGGAGCCTTGTGACGCCGCACGTGGATCTGGCTTACAGGACACTCGTGGAGTGGGGGCCAGTGATCTTCGGTGCAGGTGGTGCTGGAGGCTAGGGCTACTCGGAGCCCAAAGCACGACTTCTTGGGAGACCCAGAAGAGGATGCACTTGCAAATGTGCTCAGTGTCCAGGGGTCACGGTCTCAAGTCACCCACGATAGCCACGGGCCTCAGCTTTGCTGGGGACTCAGGGTAGCCTCGGGGAAGTCTGAGAATCCACCTCTGGTGATGCGATGACTTCGGCGTCCGACGGGAGCTTCAGAAATGCGAACCGGACAGATGCTTCTTTGGTGCCTGCCAAGCAGGGGAGTCACTCCTTGACCCCAAGGGAGATTCTTCAGTCCTCTAATCGTGAGTAGAGCGTCGAAGGTCCAGGATTCAGTTTCAGAGTTTCATCCAGGGATAATCTAAAGTCCTAAGGACTGGGTTCCTACCTTTATTCTAAAGATAGGGGTTGGACTACTCTGTGGCCCCACCTATGGGTGGGTCAGGGCAGAGGGGTGGCTACACCCCTTTCCCTTTGTCCAGTTCGCGCCAAAGCAGGGGCTGCAAGCCCCTGATCCGGTTTGAACTGGGGTATGCACAGGGACACCAAATGTGCCCCCAGTGCAGGACTTCAAAGCACCCGAAAGTGCTCCCGCCCAGCCCCAATACACATTATCCTGTCTGGGGAGGTGGTCACACCTCCCTGGGACAGGAAACCTATTGTCCAGGCCTCCCCTGCCGGAGTTTCGTCCAGCAGCAGGAGGCCAGACTCGTGTCTGTGGCAGCAGCATCCATTTTGTGATGCCAGGGCTCTGGAAAGAAGTTACCGGACTAGTCAGAGTTAACATGTCTTTCCCTCTAGAAGGGTGGAATGCTACCCCCGCCGCCAGGATTGGCGGGGGGGTAGTATTCCAAGATGTTTGACACCAAACACGACATGTTTAGGTGCAGCCATTCCAAAGTTAGCATTTTACCGCGAGGATATAATGCGCTTAAGAGTATATGGTCAGGCTGCACTACAAACAGCATCAGAGATGGTCTCCGAACGCTGCAGAGGGGCCCTGCTCATGCAGGGGCACCCTCTCACATAGGAACCACGCACTCTGCCTTTAGGATTGATAAGGCCTGCCTTAGGAGTGACTTATAGGTTTATATGTGTGTATGTATTTCGTGATATAGGTAACCTATATCACAGTAAGGGGTGCATGCACCACCTTACCCAGGCTGCAGTAGCAGACCTGTGGTGTCAGTTTGGATGGCCTTCCAGGGGTGGCATAATACATGCTGCAGCCCCTGGCAGGCCTCTGAGGTACCTATGCCCTTGGTACATAGTATACCATATACTAGGGACTTATAAGGGCACTCCAGATCCCAATCAGTGATGTGCCTAAGGCACATGGAAACCATTTTAGAGAGGAAGCAGCTAGGCTGGGGTTCTGATTAGCAGGGCCCCAGCCAGACTAAAGTCGAAAAACAGTGAAGCATCAGCAAAAAGTGGGGGTACCCATGTGAAGCAGATCCTACTCTCCTACACAACCCCCCAAACGTAGGGACATTAAACTAACCTTGCCCAGTTAAGTCTTCATGTTCTAAGTGGAAATACCTAGAGAGTCCATCTGCATTCGCATGGTTACTCCCAGGCCTATGTTCCACTGTAAAGTCCATCCCCTGTAGGGAAATGGACCACCTAAGCAGTTTGGGGTTTTCACCCTTCATTTGTTTTAGCCATAAGAGGGGCTTATGGTCTGTCTGAACCAGGAAGTGTGTACCAAACAAGTATGGCCTCAACTTCTTCAGAGCCCAGACCACAGCAAAGGCCTCCCTCTCTATGGCTGACCAACGTTTCTCTCTAGGGGTCAGCCTTCTGCTAATAAAAGCTACTGGCTGATCCTGACCTTCTTCATTCAATTGTGACAGTACAGCCCCTACCCCCAATTCAGATGCATCAGTTTGAACAATGAACTTCTTGGAGTAATCAGGACTCTGCAGAATTGGAGCAGTGCACATGGCCTGCTTGAGGTCATCAAATGCCTTTTGACAGCTAACTGTCCACTGAACCTTTTTGGGCATTTTCTTAGAAGTTAAGTCATTCAGGGGTGTCACTATTGATCCATACCCCTTGACAAATCTCCTATAGTACCCAGTCAGGCCTAAGAAGGCTCTCACCTGAGTCTGGGTAGTGGGAGCAGTCCAGTCCATGATGGTCTGGATCTTGCTCTGCAAAGGTTGAACCTGGCCTCCACCCACAAGGTGGCCCAGGTACACAACCTGACTCTGCCCTATCTGGCACTTAGTGGCCTTGATAGTCAGGCCTGCCTTTTGCAGGGCCTGTAAAACATTCCTGAGGTGGACCAGGTGATCCTCCCAGGTGGAGCTAAAGACAGCAATATCATCTAGATAAGCTGCACTATAGGCTTCCAGTCCTGTGAGAACTGTATTCACCAACCTCTGGAAAGTGGCAGGTGCATTCTTCAGACCAAAGGGCATTACCACAAATTGATAATGTCCACTAGGGGTCGAGAATGCTGTTTTGGGCTTTGCAGTATCAGCTAGTCTGATCTGCCAGTAGCCAACTGTTAGGTCAAATGTGCTGAGATATTTGGCAGAGGCCAAAGTATCTATGAGCTCATCTGCCCTGGGTATTGGATGGGCATCAGTCCTAGTGACTGCATTGAGACCCCTGTAGTCCACACAAAACCTCATCTCTCTTTTTCCACCACTGGTGTGAGGTTTCGGTACAAGGACTACTGGACTAGCCCAAGGGCTATCTGAGGGTTCAATAACTCCCAATTCCAACATTTTCTGGACTTCAGTCCTGATACAGTCCCTGACATGGTCAGGTTGCCTATAAATCTTGTTTTTAATAGGCAGACTGTCCCCAGTGTCCACTTCATGAGTGCACCAGGTGGTCTGACTGGGTGTCAGTGAAAACATATGTCTAAACTGATTGAGGACTTGCCTGCAATCAGTTTGTTGCTGGGTAGTGAGGCTGCCTGCCAAGGCTGCACCATCAACTGACCCATCGTCAGGGTTCTGTGAGAGCAGGTCAGGGATTGGGTCACTCTCTTCCTCCTGCCCTTCATCAGTAGCCATGAGCAAGCCCATGTCTGCCCTGTCCACATATGGTTTTAACCTGTTGACATGGAGAACCCTGTGGGGACTCCTGGGTGTTCCTAGGTCTACTAAATAAGTGACCTCACCCTTCTGCTCAACAATAGTGTGGGGTCCGCTCCATTTATCTTGGAGAGCTGCTGGGGCCACTGGCTCCAACACCCACACCTTCTGTCCTGGCTGGTAAACAGTCAGAACAGCCTTTTGGTCATGCCAGGCCTTCTGAAGTTCCTGGCTAGCCTCAAGGTTTTTGGTTGCCTTTTTCATGTACTCAGCCATCCTGGAGCGGAGACCAAGTACATAGTCCACTATATCTTGCTTTGGGGGCTTGAGAGGTAACTCCCATCCTTCCTTCACCAAGCACAGTGGACCCCTCACAGGGTGGCCAAACAGAAGTTCAAAAGGGCTGTAACCAACCCCCTTCTGAGGCACCTCCCTATATGCGAATAAAAGGCAGGGCAAGAGTATGTCCCATCTACGCCTAAGCTTTTCTGGGAGCCCTTTAATCATGCCCTTCAAGGTTTTGTTGAATCTCTCAACTAAACCATTGCATTGTGGGTGATAGGGTGTGGTGAACTTATAAGTCACTCCACACTCCTTCCACATTGCTTTTAAGTACCCAGACATGAAGTTAGCACCCCTGTCTGATACTACCTCCTTAGGAAAGCCCACTCTTGAGAAGATTCCCAGGAGGGCCCTTGCCACCACAGGTGCTGTAGTGGTCCTGAGGGGAATAGCTTCTGGGTACCTGGTGGCATGATCCACTACCACCAGGATAAACCTGTGCCCAGAGGCTGTTTGGGGATCCATGGGACCAACAATGTCAATCCCTACCCTTTCAAAGGGCACCCCCACCACAGGTAGTGGTATCAGGGGGCCTTTGTAGTGCCACCTGCTTTGCCACTGGCTTGGCAGGTTACACAGGAGCGACAAAACTCCTTACTGTCTTCAGACATGTGGGGCCAGTGAAAGTGAGGGACAATTCTGTCCCAAGTCTTGTTCTGGCCCAGGTGACCTGCTAAGGGAATATCATGGGCTAGGGTCAATAGGAAGCCCCTGAACTTCAAAGGTATTACCAACCTCCTGGTAGCACCAGGCTTGGGGTCTCTACTCTCTGAGTACAGGAGTCCATCATCCCAATACACTGTATGGGGACCACTAGCTTTCCCAGCAGCCTCAGCAGCAGCTTGCTGTCTGAGGGGTTCAAGGGAGGGGCAGTTCTGCTGCTCCTGGCTCAGATCTGCCCTAGAAGGTCCCCCTGTCCCCAAGAACTCAACCTGGTCAGGTTCAAGTTCCTCTGGGACAGTTCCTTCTTCAGGGCTGAGATCATCCCCCTCAAGGGACTGATCTTCCTCCTGAGCCAAGGGGGAAGGCACTGCCTTAACCCTACTACTCCTCCTCTTGGAAGGCACTTGGTCCATTCTTCCAGAATCCAAGGCCTGTTCAGTGCTAGACATTTTGGCTTGTGACCTGGTCACAGCAAACACATCTGCAGGGATCCCCAGCATTTCTGCATGGGTCCTGAGCTCCACTTCTGCCCAAGCAGAAGTCTCTAAGTCATTGCCAAGCAAGCATTCGACTGGTAGGTTTGCACTTACCACAACCTTCTTAAGGCCAGTTACCCCTCCCCAGGAGAAGTTAACAACTGCCAGAGTATGGTCTGTTCTGACATTGCTAGCATTGGTCACTTGGTACATCTCACCAAGCATAACTTGCCCAGGAAGCACAAGGTCTTGTGTCACCATTGTGACACTTGCCCCTGTGTCCCTAAATGCCAAAGCCTCACGTCCATTAATTAAAGGCTGTTGTCTGTACTTGCCCAGATTACTGGGACTCACAGTGGAGGTCACATCCATGCCTCCATCACAGACTAACACAGCCTGAGTCAGTTCTCTGACTAAGTCAGAGCCCAACTCAGTTCCCAGGGTGAACCCTACTAAACCCTTTGCTGGAGCACTTCCACCAACTGTACTAGGGGGAACAGGTGCCTTAGGGGCATTGGTGGGTGCTGGACTGGAGTCTTTGGACTTGGTGCAATCACTGGTCCAGTGGGTCTTTTGCTTACAGACCTTGCACCATGGTTTTCTTTGGCCTTTCCCTTTGGTAGACTGTGAATCCCCACCAGAAGAAGATTTTTGGGGGCCTGATGAAGACTTTTGATCTTTACCCTTCTCCCCACCCTTGTCAGAGTTCTTAGCATCTTGCTTCTTGGTTTCCCCACCTTGGTTCTGTACCTTCTGCTTCACCCTGGTTCTGACCCATTTGTCTGCCTTCTTTCCCAATTCTTGGGGAGAGGTCAGATCAGAGTCTACCAGGTATTGATGCAACAGCTGATTTTGACAGTTATTAAGAATCTGCTCCCTCATTATCAGATTGTACAATCCTGAGAAGTCACACACCTTACTGCCAATCAACCAGCCTTCCAGAGCCTTGGCAGAACAATCCACATAGTCTACCCAGTCTTGAGTCTGTGCTTTTTGGGTGTCTCTGAACTTCAACCTGTACTGTTCAGTGGTTAGGCCAAACCCATCAATAAGAGCACTCTTCAAGACCTTGTAATTATCAGCATCCTCCTCTCTAACAGTGAGGAGCTTATCTCTACCTTTGTCAGCAAAGGAGAGCCACAAGATTGCTGCCCACTGCTCCTGAGGGACCTTCTGTACTTTACAGGCCCTCTCTAATGCAGTTATCCATTTGTGGATATCATCCCCACTCTGGTAGGGAGGGACAATCTTGCTCAGGTTCCTATGGTCATAGGACCTTTCCCTGTCTCTAGGGACATGGCTGCCACCATGGGACTCTAGTCCCAACTTTCTTCTCTCTCTAAGGAGATCTAGGGATTCCCTGCCTAAAGCCAATTGCTTTTTTCTGATATCCAGCTGAGTTTCCTCATACTGGACCAGTCTGGTTCTCCTCTCATGAGAGGATTCCCTCCTGTGAGAGGAGACAGAGCTCCCTATAGAGGTGCCAGAGTGGTTAGACTCCTGAGAAGGAGATCTAGACTTCCTGGGCACACTCTTAATCCTTCCTGGGGGGACAAAGAGGGTGTCATCTTGATCATCCTCATCATCATCCACAGGAGGGATTGGGTTTTCCAGGTCAGGGTCATTGTCACCCTCCTGGCCTGTTTCTGTGGGGGGGCTGGGGGTATTGGTACCCCTGGCCTCGTCCTCTTCTTCTGCCCCACCCTCAGCTCCTACCCCTTCAGTCCCTACAGGCTTACTAAGGTCATAAGCCACCAACAACTCCTTGAGGTGTTGGGTGGTGGGGCTTTGGCCTGTCCTTATTTTTCTCAAGTTACATAAAGCCCTCAATTCCAAGAATGGGAGTGTATCATACTTGGAGGGTGGAAGCTCAATGGCTTCCTGCAAGGATTCTTTGGATCCTGCCCTTAAAGACATTACTAGTGTGGTGTGGTGTATGCACTACCTACTCTAGTGTGGCCTACTAAACTCTCTTGAGTTGTAGAAAGGGTTGTGCTATCCCTTAACACACAACTCTAAGTTCAGTAGAACTTACTGTATTCTAAGCTTAAATTATATGTACCTTGGGTACCTTTAGTGGTTTTCAGTTGATCAATTCAATTGAGATTATCTGGTAAAACAATAGCAAGCTGGAATCCCACACGCTGCACACCAATGTGAGAAGTTGGCCTGGTATATGCTGTCCACTAATTATAGTGGGCACCTTGCACCAGTCCAAACAACCCCTTATTGGAGATAGGTTAAAGACAACCTTATTGAAAGCTATCCTAGTGGTAGCTATGGAGAGCAGCCTTCAGGCTAAGTCTTGAAGGAATGTAAAGCAGCTTGTTTTACCAGTCTATAATCTCTTGAGTGACCAAATGAAAGAGCACCACACCAGGTATATATTCAAAATATATGTATTTATTGCTAAACACACCCCTCTAGTCTCTTTATGAGGCTAGAGTTCGAAATACATAAGTTATAAGTTATTAAATCACAGTAATAGCACAAATACACGTTTGGGCCCTAGGGGCGTACCAAACCATATACCAATAAAGTGGTATGCGAACCACGACTGAACTAGACACTAGGCCTAGAGCCTCTAGAAGTGCTTGGACCACAAGGAACCACCCAAGGTAGTGACACAGGGGACCTACGGGAGACAGCGTGCAGTGTAAATACACAACCGCGATACGCCGTTGACTTCTATGGAGAAAGTCGGGATCGGGAAAATAGAGAAAAGGGACACTTAAAAGAGGACTAGGACAAAACCCTTTGAGATCTAGGACTTTGAAGAGTCTCTACCCACGGGAGCACCGGGGTACTCGTGTTACCTCACCCAGGGAAGCCGGGTGCATAGGTGCCTTTCGGGGTCGGGTTTCGTCGTCGATTCGAATGGCGATCTGCTGCAAAGTGCTGCTGGCGGCCAAGAGAAAAGTGTCCGGGTGGATCCAAGAGTGGATCGGAGTTCTGAAGAACCTGAAAGCAGAGGGGACAGAGTCTGGGTCACTAGCCAGTGACCAGGAAGGCGATGGACAGATGCCCACCGATGTCGAGTGCTTCAGGTGCGTTGACGGTCGTCTTGACTCTTCAGCCACGAGGTCCAGGAGGCGTTGTTGGCGACCAGGAGCAGGATTCGGGCTGGTACACGATGTCTGTCGAGTGCTGAGGTGTCGGTGACCGGATTGGACCCAACAAGCCTTGGCAACGGCAAGTCTCGGTGAAGATGTAGATCGTCGATGGTGCAGACCAGCAAGGTCTGTGGAACTCACCCAGCGAGGGTAAGTGAGGGCAGGCCTGGAGCAACCAGGATGCCAAGTAAGAAAAGGATTGGCCTTCGTTAAGGGCTACTAGCCAACGGGCTAGCGACCGCGAAGGAGCCTTGTGACGCCGCACGTGGATCTGGCTTACAGGACACTCGTGGAGTGGGGGCCAGTGATCTTCGGTGCAGGTGGTGCTGGAGGCTAGGGCTACTCGGAGCCCAAAGCACGACTTCTTGGGAGACCCAGAAGAGGATGCACTTGCAAATGTGCTTGGTGTCCAGGGGTCACGGTCTCAAGTCACCCACGATAGCCACGGGCCTCAGCTTTGCTGGGGACTCAGGGTAGCCTCGGGGAAGTCTGAGAATCCACCTCTGGTGATGCGATGACTTCGGCGTCCGACGGGAGCTTCAGAAATGCGAACCGGACAGATGCTTCTTTGGTGCCTGCCAAGCAGGGGAGTCACTCCTTGACCCCAAGGGAGATTCTTCAGTCCTCTAATCGTGAGTAGAGCGTCGAAGGTCCAGGATTCAGTTTCAGAGTTTCATCCAGGGATAATCTAAAGTCCTAAGGACTGGGTTCCTACCTTTATTCTAAAGATAGGGGTTGGACTACTCTGTGGCCCCACCTATGGGTGGGTCAGGGCAGAGGGGTGGCTACACCCCTTTCCCTTTGTCCAGTTCGCGCCAAAGCAGGGGCTGCAAGCCCCTGATCCGGTTTGAACTGGGGTATGCACAGGGACACCAAATGTGCCCCCAGTGCAGGACTTCAAAGCACCCGAAAGTGCTCCCGCCCAGCCCCAATACACATTATCCTGTCTGGGGAGGTGGTCACACCTCCCTGGGACAGGAAACCTATTGTCCAGGCCTCCCCTGCCGGAGTTTCGTCCAGCAGCAGGAGGCCAGACTCGTGTCTGTGGCAGCAGCATCCATTTTGTGATGCCAGGGCTCTGGAAAGAAGTTACCGGACTAGTCAGAGTTAACATGTCTTTCCCTCTAGAAGGGTGGAATGCTACCCCCGCCGCCAGGATTGGTGGGGGGTAGTATTCCAAGATGTTTGACACCAAACACGACATGTTTAGGTGCAGCCATTCCAAAGTTAGCATTTTACCGCGAGGATATAATGCGCTTAAGAGTATATGGTCAGGCTGCACTACAAACAGCATCAGAGATGGTCTCCGAACGCTGCAGAGGGGCCCTGCTCATGCAGGGGCACCCTCTCACATAGGAACCACGCACTCTGCCTTTAGGATTGATAAGGCCTGCCTTAGGAGTGACTTATAGGTTTATATGTGTGTATGTATTTCGTGATATAGGTAACCTATATCACAGTAAGGGGTGCATGCACCACCTTACCCAGGCTGCAGTAGCAGACCTGTGGTGTCAGTTTGGATGGCCTTCCAGGGGTGGCATAATACATGCTGCAGCCCCTGGCAGGCCTCTGAGGTACCTATGCCCTTGGTACATAGTATACCATATACTAGGGACTTATAAGGGCACTCCAGATCCCAATCAGTGATGTGCCTAAGGCACATGGAAACCATTTTAGAGAGGAAGCAGCTGGGCTGGGGTTCTGATTAGCAGGGCCCCAGCCAGACTAATGTCGAAAAACAGTGAAGCATCAGCAAAAAGTGGGGGTACCCATGTGAAGCAGATCCTACTCTCCTACAACGATGACGCCGCTGCTCGCACCGTGACCTGCCTGCACCGTGACGAGCACCGCCTTCACTTCGCACCGCGACCCTGGTCTCACCGACGACGCCATCTGACGCCGCCACCGAGCTGCTGCTCGCACCGCGACCTGAGGGCACCACACGCCGCACCGCTGCACTTCGCACCGCAGCACCCGACGCCTGCCGACGCCAGCGCTCCTAACTTCAACAGAGAGGAGTTCGATCTGCAACGCGTGTGACTTCGAGGGCCCCGACGACTCCTGCACCGACCTCCGGAACCGACGCCTGTGGACGCCGTGCTTTCGGAAGCTCAACGAGAGGTCGCCAACGCCCTGCATTTCTAAAAAGTACTGTTTGCGGGTCTTCCCAACACCGTAGCTGGCCCGCGACCAGCCAGAACTGTTTGGATTTGTTTGTTCACGACGCCGTGATAGCCCCGGACGGAGCTATCGACATCAAGGAACTGTTTTTCAAGCATATTTTGATAAAAAATTTCAGTTAAGTACTGTATTGTGGATTTTTATCATTTTTGGTCTTGTCTTAAGTATATAAAAGTATTGGATATTTTTCTAAACTGGTGTGGTCCTTTTGTAGTGCTTACACTGTATTACTGTTGGTTATGTGCAAATGCTTTACACACTGCCTCTAAGATAAGCCTGACTGCTCGTGCCAAGCTACCAAGGGGGTGAGCAGGGGTTATTTTAGGAGTGTAACTCCCTGATCCTGACTAGAGTGGTGGTTTCTGCCTGGCTTTGCCACATGCCCTAGCCTATCAAAAATCCCATTTCTAACATTGGTTGTCAGCGGTGAGGATAGGACTTGCGTTTGCACTTGACTCACAGTGATTGGTGTGCACTACTACCATATCGCAGACCATTACGTGCCACATACTGGTTCTTTTTCTTGTAGGCCTATTTTTGATCTTGCCAGAGTTGAACTTGCTACTTCATCATGCCTGAATCAAGAGCATCATCTATTGCATCCCTGGAAATTGCCTTTGAGGAGGATAGGTTGGAATCCTACAATGTTAGGGAATTGAGATCAATTTGCAAACACCTAAAAGTCCAAGTCAGAGGCCTCACTAGGAAGGAGGAGCTACAAAAGGCGCTGAGGGCCTGGGTAGCAGCCAGACATGTCAGCGAGCAGTCTGGTGATCTCAGTGGAGAGGCGGAGGAGCCTATTCCTAGGGTGGATGTGCTTTTGGGAGGGGGGGAACCCTCCAAGCCAGGCAGCAGTGGCCTGTCCCCAGAGGAGCTGGAGGACAGGCGGGAAGCAAGGAAGTTCGAGTTAGAGAAACTCAGGATGGAAAGTGAAAGGGAGGATAAAAGAATAGCCATGGAGGAAAGGAAGATGATCTTAGATCATGAGCAAAGTCTTAAAGAGCTGGAGCTAAGGAATAGAGCCAGTTCAGATGGTGGCAGCAACTCGTCAAGACAGGCAGACAGAATTGTGCACATCCCATAGAATGTAGGCAAAGAATTCAAGAAGGGGGACGACATACAAAGGTGGTTTCAGGGTTACGATGCAGCGATACACATGAATGGGGTCCCTGAGGAGAATTGGGGAGCAGGATTGTGGCCTCTCTTTCCGGAAGAAGCCCGGGATACTTTAATAGCTTTGGGTAAGGGGTATCACCTCACCTATCCCGACATGAAGGACGCCCTCCTCACTAAGTATGGTCTTACTCCTGAAAAGTACAGGGATCAGTTCAGGTCCAGTAAGAAGTCTGATGCCAACACTTGGTTGGAATGTGTGGATGTGTTTTGCCGGTCACTGGATGGCTGGGTGAAGGGCAGTAATGTGACAGATTATCAGGGGCTCTACAATTTGATTGCATGGGAGCACTTGTCTAGTCTAAGTTTTGCAGATCTGCGCCAGCACCTAGTTGATAGTAAGCTGACTGACCCCAGGAAGCTTGCTATGGAGGCGGACCGCTGGGTGAGTACCCGGGTCCACAAGCGTTTGGGGGAGACTCAGCCAAAGGTGGGCAGGGTCCCCAGCAGAAAAGTGGGGGGGACAAGGGTAAAACACAGGAGTTCTCTAAAGGGCCCCAAACTAACACCCAGGGTAAAGGTTCCCATCCCCCGGAGATAAGAAACAAGGGGTCTCTTCAGGAAAGCCTGCTGAGACCGGCCCCCGCAAGTGTTTTTCATGTGACCAGGTGGGCCACATGAAGGGGGACCCCAAGTGCCCTAAGGGGGCACAGCCACCTACCGGTGGGCAGTCCAAGGTGTTGGCTAGTGTAGCGCTTGGGGAGGAAGAGTACCCACAGGAGGGTGGGGATCCCGCAGAAATGACCCTCGTCTCACTAGGGGACAGTGAGATGGTCCCAGGAAACCAGGTGCCCCCTAACACAAAGAAATACAGCACCTGGGTGACCATCAATGGGAAAAGGGTAGAAGCTCTCGGAGATACTGGAGCCAGTGTGACCTCAGTCCGGTGTCACCTGGTCTCTGAGAAGCAGGTAGTCCCAGGGGCATTCCACCAAGTAATTGCTGTAGACAATTCAGAGCGCCAGTGTCTGGTGGCGCAGGTTCCCTTCGAGTGGGGGGGTCTCAGGTCCCTTGAGGGTGGTTGTGAGCCCTTCCATGCCTGTAGATTGTCTGCTAGGTAACGACCTGGAGCAGTCCTTATGGAAGGATGTTGAGCTCAGGTCTCACTTGGAGATGCTGGGGTTGCCAGAGTGGGCATGCGTGTATAGTCGGTCTATGGCGGCCAGAGAGGGTGATCAAGAGGACTTGGAGCTTGAAACAGTGGCCCAGGTCCCTGCCAAGAGAAAGGGCAAGGGGCGCGGGAAACCAGCCCCTGAAGTTCCCACGGACCGGGAGGAGGCGGGCCTTGAGGGGGACGCCCCGGTGCCTACAGGGGAGCAGGTAGCTGAACTGGGGGACATCTCTGAGCTGACCCATTGGCAGCAAGAAGGGGGTCCCACCAGGGAGGAATTCTGCAAGGAGCAGAAGGAGTGCCCTTCTCTGGAGGGTCTGCGGCGGCAGGCTGCAGACCAGGCAGCTGGTGATCAGTCCGGATCACATTGGATCTACTGGGAGAATGATCTCCTGTACAGCGAGCCTAAGGTCGCTGAGCCTGGGTCAGCCCGTGTGCTGGTGGTACCCCAGCACTTCAGGACCTTCCTACTGGGTCTGGCTCCTGACGTGCCTTTGGCAGGACATTTGAGGCAGGACAAGACCTTTGACAGGCTTGTCACCCACTTCTTCTGGCCCCAAATGCGAAGGCAGTCAGATGGACATTGCAGGTCTTGCCCAACTTGCCAGGCAAGTGGTAAGAGTGGGAGGAAGGTCAAAGCTCCTCTCCAACCTTTTCCAGTGGTTGGAACGCCCTTTAAAAGGGTAGGGATGGACATTGTGGGGCCACTGGATCCCAAGACAGCCATGGGCAACAGGTACATCCTGGTCTTGGTGGACCATGGCACCCGGTGGCCATCCCTCTCAGGACAACGACGGCACCAGTGGTGGGCCGGGCGTTAATGGGGATCTTTTCCCGAGTGGGGTTCCCCAGAGAGGTGGTTTCTGACAGGGGGACCAATTTCATATCCAAGTATATGACATCCCTGTGGAAGGAGTGTGGTGTAACCTACAAGTTCACCACCCCTTACCACCCACAAGGTAACGGTCTGGTGGAGAGATTCAACCAGACCTTGAAGGGCATGATTAAGGGTCTAACAGAACCCATGAGGCGTAAGTGGGACCTCCTCTTGCCGTGCCTTCTCTTTGCGTACAGGGAGGTACCACAGAAGTCTCTTGGGTTCCGTCATTTTGAGCTTCTGTATGGTCACCCTGTGAGGGGACCTCTGAGTTTGGTTAAGGAAGGCTGGGAGGCAGCTCCTAGGAAAACTCCCCAGGACGTGTTTAGTTACATGCTGGCCTTCAGGAACCAAACTGCCCGCTTCAGGAAACTCGCTCAGGCGAACCTGGAAGCAAGCCAGGAAGAAATGAAGAAGTGGTATGACCAGAATGCCACTCTGGTCGAATTTCAACCTGGGCAAAAAGTGTGGGTCATGGCCCCAGTGGAACCTTGTGCCTTGCAGGACAGGTGGACTGGGCCGTTTGAGGTGGTGGAGCGCAAAAGTGATGTCACCTACCTGGTGGATTTGCGGGCTCCCAGGAACCCTCCTCCACGTGAACCGCCTCAAACCCCACTTCGAGAGGTCCGAAGTGAGCATGCTCTTGGCGACAGATGATGGGACGGAAGAGGAGAGTGAACCTCTCCCTGACCTCCTGTCTACCAAGGAGCACGATGGGTCAGTGGAAGGTGTGATCCTGTCCCCTACACTGAGCCCAGAACAGCAGAGCGATTGTCACCAGTTGTTGGGACGGTTTGCCCCCCTGTTCTCTCTGACCCCAGGTGTTACTCACTGGTGTACCCATGACGTGGACACCGGTGACAGCCCTCCTGTGAAGCACAAGATTTACAGGTTGACTGACCGGGTCAAGGCCAGCATTAAAGAGGAGGTCTCTAAGATGATGGCGTTAGGGGTGATCGAGCCTTCCAACAGTCCTTGGGCCAGCCCAGTGGTCTTGGTCCCAAAGGCTGCTGCACCCTGTGCCACTCCAGAACTGCGGTTTTGTGTGGACTACCATGGGCTCAATGCCGTCACCAGGACTGACGCACACCCCATCCCCAGAGCTGATGAGCTCATTGATCGGTTGGGAGCTGCCAAGTTCCTCAGCACGTTTGATTTAACGTCTGGGTACTGGCAGATTGCCTTAACCGATGGGGCCAAGGAGCGGTCAGCATTTTCAACCCCAGAAGGACATTACCAGTTCCGGGTGATGCCCTTTGGGTTGAAGAATGCCCCTGCCACCTTTCAGAGGTTGGTCAACCAGGTGTTGGCTGGGCTGGAGGATTTCAGTGCCGCCTACCTGGATGACATCGCAGTGTTCAGTTCCAGCTGGGAAGAACACTTGCAGCACCTCGGTGAA
The DNA here is from genome assembly GCA_963921515.1 of Calotriton arnoldi. NCBI lineage: Eukaryota > Metazoa > Chordata > Amphibia > Caudata > Salamandridae > Calotriton > Calotriton arnoldi. The sequence goes on from CAWUFW010001223.1 coordinate 2,328,204, forward strand.
GTGTTGAAGGCGCTGCAGAGAGCAGGCCTCACGATCAAGGCCAGTAAGTGCCAGATCGGGCAGGGTTCGGTGGTGTACTTGGGACAACAGGTAGGAAGCGGCCAGGTGGCGACCCTACAACCCAAGATTGACACCATTCTGGCTTGGGAGCACCCCAAGAGCCAGACAGAGGTGAGGGCCTTCTTAGGACTCACCGGGTACTACAGGAGGTTTGTTAAGGGGTATGGCACCATTGTTGCCCCCTTAACAGAGCTGACTTCCAGGAAGCAGCCCAAGAAGGTGATCTGGACTGAGCCCTGCCAGAAGGCTTTTGATGCCCTGAAGGCCGCCATGTGCATGGCACCCGTGCTCAAGGCACCCGACTTCTCCAAGGAATTCGTCGTGCAGACTGACGCTTCAGAGCATGGAGTGGGAGCGGTGCTCTCACAACTGAACGAAAAGGGCCTAGACCAGCCTGTAGTCTTCCTTAGCCGGAGACTACTCTCCAGGGAACAGAGGTGGAGTGCCATAGAAAGGGAAGCTTTCGCTGTGGTCTGGGCACTGAAGAAGCTGAGGCCCTACCTGTTTGGGACTCACTTCCGGGTTCAGACAGACCACAGGCCCCTCAGATGGTTGATGCATATGAGGAGTGAGAATCCAAAACTGCTGAGGTGGTCCATCTCCCTACAGGGAATGGACTTTACGGTGGAACACCGCCCTGGCATAGAACACGCCAATGCAGATGGTCTGTCCAGGTTCCTCCGCCTTAGTGAAGAGAACTCCCAGGAGGTTGGGTAGTTCTCCCTACTTTCAGCTGGAGGGGACATGTGTTAGACTTGGCATCTTTTGGCGTGTTTCCCCTGAGTTTTTGCTTTCTGACCTCCCGGTTTTGACTCTGTTTGTGCTGGCTTAGTGTTTCTGCGCACTTTTCTCACTGCTGATCAGTGGTAAAGTGCAAGTGCTCCTATGGTAAAATGTGTTATGGATTGGTGTTTCCATGATTGGCCTATTTGATTTACGTGTCAGTCCCTAGTAAAGTGCACTGCGTGTGCCAGGGCCTGTAAATCAAATGCTGTTGGTGGGCTGCAGCACTGGATTGTGCCACCCACACAAACAGCCCGTAAATGTGACTCTGGCCTGCCATTGCAGAGCCTGTGCGCAGTCTGGTACTGCCATGTCGACTTGGCAAGTACACCTACTTGCCAGGCCCTAACCTTCCCTTTTCTTACATGTCAGCCACCCCTAAGGTAGGCCCAAGGTACCCCTGTTGGCAGGGTGCAGTGTATGTGAAAGGTAGGACATTCCCTGGTGTGTGTTGCATGTCCTGATAGTGAATTACTGCCAATTTCGTTTTTCACTATTGCAAGGCTACCTGTTCCCCATAGGACAGAATGGGAAGTTTGTTTATAACATCTTATAAACATAACTGGCCCTGGGAACTAGGTAGGAAAATAAAGTTTAGTATGCCTGAAATCAGAATCTAAAGATGCATCTTTTAGTGAAGGTGATTTTTACATTCTGTGTTTGAAAATACCACTTTTAGAAAGTAGGTATTTTCTTGCTCAGTCATCCTGTGTGCCTCTGCTGGAATGTGGATTGCCTGTCTGGGTTTTGGATGACAGAAGGCTGGGGAGCAGGAGTGGTTCCAGATAGTCTAGGTGGGTCAGGAAAGGGCTGATTAGACCTGGGCTGCAATTGGGGAAGGGGGAGGAGATTTCCTTGCACCTCAAAGGGCCTGGTCTGCCTCTGACAATGCCGTCTCCACCTCCTGCCAGGAAGTCACACCAGAGAAGGCAGACGCCGCTGCCGACTCCGTGTCCTGAAGGCACCGCCGCAACGCCGCACCGCGACCCTGGTCTCACCGATGACGCCTGCTGACGCCGCCACCGAGCCGCTGCTCGCACCGCGACCTGTGGGCACCGTACTCCGCATCGCCTCGCTTCACGACGACGCCTTGGTATCCCCGACGCCGCCGCTCCACGCCGAAATCTACGCCGCTGCTTGCACCGTGGTTCGAGGGCACCGCTCGTAAAGTTACACGACGCACCGCCCTCATCCTGCACCGCAGCCTTGGCCTACCGACGCCGGCGCCATCGACTCCAGTTCGTCAGCCGACGACAGCGCTTCAGCAACGACGACGCCGCTGCTCGCACCGCCTTCACTTCGCACCGTGACCCTGGTCTCACCGACGCCGCCATCTGACGCCGCCACCGAGCCGCTGCTCGCACCGCGACCAGAGGGCACCGCACGCTGCACCGCAGCACCCGACGCCTGCCGATGCCAGCGCTCCTAACTTCAACAGAGAGGAGTTCGATCTGCAACGCGTGTGACTTCGAGGGCCCCGACGACTCCTGCACCGACCTCCGGAACCGACGCCTGCGGACGCCGTGGTTTCGGAAGCTCAACGAGAGGTCGCCGACACCCTGCATTTCTAAAAGGTACTGTTTGCGGGTCTTCCCGACACCGTAGCTGGCCCGCGACGCCGCGGTCAGCCAGAACTGTTTGGATTTGTTTGTTCACGACGCCGTGATAGCCCCGGACGGAGCTATCGACATCAAGGAACTGTTTTTCAAGCATATTTTGACAACTGAAGATTTTTAAGTACTGTATTGTGGATTTTTATCGTTTTTGGTCTTGTCTTAAGTATATAAAAGTATTGGATATTTTTCTAAACTGGTGTGGTGTCCTTTTGTAGTGCTTACACTGTATTACTGTTGGTTATGTGCAAATGCTTTACACACTGCCTCTAAGATAAGCCTGACTGCTCGTGCCAAGCTACCAAGGGGGTGAGCAGGGGTTATTTTAGGAGTGTAACTCCCTGATCCTGACTAGAGTGGTGGTTTCTGCCTGGCTTTGGCACATGCCCTAGCCTACCAAATATCCCATTTCTAACACACGTTAAGTGGCTTAATGGCGCCTTGTAAATAAGGTGAAGGGTTTATCGCCACAGGAACATCACAAAAAGTGATGTTCCGGTGGCGATAAGCCCTTGTGAATATGCCCCTTTCTTTGATGATGAATGAGGCTTCAATACCTCAACTACAGGCTCAACCGCTGAGCGTTCTGAGGGATCATGTTCATTTAAAAGTCAAAAGAAAACAGTTACAAAGCTGATCCAAATTGAAAGTAAAAGCAATGCCAGTGAAATCCAAATAGTAATCCATGGTGGAACAATATATATTGTTTTGAGCCAAATTATGTTTGCATGGTTTCCACGCGACGTGTCTGACTGATCCGAAGAAAAATTGTAATTGACTGCAACGGTGGAACATAGTAAAGAACTTAGGTGCTGACATTTGTTGATGAATTTTGTGGAGTTGCGTATGAAGCTTGAATGTTGTTAGTTGATGTGACTGGAAGTAGCATACCTTCAGTATCAGATGCCCAGCCGGGGTATAGCAACTTCAACAGTGGTTAAAGCTTGTAATGGGATGACCTGTATGATAGTGAGAGGAGGCGGGTAACTACTCAGGATGCCTCGTGGCCTACTGTTTAAGGCCTGCCCATATGGTGTGGTTTGATCAGATCTATTGACACAAACCATTTGTTTTTTCAACCACCAAAAGGCGGCAAAGGTACAGTTCTGGTACCTTCAACCGCCAGTACAGACACAGGTGCTCTGTATAATGTGCCAAATTCCTTTTTAACCACAACCTTCTCTCGGACCAGAACCCCGATCTTTGGAATCCAGCCTGGAGTTGCTGGTTGCGGTCCCACTTCCCCAGTGGCTAAACATTTCATCAATTCATTGCTGTTGTCCTCACAGAAGTCATTCAGTTCCTGTAAGACAGCCAGACATTCACTATCAAATGGCGTTTCTGCCACCACTGGGACAGGATTGTCTAGGTCAGGTACACACATCGGGACCCCAAACAGGACCTCATAGGGAGTCGAAACACCAGGGGCAGCTAGCAACTGTGAAAATCGGTGGGGCACAGTGCGCCGTAAAACTCATCAATATGTTGCCTTTCTCATCTCCCGACGATGACGACGAGCAGGAAGGAAGGTGGCTAACCAGGCGCTCATTTTGAAGCTGGGGGCCTGTGCCTACAATCCCTCAGCTGTTTTACAGCACTGAGATTGCAGGCTTTGAAGTGTGCATGACAGATTGGCCAGCTGTAGACAGCCGGCCAATCTGTCATGTGCACTGAGAAGTCATCCTGCGATACTCAAGAATCTGTCTGTCTGCCCCGTCTGCACCATCACACTTGCGCTAGCACAGCCGGCAGCAAACAGAATAATAAAATGGTAATGACCATTTTATTATTCTGTGTGTACCTGCTGTGCTAGCAGCGGGGGTGACACTCCTCCACCTTAACGGAGGTGCCGCCACTGCCGACCACCCAAGGATCTTTTGGCAGATTATTTAAAGCTCTCTGACCCCATATAGGTGATGCACCCAACTACGACCCAAACCTAATACTCTAGCTGTTAAAGACTGCTTTAAGTCACAGTTCTTCCTTTCCACAACAGAATTTCCCTCTGGATGCTATGGAGAGGAGTTAGTGCACAGTTACATCCAATGTTTCCATGGTATCCAGGTAAGAGGCAAACGCAGGTAATCAGTCCGAATGGAATGCAGCTACTGCATATGTTCCGATAAAGACTTGCAAATCTTTAATAACAGTTTGAGTGTCAGACGATCGCTGTGGTCATACCCATAGGAATCGAGAGCAGGAATACATTGCTCATAGTATGTATTTAAAACAGTCATCACTGGATTACGGCCTGCAGTGGTCAAAATAAATGCAAGCAAAAGACCTGTTCGAAATTAAGAGAGGTGTCTGTGGCAGACATGCTACGGTGGAAACTTTAATTTGCTGACAGATGCCACATTTAAGGACACAGTCTTTAGTCTGTTTGTATAGACCTGGCCACCAGTATCGTTGCTGTAGCAGTGAAACTGTAGACGCCACCCCTGAGTGAGCAGAAGCCAACCCCTCTTATGCTGCTAAAATTAATTCTGGCCTGCGGTCCAAACTTGGTAATACTCTATCTCCCACTCCAAGAAGATGAGCAAATGGAATATTCTGTGCACTCAGTGGGTCGGAGTATTTTGCTGGACATGACTTGGGTAATGGAGCACTACTGCATGAAGCTGTGACAGCTATCATTATGTCCCCTTCTATTCTTGTACTGGAACGAGTCACTGCAGTGATGACAGCAGTTTGCACTGCTGCTTTTGCGGCTTTATCAGGCATTTAATTTCCTGCAACTTGTATTCCAACATGTCGGTGGCTCAGTGTGTGAATATCATGAGCCTGTGACAAATTTGCTTTGAGATTTGTCACCTCTCCCCAAAGCATTTTATGCTTGATATTATAACCTTTTGAGTCTCTGAATCCATTTTGGCTCCAATAGTGTAAGTACTCATTGTAAGACTGGACAGAGTAATATCAATCATACACTTTAAGTGTGGGGAACTCGAGATCCATATTTGTTAGTTCCAGAATTAGAGCTTTCAGTTCAGCCAGCTTGCAGTGCAATCACCTAATGACTGTGTATATGTTTTTAGAGGTTGGAATCCTCCATCCCTCATTTTACCCCTTACCCTTGCACAAGCGACCGAGTATTGGTGTTCTGTTCTGACTGCAGGCTGGGCAGACCCATCAGTATAAACTATAAAGCCATACTGATCAAGAGGCATTATTTGACTGGGCTGAGAACATTCTTGTTCATATTGTAGGTATGCTTGTGTTTGTAGTGTAGAGTCAAATATGTAGTTTACATCAGTTGCTGTTAGTGAATTGGCCCATTGTATCCATCTTGGATGTAAGGCGTTCGTTTTAGGAACACTAGCCTTTGTGACAGCCTCTAATGCTAGGATGGGAGTCATGACAATTTTGTGTTTTCCCTGAGCCAATGATCTTTCTCTCACTACAGGTGTTTGAATAGCAGTCAGTATTTTTTCTGTAGGTGCAAAATGCATTTCAGCATTGGAGTATATATGTAATTTATATGATGTTGGTACAGTGTCACCCTCGTTAAAAGTGTTATATGTGTATCCTGTGGGCCCCACAATTATGCAGATTGTTGTGTTTACACATGTGTGGAAGTGTTTTGCAGCTAGCATGCCAGCTTGTACTGCACACAAAATCTGTGTGTGTTCTGGTGTCCAATGTGTGCTTGAGAAGTCTGGACGTATCAGTTCATAAAACGTTTTTGCATTGTGCCTAATCTGGTATGCATGTTCTACTAAAATTTAGAAAACCTAAAAGTGATTGTAGCCTTTTTATTGTGGTTGCTGGTTGTAAAAGCACGCACTTTTCTAAGAAGTGTGGCTCTAAGCTTTTGCCTTCATTTGACAACTCGTATCCCAAGGACAGGACACTGAGATAGGCAATTTCTGATTTTTTTTAATGAAATTTGTATCCAACCATAGGAATTCCCAGGATTATGTGATCTACTCTAACCAGATGGGCATCTTAAGTGATCATCCGTAAGGTATATGTCATCGACATAGGACAATGCTTCATTGTCCAATATTTGTAACCGTTCTGTTACACAGGCTGAGAACAAACCTGGGCGGTTCTTGTACCCTTGTGCCAAACAGCAGAATTGATTTTGTGACTCTAGGGTGGTAAATACTGTCAAATACCTGCTTTCAGGTGCTATATTTTGTCAGAAAAAGCCATCAGATATGTTTAAAGTGGTTTCATATTTTTTGCGCACTATGTTATTCATTAGTGCTGCGCTGTGCGCATTTTGTGCTGCAAATGTGTGAGTCTGACTTTTTAATTGTCTATAGTCTAAGACTCATCTGTATGAGTGATCTGGTTTTTCTACCGGAAACTAGGGATTGTTCATTGGTGAGGCATTGATATGTAAGTTGTGTTAATATTTCTCTAACTGCTTTTTTAGCCTCATGTTTAATGGGGTAGTGAGGTTGCATTTTCTGGCTCGGCCTTATGGGTATTATATGATAAGGCTAATCCTTATCCCAGCCAATATGACTGAGATATAATGCCGGGGCTTGTGCAAGAGCCCACTCCTTGGTATACACATGCTTAACTGATTCTGGAACAAGGCAGGAGAAAGCTGGATGTATCACAATTTCCCCTCGTGGGGCTTCTGCTACAAACTCAGGTGGACAATCTTTTTTATCCAAGAGAATGTCATAGCCAATGTCAGGTTCTCCCAAAAGAGAACCTTAATGGTGCGTCCTCTATCACCCTCAATTCGAAGTTGCAAATCATATAGTCTGATTGGAGAGCTGAGTCTCTGATCTGGTGTTTCCACCTGAACAAACTCATCAGTTGTTCTCGCCACCAGAAACTCTTGAAGATTCTGGCAAACTATCAATACCTCTGCCGCGCTCTCTAGCACAGTCTCTACGCCATGTTCAAAAGCAGTCCTCTGTATTCGTGGCATGTCTAACTGAAATACTTGCCACCTTCTTCATTATGAATTGAGGCTTTTATTGTGGATGTTTTTCTTCCTTTTTTACATTGAAGTTTGAAGAGCGTTGTGACTCCTTCTTTGGTTGCACATACTCCTCCGACCTGCGTTCTGATCATCCTCTTCTCTCCGACTGTTTTTCGGAGGACTCATGGAAGGAACGAGAAGGACATGTATGAGTATACTGATACCTATCAGGCTGTTTAAGTGTTTCACGATTACGCAGATTATAACACTTTTCAGAGGACTCCTGTAGATGAGACCCATCCCGTGGTTTAGATTTCTCTTTATTATTTTTCTTATTATCCGAGCATTTTTTAGAAGACTCCGGTGCCTGTTTAGAGTTATCCTTTTCAGAATTACCCTTGACTTGTGGTTTATTAAGTTTGGCTCCCAAACTATCTTGACCTATAGATGTACAGGTTTCTGCAATCATTTTTGGTAGTTCTTTCTCCTGATCCATTACTGAAACTTGTGCAAGACGTTGGCGTAATGACAGTGTTGCGGCTTCCCCTTTAACATTACTTAAAGTCATTGAGGAGACCCTGGCAAAGTTGCCCAGCAGCTTCATCCCCAAGTCCAGGGCCGGGGCTGCTCCGTATTTATTTTGAATCTGTTTTAGCACATCAGGCAAAACAGTAATGGATGGTGTACCATGTGTTGTGGTATACACCACAGCGAACACTGTGCCCCATGTGTTACAATCTTCTACCGGAGGAACCATTCCTAAAGATAGGCATATAGTGAGCATTCTATGTTTTTCTTGATGATTCGTATAGGGAAATTCTGCTTCAAGCTGATTTGTTTTTTGTGCAATCCAGAATGAAATTTCCTCCCATCAGGTGGGAATCTTTCCCAATGTTGAATTAATAATTACTGGTCTAATAGTCTGCATTTCTAAATGTGGTTGTGCAGCTTGAGCATTCCTCGCCGGGGTCAATGCCATTGTTCACATGACATGCTGTGCTATACTTCTGTATAACGTAACTAGACCTGTGTATAGTACATGTATTTCTATTGTGTTTAGGTCTGCTATGTGTGGATAGGGTTTGTAGCCGGCCAAGACGGGCTATGTTTCCACTTAATTTCTGAGGCGACCCAGTCTGGCATTTGTTGTGGTATATGGGTGTGCTCCTTGGAACCAATTTGTGTGTTCCTGATATGTGAGCGGTATTTCTAAATCTGCATAAGCTGCGTAATCGTTGGGAACTGCTTGTACAGCGTATTCATGAAACTGTCTAGATTGGCCATTAATTGCTGGAAATGTCATCTTTGAATAGAATACCTCTGTTGAATACGCTTCATGAGCCCCTACCACGAAAGTAACATCTCTACCTGTAGCTTGGAGCCCATGATGTAGTAACATTTGTGTTATCGTATGTGTACTATTTACTAGTATGTTTATTGGTTGCGCGTTAGCCATGTTGATTTATGGAATTCAGAGAAGGTAACTATAGTGGGATGATCCTTTGAAAGGTACAAGCTAAAACAACCTACAGGCAAAAACAGGGGTTCCCTATTTAGCTGAAGAGGATGTATCCCTAACACCTCGGATGTCTCCAGTTAATTGGTGAGTAAGGTCTTTGGGCACACTAAAGAAAACTACTCAAGAGACTCGTTAAATAAGTACCCAAACTGGAACATTGGTGGCACCATGGCATACGGTTCCTACTTTCTAAGTAAGACTGTGTGTTTGGGCAACATAAGTGTCAAACTATGTGGGACAGAGGCCGCACATACCATAAGAATATGCGGACCTAATTCCTGGCTAGCTCACAGTGCGCCATCTGGGCCCCTAAACTGACAGGGCACCGGATGATGTCTGCAACCTCAGAACATGACAACCCTAATTCCCCCAAGGAAATCATGGAAACAAATCTTGCGCTTTTGTTTGTAACTCAGGCATGCCCAAAGAGGTACACAAGAAATACACAAGTGGCATTTCAAATATTTATTGTAGCAACTGGAATCTTGTGTAAAATATATGCGCTGCAATGATTAATAGAATGAAGCAAACCAATGGCAACAGCATGACAAGACTGGTGAACAGGATGAATAATTCAGCCATTGTACAGTTGTATTAGATTATATGAAGACATATAATTGTACTCCTACCTAGCTTTGCCTACCCTAATAAGTATAGGTGTGCTAATCTGCCAGATCCCCCAGAGTGGGCTAACTCCCCATTTTCCCGTGTGCGTGTATCATCTGACACCCAGGTCTGGTGTAGAGCAGGCCACTGTCTTTCTCAGGATAGGGATGGGATCCAGCTGGGCTAGAATTCAAGAACAGAGTCACCACAACAATCCTGTTGAATTGCTTCTCTGCCTAAGAAAAGGCTCATGCAGTTTTTATATAAAACTAAACCCATGCATTCAGTGTCTGAGCTCTGGACCGGCCGCATCTTGTTTATTCTACCTACCCAAGGCTGTCGCCAAACAGACAACAATCCATAACATAGTTTGCACAGAGTATCTGGGACTTTGTACAGAGGGTTCTAAGAAACAATAATATTTTCCGAGAACCCTGATGTGCAAGCAAAATGTGTTACAAACGTCTCTGTATAAAAAGATTGTCAACTTTAAACGTGAATATGTAAAATGGAAATGTTTGTGCCCAGGCCCTATGCAACTACTCGACAAGCCCACCAGTTACCTGCTGGTTTGTTTGCTGCCGCTGTTAACTTTTGTGTGTATAGGCATGGAGCGCATGTGTCTGTTCTGTGAGTGGTTTTGTGCGCATGTATGTGTTGCCATGGAGTACATGTGGTCATTTAGTGTGCATGCATGTAGGCATACTGTGTGTGTGGTGGGGTTAGGCATGCACTCTGAGTGTGTACGCATGTGCAAGTGGGTTGGTAGGTAGTGTGCGCATTGACGCATGTATGTGTTAGTGTGGAGAGCGTGTCTATCTTGTTAGTGAGTTCTGCTACACAGGTGATATGGGTGGATAGACAGGTGCTTTGTGTACTTCATGCATGAAATATTTGAAACACAGTGTTCTTAGAAGTGCACCCCATCTAGTGAGCTTGCATGGCTGCATTCAATGCAGTACACAAATGATGAACTATCACATGTGTAGTTTCCTCATCTTTCAGTTCTCAGATTTAATCCTGTATCCATTTGATTCACACATATGTGGTAATGTTTGGGGCCAGAAGGAATAAATTGCTTGGACGGTGACACTTCACATGTATCTGGTACCAGACAAGTATAGTAGTGCATTGGACCAATGACTAGGTCCTGATGAGACCCGACTAGTAGTTCTGGGTCAAAACGTCAATACTCCCTCACTTAGTTGTTTGTAACTGAAAGGACTTGGATTATATGTATACAATTGGATACAGGCTACGAAAATAATGTGTTCAATTAGCCTGCAACCTTGGGACCTGTAGTGTTTATTTGATTTCTGTATACATAATGTTCACTTTTTATAAGCACTGCACTACAATTTCACTGTATGTATTGCACCTTATTATGATCAGATAAATTGAAAAATCTGAAACAAAGAGAAAAGAGGTTGTTTTTTAATCATTCTAATGGATATAATCGAATCTAAAAGTGTATGTTATCTGTTAAAGTAAGCAAATTTGAAACAGTGATTAATCGCATTACCATATAATTACAAAATAGGTAATGGTCCAAATTAGTCCCTCGGGACAATTGTCTTAATTTAGTATGGCTGTGCTTTTGAACATGACACTTTACTTACGTCGTCACGAAGGGCCAAAATGATGAAAAATAGTCATTTTTAGTAGCGTTCTTTAAGGCTGAGGGGGCAGACAGCAATTTGCTGCCCGGCCCTCCTAAAATATATAATTGTAATTGTAAATTGTATGTGTATAGAGCTTGCTACCCTGACAAGGTATTGAAGTGCTTTGCAATGAGTTGCATGCTACTACAGAACCCAGAGTTAGAGGAAAATAGGTAACGGTTTGATGATCTGCGGTTCCTTTTGATAATAGAATTATTTGTGTTAAGGTTGTTAACTTTGTGCTCTTGTGCTTTCATGCATTTCCCATAGTGTTCTGAATAGGGGAGATTAATTGCGTGACAGCAGCACAGACAAGTGGGAAAGATGTACACAGAAGGGAAAGAGAGCTAACAGTGAGTACGAGGCCAGGTAGTTTGTGTGTGAGAGAGAAACAGAAGAGTGAAGCATCTGGAAAACACATGCATGCTCATGGAGTGCTTAAGCAAAAAGAAAAGAAGTAGATCCCTAAAAGGGAGAAGTGGAAGGACAGAAGTCAGCCAGTCCAAGAGATGGCAAGGAGGCTGTGCTCCAGGGGAGGGGACAAGTACAAGATGGAGAAGCTGGAACAAAGGAAAGTCATTGAATAAGAAGCAAGCGAATGAGAGTGAAAATAAATCCAACCAATGGCAAGCAATGGGCAGGCTGTAAGCCCCTGTAAGTTCTTGGTAAGCCCACAGCATGTCTTTTGCAACCAGATAGCTGCGCTGTCTGGTGGTCTCAACCTAAAAATATCTTTGCCTTTCCAGACCTTAAGGATGGCTACATCAATGAAGCTCAAAACAGGTATTTTGGTGGAATTTTGGTGGAGCAAGGCGAGTATGCAACAGAGATTTTATTTCTCTCTTGATCAGTGTAATCTCCTTGAGAGAACGGATTTGTAAGCTTAATCGAATGTTCACTGTGAAGCCATGGAGGCCAGTGACTTAAATTCCCTGCTGTAACTCATTTGGTGAAAGAAAGCCTGTGTCTAGAAATCAAAGTTATGGCTGAAGCTGGTACAATAAATGGTCACTTTCTCTCAATCTTTTAGGTCAGGCGTAGAGACAGCTTAAGCTGTCTGGTCAGCGTCATGTGATCGAAATAATAATACATTAAAAAACATATATATATATCAAAAGAATACCCTTTCAGGCATAGAGTGACGAATAAATTATGCAAAAGACTTTGTCCCTTTCTATCTCGGCGTGGATGGCACTGTGCTAATCCTATGCTTAAAGACTTTGATAGAAAAGCAGACATTTGAGGTGAGCAGATCTAGAGTGTCGCTGGTGTTGAGAGTGCTCTATACAGGAGCTGCTTTCCACCTAAACTTGAGAACTACCCAGAGTTCTCTGCTTCTTTTTTGCATATATATATATATATATATTTAATTTTTTTTTTTTTTAACCAATGGCTCTGCAGCAGAAAAGCACTCGACAGCATCAAGATAATTCCTTCATTTATTAGCATACCGAGGGTGGCTTAACATCTGTATTTTCATCTTGCTTGCCAACGCGTTTCTGAGCTGTCTGCTCCTTCTTCATGGGCTATGGCAATGCGGTATTGTTAGGCTGTTAACAGTCCCGTACCTCAGCTGCCATTAGTAGTAGCAGCTACAGGTGTGTCAGCTTCGTAGCTTGCTCACAATGAATCCTGGGACATGTAGTTTTAATCAGCAATGTAAAACACCCACAGTGGGTTCCGCTTTGCCACAATAATTAACCAAGATCACAGTGGTTGAATCCAGCACCACTGCGATATTTAAAGCACTCCAGTGTGCCCCAGCATGTAATTCCACCCTCGCAATTGACACAATATGCTGTGCCGTCTTCCACCTCGGGAAATCCCTGGTTTGACGGCCCCTTCTCCAGCGGCTCCCTCCTCCATAACAAGGTGGTGCTCTTCCCACGACGAAGCTGTCGTGTGAAAATTTTTAAACCAATGGCTCTGCAGCAGAAAAGCACTCGACAGCATCAAGGTAATTCCTTCATTTATTAGCATACCGAGGGTGGCTGTCAGAACTGTTCAGCAACCGGCAGCCTCAGGTTACTCAACAACCAAGGCATCCCCACTCTGGATTAATCATCTACCCTCGAGCCCCTGCGGCCCTGCAACGCTCATCGTCAGCTCGAAGCTCTCTTGCTGTTCTCTTGGTGCATTTCCCCTCTCTACCCAGTCCTGATGAAGACCCCACCCCCAAGGCATCAACTACCCTGTATTCTATAGGGGTCGAAACGTTGACTTTTCTTGTTCATATCAAACATGGATGACAGAGATTAGATATCTGCATTCTATTGTGTATGTTATGATTTATCATTTATATGGATGCCAGTCGCCTAGCCGGATAGGTTACAAACTCTGTTTTTTGATGTATACATGCTCACCACCTTTCCCTTATATTCATCACTTTCACTAACCCCTCACGCACTATAATCCCTTGCCAATGCACCTTTTCAATTGTTCAATTGATATTGATACTGTTTTACAGACTGTGTCTTATTTTTGGATTTGTTCCTAGATCTGACAAAATAAAATTCATAGCCATCTTTGGCCGTATTCTAAGGTGGTGTATGACTTTAATTTAGTTATATAAGATGAATGCTTATATTTATGTTGTTAGACTCATTTCCACTGTGACGTCACCACTATCACATCCCTCTGTCCTGGGCATAATAGGTCTTAGCTAATTTAGTTGATGAAATAAGCTTGAAGGCAAGTAGTTGTGCTCATCTGGGCAGTCTGTGCCTGATCAGCATCTAACTGAAAATCAAGTTTGTTTTACTTCTCCGATCACTGAGAAGAACTCGCTAAGGAACTCTGGAATAGGCAGGAGGGTCAGCCTGGGGCGATCTTCTCCCCCAGCAGGATAAGCTTTGTTTTGGCACTATGTAACTATAAGAAACTAAGCTTCATCCACCTTTTTAACGTTAAAGTTTCTTTTTTCTAGGATGCCTTGTATGATGGCATTGCCTTGGTTCCCTTTAAAGTACCCTAGTGTATCATCAGCCTATAATTGCACCCTTAGATATGCTAACCAGGCAGGCTAAGTAGACACTAAAAGCACAAGTAACAATGGATACCCCTGAGAAACTCCACAACCAGGAAAAGGCACTTGGGAAACGAAAGGTCCCGATAGCACTCTTTGTACGCAAGATTAAGGAAAGGATTCAAACCACATGATCAACAGTGGTTAGTCAATATAGTAATAATGGGATATCCACAGTGTGAAGGCTAGGGAAGGATCTAACATATATAGTAGTCAGGTTGAGCCAGCATCTATAAATATGATGGCATCACCCCAGAAATTCTCGGTCTCTTTCTTGATTCTAAAAACAGCCCTGGCCTTATTTTTCTAATTTTCTTAAAGAACGTATTGAGATCCTCATACAGCTGGAGCGACGGCTGTAAACAATCATAACAACAGAGAGGGGAGGTGGCTAATTTAAGAGAACTCTCGGTTGGCATTCAGTTTCGTAATAGTTATGGCCCAGTACATTTTTTATACTTCTCTTACAGATAATTTGTAGTTTCTTACTACCTTCAGATATGCTTCCCTGTCTTCTGGTCTTTGATGTTGTCTCCTTCTTGCAGTTAACTTGTTTCATTTTCTTAAGCTGGAAGGCAAACCAGGGGGACTGATGAAATGACACTGGATATAATAGGGGGTTAGCATGAAGTCAAGATGGAGTTCACAAATACTGTGAACTTTTCCAAAGCAGCCTCACGCGATCTATTAACACTGGTGAGTGCAACCTCTACTGCCACAATTTGTTCCTTCACCCAATCTACTAATACAACCCACGCGTACCAGAAGGGAGGGGGACTGCCCGGGGCCCAACACACCCACACCAGAAGGGAGGGGACTGCCCGGGGCCCAATCCACGCGTACCAGAAGGGAGGGGACTGCCCGGGGCCCAACCCACGCGTACCAGAAGGGAGGGGGACTGCCCGGGGCCCCAACACACCCACACCAGAAGGGAGGGGACTGCCTGGGGCCCAACCCACGCGTACCAGAAGGGAGGGGACTGCCCGGGGCCCAACCAACGCGTACCAGAAGGTAGGGGGACTGCCCGGGGCCCCAACACATCCACACCAGAAGGGAGGGGACTGCATAGGGCCCAACCCATGCGTACCAGAAGGGAGGGGACTGCCCGGGCCCAACCCACGTGTTCCAGAAGGGAGGGGACTGCCCGGACCCAACCCACACGTACCAGAAGGGAGGGGACTGCCCGGGGCCCAACGCACGCGTACCAGAAGGGAGGGGGACTGCCCGGGGCCCAACACACCCACACCAGAAGGGAGGGGACTGCCCGGGGCCCAACCCACACATACCAGGAGGGAGGGGACTGCCCGGGGCCCAACACACCCACACCAGAAGGGAGGGGACTGTCCAGGGTCCAACCCACGCCTACCAGAAGGGAGGGGACTGCCCAGGGCTGAACCCACCCACACCAGAAGGAAGGGGACTGCCCGGGGTCCAACCCACACGTACCAGAAGGAAGGGGACTGCCCAGGGCCCAACCCACTCACCTACACCCCCACACCAGAAGGGAAGGGACTGCCCAGGGCCCAACTCACCCACACCAGAAGGGAGGGTACTGCCTGGGGCCCAACCCATGCGCACCAGAAGGGAGGCTACTGCCCGGGGCCCAACCCACACGTACCAGAAGAGAGGGGACTGCCGGGGGCCCAAGCCATGCGAAGCAGAAGGGAGGGGGACTGCCCGGGGCCCAACACACCCACACCAGAAGGGAGGGGACTGCCCGGGGCCCAACCCATGCCTACCAGAAGGGCAGGGACTGCCCGGACCCCAACCCACGTGCACCAGAAGGGAGGGGACTGCCCGGGGCCCAACTCACCCACACCATAAGGGAGGGTACTGCCCGGGGCCCAACCCATGCGCACCAGAAGGTAGGGTACTGCCCGGGGTCCAACCCACACGTACAAGAAGGGAGGGGATTGCCCGTGGCCCCAACCCGCTGCGTACCAGAAGGGAGGGAACTGCCCGAGGCCCAACCTACGCGTACCAGAAGGGAAGGGACTGCCCGGGGCCCAACCCATGTGTACCAGAAGGGAGGGGACTGGCCGGGGCCCAACCCACGCGTACCAGAAGGGAGGGGACTGGCCGGGGCCCAACCTACGCGTACCAGAAGGGAGGGGACTGCCAGGGGCCCACACCAGAAGGGAGGGGACTGCCTAGGGCCCAACCCACGCACACCAGAAGGGAGGGGACTGCCTAGGGCCCAACCCACGCGCACCAGAAGGGAGGGGACTGCCCGGGGCTGAACCCATGCATACCAGAAGGGAGGGGACTGCCCAAGGCCCAACCCACACCAGAATAGGCAGGCGGGTCAGCCTGGGGCGATCTTTCTCCCCCAGCAGGATAAGCTTTGTTTTGGCACTATGTAACTATAAGAAACTAAGCTTCATCCACCTTTTTAACGTTAAAGTTTCTTTTTTCTAGGATGCCTTGTATGATGGCATTGCCTTGGTTCCCTTTAAAGTACCCTAGTGTATCATCAGCCTATAATTGCACCCTTAGATATGCTAACCAGGCAGGCTAAGTAGACACTAAAAGCACAAGTAACAATGGTTACCCCTGAGAAACTCCACAACCAGGAAAAGGCTCTTGGGAAATGAAAGGTCCCGATAGCACTATTTGTACGCAAGATTAAGGAAAGGATTCAAACCACATGATCAACAGTGGTTAGTCAATATAGTAATAATGGGATATCCACAGTGTGAAGGCTAGGGAAGGATCTAACATATATAGTAGTCAGGTTGAGCCAGCATCTATAAATATGATGGCATCACCCCAGAAATTCTCGGTCTCTTTCTTGATTCTAAAAACAGCCCTGGCCTTATTTTTCTAATTTTCTTAAAGAACGTATTGAGATCCTCATACAGCTGGAGCGACGGCTGTAAACAATCATAACAACAGAGAGGGGAGGTGGCTAATTTAAGAGAACTCTCGGTTGGCATTCAGTTTCGTAATAGTTATGGCCCAGTACATTTTTTATACTTCTCTTACAGATAATTTGTAGTTTCTTACTACCTTCAGATATGCTTCCCTGTCTTCTGGTCTTTAATGTTGTCTCCTTCTTGCAGTTAACTTGTTTCATTTTCTTAAGCTGGAAGGCAAACCAGGGGGACTGATGAAATGACACTGGATATAATAGGGGGTTAGCATGAAGTCAAGATGGAGTTCACAAATACTGTGAACTTTTCCAAAGCAGCCTCACGCGATCTATTAACACTGGTGAGTGCAACCTCTACTGCCACAATTTGTTCCTTCACCCAATCTACTAATACATAGTAAGAATGTTTCTAGGTTGGAATAGGAATGTTTTTGATGTGAGTGGTTTGTATGGAGCCCACAACTGAAAATTAATCGAATAATGATGGTTTGGTTTTGTTTGATGCAGAAAAAGGGGTTTACATCTGTTTGCTTCCTTGCTGTTGTTCCTGATAACACTCCTTTCTGACCTCTTCTCTAAGAAGGCTCTACAGGGCTATGAATATGCAATGACCTGCAGTTACTGTTTATCTTCCCTCTGGAATTCCACATCCATGGATAAAGACGCTCCTAATATATATGCCCAAGAAGCAGACAGCCTCAAGCAGCCCTTTGGACTCTCATATTCTTCAATGTGAAGTGTTTCCCCAGTCCTTTACTTTTTGGAAAAACAAAGCTGTCCAATAGAAATCATCCCTTAAAAGTCTCTTTTGAAGTTTACCATGCATCAATGGCTTACCTCCTACTGGAGATTCCACTATGTGAATGCCTTTTCTGTCTTCAGCCTTCATTATTTCCCAGGTGGAATGAAGTTCCATACTTAAGCATCAAAGTCTAAAGGGGTTATTTAAGATGTGGCAGGTTGTACTCTGTTCTACAAGGGCAGCGGAAGCAGGTACTCCGCTTCCCTCATGGACTATAGACCACCATATGTAGAGCTCTCCACTTGCCTGGTTGAGATCTCTGTGCCTTCAGAAGAACCGCTGCCACAGTGGCTCCTCTGAAGGCACTGTACGTTTGAGGATTAGACGCCAAATTTCAAGCAGCCGCTCATCAAACTTTTCGTTTTTAAAACAAAAACAAAAAACCAAAGAGGGAGTTTGCTTTTGGGAAAAAAACTAATAGGCCTGTATTTTGTTTTCTGTTTAGGACCTTCGGACTCTTCCTGGTAGTCCCAATCAGTATAACAAAAAAGGATATATGAACGTCTGCCCTAAATAGTCCCTAAAAAACTACTAACACATGTATGTGTGTGCGTATGTTTTTATAACACATGTATACAGTAGAGTGGGTGCAGAATGTGTCCTTTACATGTGAATGTTGCCACACGTGAATCCATTTTGAATTCCAGCACTGGAGTGAAACCTAAGATGGAGGGTTGAAAGAATTAAGCCAATCTTTTGAACCATTCTGGACAAAACTTATCAACGCATCACTATCACAAGGCACAGTACCAAACAATCTAAAAAATCAGTCAAGCTAAGAACAAGGATCTGACCCAGAAACCTAGACAACTAACCTCTTTCCCACCCTTTTCAACGTCTGCCTGGAGCCTCTCGGCGCCTTCCTTAACAATTGTAACATCTCAGAACACTTCTATGCAGACGACACTCAACTATACCTAAAGGTCTCTTCTCCCATGGACATTGAGTTCCTAGCTCTAATGCTGTTGAAAATAAAATCATGGACCTCCCAACACTAGCTAAAACTGAATCCAAATAAGGCAGAATTCCTGCTGGCCTTACCCCCCAACAGCTCTAAAGCAATTCAAACATGGCTAAACCAGCAACATCCTCAATTGTCAACCATATATCGTAGACTGCACAAAATCACTTGGTTTTTACTTGGATAAAAACCTTCACCTCCAGGCACACACAAACAACATAGCCAAAGAAACACAACTTCAAACCAAACTACATGAAGTGTAACATTTGCTTTCAACTGGGAACTTAGAACCAGTGGTTTAATCTCTTGTTCTATCAAGACTAGACTATGGAAATGCACTTCTAACTTGGATTCCTAAACTCCATCTTGAGCCCCTTAAAGCAGCCCCCTCACCCCCACTCCACTGCTAAACTTGTATCAGACTCAAGCCAATATGACCATATCACACCCATCCTGATTTCACTAAGCTTGTTACTGATTCAAGCCAGAAGTATCCTGAAACTGACCTGCAGTAGTCACAAAGTCCTTCACACAAAAACCCCCAATCTATCTAGCCGAGAAACTGACGATCTCAGGAAGTCAACGCCTCCTTTGGATCTCCAGTAACCCACTTCTTCAAATACCCTCTACCAAAGAAAATGAACCCACCAACAAGCTTTCTAGGGGTTGTGCCCGCAGGCACATTACCCCTTCAAAAAGAGCCAATCTCGCTTTTAAAACCTTCAAAGCGGTGCTGAACATTCTACTCTCTCAACAATTGCTCCTCAACTGCCAGTCACCTTCTCCTGTTAACTTACATGCATATGCTAAATCCAAACTAGGAAGTAATGGACCACCACTATATTAAGCATTACATAACAACTTGGATGATGTGGATAGATTTCCAATCTCATGACAATGTCCCATTTGCCCGAGAGGGATGCTACTGATCTGAGGATTCCTCACACAGAAAATGGCCCCCATACGGACAGAGTCTGGCTAACCTCAAGGTCCCACAAATACACCAGGATGACTTAGATAGGAACGCCATCCATCTATATCCTAGAACAGACTATACACCAGCCATACTACCTTACTACACTGTAACATATAGAATTTCTTCAACCTTCAAATGTTTTTTTGGGTCTTCCTGGACTAAAATCAACTTTTATCAGCAGTCTTGATCATGCCAATTGTATAGTGGATACCATAATGCAACACGTATTACTCGATTCAGATGAATTGGAGATTTAAAAAGAAAATTGCTTTCAGTTGAATAGACATCTATTTCTGTATTTTCTTTCATCTGTGAAAATGTCTACATTTCATGTTACATGGTCAGAAAAGGTTGCTTAAAGTGTGTCCACTTCCCAATTCCTTAAGCCCACAGTGCACTCTGAGCATTCCTTTTCCACTGTTCCTGGAGCCTTTTTTCCTTTAATTTGTATCCCCCTTTTTATTTTTTTCTTGAACAAAATTAATTGTTTAAATGTTATTTTTACTGTTTCATTAAGTAAATACACCTTATTTGAAAGTTTTGCGGTCTTTCTTGGTCCCCCTCAGAGGTCCTCTTAGAGGCCCCTCTAGTCCAATTATAGCCACATATTTTTTTTCTAAAATTAGATTTACTACTATGTGTGCTCAGTTCTCAAATCAGTGTCTTTTTTTTACAAGAACTTTTTTTTAAAGTTTTAATAAGACAAATACTAATTAACAGAGGCCACCATTCCCAGAGGCATCTGAGCGCCCCTCATTTTCACAAAACACAGTACAGATAAACATGTCATTTGGTTAGCCTCCGACACAATTCACCATCCCTCTGGATTTCGAGAAGGTACATGGTCACTGCCAATGAAATATCAGTTCAATGTTTACACCATAGAGCTAAGGGATATCCAGGGGCATATGCTTAAAAACAAAAAAATCATTATACCACTCATTGTGTATTATTCCCAGTAAAACCTCAAAGCCCTCAGGGATGTAGGGAATGCCATTTCTGGTGCGCCATTCCTAGGTGCTGAGAACGGAGGTTGCCTCGTATTCCCATTGTACATGTATGTTATGAGGTGGGTCAATAGTTCCATTGGCACAATGTTCCAAAGTCTTAGAGCTCATCCTAAATTCTTTTGCTCTCTGAAACCTGCTACCAGATTGCCTTCAAGTACCATATAATAGAGTAAATGCATATCATGACTTGCCCTCTGCCAAAGCATCTTTCATGCTCAATATTAAAGCCCCTGAGTCATCAGGAATGGACTAGCCTAAAACCCCCCTTTGTTTGGGCTAGGACTTCTCTCCAAAAATAATTGAGTTTGGGATAGGACCACAGTCTCACCATTAGTATCCCTTGCATTATGGAACATTGCCTTGACTTTCCTCAAAGTCTAATACTAATTTCACATGAGCTTTTATGTTTCCCTTATGAGTGACACACTTTAAAATGGTCTCCCAGAGAGTTCTGTTGTTTCTCACCTGTACTCACCTCCCTTTTACAAGGGACTTGTGGATTTAAAACCCCAGCTTTTCCATTTTATATGGTTACTGATACAGAACCAGAGTGAAGTGGAGGTTATGATGGAGGACTGTGAATTGAAAACCACTCTGTCCCACACAGAAATGGTTACCACATCACTAACAGGCACATTCTTTGGTTGTTCTGATTTATGTTACTACAGTAAATCTGACAGAATTCTTCCAGCTACTGCTACATCATGCGCTAAATACAACTCATCCAAAATGCTTCCGCAAGACTTCTTCACCTTCACCCAAGAGTGACTCCAGTCCTGCAATCTCTGCACTGGCTACTTATACATTGAACAGCAATGTTTAAGTCCCTCTGCATTGTCCACAGAGCCTACCAAGAAAAAGGACCGCTCTACCTACAAGTTAAGTTCAAGCAATACAACCCAAACAGAACCCTGCGCTCCAGGCTTGCACCACTTTTCATCATACCACCTTACCATAACATATCAGCAGTAGGCCCTGCTTTCTCAGTCCAAGCAGCCAAGCTCTGGAACACACTGCCAGCCATCATTAGAAGTATTCAGGAGCATATACGCTTTAAAAGGCAGTTGACCACCCAACATCCCGGCAACAGAGCCCAGATAGACAGTCACACCCTCAAGGACAATCTTCAGCTTACAACCCGCAGATTAGAAACAACCTAACCAGCCACTGCTTTCGATATGCAGGTGAGCTAAGAAGGGCAGACCTATGCTTCACTGAGGCATTATATAGCTATGTCATTTCATATATAACATTTATGGCCCACGATAATACTAAGGACACAATACTCTGCAGTCAACAGCCAATTGTAGTTTATACAACTTACATTCACATAAGACACATCTGCTACGAGGGCTGTCCATCACCCGTACTGTAAAGCCAAAATACCAGATGTCGTGACCTGGGCACAAGGGCACTAGGACCCTGTACCCGACTGGACTGGTGGGGAGGGGACGAGAACCAGACACCACTTCCAGTCAGGGGAGTGGGGACGGGGCAGACCACGAAGGGCGAGGAAGGGACCAGATGTGGGGCCAGGAGCAGCGAGGGCAAGCCACACAATAAAGAAGACATATAACCCCTACCTGACTCCTGTGCATTCCTTGCGCATGCGACACGACAACTGGCGACGAGGCGGGATTGTCAAGGCGACACCACAAACGTGCACCAAGGTCCCTCGCGAAGTTGACTCCGACACGGAGCCAGGAGCCCACCCTGGTCCGCCTGCCGCCCAGAAGTACAAGCAAAGAACAACTGCGACGTCAGGAGCCCACCCGGTCGCAGAGAGAAACGGAGCCAGGAGCCCACCCTGGACGGAGCGCTGAGGAGTGGAGCGTCGTCGCGGGAGCCCAGCTGGCCGCAGCAAAGACGCGGTAAGGGGCCCCCCACCTGCATGAAAATAGCGGTGCATCCATCGTTTGAGCGCGGGAGCCTCCCGCGCCGTCTAAAACAATAACCGACTGAGTGCCTGCCTCGCGCGTAGATTCAAAAGGAAATCTCGCGTGAATACAGCGGCCATCTTTGGGTCAGGCGGGGTGGCCAATCAGCACACAGAAAGACCCGGCGGCCATTTTGAGGTCAGGCGGAGGCTCAAAAAGGCCAGAAATCTCGCGCGATTTGGGAGGCCATCTTAAAATCAGGCAAATCTGGCCAATAGGAAGCGCGAGAGGCCCGGCGGCCATTATTAAGTCAGGAAATAAAAGAAAACAAGAAGAAAAAGCTGCAAAGAAAAGGAATTACAGGCAACAAAGAAAAGAAATACAGCGAACAAGGTGAACAGTCACAGAAGAAAGTGAATAAAGTGGAAACAAAAGTGAACAAATAAGAGAAAGTAAAGGGTTACAGAACAGAAATAAAAGAATATAAACGACAAGACAAGAAGAAAAGCAGAACCAAGGAGACATGATGGCTGATGAAACAAAGGATAAGAATGGCACGCAAGCAGTGTTTCGCAGACCCCTTCCGTTCAACTTATCTGAACCGCAGATAGGAATAAGATGGGAGCGATGGATTCGCAAGTTTGAAAGGTACATGCGCGCCACAGATGTCGCAGAAGCAAAGCACACAGACCTATTTCTAAACCTCGTAGGGGATGAGGTAGAAGACTTGCTAGTAACATTCCCTCAAGACCAAACAACATACAAGGGACTAAGAAAGTGCCTCACAGACAAGTTTGACCCACAAAGAAACATTGATTTTGAGAGGTACACCTTCACCATCGCATACCAACAAGCAGAAGAATCCCTCGACGACTTCGCAACACGACTGCGCAAGTTGGTCACACACTGCGAATTCGATAAGTTTGACAACGAACAAGCAATTAGACTGCGCATCATTGAAGGCTGCCAGTCGGTGGAGTTCCGCACACGAATCTTGAAGGAACCGACCTCATTGGAGAAAATTCTGACCATGGCCCGGGCAGAAGCGAGAGCAACCATGCACGCAAGACAAATGGAACTGGGGAAAGAACGAAGATCAGAACAAGCGCATCGCATGGTCTGAAGTAATCACATGAACACCCGGAAGAAGGAAAGCAATGAGCAACTGCCAAGAAAACCACATGAACGAACATGCTACAGGTGCGGGCTCGAGTTTCCTCACGTCGGTGCCTGCCCGGCAATGGGTCAGAAATGCCGAAAATGCAACAGGGACAACCATTTCGCGAGCGCCTGCATGGGCACGCAATTCAAAAATGAGAGAGGACGAATTGGAAGACCACGGATGACAACAAGCAGGTACGCCAGACACATGGACACGGCAAATCGCAGCTCTTCAGCTGAGTCAGACGGAGAGGCAGTACAGGAGAACGTGGAACGTTTATACCTGATGTCTGATGCCCCCCTGTCGAAGAAGCAAATGACAGAGAGCAGGAGAGCATTCATCTAATAGAGAAGCATCAGGTAAAGAAAACGGCGACCGTCGACATCGATGTGGGAAAACACAGCACACGATTCGTGCTGGACAGCGGTGCCACATGCAACATTATGTGCGTGTCAGAATATGATAAGATGAAAATAAAACCAACTCTAGTGCCATCGACAGTTGACGTGTTCACCTGGGGTTCGAAGAAACCGGTGATCAACATGGGGAAGTTTACAGAGACACTGATGTACAAGGAACGATCAAGCAAGGAAGAAATACATGTCCTAAAGGGTGACATTCCAGCACCATGTCTACTGAGCAACGTCACGGCGCAGGTAATGGGTCTCCTCGCAATGACGTACCACATGTCAGAGAAAAAGAACATATTGCGAGACTACCCAAACATACTGCAAGGACTAGGAAAACTAAAAGGACGGCAAGTAACTTTGCACATAAATTAAGCAGTAAAACCTGTAGCTCAACATCACCGACGAGTGCCGATACACCTGCAGCCACAGGTAGAAGAGGAAATAAAAAGTCTGTTGAGCCAAGACATCATAGAGCCTGCGGACGGGCCGACACCATGGGTGTCACCAATAGTGGCAGTGCCAAAGAAAAACACCTCCAAGATTCGCATATGTGTGGACATGAGGGTACCAAACACAGCAATTGAAAGGGAAAGACACCCTGGACCACACCTCAATGACATGATCAGCTGCCTCACTGGGGCTTGCCGGTTTTCGAAGCTAGACTTGTGTAAAGGGTACCATCAGCTGGAGCTTGACCCGCAATCAAGGTACATTACCACATTCTCCACGCACATGGGTCTGTTTCGCTACAAACGACTGAGTTTTGGCATCTCATCGGCCGCAGAGATATTTCAGGAAACAATACGGCAGGTTATCAGGCCAGTAAAAAACAGCCTCAATTATAGTGACAACATTTTGGTGTTTGGTCGATCTGATGAAGAGCATGACAGGGCGCTGCGGGATACGTGCTCGCAACTGGAACAAGCAGGACTAACGCTAAATGAAGACAAGTGCGAAATAGGGAGAAATGAACTGGTGTTTTTCGGACACATCTTCTCCAGGAAAGGAATGCGACCAGACCACAGCAAAGTGGAGATGCTAGAAAAAGCGAGTCCCCCGGCAGACGTTGCAGAAGTAAGGTCATTCCTTGGGCTTGCCAGCTACTGCGCTCGATACATAAAAGACTTTGCCACAGTGAGCACACCGCTCAGGGAACTAACGAAGCAAGGTCAGACATTCAGCTGGACACAAGAGTGTAACAAGGCGTTTGAGGCCATCAGGCATGCTGTGATGGAGGTGGACCATCTTGCCTACTTTGATCCACTGCTCTGTACAGAACTGACGGTGGACGCCAGCCCGGTAGGACTAGGAGCGATCTTAGCACAACACATGCCAGGCAAAGACTCTCCAAGGAAGATCGTGGCACATGCAAGCAAAAGCCTGTCCGACATTGAGAGAGCATACTCACAGCCAGAAAAAGAAAGTCTAGCAGTAGTATGGGCATGTGAGCACTATCACATGTTCATCTACGGAAACCATTCACTATCATAACTGACCATCAAGCCCTAGTGACAATCTATGGAAATCCAAATGCAAAAATACCGCCTCGCATCGAGCGGTGGGGCATACGACTGATGGACTATAACTTTAAGATAGTGCACAAACCAGGAAAGGAACACAACCCGGCGGATTACATGTCACGACATCCCTTACCACAGCAACCTCAGGGCACATCAATAGCAGAGGAATATCTGAACTTTGTGCTGAAACAAAACACTCCGGCATCAATAACGATAGCGGAACTTGAACAAGAAACAGGGAGGGATGCCACGATGCAAGCGGTAAAAATGGTGACAAGACAACAGAGATGGAGACATGTCAACAACAACAGCAGCATGGATGAAGGAGTGCACAAGGAGGAGATGCTGGCATTCAAAAAAGTTCATGAAGAACTATCAGAGACCGTAAACGGAATAATGAGAGGAACAAGAATAGTTATGCCAAGGATTTTGCGCAGACAAACTGTAAATTTGGCCCACGAATCACACAGAGGCATGGTTGCGACAAAGAAGCTGCTACGGGAGAAAGTGTGGTTCCCTGGTTTGGACAATATGGTGGAGAGTACCATCACAAACTGCCATATCTGCCAAACAACAGGACAGCCAGCAAAACCGGAACCACTACAAATGTCAGAACTCCCACAGGCAGTGTGGACGGAACTGGCCGCAGACTTCTATGGACCTCTAGAGACGGGCAACTACCTGTTCGTGATCATTGATGAATATTCCAGATTTCCCATTGTGCGACAAGTCTCATCAACATCCGCAAGTGCAACTTTGCCAATACTAGATGACATATTCGCAGCCTGGGGCTCGTCACAAACATTAAAAACAGACAACGGGCCGCCATTCTCAGGGGAGGAGTTTCGGAAGTTCATGGACTACCTAGGCATTCATCACAGGAAAATAACACCTCTGTGGCCACAAGCAAATGGTATGGTGGAGAGATTTATGGGAAACATAAAAAAGGCAGTCCAAAGAGCAAAGCTGGCACAAATATCAATAGGACAGGCCCTTTGTCAGGTACTAAGAGACTATAGAAACACCCCTCACAGCTCTACGGGAAGTTGCCCCGCTGAGCTGGTGCTGTGCAGAACAAGCAGGACAAGGCTACCACAGCTAGACGCAACGGCGTCACCAGAGCACAGCAGCATCGCTGCCAGGGACCATGAGGCCAAGGAGCAAATGAAGGCGTATGCCGACGCCAGGAGACATGCCACTCCAGCGCACCTCAAGCAAGGGGATGCAGTGGTGGTACGCCAGCGGCAGCTGAGAAAATCGGACAGTCCATTCTCAAAGGAACCATTGACGGTGACGCAGGTGAAGGGGCCCATGATAACAGAGACAGCAGGCCCTTACCGGATAACAAGGAACAGCTCTCACTTCAAGAGTCTAAAAAGCATGGAGGAAGACGGAAGAGAGACAGCCGCAGGAGACACAGGCACAGACGAGAGACCGGAGGAGGAATGGCAGAAAGACAAGGGAGAGACACATCCAAGAAGAGAATGCAAAAGACTGATTGAAGAAATGTTCGTGTTCGTTCTCTCTCTCTCTCTCTCTCTCTCTCTCTCTCTCTTTCTTTCTTTCTTTCTTTCATATGGGATCTCTAGTTGGCAAGGGCTTGCACCTTTGTCCAAGTAGGGACCCTTCTTCCTAGTCAGGTACACTCCTAAAATAACCCCTGCTCACCCCCTTGGTAGCTTGGCACGAGCAGTCAGGCTTATTCTAGAGGCAATGTGTAAAGCATTTGCACATAACCAACAGTAATACAGTGTAGGCACTACAAACGGACACCACACCAGTTTAGAAAAATAACCAATATTTTTATATACTCAAGACAAGACCAATTACGACAAAAATCCACAGTACTATACTTTAAAAATGAATGCTTGATAAGGTAACTTCTTCTTTGCAGGAATAACACAAAAGCAAAGTTCGTACGAGTCGGTAGCCCCGCCCGGGTCTACCGCGATGCTGAATTACACAGAGTCCAACAGTTCCAGCCGACCGCGTCGCTACGGGCCAGCAGAGTCGTGAACAGACTCGGTCACAGTACCTTTCTCGTTGTGGCTGGTACGGAGTGTACGAGCCGGTCGGCGTTCGTCGCGGTTGCGGTGCAAGACGGAGCGATGCAAGGTGCGGTGTCCCTCGATGCGGTGCAGGCAGCGGCTCGATGAGCGTCGTGCAGACGAGTCGGTGAGTCCAAGGCGTGCGGTGCAGGGCGAGACGTTGTACGATGCGGTGCTGACAGGTTGCGATGCAGGCGACCAAGCCGGAGTGCGGGAGCTGGCGTCGGACAGCGGTGCGAGTCGGAGCGGTGCGTCGCAAACGTGCGAGCGGTGCCCCAAATTCGATGCGGTCACGACTGTTGAGCCAGTTGCAGCGTCCGCGTCGGTCGGGTCCGGCTGGTTCAGTGAAGCGATGCGATGCGAACTGCGGTGCCCACAGGTCAAGGTGCAAGCAGCGGCTCGGTGTTGGCGGCGTCGGACGTCGCCCACGGTGAGACCAGGGTTGCGATGCGAAGCGGGGCGATGCGGTCTGCGGTGCAAACAGGTCACCGGTCAGGGATGGATTCGGTTGACGGAGTCGGTTGCAGTTCCCTTCCTCTGTGGCAACTGAAACAGCGTTCCAGAAGCGGTACCCAGAGGCTTGTGAAGTCTTTGTAGTCCCTGAGACTTCTTAACAGGAGGCCAGCTCGGTTCCAGGCCCTTGGAGATGCTCAGCACAAGTTTGTAGAAAGTTCAGTCCTTTCACTGCCCAAGGCACAAGCGGCAGCTGCAGGCCAACCCAACAAAGCAACAACACAGCAAAGGGGCAGTACTCCTCCTGGCAGCTCTTCCAGCTCTTCGTCTTGGCAGGTTCCTTGATTCCAGCGAGATCTAAATTCATGGGGTCAGGGCCCCAATATTTATATCCCAATTTCCTTTGTTCTCTGAAGGCAGAGGGGCCTTTGCCTAGTCCAAACCAGTTCTGGAGCACTTTGTTGACAAGTCTCCGTCCCTTCTTTCAGAGAGTAGGCCAGGGACATCAGACGCACCACAGGAGGTGGAGCCAGCATTGTGGAGGGAAGGCACTGTCCTATTCAGGGCCCAGGTGCAACCCCTCCCACCCATCTACATGTAGATCTTGCTATTCAGCCCTGTGCTGACTCACCCTGTCTCCTGGCATCCCCAGCCCCTGTCACTCACACTCCAGACAAGGAATACACAACCTCGCAGAGGCAGGCTTGGATGGTTAGACAAGAAAATACCCACTTTCTAAAAGTGGTATTTTCAAACACAGAATGTTAAAACCAACTTCACTAAAAGATGCATTTTATCATTCTGAGTCCAGGCATACTAAACTCGAATTTCTACCATGTTCCCGGGGTCAGTTAGGATTATAAGCTGTAATAATCAAAACTGCCCATTCTGGCCTATGGGGAACAGGTAGCCTTGCAATAGTGAAAAACGAACTAGGCTGTAATTCACTATCAGGACATGCCACACACACCAGGGCATGTCCTACCTTTCACATACAACGCACCCTGCCCACAGGGGTACCTTGGGCCTACCTTAGGGGTGACTAACATGTAGAAAAGGGAAGGTTTAGGGACTTGCAAGTGTGCGCACTTGCCAAGTCGACATGGCTGCGCACAGGCTCTGCAA
Organism: Calotriton arnoldi; assembly: GCA_963921515.1. NCBI lineage: Eukaryota > Metazoa > Chordata > Amphibia > Caudata > Salamandridae > Calotriton > Calotriton arnoldi. The sequence goes on from CAWUFW010001223.1 coordinate 2,357,575, forward strand.
TGGCAGGCCCGAGTGCGTGGGTGGCACAATCCAGTGCTGCAGCCCACCAACAGCATTTGGTCTATAGGCCCTGGCACTCGCAGTGCACTTTACAAGGGACTGACACATAAACTAAATAGGCCAATCATGGAAACGCCAATCCGTAACACATTTTATACAGGAGCACTTGCACTTTCCCACTGGACAGCAGTGAGGAAAGTGCGCAGAATCATTACACCAGCAAAAACAGAGTGAAAACCGGGAGGTCAGAAAGCAAAAAGTCAGGGAAAACACGCCAAAAGATGCCAAGTCTAACACATGTCCCCTCCAGCTGAAAGTAGGGAGAACTACCCAACCCCATTGGAGTTCTCTTCACTAAGGCGGAAGAACCTGGACAGACCATCTGCGTTGGCGTGTTCTGTACCAGGACGGTGTTCCACCGTAAACTCCATTCCCTGTAGGGAGATGGACCACCTCAGCAGTTTTGGATTCTCACCCCTCATTTGCATCAACCATCTGAGGGGCCTGTGGTCTGTCTGAACCCGGAAGTGAGTCCCAAACAGGTATGGTCTCAACTTCTTCAGCGCCCAGACCACAGCAAAAGCTTCCCTTTCTATGGCACTCCACCTCTGTTCCCTGGGGAGTAGTCTCCTGCTAAGCAAGACTACAGGCTGATCCAGGCCCTCTTCGTTCAGTTGTGAGAGCACCGCTCCCACACCATGCTCTGAAGCGTCAGTCTGCATGACGAATTCCTTGGAGAAGTCAGGTGCCTTGAGCACGGGCGCCGTGCACATGGCTGCCTTCAGGGCATCAAAAGCTTTCTGGCAGGACTCAGTCCAGATCACTTTCCTGGGCTGCTTCTTAGAAGTCAGCTCTGTTAAGGGGGCAACGATGGTGCCCTAGCCCTTAACAAATCTCCTATAGTAGCCGGTGAGACCTAAGAAGGCTCTCACCTCTGTCTGGGTCTTGGGGGGCTCCCAAGCCAGAATGGTGTCAATCTTGGATTGTAGGGGCGCCACCTGGCCGCTTCCTACCTGGTGTCCCAAGTACACCACAGAACCCTGCCCGATCTGGCACTTACTGGCCTTGATCGTGAGACCTGCACCTTGCAGAGCCCTCTACACTTTCTCAAGGTGCTGTAAATGTTCTTCCCAGCTGGAACTGAACACAGCCATGTCATCCAGGTAGGCGGCACTGAAATCCTCCAGCCCAGCCAACACCTGATTGACCAACCTCTGAAAGGTGGCAGGGGCATTCTTCAACCCAAAGGGCATCACCCGGAATTGGTAATGACCTTCTGGGGTTGAGAATGCTGATCTCTCCTTGGCCCCATCGGTTAAGGCAATCTGCCAGTACCCAGACGTCAAATCAAACGTGCTGAGGAACCGGGTAGCTCCCAACCGATCAATGAGCTCATCAGCTCTGGGGATGGGGTGCGCGTCAGTCCTGGTGACGGCATTGAGCCCACGGTAGTCCACACAAAACCGGAGTTCTGGAGTGGCACCGGGCGCAGCAGCCTTTGGGACCAAGACCACTGGGCTGGCCCAAGGACTGTGGGAGGGCTCAATCACCCCTAACGCCAACATCTTAGAGACCTCCTCCTTGATGCTGGCTCTGACCCGGTCAGTCAACCTGTAAATCTTGTGCTTCACAGGAGGGCTGTCACCAGTGTCCACGTCATGGGTACACCAGTGAGTAACACCGGGGTCAGAGAGAACAGTGGGGCGAACTGTCCCAACAACTGGTGACAGTCCCCTGCTGCTCCTGAGTCAGAGTAGGGGAGAGGATCACACCTTCTACTGACCCATCATGCTCCTTGGTAGACAGGAGGTCAGGGAGAGGCTCACTCTCCTCTTCCACCCCATCATCTGTCGCCAGAGCATACTCACTTCGGACCTCTCGAAGTGGGGCTTGAGGCGGTTCACGTGAAGGACCCTCAAAGGGTTCCTTGGAGCCTGCAAATCCACCAGGTAGGTGATGTCACTTTTGCGCTCCACCACCTCATATGGCCCAGTCCACTTGTCCTGCAAGGCACAAGGTGCCACTGGCGCCATGACCCACACTTTTTGCCCAGGTTGAAATTCGACCAGAGTGGCATTCTGGTCATACCATCTCTTCATTTCTTCCTGGCTTGCTTCTAGGTTCGCCTGAGCGAGTTTCCTGAAGCGGGCAGTTTGGTTTCTAAAGGCCAGCATGTAGCTAAACACATCCTGGGGAGTTTTCCTGGGAGCTGCCTCCCAGCCTTCCTTTACCAAACTCAGAGGTCCTCTGACAGGGTGGACATACAGGAGCTCAAAGGGGCTGTACCCAAGAGACTTCTGAGGCACCTCCCTGTATGCAAAGAGTAGGCATGGCAAGAGGACGTCCCACTTACGCCTCATGGGTTCTGTTAGACCCTTGATCATGCCTTTCAAGGTCTGGTTGAATCTCTCCACCAGACCGTTTCCTTGTGGGTGGTAAGGAGTGGTGAACTTGTAGGTTACACCGCACTCCTTCCACAGGGATGTCATATACTTGGATATGAAATTGGTCCCCCTATCAGAAACCACCTCTCTGGGGAATCCCACACGGGAAAAGATCCCCATTAACGCCCGGCCCACCACTGGCGCCGTCGTTGTCCTGAGAGGGATTGCCTCCGGGTACCGGGTGGCATGGTCCACCAAGACCAGGATGTACCTGTTGCCCATGGCTGTCTTGGGATCCAGTGGCCCCACAATATCCATCCCTACCCTTTCAAAGGGTGTTCCAACAACAGGAAAAGGTTGGAGAGGAGCTTTGACCTTCCTCCCACTCTTACCACTTGCCTGGCAAGACCTACAGTGTGCATCTGACTGCCTTCGCATTTGGGGCCAAAAGAAGTGGGTGACAAGCCTGTCAAAGGTCTTGTCCTGCCCCAAATGTCCTGCCAAAGGCACGTCATGAGCCAGACCCAGTAGGAAGGTCCTGAAGCGCTGGGGTACCACCAGCACACGGGCTGACCCAGGCTCAGCAACCTTAGGCTCACTGTATAGGAGACCACTCTCCCAGTAGATCAGATGTGACCCGGACTGATTACCAGCTGCCTGGTCTGCAGCCTGCCGCCGCAGACCCTCCAGAGTAGGGCACTCGTTCTGCTCCCTGCAGAACTCCTCCATGGTGGGACCCCCTTCTTGCTGCCAATGGGTCAGCTCAGAGATGTCTCCCAGTTCGGCTACCTGCTCCTCTGTAGGCACCGGGCGTCCCCCTCGAGGTCCGCCTCCTCCCGGTCCGTGGGAACTTCGGGGGCCGGTTTCCCGCGCCCCTGCCCTTTCTCTTGGCAGGGACTTGGGCCACTGTTCCAGGCTCCAAGTCCTCTTGATCACCCTTTCTGGCTGCCATTGACCGAGTAGACACGCATGCCCACTCTGGCAACCCAAGCATCTCCAAGTGAGACCTGAGCTCAACCTCCTTCCATAAGGACTGCTCCAGGTCGTTACCTAGCAGACAATCTACAGGCATGGTAGGGCTCACAACCACCCTCAAGGGACCTGAGACCCCCCATTCAAAGGGAACCTGCGCCACCATACACTGGCGCTCAGAGTTGTCTACAGCAACTACTTGGTGGAATGCTCCTGGGACTACTTGCTTCTCAGACACCAGGTGACACCGGACTGAGGTCACACTGGCTCCAGTGTCTCTGAGAGCCTCTACCCTATTCCCATTGATGGTCACCCAGGTGCTATATTTCTTTGTGTTAGGGGGCACCTGGTTTCCTGGGACCATCTCACTGTCCCCTAGTGAGACAAGGGTCATTTCTGCGGGATCCCCACCCTCCTGTGGGCACCCCTCCTCCCCAAGCGCTACACTAGCCAACACTTTGGACTGTCCACTGGTGGGGGGGCTGTGTCCCCTTTGGGCACTTGGGGTCCCCCTTAAAGTGACCTACCTGGTCACATGCATAACACTTGCGGGGGCCGGTCTCAATAGGCTTCCCTGTAGAGACCCCTTTCTTCTTATCACCGGGGGGCTGGGAACCTTTACCCTGGGTACTAGTTTGGGGCCCTCTAGAGAACTCCTGTGCTTTACCCTTGTCCCCCCCACCTTTCTGCTGGGGACCCTGCCCACCCTTGGCTGAGTCTCCCCCAAACGCTTTCTTGTGGACCCTGGTACTCACCCAGCGGTCCGCTTCCATAGCAAGCTTCCTGGGGTCAGTTAGCTTACTATCCACTAGGTGCTGGCGCAGATCTGCAAAACATAGACTAGACAAGTGCTCCCATGCAATCAAGTTGTAGAGCCCCTGAAAATCTGTTACACTACTGCCCTTTACCCAACCATCCAGCGACCTGCAGAACACATCCACACATTCCAACCAAGTGTTGGCATCAGACTTCTTACTGGACCTGAACTGATCCCTGTACTTTTCAGGAGTAAGACCATACTTAGTGAGAAGGGCATCCTTCATGTCAGCATAGGTGAGGTGATACCCCTTACCCAAAGCTATCAGAGCATCCCTTGCTTCTTCAGGGAAAAGTGGCCACAATCTTGCTCCCCAATTTTCCTCAGGGACCCCATTCATGTGTATGGCTGCCTCATAACCCTGAAACCACCTTTGTATGTCATCCCCCTTCTTGAACTCCTTGCCTACATTCTTGGGAATGTGCACAATCCTGTCTGCCTTCCTGGACGAATTGCTGCCACCATCTAAGCCTGACTTACTCCTAAGTTCTAGCTCCTTCAGTTCTCTCTCATGCTCTAAGAGCATCTTCTTCTCCTCCATGGCCAATCTCCTCTCCTCCCTCTTCTCCTCCCGCTCACCCTCCAGCCTGAGCTTCTGCAGCTCAAACTGCCTTGTCTCTCGCCTGTCCTCCAGCTCCTCTGGGGACAGACTGCTGCTGCCTGACCTGGCGGGTTCCCCCCCCCCCAAAAGCACATCCACCGTGGAAATAGGCTCCTCCACCTCCTCACTGAGATTACCAGGCTGCCCACTGGCATGTCTGGCTGCTACCCAGGCCCTCAGCGCCTTCTGTAGCTCCTCCTTCCTTGTGAGGCCTTTAATTTGGACTTTCAGGTTTTTACAAATTGCTCGTAGTTCCTTTACGGGGTAGGTTTCTAACCTATCCTCCTCAAAGATAACTTCCAGAGATGCAACAGATGATGCAGCTGAGTCAGGCATGACAAAAGTAGTGAGTTGAAAACTGGCAAGATCAAAAATAGGCCAAAAGAAAAAGAACCAGTATGTGGTACGTAATGGTCTGCGATATGGTAGTAGTGCACACCAATCACTGTAAGTCAAGTGCAAACACAAGTCCTATCCTCACCGCTGACAACCAATGTTAGAAATGGGATCTCTAGTTGGCAAGGGCTTGCACCTTTGTCCAAGTAGGGACCCTTCTTCCTAGTCAGGGTAAGGGAGTTACACTCCTAAAATAACCCCTGCTCACCCCCTTGGTAGCTTGGCACGAGCAGTCAGGCTTATTCTAGAGGCAATGTGTAAAGCATTTGCACATAACCAACAGTAATACAGTGTAAGCACTACAAACGGACACCACACCAGTTTAGAAAAATAACCAATATTTGTATATACTCAAGACAAGACCAATTACGACAAAAATCCACAGTACTATACTTTAAAAATGAATGCTTGATAAGGTAACTTCTTCTTTGCAGGAATAACACAAAAGCAAAGTTCGTACGAGTCGGTAGCCCCGTCCGGGTCTACCGCGATGCTGAATTACACAGAGTCCAACAGTTCCAGCCGACCGCGTCGCTACGGGCCAGCAGAGTCGTGAACAGACTCGGTCACAGTACCTTTCTCGTTGTGGCTGGTACGGAGTGTACGAGCCGGTCGGCGTTCGTCGCGGTTGCGGTGCAAGACGGAGCGATGCAAGGTGCGGTGTCCCTCGATGCGGTGCAGGCAGCGGCTCGATGAGCGTCGTGCAGACGGAGTCGGTGAGTCCAAGGCGTGCGGTGCAGGGCGAGACGTTGTACGATGCGGCGCTGACAGGTTGCGATGCAGGCGACCAAGCCGGAGTGCGGGAGCTGGCGTCGGACAGCGGTGCGAGTCGGAGCGGTGCGTCGCAAACGTGCGAGCGGTGCCCCAAATGCGATACGGTCACGACTGTTGAGCCAGTTGCAGCGTCCGCGTCGGTCGGGTCCGGCTGGTTCAGTGAAGCGATGCGATGCGAACTGCGGTGCCCACAGGTCACGGTGCAAGCAGCGGCTCGGTGTTGGCGGCGTCGGACGTCGCCCACGGTGAGACCAGGGTTGCGATGCGAAGCGGGGCGATGCTGTCTGCAGTGCAAACAGGTCACCGGTCAGGGATGGATTCGGTTGACGGAGTCGGTTGCAGTTCCCTTCCTCTGTGGCAACTGAAACAGCGTTCCAGAAGCGGTACCCAGAGGCTTGTGAAGTCTTTGTAGTCCCTGAGACTTCTTAACAGGAGGCCAGCTCGGTTCCAGGCCCTTGGAGATGCTCAGCACAAGTTTGTAGAAAGTTCAGTCCTTTCACTGCCCAAGGCAGAAGCGGCAGCTGCAGGCCAACCCAACAAAGCAACAACACAGCAAAGGGGCAGTACTCCTCCTGGCAGCTCTTCCAGCTCTTCGTCTTGGCAGGTTCCTTGATTCCAGCGAGATCTAAATTCATGGGGTCAGGGCCCCAATATTTATATCCCAATTTCCTTTGTTCTCTGAAGGCAGAGGGGCCTTTGCCTAGTCCAAACCAGTTCTGGAGCACTTTGTTGACAAGTCTCCGTCCCTTCTTTCAGAGAGTAGGCCAGGGACATCAGACGCACCACAGGAGGTGGAGCCAGCATTGTGGAGGGAAGGCACTGTCCTATTCAGGGCCCAGGTGCAACCCCTCCCACCCATCTACATGTAGATCTTGCTATTCAGCCCTGTGCTGACTCACCCTGTCTCCTGGCATCCCCCAGCCCCTGTCACTCACACTCCAGACAAGGAATACACAACCTCGCAGAGGCAGGCTTGGATGGTTAGACAAGAAAATACCCACTTTCTAAAAGTGGTATTTTCAAACACAGAATGTTAAAACCAACTTCACTAAAAGATGCATTTTATCATTCTGAGTCCAGGCATACTAAACTCGAATTTCTACCATGTTCCCGGGGTCAGTTAGGATTATAAGCTGTAATAATCAAAACTGCCCGTTCTGGCCTATGGGGAACAGGTAGCCTTGCAATAGTGAAAAACGAACTAGGCTGTAATTCACTATCAGGACATGCCACACACACCAGAGCATGTCCTACCTTTCGCATACAACGCACCCTGCCCACAGGGGTACCTTGGGCCTACCTTAGGGGTGACTAACATGTAGAAAAGGGAAGGTTTAGGGACTTGCAAGTGTGCGCACTTGCCAAGTCGACATGGCAGCCCCAGGCTGCGCACAGGCTCTGCAATGGCAGGCCCGAGTTACTCTTTATGGGCTGTTTGCGTGGGTGGCACAATCCAGTGCTGCAGCCCACCAACAGCATTTGGTCTATAGGCCCTGGCACTCGCAGTGCACTTTACAAGGGACTGACACATAAACCAAATAGGCCAATCATGGAAACGCCAATCCGTAACACATTTTATACAGGAGCACTTGCACTTTCCCACTGGACAGCAGTGAGGAAAGTGCGCAGAATCATTACACCAGCAAAAACAGAGTCAAAACCGGGAGGTCAGAAAGCAAAAAGTCAGGGGAAACACGCCAAAAGATGCCAAGTCTAACACTCTCTCTCTCTCTCTCACCACTTTCTTATGTCATTTCGTGCAACAAAAGGGGAGATGTCGTGACCTGGGCACAAGGGCACTAGGACCCTGTACCCGACTGGACTGGTGGGGAGGGGACGAGAACCGGACACCACTTCCGGTCAGGGGAGTGGGGACGGGGCAGACCACGAAGGGCGAGGAAGGGACCAGATGTGGGGCCAGGAGCAGCGAGGACAAGCCACACAATAAAGAAGACATATAACCCCTACCTGACTCCTGTGCATCCTTGCGCATGCGACACGACACCAGACATCACCAAAGAACAGGCCTGGGATAACCGAAGAGATCTGTCACACACTGCTGGACAATTTGGATAACTTTCATCTAGTCCACCACTGCAGGTCCCAAATGTGTACTTTTTTAGATCTCAAAATGACACTCAGCTATGGGATAATAGTAAAAATGCCCATCCTACAAGATCTCCCCATCTCTCTCACCCTCCAGCCATGCCAGCTCAGGACCACAACTATACACAAAATCTCAGATTGGACAACGCAGTGCAGTAACCAGCTAAGGAGGCTATATCATAAGAAATATCATAAAGAGACTTGCAGAGCTATCCAAAGCTACCACTGTATGGAAAACCATAAAACTGTGCAGCTGTCTCTCACGCTTCATTATCCACCACACTGCTACGTGCTGTGTCCCATGACACCCACCCACACCTCGGTGGTCTTCATGCACAGCGAGGACACACTTCCCACGTAGGATGCCAAAACAAAGATAAAACCCTTCCAACCATACACCCTACATGTAGCAGTTTGCTACACATCTAGATAAGTGCTTCTATGCCCCACATAGGGGAAGTGAGCGCTTTATAAATGCTGCAATGCAACAAATGCTTCTATCTACCTAACAAAAATTGTTGTGTAAACTCTGTTCTCTGTGAAGCGCTCTGACACCCCTGGCGGGGTAAAACCCCTCAATAAATAAAATAAAATAAACAAACATGATAACCGCACTAGGTGGCCATCACACATGACATGGAAACACCTCGCACATAGGCTCGAGCGAAGACAACACACTTCCAGCCACCGTGTGACGTGTTATCAGTGAGGATAAGCGCTTTGGCGCACCACTTTGGGGGTAATAAGCGCTATAAAAATGCTATAATAAAATACAATGGTGTCAGGTTGGATAAACGTCAGCACTGCCGTACATTTCCTAATCACAAACAGCGACGATTTATATCCCCATTATAAATACAGGAATCTCCAAATACTCTATTCAATAATTCTATGAAAAAATGTGTGTCCCTCTTTAAAACATATTTGTAAAATAGCATATACGTAATGGTTTCAATCTGGTTGAAATTACATGTATGAAAAATACTTTGATCTTAGAAAACCGAGAAAAGCTTGCATAGAAAAAAATAAGCATGTCTTAAAATCAACATTAGGAAGAAAATCCAGTGTGGCAATCCTGTAAAAAATATAATCAGCCTCTCTGCTTAACCACGTGACGCACGAACGAACGCCCGCGGCTGGCAAAAACATTATCATCTGGCTAACAGATTGGGTTGACTTAGTGACATTTAAGGGGCGTTCATCGCCATGCATGCCTCGAAAGGGGAAAAAATGCCATTCCTTTGACCAAATAAGGGTCGGATTGGATTTCTTCCGCAGGCTCGTGCCAGACACCGCCTGGCAATCCTGGCGCCGGAGCGCGCCTGCAGTGGGGGAGGGGGGTCCCTGCAGCTCTCACCAAGACAGCGTAGACAAAGACGAAACAGATGGTGTGTCATGGCGGCCGCCACTGTGTCCAGGGTTTGCCTATCTCTGTTTGTGCTCGCAGCAGTTTCTTCAAAACCAGTTTTCCTGTGTATCTCACTGCCTTTTTTCTTTGGACAAATGTTTCCCAGCGAGAAGAGTTCATCTTCCTTTGCAGTTTGAGCCTAAATGGCACATTCCCCAATTACTTTCTTTTTATTTATGCTGTTCTATATGTTGCCTCCAGGCTATGTTAAAACAAGTCTTTGCTATTTGAGTTTTATGTAGATTTGTCCAGTCAGTGCCCACGGTGACACAGGTGCCAAGTGGCACCATGACACCCTCACCCTAACAGCCAAATTCTAACACATGCACTGTGCAAGCTGGGATTTCTAAGCCTATATATTAGGGTAAAATCAAAACTACAAATTCCAGAATGCAGTTTTCTACATCGTCAAATGCCAGGACTGGCGGAAAGTGTCACACATGGCGTGGGTCCATTTGGCGGATGTGTGTGGATGGTTCCCTGCACCAAACTATGGTGCATTTGATTTTGCAGGAAGAAGGGGTCAACGGTTAGTTTTAAAGCCAGGGGTACATAGGGTAGAATGGGGTTCAAACCCCCCACAGCCCTCAGACACACACATGCCAGGATTTGGGAGATAGGTGTGAGGAATGCAGAGGGGAGGGCAGGATAGGGTTTCCTGAAGGGAATAACAAATCTTTCGCCCACAGGCACAACTGCCAGAACCCAGCCGCATTCTCTCCTGCCCTCGGGGTCGCATGTTGTTCCCCCAGAAGGCAGAAGCCCAGGAAGTTGTTTGCTGTTCCACATTCTACTGTACAGGATGGGGACATACTGTCCAGTCCAGTGCTTTAAATGGGCAGGTACTCAAAGGTACTCAGTACATGCACTTTTTTAATTTTAAAGGGAGAAGAACCTGCACTTTTTTTTTTGTTGCAACAATTCTTTATTCAAGTTGTACAACATATGACGCACAAGCGGAACAATGGGCTGAATACAAATAGAGCACAAACAACCCACACCCTCACTATGTGGTACAAAGAAAGATAATTAGAACCAGAGAACAGGAATACCGCAACCATATGGTAACACTGCATCAGTTACAACCTTTCATTTGATGGTCGTCCTCAGCCCAGGCCTGTCGCATGCATTCTCCCACGCAAAATGGAATTAATGAGACCTGATCCAGGCTAAATCTGACTGTTCAGTTCCATCTCCCAATCTGAGCCCACCAGGACCGCCCTCCTGCCTCCGGGTGGTTTACCAATCCTCGGTCATCCACTAAGACAGGCGAGCCCTCAATATCAACTCCACCCGTCGTACCCTAACCCAGTGTCCATCAATAGTAACCTCTTTTAAACTGTGAGAAAAGGCGAAACACAATTAATAACAATGATTAGTTGAGTAACCAATGAAATCACTACCCCCTGAGTCATAGGCCAGCGCCATCTTGGATCCACAGTCCCAAGAGTGCAACAATATCTAAGGTTGAAGCAGGTCACCCGACGGGCAGGTCAGGTTCCAGTCCATTGCCTCTATGCCAATGTCTTCTCTTGGTGTCCACGGGGGTACTATCGCAAAGGGGAGGGATAGGTTTGCTGCAGCGAGACTCCGAGAAGTGAGGGTATAGTGCTTAATGGCATGATCCATATACCCATCCCGGTTGTCAAGGCCTGGAGAACCTAACAGTATCTCAGCCACAATCTTCCCTCGATTAGCACCTGCACTTCTTAGCACGGCTGCAACACTTTCAATAGGAGAGTACCCGCATTTCTCAGGAGCAAACAGGTACTTTGGGATAGTTAGTACCGACACTTTCATATTTCCATTTCAAGCATTAGTCCAGTCTTAATGTCCGGTACGGTCTGGTGTGTGGAGTGTGTGTATGTGGGGTATGTTTAGGGTGATTGTACAAGAGCAGGGAGTGGGGCAGGATTACGGATGAAAGCTCTTAAACTGTGCGGAAAACTACTATGTTGACCATGTTCATCTTTCTTAGCTGATCCGGTGTTTTTCACCTGATGTACCCAACATTTCAAGCACACTGGAGATGTTCCATGTGGCTCTGCTACCCTTCAGCACAGCACAAAGTTCTGCTCCACTGGCGGATCACCAAAGTATGAATACATTCCTACTTAAGAGAGGCTCACTGAAGCTTGACAGCACCTGCTTTGAATGCATTAGGATTTTACCTGTATCCCAAGGAGAGGATCTGCAGACCCCTTGTGGAAAATCTATTCAGTACTCCATAAGTGGGATACTCTGCGTTCCAGAATGCATGTGTTCTTGTGTTTACCTGTGAAACACATAGAAATTGGGTGCTGCCTGAATGGTGTCATCTGCAGGGACAGTGCATTTTGCCCACAATGCAGTTTCCCTTTATCAGGCCTGAGGCTTTTCCAGGTCCCACCTTCTTGAAATATCCCCTGCTCCTGTATCTCAGAGATGCACCAAGAAGTTTCCGCTGTGTCACGTTTCTAGGAAACAACCACATTAAACCAAGAGACTTGCCTGGAACAATGCACTGGTTCGTATTGGGGACAGAACCTGTCACTCTCCTCATGAGCCATCAGTATTTGCATCAAAGCTGACTTTGACCGACACTAATTGTAATTGTATTTATATAGCTCTTACTACCCCTGATTAAGCGTTCAAGTGCTTTCCGGTGAGTAGCACGCTACTCTGGAACCCAAAGGTGGATTAGTAGGGGAAAATAATTCGTTATTGGGGGTAGTATGAGTAGTAGGCATGTGAGTCTGTTAGTTGGATGATTAGGATAGAGGATAGATAGAGAAGGGAAGAGTTTGGAAAGAGTTGTTTGGGAATTCATAGCAAATAAAGAGGTTTTGGATGAGTCAGAGAGTGGAGGTAGGAGATATTTTAGAAGAGGAAGAGGATGCTATAGAGTGTTGATTTGATGAGGTTTGGGGAGATTAGTTAACTTTTTTTTTCTTTTTCTTCTGTGTAGTCAAAGGAAAATATATAAATATGTAGCTACATGACCACACATAAGAGTTATCCAAGGAGATTTTACCATGATGCGCATATGGAGAAGAATAAGAAGATAACAAATTATACTAGATAAAATCCCATATGTAAATGCACATAAGAGGTATACATACATAGGGATTTTAACATGATACTCATATGGAAAAAATCAGGAGATATAAAATTGTACTAGATAAAGTCCCATATGTACGTGTGGATAAATATTTAAAAACTCAGGTTGTCCGTATCTGTTGTAAATGAAGGTTTTGTTTATTTTATTAATGTTTTTATATTTGTCCTCAATATTTCAATAGTAAAGCACTTATAAATATAATTATGATCATATTTACACATAGTGACAGATATGTGCTATTGTAGGAAAATAAACCCACAGGCATACACTCATCATTTTATATGTTATTGATATATTGATCTACTTATATATGGATGTAATGTAAAGTTATACATATATGTATGCATGTGTATAATATTTTGTATTTATGTTTGTTAAATCTATTCATTTATTTTCATTCCTCTAATAAGTATAAAAATATAGAGATAGATACATACTCATATTATTTTTGTTTAGATTTTTTTCCATTAATTTATTAGTATTATTTGTTTTTATTGTTTAATTATTTTGATTTATGTATTTTTTTAAGTAATAAGTATATTGAATAGTTAACATTTACACATACTTTCTGTATAATCATTTTTATATGTGAAATGAGTGATCATAATACATAGAGATCCATAAGCATGTAGTCAAATACTTATGTTATTTATGTAAACAGCTATATTCATTTTAAGCATAAATATAAGGAGTGTATATATTTTACCATAAATAATATATACATTTGTTAAGCATAAACATAAGAAAGTATATATATTTTTTATTCATAAGTAATATGTGCATTTGTACAAAAAGATGCACAGATCTGAATACATGCATATAATAAAGCACATGTATATGCACCATCGGTGTCTTGTGCATCATATTGCTGTACATTTGTATTTTGAATATGGTGGTCTTGTAGGGTAGAGCCAGCTCTTGTGTAATCTTAGGAAGATGAGATGATTACCAGGGCCGGACTGGGAACAGAAACCGGCCCTGGCAAACTGCTCAGCCGGCCTCCCCTGGGGTGAGGGGGAGTGCAGCCAAGCAGTTTGCGAGGGCCGGTTTCGGCCGATTTTGTTACAGGGCCCCACCCTAGCCGCCTACCGGGGAAACGCCCGTTGCCCGCTATGGCCAGTCCGGCCCTGATGATTACCTGTGGATCTTATGTTGGGGGGTATTGAATTCCGAAATTGGCTGCTTGAACAGAGAAAGATGTTCCACCCATGTTTTTTTCTTCTATGCTGGTATTTTGAGGCGGGGGCAATCTGGAGCAGAGGTTCCTTTTTTGTATATATTTGGTGATTTAATCCTGATGAAAAGTGGTCCTGTTCCATGTATTACTTTGTGTGTGATACAAGCAGCTTGAAAGTGGATCTTCTGGCAACCGGTAACCAATGTAGGCCCTTAAGGCGGGGCGATGTGGGCTTGTGGCTCTATATGCAGGAGTAGCCAGGCAGCAGAGTTTTGAATTAGCTGTAGTCTTTTCATCTTTAGTCTCAACATCAGCATCATGAGATGGTTAAGGGTGTGCTAAGCAGACCCCCCCAGGATATTGCGGCATAGATTTGCAAATTTTGCGGCACAGAAATTGAAATTTAGCAGCACAAAAATGGAAATTTTGCGGCATTATTGCGGCACTTTATTTTACTCATAATCATTCCTTTTCAGCCTTAAATCAAAGAAACCTGTTTTAGCAGAGTATTCCACTTTGAAATAGCCATGTTTAAAGTTCTGCAGCTCTACGGAAGCACAGCTCCAATCCTAACCTCGTGGGAGGGGCAATATTCTCCCTGGGATGTTTTAGCACCCATGTATGCACCCCTGCCACGGCATCACTTTCACCACTCCCTGGTTTCAGTCACACAATCTCCTCCACTCTCTGGTTTAAGTCACACAACTCCCTTCACTCTCTGGTTTCGATCTCACTGCCCCGTTCAGTCTTTGGTTTCAGTCTCACAGCCCCCTTCACTCTCTGGTCTCAGTCACACAACTCCCTTCACTCTCTGGTTTCAGTCTCACAGCCCCGTTCACTCTCTGGTTTCAGTCTTACAGCCCCCTTCACTCTCTGGTCTCAGTCACACAGCCCCTTTCAGTCCCTGGTTTTGTCAAACAGCTCCCTTCACTCTCTGGTTTCAGTCACACAGCCTCCTCCACTCTCTGGTTTAAGTCACGCAGCCCCTTTCTCTCTCTGGTTTCAGTCACGTAGCTCCCTTCACTCACTGGCTTCAGTCAGTCTCTGGTCTCAATCACACAGCCCCCTTCGTTCCCTGGTTTCAGTCACATAGACCCCTTCACTCCCTGATTTTAGTCACACAGCTCCCTTCCCTTCCTGGTTTCAGTCACACAGCCCCCTTCACCCCCTGGTTTCAGTCACACAGCCCCCCTTCGCTCACTGGGTGCAGACACACAAAGCCCCCCTTCGCTCCCTGGGTCAGTCACACAGGTTCCTTCGCCCCCTGGGTGCATTCACACAGCCCCCTCTCGTGTCGCATGCACTGACCCCTCCCACGCCTGGTCTGGGCTCTCTTCATGGCCTCAAAAGCTTTACGGGGTCTCTCAGGCCTCCCCCCAATCCCAATCCTGCACGCTAAGAAGATAGTTTGGAGTATTCAATAAAACCAAAAGGACGTTCTTTTAGGTCGAGCCTAGAGTAGCGCATATGCGCTGCTCTGCGAGACTTTATGTAGGTGGTTTTAAAAGCTAACCACACGCTCGTGCACAATGGCCTTTTCCGTGCGGTTACCCGCACGGCCGCCATCTGTTTCCAATTATCGTGCCCAGACGCGGGCGCGATAATTGAAAACACATGGCGCCTGTGCGGGTAACCGCAAGCAATAGGCCATGGTGCACGAGCGTGTGGTCAGCTCAGCACGCTGCCGCGCTCGCTCGCCCCCGCTCCTCTCTGACGCTGCCGTCTCTGCTGTCCAGCGCTTCACTTGTGCTGACGCTGCCTCATTTTTAATTGCTACCGAATGATTACTAAAGCTGTTGGTTGCCTTCATGCTATGGGTGCAAGGCCAGTATTCTGATTCATTGCCGGTCTCTATGCAGTCTGTGACTTTACTTCCCCGTTCGGCACAATATTCCTCGGGGAGTACGCATGGCCTGGCACTGGGCCATGTAATCCCCTGGACTGGTGCGCAGTTCCAATTTTAGGACTGCCTAGCACATATCGCTCATCTCTGCTGGACGTATCAGTTTGTGCAGTCAGGTGTAGTCGCAGGCCCAATGTGCTTGAGTTTCTATTCAGCGCGCTGCCCATAGATGCTAGCAATTTGAATCGGCTGAAAAAGTGATGCTGACAATAATGGGCTTTCTGCAGTATAAGGATAAAAGTGTGACTACTTTGATGGTTAACACACATTTGTAGCTGTTTTACACATAAGATTTAGATCGTGCCAGGAGTGTGATATTTAAGCTTTCTTTAGAGAGTGGACGTAAGAAAAAAGGAAGGTGATCCAAGTAGCTCAAGGAAAAGGGTCGAGGGTGGCAAACCTCCATGCAGAGGAGGCCCATTATGAGAACATCAGTCCCCCGAAGGCATCACAAGCAGAACAAGCATTGGCATAGCCAATAGGTCTCGCCTTTGGGACCTTATAAGTGTTTAGTTATCCAGCACAATATCCTTGGTGCAACAACATCAACTGTTGCATGGCTAAACACTTATAAGGTCCCAAAGGCGAGACCTATTGGCTATGCCAATGCTTGTTCTTTATGGTGTAGTACTCTCTGCACGTGCTATATTTTGGTTTTGTCTCATGCGGTAAAAGGGCCTGCAGAATAACAAAGCGCGAGAAGGGCAGTCTCTTTTTCTAGTGCCAAAAATACCACCCTAAAGCTTGCTCATAGATGTAAACTAAAACACATTCGGATTTGGCGTGCGTTTAACAACATCTTTCCAAAGGTCTGGTTATTCCTGTACCGGAAATGGACAAAAGGCAGTTGTTTTATTAGATAACACGTAATACAGACCTCCTCGGCGTACAATCAGGTTAATATAGAGTGCAGTGTCTAGTGTTCTGTTCTTTGCCTCCTAGGTGTCAATGACAGATTGTATTGCAGTCTGACCTTTGACGGCTATTGTGCTCACTTTATACAGTTACAGAATTTATTTACTGAAAAGGTGAAGGAAACCTGCTTCTCACGTGACCACACCATGTTTTAATCCTGTGATAATGACATAAGCGACCTTCAGATTGGCATGCAGTAGGTGGGCCACAAGCCTTGGTATAATTTTAATTTCAAAGCAGTACAATCGTGACGTGGAGCCAGGCAAGAAGTAAACCCACATGAACCTTCTTTCCTAGATGCGAGACCAATGCCGATAACGGGAACAACAAGCATTGGCATAGCCAATAGGTCTCGCTTTTGGGACCTTATAAGTATTTAGTTATGCAGCATAATATCCTTGGTGCAACAACATTAACTGTTGCATGGTTAAACACTTATAAGGCCCCAAAGGCGAGACCTATTGGCTATGTTAATGCTTGAGGTGGTGTTGAGTGGTGTTGAGGTGGTGCTTAGTGATGCTGTTGTGGTACTTAGTGGTGCTGTGGTGTTGGTGGTGCTTAGTGATGCTGAGGTCGTGTTTAGTGGTGCTGAGTGATGCTGTGGTGGTGGTGTGGTGGTGCTGAGTGGTGCTGTGGTGGTGCTTAGTGATGCTGTTGTGGTACTTAGTGATGCTGTGGTGGTGGTGCTTATTGATGGTGAGGTGGTGTTGAGTTGTGTTGTGGTGGTGCTTGGTGATGCTGAGGTGGTGTTTAGTGGTGCTGAGTGATTCTGTGGTGGTGCTGAGTGATTCTGTGGTGGTGCTGAGTGATGCTGTGGTGGTGCTGAGTTGTGTTGTGATGCTTAGTGATGCTGAGGCTGTGTTGAGTTGTGTTGAGGTGGTGCTGAGTGATGCTGTGGAACATGTGTAGACTCTGCTTCGGCAAGAGACATTGCCTTTTGCACCATTGCGCTTCTCTGATGCAAAGAAAGAAAATGAGCAATGTAAAGACTCCTCGTCTGCTGACAAAACACAGGCAAATGCAGATGCAGTGGTGACGTGATGTGTGGTGGGGGAGGGGGCATTAAAGCGCTTGTCCGAGCGAGAGAAAAGCCAGATGGCGCCTCTGAGAAGGGAGGGGGTAGTGCGCGCAGTGTCTGTAAAACAGGAACATGTGTAGACTCTGCTTCGGCTTCCTTTAATTCAAAAGATACATTGCCTTTTGCACCATTGCGCTTCTCTAATGCAAAGAAAGAAAATGAGCAATGTAAAAACTCCTTGTCTGCTGACAAAACACAGGCAAATGCAGATGCAGTGGTGACGTGATCTGTTCCTTTAATTAAAAAGATACATTGCCTTTTGCACATTGCGCTTCTCTGATGCAAAGAAAGAAAATGAGCAATGTAAAAACTCCTCGTCTGCTGACAAAACACAGGCAAATGCAGATGCAATGGTGACGTGATCTGTGGTGGGGGAGGGGGCATTAAAGCGCTTGTCCGAGCGAGAGGAAAGCCAGATGGCGCCTCTGAGAAGGGAGGGGGTAGTGTGCGCAGAGGAGCCATTAGAGAACACCCAGATGGCAGCTGCGCGCGTGCACGCCATCGTGAACGCAAGCTGGAGGCCAGCAAAAGCCTCTCTGGTAGCACTTCAAAAACCCACTTACTAAATGTCTCGGCCAGAGCAGCGCTAAGCGCTGGCTCAGGCGAGACCTAAAAACACGTCTGCAGCTTGGCAGTAAGGGCTGCGAGCGCGGTCAGTGTCCTATTAGAGCGGGTCTTAATCACGAGGCTTGGGTATATTCAGTGCCCTCACGCCACGCCGACAGTGCTACCCTGCCCCACAAATGCCTACGACGGCACGTTGATAGTCGCACACTTGGGGCCTAATTTACCCGGCTTATAAGTACTATCGTCCACATGGCAGCGTTGTGAAAGCATTCCACAGCAGCGGCCTATGCAAGAAGGTGACTGCCGTCTGAGAACGAGCGTGAGCCATTGAGTAAAGAGAAATGAGAGATGACTTTATTGAATGCTATGTTTCGGTACTTAAAGCTTTTCTAATTTCCCTCTTGCCCAGCTACTGCAATGATTACAGCCCTGCATTTGAATCTCTGCACCATCTGATAATCAATCACTCATTTCCCGGGCTCTGCCATCATTAATCTGCTAAACTAAGCATTCTGCCCACGCAGCTGCTCTTTCCAAAGGGCTAGTTATTCCTGTACTGGAAATGGACAAAAGGCAGTTGTTATTGTAGATAAAATGTAAAAGCGAACCTATAGAGACCTCCTCTGCGCATCATCAGGTTAACATAGTGGAAGCAGGCAGCGGCTGTACGGCACCACATAGTGATGTGTGCACGTACAGCCAATAAAATGTCACACTTTTTTAGGCTGTCTACTGGAGTCCTTTATTAGCGGCCAAAAAGATACATTTTGCGGTCGTCGCGCTAATCAGCTGATTTCGCGATTATTTCGCGCATCGCGAAATCCTGGAGGGTCTGGCTAAGACACAAAAGGACTGCTCTTGCTAGCAATCCTGTGCTGCCTATTTGACCCTTTCTCTGGACGCCTGTAGTGAGCACCTGAACCCATAACACAGTGATAGACAGAGAATGACATAAAGATAATTGCTGAACCACCTTTGACTTTGACAACATGTGGCATCCATTCCGGACCCAAAAAAGAACTTTATGAACCCTTACGTTCATTCTGCTGACTGTGGCTGGTTCCCGAGCTCAAAACTAATAAATTCTTAAATGTCACAGTTAGAAGGTTCAATTATGCCTTAATATTTGTCCTACTGGGATGCCAATCAGTCCAGTTGGTTCTCCATTTCTTTTGGGTGTTTCCTTCGTCATGAACTCTCTGTTCCCAGTGATTAACACGACACAGGTCACAAAAGCTTAAAACTCTCAATGGACGCTGTCAGCGAAGAACAATTTGCCATTGCTTCTCTTAGAGCCCTGAACATTGACTAAATCATGTTGAGAGTTCCATTGGTGCTTAAACTGCCTTTATTAACCCTCAGCAATCAATATCAGCTCTTAGAGGCCCGGTATAAACAGATCCCGCAGAAATAGAGAATGGTCACTGCTATCGCTCTGTTTTTGAGTAGGACATGATCCCATTCATTTTTGGGTGGTTGGCTGTTTTAGACATGAATTTTACAGCACTGGCTCACACCTATTCACCAAACATGCCTGAGCCCAAGATGCAAAGGAAATAGCAGACATGGTTTTAATTTTATTTTAGGAATTTTTATAAAGAAACAATGACCACTCTAGAGGAGTCTCTTGGCGCTGTTGTCTCTCAAGGGAGCCAAATTAGATATAATTACAAATAACTTTCTGTTTAAACATCCAGGTTTTGATTGCTTTCCTAAACTTTATGAACTGTGAGATAGCGTGGATCTCAAGCAGGAGAGAGTTCCACGGTTTGCACCCTGGACGGCAAAAGATCGGCCATCCCAGATTGAGAGTTTGAAAAGGGCAACAGCTTTGGGGATGTATCTTAACAAATGACTGGGCTGGTATTTCTGAAATTTGTGTTGAATATAGAAGGGGGGCCTGTACCACAAAAACGTTGTACATGCTACAGGCAGACTTGAACTGAAATCTTTTACGATTGTTGTGAAGGCATATCTTACTGGAGAAATAGCTTCCCTTTCCTCAAGAGGGAGAGTGGGAACCAAGATGTCTTGGTCTTCCTTGCAATATTTTGCTTGAATAAAATGTGTGTGTCAATGGTGAATCCCAGAGATTTTGCATGGTTTGTCACCTTGGGGATGAAGCATGGTAGGTTTAGGTTGGAGAGCTAGGCATGAGACTGGAGTTGTCTGGATTTGTTGGCAAACAGGGAGAATTCAGTTTGGTTTTTTGGGGGGGGGTTAGCTTCAGGAAGTTAGATGACATCCACAATTGTTGTTGGGTGTAGATATTTTTGGGAGAGTTGGGTATCAGCGTATTGATGAATCTTGATGCTGAAAGAAGGAGCCCTATGGTACTCTGAAGGAGATGGGAAGTGTCTTACGGAACCTATTTGCACAAGCTGGCGCCGGTTAGAATGTGAACCATTTCAAAATACTGCCTGAAAATCCCATATGTGTTTTCAGGGTGTTGATCAGAGCTTGAGGTTGTTTGTGTTGAAGCTGTAAAGAGGTCAAGTAGGACCTAGGAGCAGGGCTTGTTCCTGCTGTTGAGAAGGAGGGCATCATCGACTACTTGCAGTGTGGATGTCTCATTGCTGCAGTGTGATCTGAAGCGTGATTGGTAGTGCTGTAGACAATTATTCTTCCTGATGGGCTCCTGTAGCTTAGTAGCAGCCGCTTTTTCGACAATTTTTCCTATGAATGGAAGGTGGATAATAGGCAGGGCCACTGGAATTATATGATTCTGCAGCTATACTGTTTTCTGTATAATTATATATTTTCCACATTTGTCACATAATCCAACATCTGCAGTGTACTTTGCAGATTTTAGCAAAACAAAAAATCCCAAATTGTTTTGTTTCTACCTCGAACGGATCAAAGGTTACTGAAAATGCAGTGACACATGTTGCAGCATAGTGAAAGGCCCTTCGCAAAGATTGCCTGGTCACCTTTAGTGGCTTATTGCTGTATTTGGCCATTAAACTTGTACTACTGAAGTGAAATTCTAGCCAAGATGTGTAAAAATGTCGAAATAATGATGTAATATTATCCCAAAATGTGTCGCATTACGCCACATAATTTGCCTTTTCTATTCGCATTATCTAGTCAACCCTACAGCATAATTTGGTCCTTCCTAGCTGCATTATTCCAAAAGCCCTGGTAATAGGATGGAAGTTGGTGAGGTTGGCTGGGTCCAAGGATGGCTTCTTTAGCAGGGAAAGGATCTGACATGCGCTAAGGATGTCTTGGATTTTTCCTTGGCGTAGTGTGGTGTTAACAATGTGGAGAAAGGGTGTGAGGGGCTCCCTTTGGAGCGATTTAATGATGGAACCGGAAAACGTGTCATATTCTTAGAAGGTTGCCTTGATTGAGTTCCGGACTCGGAGATAGAGAAAGCCATGTGCAAGACTGGATTGAAAGAGGTACATTTGGTGGAGAGGCAATGGGCATTGGCTGGATGTGGTTATGATGATGAATCAGATATTTTTCATCTTTCTCAGTGACTGAAGCAGGGACAGTGGGTTTTGGGAGAAATCTGGTGCAGTGTTTGACAGCCACGAAGAGGGATTTGCTTCGGTTGGTTGCCCCACTGATGATGGTCTTGTAGTAAGAGGCTTCTGTGATGATGAGGAATTGGTGATTAGAATGGTTGTTTGTGTAGAGTGGGGTCATCTGGGAGTTTTGATTTGCTTTATAACTTTTCCTACTTTTCTATAGTATGTTTATTTTATACGCTCTAGAGTGTACCAGGGTGTTGAGGGCTTTGGCTTGGTGGATTGGGGTTTCAGTAAACTATAGCATGCAACATGTGTTCTCATACTGGTGCTGTAGATGTAGAGGACAGAATTTACATCTGTGCGGAAGTGTTTTGGCAGGTTGTTTAGTTCTTTTTGGAAATTTTCCAGAATCTAAAGTTTATTTTTCCTCTTTTCAGTTTTCCTAGATGCTGGGGTGTAGTATATGCAATAATGAAGGGAATGGCAAAGTGGTCGGTCCAGTCAAGGGCTATATAGCTGTCTGCCAGTGGATATCAGGGAACACTGATAAGGTGAGGTCCAATATGTTGTTTTATTTCCATATATTTTATTTGTTTTATGGAGGCAGAGTTGATAAGCTCTGTGATTTCTTCTAGGGAGTGCTTGTTTGGGCCAGGCAGTCTGTAGATTAGGTGAAAGGAGCCTGTTTTGGAGGTTGAGAGTGGAAAGCGTCAGGACAAGACCTCAAAAGACTTAAATGCAGTAAACCTGCTAAGAGTGCAGGACCAGAGCATCTTGTGTATGATTGCAAGTCCCCCATCTGTTTTGTGGGAGGGATGTGTGTGTTCTAGTGAGTGGTTTGTGGATGAGGTTAAAGATATGAATGGATTGACTGTCTTTGTGTGGTCTGTGTGTGAGCACGCAAATGGTATGAGATGCAGAGTTTGTGAGACAGATGATGAAGCTTATTTAACTGGTCATGGATTCTGGTCCTGGATCCTACTAGGTCCAAACAGGTCTGTGTCTACTCTTAGCTAAGCATGCCCTCACGGTGGAGCTCCCAGAAGAGTAGAGAAGGAGGCAGGAAATGACAGATGAAAACCAGTAATGTCACTTCCTGTAGAGAAGGATGCTGGGAAATCTGGAGATGGCTTCCAGTTGAGATGGATACTGGGAAACATAGTGATGACATTTCTAGTAGAGATGAGTTGTTGCACGTGGGGAAGTTGTCACAGAAAGTTTCAGAGAAAAAACAATGTGGAGCAAGAGATATTATGACCAACAGAAGAAGATGAAGGAGTTATCTTTTGGTGAGAGATATTGGAGAAAAAAACTACTCAATGCTATTATTTAAGAATGGATGAGATTTACAAAGATTGATGAGTAACACAGTGTCCTAGATGGAAGTATCAAGGGCTAGATGTAGATAGGTGTATCTATTGCCTCTTTCTTAGAAGCTCTTAGGCAATGGTGACCCTTGCTAAAAACCCACAATTTTAATTTTTTTTTGCAGATTTATATAGCGCGAACTTGACCCAAAGGTATTGGGGCGCTTTACATGAGCACCAGTTACGTTACACAAGGACACATTAATTTTTTTGGTAGGCACTGGGAGATTAAGTGATTTGCCCAGAATCAGAGGATGTGGAGTCGACCCCGAGGCTCGAACCTTGGTTTCCCAGCTCCAAAGTCGGAAGTCTAGCCGTGAGACCACAACCTCGCCCCACATCCTCACAATGTCTGTCCCAGGCATAATGTGGATTGGAGAGACAATGATATCAGAAAGGTAGTGCTAGACAACACTGACAAGAAAGAAGCCACAGCAAAAACCTCGAAGTTTCAGAGTTTTGCAGGATTATTCTTGAATGCATTGAACTTTTGAACAAGATAAGAACAAAACCAGAGTGAGCTTGGAAGAGTAGATCCGAACTGAAGAAAGGATCGGGGGAACATGGCAGCTGCGTGTTGAATGGCTGCGGGCGCCCTGGGAGGTTATCTCGCCGCTGTGTTTATTCGGATCTCCCGGCTAATAACTGTGCTTACCGGGCGTGACACGGAGATGGCGGAGGCCCCCGGTGTCAGGAATGGACGTCCCTGCAGGCTCCGGTGTGTCCTGGGATGCGGGGCGGGCTGTCCTCAGCAGTGCAGTCTCAGCTTCACGCTGGGACGAGGCAGCTAGGGAACTGTGGCGCTGCCGGTCGGCTGGCGCCAGAACTGGAGACTGAGGCAGCACAAGTCAAGCTGGAGGCTGGAGCTTTCCTCAGTCCCAGCGGCTTGGGAGTTGTGGAGGGTCTTCCTCATTGGGGGATCTGAGGTGGTGAGAGAGGAAGAGTGGCTCAGAGGAAGCGCGGGTAAGATCTTTCCAGCATATGGAGAAAGGTGCCTTAGCTGATGGT
The DNA here is from genome assembly GCA_963921515.1 of Calotriton arnoldi. NCBI lineage: Eukaryota > Metazoa > Chordata > Amphibia > Caudata > Salamandridae > Calotriton > Calotriton arnoldi. Next base: position 2,381,627 of record CAWUFW010001223.1, read on the forward strand.
AAGGCTGGGGTTAAGCCTTCAAGATATACATGGCGCATCAGGATTATTGGGACTGGCAAGGGTGTACAGGTGCCTGACTTCCCTTTTGAGACCCCCCTCAGGTACTGTACAAAATGTAAAGGACGTTCGTAAGGGGAAGCGAGGGCGGCTTGGCGGTGGCGCAAGGTGGGGCGGCCTGTACCCAGCAAAACAGAAAACTGGGTAAATCCCCTGCTAAGAACTCAGGGGTGTCAACAGATTAAAATAACTCCTTTACTCAAATCCTTCTTCTGAGTTTTACCTGATCTTCAGAGTGGAGAGAGTGCCGTTGGAGCAACTCTAATGAAGAGTCCTAGAATGGAGACCCCTGCTGTGGCCTCTAATCCTAATGAGTTTAATACTACAGGAGCATCTCCTCAAATAGAGTTTAATGAGGGTGAAGCTAGTTCAGGAAGGCCCAAATTAATGCAGACCCTGTCTCTTTCAGTAACAGGTTTGAAGCATTGGCATTAGGAGAAGTCCAGGAAAGGGTGGAGGATCTACCTACAAGGAGTAAGGAGAACAGTAAACTCAGAAAGGCGCCCAAGGAAAATATCGAAGACTCACTGGCAGGTATTCTATTCTAAGAAATCAAGAGCCGCTTTGAAGTCTCAGAGGCCAATCAGGTTAGCATCCAAGCCTCATGCTCTGAGTTAGCGCAGAAACTAGATGAGATCACATCCCATACCAAAGCACTGGAAGAAGAAGTCGGATCTATCAGGCAAGATGCAGCAGAAAATGCCACGGGTATTACCTCGCTGGTCAAATAAAACCAATCCCTAAGGGAGGACATTGAGAGACTGGAGAATCACTCCTGTAGGAATAATGATTTCTGAATATCCCAGAGACAGAGGAAGGTACGGAAAATAAAGGCCTTTATAATCAGCCTTCTGCAAGATACAGTCTTAAAGGACAGAAAGGACATTAATTTAGAGCAGGAGATCCAGCGAGCGCACAGGGACCCTTTCAGGAACAATTCTCAACGGACAAAACCAAGGAAGATTCTGGTGAATTTTCTCTTGTATACTGTCAAGGAAGATATTCTTAGCGGGGCTTTAAGAGACAGGCTTTATGCGGTTAAGGGGTTCTCTGTCATCATAAGATCCGATATATGTAAAGCAACAGAGCAGAGGCAATGGGAGCTAGGCAACAGGATGGCGGATCTGAGGAAGTTGGGGGCAAAGGTGCAATTGAAATATCCTGCAATGCTCCGTATAATGTGGAACAATCAAATGTATAACTACCAGGCAGTTGATGATGTGGATGCTCTAATAGACTCTATAAAAAAACATAAACAATAGAGGATGATCCTAAAATCTCCCAGCCAGGAGATAGGGTGATGAATCTTAGACGTGCAGCAAAAATTTGTTGATTAGAGTTTTCTTTTTCTGTAACCCCCAGCAGGCAGCTCATTAGGCATATTTATGCCTACAAGGATAGGGAGGGTTTCCCAGGGAAGGGCACTTGGGAGGGGTAGGGGTGGCGGCACACGGGTGGGGAGCAGTTGGGTAAAAAATAAAAAAAATGTCCTCATTATCACCAAATAAGATCTGTCTATTCCACAAGAAGTTGAGGTGGGAAATAGTGCAGGGGGATAATGGCTAGAGCAGGTAAAGATATAGGCGTCCTAAACTGGAATGTGAACGGTCTTAGGTCTCGCGCCAGGCAGAGGGTGTTGCTGAGATATTTTGAAGAAAGCCATGCCTGCATTATCGTCCTTCAGGAGACACATTTGGTTGCAAGGGAGAGTAAAGAGCTATTCCGCAGGTATAGATGGATTGAGAGTTATGTAGTGTCAAATCAAGAGAAATATTGTAAGGTGGTTGCGATCTTGATAAGAAGGGGTTCTGGGATGGAGGTCAAGTATTCTAAAACGGATGGCACTGGAAGGTGGGTCTTAGCAGGAATGAAATGTGCAGATTTTTTATTTATTTGTGTTGGGTTTTATGGCCCAAATGTGGACGATCCACAGTATATCGTTAATCTTGCGTTTAACTTGGTGGAGGCTTTGGCTCCGGTGATCATGGGTGGTGATTTTAATATCTTGTTGGACCCTGTGTTTGGTCAGTCGACTTACCGAGAAAGTGCTCAGGCCCCCAGGATAAGAAGGGCTCTCAGGAATATGTTGCAGGATCTAGGGTTGGTGGATGTATGGAGGCATTTAATAGGGCAGGCGAGAGGGTACACCTTCTACAGTAAAAAGTATGGTCACTATTCTAGGTTGGACTCTTTTTTTGTGGAAAGGAGATTAGCAGCAAATATAAAAGAGGTTATACACCACCTGGCACATATCTCAGACCATTCTGCTGTTACTATGATATTACAAGTTCCTGGAAGTAAGTCTAATATAAGGTGGACCTTAAAGTGTGCTCTTCTCTTAGATAATGAGGTGGTGGTTACTTTAAACAAGCATTGGCATAGCCAATAGGTCTCGCCTTTGGGACCTTATAAGTGGACTACTGTTAACAAGTAGGCAGTAGCGCTTGTGAAAAGCACAGCGCTCTAAAAAAATAATAACATATGCAAAAGCGGTCGGCCCCCAGATTGCAAGCGAAAGTGAAAGCAGGACGCGTTGTGTAGATAGTAACTTGACCCGCGATGAATGCAGCTGCCACCCTGCACGCCGCTGCTCGCTCCCGAGGCAAAACGCCGTGGGAGTGAACATTACAAAAGAGGTGGGACATGCACCCGCCTTTAGCCATTTGCGTGCTTTCATTATAGAAAGACACACGCAAAAGCCAATCCGATGTGTGGGAGGAGTCAGACCCACAGAGTAGACTCAAGAAGCCTCGCAGAGCAGCGCATGCGCGCTGCTAGGCTCGACCTAAAAAGGCCACATCTGAGTATTTTTTGGACAATATTGGAACAGCTTTCCCAGGAGTAGTATGGGATGCTTTTAAAGCATATATTCGTGTGGTACTGAAAAGTTTGGGTTGTTTTAATAGCAGGGAAGAGAGGGCAGAGCTGGCTGGAATGGAAAATGCTATTGGAGCCCTTGAGGCCTCCCTGCAGTTATCGAGTGGGGGGAAAGATACGGAAATATTATTACAACAGCTTGAACAGGCACAGCTAAACTATAGAATTATGCAGGACTCAAAATGTAAGGAAAGGGGGCAGGCTGGAAACTTGAGACAGTTCGAATATGGGGAGAAAGCGGGGCCTTTACTGGCATGGAAGGCCAGGATGGATAGATCTAGGAATGTGATTAAGGAATTAGTAGTGGGCTCCCAGGACGAGGCTAAAGATAAATTGGAAGACATGCAGAGCCAAATGGTCTCCCTATTTTCTGCATTATATAAGGAAGAGACTTTCCCAGAACCTCGAAGACTCAAAGAATGGTTGTATGATGTGGGCCTCCCTGAACTTACAAGAGAAGGAAAGGAGTTGCTCAGCTTCTGCGGCGGGATGGGCAGGTTGTTCCTTTTAGTTCGGGTGGATATAAAAATAAAATTACATTGTATGTTGATGATCTTATAACATTCACTTCAGACCCAGGCCAAACTATCCCCAGGGTGGAAGTTTTGGTGAAAGAATTTGGGGCGTTATCTGCATACTTAGTAAATGATCTAAAGTCCGGGGTAATGTCCTGGAACGTAACAGATTGGAGGGGAGAAGTAGAGGATGAGATTAGGTATCTTGGAATTACTATCTTAAAGTCAGTAGAGTCAATACCTCAGTATAATCTGGAGAGGGTAGTGAAGGAGGTTGACGCATTACTTGCTAGATGGAACAACCTGCCTTTGACGATATATGGGAGAGTAAATCTGATTAAAATGGTGGTACTCCCTAAATTGACGTACCTTTTTAACTGTATACCCTTGACATTCCCGCAAATTGTAATAGATAAGATTCCGGGGAAAATAGTCTGTTTTATTTGGGCATCAAGGGGAGCTCGGCTGGCCTGGAAAAAATTGAGCCGTCTGCTTGAAAAGGGTGGATTGGCTTTCCCAGACCTTAAACTATACTGTATGGCTTTTCAGTTTAAAAATTATAGGGTGCTCCTTGGTAAACCAGGGCCCTCAATATGGGGAGGTATGTTGGAAGAGATGGGAAGGGAGTGGGATACTAAAGGTTTTTATACAAGTTTGGTGCAAGGAAATTTTTTAAAAAGGTCCTTGGAGACCCTAAAGGCAGCATTGGTCCTTTGGCTCAGAGTTAGAAGGACTCTGGGTATGGGCTACTTCTCGGATTTCTCCCCATTTGGGACTCACCAGGCACACCAGAGTGTCTTAAAGATGGGTTGAGTCTTCCATTGAGGAGAGCTGGAATAGAGGTTTGGGGGGAACTGTTAACAGTGCAGGGTTTGCTGCCCTGGGAAGTGTTAGCGGCAAAAGAAGGGTACTTCTCTTTCTAGATTTAAGTACCTCCAGTTATCATCATGGGTCACAGCCAACGTACAGGAGATCGGGGGATATGGGAATTCGAGTCAAAATTGGAGAATGGGTTCCCCAGGGAAAAGGAGGTTGCTCTTTGGTTCTGGACACTACATGATGGTGAGGACAGGAAACTGAAGGCACCGTATTCGGTATGGGAAGGAGTCATTCAGGGACTGAGTTACAAACAGTAAGGCAATACTCTTTAAAACAGCTGTACTCTGTGGTTAAGTCAGCCAATTTGAAACGGAATCCTTTTTTTACTATCAACCGGCTATATTGGACGCCTCAGAGGATAGTGAAGTTTGTACGAGAGCCGGTATCAAGATGCCGTAGATGCGGCTTTCTAAGAGCCGATGACCAACACATGTTTTTTAAGTGTCCAGAATTACAGGCTTATTGGCAGGAGGTGGAAAATGTGGTTAAGAATACATGTGGGGCCAATATAACGCTAAGTCTAATATTGGTGCTGATGGGGGTGGAAGCCCGCCCAAGTCAGCCTCTAACGAGATCTAGGAGGGCCCTGCTATTTTATATGATGCTCCTTGCCAGACGAGAGATCTGTAAGCGCTGGACGGATTCTTTACCGCCTAAGGGCATTGACTGGCTTCAGGCGGGCAGAAGCATCTGTAAAATGGACATCGGCTCCGGACCTGGGGGGCAAATCGCAGTAGAATATAGGTTGACTTCCAAAGATGGAGTAGGATGTCAATGACTTAATGATGGGTCCTATGATTACACCTGCGTGAAGCCAATAAGCAGGAAACTGGGAGGACTGGTCCGGCAGGGCCGGAGATAGTATGCAACAGGCCTAAGGTTGGGATGGGTTCCGTAGAATGGCCTGGTTTTGCAGACATTGGTGATATGAGGACAATAAGAATTTTTTTTTTTTTTTAAAAAGAACTGAAGAAAGGATACAGCTTTCACAAGTGGTGCAGAGAAGAAGTAAACACTTCAACAGCAAAAGAAAATCATAAACAGTGTGACACACTGGTACACTGATCACAAGTCTTTTATACTGTGGCAGAAAAGGAACCACTTGACAGGAAAGGGATGGTGTTATAGCAGCAACCACAAAACACAGAATGGCTGGTCTTAAAAGTAAACATAAAAGAATGGGAATTGTGTTTGGAGGCCATCTTGGAATGTACTACTAGTGGGGAGCTGCCCAACAGGTTTTGCCTGTGTGCTTTCAGTGTAAACCAGCGGTGCCTCTAAAATGCCAGCATTAAATAGGAGTGATATATGAGTTTTCAATACTCAGACTGCACAGATCAGGAGCTCTCCCTTCTCTGTTCTTACATATAGATTATGCTGTATTATTTTATTTATTGTTTGATTAATTAAACCCATTACAGCATAAATAAAAACAATGTTTGATAAAATCAACAGTAATTAGGAAAGCTTGAATAAAAGCAAAAATAGCTGTTCGTAAAAACTTTGCAACAAGATCATTATAAACTGTTTGAATAATAAACACTGGCCGGTAAAACTGGAAATGGAAATAGTTTAAAACTGAGACAAATTCAATATAAACTAATTATGTATATCGTCATTAGCCAATGTATGATTCAAAGGCCTATGTGCTGCCATAGAGATTTTAAATACACGAGTACTCAGATCACATTTAATTTTTTTATTTTTATATTATGCATTCTTATCCCTTTGTCCTCAGTCAATTAAAGATATATTTAGTGTTTATCCAACTTGATTTAAACCGAATAACCAAATTCACAAAAGTTAATAAAAACAAAACAAAACTTCTGTGTTGTTAAAACAATAAAATACTGTTTATTGCAGCTTTGTAGGCACAGTCTTTTAAAGTTGAAAACAAAATGCAAACAAGTATTACCCATGGAGAAGAAGCCCATCCAATGGCGGTGTGGGAGCTGCAACTTCAAGTGTACTGATAGACTACCCACAGTTAAGCACAAACATTGGGGGTCCCCCACAAATACCCCTCCCGAAAGCATGTACCTAGACAGAAGTAATAACACTGTAAGTACCCTGACCCCGGCTTCAGTGCATGTATCTTAACGCGCGCTCGATCCCCAAGCACACAGCAGAACTATGGGATCTTTTGGATTCTACCAGGCCAGACATATGCTTTATTACAGAAACATGGTTAACAGCAGTCCTCCTCCCCCGCTACAGCCTTAGCATTGCCACAAGGCTATATGGTGTAACTAGATGTGACAGACAACATAAAAGAAGGGGTGGGGTAGCCATAGTAACTCAAAAACCCTCTAAGAATAGAGACTTTAGACTCTTGTTCCTCACTCATGCAGGATATCCTAATCTTTCAACTAAAGGCATCAAATGGAATAACCTGGAAAGGAGCCCTTGTATACCGCCCGCCTGACGGGAGGAAGGACTTCAGCGCCAGGTTGCTGGAACAGTTAGCACCCTATATCCTGGCGGGGGATCGTTTTCTGCTGCTAGGGGACTTTAACTTTCATATAGACACCCAAACAGATCCGGACACTACCCAACTACTAGCAGATATGGAGTCCCTTGGCCTCCACCAACTGGTAGCCGGCCCCACCCATAGAGGAGGTCACACACTAGATCTAATCTTTGCTGAGGAGGGCACCGTATCAGTAGACACCCCTTTAGAGCAGACATGGACCGACCATTTTTCTATTAAATTAAATTTAGATATCAAGGTCAACAAAGTGACTTACAGCCATGACTCTAAACTTACAAGACATTGAAGGAAGGAGAGCCCTTCTACACTTCTCCCAGTCTTTAGTCCTCCATCTATTATGGATTATAATGATATTAATCTGGCCCTGACAGCCTTTGAGGCTTCACTTACACAGGCCTTTTACTCCATTGCGCCACTAAGAAAACCTAAGTCTCGAGGAGAACATCCCCCAGCTCTCTGGTATTCTGAGGTATTAAGGAAGGAGAAAACCGGAGTAAGGAGACTGAAATGGATCTGGAGGAAGGACAAAACCAACGAGGGCAAACTAGCCTATAAAAGCGCACTGAGAATGTACCTCAAATATTGTAATATGGCCAGAAGAACCCACATTGCAGAGAGAATTAACTCTGCAAAATATTCATCTAGGGAGCTGTTTATAATCCTTAAAAAATGTCCAAATCCTAAGAGTGGCAATCAAACCATTCCGACATCCCAAGCGCACTGTGATAACCTTGAAGCCTACTTTAGACAAAAAATTAATATGATCTATAACACATTCTCAAACCTAGGAGGCTCCATCACGCAGGAATCCATAGAAGTCCTGCCTGTGTGTATGTTGGAATGTTTCAGCCCAATAACTGAGGAGCAGACCTTAGCCCGTATTAATTCGAAAAAATCAGGGTCCCCGAGAGACCCAGCACCCCCTCACGTGATCACCACTTTAGCCCCTATTCTGTGCACTGCACTCACAGACCTATGTAATCTCTCTCTAAAATTGGCTAGCATACCCTGTAATTGGAAGGCAGCATACATTAAGCCCCTCTTAAAAAAAAACACAGCAGACCCCCAGAACTTTGCAAACTACAGACCCATTTCCCTTTTTTCTCTAAAATATTAGAATCCGAGGTGAATGCACAAATATCATCATATTTGGAAGCTAATCACCTACTCGACAGTTCCCAATCGGGCTTTCGCACCTCACACAGTACGGAGGCTGCACTTGTGGAGGTCACATACACCATCAATCTGGCACTAGATCAAGGATCAGCGACCATGTTAGTTCCTTTAGACCTCTCGGCCGCATTCGATACCATCTCCCATCAGATCTTAGTGCATAGACTCTGGGAGTTTGGTATCAGAGGCAAAGCACTGGAATGGCTGGTTAACTTTCTGTCAGAACGTACAGGCCAGGTCCAGTTGGGCGAGTATTCTTCAGCCCCTTCATATATTGACAAGGGGGTGCCACAGGGCTCAATCCTGAGCCCGACACTGTTTAATGTGTATATGGCCACCTTGGCACAACTCATTAGATCTTATGGTTTTGAAACCATATCCTATGCTGATGACACTCAACTGATCATCACCATGGACCAGGACCTCACCCTGACCAAAACGAGATTTAAAAACTACTGACAGTAGCCTCATGGATGTCCAAGAACTGTCTCCAACTGAACATGACCAAAACTGAGATTCTTTTGTTCGGGAAGGCACAGATAGCCTGGTCAGAGGACTGGTGGGCTTCGGAGCTAGGCGCTCCACCCATTCCCAACAAATGTGCAAGGAACTTGGGAATAATGATGGATGACAAGCTCTCCATGAAGGAGCATGTCAAGACAGTGTCTGGTACCCGTTTTGGTATTATGCGAACCCTTAAGAAGGTTTTTCAATGGACTCCTCTGCAGGTTAGGAAGACACTGGTACAAGCACTAATAATGAGCCGCCTGGATTACGGCAATGCCCTTCTGGTGGGCAGTAGTGAAGGCTTGTTGGCAAGGCTCCAGTTGGTGCAGAATTCAGCTGCGAGATTGATACTAAATCTTCCTCCTCGCTCCCCCTCCGAGCCCTCTCTATATTCTCTCCACTGGCTCCCTATTAAAAAACGTGCCCTTTTCAAACTTCTCTGCCTGGTATGCAAGACCTTGCAGGGGAAGGGCCCTCTCTATCTGAGGCAGAAATTTCAACCATATACCCCGGCGTGGCAGCTCAGGTTGAGTGACCAACTGCTTCTATGCCCAAAACGCATCAGAACAACGAGGCACGGAGGCAGCGCCTTCTCATTCAGGGCCCCCTACCATTGGAATAGGCTACCTCTTTCTATTCGAGCATGTACGGATTTTACGACATTCAAACAACTCTTGAAAACCTGGCTTTTCTCTCAGTAGTTCAATCTCGCCATACTCCCACATTGCAACGGCGCCTAGAGATCCCAGTAGGGATGATTCGTGCGCCTAACAAATGTAACTAATAAATAAATCTGCGCTGTCTGGTGAATGCTGGCTAACAACATATAATGTGAGATAAACTTTGCAGAACCTGTGATCTAAATTTGATCTTTCCTGCTTCCATACTTGTTTTACTTCTCCTAAGTCAAAAGGACCAAAATGTAAGTCCATTTTTTTCTTAATGAAAATGGAATGATCATGTTTGGCAAATTTCTGTAAATCTCTGTCATGTGGCTGTAAGAAGATGTGCTTCTTCAAGAGAAAACTGAAACTGGAACACGAGACCACTTGCTCTCCTGGATTTGACATTCTCAGTTCTTTTAAAATGCCCGAGATTGTGTTCCGCCGAGGTACTTTGCCTCGAAGTAATGTTTTTTCAAGTTTGTGACATAGAATTCCTCTGAAGGACTTTGGATCGGCTCTTTTCATGCTAAACCAATATGTTAATAGAGCACCACTTGTTCCGTTGTTGGTTAATTAGGCCAAATTCTAGTCTGATTTGTGCTTGACTCGAAGTTTGTCGAAAGGCTAAAGTTTGTTGATAGACCTTACTTTGTTGCAGGTTTAGCCATGAATTCAATTGACCTGGAAAAGCTTTCACGCCATAAGTTAATGCTTGTATATACTTCACTTTTATTACCTTTAAACATTGTAGTATCAATGGATCATCTACGTTTTAGGACAATTTTAGCTGTGCAAATATTAACAATGCCACCTTACTTGTTATTACCTTAAGGTGATCTTTAAAATCTACTTTTTGTGTAGATGCCCATGTGTGAGTAGGAGTCAATCGTTTTCGTCAACTGCCCTACTCTAATCCAGAACATGCCCCTATATTTTTTTAAGACAAAGGTTACAATTTTTGTTTTTTCATAATAATAATCTAGTTGGCTTTGTGCACAATAAAGGTGAAGATTATTTAAGATGTGCTGCAAGCTAATTTGGGGTTGATCCAGAAAACTGTATCATCCACCAATTGAATTACAATTGCTTGGCATCCATTGAGCTTCATTGGATAAGCTCTTGGGTTGATCAAAGTTACCCTTAATGTCAGAGACATACAGATTACAAAGAGTGGCGGTGGTGCAAGTGCACAACACTATTTTATCCCTATAATAGGATTTTTTTTTAGTAAAACTGGTACTGTCCCCCTGGTTTGGCATGGATCCAATTATTTAAGAATAAGATCCTAATGGCGTTCAACAATGTATCTGGCATTCCACGTTTGCTGAGTTTAGTCCAGCGTAAATCTCTATTTACAGAATCAAATGCTTTCTTGAAATCTACAAAGGAGACATGTAGGCGGCTGCAAGTGCAATTTGCTCTCTGTTTTAACAAAATGATTGCTATGATGTTATCTAATTTTACAACTGTTTGGTCGAAAGCCAGCCTGGAACCAAGGAAGTATGTTTTGTTCTTCTGCCCAGGTTTTCAAATCTTCTAGCAGCAGTGATGTTTAGTATTTAGAATCTATATCCAGTAATACAATCAATCTGTAGTTAGCTGGATCTTGTTTATTGCCTTTTTCTGTAGCGGATATTGGTATGAACCTTGCCAGCGTACGAGGACAGATCCTGTGTTGTAGCATCTATCAAAGATTTTTCAAAGTTTCCACCCAATACTCTCAATTTGATTTAAAAACTGCAGGTGGAATCCCTTTTGGGTCATGCACGGAATCATTTTTACACATTATATTTCGATATCCGTTCTCTGGTTGCCCATTCAGTTTTCGAGTCGTAGGTGTTTACCTGACTACACTGATAGATAGGTAAGTTATGGCCTACCTGCAAAGTGGATAAAGGGGGCCTCTGTATGCTTTTAATGTTTTGCTAGTTCATTATTTTGTTCACCTTGGGTGTATATTGAACTTACAAAATTGGTCCATACAGTGGCTGTCACTACCATTTCTTGGCATTATATTTGTATCCGATATTTTATTCATGTAAGTCCAAAATTCTCTGGTATTCTTGTGTGCTATCGGTCTTAAATAGGTCTAGCTACTAACAATCTTTGTGGGAACGCTTAGCATCCCAAATTGTTTTTTGTAGTTTAAGAAGACTTAGTTCAACAACCAAGTTGAGGGCATTATTTGTTTGATCTTTATAGCTTTGTTTGTAAGTTACCTATTCTTTTTTCTTAGATCCAAACTGTATTAGGTTTTTGTGGTTTTGAGGTGGGAGTATTAATTGTGCTTACTGTCATTTAATAGTTCTGTTTTTAGATGGGTGAGTAATTTATCCCATAATTCTGGATCGCAGGGCACTTGTTTTCCAGCCATCAAGTCTAAAAATAAGGGTAGATCTGGTTCTATTGTTGACGTTAATTTTCTAATTTTGTTTAGGTAGAGGAAGACTACTTAATTTGTTACAGTTAGTGTGGTTTGATGATTTCCCCTCGAGGTTTAGTAGAAAGAATGTATTGGTTACTAATAGGCAGAGACCTAGTTTGTGCTAGATAACTTTCTAGCTGATGTTGCATTTTAAACATAGTAAAGCAATTTATTAGTTCGATCTAATACAGCTTTCCTCGCTTTTGCTATATGTGTAAATGCTATAAGTGTCATCTATTGTATGCCCACTGATTACGCTTAAATTAAATGCAGATAGTGATTGCATTCATTTAGTTGTCAGTTGATCCCTTCTCTGTGGTAAAATTGATTGGTCTTTGGGTGTTACAGAATGTGTTTGTTCCAAATATAAATCATTCTCAAGGCCTTGGGACATGAGGTTAAGATTAAAATATCCTGTTAATATAATGTCATTTGATTTATTGTCCACAATTAAAGACAATAGTATTTTCTTAAATTGAGCAATTTTTGGCTCTTATTTTTAGCTCATAGTTCGGGTATATATTAAGAATAATTAGAGCTGCATGGCCACACACTTTTGTTGAAATCTCACTTTGATTGATAGAAACCATGGTACACATATTTGGATTTTTTCCAATTTTAGTTGAAGTCTTGTCGCTACCAGTTTCCAATCCCCCAGCTGGACTTCTTTTTATTGATTTCCTTGTTGCAAATATTTTCAAAGGTTTCAAAGCCTGGGAGATTTAATGTGTGTATTCTCCAAGTTTCTTGGAGACATATTATTTAATAATTTGAATTAAATTATATTGCTTTCACATGATTATTAAGTTAGACCATCCTGCTATATTTCAGGAGTATTAGTTATGCTTTCATATTCTGGTTTTATTTGTGAACATCACTGTTGCATTTCACAAGGCAGAGATGTGTTTCATTATGCCACAGAATGTTAGTATATTGCTGGCCTTTTTTAGGCAGTTCTGTATAATACAGTTAGCTTCTTTTTGGGTCCTTGTGCAGTGATTGTTCCTGTTAGCACTGTCAGATTAAGGGGTACTAGGCCACTTTTTGTGCCACCATGTTAGGTATGGCTTCAGACAGCTGAAACTTTTTAGTCAAATTCATGTTATTAGTTCCTTTTAAAAAAGTACAATAAGAATTACACAGAGAAGGGGCTTTGGGTCAGCCCCTTTCAGTAATTGGCTTTCATGTGTTTTTCATCCTTTGTCATTGCTTGGAGGGGCTGCCCTTCAAGTCCAAGGCATTTTGAGAATTGTTCCACTGTCCCATTTGCATTTTATTAGGTTTTGGTGATGGGGATTGAGAGGTTATTTTGTTAGAGATCAGATGTCATAGGACATGTAGCTTCTAATTGAGCCAATGTTTTCCTTTATATGCTTACTTTGCAATGATGATGATATTTTAATTTCTGGTTTATGGCATTTTTTGTTCAGGAAGTGCTCACTGTTTGAATGAGTTAACTTCTCATCCAGACACAATGCTATCCACTAATCACCCTGCATGTTCATTTGTTTTTACTTTGAAGTCATATAATTTTGGATTTACAGCTTTTTTTCTTCAAGGAGTAAAGACTGTGCACAAAGGCTTTCTTAAAGGCGTAATAAAATACTGGCCTTTTGTCAAAAGTATCTACTATGCAATATATTGAGGTGTTTACCTTTTAAGGTCTTACTTTCGGCACTACTTTGTTGTTGTTTTAGGGACTCTACAGTCTGTTAATAAAAGGTGCTCCACCCGCATAGACTCACTTTTACTGTCTAGTGGACTCTCTTATTCTCCGACAGTCCGAGTGGTTGCACACTTTGTTGTTGTTTTAGGGACTCTACAGTCGAACTGTTACTGTACTTAGTGCGGTGTACTTTAACTGTACCTCTCCGACTGGCTCTTTTGTCTCTGTGTTCTCACTCTCTGGAGGTCAGTGGTGATCTCTCTCTGGCTGAGCCCCGTGCTCTCACTGGTCGAGGGGCCCTGCACACTCTGTGTTTCTGCACTCTCTCTGCCTCTGGGGAGAGGGGACTCTGCTCTCGTCCTCTCGGTATGGGGACTCTTTACTCTCCTTCTTGCTCTCTCTCTGGGGAGTCACTGTACTGTCCCTCTCGTTTTACCTCTAGGGGTCTTGGTGCTCTGTCTAGTAGAGGGGATGTACATTCTCTCAGGGTGGAGGGGTCTCCGTCCTCCCTCTGGTGGTCTCCATGCCCTATCTCCAAGAGTTCATTCTGAGCTCTCACTCTCCCTTTGGATGTGTCTGAGTGGTCCCTCTCTCTCTGGGGGGATAATTGTTGTCCCTCTCTCTGGTTGAGCTGTGCACTTTCTCTGGGGGCGGGGAGGTGGGAAGTGAACTGTGCTCTCAGGAGGTCTCAGCACTCACTCTCTCCATCTGGGGGTGTGACTGTGCTCTCCCTCTTCGGGTTTCTGTTACACACGGGCAAAATATACATTACACCAGCGTAATTCGTGTAATTTCAGGAATTATGCATTATGTTCCGTATATGAAATTGCTGAAATTAAGCCACTTTGCGTAATTACGCGCCATTTGCTGTAAAAAAAACTAATTCCACAAACGTGCCTTACGGTAAAAAAAATCACTGTACAAGAAAAACAGAACACAAGTGGCTGTTGTTCACAGTGCTTCTGTTAAAATATGTCCCTGTGCCAAAAACTGATGCAAGGACACATTTAATACTAAAAACAAAATAATGGATTTGCATTTCACATAATTTTGCGTAATTACGCAAAAGCAAACGATGTGAATTCCACCACCCCCTAGACTCTCTACTCCACTGGTGATGTGATTGTGTGCTCTTCCTCTCTGAGACTATTGCACTTTCTCTTGGGTGGCGGAGAAGCTCAGTGTTCTCCCTCTCTCTGGTGGTATGTGTGCTCCCTCTTTCTTTATGGAGGTCTGGCGCTATTCTCCATCTCTCTGGGGGTCTATGTACTCTCTCTGAGGATTGGTGTCCACCTCTCTGGAAAAAGAGCCGTCCACTCTCTACGGTGGACTTCTGTGCTCTCCCTCTCTTTGGGAGGTGTGACTGTTTTTCCTCTCTTTTCGGAGTCCGTGTTCTTTCTCTCTCCTGTCGAGGAGCTTTGCACTCTGTTGGGGAGCTGTGTTCTCCTGGTCTCTAATGGGTGCAACTCTGCCCTTTCTTTCGGTGGCGGGGGTCTCTGTACTCTCTCTGAGGGTCAGTATATACCCTTTCTCTCTGGTCAAGGAGCTGTGTGCTCTCTTGGGGAGCTCTGTGTTCTTCCTTTATGGATCTCTGTACTCTTGCTCTCTCTGGTTGAGGAGCTGGGCACTCAATCTGGTGGGATCTCTGTGCTCTTGCTTTCTCGTGGGGGTCTATGTGCTGTCCCTGAAGGGGCAAGTCTGTTCTCTCTTCCTTTGGTGGTCTCTGTATACTTTTGGTGGGTCAGTGTTTTCTCGCTCTCTGTTCGGGGAGCTGTGCACTCTTTTGGGGAATGCTGTGTTCTCACTCTCTCTAAAGATCTATGTGCACTCTTTATGGGTGTGTGAATCTGTGCTCTCCCTTTTCGGGTCTCTGTACACACTCGGGGGAAGTGACCATGTGCGCTCCCTCTTGGGAACTACTGGACAAGCTCTGCGGTGAGAGGGGTTCAGTGTTCTCTCTCTGAAGTGGGACTCTGTGGTCTCTATGTTTCTGGGCGACAGTGTTCTCCCTCTCCCTGGCTGATCTCTCTCGAGGGGGTGGGGCGAGGGGGGCAGTGTTCTCCCTGTCCTCGGGGGTTGGGGCTGTATTTGCCCTGTCTTCGGGGGCTGTATTCTCCCTATCCCCGGGGTGGGGTTGGGGGGAGCCATGCTCTCTCGAGGGGAGGTCAGTGTTCTCCCTGTCTCCTCCAGGGGTTGGCTCAGTGTACTCCCTGTCCCCGGGGTGGGGTTGGGGGGAGCTGTTCTCTCGCTCTCTCCCTCTCTCGGGGAGGTCAGTGTTCTCCCTGTCAGGGGGGGTGTAGATCAAGTCTTCTCCCCATCCCCGGGGTGGGAGCTGTGCTCTCTCGGGGGGTTGCTCCCTCGAGGGGAGGTTAGTGTATTCCGTGTCTCCAGGGGTTGGATCAGTGTACTCCCTGTCCCAGGAAGGGGGGGGGGGGGATTTGGGGGGAGCAGTGCTCTCTCTAAGGGAGGTCAGTATTCTCCGTCACCGGGGGTTGGATCAGTGTTCTCCCTGTATCGGGGGGAGCTGTGCTCGCTCTCTCTCGGGGAGGTCAGTGTTCTCCCTCTCTCCAGGTGTTGGATCAGTGTACTCCCTGTCCCTGGAAAAGGGGGGGGGGGGGGACTGTGCTCTCTCGAAGGGAGGTCAGTGTTCTCCGTCACCGGGGGTTGGATCAGTGTTCTCTCTGTCCCGGGGGGGGGGGGGGTCAGTGTTCTCCCGGGGTTGGGGTGAGCTGCGCACTCTCTCTGGCGAGGCTCAGTCTGCACAGGCCTTGCCACGCGAGGGGATCCCATGCAGCTCCTGAGCCGCGCGACCCGGAAGCGGTTGCCGGGCCGGGAGAGATCGCTTCCGGCTGCGGCGGGGCTGGCTGGCGCTGGGGGGAGCAGCAGGAGAAGCAGCGGCGGTGGGAGCGCTAGGCCTCGGAGGGCAGCCAGAGCCGGGATGTGAGCCACCCCCAGCGGCCCACAGAGAGAGGCAGATGCGGCGGAGACAAGCCGAGGTAAGGGGCGGGCAGGGTCTGGGGTCCCGGGGAGGAGGAAGGGGAGGCCGGCCCCCAGGGGCCTCAACGGCCTCCCACACCTGGGGGGCTATAGTCTATAGGTCACCAAGCTAGCACCCGGGGGCTACGGAGTGTGAAGCCGGGCTTCTCTAAGCAACACTTAGCCTGGACAGAGCACACACCTATGCATAAAAAAATCAGTGGCTTGTCGGCCCCTCCCCTAAAAACAATTATGCAGTCTGTAGTCTTCCCAGCAGAGAATCACGACCCCTAAGCCTCAAACGTTTGACTCATCCCACATCCACCCTCGAGAAAATACAATATGTATGTACCCTATGAAGGCGTTCCAGGCTCCTACCTAATTGTAAAATAAAAGTATGGTAATTATTAAAGACAGGGCCCACTACCTACACCGGGGGAAATCTGTGGCAGTGACCCTAATCCTCATTTATGCCATCTGTTATTGGCGGAACAGAGCAGAATCATCAAAAAGAGGATCCCAGCTTTTTCCTCACACAAAGCGTGGGCAGTACCAGCAGACAGCGCAACCCTTGGAGGTAGAACTCGCATTCAGTGTGATCTCAATGGCAAAAGATTAGCTGACATGATGAAAGGGGCCAATAACTATAATGTGAAATCATTGGAAAACTGGCATATGGCCACAAGGACCCCACCTCATCCTAGCCAAGCTATGTTGGAGTGCACGAGGACAATCTGTGTATTGTGAAGTCAACAGAACGACAGCTGTCAATAAATCAAACTTTGACGAATACCTCGTATGTGAAATCATTATCATACTACACCATAAACACCGGTTTAGAACTTCACTTTCCCCCTGGCGATTCCTTGAGGCACGTTCTCGGTGTCTGCCCTCATTATTAAATTGATCTCGCAGTGGGGGCAAAATGCGAGAATACTTGCTGATAGTGGGTCCTAGCCACAACAACTGATCCCCCTCCCTTCTCACAAAAACGTTTGTATAGAAGGCTTCTTGATATGTCCAGGCAAGATCGCACACTTATTTATTTAATTGTTTTTTGTAAAGCTTTGACTTATGCCAAGAAGCCCGTTGGTAGTGGTCTCCAAAAGGCACCACGCTGCCAAAGTGAAATCCGTATCCTAATACGAGCATACAAGAGGATTTGATCCCAGCCCCGTGCCCCTAATCCCCCAGACCAACAAATCTGTAGCAGAATACAGGATAGTCTGCCTATCCCCATTCAGGAATTAATGTATGCTAATCCTGAGCCAAGAGTACTTGTGTGAGAAGTACTCTGTAGCCGTCAAGAGCGCAAAGCAAGAGTCCGTTCTGCACACCCGCGATTTAGCAATATTTTCAGTAGCAGAATCCACAATGGTAGAAAGAGCCTGTGTGCACCCACAGTCATTTTAATTTACAATATTCCAGCACCAAGACCAAGTGGAGGATACACGCTGTGAACAGTGCAGTGCAACAAGACAAACCACTCATGTAGCAAACATTATTTTCTTAAGCAGATTACATGACAACAGGGCCACTGGCACTAATAGCTTCACAAACAATAGACACAAAGAACGGTTCCCACATTTGCTATGTCGAATCAGTTGCTTGAAATCCCAGGATATAGAGGTCATAAATCCTGCATACCCAGTGTAGCAACGTTTGCATCTAATACCCGAGGCCAGGCAGTTTCGGCTTTGTTAAATGCGTCGACACCCCTGTTAAACACTCCCATTAAAAATCTCCATATGGGATTAGAGTTGTACAATACTTCAAAGAACCATGTCCCCAAATGAGGTCAGTGGCAAAGTACTATAATATATGATGGGGTTTCGACAGCACTCTTCCTTGTGTTAAATGAATAAATGTCATTAGTACAATATATTTGGCAGCGTCCTGCCACCCCAGTTTGTTATCGGTAGCAAATGTAATGATAAATGATTACGATGGGTTCAACAACTCAAAATAAGGTGTTATGAAGTCGCTGTCAGCATCAGATTTTAGTGTCTCTTCTCAATAGGTCATAGGAATTCAGACTCAAGAGAAAATACAAAATCTGTCAATTCTCGGCTACTAAAATATCGCAGTATTAATTCCAGAATGTTACAATATACGTTGCAGAGTTTCGAAAACATTCATGTACACAGTTCTTGGTTTTCAAATTAGTTTAAAATGTACAGAATTATTTAAAAACGTATAAATAATCCCCACTGAGTGTAGCACCTGCATTCATTTGTCCTAGTGCTTCGGGCATCTAGAAGCAGGTAGATGCTATTGTATCTTTTGAAAAGGGGGCAGTTTGAACGATACAGAATTGTACATAACTAAGGGCCCGCGGGTTTTCTAAGACATTGTAACATATAGTTTACTGTTTTCATGTTCAATGTAATTAGAACAAACTAGGTCCAGCCTAAACGTTCTATTCGCTTGCATTGACTAGGTGAGTGTTTTTGAGGGACTGCAGAGTTGTGGTTTACTATCACAAATTGTTATTCAAAAAGAGCAATGCGTGTTTCACAAGTTTGAGAGTTAAGCGGAAGGTCAACATATGTGGTATGTATACAGCATTCCAGGATTGGAATAGCCCACTTGCAAAGGGACATTAAAACTTAATTGGTATCAGCTAGTTGGAGCTTGGTTGAAATCTGTCAAAGGAAGGGGGCTGGACTGGCTGTGGGTTCTATTAGATTGGTAAACAACTTGACTATACTGCTGTTAAAACGCTTGAGTCTCTTGAGGCCCTTGATGCACAGAAGATCATTCACACATAACATCTCGACTTTAACTGTATGTTTGTAATGAGATCATTGTGGTTTGTTAGTTGACAATATTCGTGTCTCTCACAGAAGAGCAAAACGACTTTCCTTCTAAATATCGCACAGACCCAAACTATTTAAGCGTTTTATCTTATATTAAACTGCAGGATATGAACGTTGAAACACCAGTGGTGTTCTAAAGAGTTTTAATTTTTCAACGTGCTGGTAACCAGGTCTACCAAAAGTCGTTAGTTTTACAACGTGTATGCAATTTTTTCTTCCCAGCCGCAGAGAGGTTGAAAATCCACTACCCAGGAATCCAACTCTTGTTTTTTGCAGCAGAATTCCTTTTATTTCGTTTTAGGAGCAGTGAGAATGCTGTGGTCAGCAGTTACTTGCTCTTGATGTATCCAAGTACATTACTGGTCCACATTTTACCGTCTAACGTCAATATTCCCCATACAGCATCAGAAAAAGGCCACTTGATTGTACATCCGAAATCTTTACCAACACTTTTTATTTAACATTGTTTTTTTTTTTGCAGCAGTTAGAATATGTAGTTATGAGGTAAAGTGGTGTTCCTGATTTATTGTCTACTTGCCAAATCTGTTATCAATAGCAGTCCTGAGAATACAGTGTGTGTGCAAGGGACATTTTGGATGCACGTTTTGTGTGCCATAGCAGTTTGCTACACTGAGGTGCTCTATTTATACAACTAATGTAGAAGCGTCAAACAGTGTATGCAGTAGGAAAGAATCAATCGGAACATTTGTAAAGCGCACTACTCACATGCTGGGGGGGGTGGGGAGGAGGGAGGAGGTGCTGCTACTGCTCGAACAGCCAGGTCTTGAGTAGCCTCCTGAAGGTTAGTAGGTCCTGGGTCTGCCGTAGGAGGATTGGGAGGGTGTTCCAGGTCTTGGCGGCGAGGTAGGAGAACGATCTTCCGCCGGTGGTCGCTCTTCGGATGCGGGGGACGATGGCGAGGTCGGCGGAGCGGAGCTGGCGGTTCGGGGTGTAGAAGGTGAGTCGTCTGTTGAGGTATGCCGGTCCGGTGTTGTGGAGTGCTTTGTGTGCGTGGGTGAGGAGCTTGAAGGTGATCCTCTTGTTGACGGGGAGCCAGTGCAGGTCTCTCAGGTGGGGTGAGATGTGGCTGTGGCGAGGGATGTCGAGGATGAGGCATGCAGAGGCGTTCTGTATGCGTTGCAGTCGTTTCAGGAGTTTGGCCGAGGCTCCCGCGTAGAGGGCGTTTCCGTAGTCCAGCCTGCTGCTGACGAGGGCCTGGGTGACCGTTCTTCTTGTTTCGGTGGGGATCCACCTGTAGATCTTGCGGAGCATGCGTAGGGTGTTGAAGCAGGAGGACGAGATGGCGTTGACCTGCTTGGTCATGGAGAGTGTCGAGTCGAGGATGACCCCCAGGTTGTGTGCGTGGTCGGTGGGTGTCGGTGCTGCTCCCAGTGTGGTTGGCCACCAGGAGTCGTCCCAGGCTGACGGGGTGGAGCCGAGGATGAGGACCTCCGTCTTGTCAGAGTTCAGCTTCAGTCGGCTCTTCTTCATCCACTCGGCGACGGCCTTCATTCCTTCGTGGAGGTTGGCTTTGGCGGTGAGGGGGTCCTTGGTGAGGGAGAGAATCAGCTGGGTGTCGTCGGCGTAGGAGATGATGTTGAGGTCGTGCAGTCGGGCGACGTGGGCGAGTGGTGCCATGTAGATGTTGAACAGTGTCGGGCTGAGGGATGATCCTTGGGGTACGCTGCAGATGATCTCGGAGGCTTCGGAACGGAATGGGGGGAGGCAGGCGGACGCTCTGGGTTCTGCCGGAGAGGAAGGAGGTGGTCCATTCCAGAGCCTTGTCTCGGATCCGTGCGTTGTGGAGGCGTGTGCGTAGGGTGCGGTGGCAGACCGTGTCGAAGGCGGCTGAGAGGTCCAGGAGGATGAGGGCCGCGGTTTCACCGTTGTCCAGCAGGGTCCTGATGTCATCGGTGGCGGCGATGAGGGCAGTTTCGGTACTGTGGTTGCTGCGGAACCCGGACTGGGATGTGTCCAGGATGTTGTTCTCCTCGAGGTAGCGGGTCAGTTGTCTGTTGACGATCTTCTCGATGACCTTCACCGAAAGAATGGTTCAGGCCCGTAGATGACACCCGCTTCCTTTGAGCATAGCTACATCAGGTGTGCGTTGGTTTAGCCCCTTCAGAAAACCAAACGCCTAGATAGTTGTATTTTGTTACTGTAATATTTGCAGCTCCCCTAATGCGTGTATTTAAAAAAAAAATGCGAGTATTTGCTGAAATTGATGACTTTTTTTTTTTTGATTCACCTGGAGTTTGTTGTCTTCATTATATATGTGAGGTACATGGAGAGCTCTCTGCAAGCCTGAATGTGTGGTCCATGATCACGATGTCGTCTGCATACTGTAGGATGGGGCGTCTTGATGTACCCAGCCTAAGTGTAGTTAAATTGGCACCTTCAAGGGCTTTACCCAGGTCGGGGGTGTAAATATTAAAAAGGAGTGGGGCCAAGACACACACCCCTGTTAGTGGCCACTATGTTTTAACCGCATTTTGTACTTACTGACGTATTTTTAAGTCACCTCTCAAGCATTAGCACCTTAAGAGTAACACTAACTCTATAAATTATATAAGCACTGTGTATAATATGCTGTCTGGTCAGCTATTGAGACTTGTATTGGTATGTACTCCTATGGATATCCTAAGCAATGCTGATTTATATTCCCTTTTTGATTTTAGTAACACTTTTATGTATGTTTTATCATGTAATGATTTTAAGTAATTGAACATGATTTAAAAACATCGTAGTAAAGAATGGAGGCATAAGGCCCTGTCGGCATCTTTAAATGGTTGTGGGTTTGTCGATCTCTGGGGAGTGTACTCTCCATTACGTCCCCAGTAATACTGCCGATTTTCCACAAAATTAGCTTTTTCCAAGGGAAAATCAATTGGTAGTGCCCACCCCCTTAACATTTGATGTGCATTCCAGGTGTAATGGATTCACAGTTCAGAATCTCCGTGCTCCTTTACCGCTTTCGTGCTTAATGGGGATTTTCCAAACTTAAGTGCAGAGAAAATCAAAGAGTTAATGAAAGACAAGACGGCGGATATTCTATAAAAACAGTCGTGTCAAGTCCTAGTTGGTTTTATACTGAGGTGGGCAAACTATCGAAGAAAGCACAGTTGTTCGGAACTGAAATATGTACTGCAGTAACGTTTAACTCCGATCACTTCACCTAAGCATGAATTCACCAGTACTCCTCGATGTTACAAGGTTATTCCACAAGGCATTGCTTCTGATTTCCAATAAAACACGTTTATAAAGGATTAGTATATTAACACAGTTTGTGCTCAAACAACACCTGATTGTATTGCCTGTCAGAATATTGTGCATGTTTGAGGCAAACCAAATATTGATTTTACTCTTTGGAATGTAAATGCATGTTTATTGTTCACTTTGAAAGTTGGTTAAGAGTTGATACCAGGTTTAAGTCTATAGACAAAGTGCTAAACACATTAAATAAAATGACTTCTACAGTCAGGTCTCTACGGGATTTGCCACCCAGCCACGCCCTTCGAAAGAAGCGGCTTCTTCACACTTCCGAAAATTGTAGCGCCACAATGCACTCCGAGCCAGTACTTACACCGTGCTATATTCCTGTCTTTTCACATTACATGAAAACTTGTGTTGCATTTTTCCGGGGTTGTTGTTTTGCAGCAAAATTGAATGGTTTGATAAAAGGGGGAATTCCCTGGTTCACCCTTTCACTGACGATGCGTTTGTGCACCTCTGCCGGAGCTTATTTGAATAAATCGGTGTTAATTATTTTTTTTCTTAAACATATGTACATATTTGGTCTCTTTGTGCACCCCACAAACTGTATATTTATTCCAGCACATTCCGACCTACTTATTAGTGCAACCCTCGTATCGTTTCTCATTGCAGACTGGAGTTATAAAAAATGAAGTTATTTAAAACATTTTTTAATACAGTTTCAATATTTGGATGCGTTTCTCAAATAGACAAGCTTAAATCCCAAAACGCTAATCAAGGAAATTTTGCCTTGAATGCCTGCAGTCCAAGAATACCAAATATGTGTGGGTTGTCCTAGGGAATGTAGTATGCACAATTGAAGTTTTCCTAGCTTCAGTGAAGAGGAAATCTAAGATTTTATTAAAGGCAATGAGGCACGTATAATGTGCATAAATCTATTTGATGAAAACAGGTTACCAACAGCCTACAATGACTTGGAGTCTTGCACCGTAGAGTGATGTTGCATTAAAATAACCCAAACCTGGGAACTTTACACTTTTTTAATAAGCATTATGTATGTAGTTTGTTGAATGTTTGTGTTTTCGTAACTGGTTATGTGTATTGTACTGTTAAAAGCAAAACGACAATCGTGAACATTACCTGCGCCATCTTGTCTGGTGGAATTCTATGTGCACATAAGTTGCAGTCATTTTAATCTATCACAGCCATTTTGTACTCTGTTGGTCACCTTTGTTTCACCCTGCCCTTACTAGCATCCCTCTGACCGACCTGGTACGTGTGCTGGGGGCTATAAACTCTATTTGCCGCAACAAACCTCAGCGCCACTTGCTGCCACAAACTCGCTTTTCCTCTCATCTCTGTTTTCAGGCAAACCTTTGGACACTCTACCCCTCACTGCACCTAGTTACACAAACAGGTTCCAAACACCAAAAGACTCTTGCAACATTATTTATTGCACTGCAAACAGCAAGACTTGTTATTACCAACAATGGGACCTGTTTTTATCAACAGAACGGACTCTTAGATCTGGCCGGTCTCACATGTTTTAGACCCTGAAGCAAGGTCCAGCTGCAAGATAAGATTGTCTGTTTGACCTGGGTGGGAAGAGAATTACTGTTGGGCTTGTGTGACAACCTGCCCGGGCGGGGACCCCAAGCTTGTGTAACCATGTTGATGAAACCAATGCATTGTGTCAAACCTGTATAAAAGGAAGAGCCAAAGGAGTTATCAGCAGAACACCTCCCCCAGACATCCCGGTGTCTGCAGTTGACGTGATCTCCTCATGAGAAATAAACCTTTTTCTTGTCTTCCAGTTTCCAGCGCTTGCCTCATTATTTTGATAGCGAACCCAAAGTGAATTAGAGGTGGAACCCTGCACCGGGCAGCATTGAGGGTCTTAGAAGACTCGCTGCCTTTCACAAATTGGCGCCCAAACGTGGGGGCCCATCAGCGACGCGTGGGTCCGGTAGAGAGGTCCTAATGACGGAGTGAACGACTAAACGATTGGGGTATACCTGCCTGAGAAGACCCTTGTCTGGCTGCCGATCGACTGAACTTCACCGGTTCCGAACGGACCTCTCTCGAGTGCCCTGCGGTCCTGACTGGGACCTTAGAGGAACGCCACATTGATTGTTGGAGTGAGAGGACAACCAGGCGCTGGAAGGGGAAGACGAAGATCCGTCCATACGGTCCGGGTAAGGTCGTGATAAACGACTTAAATTGATTGATTGATTGAATAGTTTGATTGAAATACTAGTATTCCTTTTTAGGTCTCGCCTAGCGACGCAGCGAAGCTGCTCGCTAGCGAGATCTATTGTCGTCGACTTGAGTTTGGAAGGGGGACAGGAGATGTGCACTTTCCCAGACCGCCGATGTGCACGCTCACGGCGTGTCTATCAGCTTGGTCCCGGACAGCACATGGGCACGCGCACGGCGTGTCTTTACCACTCTCGGGACGCTGCTTTGCGATAGCGCACGCTCCTCGCAGCCTTGTCTGCCTCACAAACACCACCTCACTTAAAAGCAGCATACTTAACATTCCTTTCAGTGCGCGCGCCCCACACGCGGTATTGTTTTATTTATTGGACCTAAACACTGTTATATCCATGCAGGAAGTTTAAATGTGCGTCTTACCAAGCTTCTTAATTACCAAGTGCCATTTTAAGGCAAGCCTTTTAGTTTTACAGCTTACTTTTTAAGTTTGAACATTGAAGAAATTATAGTTCTTACCAAAGCATGCGGTTGGGACTCTGCACCTCGTTTTCTCCGTTTCCCATCACTTCCTCTGATTTTTATGTGATACGTTCTTCCTGTGTTTCTGTTTTGTGTTTGCTCTCCCCGTTCTTTTTGCCTTCGTACATTACCTCCATTTTACTGTTTCTTGCCCTCTCTCCCCCTTTTGATGCACGTGTGCGTGACGAACGTAACCAACGGAAAGAAAGACACTTCCTCTGAGTGTTAAGTGGGTTCGCGTAGCGCGCTGTCCTGTCTGTCCCTGCAGCCACACACCCACATTTCTCACGAACTGTACTCCCCTCTCCAACTGACACATTGGTTGGCCCAGGGAGGTCACATGACTCTGTCATTTCCAGCACACAGCTTGTTTTAGGGACTTTCCAGCGCTGCTCCAACTTTCATGCGCATGGCTACTGCCCCCCTTCGTGACTTTTGGTGGGATGTCGGCCTCGCCGTTTCTTCTCAGAAGAGCCAGGGTTTTTTTTCCTTGAGGGAAACCTTCGTTAGGTCGGGGTTTCCCCTGAGCGCAGCGGCCGAGTCCGAGAAAGGCTGTCAGTCTGTGCATACCCCCCAGTCGCACACAAAGGGGGTGCTACGAGCCCGACAGCTGCAGGGGTGCTTGGAAAACGAAGGGATGGATCTGGATATCAGTCACAACTGAGTCTTTTCTTCTTCCAGGAGGCGGTCCTTGTTCAGATTCAGTCTATCCTGCCTGCTGTCTGACTTCAAACTGTGGATTTGAAGACTGGGATTTAATCTTGCATGGGCAACTAGGTCACGAGTGGGCATCATCATTTCACTTTGTCGAGGGCAAAAACTCCTGACTTTCGCCCGGGCCTTTACGTTCGGAGGCCTATTTCTGTAAATAGCAGCAGTTACAGTAAGGGAACTGTATTATTGATCCGCGGTATCATGTTAGGCATGTCGCAGTCCCAGAGTTGCCGAGTCATCGTGCCCTTTTAGAAGCACAATTTATAAATGCCAGGGCTGCCGCGCCTTTCCTCCCACCCGTCACCGAGATAACGCAGCCCGTCTGCAAACTGGAACAAGCATTTGCAATGCAATAGGTCTCGCATTTACGCGAGTTTAAGCTATTGGCATTGTAAATGATAATGCCTTTTATTTATGTTTTAAAAACAAAAATAAAAGGCATTGTTATTTGCAATGTCAATAGCTCAAACTCGCGTAAATGCGAGACCTATTGCATTGAAAATGCTTGTTTGATATTGAGTTATTTGCGACATTTCCCTGCTTGCAAACAACGAAGAATAGGAATATTCTCTCTCTTTGCAGGCAGCGAAGGACAGGTAGTGCAGACTTTTTGTCTAAATTGATTGATTGAGATATTCATCTTTGACCGATAAATACGTCATGCCTGTTTTCTCTAGATTGTTTGATTGTAATTGTTTTGGACCAGACCGTTCGTTAGAGGTCAGTCAGCCGGCACCGCCGGAAGGCACCCTAACAAGGACATGTACGTAAAGTATGGATTAGCCACCGTAGCTTATAGCAAACTATGGCATAAATACACTAGGAAGGACCGGGTAAATCAGTGGCCACTGACTGGATCTTTCGATCCCGCTAAAATAGAAACGTTAGAATTAGCTCTCCACAAAAAGAAAACAGGACCAGCCATGTTTGACAGTTTTGGTTTATGGCGAAAAGAGGCAGCTCAAAGAAAGAAAAGGGACGAATCTAGACAAGATAAAGAAACGCGAAAATCAGCTTACCAAGCCTGTAAAAGATTAGAAGAAAAACTAAAAGAAAAGGAAATCGATAAAAAGGAACAGGAATCAAAAATATCAGGTCAATGCCTTGTTAGAACGCCCTCGACTCTTTACCCCAAGTTACCAGCAAAACAAAGGGTAGATGATGATTTATTGTTAGGTCCCCCAATCATATACATGCCACCCCCTTACGCCCCTACTCATCCCGTAGTACAACGCCAGGACCACCAAAGTATAGCCGGAGATGGCACGATCGCCTCAGTCTCCACCGCCTCTGCGCCCACCGAGTCACCCACACCAAATGCCTCATCAAAGGATACAGTAGTAGAGGTAGGATCAAAAGAAAAAGGAGCGCCCAGGGTCCCGCGATTAAGTAAAAATGAGCGAGCAGGCATTGATAAAATAGTTAAATCCCTCATAGATAGGAAGGAGACAGAAGAGTATGTAACTGACATATGCAACTCCTATGTTGAAAACCGCAAACGATACTTTATTGTACGTCTCGGTTACCACACTCTTACTGCATATGAAGAGAAGTACCAAAATGTAGGGCCCGAGCGGCTAGTGGCTCTCTATAGGAAGGTAGACACCGGAGATGAAGACGACAACGATGTTACAGAACTCTTTTCATCCACACTAGAGGTATTCCGTCACCTCGTGGAACAAGGACGGATAGATAAGGACAGGACATCTAAGATAGCAGGACCCCGGTGGAAAAACCAGATAGCATGATGCCGATAAAAGAAGCTGCCCCTTATTGGGTACCTCCTAGAGGACAAGGGACTCATGACGATATGAACCATCAAGACGCTAGAGGAAGGGTGGTCTAAAATTGGGTGTATCAACCATGGGACAGACAGGACATTTTGACGTTCCGTAAATCTTTACCGGATTTACGAAAGAACTCCACCGCCTTTTACACCGAGCTAGGTACCGCTCTGGGATCAACAATAATGACACTTGCCGACATAGACTTGTTCTTCGGGTTATGTTTGCCAGCAGATGTGTGGAAACAGATTAGGAAAATAGACCATACCGAACTTCTTGGTCATACCTGGGAACAACTTAACACACTAGATAAACAGCGGAACCCTGGTCAAAAACCGGTTAAAGCAATATTGGACCTCCCTGACAAAATAGTGCAGAAAGTGAAAACGCTGATGCCAGAGAAAAAGATAGACTGGTCCATAGTAACCGCGTGCCGCCAGAAACCACAAGAGGATGTCTCAGAGTATTTCTCCAGATTTGAAACGGTGTTCTCCGATTACAGTGGACAAGACATGTCCACCGCAACCGGACACTACTTATTTGTGCAGAACTATGTCAAAGGACTACTGCCAGATGTATCCCAGAAATTACAAGCCAGCGAAAGTAGTTGGGCAGCATCTAAACCGGCGGCCATTCTCCAAATGGCCCAGTACTATGAGCATCAGAGAAACTGAAAATGACAGGGCTACAGAAAGGAAAAAGAAGGACTTGAAGGAAAGGGTAATGGTAGCACAACTCCAGGGGCGAATACAGGAAGGGAGCAATATAGGGGAGGATACCAGCAGAATACCCCTAGAGTACAGCCACCTAGAAACAATTCATCGACATCATATGTAGGACGCCAAGACCTAGGACAGGCTCAATGTGCATTTTGCAAAGAATATGGACACTGGAAAACCCAATGCCCGGCTTTGTTAGGAGCTGGTAGGGGCAGAGGGGCGAGGAAATAGCAAGTGGACAGAGAGGAAGAGGACGTGGGAGAGGGTACGCGAGTGAAGCAAGCGAGGAAAGGCCAGGAAGAGTGAACACATTTGACCATCCCAAACAGAATCAGTACCAACAGACAGATTATGACAATACGTACGACTTTGCATAGGACAGCCAGGGGCAAGGGAGGGATCCAGTCGAGCTCTATGTTGATCAGCAAGGCCCTTATGTTACCGCTGAGGTCCTGGGCACAAAGTCGCCATTTCTGGTAGACACGGGAGCAACACGTAGTGCACTATCCAAACGACTGATTCCAAGGGCCCTTGTCAGGCTCACATGTGACCTCAATAGGATTTGACGGTACGCCCTCCACCAGCCCTTTGTCCCGACCGATCCCTTTTAACCTTGACAACAATAGCGTCGAAACGACATTCCTCCTCTCTTCCAACACCCCAGACGCCATTATGGGTCTCGACCTTTTGAAACACTTCCATGCGACTATCAGATGCTCACCAGACGGAGTGCGTGTCGTCCTGTATGACAACCCCCAGCGCCATAGAGAGAACCCTTCTCAGCACATGTTTCCCATCTCCGAGACTGACGCATCCCTACTGGACACTTTGCCATCACACTTATGGGCTAGGGCTGATTCAGACGTAGGACGAATGATGATTGACCCAGTACACGTAACAATACGACAGGACGCAACCCTACCGAAAGTACCGCAGTACAAAATATCGCCAGAGGGTGAGAAGGCACTGACCGAGATCATACACTCTTTGGTAGAGGCAGGGGTGGTAGAGGAAGTAGTGAGCAACGTTTGTAACAGTCCCATACTACCGATTGTAAAGAGACAGGGAGAGGGAGACGGAAAAGCCTACCGCTTCATCATTGACCTGCGGGAGATAAACAAAATCGTAGTGCCACAATACCCAGTAGTTTCCGACATCACGACAATTTTGACTTTAATCCCTCCACTGCCACCACCTTCACTGTAATTGACCTCAAAAACGCATTCTTTTCCATACCTATACACAAGGACAGCCGCTATCTATTTGGATTCACCCTAAACTCCCGTTCGTACAGATTTTGCAGAGCACCTCAGGGGTACACTGAGAGCCCAAGCATCTATAGCCAGGCGCTTAAAAGACAGTTGGACGCCATACAATTGCCACATGGAGTGGCACTAATACAATATGTAGACGACATCCTTCTAGCAGCGGACACCATACCAATAGCCGTCACAGCCACCATCAAACTACTCCATTTTCTTGCTGAGAATGGTCACAAGGTCTCCCGAAAGAAATTGCAGTTCTGTAAATCACAAGTGACCGATTTGGGTCACCTTTTATCCAAAGAAGGGAGGAAACTCACGCCTGACAGGATCCAGACAATTCTAGACACCCATGTCCCCAAAGATCAGAAACAAGTCCGCTCTTTGATAGGTCTCACCTCATTTTGCCGACAGTGGTTACCGAACTTTAGCCTCATTGTCAAACCCCTTCTCTCCCTCCTAGCTAAAGACATCCCCTCACCTCTCCCCTGGACCCCCGAATGCCAGTCAGCCTTTAAAGAACTACGCAATGCCCTTTGTTCAGCGCCTGTCCTAGGAACCCTGGATTACTCCAAACCATTCTTCCTCTACACGCACGAGAGGGAAGGATGTGCATTGTCTGTCCTAACACAATCAATTGGTCACAAACAACGCCCTTGTGCATATTTCTCTGCCACCCTCGATCCAGTAGCCAGAGCGCTGCCAGCGTGCCTGCGCGCTGTGGCAGCTGCAGCAGTATCGATACGCCAGAGCGAAGGAATAGTACTCTCCAATCCAGTCACTGTTTTAGTACCCCATGCAGTCGACACACTACTAAACCAGACCAAAACCCAACACTTGACTAGCGCCCGACTGACAGGATATGAGTTGACCCTGCTAGCACCGCACATTACCCTAAAGCGATGCACCACCCTCAATCCAGCCACACTGTTACCCCTACCCGAAAATGATCCTAGCGTGACTCCACTACACGACTGTGTGACACTAACCGATGAACAAACAAAGAGTAGAATAGATCTCAGAGACACCGCCTTTCTAGAACCAGATGGAGAACTATGGGTGGATGGTTCGTGCATCAAACTCCCCGACGGCACCACCTCAGCTGCATACGCTGTCACCACAGCCCGAACCGTTCTGGAAACAGCCCGTATTCCCCAACGTTCAGCCCAGGCTGCAGAACTCATTGCCCTCACACGAGCATGTATCTTAGCGACTGACACGACAGTTAACATATACACCGACAGCCAATATGCCTTCGGGTGGTTCACCATTTTGGGATCTTATGGAAAGAAAGAGGGTTCCTGACTTCACACGGTACACCCATCCTGCATGGAGATTTAGTCTCCGCCTTGACGCTAGCAGTCCTCCTCCCCAAGAAGTTAGCAGTGATAAAATGCCAAGCACATAGGAAAGTGACTGATCTCATTGGACAGGGAAATGCACTAGCAGACGTTACTGCCCGAGCCACGGCAGGAGACAGAACTACGACACGAATGTATGTGACCAGGTCACAAGCTGAACGATGGACTGATGCTAGGACCACTGTAAGGGACATACAGACTACAGGCACACAAGACGAATTGACCGAGTGGGAAAAGGTGGGACTAAAAGACGAGGAAGATTGCTGGAGAACTAAAGACGGAAATAAATGGCTGTTACCCAATGCCTACCTCATCCCCATATTGACCATGGCACATTTACCAGCACACATAGGCTCCACCCCCATGATTGAACTAATCACCAGAGTATGGCATAACGTCAAGATAGCAGAATCTGCAAAACACCTAGTACAACAATGTATAGTCTGCCTACAACACAACCCAGGGAAGGGGACAGTAGTACCACGGGGAGGGTTTGGAGTCCCTGACCACCCCTTTGAAATCCTTCAAATGGATTACATTCACCTAGAGAGATGCCTTGGTCTAAAATATGTCCTGGTGGTTGTGTGCGCTTTTAGCAAATGGGTGGAGGCATATCCCACCCGCGACAATACCGCCTTAGCCACTGCAAAAGTATTGCTGAAAGAATTCTTCCCCGATACGGCCTTTGCAGAATTTTATGGAGCGACAACGGCCCCCACTTCGTAGCCGAGGTGATACAGAACATACTGAGAGGGTTGGGGTAAAACAAAAGTTCCATGCCGTCTTCCACCCCCAATCAGCGGGCCTGGTAGAGAGACACAATGCAACGTTGAAACTAAAACTAGCCAAAATAGTTGCCACGACCGGGTTGAAATGGCCCGACGCCCTCCCATTGGCATTGTTATTGATGCGCTCCACCCCAACCAAACACCGACTGACCCCGTATGAGGTGGTCTTCGGCAGGCCTATGAGCATTTGGGCGGCACCAAGACCCACCTCCATTAACGATGTCCCGAACATATTAATGTCGGATTACTTGCATAAATTGACAAACGAGCTAACAATTATCCACCAACAGGTGCAGCAAGCCTTGCCTGATGTGTCCAGGGGCCCGGGACATGAAATAAAGCCAGGCGACCATGTATTGATTCGCAACTTCCAAAGAACGAAGAATCTGGAGCCTAGGTGGACGGGCCCCTGGCAAGTCCTGATCACCACCCGAACTGCCCTCCGAGTGGAAGGAAACGAAACTGGCTGCACGCTCATCATTGCAAACGAGTCCCTCCAACCCTGGCAACCTGTGAAGGGGTGGAGGTGCAAGAGGAAGTACTCGCGAGAGACCGACCAGCTCTGAGTTGCTACCCACAAGAAGACACCCTCGAACTATCAGAATTTCCCGACCCCACGGTGCCATCCAGGAAAGGGTACAACCTAAGATCGACGAAAGGAGGGCGCTCCAACGACCAGGCCACTAACTGAGTCAAGGTCTCAGATCGGTAGCACAGTCAAACAACGCTACCAGGAAAGCGCCAGACAAAAGTCTGTGGTCCTAACAGTTGTTGAGCTCCTCGAAGATGATGGAAGAAACTGAACACCTGCAAAACCACTGCAAAGACACAAAGACTGCTAACCTGCACAGCACAAAGACAATTGCACTTGTAGCCGCATTTCTCACCTGTCTCCTGCTAATGGTCGCACTCTGGATCATTGAAGACAATGCACCTGCATACAGAACATTGTCACCCACCATGCAACCAACCAATAAGAAAGAACCCTACCTGGTATCACTACAGCCACATCTCCGAGAACGACGCAAAGAATTCTGGAATAATTCTTTCGTGCAGATGTTGCACCAGCACAATCTTGCCACCAATGCTACCAACTGTTGGGTCTGTGGGCTGTTACCACATGCCACTGAACATTCCATCCCTTTCATCCCTTCGCCCTTTTCTATTCACGGATCTTGCCTTGCCTGGATGATGCTCCTACAAGAAAGTTACAAAGACAATGCCACTTCCGACGGAACAATCGCCCAGTTCTACAACGAGTTCTGGCGAAACAAAACAGGAAGGACAGCCGCCCCCTTCTGCCCTCACACCTTCAATGCGACATTCCAGATTAATGTCCCCTCCAATTAATGTCCCCTCCAAAGAACGAGTGGAAATGCAAGTGTTCAATAATCCTAACAGAGCCACATTTCCCTACCTGAAAAAAAGAACTGCTGCAACACTGACTGTGGCCCTATCTGTGGTGAACGTCTCTGGCCTTGTATGCATTGAAGGCCGTGGGACTAAGAATGTGGGTCACAGCACCTGTAACATTGTAAGGACTTTGAACACTGCCAACCCCCCAGCGCTTGTTGCATCACCCAATATGTACTTTGTTTGTGGAACCAAAGCCTACACCTGGCTCCCAAGAAACTGGGGGGCACGTGCTACATCGCCTTTGTTTTGCCACCAACCTACACAGCCCCTGCAGAGCATCATCGAGAAAAGCGTTCTAAAGACATTGATCAAGCAGACTCTGCCTCATCACAGTTCTTCGACGCAGCAAAAGGGCTCGTCCCGCTATGGGGTCCGATGGCAAACAGCCGAGCCATCAGACATCTGTCCCAAGCGGTAGAGACCGCCCTGAACGTCACTGCTGGCATCCTCACCAACAACACTGCTGAGCTCCAAGCGATCCGTCTGGTTACCCTGCAAAATCGCATGGTCCTGGACGTGGTACTAGCGGACCGTGGAGGAGCATGCCGCATCATCGGTGCCAGCTGCTGTGTATACATTCCTGATCATTCACCTTCTGTCTATGAAGCAATCGAACATCTCCATAGACTATCTTCAGAAATTCATCAAGGATCAGAGACTTGGACAATTGGAAGTTGGCTTTGGGGCATCTTGAAGGAGTGGGGTTGGAAAATATCAATGATTCTCTTGGTCCCAGTATTGACAATATGTGGTTGTTGTTTGGGTATACACTGTATACCACCTTTGTGTTCTCTTTGCATAACTACCTTGCACCCTAAGACTATGGACACTCAGCTAACAAAAATGAGAGTAATGTATGATCAAGAGATACAGGACATTATGGAGATCGAAATAGACTGACAAGCTGGCTAGTTATGTTCAAAGGGGCCACTGTTAAAAGCAAAACGACAATCGTGAACATTACCTGCGCCATCTTGTCTGGTGGAATTCTATGTGCACATAAGTTGCAGTCATTTTAATCTATCACAGCCATTTTGTACTCTGTTGGTCACCTTTGTTTCACCCTGCCCTTACTAGCATCCCTCTGACCCACCTGGTACGTGTGCTGGGGGCTATAAACTCTATTTGCCGCAACAAACCTCAGCGACACGTGCTGCCACAAACTCGTTTTTCCTCTCATCTCTGTTTTCAGGCAAACCTTTGGACACTCTACCCCTCACTGCACCTAGTTACACAAACAGGTTCCAAACACCAAAAAGACTCTTGCAACATGATTTATTGCACTGCAAACAGCAAGACTTGTTGTTACCAACAATGGGACCTGTTTTTATCAACAGAACGGACTCTTAGATCTGGCCGGTCTCACATGTTTTAGACCCTGAAGCAAGGTCCAGCTGCAAGATAAGATTGTCTGTTTGACCTGGGTGGGAAGAGAATTACTGTTGGGCTTGTGTGACAACCTGTCCGGGCGGGGACCCCAAGCTTGTGTAACCATGTTGATGAAACCAATGCATTGTGTCAAACCTGTATAAAAGGAAGAGCCAAAGGAGTTATCAGCAGAACACCTCCCTCAGACATCCCGGTGTCTGCAGTTGACGTGATCTCCTCATGAGAAATAAACCTTTTCTTGTCTTCCAGTTTCCAGCGCTTGCCTCATTATTTTGATAGCGAACCCAAAGTGAATTAGAGGTGGAACCCTGCACCGGGCAGCATTGAGGGTCTTAGAAGACTCGCTACCTTTCACAGTATGACTTATTAGTGGTCCTAATTACTTTTTAAGGTTGTGTAGAACGGTATGTTTTTCCTTTTATTATGAAGGAAGATGTGTTGTGGGTTCTTAAAGTATGAAATCTAGAACTTGTTATGGCAGAGCATTGTTGAGAATGTTGAGGAACAATATTCAGCTTCTTCCCCATGGACTTGAGATTGTGGTAAATGTCGAGTTGAATAAATGTTCAAGAAAATCTATGGATTAGGGTATTCTTCAATTCTCCAGTGGAATGGAACATGATGGAATAGTTCTTGGTGAGACCCTTTAAGTCAAACGTGCCTGCGAAGAGCTCTAGAGCCTTGATGTGGACATGTTTTTCAGTTGACAACCAGAGACATCTAGTTGTTAATGTGCTGGAACTGGCACGCTAACCTAGCCTGCTTTCATCTGAATAAATCACCAGGTCTGGGGAAAAACCGAAAATAGCTCTGCAGTTCCAGGCCTGCATGGGTAAAAGCCACCAGAGAAGCTCTGAATGAGAATCTTCATCGGTGAATGCAAGTTTAGAGTAGGAAAGACCTTTGCAGAGTGTTCGTTTTTCAACATTGAAGGGCTCGATAATGTAGCGGGCTAGGAAGACTGCCTAGATTTAGGCTGCTAGGAGACCGCTAAACCCGGTAAGGGATTTTAATAGAAGGCGCGCTGTAGGAAAGTAGGATATGCTTTTATGGTTCCCCCCCACTTTTTGCCTGGTGCTATGCTGTTTCTGACTAGTCTGACTGGTATCCTGCTAACCAAGACCCCAGTCTCTGAGCTTTCTCCCCTAAATTGGTTATGGTAAGTACTTGGGTACCTCCCAAATTGGATACTGGTGTACCCTTATAAATCCCTAGTATATAGAACTGATGTACTCAGGGCATAGGTACTCCAGGGGTCCCCTATGGGCTGAAGCATGTATAATGCCACCCATGGGGGACCACTCAAACTGTAACTACATGCCTGCCATTGCAGCCTGTGTAAGTTGGTGCTAGCACCACTTACAAAAGATATTTGCACTAAAAACCTATAAGTCACCCCTAAAGCAGCCCTTTCAATCATCCTGAAGACAGGGTGCTCGATTCTAAGTGTGAGGGTGCCCCTGCATGAGCAGGACACCCCTACAACCTTAGGACTCTATTCTCCCGGGTTGTAAGTGCATCAGCCATTACGTTACATAAAATGGCCATGCGTCATTACGCAATGACAACCTTTAAACTGGCTGTAACGAACCCTGTCATGTTTGGTATCAAACATGTTGGAATCATACTCCCACACAGTAAACGGTGTGGGAGGTATGATTCCATGCACTGTAAAGCTCCTCCGGGAGGCCCTCAGTGCTCCAGGTACCAGTCTTCTAGACCCGGACAGCACAACATGGCTGCTGCCGACCAGAGACACGATTCTGCCCTCCTGTTGCTGAGCTAACCTCGAGCAGGGGAAGGCAGAACAATAGGTATCCTGTCACAGGGAGGTGTGACCACCTCCCATACAGGGTTTAGTGTATTGGGGCCGGGTGGGAGCGCTTGCCAGCGCCACTCAGTCTGCCTAAGGGGCACATTTGGGGCCCTCCTTGCATAGTCCAGTTCAAACCAGCTCAGGGAGCCGTTGGCTCCCGCTCTGGCGCGAAACTGGTCAAAGGACATGGGAGTATCCTCCCCACTGTCTGACCCCTCCCCTGGGAGGGAACCCTGACTCGTCCCAATCCTTTCCTTAGGGTACTTAAGGGTTTACCTGTAGGTGGGTCCCTAGATTTGTCGTGGGACAAGATTCATATCAAGACACCACTTCTTCGACCGTCTGGGCACTGTGGACTTCGCTCTGTGGACTTCGCTCTGGGCATCAAGACTGCAACTGGGAAGACTCCTGCTGCTCCTGGTCTCATCGCCCTGCTCGTCTGCTGCAACGTCCGTGCCTGTGCTCCATACAGGAACCTTCCAAGGCCTGTGGACATCCAAGACACCTGAAGGAATCTCCCGTTGGCTCCCGCTCTGGCGCGAAACTGGTCAAAGGACATGGGAGTATCCTTCCCACTGTCTGACCCCTCCCCTGGGAGGGAACCCTGAATCGTCCCAACCCTTTCCTTAGGGTACTTAAGGGCTTACCTGTAGGTGGGTCCCTAGATTTGTCGTGGGACAAGATTCATATCAAGACACCACTTCTTCGACCGTCTGGGCACTCTGGACTTCGCTCTGGGCATCAAGACTGCAACTGGGAAGACTCCTGCTGCTCCTGGTCTCATCGCCCTGCTCGTCTGCTGCAACGTCCGTGCCTGTGCTCCATACAGGAACCTTCCAAGGCCTGTGGACATCCAAGACACCTGAAGGAATCTCCCTTGAAGTGAAGGAGTCACTTCCCTGCATCTGCAGGCTCTGCAACTAAGCTGACCGGTCTGCTGATCCTGGGCTCCCACGGACTCCGAAAGGCTCAGCAACACAGGTGGTGGCTCTTCACATCCCTCGAGGCCTGCCCTGTCCTTTTACCAAGTTAGAGGCCAGCATCCCTCATCGGAGCCGCAGGAACCGAACCCCTGTGCACCGTGTGGACTTGCTGTTGCAAAGGCTTGTTGGCTTCATTCTACCAAGATCTTCGGGCTCCATGGAGCCACAACCATAAGCATCTCCTGTGACCAAGATCTTCGTCCTCACCGCATCACTTGCATCATGGGCCTGCATCTCTGGTGAGGTGCTCGAGGTCCTCTTGCGACTCCAGTGCCTCCGGCCTGTGGGTCCTCTTGAGGGTCTTCTTTGAATTCAGCGGGCTCCCCTGATTGCTCGGGGCCTGCTCTGACTCCCCTGCTTGTGGTGAGTCACCTGGACCTTGCTGGTCCCGACACAGCACCTTTTCCGCTTTCCACATTGGTTGCATTTGCCAAGGCTTGTAGGTGCTCCCGACGGACACCGACTCCTCAGCTCTCGACATCCGACGTGGGACAGCTCATGAATGGCTCCTGGTCTTCCGCAGCGTCGCCTGGTCCGCACAGCTGCAGCTCCAAGGTCATCGCCAGCTCTCCTGCAAAATCCGACATCGGTGGGCATTAGTCTTCCGTGCTTCCTGGTCACTCCTGAGTGGCTTAGACTCTGTCCCCTCTGCTTGCAGTTACTTCTCATCTCAAATCCACCTTTGGGTTCCACCGGACACTTTCACCTTCTCCAGCAGCGGCATCTTCCTGAAGTCCTCCATTGAGTTCGACTGCGGTTTCTGATGCCACTTCACACCTTTGCACCCGGCTTACCTGGTGTCGGTATCCTGGTTCCTAGGGTATCCACGGGCGGGGTGACTCTCCAACCTTCTGTCTTCTGCTGGGTTTCTTCAGGCTCCACTGGGAAGGGTCCTTCTTCTTTAAAATTGCAACCGCAACTTACCCATTGACTTGTATTGAGCCCACGGTCGTGTTCTCACTCTGCACATGACCTCTGTGGGGTGCCTGGTTACTTACCTCGGGTGGATCCTTGGGTCCCCGGCACTTCTACATTTTCTGGGTACAGTCTCGACTTGAGTCGTGGTTCGCATACAACTATTTTAGTATATGGTTTGGTCTTCCCCTGGCGACCACTGTGTATCTGTGCTACTTACCTGTTTCTATTGCAAAGTATTGTGTGCATTGTGTATATCTCCAGCTAGGAGATATCTGTATGTGTTAGTGAGTGTCTTATAATAAATACATATTTTTTTATAAATACTCGGAGTGGTTCTTTTTCACTTAATCTATATCAATAAGATTATGCTCTGGTAAAACAAGCTCCTTTACACTCCTTCTGGACTAAGCCTGAAGGCTGCTCTCCACAGCTACCACTTAGAAAGCTTTCTAAGGTTGTCTAAGACCACTAAAATCACCATTGGGTCGTCTGGATTGGTGCAGGGTGTCCACATACATAAGTGTGCACCATATACCAAGCCAGCTTCTCACAGGCGCCATTGCCAATGCCGAGGTAAGGTCCTTTCCGATGAGGGTGAGTTTTTCTCCCTGGTAGACCGCATGTGCACAAGACTATGTCTACAGAAAAACCTAATAAGTCTGTTATTTGCCAGGGGGTGCAATGTTTCTCGAAATTGATCAGAAACCCAGACTGTGAAGGAAAGTGACTGACAAATCCAGACTCTGGGAGAGTGTGTCTGGAGATTGGTGCATGAAGAAAATTTAGTCCAGGTATATCATGAGGCGAACACCTCTGACTCTTAGGAAACTTACCAACATGCTAACAACCTTAGTGAACTACCAAGGGGCAGAGGACAGGCCAAGAGAAAGTCAGCAGAACCGCCAAATCTGATGTTTCATTGATATTTTAGGAATGGTTGATGTTCTTGGCAAATAGGGATTGAGAAATAGACCTCTTCAAGATTGCGTCTGAGTAGCCAGGTTCTAGGAATTAGCGTCTCTCGAAGGAGCTGGATACCCTACATTTTGAAGTGAATGTGTGAGATCCAGATGTTGAGGGATTGGATGTTAAACAGGCAAGTGCCTTTCTCCTTGTGAATGAGAAATAACAAGCTTCCAAATCCGCATTCAGGGGAGGTAGGAATGAAGGTGCCCTTCTTGACCTCTTTACCTTTTGTGACCTAATCTACAAGGATAGATTCAGCTGATGGGAAGAGGATGGGCGGGGGTATGCAGGTTTAAGTTGGAGTAGCCCACAAATTTATCTTGTACCTGTAGACTGTTTGAAGGACCCACGAGTTGGAAGGAAAATGGCGGTTCGCCTGCCGAAGGGTGGCAGAGGGCCAATGGAAGGAGTAGAAATGAGGGCAAGTCTTACCTTGGTTAGGAGTTGAGAGGGATGGTTGTTTAAATCTCCAACTGATTCCTCTGGTGGTGTGGGGGGCCTCCTGGATAGAAGGTCTTGTGGGAGTTGAAGGAGAGACCTGTGGAGCGACCGGTCAAATAGCCCCAGTGATTGCTGGGCGATACAAAAGGCGAGGCTTTCTGGACATGTTTTATGTTGGCCAAAGCCTTATTTAGAGAGGTAAAGTTGGTGACAAATCTGGACAACAGAGACTTAATTTTATCCCTGAAGAAGTATCCTTCAGTGGAATCCAAGATAGATTTGGTAGATAAGTCAGTCAATTCAGGGTCAATGTACAGGAGGATTGACTGGCGTCTTTCCTTCAGGATCGAGGCATTGTGTCTCCCAGATAGGCCAGGGCACATTGGGCTCAGCCGTGTAAAGCATCTGAGTCAACTTCTTCTGGCATGGCTGCCACTTGTTCCGGAGCTTTGACAAGTTGAATGAGGAGCCTGTAGTAGCGAGGACTCAGTCTTAGCAGTGGTTTAGGTCTTGGTGCACATCCTTACGGAGTTGCAGTCTTGTAGTTGTAGGAAGATTAGAAGACGAGTGGTGAGGGATGGACGGGCAAGGAAACTGAGCAAAGGGTGCCCCTGGCATGTTTTGTCTAGTAGGGAGTCACTGTGAAATATGTCACATGGGAAGGGTGTGGGTGTGGGGTTGGAAGGGTACTGTTCCCTGGAGTTAGGTTGCCTTCACTCTGACGGGTCAAACATGGGCTCACCCAAAAAATCCAAAATGGAGAATTTTGAGGTGAAAGGGCGAGGGTCTAGGGCGTGTAGAGGCAACGCACCAGGAGCAAGCAGAGTATTTACTTCGCTTTACAGTGAAATATCGGAGGGGTTGTCCTCCGGGGCGTTGGAAGTGTTCTCAACTATCACCCTGGATAAGTCTTGGGTTGGAGGGGCCCTAGTACATTTGACTCCGTTGCCACGCAATCTCCTCTGTCGTGGGTAGCTGGATGGCAGTGTACCCTTTAGCCCGGGGAAGGCATTGTGCAGGTGCTTGCGCTTATATAGGGCCTCGAGCTGAGACTCACAGAAATTTCGGTTTGAAGTGGCTTCTTGGTAAGAATGAGGGAAAGAGGTGCTCCACATGGAAGTCCGTTTTTTTCAGTACTTTGTTGAGGGTGACTTGAATCTGGGTGCTCAAGAGGTCATTGGCCTTCTGAACGTGGTGCTGGGCGAGGGCCGGGGGAGACGAAGCATCATTGTCAATGTCTTCAGAGGCTGAAATGTTGAAGAGTGCCCTTTAGGGCTGAAGATGCCGCAAGGTGCCAACTTGCTTGGTATGTATTAATTGCCTTTGAAACAAAAAATCTCAGGTGAAGTAGTATTTTGTATAACTCAAAATGGCTGTCTGTATTTTTTTATTCTGAACAGATTAATGGAGATATTTGCTTACACAGTAGTTCCACCCATTTTTTTCCGCAAGGAACCTGAAGTAGAGAGGGGGTTGTATGCCGGTAGAGACGTTTAAGTGAAGGCACTTTAGAGTCCAATTCAATGTCTGAGAAACATGGGGCGTGTCCTCGCCTCTCCC
The DNA here is from genome assembly GCA_963921515.1 of Calotriton arnoldi. Taxonomy (NCBI): domain Eukaryota; kingdom Metazoa; phylum Chordata; class Amphibia; order Caudata; family Salamandridae; genus Calotriton; species Calotriton arnoldi. The sequence goes on from CAWUFW010001223.1 coordinate 2,422,740, forward strand.
GAAAGAAATCACTGGAGGCGGAAAAGACCAGTAGGTGTCGTAGAAGAGGAGATTAAACTGTTGCAGCCGGTTTTGTTGTTGACAAGCGTGTAAACTGTTAAAAGGGTCAGTTGCTAACTAATGCAGCTGAAGGATAGGATGACGCCCCACGTCGTAGTTACGAGACGCTTTAAGGAGGCCTAGTAAGGGTTTGGGGCCAGCTTGAATAGGAGTGTAGAAGAGAGGGCTCATGGGGAGAAAAGTAAAGGCACTGGTTTGGGGTAAGTGTGGATGGAGCACGTCTTGAGAATATTAGTCTATTAGTACGAGTGAGCACAAGGCGAAAGAAGAGTTGTGGGACTGGTGGAGAGGGAAACTGGTGTGGAGTTAAGTGTGAAAACATCTCAGGGGTAGGAGTGAGCAAAGAGTAAAATAGTGTAGTGTGTGCGCATTGAGGGTAGTTTGAGAAGAACAAGTATTAATGAGAAAAGGAATTTGTGTAAGAGTTTGTGAATGTATATGAATGTAAGAATTGTTTGAGTATAGGGCAATATAAACCAGGATAGTGGAGAGATAGAAAAGGAAGGTATTGTTGCAGCGAGTGGTCGACTGGAGGAGCGCACTTATCCGAGGCTTGGAGCAGGAATAAGAGAGGGTGTTAGCTCCTGCTCAGCCTCTTATATACTGCACATGACATCATTTGTTTTGTTGTGTCACCTGTCATTTATGCTGGGAGACTGTGACAGAGATTTGAACATATTGTACTGACTTATTATCTTTAGATAAAATATATTATGTAATTTTAACACTGGAGCTGGGCAATACTTTGTGGCAGAATCACGGTTTATGATGGACTGTTCATCCGATGCCTGATATCAAGTTCAGGACAATATATAAAGTATAAAAACTATATATTTATGATTCTGTAAGGTATCTATAGGTTCTGGCTAGACTGCCTTTGCCCTTAGTAGAATACACTGTGTGTTGTTTGTCGGATTTGTAGCAGTTTGTTTTCCAATACATGATACTCCTCTTCAGTCTCTCTCATGGAGGATCAGATCCCTGCCAAGGCTTGATCTCCCCCTCAATCTGCTCTTTTAGGTCTCAGTGTGGAGGTCCCAGACATATATATGGGTTTTCTATGGATGTGGGTGCCCATAGGCAATGAAGTTGCTGCAGTCCACTTGGGCAAATTGGAAAGGAACTGAAAGTGAAATGCTGGTTTAGTGTTCCTGACTTTTGCTCTTAAGTATCACTCCTGGTCTGTATGAAAACATACCACAACCATATATTTTCAGCATCTACACATCTTAGGGTTTCTATTGCTGGCTGGCAGGTACAGAGCGCTCATCACGTTTGTCAGATTCATAGCATTTTTTATCCAAAACATGATAGTTCCCGCCATCTTTCTTGTGCAGAAACATATAAGTGCCAAAACCTGACCACAATCTGTGTTTCACTTTGTGTGGAAGTACCAGGCTTGCATGGGATTTAAATGGGCTTGAGCAGGAATCAACAAAATAGACACCGCCAAATGTTTTTGACGGGTCACCGTTCATATGGGTTGACTGCAGGGTTTGGGCCGGAGGTTGTCCTGCACCAAGGAAAACCTACCAACCTCGGACATTTCTAAAACTAGATTCCCAGCAGAGTCTAAGTGGATGTGGCTTGCATGATACCCAACTCATTAGATTACCCATAACGGCCGGTGAATGTCAAGTATGGATAATATGTTATGTTATGTTATGTTATCGTAATTTCTAAAGCGCACGAATACCCGAAGGTGTCTTGGCGCTGGATCTTGCTATAACCTTGACAGAGAGAAGCAGAAGATTTATAATGGGTTAATTAAACAACCAAGTTTTCAGATTTTTCTAAAGGAGGTGAGAGAATTGGCCGCTCTTGTACTTACTGGAAGAGTATTCCAGAGTTTGGCTGTACAGTAGCTTATGCTTCGACCTCCCCAATTCGCTGTTCGAATTCTTGGTACCAGCATCAACCTGGCATTAGTAGACCTAAGACATCTACCAGGAAGATACCAGGAAAATACATTTTTAATGAAGCTGGTCCAGTATTGTTCAGTGCCTTATAAGCCAGGCACAGTATCTTAAACTTAATACGTTGTACCACTGGTAACCAATGAAGTTTTCGAATGGCTTCCGTGGTAGATTGATATCTTGGTAAATTTAGCAGGAGCCTAGCAGCAGCATTCTGTACCATTTGTAGTTTTTCAAATGCTGTTTTTGTAACCCAGAATAGAGACCGTTACAATAATCCAATTTAGATAGCACTAACATGGTTACCACCGTCCTCCTAAGATTTAGGGGATGTAAGGTGTTATCTTCTTCAATTTTCTTATCATAAAAAAGCAGCTGAGGCTGTAGCATTGGTTTGCTGGGAATATGTGAGTTTATTATCAATCAACACCCCAAGGTTTTTGCCTTTACTACTGGCTTTGGAAGTTCTCCGATTTCCGCCGGCCACCAAACATCATCCCACCTAGGTTGGGGATTGCCAAAATAACCACCTCGGTTTTATCAGAGTTTAGTTTAAGGCAGTGCCTTCCCATCCAAAGACTAATTTCCCTCATACAATTCTGAAATTGTGAGGCAGGCGAGATTCGGTTTTTATGCACCTCTACCACAATCTGAGTGTCATCGGCATATGATGTCAAATCAAAGCCAAAATTTTGAACCAAGGGAGCCAGTTCAGACACATAAATGTTGAACAAAGATGGGCTTAGAGATGAGCCCTGAGGAACCCCACACGGGAGTACGTAAGGAGCTGCTTGAAACTGATCCAGGGTCACAGTTTGTTTCCTGTTTTTAAGAAATGAAGCTATTAAAGATAAAGCTAAATTCTCTACCCCCAATATTTCCAGGCGCTGGAGCAGTGTATCATGATGCACAGTATCAAAGGCAGCTGACAAATCGAGGAGAATCAAAACAGCCGCACCCCTTGATCCATTGCTGTCCTGATCTCCTCGGTTGCCTTGATAAGTGCAGTTTCTGTGCTGTGCCCTGAGCGGAACCCAAACTGAGATGGGTCCAGTAATTCCCTTTCATGAATAAACTGTGTGAGTTGATTGTTCATTATTTTCTCGACTATTTTTGCCGGAAAAGGTAATCTAGCAATTGGACGATAATTGCTTGTAATGGTGGTATCCAGATTTGCTTTCTTTATCAAAGGGAGAATGGCTGCATCTTTCCAGATAGCTGGGAATGTGCCCGATAAAAACATATTATTAAAAATGTTTGTCAATATAGGGCTCACCTCCTTTGCTATGCTTTTTAATACTACAGGAGGGCAGGGATCTAACGGAGAGCCTGATTTTGTTTCCTGTATAAGTTTTTCCACAAGCTCAATCGGCACCTGTGAAAACCTAAAAACACCATTTTCCTCTGTCTTGATGGTAGATGGAGCTTTATTTGATGTATTGGGAGTAGTGGAGAAATTATTATATATATCATAAACTTTATTCTTAAAAGCGGTTGCTATATTGTCACAAAGGATTTGATTATTCCCTGAAGTTGTTTTATTTGGTATAGCCGTTAGCTTTTCTACCACCCCAAATAGATCTTTAGTTGAGTTTTTTGCTTGCTCAATTTGTCGGGTGAAGAAAGACCTTTTTCCGTAATCAGGAGAGATTTATAGTTTGCTAAAGCGCATTTGTAGCTGTTTTTATCATCTCCCTCATATTTTATTCTCCAACGCCTTTCTAAACGGCGACAATTTTGTTTCTCTAGTCGCAGTGCTTCAGTAAACCATGGGGCTGAAGGTTGGGTGCGATTCCCGGACTTTATTCCGGTTGGTACTGAGGTTTTAAAGGCGTCATTTAGCCATTTAGTATAATCCATTGCAGCCTGATCCACCTGTGTGCTCACAGTCGGCCGTGTCTGCTCCAGTTGAGATTCCAGTGAACTTTTATCTATCTTGTTCCATGCTTTATATGTGTTTTGCTGTATTTTACCAGCTTTAGCTTCCGGAACAGTTTGAACTGGGTAGTCAAATGTGATTAAAAAATGGTCTGACCAAACAAGAGGGTAGATTTCCTTCTCTATTAACCCTGGTACTGAGGAAAAAATCCCATCAAGAGTATGACCTGCCTCATGAGTGGGTTTTTGTACTATCTGAGTTAACCCTAACATACTTAGAGTTTCTATTAGAGTAATTGTGTCCTTATCCGATTTTATCTCAAGGTGTAAATTAAAATCACCCAAGATGGTAAATGTCTTTGTAGCAAGGCAAGGTTCCACAAGTGAATCTAAATTTGCAGTAAAGCTAGATCTTGAGCCGGGGGGCGGTATACCAACATGCCCTTGAAGGTATTTTTAGGATTCACTTCGAGTTGGAAATTAAGCCCTTCATAATGAGGGTCCGAGGCTGGAGAAAATGTACCCTTGTAATGATCACGATATATTACTGCTAGCCCTCCACCTCTCTTAATGGGTCTGTCTAATCTGAATACGGCAAATCCTTGTGGAACTGCAACTACAAAATCTGGGTCTGATGCTGGATCTGCCCATGTCTCTGTAAGAAATAGTACCTCCAGTTTTTGTTGCAAAATAATATCTGCTATTTCGTATTTATGTTTAGCAAGAGACCTTACATTAATCAGGCCACAATGTAGTTTAACACATGATTTAGGCTTAGCTGATTTGTTTTAAAATCAGAACTTAGATACTGGCAACCTTTAATCATATTCTGAATTGGAAGTAAAAGCCACATGCACATTTGAACTGAGTGGGGTAACTTTCAGTATCTAAAATACATCTTTTACAACCTGGACTGGAGTCAGGTTTATTTAGTCCATAAAGGTCTTTACTTGTGTATTGTATTACGACTGGATCAGCTGGGCCAGGGTTTATGGCACTTGGCACGGGCCAGGCGCGGACGGGCGCAGACGGGCTTGCCTTAGGCGCGCCTTCGGCGCGCCAGCTGCGCGCCGCGCTGCGCTGCGTCCGCTGCGCGTTCGCTTCATGGAGTTTTTAAGTATCGTGGTGTCGGTAGACTAGACCGCACACCAACGGAAGTGTTTGATAATAATGGCCTAACCGGAAGTGAGTAAAAACGTTACCCCCGCCCTCCGCACAAGCGGCACACAGCCGTGACGGACCAGGGCATAGAAGATAAAAGAATACAAAATACAGTTTTAGCAGCAATTATTAAAAGCAACAGATTTAGCACAAAAGACAACATTCAATATTTAAAATCCTATTTAAGAGATATCGCTTTCTTTAAACCCCGATAAAAACGACACTAGAGTACAGATACTACCCTAAAGTGCGAGTGAATAGGTCCTAGGAAATCGTAATCGAATAATGACAATAAAATAACATGAACAGTAGGAAACAGTCAGCAAGGCTTACTCGATCCACTGCGCGTTCGCTTCATGGAGTTTTTAGCATCGTGGTGTCGGTAGACTAGACCGCACACCAACGGAAGTGTTTGATAATAATGGCCTAACCGGAAGTGAGTAAAAAACGTTTACCCCCGCCCTCCGCACAAGCGGCACACAGCCGTGACGGACCAGGGCATAGAAGATAAAAGAATACAAAATACAGTTTTAGCAGCAAAAAAATCAAATTTTAGCAGCAAAAAAATCAAATTTTTTTTTTGTGTGGAATGTAACCTCAGAACTTTTGGCAAACAACTTGATCGCAATCTGTTTTCATCTTTGTCCCCCGAGCATGGGGAACATATATGTATGGGTTTTCTCTGGGTCCGTGGAGCTCGCAGACAATGAAAAATTTCCTAGCTATTGTAACGGAAAGTTTCAATTCTATTAAGGACTCGGAGGTGAGAATTATGCCTTCTTTCTCCACTTTATTAGAATAGCAGCACATTAGGAAGATAACAGAAACTACGTTTCCCAAACATCCTAGGGAAAAAGTAGTTTAGAAAAACACATAACAGCCAATCCTGGCAATGCAACACTGTCCAATCAGGGGCTCATAGCCCAACATAGTCCTCTGTCACTGGCCATTTGCCCTCTTTCGTAGCGCGAAGCCAGCCGTCGGAGCACCTTCATGCATCCTGTTTGTTCACATCAGACCCTGTGAAGACAGAGAGAACATTACCAACTGAGCCAAAACTACAAAGCCTGCAAAGATAAGCGGCCGCATAGTTAGAACAGTACAGAAACCTTGATCCCCACCAAACCCTCGCAGTAAAAGCAAAATACTTACTGGCATACGGGGAGGGCTGTCCTTCTTTGGACCCTAGGGTGGGATAATCCTCGCCTCCGAGTCCTTAATAGAAATGAAACTTTCTGTTACGATAGCTAGGAAATTTTTCATTCTATGTCAGGACTGGAGGCGAGGATTATGCTAGTTCAAAGCTTGCTCACAACGAGGTGAGCCATGTCCAGCACTGGCTTGAAGTAAAACCGCTTAAACGTTGAGTCCGAAGACCAATCTGCCGCGTTGAGGATATCCTCAAGGTGGGCACCCAAGGTGAATGCTTTAGAGGCCATAGCTCCCCGAGCCGAATGGGCCCCAAAGTGAGCTAGGCTGATGCCTGCTTCTTGCATCACCCACCTTACCCATCTAGCGATGGTAGGTGAAGAGACTGCTCTAAAGGGTTTCCGAAGGGCAATGAGAAGTTGACGTTCGCCCGGGGGACGAACCTCCTCTGTCATATCTTCATATGCTTTAAGGCATCTAACCACACATAATTTTGGGGAATCTGGAAACTCTGGGTAAGAAATAATCCTGGAATGACATTTCGTCCCTCTAAGGAGAGTGAATGTTACCCCATTTGGAGTAAACATTCTACTTGTGACGTCTAAAGCTCTGACATCAGAGACCCGTCTACAAGAGATGAGGCATAGGAGCATAGCTAACTTAGCCGAAAGCTCCTTTCTGGATAGGAAACGATTCGGTTGCCAAGACAAGAATAAGTTAAGCACTTGGTTAACATCCCAAAGGGCGGAATAGCGAGGTTCCGGAGGTAGTGAGAGTCGGATACCCCGTAGCAGTCTGCACACCAAAGGGTGTTCGCCCACAGATGTATCATTGACCGGTACATGACCGGAGGCAATAGCTGAGGGAAAGGTGTTTATCAACCTTTACGCCAGGCCCTTGGATGCCAACTGTGCCAAGAAATTGATGATGTGCACTACATCGGCGACCAGGGGATCAAAACCCCGCCGCAAACCCCAACGGGACCATCTGCCCCAAGCTGATCTGTATCTCTTGACGGTGCTATCCGCCCACGCCTTGGAGATAAACAACTCGGCCTCCTGCGAAAGTCCTGGGACCTCCCATCGTCCCCTGAAATCCGACACGCCATGAGCCACAACGAGTTCGTCCGCACCAGAGGGTGAGGATCCTTGTCTGGACTCAGAAGGAGAGTTGGAGACTGGGGGAGTAGGATTGGAGAATCCCAAGAAAGTTCCAGAAGAACTGGAAACCAGACTTGTGACCTCCAATATGGGGTGATTATGACCAACTCCGCGTTCGGACGCCGAACCTGGGCTGTCGAACTTGTGATCATCGCAAACGGAGGGAATGCGTACCCTTTTTCCAGACTCCGGTCCTGCAGGAAGGCGTCCGTGGCCACTGCCAAGGGATCCGGTCTCCAACTGAAAAACCGTTGAAGCTGGTGGTCCAATCTCGAGGCAAACAGATCCACCGAGAAAGGGCCCCAGCGGTCGTTCAACATCGCAAATATGCTCGGCTCTAGCATCCAGAGGCTGGAATCCCAAAAATTGCGGGAGTGAAAATCCGCCTCCTGGTTTTCCCGACCTGGCAAGTACTCTACTGTCACCGCTACCTGACTGTCCAGGCAGTACTGCCAGAAGCTCGCGGCTAGGTCCGAAAGTGCTTTGGATCTGGTGCCTCCCAGATGGTTTATATACCGGACCGCCGAAATGTTGTCCATCTTGAGAAAGACACATGAACGTACAGAGTCTTTCGTCCAGCATCGGACGGCAAAAGATCCCGCCAGAAGCTCTAAACAATTTATATGTAACTTCTGTTCGTCGGGAGACCACAAACCTCCCGTAGAGAGGTCCCCGCACCTGGCTTCCCATCCTAGCCTGCTGGCATTGGACTCTATAACCAGATCCGGCGTTGAGCCGAAAATCGCGCGGCAGTTCCACGCCTCCATGTGGTCCAACCACCACTGTATCTCTTCTCGAGCCTCTCTGGACAAGACTACTTTGTGCGAGTAAGGAAACCCTTTGCGAAGGAAATACGCCTTCAGGCGTTGTAGGGCTCGATAATGCAGCGGGCCCGGGAAAATAGCTTGAATCGATGCCGAGAGGAGGTGGACCACTCAAGCCAACTGGCGAAGGGAAACCTGCTGCCTGGAAAGGACACGTCACAGTTCGTGCCGTATCTTTGAAATCTTCCTGGACGGAAGGCTCAGAGTAGAGGCGGTGGAGTCTATAACGAAGCCCAAAAAGGTGACGGATTGAGAGGGCTGTAAAAGGGACTTTTTCTCGTTTATTACGAAACCCAGGCCTTGAAGAAGGTCCACCGTCATCTGAAGATGCGCTGATAACTGGCGCGGGCAAGCCCCCATAAGGAGGAGGTCGTCCAGATACACAATCATCCGAACGCCTCGAGCTCGCAGGAACTCCACCACTGGTTTGAGTACCTTGGTGAAGCACCAGGGGGCCGAGGAAAGTCCGAAGGGAAGAGCGGCGAACTCGAAAGTTTGCTGGCGCCAGACGAACTGGAGGAAACGTCTGTGTGGAGGGAAAATTGGAATTACCAGGTAGGCGTCATTGAGGTCTAGACGCACCATCCAATCCTGGGGACGCAAGACATCCCTGAGGAGGTGACTACCCTTCATCTTGAAGTGGCGGTACACTAGCCACTCGTTGAATTCGCTTAGGTTTATGACCGGCCTCTTGCCGCCATCGGTCTTGTTGACCAAGAATATGTTGCTTATAAAACCTGCGGGATGTTGGGAGACTGGGGGAGATGGCGCCCTTGTCGAGAAGGGATGTTACTTCCTCGTCCAAGAGGGGGGTCTCCAGGAGAGAAAACTGAATGGGCCGGGGTCTGGACCTCTGAACAAGTTCCCCTAGAAAGACCAAATGGAGCCCCTGCACCGTCTGAAGGACCCAAGCATCCCTTGTGAGAGAAACCCACGCTGGGAAAAAATTTGCCAGCAGCCCCCCTATTTTTAGGCGGGAAGAAGGGAGAACACTCACCAGGACTTGAGGTGGCTGCTGCTCCACGGAAGCCTCTGCCCTTGCCACGCCGTCCTCTTGTAGGATAAAAGTTCCCAAATCGGGACTGATCCTGGTACTGTCTGGAGCCTTGTCCTCTTTGAGCGTTCTGGTGGAACTGGCGGCCGGTCGAGTGGCCCCTACCTCGACCGGCTCCGTGAAAAACACAGGGAAACACTTTCTTAATTGTTGTCTGGGCCTTGTCCAGCGACGTGAATGTGTTTACAAATTCGCCCAGTTCTTTGATAAAAGGCTCTCCGAAGAGGCCAACTTGAGCTACAGCGCCCGCCTTCGAGTCCGCCAGATCTCCCAATTTCGGGTCAACCTTGATTAGAAGGGAGCGGCGGCGCTCGGTGGAGAGCGCACAATTAGCATTGCCCAAGAAGACTACGGCTCTCTGGGCCCACCCGGACAAGGTGTCTGGGGAAATTAAGGAACCTGAAACTTTGGCCTCCTCCGCCATATCTAAGATCTTTGTAAGGGGCCCTAGGACATCTAGGAGCTTGTCCTGGCAAGCTCGCCATGACCTGTCAATCCCTTTCTTGGGATCCCAAACAAACTTTTGCAGGAACGTGGCCATGCGGGGATCAATATCTGGGGTAAGGGCCACTTTACCCTCAAGAGAGGGCCGGGGACACTCCGCCCTGAGGCAATTACGGGCCTCCTTCTCTAACGGCCTACGAATGCGCTCCGCTACATAGGTAGCGACCTTATCGGCCGGGGCCCATTCGGAAGAACGTGGATGGACAATCTCGTCAGGGTCTAACATATCTGACACATTCTTAGAGGACTGGGAGGGGCCGGAAGGGAGCCAAGGTCTGGAAGGTCCTGGCTCGTCATCTGCGTCTCCTGTCGCACCTGGAGGATCTATCTGCAGGGGAGTAGGGGGCTTCCCTGCCGGAAGGACAGGCTGGCTGTCAAGGAAGGCCTGTTTCAGCCTAGCAAAAGCATCCAAATCCACCCCTGAGTCACGGGATTTTTTAGATGGAGGGGGCCCCGAATCCCCTTGCGGTGGCCTTCCGGTGTCGAAGGAGGGGCGCCCGAAGTGGAAAGTTGGGGGGTTAGGCGGTCAAAAGCGTGTGCAATCTGGCGTGAGAGTCTCTCCTCTAACGGAGTCATGGCCTCAGCCACTGCCTGATAAATAGACGTGTCCACAGCGTCATAAAAATCATCCCCCCAAGAAAAAACCGCCAGGGTCTTCCTCCTGGTAATCATCCTGGAATTCTTGGTATTCCATGGTAAAATGAAAGGCCAGGACGAGGCCAATAGGAGTGCCTGGTTATCAGAGCACTAGGCCTTACAATAGGGCCTACAATTGAGGGCTGGGTGTCAGCCTAAAATAGGGAGCGAGCTACTCGCAATTTCACCGGGGTTAAGGCCGCTTGGACACAGGCTGGTGTACTGAGGTATAAAATGGCAAGGTAGGTACCCTGTAAAAGGAGCTGGTGTGGGCAGTGTCCCAAAAGAAAAAGCCTTCAGGCCGGTACAGACCCAGTAACACGGGCGTAGGAAATCTAAATATACAGACTCTGCTCCCAATCACTCTGGGCAGCAGAGCGTTAAGAACTGACAAGCGATCGGCTGCCTTTCACTTAACAGCACGATCGCATACAGACCCACACGGGCGTAGAGCCTTCACCACCAGCGGCCGCTCGAGGAATGCGCGCGAGGATCGGAATTCCAGGAATGCAAGGAATTCGAACCTCGCGCTGCACTCCACGCCTCAGGTCGACACGGCGAGCACCAGCCCACCGCGTAAGAGCGAAACCGCTCCCGCGATGGCAAAATGACACAGCGATTAAAACGTAAAGAATGGAGCGTGCCCAGTGCTTAACGCACAATGCTGCCAGAAATATAAAATTCAGTCACAACCTGAGAGACGCGATAACACGCGCATGGCAGCCATACATAAGGTCACTCAATACGTCAGTACTGTGAAAGGCAGCGAGTCTTCAAAGACCCTCAATGCTGCCCGGTGCAGGGTTCCACCTCTAATTCACTTTGGGTTCGCTATCAAAATAATGAGGCAAGCGCTGGAAACTGGAAGAGAAGAAAATGGTTTATTTCTCATGAGGAGTTCACGTCAACTGAGACACCGGGATGTCTGAGGGAAGTGTTCTGCTGACACCTCCCTTGGCTCTTCCTTTTATACAGGTTTGACACAATGCATTTGTTTGATCAACATGGTTACAAAAGCTTGGGGTCCCCGCCCCGGGCAGGTTGTCACACAAGCCCAACAGTAATTCTCTTCCCACCCAGGTCAAACAGACAATCTTATCTTGCAGCTGGACCTTGCTTCAGGGTCTAAAACATGTGAGACCGGTCAGATCTAAGAGTCCGTTCTGTTGATAAAAACAGGTCCCATTGTTGGTAACAACAAGTCTTGCTGTTTGCAGTGCAATAAATCATTTTGCAAGAGTCTTTTTGGTGTTTGGAACCTGTTTGTGTAACTAGGTGTAGTGAAGGGTAGAGCGTCCAAAGGCTTGTCTGAAAACAGGGATGAGAGGAAAACGAGTTTGTGGCAGCAAGTGGCGCTGAGGTTTGTTGTGGCAATAGCGTTTATAGCCCCCAGCACACATACCAGGTCGGTCAGAGGGTCAGAGGGATGCTAGTAAGGGCAGGGTGAAACAAAGGTGACCAACAGAGTACAAAATGGCTGTGATAGATTAAAATGACTGCAACTTATGTGCACATAGAATTCCACCAGACAAGATGGCGCAGGTAATGTTCATGATTATTGTTTTGCTTTTAACAGTGGCCCCTTTGAACATAACTAGCCAGCTTGTCAGTCTATTTCGATCTCCATAATGTCCCGTATCTCTTGATCATACATTACTCTCATTTTTGTTAGCTGAGTGTCCATAGTCTTAGGGTGCAAGGTAGTTATGCAAAGAGAACACAAAGGTGGTATACAGTGTATACCCAAACAACAACCACATATTGTCAATACTGGGACCAAGAGAATCATTGATATTTTCCAACCCCACTCCTTCAGGATGCCCCAAAGCCAACTTCCAACTGTCCAAGTCTCTGATCCTTGATGAATTTCTGAAGATAGTCTATGGAGATGTTCGATTGCTTCATAGACAGAAGGTGAATTATCAGGAATGTATACACAGCAGCTGGCACCGATGATGCGGCATGCTCCTCCACGGTCCGCTAGTACCACGTCCAGGACCATGCGATTTTGCAGGGTAACCAGACGGACCGCTTGGAGCTCAGCAGTGTTGTTGGTGAGGATGCCAGCAGTGACGTTCAGGGCGGTCTCTACCGCTTGGGACAGATGTCTGATGGCTCGGCTGTTTGCCATCGGACCCCATAGCGGGACGAGCCCTTTTGCTGCGTCGAGGAACTGTGATGAGGCAGAGTCTGCTTGATCAATGTCTTTAGAACGCTTTTCTCGATGATGCTCTGCAGGGGCTGTGTAGGTTGGTGGCAAAACAAAGGCGATGTAGCATGTGCCCCCAGTTTCTTGGGAGCCAGGTGTAGGCTTTGGTTCCACAAACAAAGTACATATTGGGTGATGCAACAAGCGCTGGGGAGTTGGCAGTGTTCAAAGTCCTTACAATGCTACAGGTGCTGTGACCCACATTCTTAGTCCCACGGCCTTCAATGCATACAAGGCCAGAGACGTTCACCACAGATAGGGCCACAGTCAGTGTTGCAGCAGTTCTTTTCTTCAGGTAGGAAAATGTGGCTCTGTTAGGATTATTGAACACTTGCATTTCCACTCGTTCTTTGGCGGGGACATCAATCTGGAATGTCGCATTGAAGGTGTGAGGGCAGAAGGGGGCGGCTGTCGTTCCTGTTTTGTTTCGCCAGAACTCGTTGTAGAACTGGGCGATTGTTCCGTCGGAAGTGGCATTGTCTTTGTAACTTTCTTGTAGGAGCATCATCCAGGCAAGGCAAGATCCGTGAATAGAAAAGGGCGAAGGGATGAAAGGGATGGAATGTTCAGTGGCATGTGGTAACAGCCCACAGACCCAACAGTTGGTAGCATTGGTGGCAAGATTGTGTTGGTGCAACATCTGCACGAAAGAATTATTCCAGAATTCTTTGCGTCGTTCTCGGAGATGTGGCGGTAGTGATACCAGGTAGTGTTCTTTCTTATTGGTTGGTTGCATGGTGGGTGACAATGTTCTGTATGCAGGTGCATTCTCTTCAATGATCCAGAGTGCGACCATTAGCAGGAGACAGGTGAGAAATGCGGCTACAAGTGCAATTGTCTTTGTGCTGTGCAGGTTAGCAGTCTTGGTGTCTTTGCAGTGGTTTTGCAGGTGTTCAGTTTCTTCCATCATCTTCGAGGAGCTCAACAACTGTTAGGACCACAGACTTTTGTCTGGCGCTTTCCTGGTAGCGTTGTTTGACTGTGCTACCGATCTGAGACCTTGACTCAGTTAGTGGCCTGGTCGTTGGAGCTCCCTCCTTTCGTCGATCTTAGGTTGTATCCTTTCCTGGATGGCACCGTGGGGTTGGGAAATTCTGATAGTTCGAGGGTGTCTTCTTGTGGGTAGCAACTCAGAGCTGGTCGGTCTCTCGCGAGTACTTCCTCTTGCACCTCCACCCCTTCACAGGTTGCCAGGGTTGGAGGGACTCGTTTGCAGTGATGGGCATGCAGCCAGTTTCGTTTTCCTTGCACTCGGAGGGCAGTTCGGGTGGTGATCAGGACTTGCCAGGGGCCCGTCCACCTAGGCTCCAGATTCTTCGTTCTTTGGAAGTTGCGAATTAATATATGGTCGCCTGGCTTTATTTCATGTCCCGGGCCCCTGGATACGTCAGGCAAGGCTTGCTGCACCTATTGGTGGATAATTGTTAGCTCGTTTGTCAATTTATGCAAGTAATCCGACATTAATATGTTCGGGACATCGTTAATGGAGGTGGGTCTTGGTGCCGCCCAAATGCTCCTAGGCCTGCCGAAGACCACCTCATACGGGGTCAGTCGGTGTTTGGTTGGGGTGGAGCGCATCGATAACAATGCCAATGGGAGGGCGTCGGGCCATTTCAACCCGGTCGTGGCAACTATTTTGGCTAGTTTTAGTTTCAACGTTGCATTGTGTCTCTCTACCAGGCCCGCTGATTGGGGGTGGAAGACGGCATGGAACTTTTGTTTTACCCCCAACCCTCTCAGTATGTTCTGTATCACCTCGGCTACGAAGTGGGGGCCGTTGTCGCTCCATAAAATTCTGCAAAGGCCGTATCGGGGGAAGAATTCTTTCAGCAATACTTTTGCAGTGGCTAAGGCGGTATTGTCGCGGGTGGGATAGGCCTCCACCCATTTGCTAAAAGCGCACACAACCACCAGGACATATTTTAGACCAAGGCATCTCTCTAGTTGAATGTAATCCATTTGAAGGATTTCAAAGGGGTGGTCAGGGACTCCAAACCCTCCCCGTGGTACTACTGTCCCCTTCCCTGGGTTGTGTTGTAGGCAGACTATACATTGTTGTACTAGGCGTTATGCAGATTCTGCTATCTTGACGTTATGCCATACTCTGGTGATTAGTTCAATCATGGGGGTGGAGCCTATGTGTGCTGGTAAATGTGCCATGGTCAATATGGGGATGAGGTAGGCATTGGGTAACAGCCATTTATTTCCGTCTTTAGTTCTCCAGCAATCTTCCTCGTCTTTTAGTCCCACCTTTTCCCACTCGGTCAATTCGTCTTGTGTGCCTGTAGTCTGTATGTCCCTTACAGTGGTCCTAGCGTCAGTCCATCGTTCAGCTTGTGACCTGGTCACATACATTCGTGTCGTAGTTCTGTCTCCTGCCGTGGCTCGGGCAGTAACGTCTGCTAGTGCATTTCCCTGTCCAATGAGATCAGTCACTTTCCTATGTGCTTGGCATTTTATCACTGCTAACTTCTTGGGGAGGAGGACTGCTTGCGTCAAGGCGGAGACTAAATCTCCATGCAGGATGGGTGTACCGTGTGAAGTCAGGAACCCTCTTTCTTTCCATAAGATCCCAAAATGGTGAACCACCCCGAAGGCATATTGGCTGTCGGTGTATATGTTAACTGTCGTGTCAGTCGCTAAGATACATGCTCGTGCGAGGGCAATGAGTTCTGCAGCCTGGGCTGAACGTTGGGGAATACGGGCTGTTTCCAGAACGGTTCGGGCTGTGGTGACAGCGTATGCAGCTGAGGTGGTGCCGTCGGGGAGTTTGATGCACGAACCATCCACCCATAGTTCTCCATCTGGTTCTAGAAAGGCGGTGTCTCTGAGATCTATTCTACTCTTTGTTTGTTCATCGGTTAGTGTCACACAGTCGTGTAGTGGAGTCACGCTAGGATCATTTTCGGGTAGGGGTAACAGTGTGGCTGGATTGAGGGTGGTGCATCGCTTTAGGGTAATGTGCGGTGCTAGCAGGGTCAACTCATATCCTGTCAGTCGGGCGCTAGTCAAGTGTTGGGTTTTGGTCTGGTTTAGTAGTGTGTCGACTGCATGGGGTACTAAAACAGTGACTGGATTGGAGAGTACTATTCCTTCGCTCTGGCGTATCGATACTGCTGCAGCTGCCACAGCGCGCAGGCACGCTGGCAGTGCTCTGGCTACTGGATCGAGGGTGGCAGAGAAATATGCACAAGGGCGTTGTTTTTGACCAATTGATTGTGTTAGGACAGACAATGCACATCCTTCCCTCTCGTGCGTGTAGAGGAAGAATGGTTTGGAGTAATCCGGGGTTCCTAGGACAGGTGCTGAACAAAGGGCATTGCGTAGTTCTTTAAAGGCTGACTGGCATTCGGGGGTCCAGGGGAGAGGTGAGGGGCTGTCTTTAGCTAGGAGGGAGAGAAGGGGTTTGACAATGAGGCTAAAGTTCGGTAACCACTGTCGGCAAAATGAGGTGAGACCTATCAAAGAGCGGACTTGTTTCTGATCTTTGGGGACAGGGGTGTCTAGAATTGTCTGGATCCTGTCAGGCGTGAGTTTCCTTCCTTCTTTGGATAAAAGGTGACCCAAATAGGTCACTTGTGATTTACAGAACTGCAATTTCTTTCGGGAGACCTTGTGACCATTCTCAGCAAGAAAATGGAGTAGTTTGATGGTGGCTGTGACGGCTATTGGTATGGTGTCCGCTGCTAGAAGGATGTCGTCTACATATTGTATTAGTGCCACTCCATCTGGCAAGTGTATGGCGTCCAACTGTCTTTTAAGCGCCTGGCTATAGATGCTTGGGCTCTCAGTGTACCCCTGAGGTGCTCTGCAAAATCTGTACGAACGGGAGTTTAGGGTGAATCCAAATAGATAGCGGCTGTCCTTGTGTATAGGTATGGAAAAGAATGCGTTTTTGAGGTCAATTACAGTGAAGGTGGTGGCAGTGGAGGGGATTAAGGTCAAAATTGTCGTGATGTCGGAAACTACTGGGTATTGTGGCACTACGATTTTGTTTATCTCCCGCAGGTCAATGATCAAGCGGTAGGCTTTTCCGTCTCCCTCTCCCTGTCTCTTTACAATCGGTAGTATGGGACTATTACAAACGTTGCTCACTACTTCCTCTACCACCCTTGCCTCTACCAAAGAGTGTATGATCTCTGTCAGTGCCTTCTCACCCTCTGGCGATATTTTGTACTGCGGTACTTTCGGTAGGGTTGCGTCCTGTCGTATTGTTACGTGTACTGGGTCAATCATCATTCGTCCTACGTCTGAATCAGCCCTAGCCCATAAGTGTGATGGCAAAGTGTCCAGTAGGGATGCGTCAGCCTCGGAGATGGGAAACATGTGCTGATTAGGGTTCTCTCTATGGCGCTGGGGGTTGTCATACAGGACGACACGCACTCCGTCTGGTGAGCATCTGATAGTCGCATGGAAGTGTTTCAAAAGGTCGAGACCCATAATGGCGTCTGGGGAGTTGGAAGAGAGGAGGAATGTCGCTTCGACGCTATTGTTGTCAAGGTTAAAAGGGATCGGTCGGGACAAAGGGTTGGTGGAGGGCGTACCGTCAAATCCTATTGAGGTCACATGTGAGCCTGACAAGGGTGCCCTTGGAATCAGTCGTTTGGATAGTGCACTACGTGTTGCTCCCGTGTCTACCAGAAATGGCGACTTTGTGCCCAGGACCTCAGCGGTAACATAAGGGCCTTGCTGATCAACATAGAGCTCGACTGGATCCCTCCCTTGCCTCTGGCTGTCCTATGCAAAGTCGTACGCATTGTCATAATCTGTCTGTTGGTACTGATTCTGTTTGGGATGGTCAAATGTGTTCACTCTTCCTGGCCTTTCCTCGCTTGCTTCACTCACGTACCCTCTCCGACGTCATCTTCCTCTCTGTCCACTTGCTATTTCCTCGCCCCTCTGCCCCTACCAGCTCCTAGCAAAGCCGGGCATTGGGTTTTCCAGTGTCCATATTCTTTGCAAAATGCACATTGATCCTGTCCTAGGTCTTGGCGTCCGACATATGATGTCGATGAATTGTTTCTAGGTGGCTGTACTCTAGGGGTATTCTGCTGGTATTCTCCCTATATTGCTCCCTTCCTGTATTCGCCCCCTGGAGTTGTGCTACCATTACCCTTTCCTTCAAGTCCTTCTTTTTCCTTTCTGTAGCCCTGTCATTTTCGTTTCTCTGATGCTCATAGTACTGGGCCATTTGGAGAATGGCCGCCGGTTTAGATGCTGCCCAACTACTTTCGCTGACTTGTAATTTCTGGGATACATCTGGCAGTAGTCCTTTGACATAGTTCTGCACAAATAAATGGTGTCCAGTTGCGGTGGACATGTCTTGTCCACTGTAATCGGAGAACACCGTTTCAAATCTGGAGAAATACTCTGAGACATCCTCTTGTGGTTTCTGGCGGCACGCGGTTACTATGGACCAGTCTATCTTTTTCTCTGGGATCAGCGTTTTCACTTTCTGCACTATTTTGTCAGGGAGGTCCAATATTGCTTTAACCGGTTTTTGACCAGGGTTCCGCTGTTTATCTAGTGTGTTAAGTTGTTCCCAGGTATGACCAAGCAGTTCGGTATGGTCTATTTTCCTAATCTGTTTCCACACATCTGCTGGCAAACATAACCCGAAGAACAAGTCTATGTCGGCAAGTGTCATTATTGTTGATCCCAGAGCGGTACCTAGCTCGGTGTAAAGGCGGTGGGGTTCTTTCGCAAATCCGGTAAAGATTTACGGAACGTCAAAATGTCCTGTCTGTCCCATGGTTGATACACCCAATTGTAGACCACCCTTCCTCTAGCGTCTTGATGGTTCATATCGTCATGAGTCCCTTGTCCTCTAGGAGGTACCCAATAAGGGGCAGCTTCTTTTATCGGCATCATGCTATCTGGTTTTTCCACCGGGGTCCTGCTATCTTAGATGTCCTGTCGTTATCTATCCGTCCTTGTTCCACGAGGTGACGGAATACCTCCAGTGTGGATGAAAAGAGTTCTGTAACATCGTTGTCGCCTTCATCTCCGGTGTCTACCTTCCTATAGAGAGCCACTAGTCGCTCGGGCCCTACATCTTGGTACTTCTCTTCATATGCAGTAAGAGTGTGGTAACAGAGACGTACAATAAAGTATCGTTTGCGGTTTTCAACATAGGAGTTGCATATGTCAGTTACATGCTCTTCTGTCTCCTTCCTATCTATGAGGGATTTAACTACTTTATCAATGCCTGCTCGCTCATTTTTACTTAATCGCGGGACCCTGGGCGCTCCTGTTTCTTTTGATCCTACCTCTACTACTGTATCCTTTGATGAGGCATTTGGTGTGGGTGACTCGGTGGGAGCAGAGGCGGTGGAGACTGAGGCGATCGTGCCATCTCCGGCTATACTTTGGTGGTCCTGTCGTTGTACTACGGGATGAGTAGGGGCGTATGGGGGTGGCATGTATATGATTGGGGGACCTAACAATAAATCATCATCTACCCTTTGTTTTGCTGGTAACTTGGGGTAAAGAGTCGAGGGCGTTCTAGCAGGGCATTGATCTGATATTTTTGATTCCTGTTCCTTTTTATCGATTTCCTTTTCTTTTAGTTTTTCTTCTAATCTTTTACAGGCTTGGTAAGCTGATTTTCGCGTTTCTTTATCTTGTCTAGCTTCGTCCCTTTTCTTTCTTTGAGCTGCCTCTTTTCGCCATAAGCCAAAACTGTCAAACATGGCTGGTCTAGTTTTCTTTTTGTGGAGAGCTAATTCTAACGTTTCTATTTTAGCGGGATCGAAAGATCCCGTCAGTGGCCACTGATTTACCCGGTCCTTCCTAGTGTATTTATGCCATAGTTTGCTATAAGCTACGCTGGCTAATCCATACTTTACGTACATGTCCTTGTTAGGGGTGCCTTCCGGCGGTGCCGGCTGACTGACCTCTAACGAACGGTCTGGTCCAAAACAATTACAATCAAACAATCTAGAGAAAACAGGCATGACGTATTTATCGGTCAAAATGAATATCTCAATCAATCAATTTAGACAAAAAGTCTGCACTACCTGTCCTTCGCTGCCTGCAAAGAGAGAGAATATTCCTATTCTTTGTTGTTTGCAAGCAGGGAAATGTCGCAAATAACTCCATATCAAAAAAAGGAATACTAGTATTTCAATCAAACTATTCAATCAATCAATCAATTTAAGTCGTTTTTTCACGACCTTACCCGGACCGTATGGACAGTTCTTCGTCTTCCCCTTCCAGCGCCTGGTTGTCCTCTCACTCCAACAATCAATGCGGCGTTCCTCTAAGGTCCCAGTCAGGACCGCAGGTCACTCGAGAGAGGTCCGTTCGGAACCGTTGAAGTTCAGTCGATCGGCAGCCAGACAAGGGTCTTCTCAGGCAGGTATACCCCAATCGTTTAGTTGTTCACTCCGTCGTTAGGACCTCTCTACCGGACCCACGCGTCGCTGATGGGCCCCTACGCTTGGGCGCCAATTTGTGAAAGGCAGCGAGCTTTCTAAGACCCTCAATGCTGCCCGGTGCAGGGTTCCACCTCTAATTCACTTTGGGTTCGCTATCAAAATAATGAGGCAAGCGCTGGAAACTGGAAGAGAAGAAAATGGTTTATTTCTCATGAGGAGATCACGTCAACTGAGACACCGGGATGTCTGAGGGAAGTGTTCTGCTGACAACTCCCTTGGCTCTTCCTTTTATACATGTTTGACACAATGCTTTTGTTTGGTCAACATGGTTACAAAAGCTTGGGGTCCCCGCCCCGGGCAGGTTGTCACACAAGCCCAACAGTAATTCTCTTCCCACCCAGGTCAAACAGACAATCTTATCTTGCAGCTGGACCTTGCTTCAGGGTCTAAAACATGTGAGACCGGTCAGATCTAAGAGTCCGTTCTGTTGATAAAAACAGGTCCCATTGTTGGTAACAACAAGTCTTGCTGTTTGCAGTGCAATAAATCATTTTGCAAGAGTCTTTTTGGTGTTTGGAACCTGTTTGTGTAACTAGGTGTAGTGAAGGGTAGAGCGTCCAAAGGCTTGTCTGAAAACAGGGATGAGAGGAAAAACGAGTTTGTGGCAGCAAGTGGCGCTGAGGTTTGTTGTGGCAATAGAGTTTATAGCCCCCAGCACACATACCAGGTCGGTCAGAGGGTCAGAGGGATGCTAGTAAGGGCAGGGTGAAACAAAGGTGACCAACAGAGTACAAAATGGCTGTGATAGATTAAAATGACTGCAATTTATGTGCACATAGAATTCCACCAGACAAGATGGCGCAGGTAATGTTCATGATTATTGTTTTGCTTTTAACAGTACCATGCTGAAAACACTAAATAATGCCATACAAAGCGCAATATAAACCATTTGAACACACACAGCTTCATCACCAAACAGTAAGGAAACATACTGGAAGGTACTTAGCTCGGCTGCGTAGCAGCGAAGAAAGAGGGCAAACGGCCAGTGACAGAGGACTATGTTGGGCTATGAGCCCCCTGATTGGACAGTGTTGCATTGCCAGGATTGGCTGTTGTTATGTGTTTTTCTAAACTACTTTTTCCCTTGGATGTTTGGGAAACGTAGTTTGTGTTATCTTCCTAATGTGCTGCTAATCTAATAAAGTGGGGAAAGAAGGCATAATCCTCGCCTCCAGTCCTGACAGAATTCAGTTTGTAATGTGCATTTGGGAAAATTAGAAATCAACTTAAAGTGGTATGCTGGTCATTTTTTGTTGTTGAAGATTTTGCCTCTGGGCTCGAACCATACCACAACCACATATTTTCAACATATATCAAACATACCTGTTCTGTACCAAACCTCCCCCGCCCTGATTGATTGGCAGGGAAAATTCACTGAACATGAAGTTTGTCAACTTTTAAGCTATTTTATTTCTTTAACATGGCAATTTCGTCCAGTCTTCCTCGCACAGGCACATCTCTCTACCAAGGCATGACTCACCACTCAAACCACCTGTGTTTCATGTTTTTGTAGGTCTTCTGAATGTGGGGGTATATCATGTATGGATTTCTGTGGGTTTAGAGTGTCCACAGATGATAAACTAGGTGCAGTACATTTGAGAATTTTGGAAAGCAACTGAATGTGAAATTGCAGTTTAGGCTATCCATTTTTTGCCACAAGAATCACACCTAGTTTGTATGAAAGCATACCATAAACATACATTTTCAACACCCACACTTTTTTTTTTTTAAACAATTTTTATTTATTTCCCCTGGTTCGTTAGAGCAAGCAAGATTGTGATGTACATGTAAAAAAAAAAAGATGTTTTGGATTGCCAAGATTTAGTGCCAGTATTACATAATTCCAAGCAATTTCTGTATATGTTTACAGTCCGGTGTGGTGTGTTTGATGGGATATGGTGTCCAATAGGTCATGGTTAGGGGTTATAAGGAGTTACCCCGGAGTGGCGTTCCTATTGTGGTCAGATGGAGGATGGGCGGTGGGTCAGAGGGCGTCGCTTGAGGAGTCTGTTTCTGGGGTTGAGGATATTCCATCCATTCCTGACCTGTGGAGAACAGGCGGTCTACCCGGCACATCTCCCCGATATCTTTTCCCACTTTTATGTAGTTTTGTCATGGGACCCATGTTTTGTCGAATTTGTGAGTTATATAATGTATTATTGCTGTCAAATTTTCATTGGTATAGACTGCCCACACCTTGGTCCAACATATGTTGAGCGGGGGTCGATCGGGGGGAAAGGGAGTGAGCTACGGAGCTTGATTCCAGAGTTGTGCCACTGTTAAGCGAGGTGTGTGATAGCAGGGTTGACAGTGGGTGGACGGAATAGTCGGTCCATCGGGAGTTCCACTCCAGTTATCCCCTTTATTTTCTGAGTTATCTTATCCCAGTAGGTTTGAGCAAATCGACGTGACCACCACATGTGTAGCATGCCACCTCTCTCCCCACACCCCCTCCAGCACAGAGTGGATCCTCCCGTAATAGTGTTAAACCGGGCAGGTATGAGGTACTGCCTTGTTAGTAGTTTGTAGGACTTTTTTGTATGTTGTGCGCAGATGAATGATTTGACTGCCCTAGTCCATATCTGATCCCATGTGTCTTCAGATACTTTGTGGCCTAGATCGCTACTTCATGCATATGTGAAAGAGGGGGGTTGCACTGTGTGTGCTTGGTTAAGTGCTGCATAAAATAGGGATGTCCCCTTCTTAGGTCGAGCCTAGCAGCAGCGCGCATGCGATACGCGCTACTCGCTCTGCGAGGCATTCTGTATTAGGGTATGCACCAGCAGCCCCTCCCACTCTCCGCCCACATTTATCATTGGCTTGTGTCATTGTCCTTCTTAAATGCTGGCTTCTGATTCGTAAATAGGCTTGTTAGTCCCTCCTTGGTACCGCCTTCTCCGCATTTGTTACCGCCCATAACGACTGGACCTCTTACTTGGCTTGTTACACGGTCGGCTTTATCTAGTGGGTGAGCACTATTTTGTTTATGGACACTGATGGGGACAATGGCGGCTGCTTTTTTTTTTGTATGTGCATGCTTAGCGCGGCGCCCGCTTTAGGGACCCCGCACTCAGTTTAAATGTATTTTTTTTTTAAACTTTGATGTTGAGCGCGCGCCCGCTTCAAGGACACCGCGCTTGGTTTCATTTTTTTTTTTGTACTTTAATACTGAGCGCGGCGCCCGCTTCAGGGACACCGCGCTCTTTTTTTTCTTTTTAACTTTAATAATGAGCGCGGCACCCGCTTCAGGGACACCGCGCTCATTTTTTAAAAAACTTTAATAATGAGTGCGGCGCCCGCTTCACGGACACCGCGCTCTTCAATACAATAGGTATTGCTTTTGCAAAAGTTTGAACTATTGGTATTGTAAATGACAATGCCTTTTAATTTTTTATAAAAAGGCATTGCCATTTACAGTGCCAATAGCTCAAAAACTCGCAATTGCGAGAACTATTGCATTGTAAATGCTTGTTTTGTCACAGTGTACTCGTTCAAGTTGCGTTTTATCTCAGGACTTCATTTTGAATTCCTTGGTCTCTCATCCAGTGCAGCACCTGAGTTAGTAAATAGTAATTGTGGGACAAGAGTTGAAAGTAATCTATGGAAGCGTCTTCAGCCATTAATGTTCTGTCCTTGTAAAAATCTCCCGCTCGCAGTAATTCTCCTTGTGTCTATTGCAGGAAGCCTAGATCTTGTTGGCCTGGCAGAAACTCTGTGTTCTGGGTGACCGGTGTTATTGGGAATGAGAAAGAGGTGATACCTCGAATGTGGGCAACAGATTCCCAGTGTTCTAAAAGAATCGCTGTTGAGTTGAGTAAGTTGGGTGAGCTTAGCCAATATTTGCATGGTAGCCATAATACATCAAGGTGTAATATTGTTCTCCATTGTGTTGTGTAGTGTGAGGGGTCTGTTGCCAGTCTAAAACTGGGCGCAGTTCGGCCGCCTGTATGTGTCCTGTAATGTTGGGGAACGCTAATCCATCGTCCACTGGTTTCTTGAAAAGTGTGTTTCTGGCCACCCTTGGAGCTTTATTGCCCCAGACAAAAGTGAGGTGTTTTTGTTGAATTTGTTTGATGGAAGGAAGAGGGCAAAAAATCGGTAGTCTAGGGAGAAAGTTCATCTTGATGCTCACGACTCGCCTCACCCAGGATATCTCTAACTTCTCCCATCGGTACAGGTCTTTATAGAGGACATCTTGTAGTGGTGGAATATTGGCTTCATATGTATTTGTTGCTGCTTTTGTTAGGGTGCCTCCCAAGGTATTTGAGTGAAACCCTCTCTGTATTATTGGTTTGGAAAGCTCTTGTGGTTCTACTATTCGTAGGGTGGAAGATTTGGAGTAGTTTATCTTAAATCCTAAGATCCGCTCAAATAATTCTAGTTCTCGGACAAACACCGGGATAGAGGTATGTGATAAAACCAAGCACATCGTCTGTAAACAGGGCCAGCTTGTTTTCATTAGGGCCCAGTCGGAGGTCGTGGGACTCTCTATTAGCTTTAATTTTGTGTATTAGGCCTCCGTGGTAAGGGTGAAAATAAGGGAGTGGGGGCAGGGGACAGCCTGGTCGCGTTCCTCTCTGTAGTGTCCGTGTTTCTGACAATTCGCCATTGATTCTTAACCGGATGTAGGTTGCCCAAAAATTAACCAGTATACGTTTGGTATGGTTAGGGCCCAACCCTGTTTTGGCACCTATTTTCGCTGTAAATTGTCAGTCTACTCTATCAAAGGCTTGTTCTGCGTCATGCGAGAGAAGAACCATTTGTGTATGGTGTTTGTTTGCTGCCTCAATTAAATCGTATGCTAACCTGGTGTTGTCACTTGCATGTCGATGTTTGATAAAACCAGTCTTTTCTTTTCATATTAGTAGGGGCAAGGCATCGTGTATTTGTGAGATTAGAATAAATGCAAAGATTTTCACATCTAAGTTTAGCAGCACAATACACCTACAGGACTAGCAAGAGGCTGGGTCTTTACCTGCGTTTAGTAATAGGGTGAGAGTGAACTCGTCATTGTGGAAGTGAGTTCTCCAGTTTATAAAAATGAGTTGTATGTAGTCGTGA
Organism: Calotriton arnoldi; assembly: GCA_963921515.1. Lineage (NCBI taxonomy): Eukaryota > Metazoa > Chordata > Amphibia > Caudata > Salamandridae > Calotriton > Calotriton arnoldi. Next base: position 2,447,791 of record CAWUFW010001223.1, read on the forward strand.
GTGGAGGTGTTAGTATATTAATGTATGCTTTATAAAAGGACATTGATAACCCGTCTGGCCATGGCTGTTTATTGGGTTTGAGTTTTTTTACGACGTTCCTAACTTCGCCTCTCGTTATAGAGCTGTAGAATATAGAGAACTTTAGATCCCCTGCATTGGGGGGAAAACAGGGATTTCAAGATAAACATCTTGTGTTGTTTTGTTCAGATGTTACGCTGCATAGTGGGATGAGTCGTAATGGTAAAATGCTGTCATTATAGATGATGTTGTATGTGTGTGTCCAGCTTCATCTGTTATTTTTGTTATGTTGTTCCATGTTTGACGTTTCCACTGCTCTCTGCTTTGTTACCCATCTTCTACTATTTCTGGTTCTTGTAAAGCATTTTTTTGGCCACCTCTTTTATTAAAAGGGGTTCTAGTTCACCCCTGGCTAGTCTCAGTTCTCGATACACTCACTGAGATCCATTTTGTTTGTGGCGGAGTTCAAAGTCTTGTATCTTGTTTCCAAGATCTATTTTTTCTGAAGGTCTGTTCGGGTGAAGCAGGCGATGTGTGAGAGAGAGAGAGAGAGAAGATCTCCCCCGAATGACTGCCTTTGACGCATCCCATACCATGTTCCATGCCATGGTCCCATTGTTGTTTTCTTTAAACTAATTCTCTAGGGTCTCTTGGATCGAGTCACGCAAGGTTAAGTCCCGAAATTCAATTTTGTTAATTGCCCATCGTTGTTGAGGCGTTCATTGGGGAAGCAAGTGCACCGTGACCACTGAATCATCCGCTAGCACTGTGGTGCCCATGTTAGTATCAAGGATTTGGGGAGCCAAGTTACTATCACCTATCAAGTAGTCGATCCTAGAGACTGACCTGTGTATGTTAGAGTAGAATGTGTAATCTTGTTCCCTTTCATGTTGGGAGCGCCATATCTCAATTAGTTGTTGATCGTCCATTCCGTGTTGGAGGGAGGACTGGGTGTGAGCATTTAGGTTCCCTGGTGTGGCCATATCTTAGTGTGGATCTAAGGTCATGTTGAGGTCTCCCCCAAGTAGCACAGGTCCCTTATGGAACGATTCTGGTCGTTAGGTCCATAGACGGATAGGAGTGTTAGGTGTGTGGTGCAGTCGAGGCCTAGTCTGTCATTTTGGCTTGTAGTGTGAATGATAAGCTCCTTTACAGTAGGATCGCCACACCCTTGGGGGCTGAAGCATGGTATTGTGTTGAGTACCAATATTATCGCAATCTAGCGATATCCTTAGCCACTAGATATGTTTCTTGAAGTAAAAGTACATCTGTTTTTTATGACGTACCCATCTGAGCAGGGCTCCCCATTTCATGGGGCAGTTGAGGCCTTGTATATTAAGGGTGGCAGTTGATAGCATAGTCATTGCAGTAGGTGATAGACAAATCTCATAAAAATCAGAAATACAAACATTTTACCACACATTCAAATTCGGCAAGAGATGGTAGAGCAGCTTATGAGTATTATTTGCGGTCTCCGCAGTCTGCTCTAGTGGGAGGCTGGTAGGACGAATCGGAGTTAACAGAGCAAGTAGGTCAAATGCGGGGATGAAGTTCGCGGGACCCTATTGTGGTGGCGCCCCTTAGTACTTTTAGATGTAGTTGAGCAAAGTGAAAGCCAAAGATAATGGAAGGGTTGCCGGATATATATTCAATCTCATGCGTGGTTCAAAGTCCAGGTTAGGGGTCGTCTTCTGACAATGGAGAGTGGGTGTCTTCTCCTTATGCTGCCGTAGCTGTTATCTGCATGTTTGAGATGCCTTCCAATCGGTGCCCTCCATTTGGTTTGCGGAGATGTTGTTGGTTTATGGCTTGGAACTTTGGAGTGTGTCGGAAGATGGAGAAGTTCACTGGCTTCTTGTGGAGTTTTCACTGAGGTTTGTTTATTGTATTTAGTGAAGTAGAGTCGGAATGGGTAGCTCCACCGGTACAGTATTTCTCCTTTTGAAGATGAGTGTTTACATACTGAAAATCTTGATGTCGAGCAAGTGTTGCGGCAGAAATGTCTTGGAAGGTCGTAATCTGGTCTGCTCAAATATCTTGGAAGGTCGTAATCTGCTCTGATCGAAATTGTATCGCCTTTTGGATTCATGATGCACCATGATGGGTTCCTTGTCCTTGCAAAAGTGGACTTGTGTCAAGGTTTAGTTTTTGTTGGGGGGAAAAGACTCTATGGGTGCGGTCCAGCTGGACTTCAGAGTCAATCAATCAACTCTGACTTGTAGAGCGTGGCTAGTCACTCGCGATGGTATCCAGGCACTAGTCATCTGATAGCTGCACTATTTGGCGAATTAGGTCTTGGACATGGGATTCCAGTGCAGGGGTTGGAATGCTTTTATCTAGCCCTCGTATGCAGATTTTGTTCCGTCTTGACCTATTTTCATAATCTTCCAGTTTCTTCTCCAGCCAGATATGTCGTTCTTCCAGTTTCTCTAGTCTGCGATCGTGGCAGTCATTTTCTTGAGCATGTTCTTCTAAAGATGTTTTCATCTGGTCTAGCTTGTGCGCTGCTTTTTGAACGGAGAGGTTGAGATCCGCAATAGCTGTGTTAAAATTCTGACGGAGTGCTGTAATGTCCTTCTTATACTCGGCTAACAGAAGTTGGATGTATGCTTTTGTTGAGGGTGATTGTAGTTCTTGAGAAGTGAACAAGACGTCCAAGGCATCAAGGGGTTGGATGGCCAGTTCAACAGGTGGTTAGGATTTTATCCCCTTTTCCTTGTTGACGAAGCATCTCCTTTATCGAAGGTGTCTTTGAGGCTTTAGTTTTAGCAGCTGCCATTACGGTCATTGAGATGTTCTAGATAAGAGCTGCGGTGGGTGCAAGCAGGGAATTGGGGAAGCCCTTATATTCCCGATGTCTGACCGGCTTCTGCCAGCGAGGGCTGTGACTACAGGTCTTTGCGATGTGATAAGGGTGCCTTCAGGTTAAGTCCAGGGTGATAGAGCTGTGTGAAGTCGGCGGTGCGGCCCACAGTGTTGAGGTGATTTTAGGTTGCTGTGCCACTAGTTCATGGGACCTAGAGTCAAGGGCCCGGTGCATTTTAGCAATGGAACTTGCCTACACTGTTCAACCATATTTATAAATAAGGAACAAGGGGACCCTTATAGTCAGAAGGGACCAAGGGTAGCAGTAAGTTATTAGAGACAGCGGTCCCTTTCAAGAAAAATATATACATACAGCCACAACACTTCAATCAGGATTGGGTCTACTCGTGTCCAAATGGATGATATTTATGATTTATTTACAAAAATTAAAGCATAAACATTACATTAACATAGAGTGAGCAGGACGTGACGGGGTTTTAGGAAATCAACAGATTTCCTTACCTCTGGTATATAACTTAAAAGTGACTTTTTGGTGAAAATAGGAAATAACAATAGTCACAATAACAAGAACATCTTGTACTCCGCATAAATCTCAAATGAAGGTTAGAGTTTAAGACGTGGTTGTCTACGACGTTTCGATCCCCAACAACGGTTATGGGATCATCATCAGGACTAAACAATCAAAAAATGCCTGGGAAGTTGCTGATGATGCAAGTGGTGAAACTATGGGTACATGGAAGGGAGCGGTGTCCCAACCAAGGCAGTAGGTCATCTGATGGTTGCCGGGTGAACTGCCAAGGAGGGTCACGAGGAGGAGAAAACTGCCCGTCCAGAGCGGCTAGAACGAACGTGACAAGGGTCCAATTGGCCGGGAGGCGGTAGTAGGTGAGAGCGAGGTCTCAACCCCCACTGGAACCGTGAACCGTGATGATTGCTAGGCGTGCGTGATAGCACGTAGGCGTTCGGGAGAGGCGAGGTCAGGGGAACGGAGCCTTAGATGTGGCTGCTTTGTGTGGCTGAGATAGGGCGCCGAGTGCATGCGCCGTTAGATGCTGCGATCGCCAAGCCGGGTAGTGCAATGAGGTCCGGCTAGCAATCATCACGGTTCCAGTGGGGGTTGAGACCTCGCTCTCCCCTACTACAGCCTCCCGGCCAATTGGACCCTTGTCACGTTCGTTCTAGCCGCTCTGGACGGGCAGTTTTCTCCTCCTCGTGACCCTCCTTGGCAGTTCACCCGGCAACCATCAGAGGACCTTCTGCCTTGGTTGGGACACCGCTCCCTCCCATGTACCCATAGTTTCACCACTTGCCTCATCAGCAACTTCCCAGGCATTTTTTGATTGTTTAGTCCTGATGATGATCCCATAACCGTTGTTGGGGATCAAAACGTCGTCGACAACCACGTCTTAAACTCTAACCTTCATTTGAGATTTATGCGGAGTACAAGATGTTCTTGTTATTGTGACTATTGTTATTTCCTATTTTCACCAAAAAGTCACTTTTAAGTTATATGCCTGAGGTAAGGAAATTTGTTGATTCCCTAAAACCCCGTCACGTCCTGCTCACTCTATGTTAATGTAATGTTTATGCTTTAATTTTTGTAAATAAATCATAAATATCATCCATTTGGACACGAGTAGACCCAATCCTGATTGAAGTGTTGTGGCTATATGTATATATTTTTCTTGAATTTCTCTAATAACTTACACTGTTCAACCAGGCAGGCTGGATCCCCCACTACCGCCTTTCCATATTTGAGGGTACTTATTCTGGAGCGGCGCCCACCATCTTGGATTGGGCTGGGTCGCTAAGTAACATCTGGCTGGGTTAGGCCACACGACCTTCCTCGGGCACAGGGCTGACCTCTTGATTTGGAGGTGGTAGGTCCAACGATCATCTCTTGGCAACCTGGGGGGCTGTGCGTCAGCTGTTGGTCCTCAGCGTGCACCACCTCCCATCTGTGTCTCGCCCATGGTGGCATGCTGCCAATCTATCGATAAGGGTGCGGCGGTCGAATGAGGGTTTGGGCCAGCTTTCGGCTATGTACAAGCAGCTGGTACTTCCAGCTGGGCCTAAGGGTGCCTTAGTGAGTCTTGTCGTTCCTCTGTGGACGGCAGCTTCTAGAAGGGGACCCTTTGGGATTCTTGTACTTCTTTCACAGTCCGCCAAGTGGTCACGCCCGCCATCTTGTTTCAGGTGGCGTGACTGGTCTCGATTTGCGGTGGCATTTTCAGGCATTTCAGTCGTGGGCCAGGTAGCTGCGAGTGGCAGGGGGGTGAGAAGGTGTGGGGGTTCCTCTACCTTAGTTGTATGGCAGTCTCCGTCTTTAGATAGGAGATAAGGATGCCCCGGAGATCTCTGGCCTGAAGGTCATCAGGGAGACACGTTGGATCCTCCCCGCCGTGGCCACACCCCTCAACACCTACACTTCTTAAGGATAATGTTGCTGCATGCCGGACCTCCCTCGTCTTGATTTGCTGACTGGTAGCATGTGCTGAACATGCAAGCATCGCTGACACGGCTTGACTCGCATGTTTGTTTTTCTGGGTCTCCTTTGTGTAGGGGTACCAGACTTACATGGGGTTTAAAAGGGGTTGAGCAGAGACCCACATACTAGATGCAATGGAATGTTTTATTGGGGGAGATTCCTTAGGGGTTGTCTGCAGAATTTAGGCCCGAAGTCGGCTGGCACCCTAGGAAACCTATCACCCCAACATTTCTTTAAAAAAAAAAAAAAAGGAAAATGTAGAGAGACAAGGGAATCCAGGTAGAGATGGCATGTGCGAATCACATCAATTTTGGTTGTCCAGAATCCCAAGTGAATATTTGAGAATTGGTTAAAAATGTGGGGGGGGGAAAGATCCAAATTTCTTCAATTTTCAGCGAAAGAAAACTTCAGAACTTCTGGCAAACGTTAAAAGCTCTATACATCTCCTGATGATAGCGATACCTAACGTGTGAGAGAGCCTATTGCATGGGACAGGTAGGCCAAAACTTTGACTATGTCAAGACAACATTTACTCTACATGGACTTCTCACTGTCAACATTTTGACCTGTTCTTGTCACTTATGATCGGATCACCCACATATGTGAGGACTGTTTTTTTCTGTAGATGTGTGGCAACACAGGGAGATGTGACTTTTGCTCTTACCTAAATTTCCAGAACGCACTATTACAGAAATATGATGGAATTCTTTTTTGCTCTTATTACGTTTTATTCTTACTGACTACAAAGTGCAATTCACAAACCGATGGGTGTAAATCTCCACCTCGCCTATCTTTTCTATAGGGAGATCCTCACACATATAAGTTTACTAGTTAGTAGTAAATGTGGTAGGAAAGGGGTGGCTCACTTTGAATGTGCTCTTGATTTGCTAGAAATAATTATCACTTTTTGCCTCTTTTAGTCGAATTTACAACCTCTGTAATCTTTGTAAAGATTTTCCGATGTTTGCAATAGATGTTCAAAAAGTTTTACTAATGGAAAAAATCATATTAAAACTGGCATTTGGTGCTCTGTTGCAAAAATGTTTTTGGGATAAATACCCCCATCTGTAGTGTATGTCTAGAAATATATGGACCTCAAGATCCACATTTTCCTTCCTGGAGTCCACAGACGATAGTAGTTAGTTTTGGGATATCTTTGGAGTCTATAAAACATTATCTTCTAGATGCATTGTGTGCATCTGTGTGGAGCCAGCCCTGCTTAGGACAGCTAAATAGGAAGATACAGCGTATACATTGTGATAATAAAAGCGGGCTTCAGAGTGTGCATACAGTATTAGACAACAGAGCAGTCTTATTTGTGAAGGACACATCACTACCAAAGAGTTCACTTCATCCTGATAACAGTATGGCCATGCTTCTCTTTACCGAAGCAGGGTACCCCAGGCCAAGAGGCCCTCTTGTAGGGGTAGTAAAACACAGACAACAGCAACACCAAGGGATCTATGGAGAGAACATTTGTTGAGCACACTGAATACTCTCAAGGGCAGCAGACTGCTTATGTTATAACAGCATGTCCATGCTCCCCCTTACCACAGCAGGGGACCCCAGCCCATATCTACACAAGAGGAGAGGCCAAGAGGTCTCTTTCAGGGGTAGAGAAACAGACACCAGCATCCCCAAGGGAGCTATGGGGAGATCAGTTAAGCACACTGAATACTCTCAAAGGCAGCAGATTTTGGACGCTAACCTATTAGAGATGTCTTTGATGGGGGCCATTGTCATCGTTGTTTTATTTTACAGGGTACAACTCCTAGGTGGACTATCAGAAAGTAGGGAAGATGATTCCTACTGTCATTTCCAGGAATGTGAACCAGGTGCCAGGGGTACTAAACCAGGCCTGGCAAAGGAGGGCAGAACTAATAGGTACAGGAGTACACAAGAAGAGTTCTACTACGTAAGTGCTGTCAGGAAGCGAGTTTGCAGGATACAGATTCCTGGTGCAGTTTCTCTCAATTTGGAGGACGCTGCAAAGACACTAACTATGTATTTATTTTTACCTGACAGTCCATTTCCTGCTCCTTTACATCCACTTGCATCTGTCTGGGCTTGATGTGCACCACTTCCGGGGAAGGGAGCAGGATCATCTTAATTGCCTAAGGGTCTTCTGAGTCCAAGTGGATAAGGAGATCCTGGCCTTCCGGCAGCTCCCTGCCATCATGGCACCCCCATACTGAAGGCTAGCTGCCCTGATGGTGGCCACAGTCTCCACCCACCTCGTCGGGACAGACTTGGTCGTCCTTGGTACACTCTGTTATTTAGAGCACCATCAGCAGTGCTGTTGCAATGGCAAAAGCCGGAGCCCTAACAAGGTGTTTGTTACCTCATTTGTGCTCATGTTTGCTAATTTTATCTACCTTTTGAAGAGGTGAAGGCAGCGTGGCCCCCTTGGACTCTGAACCTTTGACCACATGGTTAAACACAGGCCCTTAAGTGACCGCGTGAGTCCACTGGGCTCCACACTGGCTTCTCTTTCTTTCAAAGAGAAACGGTGAGGACATAAGTCTCAGGCGGGGAGACTCAACTTGGACTTGTTGGAGAATGCAAAGTAGCAGCTTCCAACCAAGCGGTAATCAACGAGCCTGTTTGTGTAGAGGAACATTAATGTATACTGTATACAAAGCAGCATCTATACTGCTTTGGCTGAATAGATCAGGGGCCCTAGCAATCTGTTTTCTGTATCACTTTGATCTGAGACAGTGCGACGATATTGAGACTCATGTGAGTGGATTATTAAGAATTGCTCCGGGCAGAACAATGGAAGCTTTGTCGTGCTGATTAATGGGCATTCTTGATTTTTTGTTTGTAATGATTCTGTACATTTGACACTGTCTTCATTTCAGTTATAAAGGTTGATGAAATGCAGAATTTGCTGTACGTAGCCAGCGCAGCTAAGGAAACTTTTTATTTTGTTTTAATGGGGATTACTGAAAATTACTCTGCTTCTCCCATATGTAGGTCCTTATTAAGGAGAGGTGGAATTGCTTGTCTCCCTCTCTTTCTTCCTTAGCTTGTGCAGCTGCACATGGTTCTCATCGGCCGTGCAGCTGTCAGAGCGATATATTGCTTACAGTATACGTAGTGTGGACCTATCTTTTTAACTGTTGGCTTTTTCCAACCCTTTTCTTTCAGTAATCTTCTTTCTTCAGTAATTTGCTTGAGACTTTGTCAATCCCGTCTTTGCTCAGCCCCGAAGAGTGGTTATATCTCAAATAATCCCATTGGCTTTTTAAGTGTATCCTTCTGCTTTGATTGGTGTGCATGTATTGAACTACTCCAGGGACTACCCTACATTTATAGCCCATGTTGGCTGCTCCTCCTGCCTTCCTCGTTTATGTCTCACTCAAATGTCCAAAAGCTGCATGCATTAGCGCATTAAACTCTAACATCTGTGCTTTATAGTGCACACTACCAGTTAGGGTGTGGTTTGCTTGCGTCTACACCTCAAACTGAGCTACCCGATACTAGAGTTTCAAACTTTGGTGTCATTAAGCACTGTTTCTGTTAACTCAAACTTCACCTCAGATCAGAGCCGTAATGTGGAGTTTCTTGTTTTCATCTCCATATAGACAAATGCCTGAGAGTATGGACTGGATGGTTCTCTTTGAGACAGAGCCTGACAGATCTGTATCTGTTTGATCTTCCGTTGTAATACAACAGTCGATCTAACAAGAGTGTTTTCAAAGTCTAGGCTCAAAACTTTCCATTGACGTTTTAGTAGTTGGCATGCTAAGCCTCTGCAGAAGCTGCTAGTGTGTGTTTGGAAATGTAGCTGATTGCACCAGTGAACAGGTGTAGGAAATCCGCCTTTTCTATGTGGTCGCCCAGATTGTTCGCTTTTTGCTGCACCCTGTATTTCTGCTGGCTTTAGAACTCTATGCATAATACCTCTGCTATCCAGTAGTAAAACACCTGTGATCCCTAATTTAGCATGGTAGTATTGGCATGTTCATAATTGGTACATTTAGCTTACCTGTAATTCCTTAATATATGTTAAAAAGTGTACCCAGGACTGGTAAGTTAAATTTCTCTAGTGGACTGCATCACCTTTTGTGCCATACAGTAAAGTGGCAGGGCAAACAAGGCTTCCGGCATACCATTCTAGTCTGACTGTAGCAGTGTAAAAACTGCAGTTCAACCTGTCAAAGTAAACCCTCTTGTCAGGGCAAAGCCTCCCTTTAAATACAAGTTACCCCTAAGTAGGCCTTGTAGCACACAAGGTAGAGTGCATGGTATTTAAAAGTATGACATGTAGAACATTTGAAGTTAACTTGTCCCTACGGTGACTAGCACCCAAAGGTTAGTTTCACTGTATCAAAGCTGCCTGGCTCATACAGCAAATCAGAGTGCAGATTAAAATACTAGTACTGTATCTTGGGAATGGGCTAGTAAGTAAAATAATAGGAAAAAATATTTTCAATAGTTATTAAAAACCCAATTTGATGGTGAAGCAGAATTTTTAGTAAACATGAAGGGAAAGTAATCTTTAGAATCTTTTCCCTGACTGAAGGCCCTGGAGGCTAATTTGCATTTGCTCTCCAGCTTCTCCCAGCCAGTGACGAGCATTTGAATAGGTGTGAAAAAGGTGTAAAATGCCTCCTAGGAGCAAGCAATAGGCTGACCTGAATGGTCAGAGATTACTTCTTTTGCTCTGCAGAATATTCATGGTGGGCTGTTGGCCCTTCTTTTGATAGCACAGTGTCAAATCATGCTTGTCAGGTCTGCTGAACCACATATAGCACTAAAAAGGAAGAAAACAGGATGCCAAGACAATTTTTGTTCATCCACTGTCTGGTTGCTGAAGAATCCTGCTTTTGTAGTACCAGACTTCTGTTTTTGGGTCTTACATATAACACTTCGGGCGTGCTTGAAAGGAAGAGAACAGGATGCCAAGACAATTTTTGTGTATCCTTTGTCTGGTTCCTGAAGAGCCCTGCCTTTGTCTCACCAGACATCTGTCTCTGGGTTTATTATGGGTGCACTGGCTGCTTCAAACTTGATTTTAGTGTTAGATGTGGGAGGAGACTAACATTACCATAGTACACTCCCCACTCCTCAGAGCCCAAGTGTAGTTTCACTGAAGACTTTCGCCATCTTGGAAATGACCGAAGTGGGTATTTTGGCCCCACTCACTTTTACCCCATTGGCTAGGGCTTGACCAGGAGTCATTCCCTCCCAATAGCTAGTGCCAGGCATAAATGTGGCACCACAAGGCGCCCACTGCTGGACTTGAGGAAAAACAGAAGAGGAGTGGGCCTGCTGTATTGACCTGATAGGAGCCCTGAAGGACTGGACCTGCTCCCTCTTGTACCAAGAATAAAGCAGTGGACTCCAAGGGTCAAATGGCTGGCCTAATCAAGTTACAGGGATACAACAAGCAACCGGTGGTAGCTGGATCCTACCATTAGCCTCTACGTGACACCCTGTGAGTTTCTAAGTGCCTCCCCTGAGGTCCAGAGGGGCTTTTGAAGGTATACTCCCACTTAAAAGACTAATGTCAGAAGGTAAAATCTTTGACTAGGATGCACCTGGTTGGTGTATCTGACCTGTGATCCATCAATGCCACCCTCAGATTGCGCTTATGTCGCGGGCTGTGCGACCGTTGACTATCAAAGTTAGGCACTTTGTGCTTCTTTCTGCTTTTTGTGTTTAAAACTCCTGTGCTTCTTTGTGCTTTTCCTGTTTAAAACTTTAAAAGTTCATATCTCCAGTTCCTGTTACTCCTTTTTGAAGTTGAAGCTGTCTGGTTGTGAAAAGTTGTCTTGTGTGCATTCTGAAAGCTTCCATGGGAATGCATTCCACCCATTGCTTACCACTGGCATTGTGGTTTGTAACTCACATTTTTTGGCTTTGTATTTCCTGGCTTTATTTGTTTTAGGCCGTCCAGCGTGTCTTCGGCTCTCCCGGGGAGCAGAGCTTGTTCACCATTGCTCCTTGTATTCTTCCATGAGTCCTCACATTCTGTAAACAAGCCTTTACATTTTGTTCTTCTCTTGTAACATTTGCTGTGCTTTCAAAGTCAGAAGTCAAATATAAGGCTCTGTCTTCCGAGGGAGCTTTGTGCTTCCTTCTCAGGGAGATTGGTGTTTCCTTTTCTTTCTCTGACTTCAAAGTAAGAGTTATGTGACAATCTTGCAGGATACTAGGAAAGAAAAGTTTTTTTCCAGTACACAAAAAATTTAAATGTCTGTAAATAAACTGTGCAAATATTTCAGAATATATCAGAATTGGGAAAGGTCATTTGAAGCACATTTTTTGTAATTCGGAAGTGTGGTGGAAACAAACATTTTAACATGATCAAAACAAATTAGTACACTAGGTGATGCCATCTACACACATTATCGTTCGTGTGCTGTTTAGTTTTATCAGTAAAACTACATGTGCAAATGTATGGTCATTTCTCTTAAAAATGTGTTGTCTGTAATGGTGCGCTAACACACCATGCATACTTGATGCTCCACTCTACTACAGGAATTTCCACTCCACCATATGATACTCCATGCCACTTCATTCTAGGCCACTCTACGACACTCCACTTTACGCCACTTCACACCGTCACTCCACAGAACTTTATGCCAATGTCCTACACTCCATGCCATTTTACTCCATGCTGCTCCACTTTGACACTTTACTCCATTGTATGCCCCCAATATATGTCCCTCCACTGTAAGCCCCTCAACACTGATGCTCTACTCAGCTCTACTATATTCTACGCCCCGCCACGACACTCTACTCCATTACACTCTACTATACTACACTCGATGACACTTCACTCCACTCTATGCCACTATTCTTCACTCCACTTTAGGCCACTCTACTCCACTCTACTCTAAGACTCTACTTCACTCTACAACACCCTACTCTACATCCCTCAACTCTACAACAATCCACTCTTTGCCACTCTGCCCCAATCTTTGCCACTCTGCCCCAATCGTTGCCACTCTGCCCCAATCGTTGCCACTCTGCCCCAATCTTTGCCACTCTGCCCCAATCGTTGCCACTCTGCCCCAATCGTTGCCACTCTGCCCCAATCGTTGCCACTCTGCCCCAATCGTTGCCACTCTGCCCCAATCGTTGCCACTCTGCCCCAATCGTTGCCACTCTGCCCCAATCGTTGCCACTCTGCCCCAATCGTTGCCACTCTGCCCCAATCTTTGCCACTCTGCCCCAATCTTTGCCACTCTGCCCCAATCTTTGCCACTCTGCCCCAATCTTTGCCACTCTGCCCCAATCTTTGCCACTCTCCCCCACTCTGCCCCACTCTGCCCCAATCTCTGCCCCACTCTGCCCCAATCTCTGCCCCACTCTGCCCCAATCTCTGCCCCACTCTTTGCCACTCTGCCCCACTCTTTGCCACTCTGCCCCACTCTTTGCCACTCTGCCCCACTCTTTGCCACTCTGCCCCACACTTTGCCACTCTGCCCCACACTTTGCCACTCCACGACTTTACTCCACTCTACAATACTTTATTCCACCCTTCGCTCCTCCATGACACTTCACTTCACTCTTCACCACTCTACTTCACTCTTCGCCACTCCACGACATTCTCTTATAACGCCACTAAGTTTTAGCCATGCTGAACAGCAGCCACGCTGGTGTACAACATGGCTAAAAATCATTAGTAAAGCCAGTAGCTCCTGCATAGGTGAGACTTATTGGCTTTGCCAAAGCTTGTGATATTTTGATTTGGACTTTTTATTGTTTTGCATTTTGACTTTATTACTGTTTCGGTACTGCGTAAATAATTTACACATTGCACTAATATAAGCCTGTCTGCTCTGCGTCGTAACTCCCGGGGGTTGAGCTCAGCTTAATTTAGTGACTTTGAGGGTGCACCCTGACACAGCTTATAATTATTCATTGAGTCACCCAATCCAAATAATCCAATTTCTTACAACAGGGAAAAGAGAAACCTTTAGCTGCGTTAGGGATTTACAGGATGTCATTTTCTTGCTCTTGTTTAGTGGCTGCCTTATGAAACAGTGGTCTGCTGTAAAAGATTGTAGGTATACAGAGCTATCTAACAGGTGGATTTGGGACACCGGAAGCTGCACCGGTGAATAGCGCTTCTTCATATCAAGGAGGTTGTTTTCCCGAACAATGTGGAAACGCCTTTGCACTCAAATGTGATGTAGTGCAAAAGAATTCACTAAACGTGGATGAAATGCGAATCATTTGCTAGGCTGTAGTGATTTATCGGGAACATTGGACTTGTAGCATCTTTGAGGAAAAAGACAAAGAAGGACAAGGTTGTTCTAGGTGTAAAGTTTACACCGGTCTTCCAGAGTGCCGTACTCTTAGGAAATTTTAGAGGAGTAACCCTAAAGAAAGCTTACCCACAGGAATTTGTTTGCGAGAATGTACAATTTTTTTTCCTGTTTTTATATCCCGTGGAGTGATTTGCAGTGAGCACTGATTTTCTGTGTGTCTGGCAGTGGCATGCAGCGGGAGACTGTGGCTTGAAAGAGACAATGCAAGTTCTAGTGGCTTGTGTTAGTCCTAAACCCTCTGTAACATGTATCAATAAGAAATATTACTCTGGCGATTGGGACTATTGTATGTGTGGCACAGCACCACAACCAGTGCATTTTTTCCTATGCACCAGTGCCTTCCTGCTGTGGTGGGTCTTAGGAGATAGTTTTATTGAAGCTGCATGTTTCTAGCTTTGTGGACTCATGCCTACCATTTGGTATGGAGGACTGTGCATGCTCTTGGACAATGTCTCCTGACCCCAATGGGATGCCCTCTAGATGAGTCCGCACCTTCTTACAAGATAGGCTCTTGTGTGCCAGTGCAGCGAGAATAAGGAACTCCAGTTTACCTGTGCTATGCTAAGACTTCATAGACGGGTATACACTAGGAGTTCGATATTGCAGTCATTGAAGTCATTGTTTCCACTCTCTTTCGTCAAGGGCTTAGGATAATGTGCAAGAAGCTGGTCCTGGAAGTGTTGCTGTCTTGGGGAAAGCAAGTTCAAGGTTTGTTTATTGGGAGCATTTGAGTGCCTGTATACAACTGCCTTCTGTATGGTTTCATGGCGCCTTATAATAATCCCTTACATGTCTACATGAATGTGTGAGGTGTTAGTGTCTCCAAAGGAGTGTGAGAAGTAGGCTCCGCATTAGCCAGTTAACAGTAACATAGAATGTGTAAAGGTTTAGGCTTTCCTATTTTCGGTTATAACCTATCTTTTGGAGACCGTGGGTTGAAAGACAGTCCCACCTGAAACTTCCAAAGTGTGTAGTGAAAGTTTAGGATAGTTGCAGGTTACTCCAGTATGATACATTTGGCGTCCGATGTTGTGCCCTTCACACACTTACTACAGGGGATGCCAGTAACTGTAAGTGAAGATTTGAGGGCCATGCTAAACACTCTATGCAAAGAAGGCAATCTTGATGATAGAATCCGTAGAATATGTTTCATCGGTTTATGTGGCACACAGGTCCTAATGGAAACATTACCTTGCCGATCAGCAATGAAATGACCAGCTAGTTGGATTGTTCCTCTGTTCATGCACTGGATTTGTTCCCTGCTTATGGCTTAATCAAGCTGTCTGGATAACAGGCTCCTAAGTGGCTTTGAATTACAAATAGAGTTACTTTGGTTTAAGAAGATAGCATTGACTTGGTATCAGACTCCTCAAGTTATTCACCATATGTTCAAAGATGTGGAAGACATAGCCAGATTTGTTAAGGATGACGTGTTCAAGAGGAATGAGACTAAATAAGTGTTCATGCAAAGTGTGTGAGGGCTAGGTAGCAGCGACCTTAAACCAAAGCGACAGAAGACTTGGGGGCTGTTCATTGTTGATACCAATTGGCATTGATCCGCATCCAGATAAGAAGGAAGATATCCTGTTTTGTGGCTTACACAAGTGCATTGTGCAAAGGTTGTAGCTTATTTTGCAGATTTATTGAAGCCTGTACAAAAGTGTTTGAAGAGTGGTGCCATGTTTAAGTGGAGAGCAAGAGCCAGTTTTTGAGGGTGTTACGTGCACCTACCCTCAGGTTCTTTCATGTTAGGAGTTTGTGTGATATATGATTTCAGCATAAACAATCCTGTATGGCCTGGGGACTGTATAATATTAGGAATGCATAAGGCAGAAATCGGTGTGGCCGTTTTGTTTAGGGGCATTCATTCTATAGACTTGTGGAGAGTTGAATTAAAGATAACATTTTGTATCAGAGAGAAAAAGACATTACCAAGAAAGATCTCCCACCTAAGTTCCAAGTTACTCAGATACAGCACTAGGTTATACTCCATGCCTGAAAAAGGAAATGAATAGACAGGTTGTCTGTTTCATGTGGAATGATGCTGTCGGTGCTCATAATGAAGACAGTTGGCTAATTCAGGCCTTTCCTTTCCGCCTTGTGTTTTTCCAGCCTGAAGATCAACTAGGAAAGAAAAAAAAACATTCCCCCACGGTCTACTGAGAATGTTCATTCCCCACTCACCCAAGGGTAATGCACACCTGTCATCTACAATGCGTCTGTAATGACACAACTTATAGTGGCCAAGAGTGGCAGCACACATTGATTGACCTACCCGGGAGTTAGCTTTGTGCACCTTAAGTGATGAAATCTTGAGAATTGATTTTGTGCTGATGGACATAGATTCCCTGATCCAACTGGTATTTGCTGTAAAGATATACTGCCTTGTTGTTGTAGTGATGGACCCGACTTTTTAAATGATTAGATGTAGGTTTTTGCAGAGGCAACATCCGGAGAGACAATGCTTCTCCTGGTGGTATTTGTTAGTGCTAATCTCTCTGTAACCTGTAGGCATGAGGAAGAATCTCCTTTTCTACATCTGCCTGTTGGCCATGTTATTATAACATGGGCACCTGGATGAGGAGGCCTTAGAAAGCAGGGCATTATTTCGGCTACCACCACGAGTCTAAGGGTTTTGGGGGTCCCTCATTATGCTGTAGCAGCCTGTAAATCAGCTATGCCTCCTATTACATTTTGATTGTGTCTTTGCATTTGTCTGTGTGCATTGATCTGCTGCCGTTTGGCTAGGTTCTCCCTATAAAATTAAAACACACATATATAAATTCTTAATGGATATGGGGCACTAGGTTCATGAGAACAAGTGTAGTAATTGTTTTCCGATGCCAGGGGGCCATCATCTGCTTTCAGTCTTTAGTTTCTCTCTCTAGGTGTCACAGAATGGTAGTATCCAAATCACCAGATCAGGCACCTGACTGGTTCTGAGCCATGGCTTGCATGATGAGTTGCTAGAGTCTGAGAATCATGCATGCACCTTACTCTTAACTGTCAAAGCCTTTACCATTTAACTCCTTAAAAAAAGGGGGGAGAGAGAGAGACCACACACACACACACACACACACACACACACACACACACACACACACACACACACACACACACACACACACACACACACACACACACACACACACACACACACACACACACACACACACTCACTCACTCACTCACTCACTCACTCACTCACTCACTCACTCACTCACTCACTCACTCACTCACTCACTCACTCACAGACACACACACACCCCCCCCCCCCCTATTTACTTTGAAAGTGTTGAGTGCCTCTGACCTATTGAGTATGGGGCCTTTCAGCCAGCCCTTTTCATCCATTGGTCAGTTGTTGTGACATTCACATTTGTCTTGTGCCCATAGAGCACTGGGCGTGTGCTTCAGCCAGTGGCTAATTTCACTGTAAGCGATGGCATTCTGCTCTTTCACAGTGAGCAAATTCACACAAAAAGGAGTTACTTTCAGTGCCAGTGATTACTATGGCAATTTGTGTGTTTTATTTTTTGGGAGCAAGTGGTTTTGTTGTTTTGTTTTAGATTGATGAGTGTCTGGCAGCTTCTCCAGCAATAAAGTTTGACAAAACCAAAAGGTTAACAGCCAACGCCAGACCTATTGACTTTGCCAATGCTTGTTTAGATATTTAGAGCAGTTTGCGCTTAAGCCTCTATAATTTTTTTCCCACTAGAGATATCCAGGTCAAATTTGTGACCTTCTTTCCCCACTTACTGGGACTTCTAAAGGTAGCTAGGGTTTGTAGATTCCTCTGCACAGGCCCAAGAAAATAGCCAAAATATAGCAATTTCTTATACTATAAAAATAAGAAAAGGTGCTGTATGAGAAAAATGTTTGTGTGATAGTTTTGTTCTAGAACTTGCATGAGTAAAAGGTTTCGTTGTGCTAACATCACCCTCTTCCCTGCCTTCAGGAACTTGCAGTGTTTTAAAAAAAAAAACCAAACAAACAAAAAATTGTCCACTGTTTAGGTCTCGCCTATGCAGCGCGCATGCGCAACATAGGAGGACCTTTAGCCGTCGCTCTGGTAATTTTCTAGCACACACTCGTGCTTGTGGCGGCATCCACCTTGCGGGAGCGAGCAGGGGCGCGCCACAAGCACGAGTGCAGTGCTTGAAAATGAGCAGACTGCGCGCGCACGCACCACTCCTGGGCTCTCTCTCTCGCTCTCTCTCCTCTCGCTTTCTCTCTCTGTCTCTCCCGCTCTCTCTTTCTCTCTCTCGCTCTCTCCCCCTCTCGCTCTCTCCCCCTCTCTCTCTTTCTCACTCTTTCCCTTTTTTCTACTTCAAGGCGCTTTACAAAAACACGGGACTTCTCGGTTTACACTACAGAAAATAATAAGCGGAAAACGTGCTCCGCACACCACTTTCCTTCTGGAGCCCTGTTAGATTACCTCAAGGGTCCCGGAAGTGGCAGACCTTCTCACCACTTAATAGGCGCTTGTCTTTTACGAAATGTGCGCGTGGGTTCTTTGTCATGAATGCGCGAGTAAATACAGACTTAAAGATCAGTGCTGAACTTTTATTAAAACTCTTGCCGTTTGAAAATAGTTTAGTTTTGCCTCTCGTTTGTCTTAATAAATCCGCCTTTTATACAGTACGCGTCAGTTGTCCATTACTATCTCGGACAATGTTTATTTTGCTTACCTGCGTGTTGTCAATTGTATTTCAGAATTATGGTTAATACATCCTGTCGTTTGAGTTTACCGTTTAGGGTTGTTTCAATGCAGGTAGACCGCAGCAGGCATATTTTGTATGTAAATGCAGTTAACTAGGTACAATGTTTCTCTATATTGAATAAATACAGCCTTTGCAGCTGTCCACGGTCAACTCCGCCACCTACTGACGAGTTTCCGTTACTGAAGCCTTAAATCAAATAATTTAAAGAAAAAGTACCAGTTAAAACAAGCATTTGCAATGCAATAGGTCTCGCATTTACGCGAGTTTGAGCTATTGACATTGTAAATGACAATGCCTTTTATTTTTGTTTTCATTTTTAAAACATAAAAAAAGGCATTGTCATTTACAATGCCAATAACTTAAACTTGCGTAAATGCGAGGCCTATTGCATTGCAAATGCTTGTTTTTCTTAAGCGACAGCATTTCCTAGTTTTGCTGATTTTGCCTACTTGCAACTTGTTGGGGAAGGAGGTGTGAAAACCATGGTTGCACCTAGAAAGCTGCACATTTCTGGTGTAGGCGTTTTGCAAAATGTGTTTTTTCTTGCACATTGATTTACAACTGGAAGCCACTAATGGAGAGAAATCCTATATATATTAACAAATATTCCACGATCCCACCTTTCACCCGATTGAAAAAAGTACATCCCACTTGTGTGAGTTGTCCCACTTGTGTGAGTTGGCCATCCGTAAAATGGAAGGCCCCAAAAAGCAACGAGAAGACATCAAATCTTTTACTTTGAATTTCAGTCTTACTGGGGATGTGGATGGCTGCTGTATTTGGGACTAGAGTTGGCCTCCACCTAGTAGAACCTACCAACCCCAGGCATTTCTGAAACCAAGGCATCAAAGATGGTCCGCAGTGATCTGCCTTATGTGTATACCACTACTTTTCTCACCCAAAATTCCCTGTAAACAGCAAACGTTGGCTAAAAATAACAGATTTTCTTGGCATTGCTAAGTGGGAAAGATCTTGAATCTGGAAATCAACGAAAGTCCTACCATTCAGCATTTCCACACCTTTCATAATAAAAACTGTTTCGATTTTTTTGTAGGTGAGTTTATCACTCGCAAAAAGAAAGGCCCCAAAATGTAACATAGCAAGATTTTACTTTGGAAATTCAGTCTTTAAAGAGGAAGTGGGTAGCTATGGTATTTGGGTCCAGCATTGACTGGCACCAAGGGATCCCTACCAATCACAGACATTTTTAAAAACTAGACACCAAGAAAAGTCCAGGGTATAGTGTGTCTTGCCTGCACACCACCACTTTTTCTTATCCAGAATGCCTTGCAAATGTTAAACCTTGGTTAAAATCACATACTTTTTTTTATGTTTCTGTATGGGGAAGCTCCAGAATCTGTAGGGATTGTCCAGTCCTACCACCTATTGTTCCCAAATGCTACCACACTAGTGTATGTGGGCCTTTCATTCCATCCGGAACGGATGAAAACGGTTAGCGTAGTGTCAGTGTGGTGTCACTGGTTTGGTGTGTTCTTATCTCATGAAGTGGGCTGTTATTAAACGTATTTTTCTTATTTCTAAGGGTGGGATGTGTCATGTTATATACCTTTAACAGTGGAATCTAGAATGTTGTTCTATGTAGATATTCTAGATTCCTGTACTGAATCTTTTGAGGAGGCGAGGCCGTTGCTAGGAGTTTGAAGGGGAAGGATGCAATGTCCCTGGGCTGTAATAAAGCCTAAATGGAACTGCCTACTACTTTGTTTGTTGTGGTAATTATAACACAAGATTGGACACAACCCACTTGTTGGGTACCTCTTTCATCTGGAGATCTATGGAGTGCAGGATGGTAAGACATTTGGGTAAGAAAACCTGCTTAGATCTAATCAAGGCACACCGCCCTGGATTTCCCCGGGTCTCTATTTTTTAAGAACAGCCCAGAGTTTGTATAGTTCCTTGAGTGCTGGCCAGCATACAACACAAATCCCGCAATGCTCCCTCAAGGACCCATATTGTGTACCTTCTGACTGTCCTCACATCTGTGCCAGCTTCAGCCACTTCACATATTTTTCACTGGACGCCACAAAGACATCACATTCTCTTATGTGGTTGAGTCTTTGAAGTGCCGTTCGTTTCTTCCAGTCCCATCTTTCTATTGTACTTGCCAGGCTGGGAGTTCTGTTTGGCTTTATTGTGTCTTGAGAGATGCCATTGTTCTACTGTGATGTTTGGGGTTCTTGTAGGTGAAGTTGGTATGCTTCTCTTTGAGCCACTCCCGATAGGAGAGGTGTCTTCCTCATGGCTGTTTAAGGTTTTCTGTGTGCCCTACTGACTTTGCTATAGACCCAACATGGTCTGTTGCCTCCTAGGCAGAGCAGCAGCTGTTAGTAAATGCACCCAATACACAATGAGCTCTGTATGTTTCTAGTTGTGCCTCGATTATTATTCACAACTTGCTGAGTCATTTATTGCTCAAATACATACATGCCCGTGTGAAATGTCGGGTGACATACATACCCGTGTGAAATGTCGGGTGACATACATGCCCGTGTGAAATGTCGGGTGACATACATGCTTGGGTGAAATGTCGGGTGACATACATGCCCGTGTGAAATGTCGAGTGACATACATGCCCGTGTGAAATGTCGGGTGACATACATGCTTGGGTGAAATGACAGCTTTTGAAATCTTGAAAACAAACGTCTTGTGGATGATTATTTGTAGGCTAATTAGTTTCCGCTTTTAATGTTTAAAAAAATATTTTAGGAGATAGATTGTGACAATTGCCCTGCCATATTTAGTGAATATGAGAGCCAGTTGTTACTCAAATATATCACTGTGTTAACCGGGAGCAAATGAATGGAAATAAACCGCAGAGTAAATTAGTGTTTCCAAAATGACATGGTCTAAAATAAATGGAACAATAATTGTTCTGTTGTTGAAAACTCTGTAATTGACTCATTTTAATGAGGTTTCTTTTATAGTTTGCCCCAGGCCCCTTCACCATGGGTTGGGTTGGAAAGGAGCCTATTTGTTTCATGGCCTTCAGTGAATTCAGAATAATGTCTAAGCTAAGAAGGCTGCTTCACTGAAGAAAGCATTGGTTCATGTCAGTGCATGACTGGGTACTTTCACAGCATGACTTTGTATGAGCATAACTGAGATACCCTGCGTTAAATTAAAGATGTATGCAATTATGTCTAGTGGTGTCCACAGTTACTGATTCACTATCCAAATCTCAGATTAACTTCATGATATTTGCTGGCATGCTGCACACTGTAGAGAAGAGGCCGCACATAGTCTTTGCCAACAGAAGGATTTTTGTATGATACAGAAGTTAAATCATTTGAGGTTCCAGGGTGAAAAGGTGGCTCAGTAGCCCAAGAGATTGACTGTTCTTATATCAAAATCGTAAATCCTACTGTCTCAAAAAAAGACCTAAAGTACACCTATTTATGGCTTTTCTTATTGTGCCATTGGATGGACCTGCACGATATCTAGCTTAGCGTATACAGCTACGTTTTAGCATGCCCAGTTTCATGCAGATCTTTCTTTTGTGGAAAAACATAAGGGAGAGGGTGTTTGCCTTTCAATCTGCCATAGAAAGTTGTACTCTCCACTACAACCTAAAACTACTGAACGGGCTTAAACCAAACTGGGAAGGAAGTAGAACTTCACACAGAAAGTGTCCTTTTTGTGGTTTTGTACAAATGTCTTTAGTAGTTTTTGAGATATTTTGGTTCCAGAAGTGATTCAAGAGAGTATATATCCTGTTCCAGGAGAGTAAATAAGTTGGTAGTTACACAAGCCACTAAGAGCTAACAAGCTGTTCCTTTAGGCTTTCCCTTCCACTCTCTCCAACAGCCAAAATACGCTGAAAATCCACACTGTCGGCAGGCATCAACACTCCATAGCATTATTGCATACAACATACCTTCCTTCCTTATGAAGCGCAAAAAGGGACAACACACCACTCACCTCGCACACAGCACATTAACCACATGTAAGACGTCCAAAAACTCATACGCATTACTTTATTAGATACATCACTCCCTCGCTAAAAGAGGGCAGTAAACGTCCAACAGGCCTAGTTCAGTAGTTTTCTGCATAGAGCTACTCAGTTCAACTTGTGTATTATCTTGACATACCCAAAAAACCTGCAAAAATCTTTCCATCCCAATGCAGAACACCAAAATCCACGTAGTATAGTGTATCTGACAGTCTATGCTGCACAATGTATATTCCATTGTCTATCTGTCAACTCATACACCACATGGTATCTCTCAACCTACACAGCAAATAGTGTTTCTCACCCACTACAGCATAGAATGCATCTCAATCTAAAGATCACAGGGCTTCTTCTAACCCACACTACAGCAGAGGGACTGTTTCACCCTATGTAGGACACAGCATACCTTAACCCACACACCAAAATGTATCTCAAACAGCACAGGGTACCTGAATCACCACAGGACAGGGAATCTCAACTTTATCTAGTTTAGTAAGCAGGACAAAGGGACAGGTAAAATGAATAATTCCTATGATTTGAGTGACGTAGCCGTTATCGAGGCTATCTACAGTAGTAATAAGCTAGTTCTGTGCCTGATGGTAAGCTGAGCAGTTTGGGTTACCCAGTACAATACTAAAGTCATCACTTAAGATTATTTTTCTTTCTTCAAGAATACTGAGTTTCCCAACAGAATTTGAAAACATCTGGGCTAGAATCACATGCAAGTCTCTTGGTCTAGATGGCTTTTCTGATTACAATTTTCAGCAGTGGGTGAACTGCAGTTACTGACTCTTTGTGAGGTTTATATTCAGATATTTTGATTTTATTTCTACTGCTCTTATTTACTAAAATCCTGAACTTGTAAGGTACTATCCCGATTTTGCTAATTTATTACCGATCTTGCTTCTTGCAATGGATGCAAAGATGTTAGCAAAAACATAGATGCTAAACCGTGATACAGTATTTGGATTCCCTGATCATCCCTCCAAGGTTGGACTTCTTAAAGTGAGATTTCCATTTTCTATTAGTAATCATAGGGAATTTATTTATTTATTTATTTGTTCCCAGGATGTAGGAGGGCCTGTCTTAAAGTCTCTACTGGGTGTGTCCAGTTGTGTCGCACAAACGGAGCTGTGCAGCATAGGAGCATATGAATATTGATACTGAAAAAGGTTTCATTTAGGTAAACTAGGATTACTTTTAATTCACACCATGCAAGATTCCCTTTTGGGAACATTTTATAACAATCTTTGGTGCACTAAACATTGATGATAACGCATCTGTTCCTCCCGTTGGTACCAGGCCTGGTGTTTTAATGCTGGTGGCATGGCCACTTTTCTTTCTAACTTAGAGAACCCTCAACAGATCCACTTTCCAAACACCCATTCACTATCATGACTCACTGTTACGTGTTGTAATCCAGCTTCATTAGCAAGTTTTTTTGATGCCACTGTATCAGCAGGGGAGACTTACCATCAACCATTCTGAAGATGAACCCAGTCTTCTTTCTTTCAAGCCCACTAACTTGGTCCCATCCTATCCTATATATGTATGTTTTTTTTATTGCTGTCGTGCTTAATATCATGTAATTTCCTCTTTTTTAAATGTGTTCATTTTGTTTCCAGAATTTACACATTTCCAGAATGTGCCAATCAAAATGTTCTTTCGGCATTTAAAAAGAAAATGCTTGAAGGTAATGGTAAAACATATACCAAAGCCAATACTGTGCCATGGTTTTCTATTTACGGTTCAAGAAAACATCCATGCAGTAAGGGAAAAACTGTGGTGACAAAAACACTATTTTCTACAGACTGCTTTATAAAACAACATGTATTTTTCTTGCATCACAGTGTTGAATATGTACAACCTTTTGAGAATATCAACATAATTTTGCATATCACTGTTCAATCCATTTGTCATGGAGACAGCTGGCAAGTTTATGAATTTTGTCTTTCTTATGTTTCCGTCTCATGTATCTTTTCTCTTGAGCATTCTCAAGTGGACCGATGCTTGTGTCTGTAACTTGATGTAAATATATAAATACATTGCGTTCTGCTCCCGCTTTAATAGTACTTTCATTAAACTGCTTGCTGGTTTTAATAAGTGTTGCTTCATAAAGTCTCATTTTTTCTTTTGTCACAGAAAAATATCTTGAAGCTGTATATGTGAATACCTCAGGAATACAAAATGCAGAAAGGTAAGAAAAACGTGTTTAGTGTATCTACTTCATTTGTTTTCAAATCCCAAGTCCAGTGCTAAATATACAAAAAGAAGCTATGCGTAAATGATCACTTGTATTTAATCTTCGAAGTGGCCAATGTTCTCTTGGATTTTGGGGAACTGAACATTCCAATATTTGATTAGAGGTTTTTTATTTTTTATTTTTTTGGACAGGGCTGTGAAAACAGTCTAATTTTGCTTGCAGAAGCTGGTACTGTAATCCTGTCTTTATGGGAATTTTCTTTTTAGTGTTGAGTACTGTGTTTAATACAGCCAGAGTGGAAACATTCTCTTCCGTCTTTGACTTGGTTGCCTCTCAAACCTACTTTGACAAGGAATACATTGATCTGGTTCCAATCTTTCCTGCGGGGCAACCTACCTGCTGGGTATTAACTTTTGTTGACATTATGCATCTCAAGTAAAGGGCCTCTCCAAAACTGTGTTGAACTAAAACATCTGCCTTCTCAGGTTTGATCTGGCACCCAAGAGATGGTGGGGTCCCCAGGGCCTAAAGAGGCTGGGGAAGATGGACCAAGTGGTCTCATCCCCTTTTCTAGATATACGTACTGCCCTAGGAGATGTGGTACCCAGGGCCTTAAAAGTCTCAGGGAGGGGGGCTGCGCGGCCCCCCCTCCGGTTTATTTAAATAAGTGGCCATGGGGATGAGGTACCCGGGGGATGAGGTACAGCTTGAGGGGGGGGGGGGGTGGCGGGGTTTGAGCTGTCCCTCTCACCTTTAGTTTTAGAAATGGTCCTGAGGCTGGGGTCCCAGGGCCTAATAGGGCTCGGGGAGGGGGGTCCACACAGCTCCCCTCCCCTTTAATTAAAAAAAATTGCCCTGAGGGATAGGGTCCCCAGGACCTTAAAAGCCATACCCCACCTTTCTCGTCCAAACCGTACTCCACAAAAGCTGGGGTCCCTCAAGGCTCTATCATCTCGCCCAAGCTTTTCAACATCTACATGAAGTCATTACCGGTACTGATCAATCAATTTCACCTCACGTGCTATAACTATGCAGATGACATGCAAATACTCCTTCAACTGGAATGCCCCAAAGACATTGGAAACTCGCCAATTTTCAGTTGTCTCAGAGCCGTGGATCAATGGATGACGTGGAGCCATCTCAAATTGAATGCTTCCAAAACGGAAATACTCATGTGTGGCGATTGGAAACATTATGACCCGCTTGCCGCCTGGCCTGATGAACTGGGATCACCACCTAAAGTATCGAAGGAAGTAAGAAACCTCGGAATGACCATGGACTCCAAGCTGTCGATGAATGCCAAGTGGACAAACTTGCAAGATCAAGCTTTGTTACTATAAAAACTCTGTGACAAATCTTCCCCCATTTGGGATTTCCACACAAGGTCCAAGCTACCATCTCCCTTGTTCTGTCCAAACTCGATTACGCCAATAGCCTCTACCACGGGTCACCTTTAACGACTATGAAAAGACTACAACGGATTCAGAACTCGGCTGCCATACTACTCTTACATATCAAACTGCGAGACCACATCTCCCCTGCCTTGAAAGCCCTGCATTGGTTACCGGTTGCCAGAAGATCCACGTTCAAGCTGCTTTGTATCACCCACAAAACGATACATGGAATGGGAGGGCTCTTCATCAGGAATAAAATCACCAAACACATTCATCATAGGAACCTCCGCTCTATAGTGGCACCTCGCCTCAAAATCCCAAGATACAAGAAAAAAAAAACCATGGGTGGCACTTCTTTCTCTGTTCAAGCAGCCAAAATATAGAACTCTTTACCACCCAACATAAGATCCACCGACAACCACCTTATCTTCAGAAAACTACTCAAGAATTGGCTCTTCCCCACATAAGCACCACACGCAAACAGAAATATACAGCATATCCCTCTGTATATAAGCATTTATTTGTTCTATAGATATGTACCTATACATGTGTATTGCTTTGTATAAACATGTCGAATAATTGTTTAAAAAATAAATAAATGAATAAATACATTTTTAAGTACAACACTTGAAAACCAGAGTTTATTGAATGCATCTTTAATCTACTTATACTTACTTCCTTTATGCATCTATATACCTTCCATGTACTTGGATCTATGTATTTATTACTTTCCTAAAAAAAAAAAAATGCACTGCCCTATTTCTCACCCTATACCTCTATCAATATCTTTAATCTATATATACTTACTTCCTTTATGCATCTATAAACTTTCCATGTACTTATGGATCTATATATTTATTACTTTATTCTAATTCAGCATATCCAATGCACTACTCTATTTCTCACCCTATACCTCTCTCAATATATCTTCTACCTCAACTCTCTGACTCATCTCCAACCTCTTTCACTACTCTTTCCAATGCACTACCCTATTCCTCACCCTATACATCTATCACTATATCCTCTACATCCACTATCTCATTCATCTCAAACCCCATACCACTTATGACCCCCAAAATAACCCTTTCTAGACTCTCCCCTACTCTACCCCTCCTTGCACCATCTGACACCTTTTTTACTATACTGATCCCCAAAACAAGCCTTTCTAAACTCTTCCCTCTGACTCTGCCCCTCCACATCCCTTTTTACTCATCCCAAGCCTCCCACTACTGCTACGACGCCCAAAACTTTTTTTTTAAAAACATCTCTAAATCCTTCACTCTTCTTTCCCTCCACTATCCTTTTCAATCAAAATAACAAACTAACATGTCCACTTATCAAATTTCATATTTCACTATACTAATTCACCACTAATCCTTTATGGGTTCGAGTAGCGTGCTACTCGCCGAAAAAGCGCTTCAACACCTTATTAGAGGTAGCAAGCACTATATAAATGCAACCCTTTTTCCCTCTTCTATCCCTCCGCTATCCTTCTCAATCCAAATAAATGGCTTATATCCACCACTCAAATTACTTTCATATTTCACCATACTAATTCACCACTAATCCTTTATGGGTTCCAGAGTAGCGTGCTACTCGCCAAAAAAGCACTTCAACACCCCAACAGGGGTAACAAGCGCGATATAAATGCAAACCTTTTTCCCTCCGCTATCCTTCTCAATCCAAATAACTGATTAATATCCACCAGTCAAATTACTTTCATATTTCACTATACTAATTCACACCTATTCCTTATGGGTTCCAGAGTAGCGTGCTACTCACCAAGAAAGTGCTTCAACACCCCATTAGGGGTAACAAGCGCCATATAAATGCAAACCTTTTTTCCCTTTTCTATCCCTCCGCTATCCTTCTCAATCCAAATAACTGACTAATATCCACCGCTCAAATTACTTTCATATTTCACTATACTAATTCACCACTAATCCTTTATGAATTCCGGAGTAGCGTGCTACTCGTAAAAAAAAAAAGCGCTTCAACACCCCATCAGGGGTAACAAGCGCTATATAAATGCAAACCTTTTTCCCTCTTCTATTCCTCCGCTATCCTTCTGAATCCAAATAACTGACTAACCTATCCACCACTCAAATTACTTTCATATTTCACTATACTAATTCAACACTAATCCTTCTTGGGTTCCGGAGTAGCGTGCTACTCGCCGAAAAAGCGCTTCGACTCCTCGTCAGGGGTAGTAAGCGCTATATAAATGCAAATACAATACAATATTGAGGTGATGCTGAGAATGGTGTGTGCAAGATGGTTCCCTTTATGGTTTGTTGCTTGACACGATGATATCAGTTGACATTTCGTGATAGATTCCTTTTGGCACTTGAGCAATTGGAATGAAACATAATCTGTAAGACCACTTCAGTGCAGCGTATGTGAAAATGTGTAAGATTTGACTGAAATGTTAGTGGTTGTCTATGTAGCCCCCAGAATGTTAGTGACTACATTACTAGCTTTGATCCTTTAGCCTTAGCGATTTGTAAAAAACATTTTTTTAATATATACAAATCCTTAAATTATTATTGACTCCTAAAACATGTGTGACTCCATAAGGAGCTGCTATTTGAACCAGGTGTGTTCTCGACATCACACAGAGTGTGTCATGTCTTTTATGATAGTCCCATCATGTATACCCCGTTTTACACACATTATCCCATCCACACGACTATAACGATTCTAAACAGGTGACCTTTTACCTAATAGCTGGCTCCTGTCTCTTCGACACCAGACACTTAGTGTTCTATCAGAATCCCTGTACCTGACGTACATAAACATGTCCCCAGGCCTGGCAGATTTATTCTGTATAAGGGTCACCACTTTTTTTCATCCTTGGCCAACAGCCAGCTGTGCATGATCGCACTTTTTTAGAAAAGCATTGGTGATTGTTTTCAAAACATTTGATTGTTTGCAAAATATCCATGATTGTTTTAAAAACATATTGATTCTAGAAAAAACCCTGGAGTGACCACTTTAGTATAAAAGACCCTCCCCCCCCCCCCCCCCTCCCTACAAATTAGAGGAGAATTCCTTCCAGGCTGAGACTGGGGTCCTGCATGCCGAATCTTCGACACACAGTGGTATGACATCCCTTGCGGGTTGTCATCCTTAATGCAGAGACGGGGTCCTTCGTTCCCAACCATCAGGTGAGGGGCTGGTTCATCCCTAGGGGTTTTTTGGCAAGATATACATATCTATACACATGTACACCTACACATCCAGGTTAGGCTAGGTATATTTTAGCAAATTACTTAGGGCGTGCATTTTAGGAATATGCAAGTGCTACTGTTTGTGTCTGAACTGCTTCTGTTCATCTTATTAGCACTATAGTAGAAATGTATCTACTATTTACGATTTTGGTACTAGCAATCTCTTTCATATGCTTCTGTCTCCTAATTGTCACTGCACATATGTTTTACACAAGGCTGTCGCTGGACCAATAAATTGAGGGAAAGCAAGCATGAGTGTCTGAGCGAAAAGTACTGAACTGTTTTCCACGATCCCTGAGGAATCAGGGTTGTCATGTTCAGTGGTTGCCAGAGACTACCTACGCCACTATAAGATACAGGGGAGTGGTAGTGGCACTGTAGAGCTAGCTGGTCTAATGGCTGACATAT
This sequence comes from Calotriton arnoldi, assembly GCA_963921515.1. Lineage (NCBI taxonomy): Eukaryota > Metazoa > Chordata > Amphibia > Caudata > Salamandridae > Calotriton > Calotriton arnoldi. The sequence goes on from CAWUFW010001223.1 coordinate 2,477,337, forward strand.
CCTGTGGGGGTGTCCGGAAGCGGTTGGGACACCAAGCCCTCAGTTTAGGTCACCAAAACGCGCAGGTCCTGGGGGACTCTTAGGAACTACACAAGTGATTCTTTAATAGAAGTATCAATATTTTCTCACTGAAATCCATTTGCAAAACAATGAAAATTTGCTTTTTCCCTTGTTGGGGTGGCAAACCATTCACAAAAGGGAATGAGTCCCATGGGACAGCTTCCATTTTGTGGGGGAAAAAAAAAATTAGGGAGTAGGCTGTGGTCCAAGGGTCCACTGCCAACTGTCAAACCACACTTTACAAAAAAAAAGTTAACTTTTTTTTTTACATGCAGCCAGTTTTCCTTTATTGGAAATTAGCTGCATTAAAAAAAAAAAATTATTAAAATGCGATCACAGACATACTGGGCTTCTGTATCTACAGGCCCCATCTCCGTGATGTCTGCTAATTGGAGTAGGTCACAATTTGAAATCTACCTCATTAATATTCATGAGGTAGGTCAGATTGCGACCATTCCGAATAGGAATTTTGGAACCCGACCTCTTAGTACAAAGGGGGTACGCAGTAATCCACGCTTGTTGTTAAAATACAGGTCGCAATATTTGTACATCAGGCTATTTGATGTCATTTTTCGATATTGATAACAGTGCCGTTACACTACAACATGTCCTCCTAATGTGAGGATTACAACAGTTATTATTATAATGTGATGCAGCGTAATACAAACGGACAAATGCCTAGAAGAATACTAAAGTTTTACAGATTATGAGAAAGATATAAACAACATTTCAGTAGAAGACAGCGAGATAGGGAATGGGACTTCCAAAGGATTGTGGGCGGGGGCTGTGCAGAGGTTACCCAGCTCTCTATAACGGTCATGATTGTAAACTTAAGGAGCTTATTAAAACAATTTCTGGCAACAGCACCATCGGTCTGCTTGTACTGCGGTTGTGAGCGCCACCAGCTCATCCTCTGCTCACCAAAGCGCCGGGCGCACCTCAAGCTGGTTCTTCATTCGTCTGAGCCTATACCTATCTCAAATACACGTCCCAGTATACAGATCGTGAGCACCTCGCATTAACAACGCCGGTTTTAAATGAGTCCACCTCCGCATACATCCCCTTCTTTAGGTTTGTAAGCCAAACCCCCTTCGGTGCTGCAGAGGGGGACTTCCAAGACATGGCAATGTGCCATTTGGCGAGTACTAAAGAAAGAACTATAAATCTTTTTCGTGCGTGTCACCAACCCCAGCAAACAGCGAGTAGTCTCTTTAAGTATCTGTCTGCCCGCTAGTTCTATGATATGCGCCAGTACCTCATCCCAATAACCACTAATGGTTGGGCATAGCCACACCATGTGGTAAAACGGCGTCCTCCTCTGTGCCTCTTGTGCACATGTGAGAAGCACCGAGGAACATACTACCAATCTGCTTGGGAGTCAAGTACGGCGGCAATAGTTGAATTGCACATATTTTAGTTGTGTAATGACAGAAATGCACTTAACAGAGTGTAAGCACTGTGCCCATTTAGCATCAGTCAATTTTTGTCCAACATTGGTCTCACAATTTTCTCTCAGTGCGGGTAGCCGCACCCCCTTACCTTGGTGCAGTGAACCATATAAGCATGTTCCTGTACTTCCGGCCTGCCAGTGTTTAAGAAGGACTTACAACAAGGGAGATATATCCGGTGCATCATGGGTTCTATTCAAATTCAGGTAAACCTGACACGTCCCGCTTCTGTCCAGGAGCGCAGATTGTGAAGTGTCAATAAACCCTTACAGCCAGGTAATGCCCACAACGGAAGGGCCAGTGCGTAAGGAATCCCGTCTGCCTCTAGTGTGAACATAAACATTTCAACACCATCTCGTGCGTTCCCTTCATTCGTGTATAGGGACACAATGTGCCACCTCTCATTAACCTGTAATCTCCAGTCTGGGCCCCTAGAGCGTAATGCACAACTTAATGGCACCATAATTTGAAACTTGAGCAAACCATTTGGGGAAATAGGGCAACATAAGAAGAATTAGTATTGTTGATTTGAATTTGTCAGAGAGCTTTCTTTGCCTCCCTCTTAATGCCAGCAGCATGGGTTCGGTGGTAAGATTTACTTGTGGAATATCTTCCTCATAGGCCAGTCAATGTTCGATTCCTCCCATTCATCCACTTAGCTGTCTACAAATTAATTCTAATCAAGAAGAGTTTTCTGTATCCAATAACCATGACATCACAATACTTCCAGTACTGAGGCCTTCTGTAGCTTGCCCGATCCAGCATCCTTAGTCTTTCTCATTAGTGAAATCACCTCTCTGTTGATTGAGGAGAGGTATATTACATATTTTTTTATCAGCAAACTTAGAAGCTTAAGCACTGAAATATCTTTGTATTATATATTATCTTTTCAACCTTTTCTCTCCTAACTTGGCGTTTCTTAGAGCGAATAGTTCAGACAGATCCAAAAAATAGTATAGTACTTTATGACTTTCCTTTAGCTCATAGTGCAAAAGACAACCCACTCAGTTTCTTTGCTGGGAGCTTTATGTATATGTTATGAGGTATAATGATGCATCTTATTCAGACATGCTTTTGATAGGCATTTCCTTGCATCCTTTTCAGGTGAAGGAAAAGCATGTCCAGGAACTACTCACATGCTACACTCTTCCATTTTCACCCTTATAACACATTTAAGTAGGTCCAATCATCCATTTGCTGAAGAAACCCAACCTCTACCCTAGTGTTCCTTCCAACTACTGACCTATTTTTAACCTTCCCTGGTTAGGAAAAGCTCTTGAAAAATGTATCTCTTTTCAACTGCATACCACGTTAGCAGAGCCAACCTACTCGCAAGTCATCTGTCTTTATTAATAGGTTGTCAAGGAATAGAAACCGCTTCACTCAAAATCTTCAACATCTGTCTTTATTAATAGGCTGTCAAGGAATAGAAACGGCTTCACTCAAAATCTTCAACATCACCCATCGTATTCCTGATGGGGGTGACTTGTGCCTTCTTGTACTCCTTGACCTTAAAGCCTCGTTTGACACCTTTGCCACACACGTATGATCTCCTAACCTCATCAACATTTTGGTGTCTAAGGCCTTGTTCTCAAGTGGCTCAAATCCCATCTATCAAATAGCTCTCAAGCAGCCAAGTATGCCAATAAAATATGAAAGCCCACTCCAGTTGTCTGCAGTACCCTACAAGGTTCCTTTCTGGCACCCACTTTGTGCCCAAAATCTGCCTAAGACATTGAGGTGTCCGTCCGTCCACCAATATGTGAACTACACACACATTTACCTTGAAACCTGTTCGGGGAAGAACATTCTCACTTTACGCTCTGCTCACACTTTACACCCTTTACTACTGAAGATTCAAGGATGGATGTCTGAAAACGCCTGACTTCAAACCTGCAAAAAACCAATTCCTAATTTTCTCTCTGTGGTTCAATAAGCCATTCTGTCTAGATCTAATTCACAACCTGAACATCCCTGACTTCTCAACATCAGTCTTCACCACAGTCTCTTCTTTGGGGATTACATTCGACTCAAAAATCTCTGCGACTCTTTTTTAAATAAGCATTACAGCAATTTTTTACCTGCATACCTTTTTGAGGCTGAACCTCTATTATCCACTCAAATTCTCAAATCAGTAGCTCGTACCCTCATTGTCTCTAGACTTTACTTCGACAATGTGGTCTTAGTGCCCTTCCCACAAATTGCCTTCTTGCTGCTGAAGACTACCCCTCAAAAAAAATAGAGAGCATCAAACCCTTCCTCTCTGAGTTGCATTGCCTCCACATGAAGGCCAGAATGAAGTTCAGGTCTGGCAGCATAGCCATTCACCTCTACTCCTGTCATGCTGCCATACTCAAAAAGTCAGCGGGCACCAGAGAGCCCAGGAGCAAAAACAAGCATGTTGCTCAAAATGTCTGCTTTTCAAACCACACACATTCTGCTCAGCTTCTCAGAGTACTGCCTCACTCCTTTGGAACTCACTACCTGAGAGTAAAACCAACGCTGACATCCTTAGAATACACCTAAAATTCCAGCTCTTTGAGCTGTATCTGTCTAAGGATATCTGTCATTGAGCGCCACCTTCTGATGCCTGAGGACTGTTCTCTTCTCCAAAGGATACTCACCCGTTGATTGCGACTATCCGCTTCAGACGCTGATTGTTACTAACCAGCTTTACTGGTTAACATGTTAATCTACCCTCAAATGATAAGTTACTGTTAACTGTTACTTGTTTGTTCTATGTAAAGCCCACTCATACTTATGGTGCTTTGCCCTATATAAAAATGATTTTGGAGGTCTATGGACTGTCAAACGAATAACATACGAAACCATGACCACAATCCATGTCTTGCAAAATTTGTCAGTTACATTATTTCTTAATATCTCAAAGTACAAACACATTTCTCCAACTATTTGGGCTGCAAACTGGTTGCTAGTATAAGGAAGGGTTAGAGTCAAGACCATTGCTCTACAACTAAGTTCTCTAGATGTCTCAGTCCCCAGTTACTTAGGTAGCTCTTCGTGACTCAGTAAACACTCTTACCCAGCAATAAATAACTTCTCAGACACACCAAAAATCACCGTACAAGAGCTGGTTGTTGTGCTTTTAAATCTAGACCAGTAATCTAAGGATTGCGCTTCTGAAACAACTAAGCCACAAACATCTATTGAATTTTAGAGGAGCTTTAACAGCTTTACCATTTTAGCTTGACCGATTTTGTCTAGTCTTAGATCTTAGTGCTCTGTAAATATTTTGATATTGTTAATGAAGATGATGTTAAGACTAAGGTTTTCCGCGTGGTGGCCTTCTTCATTTGGTAATCTGAAAGTGATATGGGGTTCAGAGTTACGTTCAATATAAGTTGCCCCCCTGCTGAAATGTCCTCTTTCCTGCTGTGCATTAGCAGGCTTGTGGCACACGCATTCACTTACTCAACTTTTAAACCATTAACTAGGATGGAGAAGCAAAAACTAAAAAAAGCAAATAACGGCTATAAGGAACAATGCCTTCAAGAATTGTATATCTGTAAGGAGAGCAGTGACCGGGGACAGTAACTTTACCCCATATTTGCACACAAGTTAGGAGTCCACACGGGAAAAAGAATCTCGTAATACCCGAATTCAGTCCTCTGCTTCCAGCTTAATATATGTCCGTAACGGTATTCTCAGTGAGACATTGCTACTCTTAACTCTGAAGAACTTAATTCTGACACACCACTGAACACAATACTTCATCCTATCGGTAAAATGGCGGGAAGAGTAAAGCATCTGAGCTGTGGCGAAATGTCACAATATTTACACCAGAAAGTACTACAGTTGCAGCTATGGTTTGGCTTAAGACCGCTTCAAGAACGGTCCAAAAAAGTACTGCAGCTTCAACAGTCATGGACACCCTAGAGCCTGTGAGAAATAAACTGTCAACAAGACCTAACACTTCAAAGTCAATCTGCCGATTATTCTGATTCCAACTTAAATTCACCCATGACATCAACATTTGCGGACAGTCAGCACTCAGTCAATTCAAAAATTTAAATCGGTATCGAAAATACTACAGATTCTTCTTTATGAAATCATAATATTGTGGTAAATAAAAAGTTTTTTTTCTGGATTAGTCTTAGTAAGCAAGACAATATCACTTCTCTCGCAACGCAACACTAATTCCCACACCATTATGAGTCAAGAGGGAATGAGGACAGCTTAAATAAGGACAGTACACATTGGTTCCTGATCGTATCACGGGCTTATCCTCGCTTAAACAGGATATCATAGGTATTCGATTTGTTCAACAATTTCCTCTTTCACAAAGTGTGGCACACCAGGTCATATGGAAGACTTTAAAAATAGTAGAGTTGGTGCTCAGTTTTAAGGAACAGTTTGCCAGTTGGGGGATAAGGGTATAAAGAAATGAGATAGAAAAATATCTTGATAATCCGGCTCTCCCACAGCAAAAAGGACGTCACAAAAAAGGTCATAACTTAATCCTTAAAGGATCGCAAGGAGCTGTTGACTCACCACAGAATACAAATGGTGTGTTCATATTGTAGTGGGAGAGGCCACCTAGCCCACCTCTGTGTGACCGCTAATGCTGTAACGAAGGGAGATGAAGACTGGAGCTGGCTTCCATCAATTCTTGGGTTTGGAGCAATCCTAATGCATCAGTACGGAAAAAGAAGAAGCCCATGTCTGCCACAAGCTTTATAACAGTTCTATCATGGAATGTGGTTGGCCTAATAAAAGTGCTGCAGAACGCAGACATAACCTCTTTTCTACAAACATGGGATATAGTTCCTTTCCAGAAAACCTGGTGCAAAGACCCAGTTCCTGTAAATATTTACCAAGGGTTCTCTATACCAGCAGTATCACACTGTAAGTGCTGAAAATCTTAAGGAAAGATTGTTAATATTTCTCAACACCTATAAAAGTGGATTTAAAGGCACTGAATCCTTATTGCCATTTCTTTATACTAGAAAAGGGTGTAATCAACAAAAATATTGTACAGCAGTTTGTTAATCAATGTTTAATTTAAAAATATATAAATGTGATCAAAGGACAGCAGTCTAGCATTTCATAGATGAGTTTGAGAACCTCGTGTGCCATCATCCAGGGATAGAAGTAATCATAGCCTGGGATTTTAATTTAATATTGCTCAACGAATGCCGGAGCTCTCCTGAAAAAACTGTGCCTTTTAGTCATGTCAGGAAACCGTCCTCTACAACAAGACTCATTAGATGAATAGATTGTCTCTCCTGTTTGTCCCTAGTACCCTTGACATTATGTGACACATTTAAACAGTAGGAAATATCTCTCACCATTCACAGGGAAGATGGTCTACCCTAGACTAAAACTATGTCTCATGTTTTCTTTTCACAAAATGTGCTGATTTTCTATCACAGAAAGGCTTGATAGTGGTCGCTAGCCCACCCTAACAAATCTGGACTTGTACCCACAGTGAACCAATAAACTGATTCTCATAGGATATGACGTTGATTACATCGTCCTGAGGAGTATACAATGGAACAGAAGAAATGCAGAGAAACTAACAGGGTGGAGAACATCAGTTATTACTCAGTCATTCAAAGATAGATTTCTGAGGATTATAGCTCCTTTCAATAGACTGCAACTGTGGCCGGAAATGATAATAGAATTACAAGTTGAAATGTTAAATGTCACCATAGACCCTCATACTGACAGAACATTAAGGCACAGAACAAAAGGTGTTTCACACTGGAACTAAACACTCAAAAGCAGAACTTGTGAAAATACAAAGGAGATACAATAATGGAAGTAAAGATCCAAAAATGGTGCAGACACCAAAAGTTAAAAGCTGATTACAAGAAAGAGCTATGGGAAGAATGTGGAAATACATTGATAATCATTAGAAACTCATCTTTAATATTTTAATGCTTCGAGATCAAACCAAGTTTTGGAACTATATTAATAGTATAGATGATAGTGAACACCTACAGAATGAGGAAAGAGTATGTCTTGGGAAACTGGAAAATTACATCCTGCAAAATTACAGTGACGACAGCCTGGCCTTGGAGTGTCCATCTACCCTCACATTGCATTTAAAACAATCCCACAAACATATTGAAGGACAAGGTGAATACTGCAATTAATTAATGCAAAGAGCACTAATCTAGTGCCAAAGAATACCAGGATGAGTGGTGCCTTGGGAGCAAATAGAATACCGAGCAGTTTGATTAAATCAGACACAGAATTTTGAGAGTCCTGGCTGAAACCCATATGCAGGGCTTCTTTACTATTGGTTTCGGTCGAAGATGTTTGGCTCTGTTCCATTGTAAGCCCTCATTTTAAAAGCAAGAGCAGGAGATCAGACCATTCTAGCTATTGCCTATTAGCCCTGTTGAACATTGACTGTAAAGCATATGCTAGGACACTTGAAAAATGGATTCTTCTTCCAAGCAGGCTTTAGTCTGAATTGCAGCACTACAGATAATATTGTGAAGCTATCATTTCTGGCCCATTGAAAAGTGTTCCCTTCTTTGCATGCTTCATCGACTGCGTTTCACAGAATTGACCGACAGATCCTCTGGAATGAACTGGTGGTCTGGGAACCCTCCCTTTACAGGCCATTATTTCATTTTACTCAAACCTGGGTAAACGTTAAAATTGGTTACTGCATTAGCATCTCATAGACAATTAACACTAATAGAGGTCTGAAACAAATGTGCATAATTTCCCCTCTACTTTTTAGACTCTATGGAGCTGATACTAGTTCATCATATAAATAGAAGCTAGATCATTACCACAAAGGATACAAAATCAGCTCTTACAAGCCTTGACTTATGCAGATGATATTGGAATTCTAGATCAAAGTTACATTGGATTACAGAGAACTTTCAATGATTGCATAGTTACAACTGTGGCAAAAAGCTAGAACAAGTCTGTCTAAATCAAAAGTCATGATTTGTAGAAAAATATAAAAATAAAGCAGAAAAATATTGGCATTCTGGCCCATCTATCTTGAGATATGTTTCAGCCTATTATTACCTCACAGACATCAATTAGCCACAATAAAACACTGGGGTGCAATAGTAACATATGGTTTATGCAGACTCAACTCAAAGTTACAAAGTCCATCAGCCAGTTCGATATTTAAAATATTGAGGGCTAACCTTCTGCCATTTCTGCTACATGGAACAGCTCGTTGGAATTAGGGCTAATTCTCCAAGAGCTAGCAGGCAAAGCAAACTTTCTGCAATATTGATATTTTATTAACAAAGCTAAGAAGAAATATTAAAAGACGTCCATAATCCAAAATTTTGAAACCGCTATTTTCTTTAGAATCCCTGGTCTATATATTCATCAAGAGCAATGACCTCGAAACAGAGTCCTTTTGGGAAAATATCTCCCAATCAGCGTTCAAATCAGCAATAGAAGCACAAACCATGTTGCCAAGTTGCGCTGCAGAGATGATAAAACTAGCAAAAACTAAACACTCAAACCATATTATGGAATCTTCTAATACTATGACCAGTCAGCCCTATCTAGTAGAACCGATACTTAAACCTGTAAGATTACATATATGAGCTTTATGCTTTTTTTCTGTAAAAGAATTCATATTATCCTGGTCAAATCAACAATTTACAAGCTTCAGTTGCAAGAGAATTTATACTTCGTCTTTTGTGTTGTTCTCCAGGGGTACTGTCAAAGAGGCAAGTATTCATCAAGCAGATTTTCCTGACAATCAAAAGCACACGACGTAGGGGCTTGGAGAACATGGCGGCCGCAAGTTGAGCAGCCGCTTGCTCCTCGGAGGCACTAGCGTCCCGAGCTAAATGAGGAGAATCGGAGACCCTGCATACCTGCATTAGAGCTATTTTTCCATGTGCTGAACAGTTCGCCTTCGTTCTTTCTTGGTTGTGCGGCGTTCTCTCTCCATTCCGCGGGGCATGTGCTGTGGAGCCTTGGCGCCCGCTGTTTTCTTCCACTTGTCTCAGTGGGTGCTGGCCGCCCTGGAGCTGAGGAGGGGCCGCAGAGCAGCGGCTCGGGAGCACCTTCGTGTCAGCACAGGCAGCGGCAGCACCAGTCGAGCTTTCGCCGTCCTGGAGCGGGTTGAGACCGGAGGGGAGTTCGACGAGGGACGGAACCCAGGCTGTGGCGTTTCTCCGCGGTCCCCCACGCATTTACAGCTGAAGGAGCTGGTACAGGGGGCCTAGGCGAAGCAGGCGAGTCCATCGCCCCAGGTGGATTTAAGCACAGTGCCCTTAATTAAGGGGTTGAAGAAAGGTAGGAGGCGCGGGGGGGGGGCTACGCAGGGGCCAGTAAAAATAAAAACGGATAGTAAAGGAACTAAACAGCCCCCGGAGGAGAAATCTGGCATAAGTACTATTGGGAAAAATCAAGAAAAAAGTACTGTTATTAGTGTAGACGCAGAAGCTAGCTGTTCTTCCTTCCAGCGGTGTGAGGTTAAAGGGAGGACCATTAAAGCAGGGAGGGCTAAAGGCAATCCTTTGGATCTTTAAGTTAGAATCACTCCCTCATTAAGGACATATTTCAAAGTACAACCACCAGTATTAGATATTGTGAGGCCCTCAGAAGGGGGTCAGTAGGCCTGCCTGTTTCAAGTTCCAACATGGAGGGGAAGGAGGTTGTTTGTGGTCCCCTGCCTATAGTATCAACTTTAGCTTCAACTCTAACTACCGACAGTAGTTTTAACAGGGGCCCGAGCAAAGGACAGGATACTGAAGGGCAGAAGGACTTGGCATCCCTAGGGGTGGAAGTTGGGCATGACGCAGAGGTGGAGGTGGGCGAAGGTCCCAAAGATCATGAAACTAGGGGGCCATCAGTGGCTTCTCTTGAGGCTCTTTTCTCCACTCTCTCAGCGGATATCAAAAAGGGGTTCGCTGTTTCAGAAGCCAATCAAGGAGAGATTAGGAACTTTTGTGAGAGATTGGAGAAGAAAATTGATCTCCTAAATATTAGAACAGATACCTTGGAGAATACAGTAGGAGAACTGAAAGACGACCTTGGAGCGGCAAAAGCTGACATACTGTCTCTCAAGAGGGAGGAATCGGTTCTTCGAAATAGGCTTGAGATGTTGGAGAACAACTCCCGAAGAAGCAATCTTCGTATTTTGAATGTCCCGGAGGGAAGGGAGGGGGATGACCTCAAATCTTATATGATTTCACTTTTAAAAGAATCATTGCAGATGGAAGAGTCAGAAGAAGATTTGAGGAAGGACATACAGAGGATCCACAGAGACCCCTTTAGAAGAAACCCTAATAGAATAAAGCCCAGAAAAATTCTCATTAACTTTCATACCTACTCCCTGAAAGAAAAGATCCTCAATATGGCTTTAATGGGGAAATCATTGAAGGCCAGAGACTTTTCATTTGAAATACGTTCAGATCTGGCCCGAGCTACCCTTGACAGGCAGTGGGAGTTGGGCAGGAAGCTGGATGACTTTAAGAAGCTTGGGGCTGTGGCTCAACTAAAATTCCCAGCGACTTTGAAAGTTGTGCATAATAACAAAATGCACAATATTAGATCGGTGCAAGAGGCAGATGAGTTATTGGGAAGTCTGGGGAAGGGTGAAGTATAGTAGGTAGGCCTATCACTGGAGATTGGGCTCTCATCTATTCTAACCATCTATGTGAACAAACATAGTGGATTTCGCTAGTAGGGCTTTTCAAAATACACTCTTTCCTTTTTTCTCTTTTCTCTTCTTTTTTGGTTTTCAAAAATAGTATCAGAGAGGTAGTTACAGACCTGCCATATAGGGATCTATATGTGGATACTTAGTGGGAGTTAAGGGCCGGGCTCTAAACCTTTCCTCTACCTTTCTTTCTACTCTCTTTTCATTATTATAAAGGGACTGCACGGGTGGCTCCCGGGGAGCAGAAACTGGACTCTATTTGTCCAGGTAAATGAGGGGGGGTTCTCCTGGGAGTGGTTTGTTGGCAGGGGGGTTGGGTGCATGGGGTGGGGAGCATAGGGGTAAAAAACAAAAAAATGTCCTCATTCACCTTAATGTTCGTTCGTATTGCCTTAGTTGTGTTGCGATTGGTCTGGTGTTGGCTCCTTCTACGATCCATCAGTCTCATAAATCTCGCTTACCTCTAAACCCCCATGAAGACGATCCAGTTTTTGTCCTGGAACGTTAATGGCCTGCGTGTGAAAACCAGAAGGGTAAAAATTGTGCAATATATAAAAGACTCTCCCGCGCAGGTCATTATCCTTCAGGAAACTCATCTTTTGAAGGAAGAGATCTCTGAAGTATTTAAAAATCAAAAATGGGTGGATCATCTAATCTGCTCTAATCAGAGTGCCAATATAAGGGGTGTTGCTATATTAATAAAAAAACAAGCAAAAGCCCGCATTCTAGATTTTCTGGTTGATCCATGTGGCAGGTGGGTCATTGTGAAGGCGATCATCTCGGGTCATCCACTTACCTTGGTGGGCTATTATGGCCCAAACCAAAATGACCCCTCTTTTCTTAAAACTATTTTTTCGAATCTCCTGGACTATCCAGACCCGGTGATCATGGCTGGTGATTTTAACATTGTCTTGAATCCGAAATTGGATAAGTCGGCAAGTAGTAGAGCTAAGGTGCCCTCTAGATCTAGAATGTACCTCCAATCCATGATGGCACAGACGGGACTCTGTGACATCTGGAGAGACAGATCGGGTTCTCGGCTGGGTGTCTCATACTACAACAGTAAGTATGGCCACAAGTCGGGAACCGACTATATTTTGGTTAGTCATAGCTTGCGGGGTAAGATTAAGGATATCGGGTATCTAACTCCCCATCTGTCCGATCATTCAGGAGTATGGATGGATCTTGTCCTGGCAGATGGTCAGCAGCCTAGTGGCTGGACGTTTGATCGGACCCTACTTCTCGATGGTGAGGAGATGAAATATTTATCTCAGGAAGTTGAGGGCTTTTTGGGTGTCAACGTTGGCTCGGCTGCAACTTCGGTGGTTTGGGATTCTTTAAAGGCCTTTTTAAGGGGCATGATCAAGAGCAGGGTCTGTTTTAGGAATACACAATATAGAGAAGAGGTGGCTTGCAAGGAGACAGAGTTGAAAACAGTAGAGTTGGGTCTGAATAAGGAGACGGACTCTGAGAAACAGCAGGAAGATTTGGTCAAATTAAGAAGATTAAAAGATCAGTTGGATACCAACCTTCAGACTAGAGTTGCACAAAGATGGGAGGCGAGTAAGCTTGCCCACTTTGAATATGGAGAAGGCGCAGGCAAGCTCCTGGCATGGAAGGTTAAGTCTGATAGGATGCGTAATCTGATCAAACAAATTGACAACACAGGTGGGGTTACTACTCTGTCCACAGACGAGGAGATAGGGGGAGCCTTTTTCGATTTCTTTCAGGATCTGTATCAAGAAGATAGCCCGGTGGATAAAATGGCGGCTATGGAGTGGTTGCATGGGAGTACGCTTACCCCCTTAAATCTATTTCAGCAGGAAGACCTAGAGCAGGATATCTCTCAGGAAGAGGTGAGAATGGCTATTCTTGCCTGTAAAAGTGGGAAAGCTGCCGGCCCAGATGGGCTGCCAATAGAACTTTATAAATCCTTGGGACAGGTGGTAATTCCCATTTTGGTACAGCTTTTTAATGAGATCTTATCTGAAGGTGTGAGGCCTCCAGCCTCATGGGGAGAAGCTACCATCACCTTGTTCTTGAAACCGGGAAAGAACCCAGCCTGTTGTGGGTCTTATAGGCCCATTTCGCTGCTGAATGCAGATTATAAAATCTTTGCCAGGATTCTGGCGGGTAGGCTGGGCTCGGTCGTGGGCGATATACTCCACACCGATCAGAAAGGTTTTGTTAAAGGTAGGAATTTATCGGACCTGACCTATGATTTTATCGGGGCAATAGACCTGGCCACAACCTACTCGCTCCCCCTTGCTGCAATAACGTTGGATGCCACTAAGGCTTTCGACAGGGTCAACTGGGTGTACTTATCTGCAGTTATGGAGAAATTCAATTTGGTGGAAAAGTTCTGTTGTGCAATCCAGCTGATTTACCAAGATCCGTCAGCTAGACTTCTGGTAAACGGCTGCTTGACAAGACCTTTTAAGATCACTAGGGGTACTAGGCAGGTCTGCCCTCTTTCTCCCCTCCTCTTTGACCTGTATATTGAGCCTTTTGCCCAGCGGTTAAGAGAGGAGGCTAGCATTTTACCATTTAAACATGGGGCTTGGGAGAGAAAGGTGGCCCTGTACGCCGATGATATTTTGGTCCTTTCCGCAGACCTCGCTAGGACCTTCCCTACGGTTATAAGGTTGGCCTGAGATTTCGAGCAGGTATCTGGTTACGAGGTGAATGCTGAGAAGACTGAGGTCATGACCTGGAATCTGGCAGGGTGTCTGCATCAGACCAAGCGCGATATGAGATATTTGGGGGTAAAAATTGTTTAAGAAATCGATAAGATAACCTGGCAAATGTTTCAAAGGAGTGTAAAAAAACTTATGAAGTCCTGGGCACATCTCCCTTTAACCATTCTAGGGAGGATTAACTTGGTGAAAATGGTGGTGCTCCCAAAAATCACCTTCCTTTTTAATACCATTCCATAACACTTCAACAATCGGGATATAGTTAAGTTACAACAGGCTATCAACTCGTTTGTCTGGGCATATGGAGGTACCAGGATTGCCTGGAAGAAGTTGAGACGCAGGAGGGAAAAGGGTGGACTTGCACTGCCGGTTTTGCAATACTACGCATGGGCCTTTCAACTATCGCATTCCAGGATGCTTTTAAAAACTCCGGACAACCCAGGGGTGGGCGCCATGTTTTCTACAATGATAAAGGGGGCTGGTCTATCTATGGAGGGATTCTTGTTCAAGTTTGGAGAACCAAAATTCTTCAAAAAGATCAAGCTAAAAGTCCTGCAGGGAATGGCTAGAATATGGGTCAGTATTAAAAGGTTGACGGGCCTAAATTACTTCTCAAACCGGGCCCCCTTGTGGGACTCACTTGGCGCACCAGATTGCCTGAAGGACAGGTTAGCTCTTCCACTTAGAGCAGCAGGTTTGAAGACGTGGGGAAACCTGACTCATGAGGGTATGCTTCTTTCCTGGTCATCACTATGCAACAGGGTGGAAGAGGGCTTGTCTAAATTCAAATACATTCAGTTGCAGAGCTGGTTTCAAAACTTGAAAAAACCCATAGGAATAGGTAACACTCTTGAGGAGCAGCTAGTCACAAGACCGATAGGAAGGAAGGAGGTCTCCTTCCTGTACTGGGCTATCGAGGAGGCAGTGGATGGAGATTTCAAATAGGCTGAAGAACTGTGGGGGGGTCTCATACCAAATGAACAGTGGGAACATCTGTGGCAAACATCCTTTAACATCTTGTTTGACATTGTTAAGCCAGCCTGGCTTAGGAGGAACCACTTGTTCACGCTTCACAGGGCCTATCTATCTCCGTTAAGGTTGACTAAAATGTCGAGGGGGCCTCCAGTTAGTTGTAAAAAATGTAATATGGAGAGAGCCTCTGATGTGCATATGTTTATGGAGTGCCCGGCCATAGCAGATTTTTGGGAAAGAGTGGAGAACACCATCACGGATATTCTAGGACTCCCAATTCAAATAAATCTCATCCTGATAATTTTTGGAATATCCAGTGAAATTGCAGGCCATGCTAGATCTTTTCTTTTCTATGCTATACTGCTGGCCAGGAGGGAAATATGTAGGAGATGGGTAGAAGTTGTTCCTCCTCTGCACTGTGTCTGGCTGTCCTCTTTGCTTTCGACATCTAGGAGAGATCTGTGTAGAATTCAAGGCAAGAAAAAGAGAGCACTATGGGATTTCTTACTAAATTGGTCCAATGCTTAGGTTTGGGAGACTTGATAGCCCTCTTCCTTCTTATTTATTCATTTATTAATGTATATGTATCAATATTGATTTATAAGAAAACTTTGGTCCAATGCTTACGCCGCCTTGAAAACTCTTTAGACTGTGCTGTTGGGCAGTCCCAGTTTTCCCATCCGCTCTTTGCCAACATCAACAGTCTCCAGGGTCATCTGGACCAACTGGGAGAGTGACCTTCCCCTTTACTATGGGGTTAGTGTCATCCAAGCCTGCTGCGGTGCCGGTAGGCGTGGCGCTTCCTCCTGGTCCCCATCCAATAGCCTACACTTCTTCGTGATCGAGTAACGGTACGGGCGACTTGTATGTTCACTGAGGTCTGAGGTGAATGAGGAAAAAAAAGCACACGATGTAAGGAAGCATTAAACTATTGCATCAACACAAGGAACATTTTGGAACATCTGCTGAGCAGCTACGTTTTTTCAAACGACATTTAAGAAACCTTTACTACTTTTGCAATAGCATCACTTGCTTTCATTATTAATCATGATGTCAGTTTTTACTTAGGATAACCTCCGTATCATATAAAGAGAATGAACATGAACTGAAATTATCCTTTAACTCTGGGTGATTTGAATGTAAATGGGTTTTAATATGTTTATTTTAGTGTGTTGGATTGAGATTACTTACTATTACATCTACTCACACTATTTGCACCTAAGTGGAACAGTTGCCTGGACACTCAGCTGCCACCATACTGCTTCATAAATTAAGTGAATAAGTGAAATAGTTTAACCCTTCTTCTGCATTCCTTGATTCGGTTTTCAATGACAAGGGAGTGGGTTTAAATTTGTCATGTACATTTCTCATTAATAAAGGGTGTGCATGGGCAGCGAAGTTTGGAATTGGCGGGAGTATCAGATGTGCATCCTGGGTACGGGAAAGGACAGCCACATATGGAGATATAACATTTTTGGGAGTAGTTGCGGAGGTATTGGGAAGTGGAGCAACCCAACATAGAAAGAATTGACCGTAGGAGCAATAAGAAAAACTAGCAGCGAACACTTTGTCTGCTTATCACTCGTCCATGTAACAATAATTTAAGTAATCTTTGGCAGGACCATTTACAGCACTATGAATTGTTTTTAAACTGTTTAATACAGCAACCCCCTAAAAAATCGAGAACCCAATCTCCTATAAGCTCATGGTAGACCCTGGAGTTAAACTCTGTAAAACAGCAAAGCCATCTGCTGTGAGCCAGGGGACATAAAACATTCCGAGCCTTGGAAGATGAATGTCATAAGGGATTTTGAAAATGCTGAGGAACCAATCCAAGCAAAGAACATTTCTCAGCCAGCGAAGTGCCCAGAGAAGTGTTCAGAACAATATGAACATTCTTATCTCCTAAATTAGCTGCTGCCAACATTTTTTTTCATAAACTAAATGTGCCAAAATTGAGATTGTTTTTACAACTCAAGTTTCTATCATATGAGACTATAAGAACTAATACATGCAATGTCATTCCTCACCTCGTTTACTCCAGTCACTTTAGAAGAGATGTGCAAGTGTTAAAATGCTGGAAAACCACAGAATGCCTCCAGGGTACAACTGCATCATAGCTGAATCCCATGACATTTTTGGCACTGGCATCTAGGCCATTATTAACGCCTCATTTTGAGAGAGTACAAAAGTAAAGAATACAGTAATTATGATATTTTAAAAAAACTTAACTTGGAGCTGACTTAATATGTGATTGACAGTGTGTCAAGCTAATGGCTGAAGGTTCTGGGGCAAAAAAGTTAATGGCTGAATGAGGTTGTCCCAGAGGCTCTTTAAAAAGTTTAGACTACTGTTGGGTACTTAATTGGAATTAAAAGGGGCGCATGGGTGGAGGATGCTTAGAATGTTGGGGGATCTCTGTTGTAGGAGATGATTGTGAATATTTGAAAGTATTGAGTCAGTTGCCGTTTGCCTGCCTCCCTGCCAGTCCTGTCCAAAGATACTTTAATAAAAGGATATGTTTTCATCCTTACCGGCGTGGTGTGTATCTTTTCACTGATGAGGAGTGGTCTGGCATGGGCCCCAGCGGGCTTCAGGTCACTGACTTCTTAGTCTATCAACTGATTTCCAGAAGGTTGCAGGAAATCTTTTTCCACAGCTGGTGTTCTTAACTCTTCTTGAATTGCTGTTTCCCCTGTGCAGAAGGTCCTGCGGTGGAGCTCCAACATCGTTTTGATCACAGTTCAGGGGGTAGCATGGAATGAGTTGGTTTCCAAACTCCTCATTGCATCATGCTGCACAGCTACGTTATTCTCCCAGGCGATATCCTCACTGTATGTGCCTGGCGCTCAACGTCAACCACGGGGTTACGTGTGGGACAGGCGTGTCTCTTACAGACATCCCTCGTCCTCAGTGCTGTCAACGCCATTCCGATCCAGACAATGGCCGCATTCTAACATGCCAGGTGTCAGCGTCATCCCGTAATACCGTGTGGGACGAGTTGCTGATAATAGGCTTACCACGATATTAGCACTGTCTACGCCATGTTGGAGAGGATTCTGAGGTATTGTGAGTAATCCTTTTATAGGTGAGCAGTACACCGAAGAGTTCATAGTACGTGCACCCTCAGTGATACGCACTCCTTCCAATCTGCATGTGGAACGTTTTGGATACAAAGTGCATTTTGTCGTAATGTTCGGTGATATGCAACACCGTAAGACATTGTACTTAAACATACATCCTGGTGTAAATTACTGCATGTAGCCCGGTGATACTCACACCTTCATACTGATTTTAAAAGAACTGTGAAGGAACTTGGTACACAGAGTTTGGTGGTGCGTACACATGAACATATTGATCTAATTCTATTTATCCCTGTTTGTGATAGTGTATGGTATAGCTGACCATTTGAATATTTGTAATTTCATTTATTGTGTGTATTAATTCAGTATAAAAAAATGTGTGTATCTACATTGTGGGATATATGCTTTTGCTGTTCTTCTTTTGCTGTTCTTCAGGCATAACAGCATAGTCTAGTCATGCATGAATTGTACCTCCACCTTCATTTCTTCCCAGTCCTGGTCGTCCTGCTGATGATTGGGAACAATGGAGGGAAGGTTTCGAGATTTATCTTGATACCATAGACGGTGAAGATTTTACTCCTAAGAAGAAGAATGCCTTGTTGAAACATTGTTTGGGTCCGGACGGAAGAAACATTTTAAAATATTTACCGCGCCAATCTGTAATGGGGGAGGGTGATATGGAGGATGAGTATGTGTCTGCACTCATAATGTTAGACACAAGGTTTAAACCCCATAAGAATGTGATCTTGGAGAGGCACAAGTTTTATAGACCGCATCAGTTACCAGGGGGAACCGGTGGAGAGTTTTGTTGGAACATTAACAACATTAGCCTCCATGTGTGAGTATAAGCATTTGGAGGATGAGCTAATTCGGGATCAGATAGTTGAGCATACTAACAATGAAAAGGTTCAAGAAGTTTAATTCACAACTCCAAATTTAACTTTGAACAAAGCTGTTGAGTAAAAGTACAAAAAGAACAATTGATGGACAGAATGCAGAAAAATGTCATACATTCACCCCAGTACAGAGATCTGGGCCTAAATCCATCGTTTTTTTGCTCCCAGAGCCATTCCAGTTTGAACCCAGCCATATGTTAATCAGTCTTGACCTTGCTCCCAATGGGAACAGTCCAGCCCGAACTGCCAGGCCAGGTCCTCCCTGGACTGGAGACAAGCATCCTCGGACCGGTTTCAGGGTTTCACCCCTCATCAGCCAGGACAGCTTGACTCCAGCGCCATGGAGAGCACGGGACCCACGTCTGGGCATTCCCGCCCCACTTGGGGTGACAAATGCAAAAAGATCAATTGATGGACAGAATGCAGAACAATGTCATACATTCATCCCAGAGATCTGTGCCTAAATCCATTGTTTTTTTGCTTCCCATGCCATTCCAGTTCGAACCCAGCCATATGCAAATCAGTCTTGGCCCTACGCCCAATGGGAACGGTCCAGCCCGAACTGCCAGGCCAGGTCCTTCTAAAAGACAGCATCATACATAGCTCAATTATCTGTTTCTCACACATCTAAAGAAGTGGTTGATGAAGTGGGGCCAAATAAAGGAAACAAGAGTAAGAGTGTGTTAGACCTGTCAGCCCTAGGGTGGTCTTTCCCTGTTTATTTTCCCTTTTGCGCCTCATTTTTGCCACCATATTTTTACTGGACCTAGGTCTCTGGGCACCTTGCCACTGCTAGCCAGTGCTGAGGTGCAGGTGCTCTCTCTCATTCAAGATGGCTGCCACAGGCCCCTGCTACTGCAGAGGGGCCTTACACGCATACACACTAGTAGCCAGGGTCAGGCTGGGGCATAGGGATACAGTATCCATTCCATCCCCGCCTCTGGGCCACATAGCCAGGCATGTAGAAGGTTCCAGAACCTTCCGGGCTGTGGGAGGAGTTATGTTTTGCCACCTTTGGGAGAGTCACCTGACCTAGGAGTATAAAAGGCTTGGAGGGAAAACGTTCTAGTCAGTTGATGAGGCACCACTGATCCTGGGAGAACCTCCGCCGGAGTATAGGCTTTAGGGCCTAGGGGGGAGACCTACACTACTGCTGCTGACAGGGCTGAGGCCCTGCTGGAGTAAGATAGCTGAGGAACGCCCACCACCCACTGACCGTGCCCAGTGTGAGGGGACCCAGGGAACCACCTTCAGCGTGCAGGGAGGAACATCAAGCACTCCCAGACCACCAACTCATTCCCCCCCCCCTCATAAGAAGAAACTTCTGACAAGAAACTTTGACAAGAAACTTCTAATAAGGAACTTCTGACAAGAAACTCCTAACAAGAAGCGCCTAAGAAGCAACCAATCTGGAGCAGTCGCAAGACACCTTAACTTGAGGAAGCCTGACCGTCCAGCCAGGCCTAAAGCCTAAACTGCCCAACTGGGGATCACCAGGTAAAGCGCCGTACCCTGAAGCGCTAGACCTTCACCCCCTATTCATTTCTGCCTGTTGCTGGGCTGCCCCCAAGTACGTTGCCAGTCAGCCCTGCCCACAGGCTGCTGGTGCCCCCTGCGTTCTGTTGCCCCTCAGGTCACTGACCTTGTGAGGAGATCGCGGCCGCCGCCGCCTGAGAAGAGGCACCGTGTGGTGAGGTGCGCCGTCGCGCCCTCACCGGAGGAAGCGCTGAGATGAAGGAAGCCCCTCAGGTGTGTGTGGTGAGGTGCGCCGTCCGTGCCCTCACCAAAGCCTCCAAAGAATTGCCCCTGCCGCCGTCGCGGCCGAAGAATTGTCTCCGCCGCCGTCACGGCCAAAGACTTGCCTCCGCCGCGGCCAAAGAATTGCCCCTGCTGCCGTCGCGGCCGAAGAATTGCCACCGCCGCGGCCCAAGAAATCGCCAGCGCGATCACCAGCGAGGCCTCCAGGCCCCGCAGACGCCGTTGCCGAGCAACCGGGGTCGCCGGGCGTGACCCAGGAAGGCCGCGCAACGATTGGGCGCCGGCCCCGGTCACGCCCCCAGCGCCGACGGAAGCCCGGGAAGAGCCCCGGCAGTGCAGAGGGAGACGGGGAGCCGGCCGGAGAGGACTGCCGGCTCCCGCTCCCTTCCCCCGCGACCCTGAGCCCACGCACTTACCCTACTTGATCCCGGGGGCCGGAGGAAGGTGATCCCGGCCCCCGCAACGTGCCGCAGCTTCATTTCTTGATCCCGGGGGCCGGAGGAAGGTGATACCGGCCCCCGCAACGTCCCGACAGTCCGGCCTGAAGGCCGGGGTACCCCGACCGGGCCCCGACTGGGCCCCGCCCTCCAGAACACGGGCCGGACCTGGGGGAGTGCCAGTCGCTAAGGAAGCGCGACCAACGAACCAGCAACAGGTGAGCCCAGGAGGCCCCTAGGGCCCACAAAACGCCGCCGGGGGCCACCATTAACCCCATAATTAATTGTGCCAACTTTCCCCATGAGGCGAGGCCCCGGAGAGGAGTGGGCCTAGCCTGGAGTTAACCCCTAAGGGTCATAGAAGCCCCAGGATACTGGACATGTTGAGGGGTTCCCTACAGTATTTAATAACTTATTGCAGATGCCTATTGTAATTACTGCCTAGGCCATGCTTTTAACTGCGAAGTCTTTTACCACAGGGGGAAAGTGTTTAATTGAATTGAGCTGAAGTGTACACCGCCAAGAGTTGAAGTGTTTTATGTTACAGGTGTACTGGAATTGCGACGCCCACTGTACTGAATGTGGGTGCGCCTAGATTAATGCAGGCCTATTTAAATGTAAAGTGAAAAGCCTTCTTTTAAGTAATTGAATATGCTAAAGTGAACTGCATGTCTAGGCCCCTGTTTTATTAACGTACCTTGAGATCATTAAGTGCTACGTGTAGGAGATAATTCCTGCGGCCTCTTAGTGGCTTACAATGTTGATGAGCTATGATGCTTTATTTAAAATGTGCACCAGTTGAGTAATGCAATGAATTTGAATGTAGATCTGAATTAATCTGCCTCATCTGATGCCAACTTAATTTATTTATAAAAGATCTTGATTTTAAATACAAAAGCCTGGTGTGGTGTCATGTTATTGCGTTCGCATTTCTGAGTCAGAGTAAGAGTGTGCTGCACAACTGCCTTACACATTGCCTTCGCGTGCCTTCCCCGCTTCACGCCATGCTACCGTGGCGGACTCGGTAAACCCGGTTCCAACAGAGTGCATCAAAAAAAATATGTTCGAGGCATGTGTGCTGCAGATACTCATGCTTTGCATACACCTGCCATCTAGTGTTGGGTCCAGATGTTTGCAAGTTGTTTTACTTTGAAGAAGTCTTTTCCAGTCACAAGGTAAGGTGATTCCTTCTTACGGTGATAGTGCGCATGGGCATCGACTCCATTGTTAGATTGTTTTCTTTCCACCATCAGGTTCGGGCGTGGTTTGCTGTGCTCCGGTTCGAGACCGTTTGTCGGGATCCCTTCGGTTCGCAGCCCACTGTACCTGCGTCGGTATTGTTTCATACACGTTTCCCATCTTTCGTGTGTCAAAAATTGAAAAAATCTCCTAGTTGAATTGAAAAAAACTCCAACCGTGGCTTTCGGACCTAGCCCGCTTTATTTCGCTTCTACTGGAACAAACACCATTGAGTAATCCGCTGATGGAACGGACTCTGTTCCAGTTCTGCCTTTGGTGCCACTCCAAATATCCACGTACCGACCATCACAAAGTCTGTAACCTGTGCCTGTCTCCGGAGCACAAGGAAGAAGACTGTGACGCCTGTTGCTCATTTCACTCACAAAAGACTCCGATACCGCCGGGCTCGATGGAAAGAAATGCAGCGACAAAATATAGAACACACCCCGGATATCTTGGAGAAGATATCGAAGAAGAAGAAATGGAAGCATCTGCAGCGGAAGAAGAGGCCTTCTCCGTCCAAGACTCCGACTAGCTGGAGATAGAATTGGAGTCCCATGCTGTTCCAGCTGGTCAACGCCCCTTTGCCCACAAAACCCGCTTTCACTAAACATAAGGCTTCCGCCCCCACCACTACCATCCGGCCATGGTGAGCATCGAGACTCTGCTTTGAACGCCCAGCCTTCCGGCTTGGCACCGAAGCGCACGTCAAGCCTTCCGGCTCTGGCTCGAGTCGAGATACCACATCTTCGGCACCTAAAACATCGGTTCCGAAAGACAAAAAGGACAAATCCAACTCGCCACCAAAAATTTCGGCACTGAAACCTAAAGATGCTCCTCAGACTCCGGAGCCAATTCTGGAAACCATGCAAGAAAAGCTGGATCCAAAACAAAAGAAAATTTATATAAATCCAGACACTGGACATATTATAGCAAAGCCAATGATAACCATCCTCCAAAATGAAAAATAAACACAGGATATAAAATCCCTCTCAAGAACAAGGAGGACATGGCTACTAGCCCTATTCACCCCATTCCTCATACCCCGCCACCATCTTCACCAGTACTTATTATACCACCGTCAGACCCTCTAGACAGTACACAACAGGGCTCTCCTTGTACAGGTCTTGATGCAGGGGATGGGGATGACAGTTGGGGATAACCACCAACAGATCCATGGGATAATTTCAATATAGATCCTCCTACAGACATAGACCCAGATCTATAACCTGCTAAACCTTCCCCTCCTGATGACAACACCTCATAGCAGCAGGTAATTGGCAGCACAGCCACATACCATGGGGTCACATTACACAAGGAATCTTTGATAGAGGATTTCTTATTTGAAACTTTACGGACCACACATAAGAAAACACAGTCCTTACCTATGTTTAAGGGTTTGATGAGGAATGCTGAAGATATTTTTAAAGATCCAGGCTGGATAAAAAATATAAACCCCCACCATCTGACCCAATTTCTATTAATGGCCAGCTTCCTTTAGAATCCTTAGTCGTGTCCAATGCTCGTAAAAGAGCAAATTCATAAACTTCAGGTGATGCACCACCTCCAGACAAGGAGTCCAAGCTAATAGATGCCTCAGGCAAAAGAGTGGCTGCACAATCAGCCAACCATTGGCGTATAGCCAGTACACAAGGTCTTTTGGCTAGGTACGATAGGGCCCACTGGGACGAAATGGAAGACTTACTCCAATATCTCCCAGAGGAGTATAAGAAAAGCGGGCAGGAACTAGTACAGGAGGGGAGACTAATTTCCAATTCCTCTATTAAGTGTGCGTTAGACGCTGCTGATACTGCAGCCAGAGGAGTTAACACTAGTATTCTCCTCAGAAGCCACGCATGGTTAAGAATCTCTGGATTTAAACCAGAGGTACAACAGACAATACTTAATACCCCATTCGACAAGGAACACCTTTTTGGTCCTCAAGTGGATGAATCACTTGAGAAAATGGACTCAGAAGTGGCGAAATCTATGGGAGCGCTACAGTCACCTTCTGAGAGGCTCCTTTTGCCGCTCCTTTTTTAGGGGAGGCTCAAAAAGTACCTCCACAGATGCCAACACATCTTCCTATAAACCACAGAATCAATCCTCCACCTGTAGTGGATTTTACAAAGGTGGTTATAGAGGGAACAATTTTAAAGGCAGAGGTAGAGGTACACCAACATGTACCTCTCCATCTCCCAACAAGCAGTAACTTGATAACAATTCCCCGATCATGATACACCTGTCGGGGGAAGACTACATCAATTGTTTCCCATTTGGCAATCATTTACATCAGACAAATGGGTGTTGGGCATTATCCAACATTGTTATTGCCTGGAGCTCGCCAACAATCCTCCTAATATTCCACCTCATAGTCACAAACTTTCTCTAGAGCGCCAACTACTGCTCAAGCAAGAAGTACAAGCTCTTCTAACAAAAGGAGCTATAGAACTAGTTCCAATACAAAACCAAGGATCAGGGGTTTATTCACTTTACTTCCTAATCCCAAAAAAGGATTGTTCCCTATGACCAATATTAGATCTTAGACCTTTAAACTTATACGTACTGTGAGAACACTTCCATATGGTCACACTTTAACATGTGATTTCCCCTTACAGCAAGGCAACTTTATGTCAACACTAGACCTAAAGGACGCGTACTTTCATATCCATATTCACCCAGCAAATCACAAATACCTCAGATTTGTGATAGTAGGAAAACATTAGCAATTCAAATTGCTAACATTCGGAGTAACTACTGCACCCAGAGTATTCACCAAATGTCTAGTCGTAGTAGCAGCTCATCTAAGAAGACAACAAATTTATGTCTTCCCATATCTAGACGATTGGCTCATCAAAGCCAACACACATCTCAAGTGTTAACAACACACTCAAATTACAATAAACCTTCTTCATCAATTGGGATTCAGAGTCAATGCACAAAAATCTCATCTCCAACCCGCACAGCTGCAACCCTATCTAGGAGCTATGCTAAACACTCAAACAGGTTTAGCTTATCCCAGTGCAGCCAGAATTCACAATTTTCAAACACTGCTGCTACAATTTCAAAGCAATCAATATCTAACAGTAAGAACTTTCATGCAACTTTTAGGGATGATGGCATCATGCATTGCCATAGTACTTCATGCAAGATTAAATATGCGTCCTCTACAAGAATGCTTAGCACGTCAATGGAATCAATCACAGGGTCAACTAAAAGATCTAGTGTTGTTAGACAGCTGCACCCATCGCTCTCTGCAGTGGTGGAACACACAAAACGTATCGAAAGGGCGGCCCTTTATCGACCCTGTTCCACAGATCGTACTCACATTGCACGCATCCCTTACAGGGTGAGGTGCCCATCTACAACATCTAACAGCTCAGAGTCTATGCGACACCAAACACAAGAGTCTCCACATCAACTACCTAGAGATTCTAGCTGCTCACCTAGCGTTAAAAGCATTTCTCCTTCACCTGATAGGGAAAGTTGTTCTAGTCCGGGTGGACAATATGACAGCTATGTACTATGTACAAAAACAGGGGGACACACACACTGTACAATTATCACACCATTTGGCGTTGGGAAATACATCACAGAATCCAACTGCTAGCAGAACACCTTCCAGGGACGGACACCAAATTTGCTAACCTCCATAGCAGGATGTGGCAACAAGTCCACGAGTGGGAACTCCACCCGCCAAGTCCTCCTCCGACACTTCCAAAAATGAGAATTTCCACAAATAGATCTCTTTGCAACAGCTCAGAACTCAAAATGCCTCTCCCTCTTCTTCCATTTCTGGTTCGTAAACTTAGGCAAACATCAACCATGGTTCACCACACTACTGGAGCTTTCAGTAGTTCCACACCAGAAGCTTTACCTCACCTCAAACCTTCTCACTCGGAACCATGGAGAAATCAGACATCCAAACCCCAAGGAGCTCAACCTAGCCTTTTGGCTCCTTAAGTCATAGAGTTTGGATACCTAAATCTACCATCAGATTGCATGACAATTCTTAAAGAAACAAGAAAAGCTACCACTAGAACATGCTATGCAGCAAAGTGAAAAAGGTTTGTTATTTATTGTAATAACAAAACAATTGAACCACTAGATGCCTCTACACAACAAATTATATGTTATTTATTAAATCTATAACGTGCAGGCCTTGCATACACATCCATACGCCTACACCTTGCAGTAGTGGCTGCATATCTTCAAAACAGACAACACTTATATCTGTTCAAAGTGCCTGTAATTAAAGCCTTTATGGAAGGACTTAAGAGTGATACCACCAAAAGTTCCATCTGCACCTGCATCGAACCTTAATATTGTTCTAACAAGACTTCCAACAAGACTTATGGGTCCAGCCTTTGAACCATTGCACAATTGTCCACTGCAATTCCTTTCTTGGAAGGTTGCTTTTTTGATTGCTATCACTTCACTAGGACGTGTCAGTGAGCTTCAGGCATTAACCTTAGAAGAACCATTTTTCCAACTCTATTGAGACGGAGTGGTTCTTCGCACTAACCCAAAGTTACTTCCAAAAGTAGTCTCTGCTTTTCATATTAACCAATCGGTTGAGTTAACTGTTTTCTTTCCTCAACCTGATTCTGTAGCAGAAAGAGCTCAACATACATTAGATGTCAAAAGAGCATTATTATATTATATTGATAGAACAAAAGACTTTCGCAAAACAAAACGACTTTTTGTTACTTTTGCCCCCCTCATAAAGGGAAACCTATTTCTAAATCTGGTATTTCTAGATGGATTGTTAAATGTATTCAGACATGTTATATCAAAGCCAAAATAACTTTGTCTATACCTCCTAGAGTACATTCTACTCGTAGCGTAGGAGCATCCATGGCCTTTTTAGGTAACATTCCTATAGCTGACATTTGTAATGCTCATTTCAATTGAAAATATGTTGTCTGTAATGGCAGTGCACTACCAAACCATGCATACTCCACTACACTCTGTGCCACACTACGCCCCTCCACTCTACTTTATCCCCAATCCACTCCGCTCTATGCCACTCCGCTCTATGCCACTCCGCTCTATGCCACTCCACGACACGCACTCTACTACACTCCAGGCCACTCTGACATTCCACTCCACTCTATACCACTCCTCTCTACTACACTCTACTCCAGCTGTTGTTAAACTTTTGAATTATGTGGACCCCTACTGAATAATTACAGGAAGGGATCCCCACTGAATCAATATTGGAAGCTAGGGACCCCAGCCTAGGCAATTTCAACGATTCGAGCCTCAAAACAATGTCCAAAAATCCCAAAAGAAGTATACACCAAACAAGTGCTCAAATTTTTAACTATTTAGTTTAATCTCCCATCAAATATAGAGTTTAAATGTTGCTTCTTTTATTGTATCTATCTATAAATTTTAATGTATTGATTTTAATGTTATTTAATTTTGTAACACATTCACGGACCCCCTGAGTAGGCCTCACAGACCCTCTGAGTAGGCCTCGCAGACCCTCATGGGTCCTACAACCACAGGTTAAAAATCACTGCTCTACTCTATGCACCTCTATTCTAAGACATTCTATTCCACTCTGACACACTACTCCACGCCACTCTATGCCACCTCACTTTAGGACACTCTATGCCACTTCACTCTAGGACATTCTACTCCACTGTATGCCCCTCCACTCTATTCCCCTCTGCGCCATTCTATACCACTCCACTGTACACCACTCCACTCCTCTCTATGCCACTCCTCTCCACTCTATGGCACTCCACAACCCTCCACTCTACGCCACTCCACTCTACTCTACGCCACTCTGCTCTATGGCACTACACACCCCTCCACTCCATTGTATGCCACTCCACTCTACAAAAGCCTACTCCACTCTACACAACTCTCTCTATGCCATTCCATGCCACTTTACCTCCACTCTACTCCACAACTCACTACTGCACTACAGTCTAAACCACTTTATGCTACCCTACGCTACAACACTCTGTGCCACTCAACTCTGACACTCTACTCCACTGTACGCCCCTCCACTGTACGCCCCTCCACTCTACGCCCCTCCACTCTACGCCCCTCCACTCTACGCCCCTCCACTCTACGCCCCTCCACTCTACGCCCCTCCACTCTACGCCCCTCCACTGTACGCCCCTCCACTCTACGCCCCTCCACTCTACGCCCCTCCACTCTACGCCCCTCCACTCTACGCCCCTCCACTCTACGCCCCTCCACTCTACGCCCCTCCACTCTACTCCACTCCATTCTACCCCACTCTACTCCACCCCATTCTACCCCACTCTACTCCACTCGATGCCATTTCACGACACTCCTCTCCACTCTCTGCCACTCCACAACCTTCACGCTGCGCCACTCCGCACCACTCCACTAAACACTAAACCACCGTAATCTACGCTTCTCCACGACACCCCACTCTACTCTGCGCCACTCTAATCTACGCCACTCTAATCTACGATACTCTACGCCACTCTACTCTGCATCATTCTTCTCAGTGACACTCTACATATAACAAATTATAAATGTTTACATACACAGGGATATGCTGTACATTAGTGTTTATGTATGGTGGTTATGTAGCAAAGAGCCAACTCTTGAGTAGTCTTCTGATAATAAGATAGTTATCCGTGGCTCTTATGTTTGGTGTTAATAAATTCCATTGTTTGGCTGCTTGAACAGAGAAAGATGTACCACCTACATTTTTATTCTTGTATCGTGGGGTTTTGAGGCGAGGTGCCAATCTATAGCGAAGGTTCCTTTGATGAATGTATTCAGTGATGTTAATCCTGATGAAAAGTGGTCCTGTATTGCTTGAGTGGGTGATACAAAGCAGCTTGAAGGTGCATTTTCTGCCAACCGTAGGACCCTCATGGCAGGGGAGATGTGAGCTTGTGGCTTTACATGTAGGAGTAGTCTGGCAGCAGAGTTCGGAATCCGTTGTAGTCTTTTCATAGTTTATGAATGTGATCCGTGGTAGAGGCCATTGGCCTAATCAAGTTTAGACAGTACAAAAGAGATAGTAGCCTAGACCTTGTGTAGTAATCCCGGGTGGGGTAAGATGCGTCGCAGAGTTTACATTGTAATGAAGCTTGATCTTGCTAGTTTGTCCACTTGGGCATTCATTGATAACTTGGAATCCATGGTAATTGCAAGGTTTCTCACTTCCTTAGATACTTTCGTCGGTGCTCCCAAATCGTTGTGCCAGGCACAAAGTGGGTGATAAATTTTCCACTCGCCGCATGTGAGTATTTCAGTTTTGGAAGCATTCAATTTAAGATAGATCCATGTCATCCACTGAACAACGGCTCTGAGGCAGCTAAAGATTTTTGAGTTTCAAATGTCTTTGGGGCTTTCCAGTTTAAGGAGTATTTGTGTGCATAGTTCTAGCATGTTAGCTGAAATTCATTGATCATTGCAGTTAATGACTTCATGTAGATGTTGAAAAGCATGGGTAAGATGATAGAGCCTTGAGGGGCCCCCGCTTTTTTAAAGTGCAGTTTGGATGAGAAAGGGAGAGTATGGATGACATTTGTTCTGTTTTGAAGGTAGGATGTGATCCAGTTGAGAGCAGTCCCCTCTATATCGGCTTCGTAGAGTCTTTGTATTAGTGTGTCATGGTCAACTGTGTCGTAGGCAGCTGAGAGGTCCTAGAGAAGTAGTGCAGCAACCCTGTTCCGGTCTACAGTATTTTCAAGCTCATCCCAGAAGGCGATGAGGCAGATTCTGTGTCTCTTCGTAGGCCGGAATCCTGTTTGGTAGTCTGAAAGCATGGAGTTATGTTCACTGAATTGTGACATCTGGGAGAATGCTGCTCTTTCTATAAGTTTGCCCAGGAAAGGTCCATTTGTAATTGGTCTGTAGTTGTTGAGATCATGCTGGTCCAGGTTTGTTTTCTTAAATAATGGGCGTATGTATGCCTTTTTTTGGCCTTCTGGAAAGATTCCCGTAGTTAAAGAATTATTGATGATTCTTCTTGCTGGTGTGGCAGCAGAGGTAGTTAAAAGAATGTTCTTGAAGATTTGTGGTGGACAAGGGTCAGACTGGCAGCTGGCTGGCCTGCTTGCTTTGATCAAATCCTCAAAATCACTTTGTGATATTTGAAGGAATGCAGAGGCTGAGTTAGCCTACTCTTGGAGGGGATTTTTGGAAATGGGTTAGAAATGGTGGTTTTCCTTTGCTTTAAATAGGAGTCCAACATGTCTGCTTTGGCTGTGTAATGATTTTCCAGTTTGTCAGTGAATTCTTGAGTTATAGGATGAGTTCCTTCTGAGCATATAGGTTTACGAAATTCGGTGAGAATTTAATAACATTCTTTATTTGCACATTTAGCATTTTGAATTCTGTGTGAATAGTACCTTTTTGGCTTTTTTGATTGTTGACTTGTATATTCTGTTATGTTCGTGTAGGTTACGTTTGTCTTGATTGCTGTTTGTTTTGAGCCAAGTGTGTTGCAGCTTTTAATTTGTTGTTCTATCTTTTTTAGTTCTGTATTTCTCCAAGGTGCTTGTTTTCTTTTGTCCTATATTGTTGTTCTTTGTGGTATTCGGATAACAACAGCTTTTCTGTAGATTCGTAACGTTTTTGAACTGAATTTGTATCCAGATCTGTGTTGAAAGTTAGTTGTGTTTTTAAGTATTCAAAATTGAGCTTGTCCCATGGTGAATAGGTGGATGCATGTAAGGTGGTCTTAGGTGTGGTAATTTGTGGTGTTTAATGTTGGAAAGCTACCAGATGGTGGTCTGACCATGTGACTTACGTAATCCTTTGAAAGGTAACTAGTTCTGGATTTGCAAAAATAACAATCTAGGATGTGTCCAGCAGTGTTTGTGTATGATCTGATATAGGTTTATTGTGACTAGGCCAGTGAGGATAGCTTTTGAATGGTGCATATTGGGTTTGTCAAAGCAAATGTTTAGGTCCCTATGTTTAGGTTTGAAGCTGTGTCTAGAAGTGTGCCTTTGAATGTTGCTTTGCTAGGTGGGAGTCTGTAAAGGAGGAGAAAGTTACAGGAGGAAGTTGGTGTAGGGTTGCATCTGGTGACGAGGGCCTCACAACCTTGTATGGAAACATCGTCCGACTACTCAAGAGTTGGCTCTTTCCTAAATAACCACCATACTCAAACACTAATGTACAGCATATACCTGTGTACGGAAACATTTATAATTTGATTATATGTATGTATCTAGATATGAGTATTTTTTAAATCATTTTATTAAACAAAAGCCTGGCAGTATTTCCATTGACACAGCATTTTTGTACATACTCCACAAGGGTATCGGAGATGACATCTGTTTACAGTACTATGTCACATTACAATACATCACTGAGAAAGCAACCTCCAGTACAATCCCGTGCAGTTTGGAGTCTCGTAGCGCCGCTCTCTCCTTCTACCCCAATCTTGTGCATGAAATCACTAGGGGGACCTCTATATCCCACCCACTTGCCCCAGACATTGCCCCACTTCCTTGGGCACCCCCTACTCTGGAACACCACTTTTTCGGCAGCGAAACAGCAAAGATGCGAGTATTTCTGTGCACAAATATGTACATATTACTCATGGTTAAATATATATATATATATATATATATATATATATATATATATATATATATATATATTATCTACTGGCGGTCGCCAGTAGATAGTTATAGTTACAACCTATTATCCATAGGAAATCCGCGACATTCTATTTGAAATAACGTTGGCGCCGGTTGACGAATCTTCGTGAAAGTTTCCAACTTGTTGGGGCGCTCCGCTCCGCTCCTACCCTGAAAGTCTCGGGGTGATACGTGAAGCGGGGGCCGAGAAAAAGGGGGTCCCAAAACGCGTTTTCCCCATTCATTTTTCCATAGGAACCTTTAGTCGCAGCTACAGCCCGAACTGCTGAACGGAATTACACCAAATTTGGCAAAGAGGTAGCCCTTGGTTCAGACTGGTGCCTTTTGCTTAAATGGTGTAAATCCGTTCAGTAGTTCCTGAGAAAATCAAAAGTAAAAGTACATATATATCTATGGG
Organism: Calotriton arnoldi; assembly: GCA_963921515.1. NCBI lineage: Eukaryota > Metazoa > Chordata > Amphibia > Caudata > Salamandridae > Calotriton > Calotriton arnoldi. The sequence goes on from CAWUFW010001223.1 coordinate 2,509,565, forward strand.
CGCGTCGGATACGCGTACCCTCAGCGCACCCTGCGCGCACCGTCCCGATCACGAGCTGCATGCTAATTGGCTGTCAGCTGGCTGTCAACATTCCGATTCAGGAAGTGTTGGCAGCCATTTTGTCCCTAGTGCGCAAAGCGCAAAAAGGGGGCAGGGTAGAAACACCCTAACCCCCTAGGTGTGCTCAGGGGGTCCCACAAGGACCCCCTGGGCAGAAAAAAGATTTTTTTTTTTTTAAAAATCGGCGGGATGCGCTTAGGGTGCGCGTATCCCGCCGCGAAAAAAAAGAAACAAGTGCGCAAAACGCACAAAGGGGGCAGGGTAGAAACACCCTAACCCCCTAGGCCTGCTCAGGGGTCCCACAAGGACCCCTGGGCAAAAAGCATTTTTTTTAAAAAAATCGGCAGGATGCGCTCAGGGTGCGCGAATCCTGCCGAAAAAAATCGAAGCGCGGTCTCCCACGCTCGATGTTAATGGCCTCGGGTGGCCCAAGTCCCGGGGGCATGGTGGGGGGATAATTTAATGTGTGGGGGCCTCAAAGGGCCCCCAAGCCCCGGGACCGCCACCCCCGGGGCTTTTTAAAAATGGTGCGGGAGGGCTCTGAGCCCTCCCGCAGCCCCGGGGACCACCACCTCCCCGGGGCTTTTTTAAAATAATTTAATAACCTGTGTGGGGGCTCCAGCCCCCACACGCCCGGGACCGCCACCTCCCCGGGGCACTAACAAATTAAAATGGGGGTCCGTTTGGACCCCCGAAGCCCCGGGGACCAACACCTCCCGGGGCTGTGCTGATGTAGGGAGGGGGGCCGCGCGGCCCCCCTCCTGGAGCCCTTGATGGCCCTGGGGACCACCACCCCCAGGGCCGGCTCCTGCAGTGTCCCGGGGTGCCTACCCCCGGGACACTGTAGTTTGCTATGGCAGGACGGGAGCCTCGCGGCTCCCGTCCTGCCATAGCTAAGCTGCTTTGGATATTGGAAGAGAGGCAGGGAAACCTGCTCTCTCTTCCAATATTCAAAGCGATTGCTTTTCCACATGGGGAGCAGCATGTCAGCTGCTCCCCATGTGGAATGCAGCAATGCCGGCTCCCAAGGGACGTGGGAGCCGGCGGGACTGTGGGGGGATTGGGGACCCCCCACAGTCCCCAACGGAGAGGGCCAGCCCCGGGGGATGGGGTCCCCGGGGCAAGTAGTGGCCCAGGAGGGGGCCACGCGGCCCCCTCCCCAAATATGAAAAATTTAAAAAATTTAAAAAAAGGAAAGGCCGGCCCCGGGGATGGGGTCCCCGGGGCCTTAAATGGCCAGAGGAGGGGGCCACGCAGCCCCCTCCAAAGAATAAAAATTAAAAGGCCATGCCCCGGGGGATGGGGTCCCCGGGGCCAATACAGGCCCAGGGAAGGGGGCCACGCGGCCCCCTTCCCGTTTTTTTAAATTAAAAATTTTAAAAAGGGGTAAGGCCCTGGGGGATGGGGTCCCCAGGGCATAAAAACAGGAAAAAGGAAGGGGGCCACACAGCCCTCCTTCAGGGACAAAAAAAAAAAAATTAAAAAACGATCGGGCCCACAGGCCCCGCCCCTTCCTTCACCACTCTGCAAACGCGCCCCTGGCGCGTTTGCAGAGGGGAACGAATTCACCTTGAATACTGGGGGTCCCTGGGAGCCAACTAGCCCACCTGGAACCTCCAATATGCGCCAGGGGCTGCGTTGCAGAGACGTGTAGAGAGGCCACACCCCTTTTACACCTCTCTGCAACGCAGCTCTGTGGCGCTTTTGGAGGTATATGGTGGGCTAGTTGGACTCCTGGGACCCTCAGGATTCAAGGGGACTTAATCCCCCAACTTAAAACGCGCCACGGGGCGCATTTGCACAGTGGTGAAGGGAGGGCGGGGCTTCAGGTGACATGTGTGCAAACAGGCCCCGTGGAGCGTTTTAAGATGGGAATTAAATCCCCTTCAATCCTGAGGGTCCCTGGGGGCCAACTAGCCCAACAGGTACATCCAGAAAGCGCCACAGAGCTGCGTTGCAGAGAGGTGTAAAAGGGGTGTGGCCTCTCTACACGTCTCTGCAACGCAGCCCCTGGCGCATATTGGAGGTTCCTGGTGGGCTAGTTGGCCCCTAGAGACCCTCAGGATTCAAGGGACTTAATCCCCAAATTAAAACGCGCAACGGGGCGCGTTTGCACAGATGTCACCTCAGGCCCCGCCCCTCCCTTCACCATTGTGCAAATATTCCTCTAAAATCAGCCGAAATACGAATTCCGATTTACTCACCTGTTATCAGGAGAGACCTCAGTGCTGCATCTTTCAGCCCAGTACTGGTCCTGAAAAGTAATTTTAACCGTACTTACCGGTAACTTGAATTTCCTTCATAGGCTAACATTGACTGGTTTCACTTGGAAATTCTTCTAAGTGTGGAGTTTTGGAACTTTAAAATATTCCTCTAAAATCAGCCGAAATACGAATTCCGATTTACTCACCTGTTATCAGGAGAGACCTCAGTGCTGCATCTTTCAGCCCAGTACTGATCCTCAAAAGTAATTTTAACCGTACTTACCAGTAACTTGAATTTCCTTCCATAGGATATCATTGCCTGCTTTTTGCTGAAAAAGTTTCTAAGTGTTGATTTTTGAAACATACAAATATTCCTCTAAAATCAGCCGAAATCCGAATTCTGATTTACTCACCTGTTATCAGGAGAGACCTCAGTGCTGCATCTTTCAGCCCAGTACTGGTCCTGAAAAGTAATTTTAACCGTACTTACCAGTAACTTGAATTTCCTTCCATAGGCTAACATTGACTGGTTTCACTTGGAAATTCTTCTAAGTGTGGAGTTTTGGAACTTTAAAATATTCCTCTAAAATCAGCCGAAATACGAATTCCGATTTACTCACCTGTTATCAGGAGAGACCTCAGTGCTGCATCTTTCAGCCCAGTACTGGTCCTCAAAAGTAATTTTAACCGTACTTACCGGTAACTTGAATTTCCTTCATAGGCTAAGATTGACTGGTTTTCAGCAAAAAAGTTTCAAAGTGTTGATTTTCACAAACTACAAATATTCCTTAAAAATCGCCTGTATGACTTAAACGCATTCTTTCAACTGTTTACAGGAGATGCACCAGTGCTGGATCCAGGACCCAACACTGAGTAAGAAAAAGTAACGATAACAGTTTTTACCTGCTAAGTGAATTTCCTTCCATAGGATAACATTGGTGATTCTATGAGAAAAGTTTCTAAGTGTCAACTTTTAAAATACAATAATATTCCTTAAAAATCACGACTGTAACCAAAACGCTTTTACTCAACTGTTTACAGGAGATGTACCAGGACTGAATCTAGGATCCAGTCCTGTGGTTACAAAAGTAATCCATAAAGTAACTAATTGCATTTAACTAGAAATTCACATTGAGCTGAATGTTGCATTGTGTTTGAAAATGTGTTGCCCATTGCAACAACTGTAACTACTGTACTTAAAAGTCTATTGCCTATGTGCAAAGTATTTAAACTAAAGTAATTCATTCTGAGAAAGTATTTTTTGTAATGTATAATGTAATTACAATGTAATTTAAAAAATAAAATATGTAAAAAAAAATTGTTTCTAAAAATGTAGTAAATCAGTATGAAAAAAATTAATATAACAATTAATACATTTAAAAATTGTCATTTACAAAACCTTTGAAATTCACTGAAAAAACCGTAGGTTTCAGGCACGTTATAGTTAGAAATTAGCATTTAAAAAACCTTTGAAATTCACTGAAAAAACCATAGGTTTCAGACACGTTATAGTTACAAATTAGCATTTAAAAAACCTTTGAAATTCACTGAAAAAACCATAGGTTTCAGACACGTTATAGTTACAAATTAGCATTTAAAAAACCTTTGAAATTCACTGAAAAAACCATAGGTTTTAGGGACAGTTTTAGTTACTTGGACATTGCACTCGTACAAAACCCGTGAAATTCCCACGTTATAGTTAGTTCAGCTAACTATAACTCGCGCCCTCACAATGCACTGCTGATGACGTCACATATTACATCACTCATGACATGGTCAGTGACATCACTGATGACATCACTGATGACATCTCAAATGACATCACTGATGACATCATCCACTTGATAATCTGATGCACCTCCTCACACCCTAATATAACCTTTGATACACCCACTCTAAATTACAGACTGCCATTCGCAAAACCATAGACACTCCAACACCAATAACTACATACCCACTCACTGATTCTTAGGTCTACACACACACACATCCACTCACTCACCCGTACAGTCACTCATACTTACGGTCACTCAGTACAGGACTATCATATGCACTCTTACTCCTATATAGACACTCAAACAACGCCACTCATCCATAGAGATACTCACACACCTAGTCAGTCATGCAAATTATTAAACACACTGCCATTTAATCACCTATACAGTTATACACACACCAGCTCACTTACTCATACAAATAGTAGCACATTGTTACGCTCTTATACAATCACTGATACAAGCACACACTCATCCATACAGCCACTATCACAATCACTCACTCTTGCTTATAGCTATTTATATACTCCAACACACATATATACTGCCTTTCACATATGTAGTTACTCACACATGTACCACTGGGACATACATTCACTCACTAACACACTCTTACACACACTTACCCACCCATACAGTCTATCACAGATGCACTCTTGAAACCATCCACCCAGTGAATCACCCACTCACACATCTATGCACAGAGTTGCACACACCCCTCCCACACAAACACTCAAGGAACCCATACAGATACTCAGACAAGCATTCAATAACTCATATAGACACTCATTTAGCTATTCACAAACACATGCAGCCACTTACACAGCAACAGACAGACGGATACAGACATTCACCCAGTTTAGTCACTAACCCATGCATTCAGTAAGATACGTTAAATCACTCACTTATAGAGTCAGTCACGCACCTACTAAATCATCCATACAGACACTTACACACCCACTCATTCTTCAATACGTCTTTTCCTATATATATTAAAAATATTTAAACTTTACAGAAACACACAGTCACTGGATGATGTCATCAGTGATGTCATTTGAGATGTCATCAGTGATGTCACTGACCATGTCATGAGTGATGTAATATGTGACGTCATCAGCAGTGCATTGCGGGGCGCGAGTTATAGTTAGCTGAACTAACTATAACGTGGGAATTTCACGTGGTTTTGTACGAGTGCAATGTCCAAGTAACTAAAACTGTCCCTAAAACCTATGGTTTTTTCAGTGAATTTCAAAGGTTTTTTAAATGCTAATTTGTAACTATAACGTGTCTGAAACCTATGGTTTTTTCAGTGAATATATATATATATATATGTGTGTGTGTGTGTGTGTGTGTGTGTGTGTGTGTGTATATAGTTCTGTGCTTAACATGAATATAGGTCACTGTATAGTGTTCATATAAGTTATTTAATTAGATGCTTATGGGTCTCTGTTTTATTTATCTATCACAATATGTAAATATTATCATAACTATTCTATCTACAAGTGCTTCACTATTGAAATAGTGAGGAAAATATAAAATTAAAATAAATCAATTAGCTTTAAAAGTACACAAATAAGCTTTAAGTACAGCAGCATTTGAAAGTCTGAGTTTATACAATATAACTTTAAATCTCGATATATTATCTTCCTTATACATGTAATCCCTTTCTATGTAGTTATGTATCTGTATATTTATTACTTTAGTCCTACTGTAGAAGAAAAAAAAAAACTTTGACTGTCTCTAATGCACTACTCTGTCTCACCCTATACCTCTCTCAATATATCCTCTTCCTCCACTCTCTGACTCATCCCAAACCTCATTCTACAACTATGATCTCCAAAATAACCCTTTTTAGACTCTTACCTCCTGTATCCCGCCTTGGCCCACACAAAGCCTTATCCTTTCTAAACTCTTTCCTCATGTATAGCTCCTTTGACTCATCCCAAACCTCAGTTTGAACAGGGCGAGTCTCCTCATAATGTTAAGAGGTAATAAGGACCAGTGCTCCAGGTCTTTCTTCATGCGAGCAACCAGGAGCGTCTGGTTCAGGAACCAGGCAAGAGTGGGAAGTAGTGAAATGTGAATACCAAGGTGGAGGACGCTTAACCTACGGAAGGGTATATGTACCCCACAACCGTGAACCCGAGTGGCATCCGTCAGTGGGATCAGAAGGACTTAGAATGATTAAATCAGCAAGCCAGAGGGCTGGCCATATAGGTCCATCTTATATAGTACTCTGGGGCCTGCCACTGCCGGCTCGTGCAGAAAGAGAAGAACCACATCGACTTAAACAGAACGATGCGGTCATCCTCAACTCCTTCCCATCACCAGAACCGCTGCTATAATGCATCGTAGCGAACCCACGTTCCCAAAGGCTCAATCGCAAGAGTGAAAAGAAGGAGGGATAAGGGACACCCCTGCCCGATTCCCCGTTGAATCGGGAACACCTGCGAAAGGCCCCATTTCACCCAGATTCCGGCCATGGGGCCAGCATAAAGCGTCCACGCATAGGAGATAAATCGATGGCCAACGCCCAGACGATCAAGTGTGTCCCAGAGGAAGCCCCCATGGAGGGAATCAAAAGCCTTTTTGAAATCTATGAGGAGAAAGGCATTAGACCCTGGCAGCCAGGGCACGAGTCGGGGGACCACGCGGGTGGACGGCGTCCCCCCACTTATTTTACAGGGTGGACGCCGTCCCCTCTGCTCAATAGCTGGACCATCTAAGATGCCCGCACGGCCGCCCCTAACTATCTAAGATACTTACCCGTCCATCTCCCAACAACAGGGCTGGCTGTCAAACTAGTGTAGCGCGCGAATGCGCTACCTATCAAAGTTCTGCTTTGCCCTCTGCAGTGTACATGCCTGGGAGGCCGGGACGGAGCGGGGATAATTTGCTATTGGCAGGCCAGGTTGTGCTCAAAGGGCTTCAGCCCCCCTCCCCTACAGTCCGGGCTGAGACGGCTTCCCGGGCACACACACAGCCGCACCCGAGTACTTCACAGGTCTTTAAAAGACCATTTACGTGTTAATGAGGCTTTGTTGATTTTCACTCCTTCTTAGAGCCCCTGCATCTCAACTCTGCATATTGATGGAAGAGTCAGCCCCCACGAGGTCCATGACTGTGCGGCGTGCGCATGAGTGTCTGAGCGCCCGGCTTCTTCCTCTTATCAACCGCTTGTGCAGGCTTAATGGGAAAGGAATGTTTTTGGCATCTCGATCCTCCCTCAATTTGTTCCTTTTCGCAGACCTCACATTTTTCAATACGTATTACACATAATGCAGGTGCCCACCCGCTTCAAAGCACTGCTAACATTGGCGAAAATGGGGAGCGAGGCAATGAAATGGACAGAGCTTTGCTCAGGATCACACATTTAATCAGATGGAGAACCTGGGAATACTCTCGACAGGCAGGGCATTCATTTTACCAGTACGGAAACGGGCAAAGGCACCCTGGAAATGCAGGCGGAAGTTGCAAACATGTGGCTTACTGCGGACCCTCTTAATTTTTCCGATTCTTTAGAGAAGTAAAAACGACAAGGAGGGGGTTTTACTTTAATCAGGAAAGAGGACTTTCCTGCTGATTGATTATCCTAATTATCCTAAACTTGAGGAACAGTAGGGTGGGGGTGCTGTCTCAAAAGTCACCAGCAGAAGAGAGATTACAGTTTTTTCACTCTTGAAGGCCTCAAAGTGCCTAAAGAAAGTGAATTAACCTTAGAGAGAGAAAGAGCTATTCTGGGGCTGTAATAGCTGTACATATGGTTGTTAAGGCCTCAGAGTGGGTATTGTAGCCGGATCTTGGGGCCTCCTGAGGATCATTGCTCCATCCTTATAGCCTGCAATAATTTCCAGAAGGATTCAAAGAGGAAGGTCCCAAAAGATGGGCCACCAGAACTGGAAATGCTTCAAAGTAAAATGATAAACCTGAGACTCCCAGCATGAGTAGCTTTCTCAGAGAAAAATGGTGGCCCGGACATGATACTTCATTTGTTTTAACATGGCCTTTCTTCTTTGTTTACATTAATTATCGTATAAGGGAGCAGCAAGGCAGCTCTAGAACACATTTTAAAGTGTGTTTTATGGTGTGGCTTGACAGCGCAGCCATCGCAGACAATAAGTGGGAATCACTACAGAGGGGCTTTGGTTCTGCCCACATGTTGGGAGTTAGGATTACATGCATTGGTTGGGCAGAAATTGCGTGCTTCCACACACGCTCCAATTTAGGAAAGAGTTGGAAGCTCACCACTTTTATGAATACCACAACACAATGTATTAACCATCCCCAACCCAGTTTCCGCTCCCCTTACTATTTGGCTTTATGGTTGTCTTTCAGCGTGTACAGCACTCCACTGCTTCTCTCTTCGCTGTATAGAAATAACATATACATACATGTATACCAGGGCACGAGTCGGGGGACCACGCGGGTGGACGGCGTCCCCCCACTTATTTTACAGGGCAGCTGCTGGCCTATAATTCATGAAAGACAGCACAGAGAGTCACTTAAAAGTGGGACAATTTTCTGTATTTATCCACTTTTAAAAATAAATGCAGACAGAAAACACATTGTTTTCTGTCTGTATTTATCTGTAAAAAATCTGTGAAAACGGGGAGCCTTACGCATCAGCATCCTGAAAACTTGGCATGCCATGTTTTAGTATGCCTCGCTTACAGCACTTAATGGCTTGACTAATGTAGTTGTACGCCAAACTTCATCCACATTTGGGCTCTTAATTCCTCCATACAGGGACCTTAAGTCACAGGCCTAAGTACTGAGCAGCTTCAATTGTTAAATCTTGCAATCCGTGCAAATGATAGATCTGCTGCACATGTGATGGCACTTCCTGTTGTGATGTCACTTCCTGTTGTGATGTCACTTCCGGCCGTGATGTCACTTCCTGTGACCCCACCTAACTTGGAGAGTCCCCCCACTTCTTTTTTTAGGACTTGTGCCCTGCTGGCAGCAGATGACGGTGTGCCATTGCTGCCTGTACCCTGTGGATACAGTGACATGTACCGCAGCGTGGCATGAACCCACATTGATCGGGGTGGACCAGCGTATAAATGACCATGAGGAGTCGGTTGGAGAGCACCTTGGCGTATAGCTTAAGATCGGAATTAATCAGCGCGATCAGGCGATAAGACGCACAGTTCACTGGAGACAGCACGACCTTGCGGAAGACTACTATGGTCACCTCATTTAACTCCGCCGGAAAGTGTCCATTGGTTACATTGGTTATAGCCTCATTATAGAGTGCCAGTAAATGGTGAAACACCGATTTCTGGAATTTCCGGTAGTACTCCACCGGAAAGCCGTGTGGACCCGGTGTCTTGCCGTGGTTCATATCCGAAATAGCTGTGTCGATCTCTGCAGGGGTAACTGGTTCATCAAGTTCTGCCGTGTCGGCTGCCATGAGAGTACGCAACCGCATGTCCGCTATCATTGGGGAAGAGTACTCTCGTGGGGCCTCAGGCGATGTGCAAACAAAATGCAGTAATAGTCTGTGAAAGCTGGAGCGATGTCCAGGGCTTCCGTAACTAGTCCTGTTCGGGGACCCGGATACTTGGAACCACTCTGTCTGCTAGTCACCAGCCAGTACAGAAGCTTACTTGACATATCCCTCCAGTCGTAGACCCTACTCTGGGAGGCCCCCCCAGTATAACCTCGCTTTGTCAAGGCAGAGCTGTCACAGTGGGAGCCTGTTTAGCGCCAATTGACGCAGTTCAGCTAAGTCTGCTGTGGAAGTCCCCTGCGCCAGTGCTATGCGGGCTTCCAACCCCTCGGTCTGCGACAGTTTCTGCTGATCCAGAGCGCGGAAATGTGTGCAAGCAGTCCCTCGCATGAAAGCCTTGCCGGCCAGGCAGATTGTCCCCGGAGAGTCCACTGGACCTACGTTCAGTGCCAAAAAGGTGTCGAGTTCCACCCCTTCCCAGGTGAATAGTGACCGGGATGTGATCCGTAATACCCCTGGGAAGGATTTCCAACCTGATGTCTGTAGCAAGTCTGTGTCGGGTATGAAACCATAGTTAATATGTGATCTGGTCGTATGTGCAGCCGATGTGGGAGTATAAGCCTGTGTGCGAGGGTCCCAGGTACGCCAGACATCGCAGAGGCCAAGGCAAGAAGCCCAGTCTGCAAGGCGGGTGACCGGGCCGGGTACCATCCGAAGCCATCAGACTCTGAAAACATCATCATGTTGAAATCCCCACCCACCACAGTGACACCCCTGGGAAGGCCTGCAAGCCCCACTCTCACCGCATCCAGTGTAGAACCCGGCAATTGGGGAGGAACATTAACACTCATCAGATTCTAAGCCTGCCCAATGATCGCCCTCCTCCACCGTGATATATCTACCCTGTGGGTCCGTTGCAGTACGGGTGATCACCTTTGGCAGGTGTTTGTGTATCAGGATAGCTACTCCACAGAAGCCCCTAGTGCACGGGTACTCATAGTACGGCCCGCGGACCTTGCAGACATCGTACCTGTGTTTGCAGCGCGGACTCCGAGAGAGTCTGCTATATGGGGGCCGTGCGATTCCAGGATAGTCAGAGTGGAGAATGATGCAGGTGCGCTAAGAAGAGGCGAAATACAACAAAGCCTCATTAACAAGTAAATGGTCTTTTAAAGACCTGTGAAGTACTCGGGTGCGGCTGTGTGTGTGCCCGGGAAGCTGTCTCAGCCCAGGCTGACACACACGACGGGGGGGGCGGGGGGAGGGGGTGTGGTCGTGTGTGTCGAGGGTGGAGGCTGAAGCCCTTTGAGCCCAATGGGCGTTGCGCGCCTGGTGTCCAGTGCTACTTATCATTCGTTCACCAGACGGATGTGACTGAATCTGAACCAACCCACCCACAGCCTTTTATTGATTGTCACACCTGTCACACGACTCGCACTTGCCACACGATAGTGGTCTTTTCCAGGAGAAAACGAGCTGGCTTTTACAATACACAGGGAGAGGGGGGTAGTGGGGGTGGCTGTCTCTGGGCTGGTGACGGGGACGTGTAGACACAGTATGTGTGCACTGCCCGAGGCACAGAGACGGATAGAGACAGATGGAGACCGAGATAGACCGAGACAGACTGACAGAGGCAGAGACTGACAGAGGCAGAGACTGACAGAGGCAGAGACTGACAGAGGCAGAGACTGACAGAGGCAGAGACTGACAGAGGCAGAGACTGACAGAGGCAGAGACAGATAGAGGCAGAGACAGATAGAGGCAGAGACAGATAGAGGCAGAGCCAGATAGAGGCAGAGACAGGGGCAGACAGAGCTAGATAGAGGCAGAGACAGGGACAGACTGACAGGGACAGACTGACAGGGACAGACTGACAGAGGCAGACTGACAGAGGCAGAGACAGATAGAGGCAGAGACAGATAGAGGCAGAGACAGATAGAGGTAGAGACAGGTAGAGACAGACAGAGACAAACAGCGATAGAGACAGAGAGAGAGAGATAGAGGCAGGGACAGATAGAGGCAGAGACAGACAGCGATAGAGACCGAGAGAGAGACAGAGAGAGAGAGACAGAGGCAGGGACAGACAGAGGCAGGGACAGACAGAGGCCGAGACAGACAGAGGCAGGGACAGACGGAGACAGGGACAGACGGAGACAGGGACAGACGGAGACAGGGACAGACGGAGACAGGGACAGACGGAGACAGGGACAGACGGAGACAGGGACAGACGGAGACAGGGACAGACGGAGACAGGGACAGACGGAGACAGGGACAGACAGAGACAGAGGCAGAGACGGGGGCAGATAGAGACAGACGGAGAGACGGAGAGGGAGACGGTGGGAGACAGGGACAGACAGAGACAGGGACAGACAGACAGATAGAGGCAGATACAAGGACAGGGACAGGCAGAGACAGAGACAGAGAGGCAGAGAGACAGAGAGATGGAGAGGGAGATGGAGGGAGGGAGACGGAGGGAGACGGAGGGAGAGAGGGAGGGAGGGAGAGAGGGAGGGAGGGAGAGAGGGAGGGAGAGAGAGGGAGAGAGAGGGAGGGAGAGAGAGGGAGGGAGAGGGAGGGAGGGAGACAGACAGAGGGAGACAGACAGAGGGAGACAGACAGAGGGAGACAGACAGAGAGAGACCGACAGAGAGAGACAGACAGACAGAGGGAGACAGACAGACAGAGGGAGACAGACAGACAGAGGGAGACAGACAGACAGAGGGAGACAGACAGACAGAGGGAGGGAGACAGAGGGAGGGAGACAGAGGGAGGGAGACAGAGGGAGGGAGACAGAGGGAGGGAGACAGAGGGAGGAGGGCGACAGAGGGAGGAGGGCGACAGAGGGAGGAGGGCGACAGAGGGAGACAGAGGGCGACAGAGGGAGGAGGGCGACAGAGGGAGGAGGGCGAGACAGGGAGGAGGGAGACAGGGAGGAGGGAGACAGGGAGGAGGGAGACAGAGGGAGGAGGGAGACAGAGGGAGGAGGGAGACAGAGGGAGACAGAGGGAGACAGAGGGGAGACAGAGGGAGACAGAGGGAGACAGAGGGAGGGAGGGAGACAGAGGGAGGAGGGAGACAGAGGGAGGAGGGAGACAGAGGGAGGGAGACAGAGGGAGGGAGACAGAGGGAGGGAGACAGAGGGAGGGAGACAGAGAGGGAGACAGAGGGAGGGAGACAGGGAGGGAGACAGGGAGGGAGACAGGGGGAGGGAGACAGGGAGGGAGACAGGGAGGGAGACAGAGGGAGGGAGACAGAGGGAGGGAGACAGAGGGAGGGAGACAGAGGGAGGGAGACAGCGAGCGAGAGGGAGGGAGAGGGAGACGGAGCGAGAGAGAGGGAGGGAGACAGAGAGAGAGAGGGAGACAGACAAAGTGAGTGAGACAGAGGGAGACAGAGGGAGACAGAGGGAGACAGAGAGAGAGAGATAGAGAGAGGGAGGGAGACAGAGAGAGACAGAGAGGGAGGGAGAGATAGAGGGAGGGAGAGATAGAGGGAGGGAGAGGGAGGGAGACAGAGGGAGGGAGACAGAGGGAGGGAGACAGAGGGAGGGAGACAGAGGGAGACAGACAGAGGGAGACAGACAGAGGGAGGAGGGTGACAGACAGAGGGAGGGAGGGAGGGAGACAGAGGGAGGGAGACAGAGGGAGGGGGACAGAGGGAGGGAGACAGAGGGAGGGAGACAGAGGGAGGGAGACAGAGGGAGGGAGGGAGACAGACAGAGGGAGTAGGGCGACAGACCGAGGGAGACAGAGGGAGGGAGATAGAGGGAGGGAGGGAGAGAGGGAGACAGAAAGAGGGAGACAGAGAGAGAGGGAGACAGACAGAGTGAGTGAGTGAGACAGAGGGAGACAGGGAGAGGGAGGGAGACAGAGAGAGAGGGAGGGAGAGATAGAGGGAGGGAGAGAGAGAGGGATGGAGAGAGAGAGGGAGGGAGGGAGAGATAGAGGGAGGGAGAGAGAGATAGAGAGAGGGAGGGAGACAGAGAGAGAGAAAGAGATACATATACATATATATATATATATGTATATGTATGCCGGGTCTGGTGGCTCAGTGGACGAAGGCGATCGCAGCAGGGGCCTTTGTTCAACCTCATTGTCACAGTTTTTTTTTTTGCTCTAGCCCCGCCCCCTCCCCCACTGACCCCGCCCCCACCGGTGTGGCCCTCGGCCACAAACCACACTGTAAATTTGGCCCCCGGGAGAAAGTTTGTGAGTACCCATGCCCTAGTGTAACCGGCGTAGTAGAACCTATCGTATCCATAACAGGCCAGGAAGAGCCATCGGGTACCAAGAAGGTGCATCTCCTGCAGTAGGAGCACATCGGAGGCATGACATTTTACAGAACCCAACACTGTGCTCCGCTTAAAGCGATCATTCAGACCATTGACATTTCATGTCATTATTTTAAAAGCCATTTGGTCTTGGGCGTGGTACGCGGGCCTTGGCAACACCTACAAGGACAATTGGGGGGGAAAAGGACTCTCGGGATCGCAGCCTGCCTGAAACACACACAAACACTCCCCCCTCAGTTCCCTAACTTTTAGCAATGCTGAACTGCTGCCATGTGTACAACGTGGCTAAAACAGATTGGCAAAGCCAATAGCTCTGCAGCTGCGTAACTATTGGCTTGCCAGTGCTTGTTGTGTCTTACCATCTATCAGGTCCCAGAATAGTTTATTGGTAAACCAGTCCCAGGATGCAAAGTAGTTTCATGCATATGCAGGGGTGTGAAATTCCTATAGCCCAGCACCCAGGACATATTGTTTGGGGTCAAGGACAAGAAGTTTACATCTTTATTTTGTCCTTGGGACAAACAGGTCCAACCCCCTGCAGCATAAACCCTTTGGCTGCCAGATTACACTACCACATTATGGATCAGGGAAGGGCACTGTCTGCAGTGAGGGGAATAGTTGTGCCCCTATGTTAATGCTGTTCGAACTTCTATTTAAGGTTCATTAATACAAAGCCTTTATTATTAGGGTGAGCGCTCTAAGGAAATGTTGTAAATTCAGACTGCGCTACTGACAGTGGTACCAGTATAAAAATGCGTACATACGTTTGCAAAGTTTAACAATATAAGGCTACTTATAATGCTTCCAGGATGCTTTCTGATTAAATGCAAATATATGCAAAAGCAAGATTGATGATTCTTTGCTTTAAAAATAATAGTCATAAAAAAATGCAACTAGGAAAAAAATGTTTTGCTAAACTACTGTGAAATTTAGGTACCATTTCTTTGAAGCATCGTTTAGCAAAATGTGTTGATGCATGCTAGTATTTCCCAAAAATATTCATAACGGAAAATCAGTGTAACCAGTTGCAACAACATTATAGGGAACATGAAAATAAACAAGCATTGGCAAAGCCAATAGGTATGACTTTGTTGGTCAGCCTTTTGGTTATGTCAATGCGTTCCTTGTTTTGACATGGGTTTTGTAAAACATTATTTGTTGTGGGAGCTGCTGGACCCTCATCATTATAACAAACATTGGCAAAAGCCAAAATATTTTTGGTCTCAAAGAAGTTTTACCTCTGCCCTTGTCATGAATAAATTTCCAACCTTTCTCTATATGGGAAAATAGTACAGACAAGCTGATGAAAACCCATAAAACATGCAAGTTAGTAGGCTTGTACAGACTCAAAAGGGCATTCCAACCACGGGGAACTATTGCTTACCACTACCTCCAGCCCCAGTATGCAGATCTGTGGAAAGGTGGCAAAACAAAGGAATTGCTAGTACTGAAACCCTACTATAGTATGAGCTCTGACATAATCAGAGAAGCTATTATCAGAGCTCTTATATAATGAGATTGCTGCCATAATGTTTCGCTGCACTACATGGCACCAAAGGGACAAGTGGATTTTGTTACAGGACAAGTTTTATAAAGCAACCTGTCCCATGGGCAAGTAGATATTTTATTTAATTCCACACCCCTGACCAGAGTGTTGTTTTCTCACTCCAAATGCCCAGATTCATTAGTTTTGCTGTTATGGTCATTAGGATAATGCTTGCCACTGGTTATTTCAGCAAGGTTGTGCTGCCTATGGCAGGCTGGTTGACTGATAGCAGCACCACCCATTCATATTACCAGATTTATACCACACCTACCTCACTGCAACAAGGAGCAGTTTGAATATCTATGAGCTGTGATACCTCCAGGATGCAGAGTCATGTAGATTCATTATGTTGCATTTGGCCCTCTTAAGCCGCAGTGCCCTTCTGGAAGAGACTGCTAGCCTTCCTCATTGAGTTTTGTGGTTGAAGGTCTCCCCAGGTGTGTTTTCTCTCGACTTGGCAATGAAATAGTTTGGTTTACTCCAAACACCATAAAATGTAAATGGCCTTCTCGTTTTTTCATCATGCAATCATTGGATCACCTGCTTTTATCACGCAAAATAGATTACTATGCATTTACCCAGCAAAGTGCTATGCTGATCTATTAACCCAGAAAGCAGTCAGTCTGTCTGTACTTGGAGGCCATATACTACCCTATTTGAGAGTTTTAGGGTGGCATGCTCCCATAGCAATCCAGTTTGTTTTCATTTCAATCCACTTTTTCTAGCAATGTTACAGATGGCAAGGACCTAAAGACATTTTCTTTTGTAGTAGCATGCTTTGTATATTTATCTATTGATCTGTTGAGCAGTCTGTCTGTTTATTGGTAAAACTTATGTAAAGGAATACTGTTGTTGAGATTAACTTAAACTCTCTAACTTTTGAAAATGAGCAGTAACGACTGTTGGTGCCGTGTCCACATTAGTACGCTCTAAAGTTCTTGTCATGGAGTAAGAGTGCTTTTTAGATTTAATGTGCTGATCACTGTAACTGGCCAGTGTCTTTTAGACTTTTTGTTGACCTCAACCCTGATATTTTTTGTCCAACCTGCCATCTGTGAAGGTATAGTGATCCCAATCAATATAGTGAAAATTTTCTGTGGATGTCATATGAAGTCTGCAGTAGTATCCAGATGAATTGCTTGAAGTCTGCGGAAGGTATGTGATCATGAACCTGGGATGCACAGAAGCTGCTCTGAAAAAGTTCAAAGGGCAGGATCAAATATTTGGGAGTGGACCACAGCACAGATGAGTTTTGCGTATCTATTGGACTGGATGAATTTCTTGCATCATGGGTCTGGCTATCCATTTCAACTGAGCAAACAACTCATTGTTTTTAGATAGTATATGGAGTTCTTAAAGGTTTTTTCTTTAAATCAAAAAGACTGCAGTTATGCTGGGAAAATTGATGCTCTATAAGTTGGTTAGTACCTGATTCTACAATAATACGCAAGTTCACTACACTTTGTCTTCACGTTTAGGGACCAAGGTTAATCTTAATTGGTTGGTAGTCGAAAATCCCATTTGCATCCTGCTAAAATGGCAAGATACACATGTTATTTTGTAAGTATTGGAATTCTGCACTCCAGTTTTTCGTATGACCCCGGGTAGTTGTCCATTCCAGGAGTTCACTCCATAGGCTGCGTGTAACATGGAAGAATGCTTGCTTGAGTACTTTGACCGTTTCTTAGAGTAACGTCCAGACAAAGTTGGGACTTGTTCTTTTGGTTTTCACAAACTACACAATGGTGCATCATTATGTAGTTGGTGAAAATTGTTTTCTGAGTTGACAAGTGTTGTTCACTAGAATATTGCTAGCATTTTCTTCCAAATATTTAAAGTTTGAATGTCTCTCTGACAGTGACCCTTGGTTGTATCGTCCTGTTGGAGGCTTGTAATACCAATGACTATCACTCATCTAAATTGGAGGATTGTTGGTTTTCGGTTTTACCATAACCACAGCTTTTTGCTCATAAAGCTACCATTCGTTACTTTGAAGGAACATGTTTGCAGTTAACATACATCAAGATTTTACATGGATTTATAATTCTGA
This sequence comes from Calotriton arnoldi, assembly GCA_963921515.1. Classification (NCBI taxonomy): domain Eukaryota; kingdom Metazoa; phylum Chordata; class Amphibia; order Caudata; family Salamandridae; genus Calotriton; species Calotriton arnoldi. The sequence continues at coordinate 2,526,943 of CAWUFW010001223.1, forward strand.
ATATTTGCTGTTTAGCAGCAATAAATTTCCTGTTCAACCCTGCCTTTGGTTTTTCTTTATGGTACCTTTTTTCATTCAGATTACTTCCTCTAATGTATGCTGCTGCTCTTAGAGTATGCATAAATAAAGTTTCATATCTGTAGCACAGCTATGTACACCATACAAATTACATTTTCCAATCTCCATTTGGGTATAACCAAGTTTACAGGTAAATAACTTGTATTTTACCTTTCCTAACACAATATCAAAAGTCTGTTTAGGTTTTAATGCATTGATGTAATGCTTCCTTTTTCAGTTCCAGGTACCTCTGTGAGGGTGTTCTGTGACTTGAAATCCTATATTGCAAGTAGAAGTAGCCACTTCTAATCCAGTGTAGACGCACAGCTAATAAAACTTTCAGTGAAAAAATTGCATGATCTCAAAGGGAGAGATGGTGTGGCTGCCTTACCCTAGTTGGAATGTTTACTTCAAGACTGTAGTAAACAATGTAACACTAACTAATAAATCCCTTTTAGATTTCACTTAAAGATCATTATTTTAATTGAAAAAAATACTGTGTATAAATTCGCTTAAAAACTTGCACTGATGCTCAGACACTTAAGAGTGAACCATAACTTACTTTCCCTTAGATTTGTCTTGTGTTACTTTTGAAATTGAATTGCATTGTTTTTCAGCGATCTGTTTAATTCTAGGAGCTTTGTCGATCACTTTTAATTTTGCTTATTTGAAACGTGTATTTGTGTTCTTTTTCCAAACAGATAATTGTACATCGGAAGAAATGGACAGTAACAGCTTCATCCAGTTTGATGTACCAGAGTACAGCAATACTGTTCTGAGCCAATTAAATGAATTACGAGTTCAAGGAAAGCTGTGTGACATCATTGTCCACATTCAGGGTCAACCCTTTAGAGCCCACAAAGCAGTTTTAGCCGCCAGCTCTCCTTACTTCCGCGATCACTCAGCATTGAGCACAATGAGTGGCTTATCCATATCAGTCATTAAAAACCCAACTGTTTTTGAGCAGTTGCTTTCTTTTTGCTACACTGGAAGGATGTCCTTGCAGCTAAAGGACGTTGTTAGTTTTTTAACGGCAGCCAGCTTTTTGCAAATGCAATGTGTGATTGACAAGTGCACGAAGATTTTAGAGAGCATTCACTCTAAGTTTAGTGTTGTTGATTCTGTCACTGGTGACGCTGAAGAGAACCAAGGCAACCACAATGGAATCAAAGAAAGTAGCTATTTTGCCAATCCAGTAGAAATATCACCACCATATTGTCCTCCTCGGCAGTCCATAGTAAGCGATCTAAAGATGGACACTAGCAACACCTTGCGCAGCCGCTTACAAGAAGAGGGGCAGTCAGACAGAGGAAGCAGTGGTAGTGTTTCAGAGCATGAAATCCAGATTGATGGTGATCATGAACAAAGTGATCTTTTACCAAGAGAAAACCAAATTGAAGAAGTGAAAATTAAAATGGAAAAATCAGACCGGCCAAGTTGTTCAGACAGCTCTTCTCTTGGCGATGATGGTTATCACACAGAAATGGTGGATGGCGAGCAAGTGGTGGCTGTAAATGTTGGTTCTTACGGGTCTGTGCTGCAGCATGCATATTCATCATTTTCTCAAGCTGGTTACCCTTCTGCCCATGATTCCGAATCCTTCAGAAATGCAGGCAGCTCTGGTCCCTCAAGGTCATTGCCTAGTGGTTACAGAGGTCGCGGGCGTCAGAAACGTGCCTCCCACTTACACAGTGACATGCATAGGCTGATGCAAGCGGCAGACAGCGATCCACTAGCTACCACCACAGGATATGACACCAGTCCACAAGAGAAGAATTCAAGAGGTTACTGGCACCCCTACAGTGAACGGTTAATCTGTATTTACTGTGGAAAGACTTTCAACCAGAAGGGCAGCCTCGATCGACATATGCGGTTGCATATGGGTATTACTCCCTTTGTTTGTAAGTATTGTGGAAAGAAATATACACGCAAAGACCAGCTTGAGTATCATATTCGTGGTCATACAGATGATAAACCTTTCCGCTGTGAGGTCTGTGGCAAATGCTTTCCTTTTCAAGGAACTCTAAACCAGCATTTGAGAAAAAATCACCCTGGAGTGGCAGAAGTGAGAAGTCGCATGGAGTCGCCAGAAAGAACGGACATGTATGTGGAACAGAACGTCCATAATGACACCTCACTCTCTGAAACAAACATGGACTCACCAGTTGATTCACGTAGTGGTGAACCTCTCTAATTATAATGCTAAATGCCAAGTGCAGCCCAAACAAAGCACATGAATCAATGCATATTTTTAAGGTTTGCTTCTTTAGTATTCTCTCAAACTAAAACCTAAAACTAGCTTTTTAAATTTTGATTAAATATATATTGTTAACCTATAGATGCTGATATAAGCGTTCCAGGACTTCTGTGTTAACACTACAAACTGATGGTCTCTTTTTCTAAGTGGACAGTGTGCTCTAGGTTTTCGTCACAGAGTATCATTGAATCAGTGCAAAGCAAGTAGAATAACACTGTAATAAATAACACCAGAAAGAGATGTAAATCAGTTAAAATGCAACATCTTCACCTTTCTTTTGTTTGTGGTGGATTGGAAAAATGGAAGAAAGTTATAGAATACAAATGAAAGTTCAGTGCTCAGCACCAAAATGCATTGGGGAACCCATTGGTGGTTATAGCACATTTCAGAATGCAATTGCATTATTTGTTTGGAACCCGTTATTCAAAATTCTCTATGTTTAACATATACTGGTTGACTGATCATGACAAATTAATTGATTTACTTTGAAAGACTTACTTGCACAGTAAGTCCATGCTAAATCTATTAAAAATGTGATGGTACTGTTTGACCTTTATTCATTGCGAGCTGGAGAGCGGAAGTTAACCTTGCATGGCGCTACCTTATTAGTTGCCCATTCCCTTTATTTAAGTGTATTTGTGATGGGTACCCACCTAGTGGAGAGGAACTGTTGACATTGGACGCAATTTTTAAGAGCGTGTGGACAAAAGGATGCATATGCTTGAGTATTTGTGTGAGTGTGTGTGTATGTGTGTATATATATATATATATATATATATATATATATATACACACATATATACACATATATATATACACATATCAGCTCCGATCCACCAGAAGTCGCGGTGAGCACTCGGGAACGGGTGCCGGTCATTTAACGTGGCGGTGGTACCACGGAATATGTAAGCTCAAAACCCCACTCGTTAACCAAGTGAAGAGACCGCACTCTGTTGAAGGTGAAAAGTCTGGTACTTTATTTACCGAACCAAAACAAACAGGACGCGTTTCGGTTTCGCGCCTTTTTCCAACTGAATACATCGGGGATTCTGCCATATTTTTACATTGCATTACCCTAATGCTTCCGGTTCAGCATTTGCAATTGAAAACAAAAACGGACAGTCAGCACAATTTGCATCCGCCATCTTTAAATGGTGAAAAACCCACTTTACATTCATTGCAATCGCATTAATTCATGTCGAGATAAACATCTATGAAATCTTGTGAGATATCAATTTCATTACGAGTTACAAACTTATCATGCTCTGTATGAGCAATGATTCACATATCTTGAATCAGTTGATTAACTAACATTTTTTCAACACATTTTGTATCTGATGTTATAAAAATTAACCAATCATTATCCACATTGTCTTTTATCACGCCCTGAATGGGCTAGCACTCACTGATTTACATATAAAAATATAACTGATTCAAATTGCATTGTAAACAGTAACTACTCTTAGTGAGCAAATAGCTTGTGGGATGTTACAGTCCTAGCTTGATTAACAATCAAATTTCATATCTAACTCTAATTTTTCCAGAGAGTTATTAATCATTTTATATTTTGACAAATTCAAACAATCCATAACTGTAAAAATAGTAATAAACTGAAATAACAATGGAATTACAAGGACACATCAGTAAACAGATTATAGTGAGTTCCAACAGCCTCTCAATTTTAGCAGTGATAGAAACCTATTGAAATTCTATTGTTTGGATCATGTTCCTATACATGAACGTGGAGGAAATAGGGAACTTAAACTTCGCAGGCTGGAATCCAGGTTTATAGTGGATCTACAGACGATGGCTCCCTTAGGCCTAAACACTAAAGAGGAGTTAGCCATACATTTAGGCTAAAATTGAGGGGCATTATAATGCGTTGCTGTTGTAACTCACTATAATCTGTTTACTGATGAGTGTCCTTGTAATTCCATTGTTATTTCAGTTTATTACTATTTTTATTTTTACAGTTATGGATTGTTTGAATTTGTCAAAATATAAAATGATTAATAACTCTCTGGAAAAATTAGAGTTAGATATGAAATTTGATTGTTAATCAAGCTAGGACTGTAACATCCCACAAGCTATTTGCTCACTAAGAGTAGTTACTGTTTACAATGCAATTTGAATCAGTTATATTTTTATATGTAAATCAGTGAGTGCTAGCCCATTCAGGGCGTGATAAATGACAATGTGGATAATGATTGGTTAATTTTTATAACATCAGATGCAAAATGTGTTGAAAAAACGTTAGTTAATCAAACTGATTCAAGATATGTGCATCATTGCTCATACAGAGCATGATAAGTTTGTAACTCGTAATGAAATTGATATCTCACAAGATTTCATAGATGTTTATCTCGACATGAATTAATGCGATAGCAATGAATGTAAAGTGGGTTTTTCACCATTTAAAGATGGCGGATGCAAATTGTGATGATTGTCCGTTTTTGTTTTCAATTGCAAATGCTGAACCGGAAGAATTAGGGTAATGCAATGTAAAAATATGGCGGGATCCCAGTCGATGTATTCAGTTGGAAAAAGGCGCAAAGCCGAAACGCGTCCTGTTTGTTTTGGTTCGGTAAATAAAGTACCGGACTTTTCACCTTCAACAGAGTGCGGTCTCTTCACTTGGTTAACGAGTGGGGTTTTGAGGTTATATATATATATGTGTGTATAATATGTGTGTGTGTATACATACATACCCACAGAAAGTATAATTATATGCCTTTTAATATTGTTTTAGTGAAGTCAGGATATATTTCTATATGACAGGTTTTTTGGTTTTTTGTGCTATTCGAAGCAACGTGGTGTAAATAATATGTAACAATAGTATTGTGTAATATCATGTTTCTGTCATTGTTCAGCGAGTGGCAGCATCCCCTGGGAACTATGCTCCCTTGCCTCACTCTGCATAAAAATATGATACTATACGTTTACATGATTATTTTCATAATTGAAGTGAAAGTAGGAATATTTTGTTTGAACAGACTTCAACTTTCTTCATTTGTAAGAGTTGGGACACTTTGGATCACCATTGATTATCTTTGCACAGTAGTACAAACTTGTATGCCCAAAATTGGTTATTGTTTTATACAGCTTTGCATCATAAAATATAAGTAAACCAAATACTGAAATAAGGCCAATTAATTGTTCTTGGAACTTACATGATGTGTACATCGAGCAAGATTTGGTCCTATAGTTAAATGTGTACTGTATTGTTTTTAAGCCCAATCGTAGCAGTAATTTTAACACATATTTAAAGTCCAAGACATGGACGCTAATTTGTGTAGTGGAAATGTACCAGCTAAGGAAATAGAGTTGAATCGTTTTACTGGTGGATTTAGTTCCATCACTAAAGAAAAGGTATTTTATATATGTATTTGCAGTACGCCATTTGGTGTTCTTGTGGGTTTTAGAGAGATGCACTGTTGTCTTTCTTCATCTACTTACAAAAAAGAGCATGTGAAAAGCGTTGAACTGTATTATTCTTAGGAAAATTCAAAAAACTGAAACTGTAAGCAATAGTTGTGTGTGTCTGTGTAATGTGCTAGAGAAAAGCCATTACATCTTCCTTTTTAATTTAATTATGAACCAGTGTTCTGGCTTACATGCAAAGGTGGAAGCTCTAAAGGAAGAATATTTTTATTCTTCTTTTCATCAAATATGTATCCTTATATGTGACGCTCTACTTAAAAAAAAAAAAATAATAATTAAATATCAGTTCTGTCAGTGCGGTATAATGTGAAAACAAATGGTATTCCTTAATCAAGAACAAAGGTAACATAACACCACAAATCAAGAAACTGGGAGGTAAACTACTGCATGAAAACTATTTTGCCACCAAGTTTCCTTTCTCTTTTTTTCATTCTTGTGTTTATCATAAGTGATTTGAACAGTCAGAAAAAGAAAAAAAAAACATTGTTTTGCTTTCGGCATACAGTGATTTCATAAGCAAATATTAGTAACATACTGAATACATGGGCTGTGTTAAATTACATATTTACAAGCTGATATTAGTTTACCAAAGAGTGACTTATCCAAATCTGTTTCTGCTAAAATAAAAAGGAAATATGTAATATGCATTGCTTAGAGTGTATAGATTCAGGTACCAACATTGTAGTAGAACTCTTCAGGGCAGGCTATGTATCGGTTTTCACAGTGGTCTGTTTTATTGCAGGTTTTGTTTGCTCACTCTTGCATCCTGTTTTAGTGTTTCCCCTATTCCATGCAACCAGTGTTAAATTATCAAGCCATAACACTACTGTAAAATGCAGCAGTGCTTTGAAGTATGCATTCATGCAGGCCAATGTGAATCCACCTAACCTCTTTGAACATTACTTCAACCTTTTAAAAGAGCGTGAACATAAGGAAAAGTGTTTGGAAAATGAAAAATAATCTGGCATCAGCAGTTCGATTGTGCCTTGCCACATGGCTACATGCCAGGTTTATTGTTACCCTAAACCAAAACACGTCAATCTGCAGTTCACTTTTCATGGTTTTATGACTCTTGGGTAGGCTGTCCGATGAAGGCTGCCTTTTTTTGATCACAGATATTTTTTGTTTGGAACTCTCATTTAGTGCAGTAGGGTTTTACATTTCAAGTGCAGTAATTGCATGCCATTAACAAAATATTTTGTAACTATCTTTTACATAACTAATTTACATCCTGAAATAATTTAAAGCCTATTCATAACTGAGTCTGTTCTTGAGTTACCTTTAGAGTACATATAAAAATGTGAAAGCAGTGACAGTGTCCTATTTTATAATATATATGTGTACATTTATATGTTTAACCTGTAATTACAAACTGTGAAAACAAAAACTTTTATACTTTTGCTAAAGTTTGTGGTATTGAACAGTTAATTTCAGTGCTCCTAATCCTATAGCTACCCTGTAACTTCTTACAAGTGTAAATACTTTAGAAAGTAGATTTGTTAAAACGTTCCGTATTATATCAGGCGTTTATTTTAGTTTATCTTCGGATGTCTCCGAAGCTCTTTCCAATTGGTTCTGCAGTGGTTAGTTTGACGTGTAGCATTAAGGATCCTGTTTGTACACTGTAGAATTGGTTGTACTGTAAACTTAAAATGAGAGCCTTCTACTGAGATTGTACTCTTCCCAGGCATGTGTAGGAATACATTTTATCCTTCAATGTTTTATACCCAAGTCAGAAGTTTACTTAAAGCCAAAATGATAAAACCTTATGAAGCATTAAAACGGGGCTTTTTAAGGTAATGTTACTACATGAGTGATGGCAGAAATCCAAGGAAGGGCTGTCTGAGGCGTTAAACAGTGAGCTTTTATTGAAACATCATTGTATTTTATTTGAATATGTTTTACATGAGTTAACTGTGATATTCACTACTTAGAATAATTTTCCTGAATGGGGTCACATGCAACCTCGACTGAAAGGGACTCAAATATGCAACACCTAGTCTATTTTCTAAGGGGATTTTACCCATGAATGGTGCTTTTAGACTGGTCAGGGTTATTTATTAAATTTTATATGAAAGTATTTGGAAATTGTGTAAATGTAATTCTTTTCTGACTATCTCGTTAATGAATCATAGATTTAATAGTACTCGGTAATAGAGCAGTTTAATAAAGTCATTCAGAATGTTCAAGGTTTATAACAAGTGCATGTTATTTTTCTTATACTTAACAGAGTGCCAGAACAATATAGTATGTTAGTTAATTAAAAAAAAAATGTATTAAAATCACCTATAAGTGTGCTACTTAAAGGAAAAGGCTCGGACAATGCGAAGTAGGCAAACATGCATGTAACCACTGGCTACTACAGAGATTGAGAAATACCTGTCTTATCTGTTACACATAGGTTATATACTGCACATTTAAAATAAAATTCTATGTTCCATGTCTAATTTTGGAACAAAGTTCACTAGAAGCCAGTAGCATTCTTCTTTCCAGTCTGTGTAATTAGTCATTGTCACTTGAATTTATTTTTCTGGTTGGTAGCGTATTTTTATCATGCTAAATGTTTGAACAATTTGAATGACTTTTCTCTGTGTCATAACCTTGCAATATAAACTAGTAACCTCACAAACTCCACACTTCATCGTATGAAGTACATGAAGCTAGCTACGCTGATGCTCTAATAACTTGCCATTAAGGGTTATTTTATAGCATGAATTTAAAAAAAAGTATTTATTCAAACGATATTTTACTCTTGTACTCCTTTTGGTTTTTTTTTTCTGTTAGATTTGTGACGTTTATATTATAGTTTACTTCTGCTTTTTTTTGTTCTGATGAGTTCTTATATTTTGCTTGTAAATTGCATTTTTAATAATATAAATAAAGTGAATAAAGTAAATGGGGATTACTGTTTGTTTGTAAATAAAAATGCTGATACAGCAAGCCAAATGTTTTTTTTGTTGTGTACATACACAGATAGCCAATGGGAATTGTTATCATTGTGTATATAAATCATGTCTTCCCTATTTGCAATTCTTGAAAGCTGCTAATTTTCATGTATTTCCTCTTTCCACCATCTTTTAGGGCCTTGTTCTCAAGTACAACGCTGCACGCATCCGTACTATATAAACATTTTTCATGTGCATTCCTGTTGTAAATACATGGTGTTAGGCAATGATCTGGTGTAATTGCATATGATGTTTTGAAAATATTTTTAAATCATAAGTCTCTGATTTAATGAAGTGGTCAGAATGCAAGAATTCTGGTAATGCAAGCAATATCCCACGCCGTCCCTCTACTCTCAACAGGACAGCTATAAGTGGAACTATCTCCCCTCCCCTTTCAAAGGATACCTCTCCCCAGTGGATCCTTCATCAAGGATTGCTGCAGGGAGTTTGGAAGGAATGAGTGGACACTCCCACTGCTCCCCAAAAGCCTTCCTCCACCTCAGAGGGTAGATGTAGTGGTTTCTCCCAATCTAACAACCCGAGAAGGTGGAGGCAGAAAGACCAAATAACATAGCACCGAAACAGCTTTTGTAATGTCAGCAGATAACATAAGAACAATCATAGATCGAGGTGAAAACGCTACATTGATTCTATTAGATCTCTCTGCAGATTTCGACACCATTAGGCATAGGATCCTCATAAGACGCCTCCACGAACTGGGCATCAGAGATACTGCTCTCTCCCTTCCAACCTCCTTTTTCTCAGAGAGAGAACAACAAGTAGCCATAAACTGCTTTGTGTCAAAACCCTTCATCCTCCCATGTGGTGTTCCTCAAGGCGCATCCCTCAGTCCCACATTGTTTATTCTTTACATTATCTCTCTAATCAAACTTATCAGAAAGTTCAGATTTGCGATGGTGTTGCATGCAGACAACACCTAAATCATTGTATCGGTGTTAGGCAACCATTCCCTGACAGCTGGAAAATTCTGCAACCTCATGGAATACATCAGCTCATGGATGAGTGAGAACTGCCTGAGACATAACTCAGGCACAACTGAGGTTCTGCTGTTCGGCAAAAACAGCATTTTCTGGTCCCCAGATTGGTGGCCACAGAATCTAGGCCCTCTTCCCACACCGGTGGAGAAAGTCAGAAATCTTGGAGTAATATTCGACAGGTGACTTACTTTTAAAAAACCAAGTGAACCAAATCGATTCAGCGGTGTTTCACCTCCTAAGGATCATCAGAAAAATCATGCCATTTATCCCTGTCCATCTTCAAAAACTTGTGGTCACAGCACTAATCTTGTCTAAATTAGATTACTGCAATGGGCATTATGTGAATTTACAACAGAAATTATTGACAAAACTTCAAGCCCTGCAGAATGCTGTAGCACGCCTTATTTTTGGCATTCCCAAACAGCCAGCTTCTATAGCTCTAAGCGAACTTCACTGGCTGCCCATACGGATTAAGGCCTTATGCATTGCCTATAAAGCCCTGTATAATTCTGGACCAGAATTTTTTATCCAGAATTTTAGATGGTACGGGCCCTCTAGATCACTTTGTTCTTTAAACGAAAATATGCGATAGTTCCAACGTTCAAGAAAGCAGTTTGGGGTGGAAAAGCGTTGTGACCAGCACTGCAAAGATCTGGATTTCCCTTCCTCTTAACCTCAAAGAAGCCCAAAATCACCTTCAATTTAGAAATACCTTGAAAACCTGGCTCTTCAATCACTGGTCTTCTCCCTTCCTAGACTCACCTGACTCTGGCTCCTTGCAAGGCAGCACCAAGACACCCTTGGGGTATTTGAGCGCTATACAAAATATATTAACATAACATAACAAATAGACATCAGGGTTTGTTGTTTAAAAGAAATTGAATGGGGTGGGGAAAACCTGTCCTGGCATCAGGATACACCCCCATCACTAAAAGCCAATCAGCAACTCTCCCCCTTGCTCTCTCCTCAGGGTGGCTGATAGGGTGATTTGCTCCCAGTCTCCCTTTTCCTGGGGCAGGAAAAGGGAGGAAGTAGAAAGAACCCTAAACATCAGAGAGAGATTTTTTTATTTTAAAACATTAATATTGTAAGAGAGGCACCCCCCACCTTTGTAATACAAACAGCTTTCTGTCCCACTGAGTGGTCATTTTGGGAGGATCTATCCCCAATCTGCCATTCCCACGAAGAGGAAAAAGCACACTGGCCCCAGGATTTTTGCTTTAATATGGGAATTTGTCGGGACCAGGCACATACTGGCATCAGGCCCGGCCTTCTCCTTTCATATTTGGGTGTTTAATTGAAGAATATGGGCCAACAACTCCACCACCATCAAATATTCATAATAAGAACAAAGGGGGTGGGGGGTCAAGTTATCAGAATGCTATTTCTTTTGTGTTCACAGTCATACTTTGTGGTAATTTACAGAATTGTGACAGAATAGAAAGGTTTTCTGAATTTCTCATTCCACTAGCAGCAGAATAATAATATATTTTTCTAAACTTAGGCACAAAGACGAGTTCTTCAGCAGTCAGAAATTAATAAAATGTGGTAGACATGACAAAGCAATGAATTGCTTAGGAACATGCATGCCTGGCTAAGGACCTCTTCCGTAGGTTCTCGTATACAAGACAAGGTATTTCATTTACCCTTTTGTTTCAAAGCCTTGTTTTCTCCAGCAAAAGACATAGACTGATAGAACAGGCCAAGTACAGTCTGGGGAAGCTGGAGAATGAATGCAAATTAGCCTCCAGGAGCTTCATGCATGGAAAAGGTAGCTTTCCAAAGTTATTTAAAAAAAATATTTATTAAAAGCCAAACTTCAACATTGATTTAGATTTTTAATAACTATTACAATAGTTTTTATAAATTGTTTTACTAGCTAGTCCCATTCCTGCGGTATAGTATCAGGATGTTAATACTGATTCACAGTGTTTCTCCGTGAGCCAGCCAGCTTTTCTACAGTGAAAATAGCTTTGAGGTGTAAGGAGATGTTAACTTTTAGTTTCTACATGTCCTACTTTTAAATACCATGCACCCTGCCTTGTGGGCTACAAGGCCTACATAGGGGTGACTTAGGAATATTTAAAAGGAAGGTTTTTACTTGTCAAAAGGGTTTATTTTGACTATTTGCCATGCATGTTTGCACTGTTACAGTCAGGCTCCGATGGTAGACCTGTAGCCATGTTTGCACTGCCACTATAGTGGGGGTGTAATTACTTGATGCAACCCACTAGTGGCATTTAACCGTTTAACTTTCAGGCTATGTGTACATTTTGAGTTATATACTAGGGACTTATAGGCAAGTAAAATATACCATTAAGGAGTAAGCCAATTAACCCATATTTAAAGGGTGACCACAGGCACTTTACTCCTGGTTAGCAAGGGTAAAGTTCTAAAGCCAGGAAAAATATAGGGAGCCACAAAAGGCAAAAAGTCTGAGGTGTCCGTGCAGAAAAGTTAGATTTTCTACACTGGCCACCCCACGCAAGAGCTAGGGTATCGAATCAATCTCTTGATGGGCTTTCCTGCTCAGGCGATAGAACATGAACAATTTGCTGCCTCTGCCGTGACCCTTGTCTGTTGTATGGCCCCCCCCTGAACCTACGTGTACCCGTCTGTCAACATCTTCCCTAGGAACTAACTGTCCATGGGGAACCCTTCTCACCTGTGTTAACACTATCTTATCACATAATCTTAGAAAAAGCGCCTATGCATGAATGGGTCACGCTGTTAACCTCAAGATCATGTAAGATAATGTGTCCCTACAGGTAACTAAATAGCATAAAATCACAGTCAGTTAAATAAGTCTTTAGTCTCAAGATCAGTAAAGTTTAGGAATCATGAAGGTTTATTAAGAAATGAAAAGTGCAATACAGAAGGCAAAATGCATGGTAAATCAATATATAGAATTAGCGTATGGCTCAATCAAATGGTGAAAAGAGTCTGGCATGAAGTCAAGTCTCAGTACAAATTTTCTAAGTTCGAAGTAAGAGACAGACTAACGAGGGTCTGTTCTCAAAGAGTCAGGGAAAACTAGACTGGATCACCTCCAATTTTGGTGTCTTTAATAGCAAAATGTACAGATAAAGTCACATCAGCACAAAATTAATTAAATGTTGCATGCATGGTTCAACCAATCACAATACAGTAATGTGCAACAATATCCAAATTAATAATCAATCCCTATTTGACGCTATGGCAACGGACGTCACAATACAAATCTGGTTACACACACACAAAACAATGACCATCTCATATTCTGAACATGCAAAGAAAATGAAAACTTCCACTCCGGAATTCTTTGAGAAGAGCATGTGAAAACAGAGCATTTCATAACTGCGCATTTTGCTACGTGCTTTGGGGAGGTATGAAAACGCACATCTTGAAGATTAAAGATGGAGTCAGGGCTGGTTTAGGGCGAGTTGGGACAAGCTCAGGAAAATACAGTATTACAAAGTGCAGCGTTTTGGTTTTAATGCAAAAATGTTCATGATGTTAACCACACAATATTTCTAAATCAGAAATATCTTTTTCAAACCCCCCTCTGAGTGATTAATGAATTAATTTATTTTAATTATGTATCAAGTTTTGTATTGCACGAACTTGACTCAAAGGTATCAGAGCGCTTTACAGAGTTGACCCAGCAGCAAATACACGAGTTACATATGGAGTCAATATAAATACATAGCAACAGTATGTAGAAGAAGTATACGATAGACAGGCTATGTGGACTTTATAGTTTTGAGGTAGTTGCAGTAGATGTGTATATATAGCGCTTTACAGAGTTTGCATAGCAACAATTACACAAGTTACCTGTGGAGTAAATGAAAATACATATTAACTGTATAAAAGTAGTTTACAATAGATAGTAGGATAGATGGACAATATAGTTATAGTTCTGAGGTAACTACGGTAGGGTGTTGCGAAGGTGGGGAGAGTAGAGGCGCATTTTTTTCCCCTCGAGGTAGTGATGCTCATATTTATTGAGAGTGTGGCAGCAATAGCCCAGTCAGCTGGTTTACGGGGGAGGGTTTAGATATTTGTTGAGAAGTTGTTTCAGTTTCTTCCTGAAGTATAGGAATGATTGATTGACACGTAACTCCTGGGGCAGCGAGTTCCAGATTCTGGGAGTGTTCCTGGAGAAGGAGTGGGTGCAATATTTTTCTTTCTTAAATTTGGGTGGAATCAGGAGCAGCCTGTTGGAGCTTCGACCTTTTGACCAGCCTTTGCAAGTTTATTTGCAAGCTAGATTGGTTTTTCTGTGTAGAGATTCTTGTGGGTAATGCTAGCAGTTTTGAGTATAGATCTTGCCTCTGTTGGCATCAAGTTGAGCTTTTTGAGAGTGGGTGGGGGTGATGTGGTCAAAGCGACTCTCCACATCAGTAGCCTAGCCGCTGCATGGAGTGTAGCTTTCAAAGGGGCTATGTGTATTTTTAGGGTGCCTCTGATTGTTGCGTTACCGTAGTCCAGCTTGGAGAGCAGTATGTATTGCACTACAGTCTTTAGGTCTCCGATGGGGATAAAGGGTTTGACTTTTTTAAGGTGTTTCAATGTGTAGAATGCAAAACACACAAGATGATGGACGGAATGCTGCACATTGGCAAACATTCACCCCCAGTCACAGATCTGGGTTTAATCCATCGTTATTTTGCTTCACCATGCCACCCCAGTTCAGACATAGCCATATGCAAATCAGTCTTGACCCTGTTCCTCATGGGAACAGTCCAGACCGAACTGCCAAGCCATGTCTTCCCTGGACCGGAATCAAGCATCCTAGGACCGGTTTCAGGCTATCAGCCTTCATCAGCCAGGATAGCTTGACTCCAGTGGCGTAGTGAGCACGGGACCCACGTCTGGGCATACCCTTCCCACTTAGGGTGAAATGCAAAACACACAAGATGATGGACGGAATGCTGCACATTGGCAAACATTCACCCCCAGACGTGGGTCCCTTGCTCACTTTGCCACTGGATTCAAGCAAGCCTGGCTGATGACGGCTGAAATGCCAGAAACCGGTCCTAGGATGCTTGTTTCCGGTCCAGGGAAGACATGGCTTGGCAGTTTGGGCTGGACTGTTCCCATGAGGCACAGGGTCAGACTGATTTGCATATGGCCATGTCTGAACTGGGGTGGTGGAGTGAGCTAAAGAATGATGATGGATTAAACCCAGATCAGTTGACTGGGGGTGAGTGTTTGATTGGCTCAAACGTTCCGTCCATCATCCCCTTTGTATCGCTTTGGTCGCCCTAAGTTGGCGGGGGTATGCCCAGACGTGGGTCCCTTGCTCACTTTGCCACTGGATTCAAGCAAGCCTGGCTGATGACGGCTGAAATGCCAGAAACCGGTCCTAGGATGCTTGTTTCCGGTCCAGGGAAGACATGGCTTGGCAGTTCGGGCTGGACTGTTCCCATGAGGCACAGGGTCAGACGGAGGTGCATATGGCCATGTCTGAACTGGGGTGGTGGAGTGAGCTAAAGAATGATGATGGATTAAACCCAGATCAGTTGACTGGGGGTGAGTGTTTGATTGGCTCAAACGTTCCGTCCATCATCCCCTTTTGTATCGCTCAATGTGTAGAAGGCAACTTTATCAGTGGCATTAATATGCTCTTTCATATTCAGGTGACTGTCAAGTGTAAACCCCAGAAATTTGGCAGAGTTGGAGGTGGATAGTTTGCAGTTTAATGCAGTGAGGTTGTTGAGCAGAGATATCTACAGGCAAGGACTTTTCTTTTGGTTGGTTGAAGAGGAGTTCGGTTTTGTTGGGGTTGAGCTTAAGGTGGTTCCTGGTCAGCCAGGATTGAACCGTGGAGAGAGTGCTATTTAGGTGCTGGATGTCTTAAACTGATGAGATTTTCTTGTAGAGTTGGGTGTCACCTGCAAAGAGATGATGGGCAGCTTGTTTCATTACTAGGAGTTCCATATAGAGGTGGAATAGAACAGGAGACAGGATTGATCCCTTGAGGGACTCCTTGTTAGACTCGTGCTGCTTTTGAGGTCGAGTTGCTTAGTTTGATTAGCTGTGAGTGTTGGTTCAGGAAAGAAGCAAACCACTGAAGGACAGTTCCACTGATGCCTTCGCGCTGCAAGAGGGTGTTTAGGAGGATGTCATGGTTGACAGTATCAAAGGCAGCCGAGAGGTCCAGGAGGACTAGGAGGCAGGCCTGACCATCATCCAGAGATATATGTTGGTCATCTATGATGCTCAGTATTGCAGTCTTTGTACTGCAGCCTTTCCTGAACCCAGATTATAATGTGTTGTGTAGGTTGTATTTTTCAATGTGGTCGTTGAGTTATGCAAGCACACATTTTTAAATGGTTTTGGTAAGGAGAGGGAGGTTAGCTATGGGTATGTAATTATTATGGTCTTTCTGGTTGGCGTCTGTTTTTTTGATGAGGGGGGTGACTTGGCCGAGTTTGAGGAGTTAATGGTTTTTGTCCATATAGGAGAGATGATGTAACAGATTTTTGACAAATGCAGCAGGGTGGGGGTCAGAGTTGTGCAATGTTGGCTTCATGCAAGTGAGTAATTTGAAGACTTCTTCAGAGATACAGTTGAATTCAGTCCAAGTTGCATTATTTTTCAGGTGCAAGGCGTTAAGGTTGGTGGTCTGTATTGCTGAGAAGGGGAGAATAGGGAGATAGCCATTAGTGAAAGGGAGGGCTTTGGGTGCACCCTCTACTCTGGGGGGGGGCACCCTTAGTGCGAGGGGGGAGGTGGGTGGCTCAAGTAAGTTCAACACTCGATAATGTTTCAGAGAAAAATGTGGCAAATTCTTTGCCGCGCTTAGTAGGCATTAATTGAGTGTTGAGGGAAAGAGGTGGTTTGCTGTTTGATGATGTTGAAAAGGTCTTTAGGTCTGTTCCTAGAACGATCAAGTTGGTCTCGGAAGGAGGAGGATTTTTCTCTGAAGATGTGTTTTTTGTTTTTTAGGCGTTCACCTCGGAGGATCGAGAGATTGGTTAACGAGGACTGTTGTCTCCAGTTTCTTTCAGCCAATCGGAGTAGACACCTCTCTTTGTTAAGGTCTTTATTGAACCAGGATCTGGAGGGGATACTGCTTGATTTCTTGAGTTTCAGGGGAGTTACTGCTTCAAGGAGGTCTGCCATTTTTGTGTTGTAGTGGGCGGTGAGATCATCGGCTGAAGTGAGGTCGGGTGAAGGTAGAATTTGTGAACTGACTAATGCTTCTACTCTGCCTAGGTCATTCAATGTATGTTTCTTGCCCAGTGCTTGAGATGAGTAGATTGGGATGGCATTGAGATTAAAAAGAATTAGATGGTGATCAGTCCGATCGGTGGGTAGGATAGAGTGAAGGATAAGGTGTTATGCTTAGAGATGATTGCATCAACGGTAGAGCCCTTATTGTGAGTTTGTTTACTGTAGTGTTGGGTAAGATCATTTGTTTCCAGGAGGGTGCGGTGGCGGCTCCTCAGCTATGGCAGAGAAGTGTCACCACCCCTTCCAGGCTCAAAACTTGTAAAATAAACCATGTTTATTATCATTTTATTTTTCAGGTTGTAAGGGCCGGCTAGTCCGGGCAATCAATCACAAGGGCAGTGACGAGAGGGAGTGGTGGGCATTGTGATCAGTGTGCATGTCGGTTTGGCCGGCCGTCTCAGGACTGCTAAACCGACATGCGCACTGAGCTGTCTTCAACCCAGTTACGTTGCCGGGTTGGAGACCGCAAACAAATGATCCCAGTTTCTCTGAGAGCTCAATTTCACGGCACCCAGGCCAATCCAGCATCAGGATTAGGCACAAGGGACACTGGAAGCCTGTGTGCTGCAGCGAGCACATGGAGCAGAAGAGTGTCGGGCGGTAGGTAAGTTCTTTTTTTCCTTTTTAAAAAAAATGTTTTCTTGGTTGTCCGCCCCCTCCCCTGCCCAGCCATTCCGCCCGCAGACCAGCCGCTACTGGGATAGAGCTTGTACTGTAGAGTCATCAGCATTATTCAGGTGCAGGTTTAGGTCTCCTAGTATAATATCTGTGCTGCCTTTTAGGGAGTTTTCCTCAGTAAGGTCTAGTAAGTCTTTGAGGAATTGTGTTTTATCACCTGGAGGGTGATAGATTACATGAAATTTGATGGGGTTGGGTCCTTTAGTGGAGAGCTGAACTCCTAGATATTCAAAGGTAGGGTATTTGGTATTGTAGAAGGGAGTAAGGTACAGGTTGTTTTTGTGTATGATGGCTAGCCCACCACCAGTGCAATCCTTGCTCTCGCAACAAACGATTGAGAAGCCCGGTGGGGTGAGGAGATATTTGAAAGGGAATGAGTGGTCGTTCAGCCAGGTTTCGGTTAGGAAGCAGAAGTAAATTTTGTGTCTTAGGATAGTTTCAGCTATATCAGTGGCATGCTTGGCTGCTGACCGACAGTTTAGTAGCATGCAGCATAGTGTAGGTAATGATCCCGGACCAGGCTGACTGGGTTTGATGATAGTGAGTTGGGCAGGAGGCCGGAAAGGGTAAGTGGAGGTCAGGGCCCTACTCTTGCCAATTATGACTGGAGTCTTGCGATGGTAAGGTTGGCCAGGCACATTGTCATACGTGTTGCTCAGCATTTCGGCTTCCAGTTAATCCAGTTTTAATACTTCTAGGTTTGAGGTGATGATGGGTGAAAGGGATAGTTTGCCTAGGGGTGAAGGATGGGGTGGTTAGAGTGTATATTTGCGTTCGGATCAGTGTTAACCATAGATGCTTGAGGTTGGGGCAGGATGTGGCTAATCATTGCGTCCTTACTTAGTGACAAGATTTCATCCAAAATGGTGTTGATTTTGAGTTCTAGACGGGCTATTACATGGATGATTTGAGAAGTGATCGGGTCTGTGGTGGAGGAGTGGGGTATGAAGGCGCTCGTCGGAATCTAGTGTAGAGGCTGAGGTAGTATCCAGCCTGCTGTGCGTGGGGGACTGAGAGAATATGTGTGAGATAGCTAAATTACGCTGGGCAGTGGAGGTATGCCATGGAAAGGGGGAAAGTAATTCTGGTAGTGAAACTGAAGCTTCAGGGCATCTGGGTAAGGAAGAGGCTGTGAGGTTGGGTAAAGGTGGAGACAGTGCGAGGGGGATTAGGAATAGAAGGTTCCGCTGATTGAAGGGGGGTGTCTGAGTGAGTTTTCTGAGAGAGGGTGGAGATGGAAGAGGATGGCATGGAGGTGCAGAGCGCAGGGTAGTGGTGATCAGAAATGGTTAGGTTTTGTTCAGAGGCTTGGATTAGGATGTTCCCATTTCTGTAGATGGTTATGGATAGTTCTTTGCTAAAGTTCTCGGATGGGGATATAGTGAGTTTAGATCTTTAAAGGACGTTGGTTGTATTGGTTACGTGATGGTGTTGTAGGAAGTTCTCTCTCCATTTAGCCGGTTTCTTATTGTAGAAGATGAAGTCCATTTTAAGGCCTTCGTGCTTGGCTTTAGAAGATGTCCGTTATTAGTGTCTCTGGATGTTCTTTGAGGATTTTGTGTTTGGAGTTTTTAGCTGCATGTTTGAGGAGATACGGCGGGAATTTAATGCATATGAGTTGGAGCTGTAGCTTTCCATGTCGGCGATGCGGGGGGACATTGACCCAGCTGTTGCTTCTGGGTATAGCCAAAGTTTGGTTTATAGGGGAGTGTTCATGGTTGTGCATACTAGTGGAGGGGGAGCCTCCAACGGCCAAGATGACTGCCTGTTTCCTCAGTGGCATGATGGGGTGGTGGGTCCCAGGAAGATCTGGTAGGATCCCAGTGAGGAAAAGGGGGCCTCAATTGCTGCAAAGAGCCGGTGGGCCTGTTGATCTTTCAGGGTTCTTATTTGGCCCAGTATCTAGGAGCTGTGGAGTTTATAGGCCAGTCTGCAGGAAAGCCCTTTGTATTCTAGGGCATATATATAGTATATACACCCATCGCATAAGTGGGATGATAGTGTCAACATGGACTAGTAATACCAAAGGGGACGATGGACGGAGTGTTTGAGCAAATCAAACACTCACCCCCAGTCAACTGATCTGGGTTTAATCCATCATCATTCTTTAGCTCACTCCACCACCCCAGTTCAGACATGGCCATATGCAAATCAGTCTGACCCTGTGCCTCATGGGAACAGTCCAGCCCGAACTGCCAAGCCATGTCTTCCCTGGACCGGAAACAAGCATCCTGGGACCGGTTTCGGGTCAGTTGGTGGTGGTGGAGTGAGCTAAAGAATGATGATGGATTAAACCCAGATCAGTTGACTGGGGGTGAGTGTTTGATTTGCTCTAACGCTCCGTCCATCATCCCCTTTGGTATCGCTTTGTTCGCCCTAAGTTGGCAGGGTATGCCCAGACGTGGGTCCCTTGCTCACTTTGCCACTGGATTCAAGATAGCCTGGCTGATGAGGGTTTTGAACCCAAAGCCGGTCCCAGGATGCTTGTTTCCGGTCCAGGGAAGACATGGCTTGGCAGTTTGGGCTGGAC
The DNA here is from genome assembly GCA_963921515.1 of Calotriton arnoldi. Lineage (NCBI taxonomy): Eukaryota > Metazoa > Chordata > Amphibia > Caudata > Salamandridae > Calotriton > Calotriton arnoldi. The sequence continues at coordinate 2,547,070 of CAWUFW010001223.1, forward strand.
TGTTCCCATGAGGCACAGGGTCAGACTGATTTGCATATGGCCATGTCTGAACTGGGGTGGTGGAGTGAGCTAAAGAATGATGATGGATTAAACCCAGATCAGTTGACTGGGGGTGAGTGTTTGATTTGCTCTAACGCTCCGTCCATCATCCCCTTTGGTATCGCTTTGTTCGCCCTAAGTTGGCAGGGTATGCCCAGACGTGGGTCCCTTGCTCACTTTGCCACTGGATTCAAGATAGCCTGGCTGATGAGGGTTTTGAACCCGAAACCGGTCCCAGGATGCTTGTTTCCGGTCCAGGGAAGACATGGCTTGGCAGTTCGGGCTGGACTGTTCCCATGAGGCACAGGGTCAGACTGATTTGCATATGGCCATGTCTGAACTGGGGTGGTGGAGTGAGCTAAAGAATGATGATGGATTAAACCCAGATCAGTTGACTGGGGGTGAGTGTTTGATTTGCTCTAACGCTCCGTCCATCATCCCCTTTGGTATAACATGGACTAGTAGACATTAGCGAAGCAGGGTCACTACTGCACGCGCAAGGTAGGGTAAGTAACATAAGATAGCAGCAACGTTTTAAAATAGTTGTATATGCACAAAATGACCGTATTGGCGGAAAATGGGCAGCAATATATACACCCACCGCATAGGTGGGATGACAGTGTCAACATGGACTAATAGACATTAGTAAAGCAGGGTCACTACTGGACGCGCGAGGTAGGGTAGGTAGCATAATATAGCTGTAACATAGAATAACAGTGTAGACATAGAGACACAGCATAGTGGTCAGGGGGTTGCTCCTAATCTTGGGACTGTGCTCCGGGGGATCGTCCCAGGTCAGTACAGGGGATAAAGTGCAGGCCCCTCAACCTTCCTGTCAGGAGTCCTTGGTGTTACACGGATGTCAGTGTAGGCTGCGCCAGTAGAGAGGGTTCCTACTGGGGACATAAGCCAAGTCTGTGATCACCCATCAAGATTTTTGATGCAAAAGTTGTCTTTGTTAACTCAGTGAGTCACATACTATGGAGACAGCAAATGAGGAAGAAGTTCAAAGTGGGCTGTATGGACGATGGAGGTAATTCAGTAGGATCCTACTAGGAATAAAGCCCAATCAGGAGCAACTTATCACAGAGCAACTTCTTTGTTATTATGTTGTTTTTCCAATCAAGAACTCACATTTAAAAAATGGTCTACTCTCTCCCTCAGGATATGTCCAGATTGGCAGCAGAAGCACTAGAATGATCGTTTTGGCCTGGTCATCAGTCATCAAAAACCCACCATTCTCTTTTATAACACATTTTCTATCATCTTCCCTTTCTTGCATCTTGATTCTACCAAAACCTTCATTTCATAAACACAAACCTTTATGTCCTCCATCTTCAACTCAACGTTGTCGTTTTCTTTTCTTTGTAGATATTCGCTTGCACCTTCTTCAGACACCCACAATTTAAACCCCTTTTAAAGCAGATTACGTTAAGACATTTTAGCAAAAGAATGAGACCAATTATGTATAAAGAAATAATAATTAGTGGAGTTAGTATTTTCATGAAAACACACCCACAATACTATCAAACCATTCAGCAACCTTTGCAAAAGATTTTACAGTCTCACTGAACTACACACCAATTGATTATGAAAATCAATCTTTATGTATTTTTGCTTCATGCGAAATATCACTAGTTATACTGATGTCACCATGAATAAGCTTGCTACTCTGGTATGAAGGTAAAAACGATTGAAATATCAACACATTACTCCGCCGTCTTCTTGCGCAAGAAGAATATCTGATGAAAGGTGGTTTTGCTTAACCATTGCACCCATAGGTATAAGCTCCTCATTATTTATTTGAGTTAATGCACCAGCAGTATTAGTTGCTAGGAGATCCACCAAAATCAGCAACTTTGTAATTTTCACATCATGTAAGGCCACATCAATAGAAGAAATCAAAACAACAAACACATCCATCAGTACTTGCACATATCTATTTTTTGATCTTTTAAGATCCATATCTGTTCCGCAAAGAGATCAAGACCTGGCTGTTCATGCAATATCTCTAAGACATGGTTAGCCCCTATTCAGTATCTGACCACTTAGCGCTGGGAAGCCTTAGGTCAGCCATGCGCTTTATAAATCCTTAATAATAATAATAATATCACTCCTTTCACCCATCTCAGTCACATGATATACACGCTGAAAGACAAGGTAACAGCTTCCCACCCAATTGTGTGGGCGGTTGAGATACGGAGGCTTACCTCAAACATAATAGCTTCCCCGTAAAATTGGTTCTTCACCAATAAGAAACTTATCAACTACATAGCTCACATTACACTCACTCTTACCAAGAAAGTCAACCAAGTTGGCACTTTTAGATTTCTCACTGTCCATACACAAATTCTGCTCACAGGTAACACACGGTTGCACAGAATTTTAGCAACAGATCTAGTGTGGATTGTACCAATAATTATTAAAGAGCCTAACCATACAGCCTTGACCAATGTGAGTTGGGCTATGAATTAATCTGCACATAGGAAACAACATTGAGTCGGGTAGAACATATTGCTTCTCGGCTGTCACCCACACATCATTTTGGTCTTTTGAATAACCTATTATCCATTTTCTTTTCTCATTTTATGCCTCCTCTGAGAGCTCCCTTAGCTCACTCAATGTTTGAACTGAACTTAGCAAGAAACAATTTACATTTCGTAAATTGCTCTGGTTCATTTCAGTTGATTGTAGCCGATTCAAGGGCACACTATTTTGCTACTACATCAGTTCATAATGTAACTATATCGGCTCCAGTTTTGTGTACAGCACATTTTACCACATAAATATCGTTAGGTTGCTGCACTGATTCTAACAAGTTAAAAATGTATGTTCCATAGCGAATTGTGGTATGAGAAGATGGCATAAAACCACAGTTGTCCAAAATCATTGACAACACCAAAATCATACTGGGTGGCAATGTAAATTGTAACACTCAATTGATCAGATAAGCAGCATGCTCTTGTGAGTGCAAATAAGTCTGCAACTTGTGACACAAGTTTGATGCTTCCATAATATTTGATATGGCACAGACTGCATAAGCTGCTCTCAGTGTCCCTTGATGGGCTCTCAGACAAGAACCATCCACAAATATTTTCAAATCAAGTGGTACATCTCCAAGTCGGGTCTTGGCTTGGTACAGAATACACAATCATGATCACAGTTCTTATCATCACTATCCCTGTCTTCAATTGGCAAAAGTGTTGTGGGATTCAAGGTACTTCTGAAAGAAACATTATCAGCCGTCAAAATCCTCTGCTCATCCTTGGTCAGATGCTGAGTTCATATACGAGTCAGCGAAATCTCAGCTGATACAGTAATTGTGTAGCCCATCACAATCCCTTTACTTTGCTGAATTGCAAGACTAACTGCTGCTTCCGATTTAAGGCACACAGGAAGTGCAGCAATTGGATCTAATGTGACAGAGAAGGAATCCACAAGCCTCTTAATTTTGTCATGTTTTTGCATCAAAACTGACAAGGCACACCATTCTCTCATGACAGAACAGATAAAAAATGTTTTCATAATTTGGCATTTCTAGAGCGGACGAGCTATAGAGTTTGTCTCTGAGTTCAAGGAAGGCACTAGTGCATTTATCATCAAATGGAAACAGATCAGAAACATAGCTGTGAGTAAACCTCACTAAGGACTTTGTAATGAGGGAAATGTTTGGAATCCACTGTTAACCATTGCCAAAAACATTGTGACTTCTCTTTCTGTGTTTGGTGGATTATTTCTGAGGATATCAGAAACACTTTCTTTTGACACTTTTCCTGCCCCTTTGGCAGTATGATGACTCACATAGATCACTTCTTTCATGCATTACTGCATTTTTGTGGGAGACACTGTATGCCCATTATCACCAAGATGCTTCAAGAATGCAATTGCTTGTAATCTTTTTTCCCCATCAGTTCATCAATATACAACACCTACACTGAGTTACAGGGCTGTTGCAGGTTTTCCAAATCTTTCTTTAGAATCTGGCTAACGATTTAAATACGACACCAAACAAGAATTTTATTTAAAATTCTGAAAATAATGAGATATTGGCTATCCTTGTGAATAGGAATGGGGAAGTACCCTTGGCACAAGTCAATGATTGTACCCTTCTGCACCCCCAGCAATCTGAAATAAAATCACAGCAGGATTCCTTACCACAGGGCAACATTGGATTACAATTTTATTAATTTTTCTCAGGTCCTGGACCGCCCTCCATTTGCCGCTCGTTTGTTGTCAGATCCATAATTGGCGAGTTGCAAGGGCTACTTACCACTTCTTTTAAAATGCCCTGCATGATCATCTTTCCGATTAAGGGGTTCATTTCCTCCTCTGCTTCCCATGTAAGCTTGTACTGGGGAGTTAACGGGGTAAATCGCATTTGGTTTTACTGTAATTTTCACTGACTCTACGATTTTAATCAATCCTATCTACCTGGAAAATCCCACATCTTGTCTTTCACTGTATCTCTTAAATCTGGAAACAAATCATCTTTTGTGAGAACTAGGAAAAAATGCACAAAAAAAAAAAAAAAAAAAAAACAGTTTTCATCCAGCATGTGAATCGCATCACCATCTGGTGTGCAATCAATCAATCAATCAGGGAATTTTGAAGCACGCTACTCACCCGTGAGAGTCTCAAGGCGCCGGGGTGAGGGGGAGCAGCTCCGGTCAGTCGAAGAGCCAGGTCTTGAGGGTCTTCCTGAAGATGTGCAGGGTGGGGGCTCGTCTGAGGTCGATCGGGAGCTCGTTCCAGGTCTTGGCCGCGATGTAGGAGAAGGTTCTTCCACCCGTTCTTGCTCTACAGATGCGCGGGGGTTCGACGAGGTCGGTGGATCCGAGGTTTCTCTTGGGTACATGGAAAGAGATTCTATCATTGAGATATTGGGGTCCGGTGTTGTGGAGGGATTTGTAGGCATGTGGGTGAATATCTTGAAAGTTACTGTCTTCTCGACAGGGAGCCAGTGGAGGTCTCGCAGGTGTTGGGTGATGTGTTTGTGTCGATGGATGCCGAGGATGAGTCTGGCTGCCGTTCTGTATGGTCTGGAGTTTGTGGAGCAGAGACTTGTTGATCCCGGCGTAGAGGGCTTTTCCGTAGTCCAGTCTGCTGGTTATGAGTGCGTGGGTGACGGTCTTCCTTGATTCAGGGGGGATCCATTTGAAGGTCTTCCGAAGGATGCGGAGGGTGTTGAAACAGGTGGAGGCGATGGCGTTGACCTGTCGGGTCATGGAGAGGGAGGAGTCGAGTACGATGCCGAGGTTCCGGGCGTGGTCCGTGGGGGTGGGGGGCTGCCGAGGGCGGTGGGCCACCAGGTGTTGTCCCATGCAGAGAGGCAGGGTCCTCTGTCTTCTCCAAGTTGAGCTTCAGGCAGCTGCTGCTCATCCAGGATGCGACGTCCTTCATTCCTTCCTGAAGTTGAGTCTGTTGGTGATGGGGTCCTTGGTGAGGGAGAGGATGAGCTGGGTGTCATCGGCGTAGGATACTATGCTGAGTCCGTGATGTCTGATGATGGCGGCAAGGGGGGCCATGTAGATATTGAAGAGCGTAGGGCTGAGCGACGATCCTAGGATACTCCAATATGACCTGCAATAAATCATGCAGGTCATCTTTCAGAAAAGATCCCTACCTAATACGTTTAGAAGACTCGTGACCCAAATTATACATTATTGATCATTCTCAAGTGGGTCAATTTTTGCAGAAACATTTGCGGAGAACTGATTAGTAATTTGTTTGTGAGTAATGCTGACAGCTTGTTTTCCCGATAGGGGTGAGTTTGGAACTTCCATGGGACAAATCGCAGAGCGGTAGCTCCTGTAGCAATCGGAAATGACAGTGTAGCCATTTACCTCACATTTTACATATGGGCCACTATGGTCAACCTCAAGGACTTCACCAAGCATGGAATTTGCCTCCCCCTCCAGGAACTGTCATGATGAATCAGTCGCTGAAAACTGTGGAAACTCATTAATACTCAATAAACAATTTTGCTGGAAAACAGGCTTCACTTTACATATTTTGCTAAATTACTGGAGCTACAGGCATATTCACATTGAATTTGCCTGTGATTCTGCTTATTCTGTCCAGTAGCCAGTTGGGTTGGGTCAACCAACCCAGTTGGCTACATCATTTTCTGTGTTATATGGTTTTGATTCTGATGCATTTGAGAAACAAAATCATTCTGAATTTGATCTGGATTTTGTTTACATTTGTGCTTCCAGTGTCAATGCGTCCACGATAGTAACAGCGAATACTTTTCTTCAGCATTTCAATGTTAGCATGCAACCCATTCGAGTTATTTACAAACCTTCTGCCTCTACCCTAAGGAACAACATTTGTCTCACCATTTCCCTCCATGTTGATGTTCATTCTGTCAATAGGACCAGAATCAAAACCCGAATCCGGCACCTGATACTTAAATGCTTAGTCTGCGCAATTATTAAGTTCTTCATTTTCCTCAGCTTTGCATCAAAGCAACCACTGCAGTACTTTGTGTATTTGAGTATTTCATCAATACTCTTAGTCTGCCAACTCGTCACACTCTGCTGAATATGAGAACTAAGCTCCGGACGTAACCACAACATGATAAACTGGCAAGAATCCGCTGCCTTCTTTTGTCATATCTTCAACTTCACTATACTTTCTATTGGTCTGTATTAGCCTCTTGTAATAGACATGCTCCGATTCTTTTGGGTCTGAGTAGCCCTCATGATCTTTGACCTATTCAATTTTTATCTGTTGCATTGACAATTACAGTACAGGGAACACACCCACTCACAGCATCATATCCTCTCTCCACATTCTCTTATGTACTCCCCATTTGGAAACTAACCAATGGCTCAAAGCATTTTTAATCTGGCTCTATATTCTTTTTCGTTGCTTCTCAATTGCAACACAATCCCATGCATTCAATGCTTCAAATTGTACAGGTCTAGTTTATGGGTTTATCTTCTACATCATACATTTCAAATAATCAAGCTTTCTCATTTTAAAGGTACCCTCTGAAGGAAATTGCATTGTTTTTGTTCTTGTCATCAGAGCCATTCTTTTAATCACATGCATGTATTAAGCCCCAATTTCAAAATCGTCTCATACACAGGAGAATTCTCTGGATGTTTATTTTCTCCTTCCATAACAGGAACCTTGGACTTTTTCAACGCAGCACCCATTTTTCCCTTCATCATACTTTTTCTGATTATGTAGAAAAACAACAGTAAATAATCAAAGGCCCTACCGAATTTAGGAGTCTGCTATCCCTGTCTGTCTAAAAGATGTTCATCCCCCATAGATGCAGTGTTGGCCATCAGCATGTATCTGATAAAACATGGCTTCTGTTTGTTGTACGTTGCTTTCATGTGTGGTGTAGATTCTGTCCTCGCAAAGGACAAGGCAAATATAATACAGGATACTGTGTCCTCTATGTTGCCTTGTGGATGTGCCAATTCCCGTGTTGTTTCCCCTCATAGAGACCTTTAATCCACATGAGAGGCTACAGAAGATCCACCTTAGGCCCCTTTTACCTGTCCTGAACCCTGCTGGAGAAGAAAAAACTTGGGCCCTGATTTAGATCTTCGCGGATGGGTTACTCCGTCACAGCGGTGACAGATATCCCGTCTGCCGAAATTTAAATCCCATAGGATATAATGGGATTTATATTTCAATGGACAGGATTTCTGTCACCGTTGTGATGGAATAACCCATCCGCCAAGATCTTTGGCAAGCCTGTTTGCAGCTCTGCCTCCAGACCCTTCCAGTTACATAGCTTGGGTTGTTTGGGCTATCAATCCTTTACACCCCCCCTCCATCAGTTTTTGGCTTTCTGTGGGCTCCTCCTTTGGCTGGTGTTAGAAGCTTTTAGAAAATCTCATATATCTCACTTGGGTCTACATTATGGTCTTTGAAACATGACTTTCAGGGATCAGGTTGTACCTCCTTGAATCACAACTTTGTGGGCAACTCCCAGGTTAATATGCCCTGCTATTGAGAGGCATGGATTTTCAAAAAGTAACACTCATTGGCTCTCAGTTCAAGCTAGTGCTCTCTTAACTGTATAGAAAATATTCCTTTTGGGCCAGTTCTTATATTCTTTTTGAGAAACCGTTGCATAAATACACGTGGATATCCGACCAGGGACTCCAGTTGCTCTAGAGTTGGGTGGTAATGGATAATTCTACAATGTCTGAAGAATGTGCTAAATCCAGTGCAGAATCCACTGGGTAGGTTTTCTCCCCTGTTAGGATAGCTTAGAGGGGGAAATGTTCCTGGTGGATTCACCTCTACATTCAGCACTTAAGAAATTGCTGGATTTTACAGTACCACCCAACTGTAAATCAACCCCTGCAATTTGTCATGGCCTCCCAAAGTAGGGAACATGCTTAGGAGGATTCTGTATGAAGCACTGCTGCTGTGGCCTTCCCTGGAAAAAGCTGATGATGATTGATGAGGCAAGAGCAAGTCTTAGCAGACTGAAGCTTGAATGGAGCTCATCCTGAGGATGTGAGCTGACCAGAAGCAAACTGAAGACATTTGCCTTGCAGGGAGGTAAAGGACCTGCAGGAGACATTCAAGGACTTCCAAGTGTTGTAGGCCTTCATCAGCTTGATTGTCCCGGTTTGTGCATGAGTGCATCGCCGCATTTGCATTCTAAGACGGAAACAGGATTTTTTTACTAGAGCTCTTAACCATGCTTAATAGCCCGTTGGCTGAGGCTGAAGCCCTAATTTTGGAACATTTTGATTTCCACTTCTAGAAACAAGATGGTATGAAGTAGTGATTGGACCCTAACCATAAATCATAGTTCCCCCTGCTACTAGTGAAAAATTGAGAGGGCTAGATGGTTCCCCGTTGCAGGGACTTTACAAATTAAATTTGCTGAAAGCATGATTTGGACTGCTACAGTGCCTCACCCCCTTTGGTGGACCTCGCCCACATGATATTGCAGTCCCATGGCCAGTAGTTTGCTTCATCCCTCAACCACCACCCCCTTTGTCACAACTGTATTCATTTGGAGTCAGCAGGAATTTGATCTTGAACTTAGCAGTTTACCCCTGTTACAGGCCACAGGAGCCCAGGTGGCGTGTTCGCATTAGAAATGCACTTTGAAAATTACTCTCTTGGTTCCCTAAAAACATCATTGAAAACCATTGTTTGTCTGTAGCTAGGAATTACAGTTTGCGTTTGTTAGTTGAATAGGTACTTTGTCTGATGCTTGCACATTTTTGGGCCGATTATCAGAATCCTGTGCGCAGGACCATTTAGTCACCTTCTCCCTTTGTTCCCAGGGCTGCTCAGAGAGTAATTTAAGGGGCAGTTACATCATACCCAATATGATGTGTTCTGTCTGGCACTTTTACTTGGTTGGTTGGCATTTTATAGTTTTATAGAAACCCATAGTATAGGAACTGGATCCGAAGGTCTCTTAAGATAGCTGAGAACTAGTGAACTCTGCCACCAGACAACACTTTCCAGAAGCTCTCATTTTATCTGAATTGTGACGTTTGAATTGCATATAGAACTGGTTGGGGTTGTATTTTGGCTTCAGATGACTTAAGAACCTTCTTGTCTGTTAATCATTTAACTACTGTTCATTCGCTATACATTAATAATGGCCTAAAATGTTTGAAAGTTATAGCTGTGACTGGTCATCTGTTAATTGTATGTTGTTTCTGTGTCACACTATTTTAATCCTAATACCACTTTCTGTAGAACATAGCTACACTGGGTGGATCAAGTGCATAAAGGGGATGCATTGGGCATCAAATTGGAGTGAAGTAGTAACAGGTCTCTGACAGAGGCTTCTAGCCACAGATTCCTTACCTTACAATTATCCCCAGGCGTCACACTGGATCCAGACGTTTTTGGGTGAGAAATACCCCTGCGTGCTGGTAGGTGACGTCGTTCGGCTCCACGTGGCATCTTCTACACCGGAAGTGAAATGGATGGTGCACATATAGGTGCCACCCCAGTGCGCTGACGTCAGTTCTTTTCTTTCTGCGCCAGTCAGCGCAGATCCGGAGAGAGCTACCCCCAATCTGATCCTTTTTTTACTTTTTGTCAAACTTTTTTTTGAAAATTCTGCTCCTTGTGTGGCAGGATGTCCGCTAGAAAAGCTGGTTTCAAGCCCTGCGACACCTGTCACCAACAGATGTTGGTGACTGACCTGCATCGTGTTTGCCTCTGGTGCCTTGAGTGCGACCACAAAGCGAAGACCTGCATCGACTGTCGCGGAATGCACCCCAATGCCTTGAGGGAGCGCCCTCTCAAGCTCCTTGCCGCTCAACGTGTGACGGCACGATGCTCTCGATCCCGGTCGAGAGGAAGGTTCCAGGATCGGTAGCAGAGCCCAAGAACTTCGTTGCACTCGAAGTCGTTCTCTGGTAAGTCCCACAAGAAGAAAAAGAGCAAGATGTTGAATAGTTCTTCGACTTCACCCTCCGGTTAATCATCCAAAGAGACGAGGGAGCATTGTCATTCGAAACCTAGCTCCGCGGTAGAGCCTGGGCGAACTCTGAGTCATCTGCGTTTCTGGGAGCCGGAGCGACCACGCCCAACTTTGTGAATTTTATGATGCCATGCATCTCATATTTGGGTGGTCTGTCCCCACTGTCATGCCTTTGGGCTCCACTGGTTCCAGGCAGGCCCCAGGGATCAGGACCAGTGCCGGTCATACCAGCTCAATCTTCCCAAGTGCTGGTACCGATGGCAATGCTCCCTGCACCCTCTGGCGGCACCATCTCCTCCCCGACACAGAGGGGCGTCGTCCAACTCCGGCTCCCACTGGGGCCATGCCTTCCAGGACAGAGCCCGAGCGCTATTCTTATGGGCTGGGACTTGGGAAGGATTGGGAGGGGCCACTGGACCCTCAAGAATACCAGCCCCTAGGTCTCAACATGCATTGGTGTGAGGATTTGCGGATGTCAGTGGACTGGACACCTCCCCAGATACTGGTGTCATCCTACCGTGGCTACAGAGGAGGGAGCGACTTTTACTATGGTGTCAAGGGTGGCCGAGGTCCTGGACCTTAGCCTTCACTCAGTGGCAGTCAAGACTAATGTTTTGACATAGGTGCTTCAGCCAGGACTGATCCCCCCGAACACTTCTCCCATTTAATGAAGCCCTGTAGGAAACTGCCCCTTTTTGCGTGGTTGCCCCCCAGTTTTTGCCTTATGTTGATGGTCTTTGACTAAATGTGCTCTGGGTTCCTGCTAACCAGGTACCAAGGACCTGTGTTCTTTCTCTAAAACTGCACCTTTACACCCCCAATTGGCACCTCTCTGGCCACATGAAAGTGCCTTGTAAAAGGTACCATGGGTACCAAGTGCAGTGTAACCAGGAAAGACCCCCTAAGGACTGCAGCACATATTGTGCCACCCTTAGAGGCCCTGTACCTTAACACACACACACACACTGCCCTTGCAGACTGCGTGTTTTGGTGCAGAGAAAAGTGAAGAGTCGAGATGGCATACATACCTGTGTGCCAAGCTTACAGCCCACTGCCTGTGGTATAGGTAAGACACCCCTCTAGCTGGGTGCACTATACCACTGGTGAGGGTACTGGTGCATGAGCCCTGTACCCCTACAGTGTTTAAGTCCATTCTTAGACATTGTAAGTGCAGTAAAGCCATAAAGAGTATATGACCTGGGAGTTTGTCATTACGATCTCCACAGCACCATAGTGGCTCTACTGAATTCTGGGAAGTTTGGTATCGAACTTCTCAGCCCATTAAACCCACACTGATGCCAGTGTGGGATTTAATGCCTAATGCACTAAACGACCTAACTCTAGTGTCCTGGTTGAGTGGATGCTCTCCAGCTGCCACCCTCAGTCATGTTTCTGGACCCCTGGGTTAAGAGCCTCCCGCTCTCTGTGTCCTAAAACAAAGCACATCCTAGGCAGAGGTGCCAAGCCTTCTCCCCCAGGATGGGCAGGGTCCACGAAGCGGAAGCTTCAAAGGCTTGCCGCCTTTGTGAGCTGACCCAGCCATTTGCTGCTCCCAGCAACTGGCCCCCACCAGTTCTAACCCCCCACTTTGGGAGGGGAAATCGGTGGGAAAACCAAGATAGGAGGAGAGGTGTGCCCACCTTTGCCAACTCCACTCCTCAGGTGAAGGAGGCGAGGCGAAGCACAACTCTCAGTCCCCGCCATCTTGAAGATGGAGAGGACCAGCCAACCAGGAGGGTGGCATAATAGGGGGTGTACCCACCCCAAGGAAGGGACCCATTGGTCCTAACCTGTACATACCTGAAACACCCCTAAATTTAGTATTTAGGAGCAACCCCCAACCTTGCCTTCTCAGATAAGCAAGAAGAAGGACCGAAGAGCCGTGTGTGGTATTCTACTCACATTTATGTCTAGTCCTTTCTCTGTGTTCTGTACTCTGCTGCTCAGCCAGTGTAAGTGATGTCACAGAATGTTCCCTGTGTGTATGTTTGAATGGAATTGTCAGTTGCTGTATGTGGGCTGAGCAGCAGGGATGCTGCTCCCGGTGGAGCTGATACTACTACAACCACCTTAATACCTAATGTTCCTGTCCTGATTGAACTGAAGAATAAATCTACCTTTTGGATATAACATCATCTCAGCGTACTTTCATTCTTGCATTTCACTCTGGCGACGAGCAGAAAAGGACTCACTTGGGAGAAAAGGACATTACTGAAATTAAAGAGGACTCCTCATTGCTACAAAAGAGAAGAAGAGACACTAAGAGTACTTCAAAAATTTCTTTTTTTTTCTTTTCTTTTTTTCTTCTTTTTTTAAACTTTTCTTTATTGCAAAGATACTACTGACCAACACAGCTGTGGTGCCTACAACCCTGGGGCCGGCAGCATGACTCTAGCAAACATTTAACACAGCCGTTTAGCCAACAACCCCTGGGGCAGGCGGCGTACAGAAACCAAATGAGACAATGCCATTATAACCTCAAAATACTGGTATATAACTAAAGGTCAAGACAGATTACCACCACCATTTACCTCGGTCCCTGAAGAAGTAGACTGCTAGAGGCCATATGCAATTATTGTGAATGCAAATTAAAAGCAGGTGGAACACTAAAAGACAGCAGACAACAGCAACCTCCCTTATGCAGTGAGATATCAGGCACGCCTCCTCCTTCCTGCAGGCACGCTGCGCACTCATCAACCAAGAACGGCACTACGACCGCGCGCCCAAGGGCGCTCCGCAGAACTGCTCCCTCTTGCAGGCGATTACGTGACGGAGCCAGAGGGCCCGTCCCCAGGAGACGTGGGCGCCACCACCCCAGTCGACGTCGCCTTACCAAGCAAATATGTTGTGTACAGCCCCCCAAAATTCTTAGGTCTGCTCCGCGGAGGGAGCAGTTCGCTAAAAGTCTCGGACTGTGTGCTGCAATACAGCATGTCTTGGGACCATTGTGACATAGTAGGCGTAGGGCCCTTTAACCAGCACATTGCGATCCTCCGCCGCGCCACAAGTAGGCCCATGTCCACCATCCCGCGTATTGCCTTAGGGAGCGCCCTAGAGTAGCCCAAAAGAGCTAATGACGGGTCCGGAGAAAGCTCCGTCTCAGTGATAGTACCCAGTTCCAAAAAGACCGCTTCCCAGAACTTATATATCCCTACACAAGACCAGGCCAAGTGCATGAAATCTGCATTTTGAGCATGGCAGCGGGCACAAAGTGAGTCCTCCCTCAAACCATACCGGTGCAACCACTCTGGGGTATAGTACACTCTGTTTACAAATTTAAAATGAATTAGTCTATGCCTGCCATGCAGCGAAATTCGGCGAATGTTAGTGCAACAATAGGTCCACATTGAGTCATCTATAGCGATTTGCAAATCGTGTTGCCAGGCCAATCTGGCCTTGGTATAGGAATGCGCCCTATGCGACATTGCCAACTTGTAAATATGTGAGACCACCTTCCGCGGCGAGTCAGCAGTTATAATATAAGACAACTCCGGCAGCTCAGGGGGTTCTTGCATGTCTTCCCCCAGCAAGTCCCGCAGCGCCCCCCTCACTCTGTGAAATTGAAAACGCTGCAGCAAAGTACCAGGTGTAGAATCCCCCCGAACTTCCTCCCATGTTCGAGCCACACCCTCCAGAAAGAGGTCCCCGACGGATGTTATGTTCAAAGCGCGCAGCGCCCGTATAACCCCTCCGGCACGGTGCCAGCCAGCGGGCCCACTCCAATGGCATGGCGGGGGAGTACAGCAGCGCCCCCGCTCGCAGGTGTAATAAGTGGTGCCAAGCGTGGCGAACCAATGGAATCCAATATCCCAGTCCTACGATCCGCTGGGTCAAAGATCGTGGCTGGGAGCGGAATCATGTCTGCGAAAGCTGTTCCAGCCGAAGGAACGGTATTTCTGGCCGACCGTGTATCCAGTAATACGCTAGCCCACTCTGTGCCGCCCTATAGTACAAGTCCAAATCCGGCGCGCCCAGTCCCCCCATATGGTACGGCAGGGTGAGGATCCGCCACTGGACCCGCGCATGCCCTCCCGCCCATGCCAGTTTTATCAAGGACTTGTTAACTCTACGGAAGAAGGAGCTCGGCAATACAATGGGGATATTTGTAAAAAGGAACAGGAAGCGAGGCAGGACCACCATCTTTATTATGGACACCCGGCCCAACAAGGACAGCGGTAACCGGATCCATGTCTCCACATCCTCCTCCAGCTTGGTAACTGCCACTCCATAGTTCTCACGGAACACAATGTCCGAGTCCGTATGTAGGCGTATGCCCAGGTAGCGGATTGCCTCCGTGGACCACTTCAGAGGGTAGTCTGCCTCAAAGCGGCGCGTGACAGGGGTGAGCGGGAAGACCACTGACTTGGACCAATTAACCCGCAGGCCCGACAACGCCCCAAAGTGCACCACCTCTCTGAGAACCGGAGAGAGGTTGTGTTCTGGATCGCGGACGTACAAAAGCGTGTCATCGGCATAAGTGGACACAACCATCTCGTAGTTTGGGAATCGAATACCTTGATGGCCGTGATATTCCCGCAATGCGCACGCAAGCGGTTCAGCGACCAGGGCATATAAAATAGGGGACAGTGGACAGCCCTGGCGCGTCCCCCTAGATATGGCGATGGAGTCCGTGACCAAGTCACCTATGCGTATTCGCGCCATGGGAGCATTATACAATACCCCAATAAGCTGCCAAAAAACTGGTCCCAGTCCCATCCTGGACAGCACCTGGCGCATGAAGGGCCACTCGACGGAGTAGAAGGCCTTCTCCATGTCCAGAAAGACAGCGACCGCCTCCGCATCATCTTGACGTGTTGGATGGTGCCAAACACCGTACGGAGATTGTATGTGAGATTCCTACCGAAAATAAATCCGGACTGTTCCGGAGCCACCAAGGCGGGGGCCAGGGGAGCCAAACGATTTGCTAGTATCTTAGCGAATAACTTCGTATCTACGTTGAGTAGGGGGAGAGGGCAGTAAGAGCCGCACTCGTCCAGCGGCTTACCCTGTTTAGGGATGGCCACAATAATCGCTTCCCTCATGGACTGCGGCATTGTGCCCGATGTACACATGTCCTCAAAGAGCGTAGAGAGATGCAGGAGCAATAAGTCCATAAAGGTTTTATAAAAACCCACTGTCAGGCCATCCGCCCCGGGGGCGCTAGCTGTCTTCATCCCCGCCAAGGCTAAGACCAATTCGTCCCTTTCTATGGGTCTCATCAGAAACTCCCTATGTTCGTTAGAAAGGAACGGCAACTTAACATGTTCTAAATAGTCGAGGATTTCCGCCTCAGGGCTTGAGGAGCGGGAGGAGTATAGTGTTGAATAGTATCGCTTAAACCGATCCGCAATGGCCGTTTCATCAGTGAGAGTCTCACCCTCCTCCGACTTAATTGCCGTTATCAGAGTCTTACCACGTTTAGCCTTCAAAATCTTCGCCAGCACAGATCCCGGCCTGTCCCCCTCACCATAGACCCTGGCCGTGGCATATTTGCCTAAGTGCTTAACCTCACTATCCGCAGCTTCCTGGTATTCCCCTAGCAAGTCACGTATTTCTGTCGTGATAGCCGCGTCGCCACAAACTAGTTGACGCTGCTCCAGTGCCCCCAGCTTTTTTTCTAGGGCAGCCAACCTTCGACGGATGGAACGGAGTACCCCGAGTGTTTGGCCATAGCCACCCCCCGTATGTAGACTTTAAACGCTTCCCAAACCGTCTGGAAGCTCTCTACCGAGCCTACGTTAAGCTGGAAAAAGGTTTCAATGGCTTCCGCCAATTCCTCCTTGAAGAGAGGGTCAAGCAGAGAGTAAGGGGGGAACCGCCACGTGAAAGGAGGAATCACCTTTTTGGGCATCTCCAGAACCAGCAGCAGCGGCGAGTGGTCCGACAGGGTGCGTGGGAGTATCAGACACTCCCGTACATGCGCAACTAGGGACGAAGAGGCCAACCAATAATCTATACGTGTATGTAAATTATAATATGCCGAACAGTGTGTGTATCCCCCCCTGTCCGGGTTGCGCTGCCGCCATACACCGCTGAGATCCATACAAGTCATAGCACGCTCAAGCGCCCGAGCCGCCGCAGATATACGTCTACTCGGGCCCCCAGACCTGTCCAGATCGGGATCCCTAACCAGGTTAAAATCCCCACCCAAGAGAAGCTGCCCATCAGGGTGCCTGCCCACCGCATCCGCCAATGTCAAATAAAACTCTGGGCAGTCATAATTCGGTCCGTAAACATTGACTATGAGTACTTCAAGGCCCCTACCCCGGCAACGGGATACCACAAAACGACCATCTTTGTCCGCATCCAGCTGTGCCAACGTGTATGCCGATCGAGGATTAACCCAGGTCAACACCCCCCGGGCATGTGTGGTAAAACCTGAGACATTGATGTTACCCAGCAAGCCTCGACTACGCAACAAAGGACTATGCAGCGGGAGATGAGTTTCCTGCAGCAGGGCTACGTCAATGTTCTGCCTGACCAGATAATTGAACACCTTACGCAGTTTACGGTGGTCGTTAAGCCCCCGCACGATCCACGTCAGTGCGCGGAGTGAGTCTACCGTCTTCAGCGCACCACTGTCATCCGGGCCCACCATTGGTGTTATCGCATCCTATAAACCGTCCTGACCTTAGCAAACTGGCGGTGGCTTGCTCGCCGTGTAATGGTCTTCTGAGATCTAAAAACCACCCAAAATTCGAAACTGCGCCCTCCCCCCCACCCCCCCTCCCACAGCTGACCACCCCCAACTTGGCCGCGAAGCATCCCAAAGATGTGCACCTAGGAACCCTCCCCCGCCCCCCCCTTCCTCAATCAAAAAGTTTCCCCCCCCCCTGTGTGTTTCACGCGCGGGCAGAGGTTGCTCAGCCAACAAAGGGGACAATAATAACACAGATAGCAGCCCCACCTCCGCAGCGCCGTCCCATTCGGCACTCCTCCCCTTGCAACAGACAGCATCGCAAATTGCTAAGCTAATTGTCCTGTAAGTGCGCGAAGCAAATGCATGCAGTGCCCTCCCCAGTCTCCAACAATGAACTGCCGTCCGCACCAATCACCCACTGGGAAACGCGTAACCAGCGCCTGTGCTGTCGCTCAAACCTCCCGCCCTACGCCCCCGGTATGCATTCCATCCCACGGCAGGGGGGACCCCTCCCCATGCCACAAACGCAAAACAGCCTCAGTAGGAGCCAGGAGGGCCCCCCATGCAACGCCAAAAGTGAAGAGGTTCACATTAGCCTCATACATCAATGTCCAATTCTCTCCCCAAGAATACCCCCACATTACTGTGCATTAGTCACTCATTATACTTATCAACCACCAGCTGTGCATTCCGTTCAATCTTGTTCCTCCAGGGGGCCCCCTGCCGCCTCATCTGACGTGTGTCTCTTCGGGCTGTGCCGCTGTTCTGCAGTCCAACTCTTCAGGGCTTTCTGGAGGACCTTAGGGTCCGTAAAGATGTGAGAACGACCCTGTCTGTTGACCCGAAGTTTGGCAGGATACAACATTGCGTAGTCTATGCTCATTTCGCGGAGCTGCTTTTTCATCGGGACAAATTGGCGGCGGGCTTCCTGTACCCATAAAGTGAAGTCCGGAAACAGCGAGATCGCAGATCCCTCATATTGCAAAGTCCGTTTCTCCCTCGCCAGTCGCAAGGCGACATCCCTGTCCCGGTAATTGAGCAATTTGGCGATGACCGGACGCGGCGGTGTCCCCGGGGGCGGACGAGGCCCCAGGGAGCGGTGCGCTCTCTCCACCACAAACATATGGGAGAAGACCCCCTCTCCCAGCAGCGCAACCAAGAGTTTCTCTGTGAATTGCTCCATATTACCGGTCTGCGTGGTCTCCGGCAGGCCCGTGATCCTGAGATTACAGCACCGGGAGCGTGCCTCTAAGTCTTCAGCCTTATCTTGAAGTACCTGCAGGGCTTTCCCGAGTTGTGTCTGTTCAGCATCTAACGTAGTATGCGCCTCCTCCACCTCCGTAAGTCTGCGTTCTGACATGTCTAACCTTTCAGTGTGTTTGTCTAGGCGCTCTCCCATCCGATCCATCCTATACGATAGCGCATCCATTTTCGTGCCCAGAGAAGCGATGCCGCTTTGCAAGTTCTTCTCCATAGCTTGGAGCATATGACGCAACTCAGTGTCTGGATCGTCTGCGTGTGGAGCCGGCCTCCCAGCCGCTTCCTCCATGGTGGCGTCGTGTGATTTAGAGCGCTTTTTGTCAAAAGTTAGCTTGGGCTGCGCTTTGTCTACCTTGCCCATCCTAGCAGGTCGCAGGGTCCACCAGCCGGAATCAGCGCACCCAGACTCCGCTCCAAGGGTGCCCGATGGGGACCTCACTCCCGCCGTTCGCGGCAGGCAGCAGCTCCCAGGACAAGGTGAGGGCGAGGGGTCACTCCGCCTCGCACACTACCGCAATCTAACTCCAGCGCGGGAGCACAGCCCTCAATCCAACTCGGGAATCCAATCTCCCCGGTCACAGTGCAGTCCACCACCGGCGATGTCGTCACCTCACCCTGAGCTCTCCCATGCAGCACGTCAAACTCTCCTAGGGCCAGCTGGGGGGCTCAGAACTTCACCACGTGCACTCCGGTCCAATTTTGAGCCTACGACCGCCAGCTGCTATCAGGCCCACCACCAACCAAGAGGAGACACCCCATTACGGGCTCGCGGCGTGTTCTCCAGTGTCACACCAGCCCAGGCGCTGCACTCACCAGCCGCCACCGACGCTCCGCTTCCACGAGTCAGGCCGCTGGCGCCCGTACCACCGACACAGCCCCGGGTAAATGCGTGCTCCAGGCCGAGATTCCCCAAGTCTCTTCCTCTCGGGCCGTTCGTCGTTTTCAGGCTCCTGTTGCGTCACTCCACATGGGGCGCCCTCGAGACTCGGGCCGCCGGAGCCCGCAGCCGCGGCTTCCTCCGTACCAGGTCCGATCGGTGCACCCCGCAGCAGTCCGGTAGCCCCTCACCAGCGGTCGTCAGTGGGCTCGTTGTATGCCCCGGCGTCCTTCACAGAGCCTCAGTGCATCCCCAGCTGCCCAGGACGCCACAGCTGCGACCTCGTCCCAGTCCGCACCTCCGCAGGTCCAGCGCGCATAAGCACTCAAGCCCGGGGCCTCCGGCCTGTAGGGCGGGTGGCTTCGGAGGCACACACTGCAGTCGCCGCTGGCCGCAGAGGAGCCAGAGTCGTCTCCCCTCACTCCCAGCGTGTTCCAGCTGTCAGTTCTCGACAAAGCAGCCGAGGAGGTAGTACAATAATGTCGGATAATTGACGGAGATTAGGACGACGCTACGGAGCTAAAGGCTCAAGCGGCCATCACCGTCGCGAGCAAGCTCCGCCCCGTACTTCCAAAATTTCTTGTTTAAGCTTGACAATAGGTAATGCGCCTGGGAGCCCCACAGGTGTCTCTTTACATCTGAAAGCCTGAGCCCAGGGCATGGTAACAAGTGCATCTGTAATAAGTGAATAGAACCAGGACCATTTGGATTTCCATGTAGGTTTATTGTAGATATTGTAGATCAGGAATCACAACATGGAGTAGTACAGAATTAGATGTAGAGTAGATCTTCTCTACAGAGCGAGCCCCACCAGGAGCAGCTTCCTTGCTGCACAGCCCATTCTCTCAACTGACACTCCACACACAGTCATACCCGCATTCTATGATCTCGCCACACATACCAACATTCCAAGAACATCCACTCTGGCTGAGCAGCAAGGTAGAGAAGCAGGAAAGGTGCAATACACTCAATACCAGTATACTACACACCTTCCCCCTTTAATAAACAACAACAAAAGAATTATGAGCAGAAAACAAAAGAATAATGTGAGCAGAAAGCATAGTAAAAGCATAACTAAACATAGCAGTAAAACATTGCATTAATTTAACAAAAATGGCATAACACACCTCTTCCCCTTTAATGAACAGCAAAAAGGATAAACAAAAGTAAGCATAGTAATAGCAAAAATTAAAATATGCAATCAATCCAAAAAGGAATGCATTGAATTAATTAACGACACACCACACCTCTTCCTCCTTTACAAGCAAAAGAAGAATGGATGTAATGCCCATTTCGCATTACAAACCAAAATATGGGTTCACTGCCCATTGCGCATTACAAAACAAAATATTGGTACACTGCCCATTGCGCATTACAAACCTAAATATGGGTACACTGCCCATTGCGCATAACAAACCTAAATATGGGTACACTGCCCATTGCGCATAACAAACCAAAATATGGGTACACTGCCCATTGCGCATGACAAACCTAAATATGGGTACACTGCCCATTGCGCATTACAACTAAAGAGTGGGTACACTGCCTATTGCCCATAACAAACCAAAATATGGGTACACTGCCCATTGCACATATCCAAATAAAATATGGGTGCTACCCATTGCGCACTTCAACTTTATGCATAAACTAGAGGTAAACGACAATCCCCACAGCTAAATAACAATGTAAAGGGTAGGGTAGTGAGATTGTAACACTAATGCTAGGCACAAAAGAAAACCGTGTAGGGTAGAATCAGTGTATAGGGTGTGCACTACCCACACTGCAGGTTAAAATAGAGTGTGTGGAGACCAGCTCCAACCCTAAGAAAACAAATCATAGCCTAGTACCCTGAAAATATCTAGATCGGGAAAATCAATAATAAATAAAGATTCCGCTTAGTGAATGCAACGTGAGCAAATACACCACTAAAGTATGAATAGATAGCATACTGACACAGTGCGCATAACACATGACAAAAGTCACTTAGGTTTTTACATTAAGGTGGCAAAAATATACTGCATAGGAGATATGAATTTTGAATTAGTAAGGCAGACCAGGAGAGCTGGGAACAAAAATTAATGCGGCATCATCAAAGCAGTACTTGAAGCGAAATAGAAGAACGGATGCAGTTCGATGTGTTTGGGTACAGTCTCCCTCGAAGAAGCACTGAATCAAGTTCAGCAGTAGGTTCCATCCAAAAGAAAAGTTGTCAATAGTTTTCGGGGATCATCCGCTTTCAGTCGTCAAGGTGACGTAATGGACGTGGTTGGCAAATTGACACTTAAAGCCAGGCAAGGCATGGTGTATAGATGATGCCAGCCGCAAGATGGTGGCACGTTCAACACGGCGTGCAGTATGGCTCACGGCACGTCCGTGCACCAAGTGTCTCACAGGAGCCGTCGATGACGAAGGGATCACTGCTTTAAAGATTATCCAACGAGCACGATGAAGGATCCAAGACGTCACAGAGCACAGCAGCTTCGCTGAATACTGCAAGGCGGTAAGGCTGCATGCGCAGTGACAATCATGCACGCTCAGGGTGGGCGCGCGGTGCGGATTTCAAATAGATCGTTGAACTGCCAAATGTATAGGGGACGGCTGGGGCCCATAAATAAATCAAAATGGACTTACCAACAAATGTCCTCAACAACACGTTGTGCACCGGAAAAGTCACGAGTGCCACAGAGACACTCACAGATGCGAGGGTCTCAAGGTATAACAAACATTTCGCCTGATGCCGTCTCAGGGTTCCCCACAGTACCACGCTAACATCACGAAGTGCTCTCCGCAAAGAATGTGACAAAACGTTTGTCCGCTGGTGTCTCCTGTATACACAGTTTGTATATGTATACGCTGCCAGTCTCTGAGGTTGACGGTCGATGAAAACATTGTAAGACTTCATGGTCTGTCAATCCCAAATAAAGTTGAGAAGTACTGGTTACACAAAGTGTAGAGACCATCCGTAGGCAGGAAGACAGCAGTGAAAGACTCGGTGCCACCAGAGCAAAGCTCTGAGAGTTCTCCCTGACGTTCGCAGGACATTAAATAGTAGTAGCCCTTGACGCTCTTCCACATGGAAACAGGTAGTGCCTTCCATGGCGAGTAGAGGCAGGCAGGAACTGGCACACTTCAGTTGTGTGCAGGAAGGAACTGGCACACTTCAGATGTGTGCAGGCAGGAACTGGCACACTGAGGTTGAGGGCGACCGATGGAAGGTCACTGGTGGGGCTCACCGGGTGCCAGTATGCCTTTTAAATGCGTAGCTGTAGTTGTAGGAAACTCATACCTTGGAGTTGCTTCCTGCTTTTCAAAATTTCTGTAGACCATCAGGTGGCAAGGCAGGTTCTTTCCAATCGTCGCCAAATGTAATAAGTGAATAGAACCAGGACCAGTTGGATTTCCATGTAGGTTTATTGTAGATATTGTAGATCAGGAGTCACAACATGGAGTAGTACAGAATTAGATGTAGAGTAGGTCTTCTCTACAGAGCCCCACCAGGAGCAGCTTCCTTGCTGCTCAGCCCATTCTCTCAACTGACACTCCACACACAGTCATACCAGCATTCTATGATCTCGCCACACATACCAACATTCCAAGAACATCCACTCTGGCTGAGCAGCAAGGTAGAGAAGCAGGAAAGGTGCAATACACTCAATACCAGTATACTACAGCATCTGTTCCAATGCTACTCTGGAGTCATCAAGCTTAGCGTGTGAAGTTGTTTTCTACATGCGTTGTGGAACTACTTTTTAATTGCTGGGAAAAATTACAACCGTTTCATGAGAACAAGCGGTAACCTACAACCTTCAGCCAACTTGTATCCTATTGTGTGCTAAACTGTGGTGAGTGTATTTTTGAAATCTTTCACCACGCTCCTCTTTTTGAATTTAAACAACCCTGACTCACGCTCGAGCTGCTGCATTCGAACCTTGAGGTCCCGCATGGGAGGCGAATTGTTCTTTGCATCTGCGAGGCATTTTCTACGTTCTCTTCCTAACGATCCAGAAGGCTGAGACCGGCAGGCCTTGGATGCGTCAGAGGAACGCACTGTCGCTTCCCTGTTGACGCGTCATTCAACAGTGCTGCTGACATTCCTTCCGTGTCTTTTTCTGTGTCTTTGATTACGTGTCTTCCTGGATTACATGCACACGCATCTGGACAACGCTGCCTGAGTAAATCTACGATGCCTTTAGACATTCTCACAAACAGAATTGCATGTGTCCGTGACTTTCACATCGAGGCAGTTTGGTTATCACTTTGATGTGTAATGTCGAACCCCGAGAAAAAGGAAAATAAATGAATGACTGTTGGACTGTACCGGACCCCAGCAGTGATCTTACCGGTACTGTTTTTGATCTATTTCATCTTGCGCCTTCGGCAGGGGCTTGAAGTTCAGAACTGAGTGGTTGTTCCTTTTTGATTCGGGTGAGTTGTCGCTCACCGGCGGAAGGGTTTCCCTGTGCTGTACCTTGTACTTAAATTGTTATTTGAAGTTTACTCGCATTTTGCTTTTACAGGGGTGAAGAGTGCATAGCATGAGACTTTACACAGTCTCGTGAAAAGTATTTTATTTTCTCTGCTCTGTAAATTTTTGTGGTGCCATGTTGTACGTGCATTCACTTTTGTCGTGCCATGATGTACATACATTAATTTTTGTGGTGACATGATGTACTTGCATACATTTTTGTGGTGACATGATGTACTTGCATACTTTTCATTGCTGGTTTTTTCTTACTTATCTAGTTATTCTTTCTTCTTTTGTGTCGAATACTGCTGATGTTCTACCTTACTGTTACTATTCTACTCCATTAATTGATACTGCAAGTGATTTACATGAAGGTATGAGTTGTGTACCTTATGCTTGTGTCTTTAAGGTTATTCTTGATGAAGGTTCCCTTGTCAACCATACATAATACGCCTTTACTCGTACTGGGGTTCTAGCATATTGTTTTCCATACTATATTTGCTGTTGCTGGGTTTGTGGTGAGTGCCTGTTATCCAAACCTTTCTTACTTAGTGTGCTGATGGTGTTGGGATATGTTGTTCTCATACCATTTTGAGGTGGTGCATTGCGTCTCTAATTTGTGTGTATTTTTCGGGTGGTGAGCAAGTTACTGAGCTCAAACCATTTTGATGGTACATTTTTTTATGTTGAAAATTTCTGGTGATGGGCAATCTTTGTGCTCAAAACTTTTTACATTTACAGTTTTCTAGTGCTAGGATAGCTGGTTACTTACATCCTAAACTATTTTTTCTTTGGGTTGTGCTGAAACTATGCTTGAATTGACTGGTGGTGAGCGTGATATTTAAGGTCATACTACTTATTGAAAGCATATTGCGTCCTTATCTTTGTATGTGTTTCCAGGTGGTGGACATTTGCTGCGTTCAAATCTTTTCTTAAGTGGTGGTGAGTTCTTCTGTGCTTGGTTACTCAAACCACGTTTAGGGGGCACTTTCGCTCCATGTTTGCATTTACTGTTTCCAGGTGGTGGACATTTGCTGCGTTCAAACCTTTTCTTAAGTGGTGGTGAGTTCTTCTGTGCTTGGATACTCAAACCACATTTAGGGGCACTTTCCCTCCATGTTGGCATTTACTGATGTGCTGTTTGATGCGCAATGCATTTTTGTTGTTCAGGGTGTTGGGACGCTCCTGTAGGCTCAAACTCATTTGCGAGGCTATGTTTCATTTTTCCTTTATGATTGTGTTGCTTTCTTTACTGCACACATATTTCTTTTGTTGATTGGGTGTGTGTGTGTGTGTGTGTTGTGTCGTCTTTCGACCTGTATTTCCTTCCTCTTTACTTATTTGTTATCACTTCCATCCCTCTTGCTTCTTTATTTTTTATTGTGAAGGTGTGTGGTATTCTACTCACATTTATGTCTAGTCCTTTCACTGTGTTCTGTACTCTGCTGCTCAGCCAGTGTAAGTGATGTCACAGAATGTTCCCTGTGTGTATGTTTGAGTGGAATTGTCAGTTGCTGTATGTGGGCTGAGCAGCAGGGATGCTGTTCCCAGTGGGGCTGACACTACTACAACCATCTTAATACCTAATGTTCCTGTCCTGATTGAACTGAAAAATAAGTCTACCTTTTGGATATAACATCATCTCAGCGTACTTTCATTCTTGCATGTCACACCGTGCTGAAAGAAGAAGAGGAGGACACCAACTGCCTTGGCCCCAGCACTACCGGCCTGTCCCGACCTCAACCTGCTCCAGCAGAATCCCGGCGTGTCCTGCAGCCAGCACTCCCCCAGAACCCGGAGTACATGCCCTGACTTCCCTACAAAGACTTTGTCTCCCGTGAGCACCGGACTTGCTCAAGAACCAGACTCTGGCTCCGGCCGAATCCGCGAGTCTGCACCACTCTGCACCCGACGCCCAGGGCCTGAGTTAGAGTGGCCCACCACCACAAGGAGGTCCCCCCAGCGATCCTGACCTGGGATCTGGTGATCCCTGACCTACCTTAAGCCTCCCGACGATGCTTGCAGCCTCTATCTGGAGGGTCCACCAGCCGGAATCAGCGCACCCAGACTCCGCTCCAAGGGTGCCCGATGGGGACCTCACTCCCGCCGTTCGCGGCAGGCAGCAGCTCCCAGGACAAGGTGAGGGCGAGGGGTCACTCCGCCTCGCACACTACCGCAATCTAACTCCAGCGCGGGAGCACAGCCCTCAATCCAACTCGGGAATCCAATCTCCCCGGTCACAGTGCAGTCCACCACCGGCGATGTTGTCACCTCACCCTGAGCTCTCCCATGCAGCACGTCAAACTCTCCTAGGGCCAGCTGGGGGGGCTCAGAACTTCACCACGTGCACTCCGGTCCAATTTTGAGCCTACGACCGCCAGCTGCTATCAGGCCCACCACCAACCAAGAGGGAGACACCCCATTACGGGCTCGCGGCGTGTTCTCCAGTGTCACACCAGCCCAGGCGCTGCACTCACCAGCCGCCACCGACGCTCCGCTTCCACGAGTCAGGCCGCTGGCGCCCGTACCACCGACACAGCCCCGGGTAAATGCGTGCTCCAGGCCGAGATTCCCCAAGTCTCTTCCTCTCGGGCCGTTCGTCGTTTTCAGGCTCCTGTTGCGTCACTCCACATGGGGCGCCCTCGAGACTCGGGCCGCCGGAGCCCGCAGCCGCGGCTTCCTCCGTACCAGGTCCGATCGGTGCACCCCGCAGCAGTCCGGTAGCCCCCTCACCAGCGGTCGTCAGTGGGCTCGTTGTATGCCCCGGCGTCCTTCACAGAGCCTCAGTGCATCCCCAGTTGCCCAGGACGCCACAGCTGCGACCTCGTCCCAGTCCGCACCTCCGCAGGTCCAGCGCGCATAAGCACTCAAGCCCGGGGCCTCCGGCCTGTAGGGCGGGTGGCTTCGGAGGCACACACTGCAGTCGCCGCTGGCCGCAGAGGAGCCAGAGTCGTCTCCCCTCACTCCCAGCGTGTTCCAGCTGTCAGTTCTCGACAAAGCAGCCGAGGAGGTAGTACAATAATGTCGGATAATTGACGGAGATTAGGACGACGCTACGGAGCTAAAGGCTCAAGCGGCCATCACCGTCGCGAGCAAGCTCCGCCCCCCCGTACTTCCAAAATTTCTTGTTTAAGCTTGACAATAGGTAATGCGCCTGGGAGCCCCACAGGTGTCTCTTTACATCTGAAAGCCTGAGCCCAGGGCATGGTAACAAGTGCATCTGTAATAAGTGAATAGAACCAGGACCATTTGGATTTCCATGTAGGTTTATTGTAGATATTGTAGATCAGGAATCACAACATGGAGTAGTACAGAATTAGATGTAGAGTAGATCTTCTCTACAGAGCGAGCCCCACCAGGAGCAGCTTCCTTGCTGCTCAGCCCATTCTCTCAACTGACACTCCACACACAGTCATACCCGCATTCTATGATCTCGCCACACATACCAACATTCCAAGAACATCCACTCTGGCTGAGCAGCAAGGTAGAGAAGCAGGAAAGGTGCAATACACTCAATACCAGTATACTACACACCTTCCCCCTTTAATAAACAACAACAAAAGAATTATGAGCAGAAAACAAAAGAATAATGTGAGCAGAAAGCATAGTAAAAGCATAACTAAACATAGCAGTAAAACATTGCATTAATTTAACAAAAATGGCATAACACACCTCTTCCCCTTTAATGAACAGCAAAAAGGATAAACAAAAGTAAGCATAGTAATAGCAAAAATTAAAATATGCAATCAATCCAAAAGGAATGCATTGAATTAATTAACGACACACCACACCTCTTCCTCCTTTACAAGCAAAAGAAGAATGGATGTAATGCCCATTTCGCATTACAAACCAAAATATGGGTTCACTGCCCATTGCGCATTACAAAACAAAATATTGGTACACTGCCCATTGCGCATTACAAACCTAAATATGGGTACACTGCCCATTGCGCATAACAAACCTAAATATGGGTACACTGCCCATTGCGCATAACAAACCAAAATATGGGTACACTGCCCATTGCGCATGACAAACCTAAATATGGGTACACTGCCCATTGCGCATTACAACTAAAGAGTGGGTACACTGCCTATTGCCCATAACAAACCAAAATATGGGTACACTGCCCATTGCACATATCCAAATAAAATATGGGTGCTACCCATTGCGCACTTCAACTTTATGCATAAACTAGAGGTAAACGACAATCCCCACAGCTAAATAACAATGTAAAGGGTAGGGTAGTGAGATTGTAACACTAATGCTAGGCACAAAAAGAAAACCGTGTAGGGTAGAATCAGTGTATAGGGTGTGCACTACCCACACTGCAGGTTAAAATAGAGTGTGTGGAGACCAGCTCCAACCCTAAGAAAACAAATCATAGCCTAGTACCCTGAAAATATCTAGATCGGGAAAATCAATAATAAATAAAGATTCCGCTTAGTGAATGCAACGTGAGCAAATACACCACTAAAGTATGAATAGATAGCATACTGACACAGTGCGCATAACACATGACAAAAGTCACTTAGGTTTTTACATTAAGGTGGCAAAAATATACTGCATAGGAGATATGAATTTTGAATTAGTAAGGCAGACCAGGAGAGCTGGGAACAAAAATTAATGCGGCATCATCAAAGCAGTACTTGAAGCGAAATAGAAGAACGGATGCAGTTCGATGTGTTTGGGTACAGTCTCCCTCGAAGAAGCACTGAATCAAGTTCAGCAGTAGGTTCCATCCAAAAGAAAAGTTGTCAATAGTTTTCGGGGATCATCCGCTTTCAGTCGTCAAGGTGACGTAATGGACGTGGTTGGCAAATTGACACTTAAAGCCAGGCAAGGCATGGTGTATAGATGATGCCAGCCGCAAGATGGTGGCACGTTCAACACGGCGTGCAGTATGGCTCACGGCACGTCCGTGCACCAAGTGTCTCACAGGAGCCGTCGATGACGAAGGTCCTTTAAAGATTATCCAACGAGCACGATGAAGGATCCAAGACGTCACAGAGCACAGCAGCTTCGCTGAATACTGCAAGGCGGTAAGGCTGCATGCGCAGTGACAATCATGCACGCTCAGGGTGGGCGCGCGGTGCGGATTTCAAATAGATCGTTGAACTGCCAAATGTATAGGGGACGGCTGGGGCCCATAAATAAATCAAAATGGACTTACCAACAAATGTCCTCAACAACACGTTGTGCACCGGAAAAGTCACGAGTGCCACAGAGACACTCACAGATGCGAGGGTCTCAAGGTATAACAAACATTTCGCCTGATGCCGTCTCAGGGTTCCCCACAGTACCACGCTAACATCACGAAGTGCTCTCCGCAAAGAATGTGACAAAACGTTTGTCCGCTGGTGTCTCCTGTATACACAGTTTGTATATGTATACGCTGCCAGTCTCTGAGGTTGACGGTCGATGAAAACATTGTAAGACTTCATGGTCTGTCAATCCCAAATAAAGTTGAGAAGTACTGGTTACACAAAGTGTAGAGACCATCCGTAGGCAGGAAGACAGCAGTGAAAGACTCGGTGCCACCAGAGCAAAGCTCTGAGAGTTCTCCCTGACGTTCGCAGGACATTAAATAGTAGTAGCCCTTGACGCTCTTCCACATGGAAACAGGTAGTGCCTTCCATGGCGAGTAGAGGCAGGCAGGAACTGGCACACTTCAGTTGTGTGCAGGAAGGAACTGGCACACTTCAGATGTGTGCAGGCAGGAACTGGCACACTGAGGTTGAGGGCGACCGATGGAAGGTCACTGGTGGGGCTCACCGGGTGCCAGTATGCCTTTTAAATGCGTAGCTGTAGTTGTAGGAAACTCATACCTTGGAGTTGCTTCCTGCTTTTCAAAATTTCTGTAGACCATCAGGTGGCAAGGCAGGTTCTTTCCAATCGTCGCCAAATGTAATAAGTGAATAGAACCAGGACCAGTTGGATTTCCATGTAGGTTTATTGTAGATATTGTAGATCAGGAGTCACAACATGGAGTAGTACAGAATTAGATGTAGAGTAGGTCTTCTCTACAGAGCCCCACCAGGAGCAGCTTCCTTGCTGCTCAGCCCATTCTCTCAACTGACACTCCACACACAGTCATACCAGCATTCTATGATCTCGCCACACATACCAACATTCCAAGAACATCCACTCTGGCTGAGCAGCAAGGTAGAGAAGCAGGAAAGGTGCAATACACTCAATACCAGTATACTACAGCATCTGTTCCAATGCTACTCTGGAGTCATCAAGCTTAGCGTGTGAAGTTGTTTTCTACATGCGTTGTGGAACTACTTTTTAATTGCTGGGAAAAATTACAACCGTTTCATGAGAACAAGCGGTAACCTACAACCTTCAGCCAACTTGTATCCTATTGTGTGCTAAACTGTGGTGAGTGTATTTTTGAAATCTTTCACCACGCTCCTCTTTTTGAATTTAAACAACCCTGACTCACGCTCGAGCTGCTGCATTCGAACCTTGAGGTCCCGCATGGGAGGCGAATTGTTCTTTGCATCAGCGAGGCATTTTCTACGTTCTCTTCCTAACGATCCAGAAGGCTGAGACCGGCAGGCCTTGGATGCGTCAGAGGAACGCACTGTCGCTTCCTGTTGACGCGTCATTCAACAGTGCTGCTGACATTCCTTCCGTGTCTTTTTCTGTGTCTTTGATTACGTGTCTTCCTGGATTACATGCACACGCATCTGGACAACGCTGCCTGAGTAAATCTACGATGCCTTTAGACATTCTCACAAACAGAATTGCATGTGTCCGTGACTTTCACATCGAGGCAGTTTGGTTATCACTTTGATGTGTAATGTCGAACCCCGAGAAAAAGGAAAATAAATGAATGACTGTTGGACTGTACCGGACCCCAGCAGTGATCTTACCGGTACTGTTTTTGATCTATTTCATCTTGCGCCTTCGGCAGGGGCTTGAAGTTCAGAACTGAGTGGTTGTTCCTTTTTGATTCGGGTGAGTTGTCGCTCACCGGCGGAAGGGTTTCCCTGTGCTGTACCTTGTACTTAAATTGTTATTTGAAGTTTACTCGCATTTTGCTTTTACAGGGGTGAAGAGTGCATAGCATGAGACTTTACACAGTCTCGTGAAAAGTATTTTATTTTCTCTGCTCGGTAAATTTTTGTGGTGCCATGTTGTACGTGCATTCACTTTTGTCGTGCCATGATGTACATACATTAATTTTTGTGGTGACATGATGTACTTGCATACATTTTTGTGGTGACATGATGTACTTGCATACTTTTCATTGCTGGTTTTTTCTTACTTATCTAGTTATTCTTTCTTCTTTTGTGTCGAATACTGCTGATGTTCTACCTTACTGTTACTATTCTACTCCATTAATTGATACTGCAAGTGATTTACATGAAGGTATGAGTTGTGTACCTTATGCTTGTGTCTTTAAGGTTATTCTTGATGAAGGTTCCCTTGTCAACCATACATAATACGCCTTTACTCGTACTGGGGTTCTAGCATATTGTTTTCCATACTATATTTGCTGTTGCTGGGTTTGTGGTGAGTGCCTGTTATCCAAACCTTTCTTACTTAGTGTGCTGATGGTGTTGGGATATGTTGTTCTCATACCATTTTGAGGTGGTGCATTGCGTCTCTAATTTGTGTGTATTTTTCGGGTGGTGAGCAAGTTACTGAGCTCAAACCATTTTGATGGTACATTTTTTTTATGTTGAAAATTTCTGGTGATGGGCAATCTTTGTGCTCAAAACTTTTTACATTTACAGTTTTCTAGTGCTAGGATAGCTGGTTACTTACATCCTAAACTATTTTTTCTTTGGGTTGTGCTGAAACTCTGCTTGAATTGACTGGTGGTGAGCGTGATATTTAAGGTCATACTACTTATTGAAAGCATATTGCGTCCTTATCTTTGTATGTGTTTCCAGGTGGTGGACATTTGCTGCGTTCAA
This sequence comes from Calotriton arnoldi, assembly GCA_963921515.1. Lineage (NCBI taxonomy): Eukaryota > Metazoa > Chordata > Amphibia > Caudata > Salamandridae > Calotriton > Calotriton arnoldi. The sequence goes on from CAWUFW010001223.1 coordinate 2,578,714, forward strand.
ATCTTTTCTTAAGTGGTGGTGAGTTCTTCTGTGCTTGGTTACTCAAACCACGTTTAGGGGGCACTTTCGCTCCATGTTTGCATTTACTGTTTCCAGGTGGTGGACATTTGCTGCGTTCAAACCTTTTCTTAAGTGGTGGTGAGTTCTTCTGTGCTTGGATACTCAAACCACATTTAGGGGGCACTTTCCCTCCATGTTGGCATTTACTGATGTGCTGTTTGATGCGCAATGCATTTTTGTTGTTCAGGGTGTTGGGACGCTCCTGTAGGCTCAAACTCATTTGCGAGGCTATGTTTCATTTTTCCTTTATGATTGTGTTGCTTTCTTTACTGCACACATATTTCTTTTGTTGATTGGGTGTGTGTGTGTGTGTTGTGTCGTCTTTCGACCTGTATTTCCTTCCTCTTTACTTATTTGTTATCACTTCCATCCCTCTTGCTTCTTTATTTTTTATTGTGAAGGTGTGTGGTATTCTACTCACATTTATGTCTAGTCCTTTCACTGTGTTCTGTACTCTGCTGCTCAGCCAGTGTAAGTGATGTCACAGAATGTTCCCTGTGTGTATGTTTGAGTGGAATTGTCAGTTGCTGTATGTGGGCTGAGCAGCAGGGATGCTGTTCCCAGTGGGGCTGACACTACTACAACCATCTTAATACCTAATGTTCCTGTCCTGATTGAACTGAAAAATAAGTCTACCTTTTGGATATAACATCATCTCAGCGTACTTTCATTCTTGCATGTCACACCGTGCTGAAAGAAGAAGAGGAGGACACCAACTGCCTTGGCCCCAGCACTACCGGCCTGTCCCGACCTCAACCTGCTCCAGCAGAATCCCGGCGTGTCCTGCAGCCAGCACTCCCCCAGAACCCGGAGTACATGCCCTGACTTCCCTACAAAGACTTTGTCTCCCGTGAGCACCGGACTTGCTCAAGAACCAGACTCTGGCTCCGGCCGAATCCGCGAGTCTGCACCACTCTGCACCCGACGCCCAGGGCCTGAGTTAGAGTGGCCCACCACCACAAGGAGGTCCCCCAGCGATCCTGACCTGGGATCTGGTGATCCCTGACCTACCTTAAGCCTCCCGACGATGCTTGCAGCCTCTATCTGGAGGGTCCACCAGCCGGAATCAGCGCACCCAGACTCCGCTCCAAGGGTGCCCGATGGGGACCTCACTCCCGCCGTTCGCGGCAGGCAGCAGCTCCCAGGACAAGGTGAGGGCGAGGGGTCACTCCGCCTCGCACACTACCGCAATCTAACTCCAGCGCGGGAGCACAGCCCTCAATCCAACTCGGGAATCCAATCTCCCCGGTCACAGTGCAGTCCACCACCGGCGATGTCGTCACCTCACCCTGAGCTCTCCCATGCAGCACGTCAAACTCTCCTAGGGCCAGCTGGGGGGGCTCAGAACTTCACCACGTGCACTCCGGTCCAATTTTGAGCCTACGACCGCCAGCTGCTATCAGGCCCACCACCAACCAAGGGGGAGACACCCCATTACGGGCTCGCGGCGTGTTCTCCAGTGTCACACCAGCCCAGGCGCTGCACTCACCAGCCGCCACCGACGCTCCGCTTCCACGAGTCAGGCCGCTGGCGCCCGTACCACCGACACAGCCCCGGGTAAATGCGTGCTCCAGGCCGAGATTCCCCAAGTCTCTTCCTCTCGGGCCGTTCGTCGTTTTCAGGCTCCTGTTGCGTCACTCCACATGGGGCGCCCTCGAGACTCGGGCCGCCGGAGCCCGCAGCCGCGGCTTCCTCCGTACCAGGTCCGATCGGTGCACCCCGCAGCAGTCCGGTAGCCCCCTCACCAGCGGTCGTCAGTGGGCTCGTTGTATGCCCCGGCGTCCTTCACAGAGCCTCAGTGCATCCCCAGCTGCCCAGGACGCCACAGCTGCGACCTCGTCCCAGTCCGCACCTCCGCAGGTCCAGCGCGCATAAGCACTCAAGCCCGGGGCCTCCGGCCTGTAGGGCGGGTGGCTTCGGAGGCACACACTGCGGTCGCCGCTGGCCGCAGAGGAGCCAGAGTCGTCTCCCCTCACTCCCAGCGTGTTCCAGCTGTCAGTTCTCGACAAAGCAGCCGAGGAGGTAGTACAATATTGTCGGATAATTGACGGAGATTAGGACGACGCTACGGAGCTAAAGGCTCAAGCGGCCATCACCGTCGCGAGCAAGCTCCGCCCCCCCGTACTTCCAAAATTTCTTGTTTAAGCTTGACAATAGGTAATGCGCCTGGGAGCCCCACAGGTGTCTCTTTACATCTGAAAGCCTGAGCCCAGGGCATGGTAACAAGTGCATCTGTAATAAGTGAATAGAACCAGGACCATTTGGATTTCCATGTAGGTTTATTGTAGATATTGTAGATCAGGAATCACAACATGGAGTAGTACAGAATTAGATGTAGAGTAGATCTTCTCTACAGAGCGAGCCCCACCAGGAGCAGCTTCCTTGCTGCTCAGCCCATTCTCTCAACTGACACTCCACACACAGTCATACCCGCATTCTATGATCTCGCCACACATACCAACATTCCAAGAACATCCACTCTGGCTGAGCAGCAAGGTAGAGAAGCAGGAAAGGTGCAATACACTCAATACCAGTATACTACACACCTTCCCCCTTTAATAAACAACAACAAAAGAATTATGAGCAGAAAACAAAAGAATAATGTGAGCAGAAAGCATAGTAAAAGCATAACTAAACATAGCAGTAAAACATTGCATTAATTTAACAAAAATGGCATAACACACCTCTTCCCCTTTAATGAACAGCAAAAAGGATAAACAAAAGTAAGCATAGTAATAGCAAAAATTAAAATATGCAATCAATCCAAAAAGGAATGCATTGAATTAATTAACGACACACCACACCTCTTCCTCCTTTACAAGCAAAAGAAGAATGGATGTAATGCCCATTTCGCATTACAAACCAAAATATGGGTTCACTGCCCATTGCGCATTACAAAACAAAATATTGGTACACTGCCCATTGCGCATTACAAACCTAAATATGGGTACACTGCCCATTGCGCATAACAAACCTAAATATGGGTACACTGCCCATTGCACATAACAAACCAAAATATGGGTACACTGCCCATTGCGCATGACAAACCTAAATATGGGTACACTGCCCATTGCGCATTACAACTAAAGAGTGGGTACACTGCCTATTGCCCATAACAAACCAAAATATGGGTACACTGCCCATTGCACATATCCAAATAAAATATGGGTGCTACCCATTGCGCACTTCAACTTTATGCATAAACTAGAGGTAAACGACAATCCCCACAGCTAAATAACAATGTAAAGGGTAGGGTAGTGAGATTGTAACACTAATGCTAGGCACAAAAAGAAAACCGTGTAGGGTAGAATCAGTGTATAGGGTGTGCACTACCCACACTGCAGGTTAAAATAGAGTGTGTGGAGACCAGCTCCAACCCTAAGAAAACAAATCATAGCCTAGTACCCTGAAAATATCTAGATCGGGAAAATCAATAATAAATAAAGATTCCGCTTAGTGAATGCAACGTGAGCAAATACACCACTAAAGTATGAATAGATAGCATACTGACACAGTGCGCATAACACATGACAAAAGTCACTTAGGTTTTTACATTAAGGTGGCAAAAATATACTGCATAGGAGATATGAATTTTGAATTAGTAAGGCAGACCAGGAGAGCTGGGAACAAAAATTAATGCGGCATCATCAAAGCAGTACTTGAAGCGAAATAGAAGAACGGATGCAGTTCGATGTGTTTGGGTACAGTCTCCCTCGAAGAAGCACTGAATCAAGTTCAGCAGTAGGTTCCATCCAAAAGAAAAGTTGTCAATAGTTTTCGGGGATCATCCGCTTTCAGTCGTCAAGGTGACGTAATGGACGTGGTTGGCAAATTGACACTTAAAGCCAGGCAAGGCATGGTGTATAGATGATGCCAGCCGCAAGATGGTGGCACGTTCAACACGGCGTGCAGTATGGCTCACGGCACGTCCGTGCACCAAGTGTCTCACAGGAGCCGTCGATGACGAAGGGATCACTGCTTTAAAGATTATCCAACGAGCACGATGAAGGATCCAAGACGTCACAGAGCACAGCAGCTTCGCTGAATACTGCAAGGCGGTAAGGCTGCATGCGCAGTGACAATCATGCACGCTCAGGGTGGGCGCGCGGTGCGGATTTCAAATAGATCGTTGAACTGCCAAATGTATAGGGGACGGCTGGGGCCCATAAATAAATCAAAATGGACTTACCAACAAATGTCCTCAACAACACGTTGTGCACCGGAAAAGTCACGAGTGCCACAGAGACACTCACAGATGCGAGGGTCTCAAGGTATAACAAACATTTCGCCTGATGCCGTCTCAGGGTTCCCCACAGTACCACGCTAACATCACGAAGTGCTCTCCACAAAGAATGTGACAAAACGTTTGTCCGCTGGTGTCTCCTGTATACACAGTTTGTATATGTATACGCTGCCAGTCTCTGAGGTTGACGGTCGATGAAAACATTGTAAGACTTCATGGTCTGTCAATCCCAAATAAAGTTGAGAAGTACTGGTTACACAAAGTGTAGAGACCATCCGTAGGCAGGAAGACAGCAGTGAAAGACTCGGTGCCACCAGAGCAAAGCTCTGAGAGTTCTCCCTGACGTTCGCAGGACATTAAATAGTAGTAGCCCTTGACGCTCTTCCACATGGAAACAGGTAGTGCCTTCCATGGCGAGTAGAGGCAGGCAGGAACTGGCACACTTCAGTTGTGTGCAGGAAGGAACTGGCACACTTCAGATGTGTGCAGGCAGGAACTGGCACACTGAGGTTGAGGGCGACCGATGGAAGGTCACTGGTGGGGCTCACCGGGTGCCAGTATGCCTTTTAAATGCGTAGCTGTAGTTGTAGGAAACTCATACCTTGGAGTTGCTTCCTGCTTTTCAAAATTTCTGTAGACCATCAGGTGGCAAGGCAGGTTCTTTCCAATCGTCGCCAAATGTAATAAGTGAATAGAACCAGGACCAGTTGGATTTCCATGTAGGTTTATTGTAGATATTGTAGATCAGGAGTCACAACATGGAGTAGTACAGAATTAGATGTAGAGTAGGTCTTCTCTACAGAGCCCCACCAGGAGCAGCTTCCTTGCTGCTCAGCCCATTCTCTCAACTGACACTCCACACACAGTCATACCAGCATTCTATGATCTCGCCACACATACCAACATTCCAAGAACATCCACTCTAGCTGAGCAGCAAGGTAGAGAAGCAGGAAAGGTGCAATACACTCAATACCAGTATACTACAGCATCTGTTCCAATGCTACTCTGGAGTCATCAAGCTTAGCGTGTGAAGTTGTTTTCTACATGCGTTGTGGAACTACTTTTTAATTGCTGGGAAAAATTACAACCGTTTCATGAGAACAAGCGGTAACCTACAACCTTCAGCCAACTTGTATCCTATTGTGTGCTAAACTGTGGTGAGTGTATTTTTGAAATCTTTCACCACGCTCCTCTTTTTGAATTTAAACAACCCTGACTCACTCTCGAGCTGCTGCATTCGAACCTTGAGGTCCCGCATGGGAGGCGAATTGTTCTTTGCATCTGCGAGGCATTTTCTACGTTCTCTTCCTAACGATCCAGAAGGCTGAGACCGGCAGGCCTTGGATGCGTCAGAGGAACGCACTGTCGCTTCCTGTTGACGCGTCATTCAACAGTGCTGCTGACATTCCTTCCGTGTCTTTTTCTGTGTCTTTGATTACGTGTCTTCCTGGATTACATGCACACGCATCTGGACAACGCTGCCTGAGTAAATCTACGATGCCTTTAGACATTCTCACAAACAGAATTGCATGTGTCCGTGACTTTCACATCGAGGCAGTTTGGTTATCACTTTGATGTGTAATGTCGAACCCCGAGAAAAAGGAAAATAAATGAATGACTGTTGGACTGTACCGGACCCCAGCAGTGATCTTACCGGTACTGTTTTTGATCTATTTCATCTTGCGCCTTCGGCAGGGGCTTGAAGTTCAGAACTGAGTGGTTGTTCCTTTTTGATTCGGGTGAGTTGTCGCTCACCGGTGGAAGGGTTTCCCTGTGCTGTACCTTGTACTTAAATTGTTATTTGAAGTTTACTCGCATTTTGCTTTTACAGTGGTGAAGAGTGCATAGCATGAGACTTTACACAGTCTCGTGAAAAGTATTTTATTTTCTCTGCTCTGTAAATTTTTGTGGTGCCATGTTGTACGTGCATTCACTTTTGTCGTGCCATGATGTACATACATTAATTTTTGTGGTGACATGATGTACTTGCATACATTTTTGTGGTGACATGATGTACTTACATACTTTTCATTGCTGGTTTTTTCTTACTTATCTAGTTATTCTTTCTTCTTTTGTGTCGAATACTGCTGATGTTCTACCTTACTGTTACTATTCTACTCCATTAATTGATACTGCAAGTGATTTACATGAAGGTATGAGTTGTGTACCTTATGCTTGTGTCTTTAAGGTTATTCTTGATGAAGGTTCCCTTGTCAACCATACATAATACGCCTTTACTCGTACTGGGGTTCTAGCATATTGTTTTCCATACTATATTTGCTGTTGCTGGGTTTGTGGTGAGTGCCTGTTATCCAAACCTTTCTTACTTAGTGTGCTGATGGTGTTGGGATATGTTGTTCTCATACCATTTTGAGGTGGTGCATTGCATCTCTAATTTGTGTGTATTTTTCGGGTGGTGAGCAAGTTACTGAGCTCAAACCATTTTGATGGTACATTTTTTTTATGTTGAAAATTTCTGGTGATGGGCAATCTTTGTGCTCAAAACTTTTTACATTTACAGTTTTCTAGTGCTAGGATAGCTGGTTACTTACATCCTAAACTATTTTTTCTTTGGGTTGTGCTGAAACTATGCTTGAATTGACTGGTGGTGAGCGTGATATTTAAGGTCATACTACTTATTGAAAGCATATTGCGTCCTTATCTTTGTATGTGTTTCCAGGTGGTGGACATTTGCTGCATTCAAATCTTTTCTTAAGTGGTGGTGAGTTCTTCTGTGCTTGGATACTCAAACCACATTTAGGGGGCACTTTCCCTCCATGTTGGCATTTACTGATGTGCTGTTTGATGCGCAATGCATTTTTGTTGTTCAGGGTGTTGGGACGCTCCTGTAGGCTCAAACTCATTTGCGAGGCTATGTTTCATTTTTCCTTTATGATTGTGTTGCTTTCTTTACTGCACACATATTTCTTTTGTTGATTGGGTGTGTGTGTGTGTGTGTGTGTTGTGTCGTCTTTCGACCTGTATTTCCTTCCTCTTTACTTATTTGTTATCACTTCCATCCCTCTTGCTTCTTTATTTTTTATTGTGAAGGTGTGTGGTATTCTACTCACATTTATGTCTAGTCCTTTCACTGTGTTCTGTACTCTGCTGCTCAGCCAGTGTAAGTGATGTCACAGAATGTTCCCTGTGTGTATGTTTGAGTGGAATTGTCAGTTGCTGTATGTGGGCTGAGCAGCAGGGATGCTGTTCCCAGTGGGGCTGACACTACTACAACCATCTTAATACCTAATGTTCTTGTCCTGATTGAACTGAAAAATAAGTCTACCTTTTGGATATAACATCATCTCAGCGTACTTTCATTCTTGCATGTCACACCGTGCTGAAAGAAGAAGAGGAGGACACCAACTGCCTTGGCCCCAGCACTACCGGCCTGTCCCGACCTCAACCTGCTCCAGCAGAATCCCGGCGTGTCCTGCAGCCAGCACTCCCCCAGAACCCGGAGTACATGCCCTGACTTCCCTACAAAGACTTTGTCTCCCGTGAGCACCGGACTTGCTCAAGAACCAGACTCTGGCTCCGGCCGAATCCGCGAGTCTGCACCACTCTGCACCCGACGCCCAGGGCCTGAGTTAGAGTGGCCCACCACCACAAGGAGGTCCCCCCAGCGATCATGACCTGGGATCTGGTGATCCCTGACCTACCTTAAGCCTCCCGACGATGCTTGCAGCCTCTATCTGGAGGGTCCCCTGGACCGTGACTTGAGCTGGTAAGGAAACCCGATGCCTGAAGACACCCCTGCACCCGACGCCCCACAGCCTTGGTTGGCCCAACCGACGGTGTCCAGGCAACCCCCTGCATCCCAATTTACCTCTCCAACCAGTGGTCGCCTCCAGGAAGCCTCACTGCCCGAACCTGCAGTGTTTGTTCCGACCAGCGATTTCCCATTGAAACCAACAGGGCACCCAACACCAAATCAGCACCCTTCAGCCGGCCGCCCCTGTGTTGCTGTGGGTGCACCCTGTGTGCTAACTCGAATCCCTGTTTGCCCTGAGCTTAAACCTAGGAGCTTAGCTCCCTCAACCTTGTGGCTTGCCCAGGAGCAGCCACCAACCGACGCCCCCCTAGCCTCATAGGCTAACATTGGGCCTCAGCACTCTGCACCTGGCCGCCCTAGTGCCACTGAGGGTGCATTGTGAGTGCATCCTGGACCCTGGGGAACCCTTGTTCTAACCCAGAAACTCAACCCTAAAGACCGATTGCTTAACTGCAAATCAATAATCTAATTTTTCTCCATAGGATTGCATTGACTGTTTTCATCTGAAAAAGTTCTTGGTGTTGAGTTGTGTTTGTATGGAAACCTAAGCAACTGTGTTTTAACGCAAAACTGTTTTACTTACCTTTGTCTAGGAAATGTCCCAGTGTGATATCTAGGCATATCACACTGAGTAGAAAAAGTAATCTAAAAAGTACTCTAAAGAGCAATCTGAAAAGTAATTACAGATATCTATTGTCTTTAAATATTTTACAAACTTGTAACAGAGTCACTTTCATCCAGCTTGCTTGTTTTGATCAACCTGTCTTGAAAAGTACAAATCTACTTACCTGTACCAAGCCCTGCTTGGTTCTAAAAATAAATTACAACTAAAGAAATATTTTTGATACAAACAGTTGATCTGAGTTCAGTCTTTGTGTGTGTTACATCATTTCTTGCCTGAGTGTGTACAATAAATGCTTAACACTACCCTCTGATAAAGCCTTACTGCTCGCCCACACTACCACAAATAGAGAGTAAGGTATTATCTACTTTTACGATTGTAAGCCTTTGGAGTTCCACTGGAGTCTGTGCACACTATACCTTACTTTGGTATACTATATACAGAGCCAGCTTCCTACAAGCCCTTACAGATGTCCTGCTTGGAACCTGTTCCAAACCCTGAACAGGGGCTCCTCTGAACAGTACAATTGCCTCCCACCACCGCTCCACCCCAGGGGACCCCAGTTTCCTCACGCAACAGTCTATCCCGTAGAGCTTGTTGGTCCAAGCCTACAATTTCCAGGTAAATCCTGGCGCATTCCCTACCACGCCACCAGATAGGGAATTCAAGGGACTGGACGCCTTATGCAAGAAAAAATTTTCTTCCACCAGCCTGGCACTGCAGTCCTGAATACCATGTGCCTTTTGGGCTGTTACTCCCATGCTCTATGGGATTCAGCTGCGCAGGTGCTGCCCAAGTTCATGATCCAATGTGGGCTGGACATGACTGACTTGCTAGGTAAAGCAGTTTCTTTGTCAGTGACCTCACGATGCCAAGCCTGGCTGAGGACAACTGGCTTTTCAAGGAATGTTCAAGCGTTGCTTATGGACATTCCCTTTCATGGCTCCTGTCTCTTTGGAGACAAGGCGGACTCAGCGCTGGAGTGCTTCAAGTATAGCAGAGCTATGGAGAGGTCCTTGGGGCTTTCCTTGGCCCCCGCCAACCCCAGTTTGCCTTTCGCGGCCAAGGAAGTGGCCTCCAGATGCGTCTTTTCCCACACAGCCACTACAGTGCACAAGCTTCCCAGCCTCTGTGTGGCTGAGGATACGGTACCCACAAACGCCGTCGGTCGGACAGTCAGAGTTTGGGCCAGTCCACAAACCCCCCCTGCAGCCGCAGGCTCCAAACCACTTTAGTCTGTCTTCCAACCACCATGGGCACCCAGTGAGAGGCAGGATACGCTATCACCTGCCCCTCTGGAGGTCGTTGGCATCAGACCGCTGGGTTCTTCAGATAGTCCAAAGGGGCTACTCCCTCCCCTTCGTGACTTCCCCTCCACTCATGCCACCCACTTGCAACAGGTTGACGGAGGACCATCTCAACTTTGTCTATCAAGAAGTGGCGGCTGTCATAGCCAAGGGAGCCATAGAAAGGGCACCCACACCGGAAATCGGTTGTTTGTTATTCCTGCTACTTTCTGGTGCCCAAAAAGGACAGAGGCCATTGTCTTATCCTAGACCTGCACACTCTCAATTTCTTCCTCAAAAAGAAGAAACTCAAAAAGCTCACACTCTCTCGAGTCCTGTCTGCCCTGGACTGGATGGTCATGTTAGTTCTGCAGGCTGCATATTTCCACATTCCCTTTCTGACTGCCCACAGATGTTACCTGCAGTTCACGATAGGCCACGAGCACTTTCAGTTCGCCGTGCTCTCTTTTGGCCTTGCCAGCATCCCTCAGGTGTTCACCAAGGTGATGGTGGTGGTTGCAGCTCATCTGCGGAGATCAGGGGGGCAGTCTTCCCTTATCTCGACAACTGGCTGTTGAAGGCGAGTTCACCCCAGGCAGTCGTCTCCCACATCCAGACTACAGCAGACCTCCTGAACTTGCTGGGGTTCACTATCAACATGCCGCAGTCACACCCAACTCCCTCTCAGAAGCTCACTTTCATCTGAGCTGTTCTGGACACGGTGCAGTTTTGGGCTTATCCTCCCGAACGGCAAGACCAGGAATTTAAGGCTATGATACCGATGTTTCAGCCTCTATTCTGGGTTTTTGTGAGACTGACTCTGAGGCTGCTGGGCTGCTTGTAACACATGTCCATTCACGTATGCGGGCTCTGCAGTGGGACCTGAAGTTCTAGTGGGCTCAACATCAGGGGAATCTTTCCGACATTGTCCAGATTTCGGACGGAACTGCAACAGATCTGCAGTGGTGGCTAACGGACCGCGATTGGGTCCATGGCAGACCCCTCTTCCTTCCACAACTAGATCTGACAGTGGTCACAGATGCGTCACTCCTGGGATAGGGCGGTCACCTGGGAGATGTGGAGATCAGAGGCCTCTGGTCTCCGGTAGAATCCAGGCTTCACTTCAACCTTCTGATGCTCCAGGTGATCCAGCTGGCATTGAAAGCCTTTCTAAATTCCATCCAGGGAAGGCTGGTGCAAGTGTTTATGGCCAACACCACTGCATTGTGGTACTGCAACAAACAGGGCGGAGTGTGGTCGTTGACCCTTTGTCAAGTGACCCTGTGCCTCTGGACATGGCTGTAATGTCAGGGCATATCCCTGGTGGTTCAACACCTGGCAGGCTCTCTGAACGCCAGGGCGGACAAACTCAGCCGAAGATGCCTATTGGATAACGAGTGGCATCTCCATGTTGCAGGATCTCTTTCAGCTGTGGGGAGAGCCTTGGTTATATTCGTTTGCCACCACCAAGAACGTACTACTTTAGTGGTATTGCGTGTTGGAGTTTTCCAAGGCGGCATTCTCTCGTAGATGCTTTACAGGTCTTCTGTACGCCTTTCAGCCCATATCACTTCTGCCTAGAGCTCCAAGAAGATCAGGAATGACCGGGTCCAAGTCATCCTCGTTTGTTTCATACTGGGCTTGTAGAGTTTGGTATTCCGAGCTGTTGAGCATGGCCATCGGTCCTCTAATCAGGCTTCCGTGCCCCTTCGGGAGGATCTTCTGTTGCAGCAGCAGGGCAGGTTCTCCACCCAAACCTGTCAACGCTTCTCCTTCATGCTTGGAGATTGAATGGCGACAGTTGACAGCTTTTGACATTCCGCCTGTTTACAATGTTATCTTGGCAGCCAGGCATCTCTCTACCAAGGCACTATATGCCTGCCATTGGGGCAAGTTTGTGGCATGATGTCCTCTCAAGTCCTTCTCTTTATCCTTTCTGTTGCCCAGCAGGGCTCTGCTTTGGGCACCTTAAAGGGCTATCTTTCTGCCATTTCAGCCTTCCCTGTTCTAATCCCCTGTTGTAAATAGGTTCTTGAAAGGTCTGCAACACGTTTCCACCTTTACCCCTCATCATGCATCATTGGGACTTTAATCTTGTACTCACTTTTCTGAAGTGTGCTCCCTTTGAGCCACTGCACATCTATCCTCTCATGCTCCTTACCATCAAGACCGCCTTCCAGGTAGCAATAACATCTGCCCGGGCTTCAGACTTTGTCGTCTAAGCCTCCCTACCTGAACATCTTCCCAGACAAGCTGGTTCTTTGCACTAGAGTTTCCTTTCTGCCAAAGGTTGTCACTCCCTTTCATGTTCGCCAATCCATCACCCTGCCTAGAGTTTATGCTCCTCCACATCCCTCTAAGGAAGTGGAGCGACTCCACCACCTGGACCCAAAAAGAACATTGTTGTTCTATCTTGACTGCATGAAAGAGTTCTAGGTGCATGACCAACTCTTCATGGTGATGTCAGAGTGAAGAAAGGAAAGGCCATGAAGAAACAGACCATCTCCCGATGGATCGTACTCTGCATTAAAACATGCTACTCATTGGCCAAGAAGCAACGCCCAGCGGGCTTGCAGGCTCATTCCACTAGAGCCAAGGCTGCCATCACTGTGTTAGGACTCGGAGTTCTGTTCCTGGACATCTGTCAGGCAGCAACGTGGGCTTCTCTACACGTTCACCAAGCACTACTACCTGGACAGTGAGGTCCGTCGGGACAGACAATTTGCTCATTCAGTCCTGCAGGACTTTTTGGTGTGGGGAGGTATTGCTTGGTTATCTATTCTAAGATGAGGAATCTGCGGCTAGAAGTCTATATCAGATGAACAAGTTAATTACCTTTGGCAACGCCTTATCTGGTGGAGAGTCTGTCTAGCTGTAGATTCCTTACTGAACTACCCATCCTCCTCTACAAATGGATTTCTAGGGGCAGGGCTGTTCCCCTTTCAACACACTAGTTTTCTACATGAGTGGTTCGTGTTCTTTGTGGCTCCGTACTCCTGGTGTGGAAAGTCGCGAAAAAAATGGACGTCAGAATGCTGGAGTGGCGCCTATATAGGCACTGCGCACATCACTTCCGTCGCGGATGACTCCGATGACGCTGCGTGGAGCCGAACGACGATACCTACCGGTGCACAAGGGTATTGGTCACAAAATATTTCCGGAAACAGTCTGATGCCTGGGGATAATTCTAAGATGAGGAATCTGCAGCTAGACTCTCTACCAGATAAGGAGTTACCGAAGGTAAGTAACTTGTTCATTTGACACAAACGCGCTAATCAGTACCCATCACGGATTCTGCCCACTGACACACCTTGGACTCAAGAAAACATCCTTGCAGCGTGCAAAGGTATTCCTTACTTTAGTAATAAGAAAGCTATATATATATATATATATATATATATATATAAGGAGGTCACTTGCCTGATATGGACTTTTGAAAATTGGCTTCTCCCACACACTATCACCAATAAAAAATATTTAACAGGGAAATATTTAAAGAGTTCATCCTTTTAAAAATATGTTCTGAATTGTTGATATCACTGTAATCAAACCAAATGTACAAATCGATATCAGAAGCTGCTAGAACCTTCAGCCCATAAAAGCCCGTAACATGTTTTGAGCATTTGTCACTTTACATACTTATTCCTTTTCTGTTCCCTGTCAAGTAGAAATGCTTTTATCTGCACCTTTTACTCCCAATGAGACCTCATCACAACACTACATCCTTTTGTGTTTTTCCACCCCTATTTAAAAAAATAAATACATTTTAGTTCCATAATAAACCTACTGGTTCTCTAGAACTGGATTTTTCGTAGATTTACACACTTGAATTATTCCCAGTGTGCCAGTTGGAAGTACCCAGCAGTATTAGAATGCTTACTTTTAATAGAGTATATTGTGTAGCCAGCCCAGCTCCCTCCACACTGTTTGTGTTGCCAGATAGCAAGCTAGGTGTAGAGGCTTTGAACTCCACTACCCCAAGAGATCACCAGTGCACAGATTCTTTGACTTCATGGTGAGTAAAAGTAATTGTATAGTGTATTATACTTTATTGATATTTATGGTTCGAATCTTTTCATTCATTTAGCCGGTCACATGTACACTTGCCTATATCCGGCGGCCAGTGAAGTACATAAATGGGGGGTGAGAACAGGGGATGGGTGAGCAGGGATCAGGAAGAGAGTGGTCATAGTAACAGAGGAGAGTGGTACATGGGATGACATGAAGGTGATCCAAACAGAAAAGGAGGTGGTCTCCACCACACGAGTGACGTTCTTATCTGATGGAGACGTCTAGCTGCAGATTCCTTATTTTTGAATTTCCCAGGCGTCAGGCTAGATCCGGAAACTTTTGCTCGAGCAATACCCCTTACGCGCACCGTCGGGTGGCTCCATTCGGCTCCTTGTGACGTTGGCGTCGTTCGCGTCGGTTATGATGTTGCAGTCACCTATATATGTGCCACCCAGGCTCACGGACGTTCTTTTCTTTCTGTGCCAGTTAAGTGCTGATCCGGGAAGAGATACCCCTCTGTCGCTTTTTACAGGCCTTTTTTCAGCTTTTTGTCGAGTTCGAAAAAATCATGTGCAAGGATGTCTTCGAAGAAGATAGGGTTTAAGCCCTGCGGTGCCTGTCATCGAATGATGTCGGTTACCGACCCCCACCTTATCTGTCTCTGGTGTCTCGAGCGCGACCACGACTCAAAGTTGTGCTCGGACTGTCGGGCTATGGCTCTGAAGACCTTGCAGGAGTGGGCAATGAAGCTCCTTGTGGCTGGCAGTCGACACAATCCAGCGAGACTCCGCGGAGGTCCCGGTCCGGATCAAAGAAGAGGTCGCGGGACCGCTCCCAGATCCCCAAGTCCTCTTCGTCCCACTTGAGGTCATCGGGACACTTGGGGAAGAGGCACAAGAAGAAGTCCAAGTGGACTTCATCTTCGCCTCGACTGTCGTCCATCGACGAATGAGGTAAGGAGCACCGACGCTTTAGGTAAAGTTCTGTGGAGCCAGAGCCAGGGTCGACTTCGCGCCTCCCTCCCTTTCTGGGAGCCGGAGCGACCCCCGCTCAAATTAAAGAGTTTTATGAGGCCATGCGCCACGTATTTGAGTGGGCAGACCCCTCTGGCGAGCCCTCATGCCCTGCAGGGTCGGAAGGGGCCCCATTGAATTAGACGCCATCAGCTCCGGACATGGCCCCGGTGGGGCCTCAGGGATCCGATACGACGTTAGTCGTGCCATTGCGAGCTTCCCTGGCGTCGGACCCAAAGTGGGTGCCACCAGTGCCCATCGGTGGTGCCAGCCCCTTCCTTATCCCCAACGAAATGGAGCTGGAACAGCGTCACTCGACGCTGATTGATCCTAGGGGTTCTATGTTGTCGCCTGAACATTTTGATGATGTTTTGGGCCGAATGGAGCCACCCGACGGCGTGCGTAAGGGGTATTGCTCAAGCAAACGTTTCCGGATCCAGCCTGATGCTTGGGAAATTCAAAGGTAAGTAATCTGCAGCTAGATAGTCTCTACCAGATAATGCGTCACCGAAGGTAAGTAACTTGTTCATCTAGTGTTCAAAAGTCCCAGGGATGGTTAAAGAGAAGTGCAGAGTTCAGGACAGTCCCTCCTAATCATTGTGATCGTGTGTGGGCACAGGCTGTGTTAATCTAAGGATGTGGAGGTATTTCAGGCAATAGTGCTTGCGGGAAACCCAGGAAAGGAATTGGAGACATGGATCCCACATTTTATCGAATTTGTTGGCGATTGGGGCTGTGAGTTTTCCCATTCCTATAATGCTGCAGAGTCTCCATTGTCTGTCAACATGCTCTGGTGTGGAGTTGGAGGTGATACCCTGCTTGGCTGCACAGAGCCATGGATGATCAATCTAACTCCGCCTCCCATCTCCTCTGATTTGGGGATTTACTAGTGTCCACAGCCTTATTCAAGAATATGCATATAGCTGAGAGCAGGTTTTTTCTCCAGTTTTAGTGTTCAGACATTTTTTCAAATTTTGATACGGGCCTGCTAACCGAGTTTCGAATCGAGGGTTGGGTGACCTGGCCTGTAGTTGTGGGAAGTCCATCATGAGACGTGTGATCATAGAGATCTCTAATTCTTTTGCAGTGGACTGCTTGCCAGGCGTAATATGTGTTACTTGTTATATCGGGGGAAATGCGGGGTTGCCAATAATGGGTTAGAGGGGGGAAATAGATGTGGAGAAGACTCTAGAGTGAATGACTCTGTCCCATGCCTCTACCGTGGCCCTTAAGACTGGTGATCTATATACCTCTGGAGGTTAATGCTTTTTGAGGAGCCAGAGCATTTTCCAGAGACGAGTCCCAGTAATGCCTTGGTCTATGAAACAGCAAAGCTTCTCGGAGAGCAGCTTGGTCCATTCCACCCTGTTGTGCAATTGGGCCGATAGGTAGTAATTGGTGAGATGGGAGATGCCCAGGCCCCCTCCTGCTATGGGGTAGTAGGCCCGCTTTCTAGACATGAGGGGCTTCTTGCCACCTCAAATGTAGGTCTCCATCATATCTTGTGGCTTACTGAGGAGGTGCGAGGGTGATTATGAATGGAGGGTCTGCATGACTTACAGGATCTTAGGCAGAAGGGTCATTTTCACTGGAGCTATCCTACTAATGCATAAGAGTCCACCCTCCTTCCAAGTTTTGGAGGTCCAAGCAAACAGTGGCAATAAGATCAGCGTATGTGAATTTTGCCTTTTTCTCCGGAGATGGGCAGATTTTTAGCCCTAAATAGGGAACCCAGTGCTTCCTCACGGGAAAGGAAACTGCAGCTCCAACTTGGGCCTATCCTGTTGCGGCACTGCAAGGTTAAGGGCCTGTGATTTCTGGATATTTACTTTAAAACCTGAATTGGCACCAAGTGCCTCAAGCTTATGCAGTAGGGACTGCAAGGAGGAGAGGGGTTGAGTGAGCACTACCATGACATCTTCTGCATATTGGGCTATTTTATGTTCTTAGTGGCTTATATTAATGTCCTTGATCTAGAAGTTTGCCTGGATCCATTTTGCAAGAGGTTACAGGGCAAACAGGAGCTTCAAGAGAGGGCAGCCCTGTCGTCTGCCTCTTGCTACGGCGAAGGCCTGTGAGGTTAGGCTGTTGACTGTCACCCTAGTCAGGGGCCTGGTGTAACTACACATCACCCATTAATGAAATCAAGCCCCCAGGCCTGTCTTGTCGAAGACTTTCCAAAGGCAGGGCCAGCGTACCCGATCAAATGCTTTTTCAGCATCAATCGATATAAGGAGCGTGGGGGTGAAGGATCGGGCTGCTTAGTCTATAAGGTACAATAATTGTTTGGTGTTATCGCTGCAGCCTCTCTCTGGTAAGAAGCCAGCTTGATCTTGGTCTATAAGGCCTTGCATACATGAATTGGGGCGGGCGACTAGTGTGTCTGTAAGAAGTTTAGTTTTGACACTGAGCACAGAAATGGGGCGGTAAGAAGAGCATTTTGTTGGGTTTTTACCAGGTTCGGGGATTACGTTAATCACCGCCCCCTGCATGGTATTAGTGAGAGTGTCTGTGTCTCCAAAGAAGTTGTAGTGGTGGGTGAGAATGGGGGCCAGCTGGTCACAGGAAGCTTTATAAAGTTAGTTGTAAGTCTATCCAGCCCAGGGGCTTTTCCTGGCTGCAGTCAGGGTATGCTGGAAATTACTTTTTCTATTTGAATGTCTGCTTCTAGTGAGAGTGCATTTATCGGTGGCAGACAAGTGTTGTGAGAGGTGGAGAGATATGTAGCAGTCTCTTGGAGGGCTGCGTCCTCTGCAGTATAAAGGTCACCATAGAAATGTTCGAAGACTTATGCAATCTTTGTATAGGTGTGTGTAGCGTAACCTTCTGGTGTTTGGATCTCGGTAATTCTTTTCTTAAGGCTCTGGGCCCATAGCTTCTATGCAAGTAGTCATCCCGCTTTATTGCCTTCTGCATAATAGTTTTCTTTCATGCATAGGAGGGCTTATTCGGCCCTGTCCATGTCAAGCGCCTTGAGCTGTTTTCTACCTAGGGTCAGTTGTCTCCTCACCCTGTGTGCCATGGACTGTTTATGGGCCTCTTCTAAATCTCTCACTCATTCCTCAAGGGTAGTCTGTTTGCCTCTCCTCAGTTTATTGTGGCGAGCTGAGATAATTATTAGGGTTCTATTATATTCTCTTATTTAATGTTACTTTTATTCAACGATTACTGTTAGTTTAGTGGTCAGTTCAAAAGGAATTTTCCTTGTTTTCCTTCTCCCTCTCTCACCCCTCCTTCCTTTCCCTCTTTGGTATTGCCTGTGAGTCTGCCTTAGAATGTTGGCACTCTGAGAGCTGACAGGAGAACGTTGAGGTTATCTTACCTGAAGCTGTCTGTTGTGGAACGGTGGAGGTCTTAATAAAGAGTTTCACTTACCTGCATCTGGAGTCCTCTACTTCGTAACACTGGCAACGACTGGTCTGCGAAAGAGAGCAGTACGGACCTCCTTCCCTTTTGAATACATCCACTGCCTCAGCTTCGTACACTTTTCATTCTTTCACCTTGTGGCCCACAAGGTTAAGGTACTCTCTCAATATATATATATATAATTACTCCGTTTGGGGGCCTTCACGTAATTGGTCCACCTGAATCCTTCTATGGTTGCTGAATTCTCCTGTACTCAAGGCTCTCCACTGTACACGTCTTACCCCAGCCTTCCATTGTGACCTTACCTCATGTCTCTCTCCTCTAAGATTCCTCCTTGTTTCACTGAGTACAAAGAAGTTCTCTGGGCTTGGTCAGAATTGCGGTTCTAAAGTACTTTCTTCACCAAAGCCTGTGCACTCTGCCGCCCCAGGGCGCCGCATTTTCTCCCGGGGGCTTCCGATACTCTGAGACTTTTTTCCCCTTTCTTCGTCATCTGGGCTTGATGTAATAAGGCGTTCCTGATAGACTGTCGCCACGCCTTCCATGCCTGCTTACAGCCCACCTCCCAGGCGGAGCCTTCATTACTTTCAACGGGCCTGAATGAGCGTAGGCGTTCCCCCCATTCTGTCGCCACGCCCTCCAGCCTGCTCAGGGCCCTCCTCTCCGATGGAGCCTTCGTTCAGGTCATCAAGCCTGTACGAGTGAAAGTGTTCCACTCAGCATGCCGCCACACCCTTCAGCCTGCTCACAACCCTCCTCGGCTGGCGGAGCCCTCGTTTCTGTCATCGGCCCGAACAAAGACATTCCTTCCAGCCTGCCGCTCTACGCATGTGGCAATCTTTCAGTGACACGCACAATCTAAACGCCTTAATCCTCTATTAGCTTTGTCATTCCTCGGTGACACGCCACACCTTTACGCGTTTCACAATAGCTTCAGTGATACGCACACACTATATACTCTGTCATTTTTAGAGATGGTTCCTCACTTCATTAGTCAACACGGTGACATGCACACCTCTATATATGACACATTAGTCTTCAGTGATACGCACTTGTCTTCATCGTTATCCTGGCCCACAGCCAGCAATGTTTTAATCCTTATGGTGATACGCACACCATTACGCGTATCACAAGTTTTGCTGTGATTTGCACACTTCAGTTCTGTCATTTTGGGCCCAGAACCAGCAATTTTAATCCTTACGGTGATATACACACTATTACGTGTATCATGGATACTTGCAATGATATGCGCACTTCAGTTCTGTCATTTTGGCCCTGCATGCAAGTTTGACAGGTGATACTGTTCTACTGGTGCATCACAAGTAATTGCAGCATTACCCACCCATTTTCTCCTTCCTCTGACCAACATGGCCGCCAGTATGGCTCAACCACCATCATTCCTGAATGAATTTGGAGAACCTAACAACCCTTGGAAGGAGTGGGTGAAAATCTTCGAATCCTATCTAATATCAATTGGGGGGGAGAAATTTAGACCTGTAAGGAAACAACATATTTTACTACACATCCTTGGTACCCATGGAAGGAAGATTTTTAACACATTACCAGACCTGGAACAAGGTCGTAATGTTGATGATGATGAAGTTGATGTATATGAGATATCCCTAATTAAACTAAAAAATACACTTTGCTGACAAAGTTAATATTGTACTAGAAAGACACAAGTTTTTCAGCAGAGTCCAAGGTAACCAAGAAAGTATTACTAATTACGTAGCAGTTTTAAGGGGGTTAAGTGAACTTTGTGAATTTTGGGATCTCAATGAGTCCCTCTTAAGAGACCAACTCGTAAGGTGCACCAACAGCCCGTAAAAAACAAGAGAAACTGTTGCAGAAACAACTAAATCTTTATGACGCTATTGAGTTGGCTAAATCCATAGAAAATACTGCTATATGCATGAAGGAACTGAAATACCCAGTTAATAATGAGCAAGTATCAGAAATTGCCAACTTCTCTGTTGAAGATACTATATGCAAGGTGAAATTTGAAAAAAGTCCCGACCACATATGCGATCCAGTAGTCAGTAAACTCAAATGTTACCGAGGTGGCAGTAGTAACCACTTGGCAAACCATCCCAACTGCCAAGCTAGGACCTCTACTTGCAGAAAATGTAACAACAAAGGGCACTTAGCTAGAGTGTGTTGGGGCTCCTCCTGAAAACAAAACGATGTTATTGAGGCCACTGATACTAAACCCCAATCTGTAAAGAAAATTATTTTCCAAGTACATGAGCCAAATGGCGTAAACCGAGTTAAATATCCCCATAGTGATATTGGTTTGGATGGCAAAATAATCAAAATGTTCGCTGATTCATGCTCGCCATTCACATTCGTTAATATCTCTGATTTCAAGAACATGAATATTAGCGAGGAAAAAGAGTTACTGTCTGCTGACATCTCCCCTAGTAGTTACACCAGGGATTCCATCCCTTTAAAAGACATGATTAAATCACGTATCATGTTCAAGGACAGTTCCACCCTGGGGAAGGTCTACGTAGTTGAAGAAGGATCTAACCTCCTCGATTGGCAGTATCAGAAGGAGTTAGGAATTACTCTTGACCCAAATAACCCAGAACAAGTACTCGCCATAGACCGCTCTGTGGCAGGCAAAGAGATTTGCAATCGGTTCCCTGAGGTGTTCACGTCCAAATTAGGTCTTCTCAATCACTTCCAACACTGGATAAAATTAAAACCTAATTCCAAACCAGTAGTTAACAAGACGAGGCCCATACCACACCTTTGTGGGAACTGCTTAAAGAAGAATTAGCCAGATTACAAAACCTAGGCATCATCCAACCCATTGACTGCTCTGAATGGGTTGCCCCGGTTGTCATTGCCAAGAAAGCTCAAGGAGAAGACAGACTTTGCATTGATCTTGGAGATCTTAATGATAATATCCTCATTGAGAGACATCCATTGCCTCGCATCCACAAAATTCTGAGCACCATGGGGGAAGCATCTTGCTTCAGTGTCCTGGACCTTTCAATGGCATACCACCAGGTGAAATTACACCCTGACTCCAGGGAGCTTACTACCTTCACCACTCCCCTGGGATCATTCATGTTCTGCAGGATGCCATTTGGGCTAGCCTCAGCGGCTGCAGTATTAAAAAAAATTATGCAGCGCATTTTGGATGGCATACCCAAGACCTTATGCTTCCTGGACAATGTCTTAATTTACGGTGCCACCCCTGATGAGCATGATGACTACCTAAAATAGGTTCTCTCCAAATTCAAAGATGCAGGTTTAACACTCAAGGAAGAAAAATGCCAAATTGGAGTGGGAGCGGTGGATTACTTTGGGCACACTATTTCTAAAGACTGGTTCAAACCCAAGATGTGCCATTTTTTTAAAAATTGAGATCCATTCAAATTTACAAATTTATCTATATATCACAGTGTCAATATCAAGTAATGCACTTTCGATCAATAAATACAGCATACATATTCTGGAGTAAAAAGAAGGAATACATGATCCGAATAAAAGCCAGACTTTTGGACTTTGGACTAAAAATCATAAGAGACCCGATACATCACCAACTTCTCATTTTAAGAACAATTAAAGTGTCAATAGTGCATTAAAGTGCAAATTGGAATAGAGTATACAAATATATCAGCAAAAAGAGCTTCTGAAAGTATTTCATCCCAAAAGACCAAATACAGTACCAACCTTCTTTTTTTAAAGTGACTAAAGTGTCTTATAGTGCCTTAAACTGGAATAAAGTATACAAATATAACAACGTAAGAAGCTTCTAATAGTATTTCAGCATATTAACAGTACATTGACATTTTTAAGCTCTCTTTAGTATTTAGTCGAAATATGATTCCCAAATTTTTTCAAATTTCTTAATCAACCCGTTTCGTATTGCAAACAACTGTTCGCTATTTCTAACCTGCTTCATTTCCCTGAGCCACTCACACTTTGTTGTTACCTGACATGATCGCCATCTTTGAAGCAGCAGTGACCTGACGACCGCCATTGCGATATATATTAATTTGACCCATTTTTCAGATAGAAGGAGGGAAGGATCGTAACCCAAAACTTTCAGCCAGCTGTTAGAATCCAGTTTAATTAGACATTCGGCCT
This sequence comes from Calotriton arnoldi, assembly GCA_963921515.1. NCBI lineage: Eukaryota > Metazoa > Chordata > Amphibia > Caudata > Salamandridae > Calotriton > Calotriton arnoldi. Next base: position 2,601,191 of record CAWUFW010001223.1, read on the forward strand.
CCAAATGTCGAAAAATATCATTCCAAAACCCCTGAATTAAAGGTAACTATGCGATAATATGCGTCCAGTTGGCTGTCGTCTGATTTGAACAGCGAAAACACTGACTAGATTGATTAGGATAAACCTGGAATAGGAACTGTGGGGTTCTATATAGCAGACATTTGATAAAAAATAGCATCCGGCGCCAATTGGCTCCCCATAATGTACTAAAATTAAGTTTATTCACTTCGGTCCACATTCTCGCAGTTACCTCCGACCCTTCATGTTTTTCCCACTTTATTATTGCCTTCTGGGCGAGATCCGGACCTTTAATAGGGGCCAAAAGTTTTTTCCACTCCCCGGGTTTCCTATCTGCGCCTTCTTCAAATAGCGCAAGCGTCAGATTTTTACACTCATTAATCTGCGTCAGATCCAAATTACTAAGAAATTTGTAGAGCATGCTATAGGACCCAAGAAGAAGGAAATCATTTTGAATTAAATCATGCATTTCGGAAATATTGAGCCACCTATCCAGTGCAATAAAGTCTGAGATTTTCACAAATCCTGCCTTGGCCCATTTTTAAATAATTTCGGATGATTCTCGAATACCGAAGAGAGTTCAGATAAGGGGGTAGAAGTGTTAAAAACTGAGATTGTGAATCTTCTATAAAAACCCTGGCGTTTACGAAAGAACCACTGCATGCACTTATAACGGAATAGTTTGGGTGATTTCGTAATTTTTAATGGACTATGTATCTGGTGCTCTATACAGATTAGGCTCATGAAATAATTAACGAATATTCCTGTATGCGATTCTGACTTGAACCTGGACATGTATTGTGCAAAGTATGCAAAATAATAATCCCTGAGATTAGGGAGCGCTAACCCATCCTTCTACAGATCCTCATATAAAGTGCTAAGAGCAATTCAAGGGGCTTTTTTCCCCAGAGGAAGGATGTAAACATGGACTCCAGCTTACCGAAAAGGGTGCTGTTAAAATACATGGAATAGCAGAGAATAAGCAATTGAACAGCGAGAGAACAGACATCTTGATTAGCGAAACCCTCCCTATAATAGTTAATAAGAAGGAGAGCGTTCCAGCGGAGCAATAAATCCTGTACTTTTAAAAGCAGCAGAGAGTAATTTAGATCATATAAGTCAGTGATTTGTGGCGGAAAATTAATACCCAAGTATTTTTGGGTCGAGAATTTACGCATGAGATGATATCAGTATGCAAGACGTCTGACTTGCATCTGCATTGAATTATTTCCGTTTTCTTTTTATTAATTTTATACCTGCCGAGAGATTCAAACTGTGCGAAGATCTCGAAGACCTTTGCTTGAACCCCCTTATCACAGTCGAGAATGAGCATAATATCGTCGGCGTATAATTTTAGTTTCCCATAGTTGGTAGGGGGGGACGAATATCTACGTTATCTCGAATAGCGATAGCCAGAGGCTCAATAAAAAAGCAAATAAAACAGGAGACAGTGGGCAGCCTTGTCTGGTCCCTTGTTTAACACTAACTTGCCCTACCTCGGAGGTATTAACAATAATGCTGGCTTCTGCTTTATGATACATTCTCTGAATCAACCCCGTGATCTGGGGGGGATACCGAACCTGGACAAGATACAAAATAGAGTTTTCCAGACCACAAGGTCAAACGCCTTCTCTGCGTCCAACAGGAGGACCAGAGCCGATATTTTCTTGGTCTCAAAGTAATCTAGTGCTTCCGCTAAATAATGCGTATTGATCCCGAGCTGTCTCCCTGAAATAAAACCATTTTAATCAGAGTGGATCAGATTTGATGCTATTATGTTAAATCTATTGGCTAAAAGTTTTGTAATAATTTTGTAGTCCGAATTCAAAAGTGTAATCGGGTGATAAGAGTTGGGATCTTCGCTGTCCTTCCCCTTTTTTAAAAAGCTGACTACATTGCCTTTTCGAAATGATGCTGGTATCGGGCCTCCCTCTAGCTTTATATTGGCGGCCAATAAAAAATATTCTAATAAAACCCCAGAGAATGCTTTAAAAAATTCCGCCGGTAGACTATCCGGTCCACAGGCTTTACCATTCGGGAGGTTCCTTATAACTTTCCCCAGCTCTTCTTTGGAAAAGGTGCGCATCATATTCACTTTTTCGGTCTCGGAGTGTACCGGGATGTTCTGTTCCTGAAGGAACCTCTCCAGGGACGTATTATTGATTGATTGTTTTTGACCATAGGTGTGCCTATAATGTTCCAGCATTATATCCCCTATGTAAGATGGGTCCTCACTTCGGGTACCGGTAGCAGAGCATTTCAAAGTGCTTATCCGACTACTTGCGGCCTGCTCCCGAGCCTGCCATGCAAGAAACCTCCCTGTAAAATTACTTTCTTCATATACCTTTTGCATATAGTTACGATTCGAGGTTTCACATTTTAAATAATATACCTCGCTTAGCGTCCGTTTAGCCTGATCGAGCTTTCGTTGATTGGGTGCAGAAGGACTTTTGAGTAAGGTATCGTAGCACTGCTAAACATTCTGTTCTAAGATTTGCTTTTGTTCTTTATCTTTTTTTAAACTTTCCGCATCCTTACTTATAACCAGCCCACGAATATATGCCTTAAGGGAATCCCAGAAAATATGAGGGGGAGCCGTCCCATGGTTTATTACAAGAAATTCCTTTATCTCTGTTTTATAGAATAGCATCCAGCTTTCTTCCAGTAAATACTGTCTATTAAAAGTCCATCTCTTGGGATGTACTAAAGTTTTACCTAACTCAACCTTTAATATAATCATTGCATTATCCGAAAATCCATTAGGCAAGGTTTTCTGATTACTAAAATTCAGAGTCTTGGATATAAGAAAGAAATCTATGCGTGAAGAAGTGCGGAATCTACCAGAAAAACAGGTATATGTAATTTTAGTAGGAAATACTTCCCTCCAGGGATCAATTAACTGCAAAGTTCTACTATAATTTTGAATAATTTTAAAGGTTTTAGGTTTTAATTGCCTTTTAGCTATAACTGAAGAATCAATCTTTGGGTTTGGTAAAAATTGAAGTCCCCTCCTGTGAGCGGGTTAAAGGATCAAGGTCCACAACGGTAGTAGTTTGAGTTGCTTTTATTTTGTACACACGACGGGTCGGTTGTGCCAGGATTTAACTAAGGATAATACTTCTTATCCTCCCCATAAACGCTCGTTTTCACAAGGTCCGGTTCTCTGGCGGATCCGTTTATGTTCCTGGGTATTCAGGGTTTCCTCGAAAAAAAGAAAAGAAACACAACTTCAGTGAGAGGCTCTTTCTGATAACCTTCACCGTGGGAAAGGGAGTGAGGATTCACCCAGTGCAAAAAACCGTCAAGGACGTGCACTCGTGAGGGGAGGGTGGTCGGAAGGGCAAGGGGTTTGTGGAACGGCTTGCCCGCTACTGCCGACTTTCTCCCGCCTCCCGACCCACCCCGCGAACCGGGCACGTACCTGGGTGAGCCACGCTCCTCCGGGAGCGTGGCCGGGCGAAGCGTGGGGACGTTGGCCTCCTGGCTCCTCCGCCGTCTCTGGATGCTCGCCGCTTGCGGACAACACCAACAACGGAGTGTCGTCTCCCTCCGGTTCCGTCTCCTCGTCTGGATTCCTGCTTTCGGCGTCTCCCATCCGTCAGCGTCTTCCGGAGTCCGTTCTCTCTCCTCTCCAGGACCGGCTTCCCTCTTCAAGGCCAGGTCATTGGGTCAGGGCCGATGACGTATAGCCCGGGGGCGGGGTCTTCTGGCGAGAGTTCCCAGTTAAAGGAACCCTGCCTGGAAAAGGAAGAGCGTATCCCCCGTCGGGGGCTCTGAGAGTCAAACCAGTCCGGGGACTCCTCTGGCTCTGGAGAGAGGTGAGGGTCCCCGCTATCAGGAACACGCCACCATTCCACCGCCCTAACTGTCTCTGCACTCGGGACGGGGGACTCGTGACATACCCCACCCCTAGACCGTTCCCGATCGGGGAGAGGAAACATGCGTGACAGAAAGTTAGCATTCCCATTCTCGGTCCCTCTACGGTGTCTCACCTCAAAGACAAAGGGTTGCAGGGAAAGGAACCACCTGAGGATGCGGGGATTGTCACCCTTGTTCCGGCTCATCAACTGGAGAGGGGCGTGATCGGTGTATAACAAAAAACGGTTCCCTTCCAAGTAATAGCGGAGCTTGTCGACCGCCCATTTTTTGGCGAGACACTCCTTTTCTATAGTAGGATAACGCCTTTCACGTGGAAATAACTTCCTACTTATAAACAGGATTGGGTGTTCAGTGCCCTCGGGGGAAAGTTGTGATAAGACCACCCCCAGCCCGCAGTCAGAGGCGTCGGTGTGAAGGATGAACGGATTGGTAAAATCAGGAGATGATGAGACTGGACTGGTGGTTATTGCTCTTTTTAGCTGATGGAAGGCATTTCTCACTGTATCTGAGGGGTTTAAGAGATCTTTTAATTTGGCCTCTTTCTTTAGAAGATCGGTGAGAGGACCCGCTATGTCGAAGTACTGGGGGATGAATCTTCTATAGTGCCCCAACAACCCCAAAAAGGCTCTGACTTCCCTCTTGGTGGAGGGAAAAGGGGTATCCATGATAGCTTTCACCTTTTCTTTCTGTGGCTCTATCACCCCATTCCCTAAGACATAGCCTAGGTACTTGACTTTGTTGAAGGCCACCTTAGATTTTTTTGAGTTCACATGCAGACCTGCCCGTAACAAGGCCTGCAAGATTTCCTGGCAGTGCACCAAATGGTCCTCCCAGGTAGAGCTGTATATGACAATATCGTCGAGATAGGCTGACGAGAAGCTCTGGTAATCATGGAGCACGGTGTTCATTAGCCTTTGAAAGGTGGTGGGTGCTCCGTGAAGACCGAATGGGAGGACTGTGAACTCATATAATCCATCAGGTGTAACAAAGGTGGTCTTCTCTCTGTCCCCCTCCCTCAGGGGGACCTGCCAGTACCCTTTTGTTAGGTCAAGGGTTGTTATATACTGGGCATCCCCTAGTTTTTCGATCAACTCGTCTATTCTCGGTAAGGGATACGAATCAAATTTAGAGATGGAGTTCACTGCCCTAAAGTCAATGCAGAATCTGATAGTGCTGTCTGGTTTGGGTACTAGGACAATGGGGGATGCCCACTCGCTCCTGGAAGGACGGATAACACCCATCTCCAACATAGCCCTGACTTCGTTCTGAACCGCTGGTCTCCTGGCGGCCGGAATGCGGTAGGCTCGTTGTTTAATTACCTTACCGGGGATCGTCTCAATGGTATGCTCAATCAAGGATGTTTTCCCTGGCTTGTCTGAGAATAGAGAAGAGAACGGGTGCAGCATCGCACTCAAAGACTGCCGTTGTTGGAGGGATAGAGAGTCATTTACTACCAGTTGGGTCAGAGTACACGCAGCCTCTACCGGTGCTGGTGTCACAAGATGGGCTGTTTTCGGAAGCGGACCCAACCATTTCTTAAGCAGGTTAATATGGTAGGTTTGTACTTTGGAGGGTTTCACCTGCACCTTATATGTGGTTTTCCCTACTGTCCCCACCACCTTATAAGGGCCCATCCACTCTGCCTTAAGCTTACTTGTGGAGGACGGAAGCAAGACCCAATCATTGACTGCTAGGCGCCGCCACTTCTTCCCTTTATCGTAGTGGTATTTCTGCCTTCCTTTGTTTCTTTCCAGGTTGGAATAAGCGAGATCCCGCAGTTTCCCTATTCGTGACTTGAGGTTTTGAGTGTACTCGAGAAAACCCCGGGTCTCATATTCCTCCTCTTTTCCCCAAGCCTCCTTTGTCATTTCCAGAAACGATCTTGGCTGTCTCCCGTACAGCATTTCAAAGGAGGAACAGCCAAGACTGCTCTGGACCTGGCTACGTATGACGTATAGGGCGAGAGGAAGAAGCTGATCCCAATCCTTCCCTTCATTTTTCAGCATCTTTCTTAAGGTCAACTTCAGGGTACCTTTATATCTCTCCACTAGCCCATCGGTTTGTGGGTGGTAAACTGATGTTTTGGTATGCCCGATGTTCAAGGTCCGACATACCTCCTTCATCAGACAAGAGACAAAAGGGGTGCCCTGATCCGTCAGGATCTCCCTGGGGAAGCCTACCCTGGAGAAGAGCTCAATGAGTTTCTCTGTGATGTTCTTGGTGGTTGGTGCTCTTAGGGGAAAGGCCTCAGGGTAGCGAGTGGAATAGTCCACTATTACAAGGGCGTATTGATGTCCCTTTTTGGTTTTAGGCAGGGGACCAATTAAATCCATCCCTATTCGCTCAAACGGATTGCCGACAACTGGAAGTGGCTGAAGGGGAACCGGGGGAGGTCGGTAGGGATTTCTCTTCTGACACACCTCGCATTCCTGACAGTGTTTCTTTAGGGACCCATACACCCCAGGCCAGTAGAAATGCCTCAGTATGTTCTGTGTTGTTTTTTCTGCCCCCGTGTGCCCCGCCGTGAGGTGTGAGTGAGCGAAGAATAGTACCTGCTCCCTAAAGGCCAGGGGTACCAATAACTGGGGGGATTCGTCTGAGTTTGCCTTTCGGTATAAAAGGCCTTTGTCGACAAAAAACCGGGGATAAGTCATGGGTTTGGTGGGATCGGAGGCTTGGGCCTCGTGCCAGGCGTTTTGTAACGTAGGGTCATTGACTTGGGTGTAGTTTTTGTCTAGGAGCCAGGGTTCTGGGGTAACAAGGGCCGTTTGTGGTGGCTTTCTGGGGCCGTTCTCCCTTTTCCCTTCATTCTGGGACTGCAGAGTGGACAAAAACATCTCTAAGAACCCAGGATTGTCAGTTTCTATTATTAAGTCCTCGGGGAGTTCACCCAACACCCCCACCCGGACTCTGTAAGGGGACCCTTGGATGGGGTTGAGGGACACTTCCGGTACAGGATAGGGCTTAATATCCCCATGCACACACCGTATGTGTACCAGGGTGTCCGGTATGATTTGGTAGCTGTCAACCAGGTTCTCCTGGATGACGGACTGCCGACACCCAGAGTCCAACAAAGCCATGACCCACTGTCCGTTTATTCGTACACTTACGTAGAAGGCACTCCCCAACTCAGCGGTGTACAGGACTGTTCTTGGGGCATAACCGACATCCATTGGTTCGTCTTGAGGCTTTTTGTGGGGGCACAAACGGGCTATATGTCCCCATTCACCACAATCGAAACACTGGGGACCCCGGTGTATAGGTGTGTCTGGTTTATAGGGTCGGAGTCTCGGTGGTTCGGGTACAGGCTTATGTTGAGTCCTCTTGTTATGCTTCCCTTGAGTAAGACGGCCAGGTTTTTCTATTTCCCAAAGAGGGACGCGAGGCTCGGCGCGGGATAACGTTGTGGCCATCTCAACCGCTTGTTCGGTGGTGAGGTGTGTATGCTGCCTCAGCCACCGCTGAGTATTAAAAGGAAGGGCCTCTAGATATTGCTCCAAGTATATCATGTCCATTATGTCCTCTTTACTATTCTCTAAGGGCTTCAGCCACTTGTCCGCGGCTGCTTTAAGGTGGAAGAACACGGTTTTGGAGTTTTCTCCCGGTGCCCCTTTTTCCTTATGGAAACGTACCCGGTAGGCTTCAGCGTCCATTCCAAGATGATCCAAGATGATGGGCTTGATCTCTACATACGGGGTGTTGCCGTTGGCATTCGCCACCTCGTAAGCTGCCTGTGCTTCGCCAGTGAGGAGAGGTGCTAGGAAAAAGGGCCATTTCTCAAGGGGCCAACCACAGGCTTTTGCTGCCCTTTCAAAGTTGAGGAGGAAGGCATCTGGATCCTCCCCGGCCACATACTTCTGAAGAGATATGCCAGGTGGGCCCGGAGCACTGCTTTTCACCTCCCGCATCCTGGAGGTCAGTTGATCCTCCGCGACCTTTTGGAGCCCTTCTAATTGTGCTGCTATGCTGTCCTTGATTATGTCCCGGTCGGCCTGCGCTGAGGTCATCTGGCGCTGCAGCGCCCATTCCAATTTCTCCTGTCCTTTCACGATATGTTGAATTAAGACCTCCATTAAATCTGTACTAATTGACGATGTGCCGGCATTCTCCACCACTTGTGAGCGGGTTAAAGGATCAAGGTCCACAACGGTAGTAGTTTGAGTTGCTTTTATTTTGTACACACGACGGGTCGGTTGTGCCAGGATTCAACTAAGGATAATACTTCTTATCCTCCCCATAAACGCTCGTTTTCACAAGGTCCGGTTCTCTGGCGGCTCCGTTTATGGTCCTGGGTATTCAGGGTTTCCTCGAAAAAAGAAAAGAAACACAACTTCGGTGAGAGGCTCCTTCTGATAACCTTCACCGTGGGAAAGGGAGTGAGGATTCACCCAGTGCAAAAAGGGTCAAGGACGTGCACTCGTGAGGGGAGGGTGGTCGGAAAGGCAAGGGGTTTGTGGAATGGCTTGCCCGCTACTGCCGACTTTCTCCCGCCTCCCGACCCACCCCGCGAACCGGGCACGTACCTGAGTTAGCCACGCTCCTCCGGGAGCGTGGCCGGGTGCAGCGTGGGGACGTTGGCCTCCTGGCTCCTCCGCCATCTCTGGATGCTCGCCGCTTGCGGACAACACCAACAACGGAGTGTCGTCTCCCTCCGGTTCCGTCTCCTCGTCTGGAGTCCCGCTTTCGGCGTCTCCCATCCGACAGCGTCTTCCGGAGTCTGTTCTCTCTCCTCTCCAGGACCGGCTTCCCTCTTCAAGGATTGGGTCGGGGCCGATGACGTATGGCCCGGGGCACGGTCTTCTGGCAAGAGTTCCCAGTTAAAGGAACCCTGCCTGGAAAAGGAAGAGCGTATCCCCCGTCGGGGGCTCCGAGAGTCAAATCAGTCCGGGGACTCCTCTGGCTGTGGAGAGAGGAGAGGATCCCCGCTATCAGGAACACGCCACCATTCCACCGCCCTAACTGTCTCTGCACTCGGGACGGGGGACTCGTGACACCTCCTATTAATTATTTCACCAGAAATTTGTATTATTGATTGAAATAATTCTTTGTATGGCTCAGCATTATCTTCAACTGGAGCGTAAATATAACAAAGGTAAGATATCTACCCCCTAGCTTGCAAGTCGACCAGCACCACCTTCCATTCTTGTCACTTACGAAGTTCACCACCTCTGCTTGGAATTTTTTACCTAGAAAAATCGCAGTGCCCTGATGTGTTCCCTGGGAAGAGGAGAAGCCCCGATATGCTGCCCAAGATCTAAACATGGGGAAGTCCGCTAACTTCCCCACCGGTATATGAGTTTCTTGAATTAAAATTACAGATGGATTTTCCGTCTTTATCCAGGATTTTTGTAAGTCTGGCATGTATAGCAGCAATCTTCACAGTTTGAGAGGTTTTAAGTTCCCTAATCTCCTCCAAAATTAGATTGAGTAGGCTCTTGGCGTCCCACTGCAGAGAAAAAGATGTATCCACCTGGGAGGAGCCCTCCTGAATTGCTTCAGACCCGGATTTGGTTTGTGCTGCAAGTGCTTTGGCGTTTCCGATTACTGCCTGCCCCGTGATTTCAGACACGGCTGTTCCCAATGGCCTCTGTGAGAGAGACAGTGGAGATTGTGATGACGGTTGCGATAAAGCATTACTGTCGCCCCTGGGAGACATGCCCTCCATTGAGCCAGGGGAATGCGCAGCAACTGACGGAACGCTCTCCAACACATCTATGCCAGGTGTTAAGCCGGATTTCGCTTTAAAGAATAAAGGGTATTTTTTTAAATTCCTTGGATTTAGCGCCCTCAGCATCATACATTAAATTAGGCTCCTTGGATTCTTCTGTAAATGTATGTATGGCTGCCCCCCCCCCCGGGGTCACTACGAGCGGGACTAAAGCTCATATCCAAGTCTGCTGAGGTACCCCCCTGACAGTCTTTCTGAGAGAGCTCTGAGGCTACCAATCTGTGCTCCAGATTTTCCGTGGACATTACCAAATCTTTCCGCGAGGATGCAGCGCGATTTGCCCAGGCTGCTGCTTGCCCTACTCGCTTTTTGACCCTCTGACCAGGACATCGAGATGGATTGCGGCCGTGCCTTTAGAAATATTTTGCATATTGAAAGTTCCTCCAATCATTACTTTCGCTCTCTCAATTCTTCCTCGCCTCTACTCCTTTCTCCCACACAGCTTAAGGATTAGTCATTAATCAAAATCACTGCTAAAATTGTTTGCTGCGCTAGCAAAGGTTGCAGAAGTTCAAAAGGTTGATATTATCGCGCATAGAACCCCCCCCCCCAGCGACCCTCTGCCAGGTAGTGCCGATGCCCTTTACCAGGGTCAGCGGAAAAGCGCGTGCACTTACCCCCTGGCGAGAAACCTGGTGGTCTATGATGGCAGGGAGACACAGGCCATATGTAACTGGTGTGGTGTAGTCTGCTGTGGTTCTGGGAGGCTGCTCAGCCAGTTCAGGGGTCCCTCCGCATTCACCCGAATCATCACAAGCCAAATCAAGTCAGTCGAGGAAGTTTCCTCCCAGCTGCTGTTCCATGAATCACAGAGACATCGAAAATGCCGGTCCCGACCTTGCCTCCCCGTCCGCACAACCTAGCCGCCGAGCAGAACGGGGCAGCCCAAATCTCAATAAGCTCAGCAAGCCCCAACAGCCGACCGCTTCGTCAGCTCCGAGTCAGTGCAGCAGTTTCTTCAGCTTTCAGTTGTGAGGGCTAAACTCCCACTTGGAGGATTCGAGGAATTTCCGCCGAGATAAAATAGAAAAAAGAAGAGCATTTTTAGCGCCATTGCCAGCCTCGTACGCGTCGTCCTGACGTGGGGGGAGGGGCTTATGGCGTACTCAGCCAACAGCCTGCATCATCCATGAATGGATCCAAGATGTGCCTGATTGAAGCGGTAGAGAAAGCTCCTCCACCTACCTCAAAACAAGAACTCCTATCATTTTTAGGCCTTGCGAAGTACATGGTAACCTATGTCAAGAACTTTGCCAACTTAACCAACAACCTTACTGAACTTACTAAAAACCATGCACCGTACAATTGGCAAGAAGAGCATAAATTATCTTTTGAAAAAGTTAAGTGTGCTATTCTCTCTGCGCCTGACCTATGTAATTATGATCCTTGTAGAAAAACCATACTCGCCACCAACGCAAGTACCACTGTCCCAAGTCATCTGTGGTAAAGAACGCATTGTAGCCTTTGCCTCACGCACCCTTAGCGACTCCGAGAAAAATTACTCAGTGGTGGAGGAAGAGGCACTTTCGTGCTTCTGAGCAATCAAACACTTTAAGTTCTATCTATGGTGAATCAAATTCACTGTGCGCACTGACCACAAGCCCCTCGTTTTCATGTTCAACCTTAAGGGCACGCTCAATAGCACAGCCAGGGTGGCCAGATGGGTTTTGGGATTAGAAGGCTTCTGCTTTAGACTAGAGTACTTCGCGGGGGATCTCAACTCAGCTGCAGACTTTCTTTCCAGAGCACCCTTAGACATTGAAGAACAGTACAAAACCACGGAGTACCCCATTTTAGAGATCCGCTCTTCTACCATTAGCCCTATAGAGTGGGCGGAAAGCCTGAGTCAAGATACTATCCTTAACCGTCTCAAAAATTATACTTTACAAGGTTGTGCCAAGTACACGAAATGAAGTTGACCATGAACTAAGTAAATTTTGGGAAGTTCGACATGAAATAATCCTACACCAAGACCGCATTTGGAGGAACGACAAAATAATACCTCCCGCATGGTTGAGAGACAAAATCATTGGTCTTGTCCATGAGGGTCGCACTCACCGGACTCATCCTCTGGTGACGTCGTGCTCGCCGCGCACCAGCCTTGCACCCACAAATCGGCAACCCCGTCCTGAAGATGATCCTGAATTATTAGGATCGAAACGCCGTCGACATTTCAGCGCAATTCACGGCGCCCACTCAACTATGGTTCATTTCGAATGACTTTTAAATACATGATCTATGACTGTGAATAACTTTAATGAACCATATATTCCTATATATAATTGTCAATTGATCACGTTGCGCCGTTCGCTGTTTTTCTCGCACTTGTCACTTGCGCCGTCACGTTGCATGTCACGAGCACATTAGTGCACAAGATTTTGGGTTGCCCCTGCAATTTCTGCCCACAGTGCTGATACAACTGTCTTATATTGTTTGTGCAATTCAATTCTTTATCTTTAATACATGATGCCATGGGCACATTTTACAAGAAACCACGAGTCTCCCTTTTTCCTTCTCTAGTAATGTTTTGTGCATATTTGTGGAATTGTCTTTTTCAATAATACCGGTTGAGACATTGTTGTTAATCTTGACTTTCTTTCCAGAGCACCCTTAGACATTGAAGAACAGTACAAAACCACGGAGTACCCCATTTTAGAGATCCACTCTTCTACCATTAGCCCTATAGAGTGGGCGGAAAGCCTGAGTCAAGATACTATCCTTAACCGTCTCAAAAATTATACTTTACAAGGTTGTGCCAAGTACACGAAATGAAGTTGACCATGAACTAAGTAATTTTTGGGAAGTTCGACACGAAATAATCCTACACCAAGACCGCATTTGGAGGAACGACAAAATAATACCTCCCGCATGGTTGAGAGACAAAATCATTGGACTTGTCCATGAGGGTCACCTAGGAAGAAGTTTAACCAAATCCAGACTTGGAGAACGTTATTGGTTTCTGAACATGGATTCATTGGTGGAAGCCAAAGTGAAGAACTGCTACGTGTGCGCCAATAGCGACAAATCTAAGATAACACAAAAAGCTCAGTTATCCCCTGTTTCCGTCCCTGACAAACCATGGGATAAACTAGCCTTAGACATTATAGGCCCAATCAACAAAAAGGGGTTGCAAAAAGATTTGCCTTTGTACTAACAGATTACCTCTCTCACTGGGTGGTCATTAAGATGGTGAACCAAACCACTACTGATACACTTATCAATTTCCTATGGGACACTTTCGCCTCAGAAGGCATTTCTTCAAGCATCGTTACCGACAACGGTGTGCAGTTCACTTCCACAGCAATGACAACTTTCTTATCTAACCTAGCCATCACACATCTCAAAACTGCCCTTTACTGTCCCCGTGCCAATGGTCTGGTTGAAAGAGTCAACAGAATGATCAAAGAGAACATCCAACTCGCTTGCATCAACCACTTACCAGTGGAATGAGTTCTTCAAGACATGTTATGGGCATACCATACCACCCCCAATCAAGTCACGGGCATCTTCCCATTCTCGTCCCTCAAAGGAAGAAAACCCAGCACTAAATTCTTTCCTAACTGGATGGGTGAGGGGGAAGTAGTGCAGCAGGATGCAAGAGAAACAAGAACCAAGGTTTCTGCACATCAAGCCAAATACAAGCGTTACTATGATTGCAAACACGGGACCAAACAACCGAGGTGGGCCGTCGGAGACTGGGTATCCATAAAAAGACCCACACACAGTGGAGAAAGCGAATCCAACTTCTATGATCCAAAAAAGATTGTGAAAATCAAACGGAACACCATGATCCTTGAGGATGGCCAGAACTGGAGCATGGCTAGACTGACGAGAACTCCCGCTCCGGACGAAGCTCTTGCAGGAACCTCCTCCTTGACGAATCGTCCACCAGATGGCCCGCTCCACCGCCAAGGGTCGACAAAGAGACTCAGTGTAACACCTAAATGGCATGAAGACTTTGTTATGAAATGATCTTAGTATATTTTACTTCCTCAATTTTATGGGAGGAAGATGTGTTATATTCTCTTATTTAATGTTATTTTTATTCATCGATTACCGTTAGTTTAGTGGTCAATTGAAAAGGTATTTTCCTTGTTTTCCTTCTCCCTCTCTCACCCTTCCTTCCTTTCCCTCTTTGGTATTACCCTACAGTTGCCTGTGAGGCTGCCTTAGAATGTTGGCACTCTGAGAGCTGACAGGAGAACGTTGAGGTTATCTTACCTGAAGCTGTCTGTTGTGTCTTAATAAAGAGTTTCACTTACCTGCATCTGGAGTCCTCTACTTCGTAACAGGTTCCTTTGATGACTGCTTTCATGAAGTCTCACAATAGGGAGATGGAGGTGTCTGGGGTAGAATTTGCCTGGAGAAAGTGCTGGATCACCTCTTTAACTTCTTTTATAGTGGTGTCATAAGTTAAAAGTTTGTTTTGGAGGCACCATGTCCACTGGGGGATAGCCAGCTCCAAGATCTGGAAGGAGAGAGTAATTGGGAAGTGATCTGAGAATGCTGATACACCCGCCTCTGTTTGGGCATTGGCTGCTAAGATGCATTGTGAGGTCAGGAAATAGTCAATTCGGGCATATGTCTAGTGGTAGGCAGAGAAAAAGGTGTAGTCTCTGTTGGTGGGATGTTGAGACCGCCAAGCGTCGACGAGTCCTGCATGCCTCAGCCAGCACAGCCCTTCCTTTGTGAAAGCCCTGGTTTGTGATGTTCTATGGTCCGATCTTTCAAGGCCCATATTAGGCCCAGTGTTAAAATCCCAACCACTATAAGGTCGGTATCTGCCGATGCGGTTTCGAGGCTCAGTGTTTTAAGGATAAACTGTTATTGTCTGTCGTTAGGTGCATATTATATTGTTGTGAGTATGAAAGCGTATGAGTGCAAAGAAATATGTAACGAAAAAGATCTCTTGGGTACCTCTTCTTGTGATTGCATGATGCCCCTAGAATTTAGTGGGCAGCAGAATTGCCACTCCTGTCCTCTTGCAAGGCCCTGAGGAGAAACATTGTTTATTGAACCAGCTGGATTTCATCCGCTCCCAATCCTTCTTCATAAGATGCATCTCCTCTAGGAGACAGATATCACAGTTAGCATCCTTAAGGATAGGAGTGCTAGACGTTTTGCTGGGACATTAAGGCTCAGTATTTTAACCCAACGTGCTTTGGTGAGTGAAAAGCGTCCTGGGAAGGGGGGTGAGTAGAGATCAGTGACCCGCTACGTGCTTTCACACTGTTGAGCTGTGGAGTGGAGTGCAAATGAAGGATCCTATCTATGGGTGCAGAATAAGATACAACTGTGGAAAGAACAGAGAACTAATCCGCCTGATCCATGGAAGCCATACATACCGTCAATGTGGGGTCCATGCCCTTGAGCATGGTAGCGCGGGGTATTATAGGTGTGGGGGACTCTCCGTCATCCCACTGCTGAATCAAGTGGTAATCTAGCTACGTCCCAGGCCTTCTGGAATTGGCATCACTTTTGTGAAGTAGTTAGGGAAACAGGTCCCATGAGGTGTTCAGAGTATAAGGGGACCGAGGTGAAACAATTGGCTAGTCAGTGTGAGTCATGGTTGTAGGGAGCATTGTGATGCTGGTGGTGCCGAAGCAGTGCTGAGCGCTCCCAATGGCTTTCGTCTGCTATAGATTTACATCCATTTCTCTTGAGGGCGCGCCGCTCCGGTTTGTCACCTGCTTGCTGTGTTGGCGTCTCTCTGGCCAGTTGTGTTGGGACAACTCTTCGGTAGCGTAACCCAGGCCCAGGATATCTCTGGCTTCTTTCATTGAGCGGACCACGTGGGTTTGTTGTTCCTCATGAAGATCAGGCAAAACCGATGACTCCACTTGTATTTAACGCCGTTCTCACATAGAAAGGTGGTAGCTGCTTTAAGTGAGCGACGTCATTGAAGTTTGATGGGGACAAGTAGAGGCATAGCTTCACACTCTCGAATAAAATGGGCCTTGGTCGCGCACCGCCGCCATGATAGCTTTTGTCTGTCGATAATGGTGGACACAGGTAAGGATGTCTTGTGTGGTGTCTGAGGCAGTAGGCAGCTGCCTGCTCTGTGAGTGCGGTTGAAAGCGATGTTCTTCCCCTCCAAATCTGGGACCATATGGAAGAAGAGGCAGATGAAGTAGCCCTCTAGATCGCCTGAGTCTGTCATGAGAGGGACGACCCTGTTTATAATATTTGAACAACACAATTTCAAGGTCTCCCAGGTGAATTTGTAGGTTTGAGTTGCGGTCCTGGAGTTCCAGCAACTGATGGCGGTAGTGATCTTAGCATCACTGCTGTTCTTCAAGGGGGCCATCTGATGGCCAATCTCTGCCATGTCTTCTTCGACTTCCTTGATGTCCATCGCAACACCTTCTCGGAAGGCTGCAATGTCTTCTCTGAGTTTGCCAAACAGCGTTTCCATATTTGCGCGGGTGATGAGTGCATCCGAGTCCTCCTGGCCTTGTCCCGAGGGTTGTGTGTCGAGAGTTGGTCGGTCTGTAGAGGAAGCATCGCTGGCTGAATCGGGCTTTTTTGTAGAAGCTTTGGTAAGCATGTCCTTATGGATAGAGTCCTTCCTGGACCTCTAGCTTGCCATTGTTGCTGGAGGATGTCACAATGGTGGGACTGGCTGGTAGGGGGGGACACCTGGGCTCACTGCTGCGGATGGCGGGAGGGGTACCGTTCAGGCAGAGGGGCTACAGCTATACAGGAGCTCTCAGTCTCAATGCCATCGATTTGTTGATATTAAGGTCCTCTCTTCTGTGTGGCCCAGAGACTGAGGAACAAGCAAGCCCCTAATGCCTTGAGGGGCGAGGTGCCCACGTGCCCCAGCGTCAGCCCCGTTCCCCTAGTCTCAATGAGTTCTGGCCTGGTGCTCCCCTGGGCCCTATGTGGGCGATCCCAGTGCATGTTGTGCTGCGCCCCTCTCTGTCCCCGGGTTGTGGCCACGTGACCAGAGTACTCAAGGTCTCTGTGCGACTTCCTGTTCTGGGCCATCCCCTACGGGGCTCTCTTGTGGTCCCCTTATCGGGGTGAGCTGTTCGGTTGGAGGCGACTGGTACCAATGTGGGAGGCATTATGGGAAGGGGGTGATGTTCACTCACTGTGGCTTTCAACATCCCTTCAGTAACCAGACAGGGAGCAAGTAGAGTTAATCAATCAATCAATCAATCACGGCATTTATAGAGCGCGCTACTCACCCGGGAGGGTCTCAAGGCGCTGGGGGAGGGGGTAAGTTACTGCTCGAACAGCCAGGTCTTGAGCTGCTTCCTGAAGGAGAGATGGTCCTGGGTTCGCCGAAGGTGAGTGGGGAGGGAGTTCCAGGTCTTGGCTGCCAGGTAGGAGAAGGATCTTCCTCCGGCGGTGGCTCTGCGGATGCGTGGTACGGTGGCGAGGGCGTGGCTGGTTGATCGTAGCTGGCGGGTGGGCGTGTAGAAGGTCATGCGGTCGTTGAGGTACTTGGGGCCCAGGTCGTGGAGGGCCTTGTGTGCGTGGGTGAGGAGTCTGAACGTGATTCTCTTGCTGACGGGGAGCCAGTGCAGGTCTTTCAGGTGTCCGGTGATGTGGCTGTGTCGGGGGATGTCCAGGATGAGTCGTGCGGAGGCGTTCTGGATGCGCTGGAGTCTTTTTTAAGTTTGGCTGTGGTTCCGGCGTAGAGGGTGTTCCCATAGTCCAGTCGGCTGGTGACGAGTGCCTGGGTGACGGTCTTCCTGGTTTCAGTGGGGATCCATCTGAAGATCTTGCGGAGCATGCGCAGGGTGTTGAAGCACGAAGATGAGACGGCGTTGACTTGTCTGGTCATCGACAGGGAGGAGTCCAGGATGAAGCCCAGGTTGCGTGCGTGGTCCGTTGGCTTGGGCGCGGTGCCCAGGGCCGGGGGCCACCAAGAGTCGTCCCAGGCGGAGGGTGATGAGCCCAGGATGAGGACTTCCGTCTTGTCTGAGTTCAGTTTAAGGTGGCTGTTCCTCATCCAGTCGGCGACGTCTCTCATCCCGTCGTGTAGGTTGGCTCTGGCGGTGGTGGGGTCGTTGGTGAGGGAGAGGATCAGCTGGGTGTCGTCGGCGTAGGAGATGATGTTGAGGTTGTGTTGGCGTGCGATGGCTGCGAGGGGGCTCATGTAGACGTTGAAGAGGGTTGGACTGAGTGAAGATCCTTGTGGAACGCCGCAGATGACTTCGGTGGCCTCGGATCTGAACGGGGGAGGCGGACTCTCTGGGTTCTTCCGGCGAGGAACGAGATGATCCATTCCAGTGCTTTCTCTCGGATTCCGATGTTGCTGAGGCGCTTCACTAGGGTGCGGTGGCAGACGGTGTCGAACGCCGCGGAGAGGTCCAAGAGGATGAGGGCTGCTGTTTCCCCGTTGTCGGTTAGGGTTCTGATGTCGTCGGTGGCTGCGATAAGGGCGGTCTCGGTGCTGTGGTTGGCCCGAAACCCGGACTGCGAGGGGTCGAGGGATCCATTCGTCTCGAGGAAGGCGGCAAGCTGTCTGTTGACGGTCTTCTCGATGACTTTGGCCGGAAACGGAAGGAGCGAGATGGGACGGTAGTTCTTGAGGTCGGTGGGGTCTGCCGTTGGTTTCTTCAGGAGGGCGGTAAGCTCGGCGTGCTTCCAGCTCTCCGGGAAGGTGGCGGTGTGGAAGGAGGAGTTGATGATGTCCCGGAGATGGGGTGCGATGGTGGCGTCGGCTTTGTTGAAGACGTGGTGTGGGCAGGGGTCGGTTGGTGATCCGGAGTGGATGGAGTTCATCGTGCGGGTGGTGTCTTCGGTGCTGATCGGGGTCCAGTTGCAGAGGGTGGTGGTGGCGGGCGTTGGTTCGGCGGTAGGGTGCGTGGTCTGTGCGTCGAAGCTGTTATGTATGTCGGTGATCTTGCGGTGGAAGAACGCGGCGAGTGAGTTGCAGAGGTCTTGCGAGGGGGTGATGTCGTTGTTTCCGGCGCTGGGGTTGGAGAACTCTTTGACGATGCTGAAAAGTTCCTTGCTGTCGTGGGCGTTGTTGTCCAGTCGTTCTTTGAGTGCCGACTTCTTGGTGGCACGGATCAGCTGGTGGTGTTTGCGGGTGGCGTGCTTGAGGGCGGTCCTGTTGTCTGTGGTCTGGTCGAGTCGCCAGGCTTTCTCGAGAGTGCGGCAGTTCTTCTTGGATTCCTTGAGTTCGTTGGTGAACCAAGGGGTTTTCTTGCTTCCGGGTCTGCTGGGAGGGTTTTTAGTGGTGCGAGGTCGTCGGCGCAGGCGGTCAGCCACTTGGCGAGGTTGCTGGCTGCTTCGTTTGGGTCCGTTGTGTTGGTGGGTGTGTTCTGGCTGAGGGAGGCGGTGAGCTGCTCGGCGGTGATCTTGCTCCAGCTCCGGCGGGGAGCCTGTTGCGGGTGGTGGTGGGTCGCAGTCTTTCTGAAGCTGAAGTGGACGCAGCTGTGGTCGGTCCAGTGGAGTCCGGTGGCGTGGCTGAAGGAGATGTGCTTGCTGGAAGAGAAGACGGGGTCAAGCGTGTGGCCGGCGTAGTGGGTGGGCGTGTTCACCAGTTGCTTGAGTCCGAGGTTGGCGAGGTTGTCCAGCAGGGCGGTGGTGTTTCTGTCGTTGTTGTTCTCCAGGTGGAAGTTGAGGTCCCCTAGGAGGATGTAGTCGGCGGAGGGCATGGCGTGCGGGCTGATGAAGTCTGCGATGTCTTCGCTGAATAGTGTGCGTGGTCCCGGGGGTCTGTAGATGAGGGTGCCTCGGAGGGTGGTCTTGGGGTCAGTGTGTATCTGGAAGTGTAGGTGTTCGGCGGCGGTGAAGGTCTCATCGGAGTTAGTCGAGATGCGGATGGTGTTCTTGTGTACGATGGCGATGCCTCCTCCCGTCTGGTTGACGCGGTCCTTCCGGGTGATCTTGTATCCGTCCGGGATGGCTATGGCGATGTCGGGCGCTGAGGAGGCGTTCATCCAGGTTTCGGTGAGGAAGGCGACGTCCGGTGCTGTTGCGTCGAGCAGGTCCCAGAGTTCCACGGCGTGCCTGTGAACGGAGCGGGTGTTCAACAGGATGCATTTCAGGTGGTTGCTGCTGGTGCTCGACTTGGCGGAGGTGGTGCACGTCCGGGGGCAGGTGAATCGGCAGGCTTGGCAGGTGAAGGGTCCGTGGGTGCGTCTCGGTGAGGCTCGGTAGCAGGCAGGGTTCCGGCCGGCATTGAGTGCGGTGAGGGTGGCGGCGTCGTAGGTCCGTCGAGTAGTGTTGCATCGGTGGGATCCAGGGGTCCTGGCGCTGGGCGCGGGCCAGGCGCGGACGGGCGCAGACGGGCTTACCTTTGGCGCACCTTCGGCGCTCCGTCGGTGCTCCCACTGCGCGCGGCCGCTGCGCGGTCGCTCAGGGGGCGTCATAAGTAAGGAGCCTGGAGGGAGGAGCAGCTGGGTGGCGGGAGCGGGGCGGCGAATGGAATCACGGGGGGCGGGGCCGCAGGGAGGCAGTGGCGGGAAGTCCCAGGAGCAGCGGGCAGCGGGAAAGTCCCAGGAGCAGCGGGAAAGTCCCAGGAGCAGCGGGCAGCGGGAAAGTCCCAGGAGCAGCGGGAAAGTCCCAGGAGCAGCGGGCAGCGGGAAAGTCCCAGGAGCAGCGGGCAGCGAGCGAAGGAATCTCCAGGCAGGAGGCGGCAAGGCAGGCAGGAGCGGCAGCAGTGAGTGGGGCGACCAAGCCCTGTGGAGGGCTGAGCGGTCACACTCTGTGGTCCCCTACGGTCCCCTTAAGTAAGGAGCCGGGAGGGAGGAGCAGCTGGGTGGCGGGAGCGGGGCGGCGAATGGAATCACGGGGGGGCGGGGCCGCAGGGAGGCAGTGGCGGGAAGTCCCAGGAGCAGCGGGCAGCGGGAAAGTCCCAGGAGCACCGGGAAAGTCCCAGGAGCAGCGGGCAGCGGGAAAGTCCCAGGAGCAGCGGGAAAGTCCCAGGAGCAGCGGGAAAGTCACAGGAGCAGCGGGCAGCGGGAAAGTCCCAGGAGCAGCGGGAAGTCCCAGGAGCAGCGGGCAGCGGGAAAGTCCCAGGAGCAGCGGGCAGCGAGCGAAGGAATCTCCAGGCAGGAGGCGGCAAGGCAGGCAGGTGCGGCAGCAGTGAGTGGGGCGACCAAGCCCTGTGGAGGGCTGAGCGGCCGCTCTCAGTCAGCTTGGAGCTGGACAGCAGCAGCTGGGGATGTTTCATAGATGGAGCAGCGGCGTGCTCGGCGGCCTCTGGGAAGGTACAAGAGGGCAGCTGTGCTACAATGTGCCCTCCGCAGCAGGCGCCATCTTGGGATCTCGCCAGACGTGCTCCCCCTCAATCATCGTCCATTTTCGAGTGGCATGCGCAGGATCTCTGCAATTGAGGTCTCTTCCCCCACAGGTGTCAAGAGCATCAGATGATGGCCTGAGACACGAGCTGGCGAAAACGGGCCGCTGAGCTGCTTGGAGACGCTCCTACACAGCCGCCATCTTGGTCACGCCCTCCCTATATTGGTATCTCTATAGCATACTTTTGTATTTCTCATACGTTCAAGAGCGCTTTTTGGTTGGTCAAGTAAGTTACCACCTTCTCAGACGTCTGCTCTTTTCCAGGATTTATGATGTACAATGTCTACCTTTTGGGTGATATTTCTACTAATGGAGAATCAGTTCAACTGGTACAATTCCTATCAAGCCAGCTAGCTACCTTTTACTCTCTGCGTGGGATTTGTGACTCACATTTTCTTGAATTGGCGTCTCTATAGATGGTGTTCCGGGGCAGTTATTCCATGTGAAACTTAATGCTTTCATGTATCGGCGACTGCCAACCCCATCAATCCCAAAATATCTTTCTTCAAGCATTGCCTACACTGTGGTGGAAAAAAAAGACTTTGGTCCACACCTGCAGCCTATTTAGTACATTCCACATGAAATCCCACCTCTGGGACACTACAAGAAAGTTGAGCCTGCTAAGCTAAGCCGCCCTGTACTACCAAACCATCTGGGACCTGGTCTGTCTAAGATGCAGAAATCGCACCTGCTGCTCAGAAAACTTGCCTACCACCCGGACAATAACATCCAAGTCCCCTGCATCAACAGAGATAGTGAACTCCCTCAAAGGAAGGGTTGGTCAGTTTAATGAGTACGTCCACTGAATTTCAAATATATAGCTCATGATGTAAAGATGGTCGGAGCCCAATTCACATGTGTTTCGGGGACATAAGGTGGTACCTTGTGACCCAAAGGAGCATCATTTGTAGTTCTAAAGTTCCCAGCCTGTTTGAAGGGGCAGCCTTTGAAGGGTAAAGTGCACATACAACAGCGAGCTGGTAGAATTTCCTCGGTTGGAGGTTGTGGTGGTAAGGGGGTGCTTCCCGTGAAAAATGCATTGAATATTCACAAACTCCTAAGTCTGATGGCATTCACCAATATTTTACAGGTAGATTCCAAACCTGCAAAGACTGTTCAGGTGGACACAAGAAAGGGCACGCCCTCCTCTTTAATTGGAAAGAAGGGGTATCGACGTGGCAAAAATGCTTTCCCTTTGGAGAGAAAAAAATTTAAATAAGGAATACAAAATGAACATTCTCGCAATGCATGGTCGTGGAAACACTCTAACAGGAATTCTACATGTGGACTGATGGTGAAGTAATAGTGCACATGAAAGTCTCGGATTCTTGTAGATTTCCATGCGCAGCCTTTGTGTTTTTTTTTTTTTTTTATCAGTGAAGATACATTTCGCAGTTGTAACCTGGATGAAGTTATCTATGGATGAATGTGCCAGGAATGCAAGAAATATTCTGCAGGAATCTTTACGGAAACACCGTTTTTTGTGGTAACCTCCTAATGCTGAAGAGCATTTTGATAATGGTGGTGTCATACAACACCAAGGAATTACCGCACACCGTGATATTGAGGTTTCTGGGTGCAGTGGTACAATACTGGGAGCCTGCTAACCTAGTGTTTTGGAATGTGTTTGCGAACTTTTGGAAACTGTCCAACCTTTTGGGATGTGTTTTGTATATCAGTAGCACTTTGCCCTTCCCGCTGCTAAACTGTGCAGCAATAATGAAATTTAAATGTGAAAATAAAGTCTGGGACAGAAGTAGTGTGAGCATGAAAAACACACAGATACCATACTACAGAGAGATTAGAAATATAAGGTGGTGGGAAATGCATGGACTTTTCGAAAACTGGGACACTCTGTGGAGTAGCCGTGCGCTTTACAAGTACCCTTTTACATTACATACATTACACATTACATAAAAATGACAATCGGAAGCAGAAAGTTCTAAATTAAACATGGGAAGAATTTGTAGAAATCTGGATAAGGTTGCTTCTCTTCCTGATGGGGCCAGCTGCCCTGGTAATAATGGTGGTTCTTGCCATGTTAAGCGCACACAAAGTATGTCTGGTACACAAAAGGGAAGGGAGAGGGTTAAAGTTGTCCGTGGGAGAAAGCTTTCATTAGGACCAGAACCCACACTCACCCGAGGGTGACATGCTTCACCATTGGGTCCCCTCCTCACACCTGTGGTCCTGCCATGCTGCCTTTATATATTCCAAGGAGGTACCTGAGGAGAGCTAGACGTGATATTGGCATGCTTTTTTATGGGAAGCAAAGAAAAGCAGAGTGAAAGTTAACCCCCGCAAGATGGAAGAGGTGCTGGGAGTTCCTGAAATAGAGGGCTGAAGTGTGCAGCTGCTGGTGTCCAGTAGAAAGAGGAATACAGATTTGATGGCAGGATTGTCACCAGTGCTGACTAATTGACAACACATGGTAGACCGGAGTAAAGAGTTTCAAAGCTGTTGAGCCCAGCTTTGACGACAGGTCAGTGAGTGGACTTGTTTTTTGGCTGTTTGTGGGCCTGTTTTATTTTCCGCTGGGACGGTTTTACTGTTGATTTCCACATTGCTTGCAGCAAGCTCAAATCCATCAGTCTTTCTTCCCTTGCATAACACTTATACAGCATGTCTTTACAAGTTTAAAAATACCCCATTTTGCAAACATAGGCACTTTTATAGCTATCAAATTGCCTAAGGGGTGGCAGTTTTATTTTGGCGCTCGGGCCTATTTTCTGTCCCAGTCCAACCTGGGTGATTTGTTTCAGAAGGATAAATTACTCTCATTTGCTGGAGCACAACAAATGTACCGATTGCCTAATCAGCAGTTCATACAATGTGTTTGACTGCTCAAAGACACTAAGGACACATGGGACACATCTTCTGACTGCCTGGAAGCATCTCTTTCTGTGAATACAATAGTTACTTTGGCCATAGGGTATGAACCGTTTCCAAACTCTATAGAACCATATGTGTGAGAATGAAAAAAACTCACTGCTGAAAGTGAGACCCAAATAAATAGATAGAGGAGAGCGAGGCAGGGTTCACAGATCAGGGGAGGGCACGTGCCACGTATACTGCATATAATGGTAAATGGTCACATGGGAGAAGGCCTTTGGGCACATTTGGACATGTCATTGTATTGGCCTAAAATCTCGGCCTATTGCTGAGATCACAGACACGTTGACCAATAGCTCTGAGATCAGGGTCGCCAAGACTATAAAAACATGATTATTGTGGGTCACACCACTTCTCATGAAAAGTGACCTAGTACAAGCATAGGCAAAGCCAATAGGTTCACCTTTTTCATCTATTGGCTTTCTCAGTGCTGTGCAACAATAAATGCTACACAGCATCAGCAGCCAAAAAATAGGGTGGGGCCTACACCCAGGCTTCTGCAATCTGCACCTCCATGTGTGAAGATTGAGCAGTGGCAGCTAGTCTCCTATGAATTTTCTCCCAAGGTCTTTGATGTTATTCTGTCAGCCAGGTGCCCATCTACGAGGTCGGTGTGCCCCAGTGCTGGGACAAGTTTCTGTCTTGGAGGGGACACCTTCAGATTGAGCAGCTTCAAGCTAAGCTCTCTGAGGTGCTATTGTTTTTTCTCATTGGTCCGGCAAGGACTTGCGTTGTGCTTTGTTAAAGAATATTTGCTGGCCTTTTGGCAGTTTTGAGATTGCCGGATTAACTTTCTTTGTTTAAATTATCTGTTGTGATGAGATTTCCTAAAGGTTCACAAAATTCGTTTCCACTGAAGCACAGTGGAACTTTCATTTGGTTCTTACTTTTCTAATGTGCATCCTATTTGAGCCTATGCACAGTTCTCCACTAAGTCACTTAACCCTGAAAATGTTATTCCTGGGTGAAATACATTCAGCTCATCACATAAGTTAGCTGCAGGCACTCTCATTTCAGCCACCATACACAAAAAAGGAAATTCCTGAGAAACTGGTGTTGCGGATTTGAGCTGCATTCCTGCTGAAAGCGGGAGCACCTCTCCATGTTGGGTAGGCTATCATCCTTCTAATTTCTTTTTGCCCCACCTGACCCCTCGCAAGAAGAGAGATTTTATCATTTGGATCTCAAAAGATCATACCAAGGACTATTGGGTGGACGATCAACTCTTTGTGGGCTTCTCCGAAGCAAAGAAAGGCAAGGATAGTCCTTTGTAATCATAGATAATAGTCAATAAAGCAAGTGTATTGGCTTTAACTTGAACTTAATGTGACCATGTTGTCTCTGCCTAGAGTAGACCTATCAAACAGTTTAGGCAGACCCAAAGTATACATTGACATGAACACTAAGGGCCTTATTCCGAGTACGGTGGTCCTAAGATCGCCGTACTTGCAGCGGCAGTCTGACCATCGCCACCACTGCGGGTCCGCCCTCCGTATTTCAAATGTGGCAGTCAGACCGCCACCTCTGCCGGGATCCAGGATCTTGCGTACTGCAGGCACTGTCACGGCGGCGGACTGCTGGTCTGCTGCTGCTCTCCTTTGAGCCTAACACGGCCACTGCCGTGAGACCGCCGCAGCACCGCCTGCCAGCCCGCCCTGGATTCAGCTCAGAATCAGGTGGGCGGGTGCACCACAGGCTTGGAGGTCCTCTTGTACAGCGCAGCGGTGGCGGTGTACAAGAGGCCCTAAGTCTTCTGGGGGAACCAAACATACACTGTAGCCACACCTGAAAGCTCCTCCATATTGCAGTTGTCACAGAGTTATCAAAGAAAAATCCCTTCCTATTTGTCAAATAGTTTAAAATGTCTCCCTGTGGTGTTCGTCAAGGAGCTCACAATTGAAACACCCTTCTGCTGCATTTGACAGAGTTCACAATATGAAACCCCTTCTTGTTGTATTTGCTAGAGAGTTCACAATGTAAAACCTTTTCATACGTTTTTTTGGCAAGCAGTTCTATAATGCCTTTTGGATCTAACATATGCTTTTCACAATAAATAACTGAGGCCTACTGCCTTTGTCATAACTTTGTGTGATAATTGGATCAAGCCTGTGGCATCTGACATGACGTTTCCCAATGAAACAATCAGACATTCAGCCTTGATCATTGGCTTTTCATCTTAATCAAAACAGGTTTACTGAATTGACCATAATGTGTACAAAACAAGTATTGTTTCAATTTCTTCCCAATCAAATACAGGAGGAAGGAAGGATCAGCATGTGGGTGGAGTCAAAGCCCCTCTCTTTTTCAGCTCCTTTTCTCTTGATCTACTAAGATTTCATGCCAGCTGCGCTGCCAAACCCGATCTACAAATAAACACCACAGGCTGAATGCATATCAGGGGAGTTCAGTTGTCGATCCTAACGTATGCAGATGATATGGCTTTACTGGATCTTAACTCTGTAGGGATTCAGCGTCCGTTAACTGCCTTAGATAACTGTGTCTCAAATCATAATAAATTAATAATAAAGGGTAAAACCAAATGGTTTTTGAGGGAGGAGGTAACAATAGCTAACAATGTGTCAAGGCCCTCCCGTATTCAGCATCAACTAGCCACGACAAACTCTCTTAAGTTTGGGCTTTTTCAAATCTTCAAAGAGCTTTGTAAAAGGGATATCTTATACCCTTTAAAAGTATGTGGCCAGATTTGCGGCTTTAGTTCACTATGTGGGTAAAGCACTGGCTCCAAATGTAAATCAGAAAAATTGCATCTTGCCTTTGAATTTTTTTTTTAAGCCTGACAAAAAATAATCCTGGTTTAGGCCATTTGTCTGCAGATAAAGTTTAAGTTAAAGTTAGAGTTAGCTACTGCGGCCATGCTCAGATAACAAATTACTTGCATTATTTGTGCAAGACACAGCACAATATTTAAAAAAAAAAGGTAATTTGGGAAGAGTTGTGTAATTGTGTTAACTCCAAGTTTACTTTTGCAAAGAACTTTAACACCCAACGAAATAGACAATCCTCTCATCGTGATTCTTCTGTGGAGTACTTAAACAGAACATTGAGCAACACCAAATACTTCATGCAAGTCAGTTTCCTCCAGCTCAACAACTCCTACTAGGGGGTATTCTGTTTAGCACCAAAGGGAGAAGCAACTTTTACCCATTTCTCTGATTTTAGGGCAAGAGATTGACGTTTTCAGAATTTGTTTTTGACGCATAACTTTAAGCACAATGGCTTGAAAGGTGGTGGGTAACTGTTTCACTCAAGGCTGGATCACTGCAACAGATTACCCGCCGGTTGCATCCTTTCAGTGCTGTCAGTTCTAGATAGTAAAGAATGCTGCAGTCGGATTGCAAACAGGAGCGACCATACCTCGCCACAAGTTCTCTACACTGACTGCCTTTGAGGGCAGAATCCAATTCAAACTTGGCGGCCGGATGTATAAATGCATTAACAACCTGGCTCCTTCCTATCTCGCTAGCGAGGCCTCATCATCCCACCTCGCAGGGGCCTTAAGGAGCAAGATAAATTGCTTCTTTTAACCCATGGGTTAATCTGACATTTAAAGGAGGCAGAGCTATTCCAGCTCTGTTTCCTGATTTTTAGACCTCCATCCCACTGCTGCTAATATATTCATCCAACTGGGATGGCCAACAGCTGTTGTGATACACAGGCTAGAGTAGGAAAGCCCACCCGGTGCTAGGAGTGACCTCTGAGAACAGAGATGGGATGCCCATCAGATACCAAGAATCCATCCTTTTCCTTGAACCACCACATTACACCAGAGGTACCATGGATGGGGTCCCCACCTTATTCCAGGGATACCCCACCTTAAGCGAGTGGTGGCCCCTAGATGTCAGGGTTTGAATCCCTGCCAGATGTCGGAGAGCATCACCTTATGTCGGGGCACAGCCTGTTACCTGAGGACCACTGGGTGCTATCCTCTACACAGTGCTTTCCCTGTGAAAGAAAGAACAGATGTGGTGGATTCAGTCTTGCCATGGTTGGTGATGGAAAACCCATGTCACATTGTGTGGCACACGGCCTCCCCTGAGTTCAGGTGCCGGAGAGCCGCTGCATTTGAGTCACTGTCACAGGAGTGATGTAGCTCCTCTTACCGATGGGGTAGCGCAGTCTGCAGAGTGTCTGCATCTAATACTTACCACTTCTTGCAATTTATTTAGGTACGACAGACATCGTCTCAGTAATATACTTCTATGCTTGTGTGCTTGGTATGTGGTCTATCGGCTTTCATTGTTTATACCATTCTTTGATCTGCTAATATGTTTTTAGTAGGATTTTATGCTTGTGATCAGCAAGTTGACTTTTTGTTGCCCGAGTGTAAAGACACTCTATATGCCCATGTGTCCACTTTTCTCTCTGATCTAGAATCTTGGATGACTTATCTTCATAAACGTCAGAAAAATCCAATTCCTGTTTTTCCCTCTGAGATTCTTTTTCTCCTCTTCCTATTTCTTTCCTCTTCATCTTATAATTCTTTCTTTCTCTGCCCATAACTTGGGCATCAATTTTAATTCAGCTCTCTCTTGTCAAAAATAACAAATCTCCCTTTTTGTCTCTCCTGTCAATTGCAGTTTTATTCTATTAGGAAGATGTGTTCTTTTCTTCAATTTTTTCCATTAAAATTCTTATTGATTTGTCTTTTCGTATTCGTATAACTGCCGTTCTTCATATGTATTAAGAGGGTTATAGGACATTTTTTAATTAGCAAACCTATATAAAAAAATGCATCAAACTTTAAACATAGTTTAATAATGTAGATTAAATATATACTTTAAAAATATAGACAGAATACACTGTTTGAAACATCACATTATAAATATGAACAATACATTCAAAATTCTAATTAACAAACACATATAGCAAAATAAATCATATATCTAACTTGATGAAAATGTTCATATCAAAATAATTTTAGTCATGCAAATATATATATATATATCCCACAGAGCCCACTTCTCTCCTGAAAAGAGGCACACCGACACCTGCTGAAAGGGGTTACAAGCGCTTTATTCCACACGAAGAAGAGGCGCACAGGTAATGCAACATCCCAACATGTTTCAACTCCACTGAGCCTTGATCACGGGAAAAGTTACGTATTTTGAAATGACCACGTGACTTTTGAAGACGATGGTCATATTCTCTCATGAAAAGCGCACTTCAAAAACAGGAATGTCTTATCTGTTCGCAGGAAGCAGCATCAATAAATTCCAACATCAATGTCATAATGCTGCTTATAATAATCACTCGTACTGTGCGCCTCTTCTTCGTGTAGAATAAAGCGCTTGTAACCCCTTTCAGCAGGTGTTGGTGTGCCTCTTTTCAGGAGAGAAGTGGGCTCTGTGGGATATATCTATGGGTGGCTCCATCCCCGTAACACTGACCCGCCCTGCTAGGGTCTACGGCTCGCTTTGAAGGAGCAATTGACTTGGGATTTATGCATGTGAGCCTCACCCGCCGACCTTTACTGAGGCAAGACAGGACGATTCCTAATGAAAACTGCAGTGCGTGTCGGTAAGGGAGGTGAGAGGAAATGTTTCCTGTTGCCAAAAGCTGAAAGGAGGGGATGGCGTAACCTGGAGAATAACGGCTTGGATATGCAGGTTTGCAAACTAAAAGCGCATTGAACAGTACGAGTGATTATTATAAGCAGCATTATGACATTGATGTTGGAATTTATTGATGCTGCTTCCTGCGAACAGATAAGACATTCCTGTTTTTGAAGTGCGCTTTTCATGAGAGAATATGACCATCGTCTTCAAAAGTCTTTGTGGTCATTTCAAAATACGTAACTTTTCCCGTGATCAAGGCTCAGTGGAGTTGAAACATGTTGGGATGTTGCATTACCTGTGCGCCTCTTCTTCGTGTGGAATAAAGCGCTTGTAACCCCTTTCAGCAGGTGTCGGTGTGCCTCTTTTCAGGAGAGAAGTGGGCTCTGTGGGATATATCTATGGGTGGCTCCATCCCCATAACACTGACCCGCCCTGCCAGGGTCTACGGCTCGCTTTGAAGGAGCAATTGACTTGGGATATATATATATATATATATATATATATATACTTTAGAAATATATAAACAATATTTAAACTATTCTAAAATAAATGACAGTTAAAAAATTTCCAATAAATTAAAAATTACCGTACATATAACGAACCATATATCAAAATTAATTACAAAAATATAACTAACACGAAAAATGTAAATAAAAAATAAATTTTTATAAACAATTTAATAATGAAATAAAAAAATAAATGAAAATATACAACACCAGCAAAAGTGTTGTACTTTGAAGGAGTCATATTTACTGTTCTAGTCCCAGTTGAAGCAAAAGAAGAGAAAATGTTGCACTTTGGAGGGGATGTATTTACTATTCCCACTCCAGTCTTAGCAACAGTAGAGAAAGTGTTGGTCTTTAGAGGTGTCACATTTAATATTCCCACTCCAGCATAAAAAAACAAGGAAAGTGTAGGGTTTTGGAGGGGTAACATACTATTCCCACCCCAATCTAAGCAACAGTACGGAAAATAATGGACTTTAGAGAGGTTAGATTTAATATTCTCACAAGGGTTTGATATACCATTCCAATAACTAAACTTTCTTTAAAAACATTTAAATACATAACAAAACAAAAATATTTATACATGCTTAAATTAAAAAGTATGTGCATTATAGACAAATAAAATTAAATGACATGGGAAAAGCACATTTTATAATACAAAAATAGAGCAGCACATTCAAAATAAAAACATTTCTTTACCTATTACCTCAAAAAATCAGGATTTTTTAAAAATAAAATGTTTTAATTATATTAGTTATTAAATAAGACATACAATTAAAACAGATAATAAATACAACACTTATTTTTTTTATTTAAAATGTATTATTAAATAGTAACAAAATAGCCTTGATTTTTGGAAGTAGTTTGTGGTCATCAGAATGAAAGACAGCAGAGCCGGAGAGTACACCTGATGTGTGAATGGCAGCAGGACGTCATGACATCAAACAAATGAAAGTGGCCCAGGTGGCCTGACGCAGGGTCAGAGGGGGTTCTTCGGAGAGTATGTTTATGTTGAAGATTGTAAACAGTAGTAGCCTGATTAAATGTGGAGGGTAAGTTGGAGAATAAAGAGCATACATTGGCTTGACTAGGGGTAGAGCAGAAGGAAAGAGTAAATAGGGTGACTGGGTTAGACCGAAGAGGGGGTTCTCTGAACATTGGCAGATAAACTGTACATTTTACATGATGGGGAGGGTCGCGGGCGGCTATCCAATCCTTGTTGGAGACACAGCAGGGGCTGGATATTGTTGGAGCGTTTAGGGCATCTTTTTTCCATGCATTAAATGAGTCTGCCTCTCTTTTGGCACAGCGTGCCAGGGGAGTGTAGTGTTGTGGGCCCTAGGCCCACATGCTACTAAAAGTATGACACTGACACAGGGAGTATGGTGGTTAACTGGGCACCAGGCACGTGCACCCAGGCCCTTTTATTTTAAGAGTCACGTCACTTGTGATGCCTGTTGTGGATGGGTGTGGGGTGTAAGTGTGTCCAGCCCTAGGGAGTGGTTGGTAAATTCAGTGCCTGCTGAGACACTAGACCGTGTCCAGCAGGACACTACATTCCTTCCAAACATTATTGTAAAAACAAAACAGACACAGCCCAACCTGTGGGGGTAAACAACAATCAAATAAACACCATGGGGTCCATCAGCCTCAAGAATCATGCAGCGGGAAGACAGCAGACATGGGGCTGGTGACTCGGACTGCAGCAGGACATCTTAGTTTGCACTCATAATTTAACCTGAGTGGTTAAGGACACGAATGCTGGCTTGGAGACGTTAGCCGCACTCCGGCAACATACCAGTGGAAACCTGTCCTTTGATCTGAAGTTGCTCCGCTCCACTGACCTTGAGGATGATCTGTGGTGGGTTCTAACAGGGTGCGTAAGGAGCATGGTTGTAGTCCATAGTGAAGGTTCACTAAGGTGTTGCTTGATCGACTGAAGTCTCCGTTAGACGACCTTGCTGTATCCTGTAGTCCGTTGGCGTGGCAATATCCAGCCCAACTCTCCCGCCTGTGGGAGGCCCCTTGTCTGGATTGCCACGGGACTGCTTGTGGGCTGCATGTGTGCCTATGTGGGGGCAGCTGCAAGACCACAGAGGAGCCACTGCCTAGTCAATCGCAACAAACCTCAGGGGTGGATGGGTCTTGGTCAAGACGTGCTCTCACTGCTGGAATTCTGGATGCGAGCCAGGTTAGCAGGTAGTCTTTGGTTCTTCTTTTCATCTGGTGTGGCAACGGTGTAGGACTGCAGTCCACTTGCTCGGTACTCTAGGGATGGTAGTGTTTGATGCACTTGACAAGGACTGGCGTGATGGCGTTGCCAGCCGTCTGGTGAATCTGGATGACATTTGTTGACGACTTGCTGTTATGGGTGCAGGCCTTTGTTCTTGAGTCGATCACCGGGAGTGGGGGTAGCCAGGTGCTTCCATTTCCTTTGGGGAGGCATCTGCATCCTTGCACTTGGATTTCTTGGGTTACTGAGCGGTCGGTGACAGTGGCATGATGGACACTCTGAGAAGCATGAGGCAGAGACTCCGCTCGCACATGCTTGCGGCTTACTCTCGGTCTCCCGCTGGGTGGTTGCCAGGTCGTTCTCGTGTTTGTGTCATCTAGCTGGCTTCCTGTTTGTGCGTCTGGATGCGCTCCCTCCGCAGCTCGAGTTTTCTTCAGCTTCAGGCCTGGTCTCTCACAACTTTCACTCCTGAACTTGGATGGTTGTCAGGCTCCTAGTGCAGACCAGCTGGTCACACTTTCATATCTTCTGCTGGGTGCGGTGGCATGCACAGGGCACTGATGATGTGGTTGCCATTAGACCTGGACAACAGGTAGTGATGATTTACTTTGAGTAGGGATGATTAGAGAGACTTAGCAGCCACATGTCTTTGCCGGCGCCCTTCTTCTCCCGTGGCATCTGCGGTTGCGAGCAGGGGTGACATTTGACTCAAACTGCTGACTGTCAATAGCTGAGGGTCGCACTGGGAAGTGTAGAAGAAGAGACGAGGGTTGTGCTTGCTGGCAGCTTACATGTGGTTCTCCCATTAAGCTGTCTCCAGGGACGTTGCTCCCCCTTGGTGGCTGTCTTGTGTTTGCAGGTGTACACTTGGCTTGTAATGGTACGAGTCCTCGTACTTCTCTGCTTATTGATCTCTCCAGTGCACCTGTGTTTGTCCGGTTCTTCATAGTGACGGTATTGTCACTCGTCTTTTCAGTTCTTCCTCCGGGTGCAGTGGCATTCACCATCCTCCAAACAGGCCAACAGGGCCTATCAACATTCAATGGTCTTTGGACCATGCGGGCGAGACTTCGGTCGCTGTCCTCTCTTCTCCCTCCTGGGTGCTGGGTGGCATCCAGCCACTTGTCTCATGTGTTCCCTCTTCAGGGAGCTTCTTGAAGCTCCTAATCCGGGTGTTTCATCTTCTGGGAATGGCTTCCATGAGCAGTAGGGAGCTGTGGTAATGGTTTGCCACTTGGAGTGTGCAACTCTCCTCTTGCCTGTATTGGGCACAGGTGACTCCATCTTGAGGCAACATGACTCTGCTGTGTCTTGCCCCTGAGGGTTGCGCGATGCTCTCTTCCCCCTTCAGGAAGACAGGCAGTGTTCTGGTCCTCCTCCTTTTCAGAGACATCCTGCAGTGGTGACCATTCACCACCAGCGGCGTGCTGCGCAATGTCCCCGCTTGCGGTGGTGCTGAACAGCCACTATGGGGCGTATGCACAGTGCGAGATCTTCTTGCAGTTTTCGTGGGGCTTGCTTGGTGCCTTCTGTCCCATTACCTTTGCTGAACCTTGCTTGGCCACCTGATGCTTCTCTTGCCTGGGGTAGCTCTATGCTCTTTGTGGCTCTTTGCTGTGTGGGCGTTGCAGTCTCTTACGTTCCAAATAGGTAGTCATCCCACTTGTGTGTGTATGGCATTCTTGATATGCATGCAGACAGGGAGCTGTTCATGGCCTTTGCTTGTGATGTAATTTGGGTGGAGACACAAACCTGGCCCCTCAAGCACTCACCTCCTGATTCTGCGCTGAGGCCTGCCCAGTTCTCACTCACGCCAGGCGTCATGAGCGATTATGCAAGTGTCTGCTCCTTGACTGTTTGTTTTCCATTTAGGTCTGGTGCTGCCAGTGGCCGCTAGGTGGTGCTGTCCTTACTTTCACTTTAGGACACTGCAGCCTTGGCAGTGCTGTTGGCCGTTTCTGCTGGCCCTTTCTTTACAAACTTGTTCAGTCTTTTTTGTGTGTGTGTGCGCGGTACCTCTCAATGGCCACAAGGTGTCTCTGCGGTCAATTACAGAGAGGCCACAGCAGCCTTTTCTGAATATGTGGGCCTCGTGGGCGCTGGAGGTGCTGGTGTGGGGTGAGACACTCTGTGTAGGTGCAGGGGATGAGACCATCAGTGACTGGAGGCAGGCTGAGAAGGCCTGTGTGCCTGCTTGCTGTGCTGACGCGACGCTCTGATTTTGCTGTGTTCACCGTTCACTCTGGTGCGGGGCAGTGACTGCGGGTGAGCTGACAATGCTTGGGCCACCTGATAAACATGGATGAAGGTATGCAGGGGACACTGCATGCTATTTACACTTGCTGAGCGGTATGTCCCTTTGAAAACTTGAGCTTCAACTGTTTGACACCTGACATGAGCACTAGATGGCACTCGTTGATAAGTTATTTAAACTTGCCTTTTAACAGTATAAATTCGAACGCAAGGGTGTGACTAAGGGAGGCTAGTTACAATCTGATCTCGGCACATTTACACAAGAGATGTGGGTGCTGCCTCGCTCTGTGAACCGAAATGTGGTTGTCGCTTTCTGTTACTCTCAGTGGTACACGCTGCGTCGGACTGAGTTATTATTTATTTAAACAGTTGCTTGCTTAGCAATCTAGTCTATAAGGAAAATAGATCATGACTACCACATCGGAATCAATTTATTATATTACCATTTAAAGACAGAGCTTTTTTTAAATCGTGGACAAAAATAAATACACAAATCAATGAAGATACGCATTAAACGGAGTCAGCAGAATGTATTTAATATCGCTATATATTTCAGGAGATGCCAATTCCTTGCTTACAATCTGTTCCTGGTATCTGGACATGACAGCCATCCACGAATCAGGATGAGGCGATACAGCTTCCATCCACGAATCAGGATGAGGCGATACAGCTTCCATCCACGAATCAGGATGAGGCGATACAGCTTCCATCCACGAATCAGGATGAGGCGATACAGCTTCCATCCACGAATCAGGATGAGGCGTTACGGCCAAAACTTTGGAACTGGGGACCGCGTTCGAATCCCTCAACATCCTGCAATTCTGGGCCAATCACCTAGGGCCAGATTTATCATTCTTTCAGGCAGCGCAACGCTGAAAAACACCTTGCTGCGCTGCGTGAAAGGTCAGGAATGCGCTGTATTTACCATTGTACGGCACATTCCTGTCCTTTCCTAGCGCTCGCGCACTTTTGGCTGCCTAACGCCAATGCAGGCACCCTTGTGTCATGGTGCAAGAGTGTCTGCGTAGTAGGCAGGATTTTTTGTGTGAAGGAAGGGACGCCTTCCTGCACAAATAAAAAAATCATGAGAAGCATTTTCCTCTTTCTATGTGTGACGCAGAATGCAGCACAAATAGGAAGAGGAAGTAACGAGGAAAGATTAAGATATTACTCCTCGTTACGCCTCACTTGGGGAGGCGTAGCATTTAACGCATTCCCAGGTCTACCAGTTATAGTAAATCTGGGAATGCGCCAAAATCTATGGGTGGATGCGTGGGAACACACACGCTCCACCCATGGCAGAATAACGCAAGGCAGCGACTTGCACTGCGTTGCGTTACTCTACATTTATCAAGACGCGCTGGGCCACGCAAGGTGGCCTTGCATGGCTTGACAAATCTTACTTAGGTTCTGCGTCACCCTTGCGCCGCCTTCCGTGGCACAAGGTGACGCAAAACATTGATAAATCTGGCCCTCAACCACCCCCTCCACCTCTATGGGTGAATGATTTCTGTGTATTTTATTGTCCCTTACTGTTCCAAGATGGCTGATATGTTAACAAAAACTTGTAAAGAATGATAAAATATACACAAAACATTTAAAGATGGCCACCCATTTTTTGCGCATGCTGAGGCAGCCATCTCTGAAATTCCTTTACATATTTTCTCATTCTGTACTATTCCAGGGTGCTCAGGCATTTATCAAAAGAATGTCTTCCATGCTGAAACAGTAAGGAATGACAAATATACAAAAGCATTCAGTGAGGGCCACCTATGCATGCGCAGGGAGTAGGGTTCCTACCTTTTCCAGAAAGAAAATACAGGTTATCTGGTCACGTTTTAAGATTAGGCAAGCGCCAGGACATGATTCTTCAGTAGATTCTTATAACAAGATTGTCTCTATTCATCTTTGACATGGCCTTTTTATCTTTGTTTTCTTTACTTACCATTTAAGGCAGCTGTAGAACACATTTTAATGTATTTTCTTCTTACATTTTCTGTTTAAAGTATGTATTGATAAGTGGAAAAAATACCAGCTTAGATGATTCTCTTAATTTATGTACCGGCAGGGTAATTAAAGTCCCAGTCATACTGGTATAAAGTCAGCCAGGCGGCAAACCTAGCAGGGAGCCGAAATATGGCTCCAGGTGCCATATTTAAATGTTTTTTTGGTACTCTTTTTCATTGGTTTACTGTTCCAAGATGGCCAATTGCCATTTTCAGATGATAAACTAGTGATAAATTATTGGCAGAACCACATTTAAATGCCTGCCCTTAACAACAGTGCCCGTGTGGAATGTGGCCCACTTAGAGGGAAGCCCATGGCTCACTAGCAGTGTGCAAGGAGCTGCCCGGTCCTCAGAAAAAAAGTAAATAAAGGTTAACCTTGGCCTACATGAGCCATGGCACTGACGCATACTAG
This sequence comes from Calotriton arnoldi, assembly GCA_963921515.1. Taxonomy (NCBI): domain Eukaryota; kingdom Metazoa; phylum Chordata; class Amphibia; order Caudata; family Salamandridae; genus Calotriton; species Calotriton arnoldi. Next base: position 2,637,965 of record CAWUFW010001223.1, read on the forward strand.
GGTGTGCATAAAACACAATATGTGCTTTGGCAAAATGCCATGACTAACCGTGAGGGCAGCCAATGGTTGAAATAGTCTTGCCCCATTCTGTATGCTGTGGTGGACAGAAGCAAAACGTGAATGACAATTTAACAGACCTGTGGATGAAGAACACTGACCCAAAGCCCCTCCAGTTGTGTCATTTTATATATATATTTTTTGCATTGGAATTGTTTGAAAACATGAGCCTGGTGAGAAAGAACATACCTCAGCATAGGGCTAGCACTAAGTTTAGGTTAGTGGCGGTAATTAAATTACATTTGTTTTATGGTTACAGGTACAGCTTAAGTCATGTTAATTAATTGATTAAAATAAAATTGAATTAATTTAACTGTAATTTATAGTTATGGTAATGTTAAATGTTAGTGTTGATTTAAAACTTGCCTAGTCAATGTTGTTGTAGTCAATGAAGTCACTGATACAGTAGTAGATAGGCCTGGGCACAATTTTACTCAACCTGGCAAAATTCACAAAAGTGAGAACTCTTGAAATTTCTCAATTTTGCATTACGTGATATTGCATAACTTTTTTTTAAGTGAATGTGCACCTCATGTAAAAAAAAAAAAGATTGCCAAGACAAGGTTTCTGCTTAACCAGTCTCCTGCCGGTATTTTATGGAAGCGTGCATTGACATAAAAAGTCACCCGAGTACCTGCAAACCACATTTCACTATAAAAGCGTGATTTCATAACATTTTATGACCTTTTAAAAGATTTTGTAAAAATTTTGCAAAAAAAGATTTCCCTCACCCTTTGGCCCATTTACCAAAACTCAACCCTATACCAGGTAAGCATTGGCAAACCGAATAGACATGCACCGTTAGCACACTAGCGGAGACACATGGAAGGGAGCCAGTATTAGCAGACAGAGAGAGCTACAGTTGTAAAGTAGTCCCTCGTAAACTTTGGTACAAGCACTCAAGTTTCGGCAGAATGTTGAAATAGACATGTTTTAGCCGAATTCTTTATGCTTTGCATGTCTTAAGTTAGCATTCGCGGCACCATTTTGTATTCATCTTACATTTTGAGCCATGATCGAAACTAACTTCCGTCTCACTCTGTCCGCCTCAGCAGAAAGCAGCTGCGATATTTTTCTTTATTTCTCCAAGGTTGAGCTTCGCTATACTAATGAATAGACTGTTTTGTCATAACATACCTTTCTCACTAGATAGCCCTGCTCCCACCCTTAGAGCGGAGGGCACAGGCAGAGTAACCTTGACGTTGCGATAGCTTGTACCCGGTCCTGGGATTACAACTCATCCTTCTGTATCTCCTTTGTTCACCTGCTACCAACTGGAAATTTCCAGTCTGGGCGTGTCTCTAGTGATCCTGAAGATGTACATTAAGGGGCCGATTCCGATGTCGGACGGACCGGAGTCCGTCCGACATCGGTCAGGAACCGTAACCGACCGACCTACTGTCATCGGTTACGTTCCTGCAAGTACGATGCAACCGAACCCTGTTCGGTCGCACTTGTATGCTTCACAATGGGAGCATGCATTCCGAACGGAATGCATGCTCGCATTGTGAAATACAGGGGTGCAGTTCATCCCTGCACCCTGTGGCAGGCACTAGTGCAAAAAGGGAGCCCCCTTTGAGAATGAATAGAGGTCAGGGAGAAAAGGGGAAACAACAATAAATATGATAAGCAAAAAATAAGCTCCCTCACGACCTATATTTCTTTTAAGTTAAAGACTAAATCTAGTATGGGCTAAACAAATGTGTAAACAAAGACATCATCCATACAAATTACTAGTTAAATTTGAACTTTGCCTCGTCCAGTGATCATCCTGACTGGGGTCCTGAACGGCGAAACCCTTGGATCTGACCGTTTGGTCCAAAGAGTCGGCAGTGGAGAATAAATTAGTTTGACCTGTGTGCATCAGGTGAGTTTGCATTGGTTCTTTGTGAATATGGCGCCATTTTGGTTTGTATTTGACATGGTCTGAGGACCGTCTTTGGACAAGCGCTTGAATTTGTTTGAGTTCCTTATGAACATGGTACCATTTTTGATTTGTATTTGATGAGATTTGTGATCGGACTTTGATGAGGATATTTGCAAATATCTGTTAGATATATATATAGTAAACTTGTTTTCTTTTGAAAATGCTGTGTCTTAGTAAAGTGTTTTGTTTGGGCTGTCGTTGTTGCTCTGCTGATGCTCGATTGGAAGAAAGTCAGCCAGCGCCTCCAGAAGGCACTCCAAATTTTGACATGTACGTAAAACATGGCCTTGGCCCTATTATGTTTAGTACGTTATGGCACAAATATACGAGGGACAATGCCGAGTTGCAGTGGCCGTTGACGGGCACTTTTGATGAACAGAAAATTAATTTTCTGCAGGAAAAATTGTTTGCGAAAATGAGTAGGCAGTCGATGTTTGATTCCCTCACAACATGGCAAAAGGAAGCTAAACAAAGACGAATGAAAGCAGCGAAAGAGGCCCGGAAGGGGAGAATGCAGACAGTGACTCAGAAAGCTGTAGCGTATGATAGAGAGAAAATAGAAAAAGGAATAGAGTGTTCTGATAGGAAATTTCGATTACAATGTGAAAAGTCTTATGTTGCCCGAGAAGAAAATGATACATTTGTGGAAGAATTGTTAGATACTCGACCTCCACCCCCATACACCCCGCAGAAAATATATCCTGCTATCCCACAGCCTCAGTCATCTGTTTCTTCTGTCTCTGCTGCCTCTGTTCCTTCTACTATTGATCAACCTGTTTTGGCCACGGCGTCTCCTGCCCTTTCTTTGACTTTGCCTTCTGCAGCTACTACGACTGCCAGTCTCCCTGATACGCCTATTGTTTCAGCATCGCTCTCGCTAGCCCTCACACCTACGACACAGTCACCAGCGACGTTGGTGCCTGTTCCTTCTGTTGCTACTCCTTCCCTGTTCCTCCATCCCCCGACATTACTGAGTAGCGGAACGCCCGTGCGAGGACTAGGGGACAGAGACTGGGCGACTGCTAGGGAGCGACTGGGGCGGATATTGATACGATCTGATGTGGGAGATGAAGAGAAAAGGGTGGTAGCCAATCAGGCCGCTCAGTGGGCTCGTCACCCCATTTACAGTGTGGAAGATGTGTGGAGTGTGATGAGAGATTATGAGCCTTTTGTGCAGCAGCATGCCCTTAAGCACGTCGGCTGCTTTGATTGGACTGTGGGAACAGTGTTTCAATGATATAGCACCCCAGATTATTTATGATATTAGGGACCATGTATATGCTGCCGATATGGCACCTAGTGAGGTTTTTAATAATGTTGCGACGCTGGTTGCTTATCGAGGTAGGCTGCTTGAGAAGAGCCCAAAGACAGTATCCCAATTTCAGATGAGGGAAGTCCACCCCATATATCACCCTGAAATACCAGAGCTACGGGATCAGCATAACATTGTTACTAGACCATGGGTAGAGGCCCGGTTCCAAGAACAATGGGTTTATACTCCATGGAAAAGGAGTGAGATTTTGTCCATTAAGACTCAGCTGCCTGATCTTAGGAAAAATCCTACTGCATATTATAAGGAATTGACTGAGGCCACTTCCTTGACCGTGATGACGCTTGCGGATATTGAAATGTTCTTTGATTTATTGGTGCCCGTTGATATTTTGAGGCAGGTGCACACACAGGACCACGTTGTGGAATTGAGTGGTACCTGGGATCAGATTAAAGCATGGGACCAGGAGAGGAAGCCTGGTGGGAAGCCTAAGGCCGAGATACTAGCTTTGCCTGGCCGAATTATTACCTATATGCACTCTCTTATTCCACCGAGAAGGGTAGATTGGGACAAGTTAACGACATGTCGTCAGAAGAAAGATGAAAGTGTGTCTGATTTTTTCACCCGATTTGAAGGTGTGTTTTGGGATTTTAGCGGACAGGATTTGTCGGTGGAGGGAGGTGTCCGATTGTTCATTAATAGATTTGTTACAAACCTGCTTCCTGAGATCGCGACTCAGTTGCAGGCCTCGGAGAGCACTTGGACCACCTCCTCGCCGTCTGTAATATTGAGTATGGCACAGTATTATGAGCACAGGGAAAGTGAGGAGAAGGAGAAGGTGGAGAAAAAGCACAAAGAATTGAAGACCAAAGTGTTGTTGCAACAGGCTTCTCGAGGGAATGGTAAAGGACGTGGTGGTATGGCCAGACAGCTACCTCGAACTAGTCGGAATACTACGCCTGTAGGGCCAAATCAGTGTGCGTATTGTAAGGAGGAGGGACATTGGCGTAGCGAGTGTCCGGTGTTGTTGCAGAAAGTCGCGGCCCCGAGAGGACGAGGTTCTCGTGGACGGGGTCGTGGAGCTGGTGGACAAGACAGAGCTCAGCATGGTGCAGCCTCACAGGACCATCCCAATAGTAACTACTTCTATGACAATAGGGGCGGACAGTATTATCATGATGACTATGATACAGACGATGTGACAGGAATGTCTCACAGCTAGGACAGCCAGGAACAGAGTGAGGGACCAGTCCAGATACCTGTAGATCAGCGCAGTCCTTACGTTACTGCAGATTTGTATGGCTCAGCTAAGGAATTTTTGGTGGATACAGGTGCAATGAATAGCTCTATTTCTCGTTTACTGGTCCCCGGGGCAGCTCTGTCTGGCCATAATAATGTTTCGGTAGGATTTTCTGGTGTACCGGTTGTGAGCCCCATTTCCAAGCCTCTTACATTGACTATAGGTACTTTTACTGTGGATTCGCCATTTTTGTTGACGTCTAATTCTGGAGAAAATCTGATGGGCTTAGATTTATTAAAGAAGTTGCATGCGACCATTTATTGTTCCCCGGAAGGTGTTTATATGACAATGGGTCAAAATGAGGTCAGCACTAAGCAGTGTCTGTCCATAGATGCACCCCTCCCTGCTGAATTTAAGGACGCGCCGCCCACGTTGTGGGCGACGGGTGACACGAACGTAGGTCTATTACAGATACCTCCAGTTTCCATTAAAGTTAAAGATAATGCCATTTTGCCTCGTATTCCTCAGTACAAGATGTCGCAGGCAGGGGAGAGAGCTTTGTTAAAGATTATACAAGACCTGATTAAGTCAGAGGTTGTCGAAGAGACATCTGCTAATGTGTGTAATAGCCCTATCCTTCCAATTCTTAAGAGGGCACCTTCGGGCTCCTCTGATGACCATCCAGACGTTTATCGTTTTGTGATTGACTTGCGCGAAATTAATAAAATAGTGGTTCCTCAGTTTCCGGTGGTCCCTGACATTACTGTCCTTCTGACGATGATTCCCTCCTCTGCTAAATTCTTTTCTGTCATTGATCTGAAAAATGCATTCTTCAGTATTCCGATCCATCCAGACAGCAGGCACTTGTTCGGCACAGGGTCAAGACTGATTTGCATATGGCTATGTCTGAACTGGGGTGGCGTGGTGAAGCAAAATAACGATGGATTAAACCCAGATTGTGACTGGGGGTGAATGTTTGCCAATGTGCAGCAATCCGTCCATCATCTTGTGTGTTTTGCATTTCGCCCTAAGTGGGAAGGGTATGCCCAGACGTGGGTCCCGTGCTCACTACGCCACTGGAGTCAAGCTATCCTGGCTGATGAAGGCTGATAGCCTGAAACCGGTCCTAGGATGCTTGATTCCGGTCCAGAGAAGACATGGCTTGGCAGTTCGGTCTGGACTGTTCCCATGAGGCACAGGGTCAAGACTGATTTGCATATGGCTATGTCTGAACTGGGGTGGCGTGGTGAAGCAAAATAACGATGGATTAAACCCAGATCTGTGACTGGGGGTGAATGTTTGCCAATGTGCAGCATTCCGTCCATCATCTTGTGTGTTTTGCATTTCGCCCTAAGTGGGAAGGGTATGCCCAGACGTGGGTCCCGTGCTCACTACGCCACTGGAGTCAAGCTATCCTGGCTGATGAAGGCTGATAGCCTGAAACCGGTCCTAGGATGCTTGATTCCGGTCCAGGGAAGACATGACTTGGCAGTTCGGTCTGGACTGTTCCCATGAGGCACAGGGTCAAGACTGATTTGCATATGGCTATATCTGAACTGGGGTGGCGTGGTGAAGCAAAATAACGATGGATTAAACCCAGATCTGTGACTGGGGGTGAATGTTTGCCAATGTGCAGCATTCCGTCCATCATCTTGTGTGTTTTGCATTTCGCCCTTAGTGGGAAGGGTATGCCCAGACGTGGGTCTCGTGCTCACTACGCCACTGGAGTCAAGCTATCCTGGCTGATGAAGGCTGATAGCCTGAAACCGGTCCTAGGATGCTTGATTCCGGTCCAGGGAAGACATGGCTTGGCAGTTCGGTCTGGACTGTTCCCATGAGGCACAGGGTCAAGACTGATTTGCATATGGCTATGTCTGAACTGGGGTGGCGTGGTGAAGCAAAATAACGATGGATTAAACCCAGATCTGTGACTGGGGGTGAATGTTTGCCAATGTGCAGCATTCCGTCCATCATCTTGTGTGTTTTGCATTTCGCCCTAAGTGGGAAGGGTATGCCCAGACGTGGGTCCCGTGCTCACTACGCCACTGGAGTCAAGCTATCCTGGCTGATGAAGGCTGATAGCCTGAAACCGGTCCTAGGATGCTTGATTCCGGTCCAGGGAAGACATGGCTTGGCAGTTCGGTCTGGACTGTTCCCATGAGTCACAGGGTCAAGACTGATTTGCATATGGCTATGTCTGAACTGGGGTGGCGTGGTGAAGCAAAATAACGATGGATTAAACCCAGATCTGTGACTGGGGGTGAATGTTTGCCAATGTGCAGCATTCCGTCCATCATCTTGTGTGTTTTGCATTTCGCCCTAAGTGGGAAGGGTTTGCCCAGACGTGGGTCCCGTGCTCACTACGCCACTGGAGTCAAGCTATCCTGGCTGATGAAGGCCGATAGCCTGAAACCGGTCCTAGGATGCTTGATTCCGGTCCAGGGAAGACATGGCTTGGCAGTTCGGTCTGGACTGTTCCCATGAGGCACAGGGTCAAGACTGATTTGCATATGGCTATGTCTGAACTGGGGTGGCGTGGTGAAGCAAAATAACGATGGATTAAACCCAGATCTGTGACTGGGGGTGAATGTTTGCCAATGTGCAACATTCCATCCATCATCTTGTGTGTTTTTCATTTCGCCCTAAGTGGGAAGGGTATGCCCAGACGTGGGTCCCGTGCTCACTACGCCACTGGAGTCAATCTATCCTGGCTGATGAAGGCTGATAGCCTGAAACCGGTCCTAGGATGCTTGATTCCGGTCCAGGGAAGACATGGCTTGGCAGTTCGGTCTGGACTGTTCCCATGAGGCACAGGGTCAAGACTGATTTGCATATGGCTATGTCTGAACTGGGGTGGCGTGGTGAAGCAAAATAACGATGGATTAAACCCAGATCTGTGACTCGGGGTGAATGTTTGCCAATGTGCAGCATTCCGTCCATCATCTTGTGTGTTTTGCATTTCGCCCTAAGTGGGAAGGGTATGCCCAGACGTGGGTCCCGTGCTCACTACGCCACTGGAGTCAAGCTATCCTGGCTGATGAAGGCTGATAGCCTGAAACCGGTCCTAGGATGCTTGATTCCGGTCCAGGGAAGACATGGCTTGGCAGTTCGGTCTGGACTGTTCCCATGAGGCACAGGGTCAAGACTGATTTGCATATGGCTATGTCTGAACTGGGGTGGCGTGGTGAAGCAAAATAACGATGGATTAAACCCAGATCTGTGACTGGGGGTGAATGTTTGCCAATGTGCAGCATTCCGTCCATCATCTTGTGTGTTTTGCACTTGTTTGGTTTTACACTAGCTGGCAGAAGCTTTAGATTCTGTCGAGCTCACCAGGGCTATACTGAGAGCCCTAGTACATATAGCCAAGCTTTGAAAGCCCAATTGGACTGCCTCACGGTTCCCTCTGGTAATGTATTGCTTCAATATGTAGGTGACCTTCTCATCGCTTCTGACACTGAAAAGGGTTGCAAAGACAGTACGGTTAAATTGTTGCTGCATTTGGCACACCACGGACATAAAGTGTCCCTTTCCAAATTTCAATATTGTTGACAGGAGGCCACCTATTTAGGTCACCTACTGTTGAAGGTGGGTAGGAGATTGACCCCTGAGCGCATCAGTGCTATTGTTAAAATGCCTATCCCTAAAACTCAGAGGGAGGTGCGCGCTTTTATTGGCATTACTTCCTATTGTCGCCAATGGATCCCTAACTACTCGTTAGTAACAAAGCCTTTGCTGGCATTTACCACTAAAGATGTGCATGAACCCTTGCCTTGAATGCCTGAATGTCAGCAGTCTTTTGAGCAATTAAAAGTTTCGCTTTGCTCTGTGCCTGTGCTTGGTACGCCTGACTACACAAAGCCGTTCGTGCTGTACATACACGAGACTGCTGGTTGTGCACTCTCTGTTTTAACACAGGCCCTTGGAGGTAAGCAACAGCTTTGTGCTTATTTTTCTGGTCTTCTTGACCCTGTCGCAAGAGCCCTCCCGAGCTGTCTAAGAGCGGTCGTGGCTGTGGCCATCTCAATAAGACAATCGGCTGGGCTCGTACTTGATACTGACCTCACAGTCATGGTGCCCCATGCTGTGGATACCCTTTTGAATAAAAACAAGACACAGCACCTCACCAGTGCACGTCTGACTGGCTATGAGTTGACTCTCTTTGCACCACATGTCACGTTTAAAAGATGTGCCACTTTAAACCCAGCCACGTTACTACCCCTCCCTTCTGAGAGTGAGGAAATTGACATACATGATTGTATCTTTCGGATGGAGGAAGAGAAGAAGGGATGGGTAGCCCTGACTGATGTTCCCTTATCTGACCGCCTAGGGCAGAGGTCTTCAAACTTTTTTGCTCCGAGCCCCCCTAAGCAAAATGTTCTAATGTCTGGCCCCCCCCTCCAAAACTTTATGGCAGGGATTGTTTGAGTGGGAGGGAAAGGGCTGAGCGCACGGGGCATGGCTGATGAGATCGTTTCAGGAGTACTTTTTCTATAGCTCATAAACCATACTAAATATGAGACTTGTAAAACAGCAAATGGACCAAACAAAAACAGTTATTGACCCAAAAATGCTGCTCCCTATAATTGCGGTGTTGTGAGCCCCTCGCACTCCAATGCAACTACACTTGCTGCACTAATGATAACTTCAGTCCTGAGTAGCAGGCTATCTCCTCTGCCTCTTATACCCCTTTGCCACCATGCTGCACCATCACTCTAATCTTGAAACAGGCCCTTTCAGAAAAAAAGAGCTCCCACATGTTGTCTTCCTTTATATGCAATGGTGCCCGTGGTCCTAATGTTAGAAAGGAAAAAAGCGGACGGATACGTTAATTTCTTTTCAGGCGCAAGTAGATTAAGGGATTTGCCAAGAATCACAGGATACTTGAGCCTCCCGCCAAGACCTCGAACCTGGTTCCCCAGCTTCAAGGTCAGCCACTATGGCTGTTACACTACATCCTCTTACCAGCCATTAATCGACTGAGTCACTTAAAGCCAGGGCACTGGAATTATGAGTTTATGAGGCAGCAATGTTTTCCGCATTGTTATGGATTTACCACATTGGTACATAATCCATCATCTGCTGCATAATCAGCAGATTTTAACAAAAAAATTTGATTCTAGTTCAAACGGATCAAAAGTTACTTAAAACATGGCTGGCGACGTGTTTCGGAGCAGTAGAAGGCCCTTCATAAAGGTTGATTGATCATCTTGCAATTGCTTATTGATATATTTGGGTGTTAAACTGGTACTAATAAGGTATAATGTTTCACCTGGCAGTGTTACCATGACTAAAAATGACAAACAAATAAAGTAAAGCTAACCACTAAATGTGCCAGATTACGCTGCATAACTTACCCTTTCTTCTTGCATAATTTAATCAACCCTGTTGCATAATTTGGCCCTCTCTTGCCACATAATTCCAGTGGCCCTACTTAATGCTTCACAGTGACAAAGATTTTTTTAGGTCATGTAGGGGTGTTATCTGCTGATCTCTGGAATAGTGGAGATAATTATAAAAATGCTTGCATTAGGTACAGTCTGATTACTTTTTACTTAAAGCTATATTTTGTAGGAATGTGTTTTATTTCAATCACTGCATCATTTTGCAGCAGCCTATGTTAGACTGTGTGTAATGCAAAGTTAAAATAATAACTTACATATTCACAGTGCTTTCTGTCACAGGCTGGGCCTTCGCAGCACTATCAGTACAAAGGTCACTATTCCCCAATGTATGAACTAAGGTTCAATTAAGTGTTGCTCAGGTTTCAGACTCACAGACATCTGCAGTGATGGCATGTGCCAACTGAAGTTTCATGATATAAAAGAGAACATTTACCAAGGATAAGTTTAACTTGATTTTATTTTTCAATTTGTTTGCTCATCATTTTATTTGCAGTTAGCTGACAGCGAAAACACAAAATACTCAGAGGATTTAGTTATTTTCTTTTTAGCCAACTTCTTGACTCTGTGACCTCCCTTCAGAATCACTGTTCCCAATCTTTCTAATCCACATTTCAAGGGCGGCGTGTAAATGAAGACGGCCTGGAAATGCAGCAAATGAATAAGGCTGCAGTTCCAGGCCATCTTCATTTACATGTAATTGCAGAGGCATTCGCGCCCCCCTTAGAAACCATCCACGGACCCCCAGGGGGGCGCGCCCCACAGTTTGAAGACCTCTGGCCTAGGGGAACTATATGTCGATGGCTCTTGTTTTAAGTTACCAGATGGCAGTACCACTGCTGCATACACAATCACAACACTGTACATGGTAGTTGAGACGTCACAAGTTCCCTATCAGTCAGCCCAAGCTGCAGAGCTCGTTGGCCTTATTTGAGCCTGTGAGTTGAGTGAGGGACTGACTGTCAATATCTATACTGACAGTCAGTACGCCTTTGGAGTTGCCCATAATTTTGGCCGGCTCTGGGCAGAGAGGGGGTTTTTCACTTCCCATGGGATGAAAATCCAACATGGCCCTCTTATACATAGTGTGAGAAGTTGGCCTGGTATATGCTGTCCACTAGTTAAAGTGGACACCTTGCACCAGTACAATTCGACTCTTATGGTAGGTAGGTTTAAGACAACCTTTAAAGAAAGCTATCCTAGTGGTAGCTGTGGAGAGCAGCCTTCAGGCTAAGTCTTGGAGGAATGTAAAGCAGCTTGTTTTACCACACAATCTCCTGAATCACCAAATGAAAAGACACCACACAGGTATATATATCTCAAATATATATGTATTTATTACTAAACAACTCTCTACTAATCTCTTTATGAGATTAGAAGTCAGGAACATATGTACAAATCAATGTTTTAAAAATAAGTGAGCACAATCAAGTATCACAACCCTAGCTTGACTAGACCTGGGCCTAGAGCATGTAGAATCGAGGGACCCCAAAGAACCACCCCAGGTAGTTGTAGGAGACCCACAGGGGACGGACGCGGTGTTCAGACACCGGTGCGAGTCCTGTACGAGTCTATGCGAAAGGACGCGATTGAGATATCAATGTTAAAGGTCCCTTGCGTGTTCGAGGCGAGAGCACCGACACGAACCCAGTACGAGTCGAAGGATGGGGTTACGGATAGAGTTGCGAGGGTGAAGGACGCGGTGTGTCTAACACCGCCGCAAGTCCTGTACGAGTCAATGCGATAGTCGCACTTGGAAAATAGGAGTTTTAGGGCACTTCTGGAGTAGCTACAAGCAAGTCACTTACAGGGTAAGTAGTTCTAGGGCCAACACCCACAGGAGCACCGTAGTGCTGAAGTTACCTCACCCAGGGAAGCCGGGTGCATAGGTCTCCTTTGGTGTCGGGTCGCAGCGTCGTTTTCAATGGGAGCCAGTGAAGACTTGCTGCTTGCGACGACAGGGGAAGTGTCCGGTGGAATCCATGCCTGGATTCGGAAGGAGGAAGACCTGAAAGCAGAGGGGACAGTGTTCAAAGTCGCTTGGCAGTGACCCGGGGCAAGGAAGATGAATGCCCACCATCGTCGACAGATTCAGGTCGTTCACGGGTGTCTTGACTCTTCAACCACGAGGTCCAGGAGGTGTCGAGGATGACCAGGAGCTGGATTCAGCGTATCCCACGAAGTCTGCAGCTGACTGCGGTGTCGGCGACCCGATTGGAGCCAACAAGCCTTGGTAGCAGCAAGTCTCATGGAGAAGATAAAAAGTCAATGGTGCAGACCAGCAAGGTCTGGGGGACTTATCCAGCAAGGGTAGGTCAGGGCAGGCCTGGGTAAACCAGGGGAGCCCTTTGGTTTTGTAGAAAAGTCTTCAGGGGACCCACAAGCTGGCTGGCAAGGGATCGCGAAGACGCCTCAGGAGGATTCACTCAACAGGGGCCCGCAGTCACTCGGGATGGGGTAGGCCTCTGATCTTGGGAGGGATCTCTGCTAGAGGCTGGGACCACACGTGGTCCAAAGCACAAGTTCGTAGAACGTCGTGAAGGGGTTGCACTTGAAAATAGTGCACGGTACCCAGGGTCTGCGGTTCCTCGTCACTCGTGGGGTCCACTTGCCTCAGCTTCACTGGGGACTCACGATGGCCTTGGAGAAGTCAGGAAATCCTCTTCCTGGGCTGCAGGGACTTCGGGCTCCGGCGGGAGCGGCGTAGTTTGCGACCGTCGTTGCAGTTTTTGGTGCCTGCCAAGCAGGGGAGTCACTCCTTGACTCCAAGGGAGATTCTTCAGTCTTCCAGAGGTAGTGGAACGTCGAAGGTCCGGGAGTCTTCTTTAGAGCGTCATCCAGGGGTATCTAGGTTGCAATGCACAGGTTCCCCCTCTTATACTAAAAAGAAGGGAGGGACTAGCTATATGACCCCACCTATGGGAGGGTCAGGGAGTGGGTGGCTACACCCACTTCCCTTTGTCCAGTTTCGCGCCAGAGCAGGGGCAGGTAGCCCCTGAGCCGGTTTGAACTGGTGTATGCACAGAGGAGCCTTCTGCTCCCCAGTGCAGGACTTCAAAGCACTCTAGGAGTGCACCCACCCAGCCCCAATACACTAAACCCTGTCTGGGAGGTGGTCACACCCCCTTGGGACAGGATACCTATTGTTGTGCCTTCTCCACTGCGAGTGTCGGTCATCAGCAGGAGGGCAGCCCAGTGTCTCTGACTGGTGGCATCCATTTTGTGATGCCAGGGCTCTTTAGGATTCTACCGCGTTTCCACAGTAGGTACATGTCTATCCCTCTAGAAGGGTGGGATCATACTCCCACACCAGTTACTGGTGTGGGGGTATGATTCCAAAGTGTTTGACACCAAACACGACATGTTTTGATGCAGCTATTCCAAAGTTAGCATTTACCGCAAGGATATAATGCACTTAAGAGTATATGGTTTGACTGTATTCCCAAACAGCCCCAGAGAATAGACTCTGAGAGCTGCAGAGGGGCCCTGCTCAGGCAGAGGCACCCTCTCACATAGGAACTAAGCACCCTGCCCTCAGGATTGATAGGGCCTGCCTTAGGGGTGACTGATAAGTTTAAATGTGTGTGCAGGAGAGATATAGGGGACCTATATCTCAGTGAGGAGTGCTAGCACCTCCTCACCCAGGCTGCAGTAGCAGGCCTGTGGTGTCAGATTTAGTCTGCTTCCCAGGGGTGGCATAATACATGCTTCAGCCCCTGGTAGGCCTGTGAAGTACCTATGCCCTTGGTACCTAAGGTACCATATACTAGGGACTCATAAGGTACCACAGTATCCAATCACTAGTGCACCTAGAGTGCACTCCAAGTCGTTTAGAGAGAACAGAGAGGCTGGGGCCCTGATTGGCAGGGTCCCAGCCAGACTATAGCCAGAAACCAGTGTAAACATCAAAAAGTGGGGGCAACATAAGAGGCAGATCCTACTCTCCTACACATAGGCTTTTGTCAGCTTTGACACTCCCCAAGAAATTAGCGATCATAAAGTGCAGCGCCCACAAGACAATCACTGACAATGTGTGTAAAGGGAATGTCTTTGCAGACCAGACAGCTAAGGAGACAGCCCGAACGAAGATGAAAAAGATGTTTGTGGCAGGTCCCGCAAGGTGGGTGCCCGAGGTCACCATGTTTGAGGATACGCTGGAAAATGTCAAGGAGATACAGAGTCAGGCAACGATTGAGGAATTAGCAGTATGGCAGGAAAGTACAGTACGTTTGGATGAGGAAGGGTGTTGGATTGATAAGTCAGGGAAGCAGAGATGGATGCTACCAGATGCATATGTTCTTCCTGTAGTTACCATGGCACACGGACCAGCTCATATTAGTGCTAAAGATATTTGCAAGTTGTTAGACCCTGTATGGCAAAATGATGACATTCCAAAAACTGCCGCCCATTTAGTCAAATATTGTATGGTGTGTATGATGCACAATCCTGGAAAAGGTACCCCGACGCCACCTGTCAACTTTGCACCTCCCACTTTCCCTTTTGAGGTACTTCAGATAGATTATATAGAAATGGACAGTCAACAATTTGAAATATGTGTTAGTGGTTGTTTGTGCATTCAGTAAATGGGTTGAGGCTTACTCCACCAAAGAAAATACAGCGATAGCAACTGCAAAAGTACTCCTGAAGGAGTTCTTTCCTCGCTTCGGCTTGCCCCGTTTGATTTGGAGTGATAACGGAAGTCACTTCAACGCGAGAGTCATTCTGTTGGTTTGTGAGGGACTACATATCAGACAAAAATGTCATGCTGCGAATCACCCTTAGTCAGCAGGTTTAGTTGAGAAGTACAATGGTACTCTCAAACTGAAATTGGCAAAGATTCAGGCAAGCACAGGGTTGCAGTGGCCAGATGCTTTACCATTAGCCCTTTTATCCACAAGAACAACAGCACATTCCAGAACAGGACTGTCACCCTACGAGGTCGTGTTCGGGCACCAGGCAAATGTCTGGGGCGTCCCGCATCCTCGTCGGTTTTCAGAAATTTAATATCCTCTGTTAGTGGATTATCTGTATGAGTTAACTAAAAGTCTGCGTTCTATTCACCAACAGATCCAGGATTCTCTCCCGCCAGTACCTGAGGGGCCAGGACATGACATTCGGCCTGGTGATTATATATTGATCCGGAATTTTCAGAGAAAGAAAAACCTGGAGCCGAGGTGGAAGGGGCCAGTCCAGGTGCTCCTTGCCACCCGCACGGCAGTCAAAGTCACTGGCCGAAAGAACTGGATTCATTGTCAGCATTGCCGCAGAGTGCCTCTCCCCTTGCACTATGATCAGTGGGTCAAGGATGGATTAGGGGACTTGGAGTGGGAGCAAGTCCCACGATTTGTCCCCTTTTCGGATGCTAAGCTCACGTGGACCCAAACTGAGGCTAAGAACGATGAGGTTCTGAATGCAGCAGTGCCCCCGGAGATTAAGGCAATTCAAGAGTCTCCTTCCACTGGCCCCTCTGTGTGTGACCCCCTTTTTACTGACCCCTCTGTGCCTGGAATAGCTAGGTACAATTTGCGCCCCCGACGGAGGAACAGTGCACCAAAGGAGAAGTCAGATTAGTAGGGATGGACTGCGCAGGTCAGGGTGTACCTTGCCTATGGTACCAACTGTAATTTAGGGAGAGACGAAATTGGTGCATTGTTTGGACACTGGACAGGATAGACCAAACGTGCTCCCCTGTAGGGCAGTACGGTATCCTGGACGACATGGGATTTCTTCAAGAGCTAGGATCGAACCGCTCCACTGCTGGTGCTCAAAAGCGCCAACGTTGATGTACAATAGGAGTCTTCCAGTGAGGCTCAGATGCACACTGGGAACACTTGCCCCTTTTTATCATCAGTCCCAATGTACTCCCCTTCCCTACTTTACAATGTACCCATTTGGTTGACCCATTTCTGAGGAAGAACAGCCCTTTACACCTCCGTGTCCCGAGCGGGGTTGGTCCACGAAAAGCAAAATAGTTTTTGAATCAATAGTTGTTATAGCACTAATAATTGTATTAGGGATATCCTTAATTCCAGGATGAGAAGTATCCTGTGCATTTCCTGATTGGTACAACGCCTGTTCCCCCTGAATACATGTTTGTTACTTTGGCCCCTCATAAAGGAGAGCATCAAAAAACGTATGCAGACAATGTATTTTTACAAATGTTGCATCAGGCCCATGATACGTCCAATGCTACTAATTGCTGGATCTGTGGATTGCTTCCCTCAGTTACACATAAGAGTGATATTCTATTATTGATGCCATTATCCTATCTCGGAAGTTGTGAAGGGTGGTTTGAACTGTTTACTATGGTGCATTATCACTTTCAATTCTCGGCTATAAATATGACATCTGCTGACTCTCGCACTGTGGTAGAATATATATGTTTCCATCAAGGGTTTACTTCCACGGGGTTAGGAGAACAAGGGACCCCTGGTACATTGTCTCCAACAGCTTGTATGAATGTATATGAGAAGGTAAAGAACGAAACATGGCTTCAAAATGAAATGTTAGATTTCCAAGGGTTCAATGCCACTGAATATTTCCGATCTTTCCAAATTCGCAATATTACTAAGCACAAAGCGATGCCGGTGTCAGTAGTCAACACAACAGCTGGTTTCTGTGTTCAGGGAATTGGGAAGGTGAAAGTGGGAGAGAGTAATTGCAATTACACATATACGCTGAGTACGATTAGTAGCCCGCCTTTGCTCCCACCATATAATGTCTATTCTGTTTGTGGATCCCAAGCTTATGTTTGGCTTCCTAGGGGGTGGTTAGGTGTATGTTACCTCTCTTTTTTTCTTCCCCCAGTGTATATAGCACCATCCAATTATCATAAGGACCATCAATTGCAGCGTAGGAGTGCGTACCTGCCCCGAGTTAGAAGGGTTATTAACACAGAAGATATAGATCAGACAGATACCACTTTGCAACAGTTCACAGATGCCATGAAGGGTATTGTACCCTTTTGGGGCCCCATGTCCAATAGTCTTAATATTCGTCGGCTCACAAGAGTTGTCGAAGGGGTTATTAATACAACAGCAGGGATACTGACGAATATCACAGCTGAGCTTCAGGCTACGAGGCTTGTTGCCTTACAAAACCGGATGGTGTTAGACGTCATCCTTGCTAATCGGGGAGGGGCCTGTCGCGTCATTGGCAGTAGCTGTTGTGTATACATCCCAGACCACGCCCCCAATGTGTACGCTGCCATCCAGAAGCTGCACAGGCTCTCCTCCGACATACACCAAGAGAATGGTACTTGGACTCTATCTGGATGGTTCTGGAGTCTATTCACGTCCTGGGGTTGGAAGATTCTTATCTTCCTGGTTGCCATTGCTGGTATTATTTTCACCTGTTGCCTTCGCATACATTGTCTCCCTGCTTGCTGTGCTTGTTGTGTAAAGACTCTGACACCCAAACCAAAGATTCCAGTAAATGACACTAAGACCACGGTTATGATGATGCAGAATATACAAAATCTAATGTCAATAGATGAAGGCATTTTCGAATATTGATAACGCATGCATCAGCTTGTAGTGGTAGCCCTTCTATTCTGTAAGAAGTTATTTGCTCTTAGACAGTCGCAAAATAGGTTAGCGAATGCTAAAAGGAGGGTCTGTTGAAATAGAAATGTTTTAGCCGAATTCTTTATGCATTGCATGTCTTAAGTTAGCATTCGCTGCACCATTTTGTCTTCAGCCGCCATTTTGAGCCATGATCGAAACTGGCTTCCGTCTCACTCTGTCCTCCTCAGCAGAAAGCAGCTGCGATATTTTTCTTTATTTCTCCAAGGTTGAGCTTCGCTGTACTAATGAATAGACTGTTTTGTCATCACATACCTTTCTCACTAGATAGGCCTGCTCCCACCCCTAGAGCGGCGGGCACAGGCAGAGTAACCTTGACGTTGAGATAGCATGTACCCGGTCCTGGGATTACAACTCATCCTTCTGTCTCTCCTTTGTTCACCAGCTACCAACTGGAAATTTCCAGTCTGGGCGTGTCTCTAGTGATCCTGAAGATGTACATTATGTGTTACCTCGTTGGCAGAGGTCAGTCCCTCTGCAGCAATCTAAGGAGACTGGTCAGACCAGACTCCACTCGAGTGTATCTCTAATAAATACCTTTGGTTTGTATTCTCTACTGTCTGACCGACTCTTCATTTATTAGGAAGGCTGAGAGGTGGTCGCGAGTGACCCGGGTGGCCCTAATCGTGTCACTTCCTTCAAGAAGATACACCCAAAACATCCAATAGCATTAGGTAAGAAATGAATACTCCACTTGCCTGAGCCAAGTCTTGAATGACAAAGTCTAAAGCCAATGGGATCATACCCAAAGCCCACACTGGTGGCATCCTTTGGGCACCTGCTCTTATTTATTTTTTTATTTCTAGTTAAGCAGTACCAGGCAGAAAGAGGTCCTGAATTTTGAGATTTTCAGGAAAGTCACACTGCAGCTAGGAAGTGGGAGCATGAAGGGACACAAGGAGACGGTGCTAGCTGGGCCATTGTTCTTGAATTTCTCATTTAACTTCTTTCTTGTTTGTCTCTGTAGTGTAGATTGTGTCAGGGAGTATAACCTTTCCAGGTGATCCACAACTGCATCCCTGGGTTGTATCACATGATCTGTTGAAACTTGGCAGCAGGGTCTTAATTTGTGTTCCTGTACTCAACTGGTTTCATAACAAGTAACATCCAGCCAGATTTAAGTGATTATAGTTAACACTCATTCTGCAGACTCCACATCTCTTGGGTAACACTCCACAGCTCTCATATATCACTTATCCCACACTGCCATCAAGTAGCAACAAGATTGTGTGCAGACTGACCTAGACCACCGCTAGACCGTTGTTTCACAAGCCGTGGGAATTTGGTGGACGTAAAGTACACCACTGAATTGTTCTTACAAGAAAGAAACAAGACAAATTGATGTGCTCAGGTGATGGTGCGTTCCTTACTTCAGGTCCCATAACCAAACAAAACACGCCTCTCTCAATCGAGAAACATTATACGTTGGGCATAGGAATTCTGCTTCAAACTCATTGATGTGTCCTCAGTTCAAGGTAATGCTCTGCGCCCTGGTTGAGTTCTCATGACCTGGATGTGGACTGAGAAAAAAGAACCATTGGGTTACCCTACCCTATTGCGCCATGGTCAGAACAAGGGCAATGTAACACCGCATCTGGAAACGAGGGTTGTTCAAAAATAGCACTAGACACGGGCGTTAGCAGGGCATGGTCAATTTATTGCTATGAGCAAACTGACGTTTTTAGTACAATGCAAATTAATGTCTTGCCACTCCATTATGATTAAGATTTTTGTATTGATTTAGAACCAGAGGTGTCAATACCTTGTCGCAGAGTTTATACTTTATAAAAAGCAGAGTCTTGGTGCTTGTCTAGATCAGTTGTTAATCAATTGATTCGTTTGATATTTCCAAACACCCACCTCATCGAGTTTATCTAGTGTATGAAGATGGGAGATGTGTGGTTTCGGTAAGTCTATGGACTATAGAAACCTCAGCGAAGGCAAAGTGACCTTAAAGAATAGATACTATTACCCCCTGACCTCACTGATCAAGTTAAGTCTAGGACTATTTTTACTAATTTGGGCCTTCATGATGTTTATCAATTGATGAGGGCCTGGACGGAGGCAAATAGGAAGCCACATTGTGTTCTAAATGTGGGCTACACGATTCCTAGGTAATGTCCTTTGGGCTGTGTAATCACCCAGTGGCTTTCCAGCACTTCACAGGTATGAGGCTTTGCACAAGCACTTAGGTCTCTTACGAGTCAGCAACTTGATGCTATCAAGATCTACTCTGACACCTACGAAGACCGTGCTCATAAGGTTAAAATGTTGTATAAAGTTTGCAAGACAACCATCTTTTGGTCAAATTTAAAAAGTTTGAGTTTCATTCATCTGCATTAAAAGTTTTGGGAATCAACTTTACAGCTTACAATGTGGACATCATAATAGTGCAAGCAATGGAAACTGACACCAACCTGACTTAGAGTTCTTTGTAGAGTTTGATAATTTTTATAGGCAGTTTATTAGTGGTTTCTTCAAAAGAGCTGTCCATCTCATGCTTGCTAAATAAACATTTGTAGTAGGATTGTAAGTGAGAAGTCCTATTTTCTCAACTAAAGAGACTGTTCACTCCATTTCCCATACTGGACGTCGAGGTCCATCTTTAGCAGATGATGTAGTGCGCATCCTTGACACCATTTCATTCCTGCTCTCATTCTATTGTGCTTTCTCATGCATGATGTCTGAGGTATCACCCCAGTCTGTTGTGCTCCAGCGCTTCATATGTGGTGATCCAGGTAGTGACCATGTTTATCTGTTAAAAATTCTAGGAGTAGCAGCTTTAGCAGTGCTTAATTTGAGCTGGTGGTTGCAGGCGGAGAAAAATTGACACTCATTTTGGGGTACCACAGTGGTGGCTGCCTCGGAACAGGGGTGGTGGGACGGGGTGGGGTGTGTGAAAAAAATAAACTTACCTTCTTCGCCGCCACTGCACGCCTCTCCTCTGTCCTCACTCTTCTGGCAGCACCGGAAGCACCGAGGCTCCCGGACTCTCCCAGCCAATCACGACGCTGCATGAACAGCATCGTGATTGGTCTGAGTGGCCTGTTTGGCCACTCAGGTAGTGACTGGGAGCCATGTTCCCACTGGGCTGTGCAACACAGTCAGGTGGAGAACATGGTACGTGGGGAGAGGATGTAGCCTTACTGCTAGAGCGGTCGACCTTGAAGCTGGGGAACCGGGTTCGAGTCTCGGCAACGACGCTCAACATCCTGTGAATCTGGGCAAATCACTTAATCTCCCCGTGCCTACCAAAAATGAATGTGTCCTTCTGTAACGAAACTGGTGCTCATGTAAAGCGCTCTGATACCCGATGTCTCGGGTCTAGTTCGCGCTATATAAAACAAATAAAACAAACAAACAAAAACAAGTGCGCATTAACTGTTTGGCTGGCCCAAGAGGGCCGGTCAAACCGTTATGCTCACTTAGGGAGTGTAAACCACTCCTGCTCCCTCTGATGGCGGCGAGCCCAGCCCCCCCCCGCCCTAACATGGCTTTGAGTGGCACAGAAAAATAAAATGATAATAACCTCTCAAAAAGCAGTGGGGCGACACTTGGGGGACCGGCACTTAACTTTGATTCCGAGCCGGAGAGAGAAAACCACAAAAGGGGTAAAGAAGTGGGAAGGGAAAGAGTAAAAACAGGTACAGAGGCAAAGAGCAGGAATGAAAAAGAACCTACAAGAGTGAGCTTAAGAGGCAGGGAGCGTCCAGGGATGGATTAAAGAGGCATCAGGTGGAATCAAGACTACACAGCCTTGGGATGTGACGCCTTTGCCTTCCATAGCACTGGCCGCAGGCTTCTGAAATAGACTTTGTGCCCCTGCACTTATATTTTTTTTTCATATAAAGCGCTAGGTGTCCGGCAGGTTTTAGGGCCTCATATACAAACATTTTGCTTAGGGCAGAGCTGCAAGCCTTATTGCTACACTGCCCTGAGCCAAAAGGAAAGGGCAGGAATGCACCTATGAGTTACGGAGCATTCCTGTCCTCTTCAACAGAGGTGGCACACAATTGGCTGCCATTTGCCAATGCAGGCACCCATGAACCATGGGCAAGGGTGTCTGCATTGTGGAAATTATTGTTTTTGTGCAGGAAGGGACACCTTCCTGCACAAAAACAATCAATGGAGGGTGGTTTTATGTGGCCTCGTAGATATGGGTAAGGCCAGTGCACCGTCGGAACGTCATTAAAAGTGATGCTCCGGTGGCACACTGGGATTGTAAATAAGCCCCTCCGTATCTAAAAGGCCATGCAAAGCCACGCAGGGTGGCTTTACGTGGCCTTGTAGATATGGCGCTGCACTGTGCTCCACCGGAACGTCAATAAAAGTGACGTTCCCGTGGCGCTCAGCGGCTTGCAAATAAGCCCCTCAGTTTGGAGCCTGGAGCTTTACGGCACATTAGAGAAACTGTGCTTGTGAAGTAGAAGCCGCCATCCCTCTTCTATCCAAGTTGTTGCGCCACTGGATGGACTAACAGAGGGCACACAGGGCCTTCCTAACACTACCCCAGTTACAAAGTGTTTACAACGCCTGAATGGAGCTAGAGCAGAATCTAAGGGAACAGACTCTCCAAGGACACTTCAGTGCATCTCGATAGGACATGAATCGGGCCCCTGTGTTCCAGGAGGAGCAGTCTACTTACTGGAGGGGTGCCAGAGAAGTGCCAAGAAAGGCAGAAAGAAGACACTGATGAACTACTCAAATAGTGAGGGCAGACTGAGTATGTGGTGCGCAATAAACAATCCTTAAAGAAACACTGGCTATATCATTAACACCATCTCTGAATTACTGTCTTGGATCAGAAGCAGCGGTGCGCGAAGTCATGGAGCCAGAGGACTTGCAGCTCTGTGTTTTTCTAACTTTGGGTAGCTATGTCCAGCGTGTACCTGTCTGTCATTAAAAAAGCAAATGAGGCGCTGGACCAGTGGCCCTTTGTACTAGCAGTCTTTCTTCACTTGCTAGGGGACGTATGGCATTCACCCACCCCATCTCCTGCTATGAATCCATGACGTCCACTTTGCAGCCCGGCCTCAAAATGAAAGTTGCCCGCAAAAAGTGTTTGCTACCTGACCAACGTGCATCTTGCCCACCCACACCACAGATGTGGTACCCACTACCAACCCCCTCGCCCCCACACTGCCCCAGGTCAACACTGCCTGGAAGCTGCTGGTCCTCATTGGGGCATGCAACCTCCACATCCACAAGTCCTGCTCTAGGATGCAAAGAGCAGGGGGCTTATTTATGAGAGGCTTGTGCTGCTGGAGGGTCACTTTTTATTACGTCCCGGCAGCGTCACCCTCGCAATCATATCTGCGTGGCTTTGCATGTCCTCATACATACAGAGTAAGACAAAGCAGCGCAAGTCACTGCGTTGCCTTACTCTGCGCCCGGGAGGAATCCAATTGGTGTTGCTGTGGGTTTTCTCACGCAACACTCATGGATTATGACGCTGCCCCAGGTTTATTTAATCAAGTAAACATGGACAGCACCAAAACCATATGCCTCCCCAGAGCAGGCGTAACAAGGGGAAATATTTTATTTCTCCTCGTTTTTTCCTCTTTCCATGTGCCCCTTCCTGGACAAAAACAGTCCTGCATGCAACGCAGACACCCTTGCACTGTGGTGCAAGGGTGCGTGCGTTGGTGCTAGGCAGCCCATTGTGCGCCAGCGCAGGGGGAAAGGACAGAAATGCACCGTATTTCATAAATACAGTGCATTCCTGCCCCTTCACATTGGCGTAGGGCAGCATAGCAAGAAGACTTGCAGCGCTGCCCTACCCCAATCCCTCATAAATGAGCCCCCCGGGATTTTAAGGGCACACCCTTCTCCCTCTGGTGAAAACAAGGAGCAGGGTTCAATTCTAGATCTCGGATCTTCAGCTCTTTAAGGGAGTCATGTCTTAAAATATGGAATTTTAGCAAGAGCAGCATGAACACGGCCAAGGAGAAGAGATGTGAAAGAAGTGATAAGACAGGGATATGTTTCTTGAGGAATAATGCTATTAGAGGTGGGGCAAATACTGAAGTTTTAGTTTATTTCATGATCTTCCCTTCAGGACTAGGCGCTTCAGCCACTCCTGGCTCTCGTCATTAGACAGCGGTAACAAGGGGTGGTAGTACCAGGAGGGATCACCACAGTGGCATAGCTAGACCGACTGCCACCCAGGGCGGACCCTAAGTTTGCTGCCCGGCTGATGGACGACTTGTTCCAGGGGGGGTTGGGGGGAACGGGGCTTGGGGGGGTCTAGCGGCCGATGAACGACTTGTTCGCTGGGGGATGGTGGTAATCGACAGACATGACTTGCTCACCTCTATCTCATCGAAAATAGTGCTGCCCGGGGTGGACCCCCCCACCCCCCATAAACCCCCTCTGGCCTCCCCCTAGCCACGCCACTGGATCACCATCCCGGCCATTTTTACTTTTTTGGCCCAGAATGGGGAATACCTCGCGGGTCTCTTGATTACTACACCTATTAAAATGTATCCCCTCTTCTACTATCACATTTTGAATACTTCACGCACTTGTTAAGAGACGTGGGAGAGATTTGACAGTATATGCGTGTGAGTAATAGTTAAAGTTATATAATATATTGTTCCAACGGTTTCAAGTTATTCTTTTTTTTCGAATTTGCAGCAAAAGAAATAATTGTGAAGCAAGATCACAAGTGATCTCTGTCTGCCCCAACTCCTATTGTGGAAACAACAAAAACTGTGCTGCAAGTAATTTACTACAAATTTGCAACACTGCAGCCGTTACATAATCAGCCCTAACATCACATCCTGATGTGGTGGTGGGTGTTTGGGGGGGTCACTGCTCTGTCTGCCCCTTCAAATAAAATAGTCTAAATAGCCTTGGCTTCGTATGCTATTTTGTTTATTTGTAAACCAGAACAAAACAAAAGCATTCCAGTACACAAAAGTCTTAAAAATAGTACAGGCCCACATGGAATTATGCAGCAAAAGAGGGATAGTTAAAGCAGCATAGTTCTCTAAACTGTACACTAACAAAAGGCAAATTACGCGGCACAATGTTGCATATTAGTTGCAAGTATTAGTTCGCTGTTGCCTCATTTTGATACATGTCAGTACTGTTTAAGCAAACGTTTCACTTCTTCAGTACCAGGTTAACGGTGGAACACAGCAAACAGCAACTGAAAGATTACCAATTACTCTGCAGTGGAGCACTGCCGCACCGCATGGCACCGCGCGCTGTGCCTTTTACTAGTAACTTTTGAGAAGTTTGAGGCAGAAAGATTTCTTTCTTGTTCTACAAAACAATAGAGCAGATTGTGGATTATGTGGCAACTGGTGCATTAAATCAAAACTAAAGAAAATGCTCCGCTAGTCCACCTTCTTCAGGACATTCATACATGCATTCTTACCATAAGAATATGTTTCTTATAGGAAGGTTTGTGGTCTTGGGGAGTAGACGTTCACAGAACATTTAAATCACAGGTTACTGCGTGAGGAGAATAGAATACACCTCTCACATAGTGACGAACAAGGAAATGAAGGCCTGACAAATTGTGAATTTTGTGAATGTGGTTAGGACAGATTTTCAACTATGGGAGCATTTTCTTTAGTTTCGGTTTACAAGCCCTGTGCCCTTGGTGAGAGGGGTGGCTCTCATTAATTATTCAAACCAGGTGCGTTACATCCATAATTACTCAGAAGAACCCACAGCCATAGAAGGGCAAATTCCAGTGGCTTTCAGAATAGTGTAAGTCTAAAGTACAAGCCTTAAAAAACTCGCATAAAGTGAAACATCCGCCAGCTTTATTAATAAAATGAACAATGCATTTGCTTAAAGAGGTTCATAGGCGCACTGGAAGTTTGTTCAGCCTAAATTATAATTGTTTTCAGACACGTAGGCATATACGCTTTATGCTCCACAGGTAACTAAGATCAGAAAGATAGTGCTTCAATCTAAATACATTTTTATTCTTGGGGGAAAAGCGCAACCACCTGAGATTTTGCGCGGCCAAAGGTTTTCCATGCCCATGGTGGCGGGCAAATTCAAGGATCCTGGCTCGGCTGAAGATGGATGAAGTTTACCAGCTTTGCCAAAGTGAAGTTTCTTCTTCTTCAATGTGCACAACTAGCCTGTTTCCAGCCTCTGGATGCCCCACCCACGAGGGCGGGAGTTCAGTTCAGTTCATTACATTAGTTTATTGTTGATTGATTAAAATCAAACAAAGCACAAAAGCACAGACCATCACAAAAGACATCAATAGCATAAATGTCTAGTAATATAAAATATAAAGTCAGCTATAAATATCGAAAGTTAGAATATTGTCTTTATATATATTAGCTTCAGATGAAGATAAAAATCTATTGAAAAAAATTCTTTATTAGATTTCTATTGTGTCCCCTAACAATAAATTGCTTTGTATGCCTAAAGCTTTTCGGATGTCTGATTCAGAGACAAAATGGAATTTGATATTTTGCCTACTTTTCAGAAATGTATGACTTTCCAGATTCACCAATGGGTTTCACGCCTGTTTCTACCACAGAGTGCAAGTATGTTGAAAGCACAACAAATTGGTAAGACTGACTACTACTTACAAAAATGCAAAAACTGCTAAACATGCTATATTACAACTCTCTTATTCCTAACAGCTTGAGGATGATGATCGTAGCACAGCAAACATTTGTTGATGCTATTTTTTTAAAAAGCACAAACGCTTTCTTGCATTGCATTTTTTTCACAATTTTGCAACATTTTGACTGTTTTCTTGCTTCCCTCCAGGCGAATACACAAACCCTGGATACCTTTAGAACCTCCCAAGGTTGTCCCCTATATTGTTTGCCCTGGCGCTGGAGACTCTGGCAGCCTGGACGCGACAAGACCCCCTGATATGGGGTATCCCGGTGGGTGGGGAATGGGACGAACGCATTTCCCTATATGCGGACGACATCTTACTGTATGTCAGCAGACCAAGACAGTCAATCGACAGGATTTTGCAGATTTTCCGTATTTACGGGGATTATTCTGGATACCGCATTAACTGGGATAAATCCCTGCTGTTCCCGCTGACGGGTGGTGTTCCTGACTTGACCTCCAGATGCAGGGTTCCAGTTGATACCCGGGGATTTATGTGACAAGAGACCCCAAGAATTCTATCAACGAAATCTAGGGACCCAACTAGACAGATTCATAGGGGATGTAAAGCGCTGGCGGACAATCCCACTCACACTAATGGGTCAAGCAGCCGTATTTAAGATGATAACACTCCTGCGTCTCCTGTATGTTTTGCAAAACACACCCTACGGGATCCCACCCCCATTTTTTCAGAATGTGGAAACTGAATTACGCTCCTTGTTGTGGAGCGGAGGTGCCCCACACATATCACTACCCAAATTACAGAGAGGGGTTTATGAAGGGGGTCTAGCAATTCCTGATATTAGAGCCTATTACTGGGCCTCCCAGCTAGTTACGGTAAATGACTGGGCATTCGGGGATCAAGCAGACACAGCATGGAGAGTAGATAGAACAGTCTTGAGAGCGGGGGGAACCTTCCCCTTCTATACGACAAGGGAGTGTTTCAGGGGTTCCCAATTCACACACAGACAGTGGTAAAAGTGTGGTGCATGTCAACCAAATATCTGGTTTGGGAGAGGAAATTCATGTAGATGATCCCACTTTGGGACTGTGACAAACTTCAAAAGGTAGGGGAGTTGTGTAATTTTAGCAAATGAAAGTTGTTGGGTCTGGAGAGACTTGGCGACGTATGGCGAGGCCAGGCATACATTACATTCGATACGCTACAACAAGAATATGAAATGGGGAAGTGTAAATGGTTGAAATATTTGCAGCTGGGGTACGCCCTTTGGGGATATATCAGCGAGGGGGAAGAACTAGAAGAGGCATCCCCCTTGGAAGATCGCCTGTTGACGGACCCTCTGACTAGAAAAGCAATATCGCTATTATATAAGAAAAAAATGAATAACTCCCCAGACCTCCTAGGACCACTGAGGACGGCTTGGGAGGGTGACCTTGGTCATTTAGACGATGAGGATTGGGTAGAGACGATGCAGGGCCCCAAGAGAGGTAGCGATGCGCTCCAGGTTTTGACTGATCAAGCTGAACATCCTACGCTAGGACTGTGTTACACCGACTGGGCCATACTGACAACGTGCTGTGTCAAAGGGGCTGTGGGCAGGAAGGGACCTTCTACCACTTGCTATGGGAATGTTCGATAATACAATCATACTGGCACGCAGTTGGGGGAGTCATGGCCACGGTGGTGGGAATGGAGGTCCTGGTCGAGCCCAAGCGGTTCTTGTGATTATTTTCAGGGGAGGAATTTTGGCCCAGATATATGAGAATATGGTTAACGTTAGCTGTTGTGGTAGCAAAACATAATATCGCAAAGAGCTGGGAAGCGGCCACCCCCCCTGAGTGCGGCTGAATGGAAGACTGACCTGGACCGGTGCCGACAAGCGGAACACACAATATATCTGAGAAGGGGTGGCCCACGGAAATGGGAGAAGATTTGGGGGTATTGGCAGGCCTACCGAGGATTTTAGGGAGGAAAAGCGAGACCGAGACAAGAAAGTTACCTCACTGAGTTTGTAACTTCCGTAATCCAAATGTAATGATTGTTTAAATGGATAACATGGCTTAAGCATCCGTACTCAACTGTTCTATGAATGTATTGTATGCTGAGCACATTGCAATAAAAGGAATTTAAAAAAAAGAACCTCCCACATGTGGGGTAAAGGGTGCAAATTTTGCATGGATATCTTTTGTGAAAAAAGTTAAGGTGGTTTTAGTATGCAATGTCCCAAACATAAAAAAGCCTCAGCCCTGGGTGGGGGTGGTAGATGGTCAGAAAGCTTGAGTAACTTGAGGCACAAGGACATATTACCACAGGGTCAGCTTGTGGCACCTGCAAAGACAGTGAGGGGAGCTTGGGCACATGGACAGTGGGAGTCGTATACTGCCCTTGGATAATCTGAGGAGTATAAGGCAGGAGGCGAGAAAGGAGTTTGAATGCAAAGACATTGTAAGGAGCTTGGTCACGTACACCAACAGTGTGAGTAGCTTGGGCATAGATACTTGAGTTCCTATTCATGCTGTACATCAGGACATCACATCTTCTCTCAAGATCACCATTTAATATATAAATATTAAATGTATGCAAGTAAAAATTACGAAAATATTCATGCAAAAGAACACTGAGCCCCTGAGACACAAGTAAACCATTGCATAGACGTCTAGGGGTCTAGGAAGATTAGATACAAGTCCATTAAAACAATATATTAGGAGCTGCTGTGAAATGCGCGGATGTGAAGGTTGCAGTCAGTGCTATGTGCTGACTAATAATCTATTTCTATTAAGATTTTATCATGTTCCGAACCAGCATCTCAGTAATTACTGCGTGCGTTTCCCAGGGGTAATCATTCTGAGAAGGCCTTTGTCCCACCACACAGCTGGCAGCAGTGATGTCTGGTCACTGTGTGGCTGACATTCTGTTGTTGTAAAACAAAAATCATAGGGGCTCTAGCAGATTCAATCAAAACCTTTGTTATCAAAAATAACACTTGAATTGTTATCAGCTGTATCATCACTTTCATCATATGTTATTTTAAGAAATCTTTTAAGAAAATGGATATCTTTTTTTAGATATGCACCAATTTAACATAGAGCTTAGAATATTGCGTTCTCATAAATGCAAAATATAATTCTCTTAATCATATAACGTTTCTTAATTATACAATGTCCTTGCTACACAATCCTCATAAAAACATAATTCGAATCATATTGGACAGGAATTATCATGCGTGAGAGCTGAATGAATATTACAGTGGAGGCACCTAAACCCCAACACGATTCGTGGTTTCATCAGACCTTTGAACTAGGAAGTAAGGAATGACTTGGCACACCCAAGATACAAGCAATTAATGAGAGCATAGTGCCCAGATTGGGAGCCCCAGGTGCCCGTGGTTGTACATACCCTTGTTTTGTCCTGAAGAGGCCATGAACAAATAGCCCGAAACGTGTCGACCGTCCAGATAATCAGAAATTTACTGTAAAGACTCATAAGAATCAATTGGATTATGGACCCTTGCTTTTGACTTATAGGAGCTATTGGACACATAAAATTTCCAGCCGGTCCTTTATCTTGAGCGAACTATCATTTGGCGGTTCATAATTGAAAATTTGGGATTGACCATCAGTGGTTGGAATGATGTTTTTACGAGGATTGTGTAGCAATGGCGTTATATGATTAAGAGACATTATATGATTAAGAGTCTTGATTAGTAATACATTTTGCCTTTATGGTAAATGTCATATTCTAAGTGATGTGTTAAATTGGTGCATATATAAAAAAAGATATCCAATTTATAAAAAAAAATTATCTTAAAATATCAAATGCTGAAAGTAATGATACAGCCGATAACAATTCAAGTCTTATTGTTGATAACAATGGTTTTGATTGATCCTGCTAGAGCCCTTATGTTTTTTGTTTTATGATTTACTGTAGCCTAGGCACTAGAGGGGTATATAGGCTCTCCCCTCTTTGTTTCTGCATATTTCGTTGTTTTAGACATGGACTTTTGATGCACCACACAACCGGCGGCAATGATGTCTGGCTGCCGTGCGTAAGGTCAATCTACTATGTAATGTGCACACTATATGCATGTACATATTAGGGCTGGGCGGAATTTGCGTAGTCGCGCTACGCAAAGCTCCGCGAAACGGTAAAAAATCTCCGCGAGCACAGAAAAGTTCTGCGAACACGCGGAATTGCTTGTTCCGCCCGTTCGCGATGCTTTTTTCTTGTTCGCGAACGCTGTTTGCGTGCTCGGGGGGAAATATCTCGCGAACACGCACTTTGAAAGCGCGAACAAGCAAAAAATTCCGCGAAGCTGCGGATCGCGGAATTTTTGGCAATTCCGCGTTTTCCGCGGAACGCGAAATTACCCAAATTCCGCAAATTCCGCGAGCGGAACGGAATTTACCGCCCAGGCCTAGTACATATATATATATATATATATATATATATATATATATATATATATATATATATATATATATATATATATATATATATATATATATATAAAATTCACTAAAAATCCAAAGGTTCCAGGGACGTTATTGTTAGATTCAGATTTTACAGACACAAAACCATAGAAATTCAGCAGTTATAGGTATCTCAAGTAACTATAACTTGTCCCCTAAGGTAACTATAACTCGCGCCCCTGCCATGCACAGTTTTCTCATCAATAATTTTACAGTAATTGTAGCAGTGATATTATCAATGACGTCATAGAAGATGTTATGAGTGATGTAATATGTGGGGAAATTAGCAGTGCATGGCGAGGGCGCGAGCTATAGTTATTTTAGGGCATGATTTATAGTTACTTGAGATAACTTTAACTATAACTACTGGATTTCTATGTTTTTGTTTGTGTAAAATCTGAACCTAACTATAACGTCCCTGTAACCTTTGGTTTTTAGTGAATTTCTATGGATTTTTAAATTCTATTTCATAACTATAACGTCCCTGTAACCTTTGTTTTTTTGTGTGTAAATTTCTATGTTTTTTTAATGCTGTTTCCTACCTATAATGTCCCTGTAACCTTGTTTTTTTCAGTGATTTATTTTTTAAGGTAAAGTAATAATTAATTATCCTATGTTAATCCAACCATGCTGTGCACGGCCTATGGCCGTGCACGGTGGGGGGTTGGCCGCAGGGCCTGCGGCTATCCCCCCGCATGCAGCCAAACCCACGCCGTGCATGGCCTTTGGCCGTGCACAGCAGGGGGTTGGTCTCAGGGCCTGGTGGCCAACCCCTCAAAGGCAGCCAACCCACGGACCCCCTTTCAGGGCTGCTTTTGGCTCTGGGGATCCCATCGCCTGCATTATTTTAGGGCGAGGAGGCCTCAGGGCCCCCCTCACTGGGTCACATTTGGCCTTAGCGACCCAATCCCCTGAGGCCCAACAACATATTTCAAGGGAAGGGTGTCAATAGGCTCCCCTCCCCAGGCTGATTTTAGCCCCGTGGACCCCATCTCCCGGGGTGCAGAACTATATTTAATGGGGAGGGGCCACGCAGATCCTCTCCCCAGGCTGATTTTGGCCTCAGGGGCCCCATATTTGGGGGCCCAGCACATTTTGTGGGGGAGTGGGGCATGTGTCCACTTCTCTGAGCTGATATTGGCCCCGGTAACCTCATCCCCTGGGGCCAGGTGCATTTTTTTAGGGGAGGGGGTATAGGCCATTTTTGACCCAGAGGACCCAATCCCCCGGGGCCCACCACTAAATTTATGGGGGAGGGGGGCAGGCAGCCCTCCTCCCTGGGTCAATTTTGGCCCCAGGAATCCCATCTCCGGGGATGTGGAGGGGTGCCATATGCTCCCCCCTACTTTTAATAAGGCCGGGCCCCAGGAATAGGGTCCCTGGGGCCAAAATCAGCCTGGTGTGCTCCCTACCCCTAACAATATTAGCTGGTCCTCTGGGAATGGGGTCCCTGGGGCTGTAATAAGCCTGGGGAGGGGGCCAAGTGACCTCCCTCTCCCATAACAGCATAAACAATTCCCCCTGGGACCTGGCCCATCTAGGGGGCTAAAAAACCACAAACGAGGGAGACTTTGCTTGTTTTTTTCCATAATTATCCCACAGATCCTCTGCAAATTCATGAAACTTTTTTAAAAAAAAAACGTTTTTGGCCCATCTGTGGGGTAATCCTACCCTCCCCCTTGTGTTTTTTTTCACTTTTTATTTGGGACTCGGGCCAAGTCCAGAGTCTCAAGATGGCTGCCACCACCTCCTGGTTGAAGTGGTGGCAGCAAATCAGATCTCAGCTTGAAATCAGTCGGCTCTGCGGACCCTTCGCGTATCTAGCTATACATTTTATTTTAATTACTTAAAGGCTACTGAAAGGATTTACACCAAATTACAAAACGAGATCTTTCTGGACCAAGATCTAGCTTTCTGTCAAATTTGGTGTAATTCCGTTCAGCGGTTTGGGTTGTAGTCGTGTTTAAAATCCCTATAGGAAATTGCATGGGAAAAATATATTTTGGGGCCCCCCTCATTTTCTTGGCCCCCACTTGATGAATCACCCTGAAACTTTCCAGGCAGCAGCTGCAGTGACTGGCACACTAGTTTTGAAAGTATCGTGAAGATGATTTGTCAAACAGCGCCAAGATATTAGCAAAACAAAAAACGCTTTTCCTAGGAAACTAGGTCCTAGGATCGCCAAACCCAAAGGCTAAAATAAGGTTATAGTTAAGTGTGATAAAAGGATTTTTTTAAGAACCTTAGGAATTTGCTGATAGAAACCAAAGGTTAAAGTAGCGTTATAGTTGGGTGAATTTGTCAGTGTCGACATTAACATTTTGAACTAAAAAAACACTGAAATTCACCAGTTATAGCTAGCAGTGCTAACTATAACTTGTGCCCCTGCCATGCACTACTTATGACCTCACATATGACATCACTCATGATATGTTCTATGACATCATTTATGATATCACTGATAAATGATGTCATAGAACATTGAACACCCTCAGCCAGTGCACTTTTGTTCACAAATAAATACATTTTAACATGCTATCAAACCACATTTCATGAAACCTTACAAAGTAACACATTCCTCATGAGGCACCTTTGCTAACACTCACCACAGCTTTTTAGTCAACAAAGAGCAATGTCACCACTCATAGGGCTAAAGTACATGGACAATAAAACTCATAAGAACAGTGCAACTTAGATTATTACATTCTTTATTTTATAATTTCAGAAACACTGCTTCCTTTACTTACACATACACACAGTTTGTACACTTCATTTATAACACAATCTAAAAACCTTGTTCACATCTCTCTACATCCTAATCTGCACCTCTAAAACCCTTTATTAATACATCTACACCTCCCCAAACACCTTTTCTTTCTGTAAACACAGTGTGGAATAAGTTTACCAACATTAGTACACTTACTGACACTTCACAGGAAAGTTTATGAAATATATTACTAAATACCTGAACTTGGACTTCTTTCTTCAATGCAAATGAGCACACCAGTCTCTTTCAAATCCTGTGAAATTTAATTCTGCTGAGCACAACTCAGAGAGACGTCCTTCTCCTCCAATGCACGAAGGACAAAGTGTACTATCTCTGGTTCTGCACCAAATCACATCACAGCATTTCTTCAATCATGTAATAAGAATGGTAACTATTGGTTGAGCTTTGGCCTTTTTTTCTTTTCCCCATACGATCTGGCAAAATGTCAGCGGGGTCATAAAATACCTTGCGGCAGACCTAGTAATTTTCCATGCAAATCTCACGAGAGGACCGCGGGATCGCAAACACCTTGTAGCAGGCTTTCCCATTTGAGTCTCGTGGGATGCTCACGAGATGGAACGAACCCCATCAAAAATATCCATCTACTCATCACAGTACTTATCTCTTACACACTTTCTCTCAAAAACAAGCACCACAATGTGCATTCCTACTAATAGAGTGTATTGATAACTCATCTACTCCTTTTTACTATTCGTGATCCAGCAAAAATCCTGCAAGATTGTAAAAATTAGTTAAAAACAATCTACATGTATTTTCTTCGCAGTACTTATGTCTTAGACACCTCTCTCTAAACTTATGTGGACAGCATGCCTTTCTGCTGCCCCTTATATGGCCTTTTTATTTTATTTCCACAACACCTCGAATTTTTCACAGTAAACAGCAATCGCAGGCATTTAATTCATCAGCGTGAAGGCTCACAGGAAAAACAGGCCTCTCAAATCAATCACAGGGCTCCATTTTTTAATTTGCGGTCTCGTGGGAGGCTTGCAGGACTCTCACAAGCCTAACCGTCCAAATATACAATTATTTTTTACCCTTAATTTCTTAAAAATACAAAACAGATTTACACTGAATCATGAAAAGCACAATCTGCTGACCAAGACCTAGCTTCCTGCCAAATTTGGTGTAATTCCGTTCAGCAATTTTTGCTGTAGCCTTGAATAAAGATGTCTATCGAAAATGCATGGGGATTTTAGATTTTGTGACCCCCTTTGTTCTTGGCCTCATTTGACAGCTCACCCCATAACTTTTCAGCAAGGAGCTGAGGTGGATGAACTTTTGTTTGGGAACGTTTTGTGAAGATTCATCAAATGGGGTCAAAGTTCTTAGCAAACCAAAAAACGCTCTTTCTTTGGAAAAGCAGACCTAACTATAACTACCTAGTGGTGACTGCCACTAGGTAGTATATATATATTACCCAGTGGCAGTCACCACTTGGTTATTATAGTTAGGATTGTGTTTCCATAGGAAATGCCTTTTTTGCGTTGCTAATAACTTTCATGCCGTCTGACGAAACTCTCCACCAAACGTTTGAAAAAAGTGAAATTTTTTGACTAGTTTGCACATGGAAAGTTTTGTGGTAATCCATCCAGCGGGGGCTGAGAAAAAAAGGGGGTCCCAAAACACGTTTTCCCCATTACTTTTGTTGGAATATAATAAAACGTCTTTGCTGTATTGCTATGTGTGCTCAGCTTAAGTTAGCATTCGCAGCACCATTTTACATTTAGCCGCCATGTTGTGTCATGATCATGACTTATTTTCTTTTCAGCTCTGCTAGAAGCAGCCGTGATGTGTTCTCTTTCTCTGCTTTAAGGTTAGACCTCGCTGTACTAATGAATATATTGTTATTGTTAGCGC
Organism: Calotriton arnoldi; assembly: GCA_963921515.1. Lineage (NCBI taxonomy): Eukaryota > Metazoa > Chordata > Amphibia > Caudata > Salamandridae > Calotriton > Calotriton arnoldi. The sequence goes on from CAWUFW010001223.1 coordinate 2,673,124, forward strand.
ATACCTTTCTCACAAGATCGAAGCCCACTCCCACTAGTTAGGCTATGGGCCCAGGCGGAGTGACCTTGGCACACAGATAGTGTGTGCCCAGTCTCAGGATCGAAACCTCTTCTCTGTACCTTCATTGTGTAGCTGGTCCCAACTGGAAATTTCCAGTTTGGGCGTGTTTTACTGATTCTAAATCCTACATAACGTAATACCATGAGTTCTGATGTCAGTTCCCTCTGCAGCACCCCAAGCGACTGGGCAGATGGGACTCCACTATAGTGTACTGAATAAACTTATACTTGGTTTGTATTCTCTACTGTCTGACCGACTCTTCATTTGTGTGGAGGGCCGAGAGCTGGTCGCAAGTGACCCGGGTGACCCGAAACGGGTCACTTCCTTCAGTTGGCGCCCGAACAGGGACCACATCGGGTGACCCATCCTCGTCCGCGGATGGGTGAGGAGGTCGGGGCCACGTCGGGTCGGACCAGGGATCCCTGCACGAGAGAGTCCTGAACTCGCAGCTGCCCCGTCTGCCTGACTAGTCGGTGCCTCGCCCAGTGATCATCCCGGCTGGGGTCCTGAACGGCAGAAACCCTTGTATTTGACCGTTTGGTCCGAAGAGTCGGCAGTGGAGAATAAATGTGCTTGGCCTGCGGTGCACCAGGTGAGTTTGCTTTGGTTTGTACTTGGATATGGTACCATTTTGGTTTGTATTTGGTGTGGTTTGAGGACCGCTTTTGGATTTGGTGCGGTTTTGAAAAACGCTTTTGGTGCAAAGTGTCATGAGCACTTTGCCGGGCAACTTAGTGAATTTAACCTACTTTAGAAAATGACCAGTTGTAGCAAGTTTTGGGTTTCTTGCTGTCGTTGTTGTTCTGCTGATGCTCGATTGGAAGAAAGTCAGCCAGCGCCTCCGGAGGCACCCCGAATTTTGACATGTATGTGAAGCCTGGCCTTGGCCCTATTATGTTTAGTACGGTATGGCACAAATATACGAGGGACAGTGCCGAGTTGCAGTGGCCGTTGACTGGCACCTTTGATGAACAAAAGATGAATTTTCTGCAAGACAAATTGTTTGCAAAACGAAGTCTATGTTTGATTATCTACTTGGCAGAAAGAGGCTAAACAAAAGACGAATGAAAGCAGAGAAAGAGGCCCGGAAGGAGAGAACGAAAACATTGACTCAAAAAGCTGTGGCGCATGATAAAGAGATATATAGGAAAAACAATGGTTCCTGTGGAATAATGTACTATGAGGTTATGATACATAAGCACAATCGCGATATAGAGGGTTAGATAATGGCAGAGCGCGAAGGAACCACCAACACACCGATTCCAGTGTAGTATATTTTATGGATTTTTTAAACAATAAATTTAGGAGTAAACATTATACATCAAAACAACATTTGTGCGTAGTGTCCCAAGTGACAAAGGGAACCTAAACCTAAGTGACAATGTGAATATTAAATACAAGGTTTCCACAGTTTGTACAAGTCGACCATTATCAAAATAATTCCATGTGAACAGCAACTATATACAATGATATGTGCTGGGGAAATGGTTCGCTTCTTCTGTTTGTCGACGGCGTTTCGACCCTCAAAACAATGTGGGGTCTCTTCAGGACTATTGATGAAGGGACATCTAAATGGGATTGTTATACAAAGAGCATAAGGCCCATAGACCGGCACAAATGCGAAAAATAGGAAAAATAAAATGAAGGCCGTTGGATAAAAGGTACCTGAATATATGGTTGCGCAGCCTTGTGAAAATGATGTGCCACACGTGAAGAAAAGAGGAAAAGGTTTACTCACATGAGGACCCGTCCGGGTACTGTGATTGTGAGAAAAGAAGTAGCAATTACTGATAATTGGACAATGCGCTATGTATAATCCATTACAAGTTTCACTGAGGTTCTTACCTCAATGTGAGGACAGGCTGTCAATCCAGTGGGGTATGTAGGTGGGCCAGAGGGGCTCAATTAGTTTTACGCCACAGCCGAAGCGTTGTACAATCCCTTTGTGGATTAACAGTGACAATGCACTGAGAGTATTTCTGAAAATTTAAATAATGTAGGGGTCAGATTACTGAATTAAGGCCTGAGCGCAAGGGCTGCGCGGCCTGGATGTGCCAATTCTTACCTCGGTAGAGCAATGGAAAAGCGGGACAGCGCTCCGCGTGTAGATTCAGAAAAAGCCGCATCAGTCAGCTTGATCGGGTACAATGACAGAGATCCTCATCCAGAGAGGATTGTTATATACAGGGTTTCCCGCTCTTTTTGCCGAGGGAAACCGGCAGGCCTAGCTACGGAAAACCGCTGCACCGAGCAATCCGGTGCTCCGTTTCCGTGATCGGTAAAGAGTGAAAAAAGACCTCAGTGGGAGGTGAAGAAGTAGAATGTGTGGCACAAAGGTGGGGCTGTTGCGCTAATGACAGTGGTGAATTCTCTGTTAATAGGTGGGAATTAGGGCACAATACCGGTGATGGGTACTAAATAGGGAAGAGCAGGTAAAATGACATGTATACTTTATATATTTACAAAATTCCGAATTTCGCTGGTGTTTATAATATGCAAACACACATGCTGGGCAGACATTTCACAATTGTAATTCTTAGTTAATGAACACATATTGCAAAAGAGTGAATCTAATATATACAGTTCAAGTGTCACAGCGAAAATGAAGTAAATAAAGCTGTTAGAGCAAGCATAGTCGGATGTCAGATGACATACAGGTGTATTCAGGCCACAATTGTTATATCACATGCAGTTGTTTAGCGAAGGGTAGTGACATATCCTCTCCATTCCTCAGCAGAGTTAAGCCCTTCATTTATTGAATTCACCTTATCTATCCAGCGGCATTCATTCCGTTGGAGTATCTGAAGGATGTCACCTCCTCTTTCTGGAAGAGTGGCGATCTCAATTACTTGCCACTTTATTCCATCAGCAGTATGACCTTTTACATTGTAATGAGACACAAGTGGTGCGTTTTCCACTGATCTGCGTATACGGCTGCGATGTTGCCCAATGCGAGCCTTGACCGGTTGCTGTGTTTGTCCAATATAGGGGAGGCCACACGGACACCATATGCAATAAACAACATTCTTTGTATTGCAGTTAGAGAATGATTGTAAATCGTGTTTACACTACCATGTTCAAATGTGTTGGTATTGAACGTGAAATTGCAGGAAACACAGTTGCCACATTTGTGGTGTCCTTTCATTTTGGGTAGGCCCCATGCAGTAATCAATGTGTTTGTCCTGTTGGTGATTAAGTCTGTGGATGACCTGACCAGATGATCTTTTATATTTTTTCCTCATTTGTAGGCAAACAGAGGTGTGTCTATTGTGGGATCAATACTCTGGATAATATTCCAATTTTTGGTGATCAGGTTGCGGACTTGATTGGTGTGTGTGCCAAAGGTGGTGACACATACAATCTTGTTAAGATTGGGTTTCTCTTTGTCTTAAGAAGTTCTTCCTGGGGCAGTGCCAGGCGCGTTTGAGAGACTTTTTACAAGTCTGTTGGGGTACCCTCTCGTGACTAGTTTGGTCCTTAATATCTCCGCCTCTCGCATGTAGTCTGTTTTAAGGGTGCAATTGCGGCGTATCCTAAGGAATTGGCCAAAGGGCAGTCCATCCCTTAGTGCACGTGGATGTTGGCTTTGGTATGAAAGGAGGGTGTTCTTTTCAGTGGGTTTCCTATGGAGGGAAGTGTATAGTCTCCCTTTATCATGATTGATGTTTAAATCAAGGAATGCGATGGTGGATTTATGTACTGTGGATGTAAATGTGAGATGGGTCTGGATGGTGTTAAGGTAGGTAACAAAATTGCCAAAGTCTGTCTCACTTCCTGTCCAAATCAGAAAGATGTCATCTATGTACCGCTTCCAACATTTAATGTTGGAGCGGTACACATTGTCAATGTTGAGAGCAAATGTTTGCTCCACATAGTTCATATAAATATTTGCCAGATTTGGCGCAAAAACTGCTCCCATGCTGGTGCCAGAGCACTGCTGGAAGTAGTTGCTACTTGATAGAAAGTAATTACTCTGTAGGGCAATCCGTAATAGTGTGTTGTTGAATGTGGTCGGTACCTGGATGGGTCTAGGTCTGCTTTCTAACAACTGTTCAATGATTGCTATGCTATCAGTCTAATCTATATAAATCCCAATGGGTTCTAGAATGGATCCACAACCCGATAGTATAGGGCGACCAGGGGGACTCGTCGTGCTCTTATGAACCTTGGGTAGGGTGTAAAGCACTGGGGTTCTGGGATTTTCAGCATTGAGGAATTCAAACTCTTTTTTGGAGATATACCCTTCTTCTTTGGCCATAGTAGTTATTTGTAAAATCTCATTGCGGATGTCTGTAAGGGGGTTAGGGCGTAGTACTTTGTAGTGTTTTTTCTCACTGATTTGTTTGTTGATCTCTGTTTCATAGTCATTGCGGTCTTGTACCACAATTCCCCCACCTTTGTCAGCTGGTTTCAGTATAATAGAATACCATTGGATGGTGTTAGGTGTGGAAACAGCAATTGAGCACGCCATAAGAGCACGACGAGTCCCCCTGGTCGCCCTATACTATCGGGTTGTGGATCCATTCTAGAACCCATTGGGGTTTATATAGATTACTTCATTAAGGAATATGTTCCCCTACAAGAAACATTTGTTAAAGATACCATGTATATGATTAACCTGGTAGATGGGATGCCATACAATTTGGAAACTGACATGTTGGCTACTTTAGACATCAGCTCACTATACACCAACATCCCCCAGACTGAGAGCATAGCAATCATTGAACAATTGTTAGAAAGCAGACCTAGACCCATCCAGGTACCGACCACATTCATCATCACACTATTACGGATTGCCCTACAGAGTAATTACTTTCTATCAGGTGGCAACTACTACCAGCAGTGCTCTGGCACCAGCATGGGAGCAGTTTTTGCTCCAAATCTGGCAAATATTTATATGAACTATGTGGAGCAAACATTTGCTCTCAACATTGACAATGTGTACCGCTCCAACATTAAATGTTGGAAGCGGTACATAGATGACATCTTTCTGATTTGGACAGGAAGTGAGACAGACTTTGGCAATTTTGTTACGTACCTTAACACCATCCAGACCCATCTCACATTTACATCCACAGTACATAAATCCACCATCGCATTCCTTGATTTAAACATCAATCATGATAAAGGGAGACTATACACTTCCCTCCATAGGAAACCCACTGAAAAGAACACCCTCCTTTCATACCAAAGCCAACATCCACGTGCACTAAGGGATGGACTGCCCTTTGGCCAATTCCTTAGGATACGCCGCAATTGCACCCTTAAAACAGACTACATGCGAGAGCCGGAGATACTAAGGACCAAACTAGTCATGAGAGGGTACCCCAACAGACTTGTAAAAAAAGTCTCTCAAACGCGCCTGGCACTGCCCCAGGGAAGAACTTCTTAAGACAAAAGAGAAACCCAATCTTAACAAGATTGTATGTGTCACCATCTTTGGCACACACACCAATCAAGTCCGCAACCTGATCACCAAAAATTGGAATATTATCCAGAGTATTGATCCCACAATAGACACACCTCTGTTTGCCTACAAACGAGGAAAAAATATAAAAGATCATCTGGTCAGGTCATCCACAGACTTAATCACCAACAGGACAAACACATTGATTACTGCATGGGGCCTACCCAAAATGAAAGGACACCACAAATGTGGCAACTGTGTTTCCTGCAATTTCACGTTCAATACCAACACATTTGAACATGGTAGTGTAAAACACGATTTACAATCATTCTCTAACTGCAATACAAAGAATGTTGTTTATTGCATATGGTGTCCGTGTGGCCTCCCCTATACTGGACAAACACAGCAACCGGTCAAGGCTCGCATGGGCCAACATCGCAGCCGTATACGCAGATCAGTGGAAAACGCACCACTTGTGTCTCATTACAATGTAAAAGGTCATACTGCTGATGGAATAAAGTGGCAAGTAATTGAGATCGCCACTCTTCCAGAAAGAGGAGGTGACATCCTTCAGATACTCCAACGGAATGAATGCCGCTGGATAGATAAGGTGAATTCAATAAATGAAGGGCTTAACTCTGCTGAGGAATGGAGAGGATATGTCACTACCCTTCGCTAAACAACTGCATGTGATATAACAATTGTGGCCTGAATACACCTGTATGTCATCTGACATCCGACTATGCTTGCTCTAACAGCTTTATTTACTTCATTTTCGCTGTGACACTTGAACTGTATATATTAGATTCACTCTTTTGCAATATGTGTTCATTAACTAAGAATTACAATTGTGAAATGTCTGCCCAGCATGTGTGTTTGCATATTATAAACACCGGCGAAATATATAAAGTATACATGTCATTTTACCTGCTCTTCCCTATTTAGTACCCATCACCGGTATTGTGCCCTAATTCCCACCTATTAACAGAGAATTCACCACTGTCATTAGCGCAACAGCCCCACCTTTGTGCCACACATTCTACTTCTTCACCTCCCACTGAGGTCTTTTTTCACTCTTTACCGATCACGGAAACGGAGCACCGGATTGCTCGGTGCAGCGGTTTTCCGTAGCTAGGCCTGCCGGTTTCCCTCGGCAAAAAGAGCGGGAAACCCTGTATATAACAATCCTCTCTGGATGAGGATCTCTGTCATTGTACCCGATCAAGCTGACTGATGCGGCTTTTTCTGAATCTACACGCGGAGCGCTGTCCCGCTTTTCCATTCCTCTACCGAGGTAAGAATTGGCACATCCAGGCCGCGCAGCCCTTGCGCTCAGGCCTTAATTCAGTAATCTGACCCCTACATTATTTTAATTTTCAGAAATACTCTCAGTGCATTGTCACTGTTAATCCACAAAGGGATTGTACAACGCTTCGGCTGTGGCGTAAAACTAATTGAGCCCCTCTGGCCCACCTACATACCCCACTGGATTGACAGCCTGTCCTCACATTGAGGTAAGAACCTCGGTGAAACTTGTAATGGATTATACATAGCGCATTGTCCAATTATCAGTAATTGCTACTTCTTTTCTCACAACCACAGTACTCGGACGGGTCCTCATGTGAGTAAACCTTTTCCTCTTTTCTTCACGTGTGGCACATCATTTTCACAAGGCTGTTCAACCATATATTCAGGTACCTTTTATCCAACGGCCTTCATTTTATTTTTCCTATTTTTCGCATTTGTGCCGGTCTATGGGCCTTATGCTCTTTTTATTTCAATCCCATTTAGATGTCCCTTCATCAATAGTCCTGAAGAGACCCCACATTGTTTTGAGGGTCGAAACGCCGTCGACAAACAGAAGAAGCGAACCATTTCCCAGCACATATCATTGTATATAGTTGCTGTTCACATGGAATTATTTTGATAATGGTCGACTTGTACAAACTGTGGAAACCTTGTATTTAATATTCACATTGTCACTTAGGTTTAGGTTCCCTTTGTCACTTGGGACACTACGCACAAATGTTGTTTTGATGTATAATGTTTACTCCTAAATTTATTGTTTAAAAATCCATAAAATATACTACACTGGAATCGGTGTGTTGGTGGTTCCTTCGCGCTCTGCCATTATCTAACCCTCTATATCGCGATTGTGCTTATGTATCATAACCTCATAGTACATTATTCCACAGGAACCATTGTTTTTCCTATATAACTATTACCCTGGTTCCTCAGTGAGTAGGGTTCCCCTGTTCTTTCTTGAGCATGATAAAGAGAAGCAGGAGATAGGGATTCAGCGTGCAGATAGGAAGTTCCGACTGCAGGTTGACGGGCCTTATGTGGCCCGAGAGGAAAAGGATGTTTTTGTAGAGGAATTGTTGGATACTGGACCCCCACTCCCATACACCCCACAGAGGATATATCCTGCTCTACACCCACAGGCCCAGCTGCCTTGGTCTTCCGTCTCTGCTGTCTCCGCTCCTGCTACTACTGATCAGACTGATCTGGCTTCGGCACCCCCTGTCCTATCGCTGTCTCCGCCGTCTGTGGTGACTCTAACTGTTAGTACTTCTGCTGCACCTATTGCTTCAGTGTCTCTTTCGCCAGCTCTTACACCTATGTCGGAGCCATCAGCGACGCTAGTGCCTGGTGTTCCCTTCACTACTCCCACTGTATTCTTACATTCCCCGACGTTAGGGATTAGTGAGACACCAGTGCGTGGACCAACAGATAGAGACTGGACGAGTATTAAGGAACGTATAGGGCGGACGTTGGTCCGGTACGATGTATGGGAGGAAGAGAAGAGGATGGTAGCTAATCAGGCTTCCCAGTGGGCTCGGAATCCCATTCTTGGTTTGGATGATGTGTGGAATGTGATGAAAGATTTTGAACCATTTGTGCAGCAGCATGCCCTTAAACACATGCCGGCTATGTTCATTGGTCTTTGGGAGCAGTGTTTTGGGGATGTGGCACCTCGGGTTTTGTATGATATTAAGGATCATGTATATATTGCTGACATGGTGCCTGCTCTGGTTTACGGTAATGTTGCAATGATGATTGCTTAACGATGAAGGCTCCTCGAGAAGAGCCCCATCTCAGTTTCCGATGCGAGCGGTCCACCCCATATACCACCCTGAAATACCAGAGCTACGAGACCAACATGACGTAGTTGTTAGACCAGGTGTAGCTGCTCGTTTCCAAGAACAATGGGTTTATACTGAAGGAAGTGACCCGAAAAGGGCCACCCGGGTCACTCAAGACCACCTCTCAGCCTTCCATACAAATGAAGAGTCAGTCAGACAGTAGAGAATACAAACCAGATTATTTATTGATATTACACTGCAGCGGAGCCCAGTCTGGCCAGCCTCCTAAGATGGCTGTCGAGGGACTGGACCCAGTAAGCATAAAATTACATTATGTACATTGCGGAGTCCACAAAGACCCGCCTACTATGAAAAAAACACTGGTAGGTGTCTTAATACAATGGGGGTACAGAACATAAGTTTCGATTCTGCAGCCGGGCACAGGCTATCTACTGTCCAAGGTCGTCTGGCCTATCCTCCCCACCAGGCAGGTGGGAGAAGGCCTCCATCTAATGGGAAAGGCATGCACTAATGAGGACACTTGCAATTACAGAAAGAAAAGCTCAACCTAGGGAAACAAAACTTACCAAAGACCGTTTCTTGAAAATAACCAAGCAGCAGTTTCGATTATAATACAAAATGGCGTCCAGATTGCAAGATGGTTTCGCGAATGCTAAGCTATACAGAGAGAAGGGCCTTTCAGTATTAACAATACTCCTTGGAAGAGGAGTGAGGTTTTGTCTCTTAAGACTCAGTTACCTGATCCTAGGAAAAATCCGACAGCCTATTATAAAGAATTGACTGAAGCAGCTTCATCGACGGCGATGACACTTGCAGATATCAAAATGTTTTTTGGTCTCCTGGTCCCCGTGGATATTTGGAGACAGGTGAACACACGGGATCATGTCGCGGAACTGGGAGGTACATGGGATCAAATTAAAGACTGAGATAAGAACAGTAAGCCAGGTGAAAAGCCTAGGGCGGAGATACTTGCTTTGCCGAACCGAATTGTTACTAATATGCATTCTCTTATTCCACCGAGAAAGGTTGACTGGGACAAGCTATCGGCTTGTCGGCAGAAGAAAAATGAGTGTGTGTCTGAATTTTTCACACGGTTTGAGGAGGTGTTTCTGGATTACAGTGGGCAGGATTTGTCTGTTGAGGGTGGTGTCAGGTTGTTTGTTAATAGATTTGTCTCGAACTTGCTTCCTAAAATTGCAACACGATTACAGGCTTCTGAAAGCACATGGTCCACATCTTCCCCTTCTGTTATTTTGAACATGGCGCAGTATTATGAGCATAGGGAGAATGAGGAGAAGGAGAAGATGGAGAAGAAGGACAAAGAATTGAAGACTAAGGTGTTGTTGCAGCAGGCATCCAGTGGAAATGGTAGAGGGCACGGTGGTGGTGGTCCGACTCGGCAGCTTCCCCGGACGAGTAGGAATGCTGTGCCTGTAGGGCCAAATCAGTGTGCGTATTGTAAAGAGGAGGGACACTGGCGTAGCGAGTGTCCTGTACTTCTACAGAAGGTGGCGGCCCCTAGAGGACGGGGTTCTCGTGAACGGGGTCATGGTGCAGGTGGTCAGGATAGGGTTTAGAATGATGAGACATCGCAGGGTCATTCGGACCAGAATTATTTTGATGACCCCCGAGGACGGCAGTATTATCACGATGATTATGATATGGATGAGGTAACAGGGTTGTCTTACAGTTAGGACAGCCAGGGACAGAGTGGGGGACCAGTTTCGATACCTGTAGATCAACGCGGTCCGTATGTTAGTGCAGATGTGTATGGTTCGGCTAAGGAGTTTTTGGTGGATACAGGTGCAATGAACAGTTCGATTTCTCGTTCCTTGGTCCCTGGGGTGGCTCTGTCTGGCCATAATAATGTTTCGGTAGGATTTTCTGGTGTACCGGTTGTAAGCCCCATTTCCAAACCCCTTGCGTTGATTATTGGTCCTTTCACTGTGGATTTGCCGTTCTTGCTGACATCTAATTGCGTAGAGAATCTGATGGGCTTGGATTTGTTAAAGAAGTTTCATGCCACCATTTATTGCTCCCCGGATGGTGTTTACATGACTCTTGGTCCAGATGTAGTCCGCGCTAAGCAGTGTTTGTCCAAAGATGCACCCCTTCCCGTCGAATTTAAAGATGTACCATCCACTCTGTGGGCAGCGGGTGACACAGATGTGGGACTGTTACAGATATCGCCCGTTTCCATTACTGTTAAGGACAATGCTATTTTGCCTCGCATCCCTCAGTACAAAATATCGCAGACTGGTGAGCGAGCTTTGTTGCGGATTGTGCAGGATTTGATTGAGAAAGGAGTGATTGAGGAGATGACTGCGAATGTCTGCAATAGGCCTATTCTTCCAATACTTAAAAAGGCACCTTCGGGTCCTTCTGATGACAATGCAGATGTTTACCGTTTTGTGATTGATTTGCACGAAGTTAACAAGATTGTGATTCCCCAGTTTCCAGTGGTTCCGGACATTACGACACTCCTGACTATGATCCCTTCTTCTGCTAAGTTCCTCTCTGTCATTGATCTGAAAAATGCGTTCTTTAGCATCCCTATACATCCTGACAGTAGGTATCTTTACGGATTTACACTGGCTGGTAGAAGTTTTACCTTCTGTCGTGCTCCACAAAGGTATACTGAGAGTCTGAGTATTTATAGTCAGGCATTGAAAGGTCAGCTGGATTCCTTAACGCTCCCTACAGGTAATGTATTGCTTCAGTAAGTGGATGATCTTCTCATTGCTTCCGACATGGAGCAAGGTTGCAAAGATAGTACAGTAAAATTATTACTTCATCTTGCCCACCATGGTCATAAAGTCTCCCTTTCAAAATTCCAATATTGTCGACAGGAGGTCACCTACTTAGGTCACCTACTGTTGAAGGAGGGTAGGAGATTGAGTCCGGAATGCATCAGTACCATTGTTAAAATGCCCCTTCCTCAAACTCAGAAAGATGTGCGCGCTTTCATTGACATTACTTCTTACTGTCGCCAATGTATCCCTAACTTTTCCCTATTAACGAAACCCCTGCTTGCCTTAACCACTAAAGATGTGCATGAACCCCTGCCTTGGATGCCTGAATGTCAGCATGCTTTTGAGCAATTAAAGGTTGCGCTTTGCTCGGCACCTGTGCTTGGTACTCCTAACTAAGCCAAGCCGTTCATGCTGTACATACACGAGTCAACTGGTTGTGCGCTTTCTGTTTTAACACAAAAATTTGGAGATAAGCAAAGGCTGAGTGCTTACTTTTCTGCTCTGCTTGACCCCATCGCAAGAGCCCTCCCGAGCTGTCTAAGAGCGGTCGCGGCTGTGGCCATCTCTATCAGACAATCGTCGGGGCTCATACTTGATACCGACCTCACAGTCATGGTACCCCATGCTGTGGATACACTTTCGAATAAGACAAAGACGCAGCACCTCACCAGTGCACGTCTGACCGGTTACGAGCTAACGCTCTTCCAGAAGCATATCACCATCAAATGCTGTGCCACTCTGAACCCAGCCACGTTACTACCCCTCCCTTCTGAGAATGAGGAAATTGACATACATGATTGCATTTTTCGAACAGAGGAAGAGACAAAGGGACAGGTAGACCTGACTGATGTTCCCTTATCTGACCCCCAAGGGGAACTATATGTCTATGGCTCTTGTTTCAAATTACCAGATGGCACCACCACTGCAGCATATGCGATTACTACACTACACACGGTAGTTGAGACATCACGAGTTCCTTATCAGTCCGCCCAAGCAGCTGAGTTAGTAGCCCTTATTCGCGCATGCGAGTTGAGTGAGGGACTGACTGTCAATATTTATATGGACAGTCAGTATGCCTTTGGAGTTGCCCATAATTTTGGGCGGCTCTGGGCAGAGAGAGGGTTCCTCACCTCCCACGGGACCAGGATCCAACATGGCCAGCTCATATATAGGCTTTTGTCGGCTTTGACACTCCCCAAGAAGTTGGCCATAGTGAAGTGCGGAGCGCACAAGAAGGTTACTGATGATGTAGGAAAGGGTAATGCGTTTGCAGATCAGACAGCTAAGGAGACAGCCCGAACAAAGATGAAAAGAATGTTTGTAGCAGGTCCCGCTAGGTGGGTGCCCGAGGTTACCATGTTTGAGGACATCCTAGAGAATGTGAAGGAAAGACACAGTGGGGCCACAATAGAGGAGTTAGCAGTGTGGCAAGAAAGTACAGCAAGTCTGAATGATGAGGGATGCTTGATCGATAAGTCAGGGAAGCAGAGATGGATGTTGCCAGATGCGTATGTCCTTCCTGTAGTTACTATGGCCCATGGCCCAGCCCATATTAGTGCTAAGGGCATTTGCAGGTTGTTAGACCCTCTGTGGCAGAATGATAACATATCCAAGACGGCTGCCCATTTGGTGAAGTACTGCATGGTGTGCATGTTGCACAACCCTGGGAAAGGTACTCCTACACCACCCGGAAATTTTGCACCACCTACATTCCCCTTTGAGGTCCTCCAGCTTGATTACACCGAGTTAGATAGGGTTAATAACTTGAAGTACGTTTTGGTAATTGTCTATGCATTTAGCAAATGGGTTGAGGCTTACCCCACTAAAGAGAACACAGCCCTGGCGACGGCAAAGGTTCTCCTAAAGGAGCTCTTTCCTCGTTTCGGTTTGCCCCGCTTTATTTGGAGTGATAATGGAAGCCACTTTAATGCCAGGGTCATACAACTAATCTGTGATGGTCTGCACGTGAAGCAGAAGTTTCACGCTGAAAACCATCCGCAGTCAGCAGGTTTGGTTGAGAAGTACAACGGTACTCTCAAACTGAAGTTGGCAAAGATTCAGGCGTCAACAGGGCTAAAATGGCCAGATGCTTTACCGCTAGCTCTCTTGTCCACAAGAACAACAGCTCACTCTAGAACAGGATTGTCACCCTACGAGGTCGTGTTCGGGCGCCCCGCAAATGTCTGGGACATCCCACGACCTCGTTGGTTCTCAGAGATAGAGTACCCCCTATTGAAAGACTATCTCTATCAATTAACTGAAAATCTGCGTTCTATTCACCAACAGATTCGTGAAAGCCTCCCACCTGTACTTGAGACGCCCGGACATGATATATGGCCTGGTGATTATGTGATGGTGTGACGATTCCAGCGGAAGAAAAGTCTGGAGCCTTGCTGGACGGGACCGATCCAGGTACTCCTCGCGACCCGCACCGCCATGAAGGTTGACGGTCGAAAGAACTGGATTCACACGTCGCACTGCCGCAAGGTACCCCTGACCTTACCCTACAACCAGTGGGTGAGGGATGGAGTAGGGGACTCGGAGTGTGAAAAAGTTCCGCGATCTGTTCCCTTCTCTGATGCCAAGCTCATATGGACCCAAACTGACAAGGAGAATGATGAGGTGTTGAATGCGGCAACACCCCTGGAGATCAGAGCTATCGAGTCTGAGCCTTCTTCAGCTGGCCCCTCAGGGTCTGACCCCCTTTCTAGGGACCCCTTTGAGCCTGACCCCCTTTTTCATGACCTCTCCGTGCCTGGAATGTCTAGGTACAACTTGCGCCCTCGACGGAGGAATAGTGCACCAAAGGAAAAGTCAGATTAGTTAGGGATGGACTGTGCAAGCTAGGGCGTACTCTGCTGCAGTACCAACAATGTTAGTTTAGACAGGGACGAGACTGGTGCACTGTTCTGGACATTGTACATGGTAAGTTTCTTAAAGGGCCAAGTAATTAAGTAAAGGGAGGGGGCCGCATCTCCCTTCCCTGAGCCTAATTAGGTACCGGGGACCCCTCCCCAAGGCCAAAATGTAAATAAAAGGAGAGGTGGCAGTGTGGCCCCCCTCCCCGAGCCTTAAAAAGGCCTGGGGACCCCATTCTCCGGTCTGTCCTGAACTAATTAAAAAGGAGGGGGGATGCACAGCCCCTGTCTCCTAGCCTTTAAATACCCCAGGGACCACATCCCCTGGGGCCGGCTCAGAGACTGCGTCCAGGAAGCCCACCCCCAAGACACAGTAGTTTCCCTGCCCGCACTACAGCGGTCAGGGAAACATATGTTTGCTCCTGTCTGGTAGGAGCATTTTTAAATCTCCCACCAAATGGCAGCAAACATCCAAGTCTACTCCAAGCTGGTGGGAGGTTTAAAAATGCTCTTGCAGGCTGGGAGCAGACGTGTGTTCTGTTTCCCTGCCCACACTCCTACTGATATTGTTCCCACCTAAAGGGAGCAAGCAGAATACAGCTGCTACCTCAGGGATGGAGCAATGCCAGCCCCTCACCATGCAAGAGCCGGCTCGGGCTTCATGGGCCTTGGGGCCCGCGTGGCCCTTAATTTGTGGGTGCCTTTGGTGGGCACCGGGACACCCACCTATAAAGTAGGGGTAGGCAGAAAATGTCATTCATCTCACAAAATTGGTGGAATTGTAGTCAGTCCGCGCAGAGTTCCAGCCAAAATTCGGCCAATCTCCGCATGACAGAATTTTCCACCTGTTCGAGCAACGTGATGACAATGGGAACAATGCAAGGCTCCAGCAAGCGAGCTGGTGAGTGCAAGCGAGATTTGGTGTCCCCCAGCGCAATCGCTGATCACTAGGAAGCCTTCCGGTGCCATTTTCAAAAGTGTGCAGTCGCGAGCGGTCACGTTCAGAGCACTGCTTCTTGACTAGACTTTCTACTCAACAAGCAGCAAAATCAACTTAAAATTGGATTTTTGAGTAACTATTCTACTCGAATGGACTTTTCAGGCAGTTTTTAATCTGCAGCACATTTTTTTATTTTTACTTTTTTTTTAATAGGAGGAAGTGCCACAGGGGCTCCAACTTCCCCTTCCTGTCAGAAAGGTTCCTCCCAGTGCTTTGACCATTCCTTGGTCACTTTTCATTTGGATTTTGAGGGGAAAGGCTCACTGTCTTCTTTGTCTCTAATCTACGCTGCATATACCATTTTATTATTCGCACAGATAGTTGCCTTTTTCAATTTAATTGCTTGATTCCTTAGTTTTCTCACCGTCATAAAGTTAATAATAATTCCCTCCTAAGAATAACAATAAATAGCAGGTATAACTTCAGACAGGTTTCTGTTTTGCATCTTTTCCTCATATCGAGCCTTTAAAATGACTCTAAGTGATGTTTTAGTCTGCTTAAAAGAGCGCCGGTACTTTGGGTAAATATGGCACAACATTAAGACATGAAAATAGAGTAGAAGACACTCCACTTGAAAAGAAGCTGAGAAAATCACTCTTTACAAGCATGGAACTCCCGCTCTGGAAAGGTAACCACAGGACAGAGCAGAGTATTTTACTCACAGCAAGTACAAGCAGAGGGCAACTGATCCTCCCCACCGCGCGCTCCCATCCCCTGCTCCCCGAGGAGAGAGGACAGTGGCGATGTGTAAACCCCCCCCCAACCTGGCAGCACTGCAAAAGCAAGGAGACTACAGACAGAAATAAGCAGCAAAGAAGGCCTAGGCCTGAGTCCACAGACACAGAGAATCAATCCAGGCCTGGCTGCGAGAAGCCTGAGAGAGTTCAATCAATCAATCTGTCAAATATTTATATAGCGACAACTCACCCGTGAGGCTCTCAAGGCACTGGAGTTACTATCTGTTGTGTGGTGATTTGTTCATTTGAACAGCCAGGTCTTGAGTCCTTTCGTGAATTGCTGGAATGATATGGCAGTCCTGAGGTGCAGGGGAAGGATTGTTCCAAGCTTTGGCCGCCAGGGGCGAGAAGGAGCATCCTCCACTGTGGGCTCAGTTGATCCGGGGGGTGTCTGCAAGGAAGAGGGAGGCCGATCGTAGGTGTCTGGTCAGTTGGTGGAAAGTCATGTGTTTTTTGATGTATGCTGGTCCTTCATTGTGCAGGGGTTTGTAAGCGTGGGTCAGCATCTTGAACTGGCATCTTTTCTTGATCGGGAGCCAGTGTAGCTTCTTGAGGTGGGGTGTGATGTGGGTCCTTCTAAGGAGGCCGAGGATGAGTCTTGTCGCTGAGTTTTGTATTGTCTGTAGCCTCTTGAGGAGGCGTGTGATGATTCCTATGTAGCGTATTGTTCCAATAGTCCAGCCTGCTGGTGATGAGGTCCTGCGTGACCGTCCTTCTGGTCTTGACTGGGATCCACCTGAAGATCTTGCAGAGCCTGCGTAAGGTGTGGAAGCAGGTGGATGAGACTGCATTTACCTGTTTCATCATAGATAGCTTGTTGTCCAAGATGCTGCTGAGGTTGCTGCCGTGGTCTGTCGGGGCGGGGGGAGTGACGAGTTTGCGAATCACCATGCGTCATTCCATGGCGAGGGGTTGTTCCCAAAGATGAGGGCTTCCTTCTTGTCCATGTTGAGCTTGAGACAGTTGTCCTTCATCCATTCGGCGACATTCATCATACATCTGTGGAAGTTAGCTCTGGTGGTGGAGGGGTCTTCTGACAGTGAGACGATGAACTAGGTGTCACTGGCATAGGAGATGATGTTGAGTCCGTGCGATTTGACGGTGTTGGCCAGGGGGGTCATGTGGGTGTTGAAGACGGTGGGGCTGAAGGGCGATGCTTGGGGGACAATGCAGATGATCTTCTTGGGTTCCGAGTGAACGGTGGGAGATGGATTCTCTGGGTTCTTTCGGTGAGGTATGCAGTGATCCATTTGAGGGCGTCTCCCTGGCTTACGATGTGTTGGAGCCTGTTAATCAAGATGTGATGAGAGACGGTGTCAAAGGTAGCTAACAGGTCCAGGAGGAAGAGGGCTGCCAGTTCGCCGTGTTAAAGGAGGGCCCTGATGTCGTCGGTGGCTGCAATCAAGACTGTCTCGATGCTGTGGTTGGCTCGAAATCCAGATTGAGAGGAGTCCAGGAGGTTGCTGTGTTCCACGTGTTTGGTGAAGTGCTGGTTGATTGCCTTTTCGAGCACCTTTGCAGGAAAGGGGAGCAGAGACATGGGCTGGTAGTTCTTTGGTTCTGCTGGGTCGGCGGATGGTTTCTTCAAGAGGGGCCTCACTTCAGTGTGTTTCCAGTCATAAGGGAAGGAGGCCGAGATGATGGAGTTGTTCAGAACTTTCTTGAGCACTTCACCAATCGTCTTGCTCCCGAAGATGAAGACATTGTGGGGACAGAGGTCCATGGGTGCTCCTGAGTGCATGGAGTTCATGATGGAGATTGTGGCTTGAGTTTTGGGAGGGTCCCAGTGGGTGAGCAGATGTTTGAGGTTTGTGTTCGTGGGTGTGAGCAGGTTGATGCTGTTGGCAGAGGGGGGTTGGGGTTTTTGAGTTTTTGTAGATGGCTGAGATCTTGTCATGAAAGAAATCGCCAGGGCGTCACACAGTTCTTGGGAGGGGGTGATGTTGTTCTCTGTGGGGTTGGAGAACTCCTTCACAATGGCAAAGAGCTCCTTGCTGTGGTTTGTGCGGTCCACTAGGGCATTCTTCTTTGTTTCTTTCAGGAGGCAGTGGTGCTGGTTGAGTGCTGTCTTCAAAGCAGTATGCTCTCCTGTCTCTTTGCTGGTGCTCCACTTTCTTTCTCCAAAGAGTTCAGCTGATTCTGCTCCAATAACTGGCATCTGACAGCAGCTTCAACTTCCTTTGGCCTGGAGTTTGACTTTTGTGGGTGGACATGAGCACAATGATTTACCAAGAGGAGGGGCGCCCCAGCCGTCATAATGCAAGACATCCGAGGGTACCTGGAATGAATAGCCATCCTCTCACTCAGGCACAGTGGGGATCAAGATGTCACTCTCACTCTGTACTACAAAGCTCTCATTTAAACAGGCGCGGTGCGTCCATTAAGGGCGTTGCCCCCCCCGCCTGCGCCGCAGCTCCCTCGGCATCTTTGAACTTAAGTAAACTCAGTTTACTTAAATTCAGAGACGCGAGGGAGAACTGACAATGCCTGTCAGTCAGCATGACGTCGTACCGCCCACCCCCGGCGGTCGGGCGTCATGTTGACTGACAGGCATTGTCAGACCAGGGGCAGGCAGCAGCAGGCACAAGTGCCCATGACTTGGGAAGGTCGGCAAATTTTTTCGCCGTGCCCAGTCATGCGCACTTGTGTCTGCTCTGCTTGGCGCATGCCCATTAGGAGAGCGAGGGTTGATCAAAGGCTCAACCCTCGGTCTCCTAATGGGCAGGCGGGCGGTGAGTAACCCTGCTCTAAGCCCGCCAGTATTGGCTGAGGAGTTGCCACTGTGATCCAGTGAAGGCGCCAAGGGCCCAGCAGAGGCGGCGCGGACCGGCCGTCAGGTAAGTTTTCTTTATTTTATTTTAATTCCCCCCCCTCCCCCGTATTGCGATGGGAGTCGCAACTGCTGCGGAAGACCCGGCCTCTCAAATTTTGGGGTCGACGGAATGAGTACCATTGAGGGGGGTAACCTGATCAGCTGTTATTTGCAACAACAGAGCATAATGCAGCAAATACTGTGTAAAACAACGTGTGAGTTTTGATACATTTATTTCTTTGATCACGAATCCACGTTGTCACCTTAAAATGAAGCAGTGCCAGGGTGACGAGCGTCTTATGAGGCTGGGCTGCCTGGCAAGGACAAAATCCCCTCTGCAATTAACTCGTCAGCAGGGCCTGGGCAACCATCGTTGGTGTAGCAGGTGCAGTGGCACCGAGGCCCATGGGGTGAGTGGCCCACCCTTATTATGACTCTTATTCGACTAGGGGGCAGAGAAGCCCGTTATCCTCGGCAGTAGTGTTGCCTATGACACCATTGCTGCGTCATTGCCCCTCTGCTACAAATAAACAAAACAAGAAACATCAGCCTGTGAATCCTCACGGAAACCCTAAAATGAGAGAGCAGAGCGCCCCCCCAGCACGCGCTACACCCTGCATCTGGCCCCAGAAGCAAGCAGCGAAGTAATCATGAATGGGTAACATAGCGCCTGCTGCTAGCCGCGCAGTTTCGAAGCACTATAAATAACAGGTGAATTATAGCTCCTTTTATCGATATCCTAACAATGAAAGCTGCGTCTGCCCCACCCACAGAGATGTAGCCATGACTTGTAGTTCACACACAGATCTTTGCAGCAAGTGCATTCACACTCCGAGTTATCTTTGATTTCCAGTAGTTACCTGGAGTTTGCTATGGAAATGTTTTACATTTCGCGCCCCCCACCCCCCCAAAAAAAAGAATCTTCGCCTAGATAATTATTCTGATGACGTCAGGAAAATATAGGTTGCAAGAAGAGCCAGTTAGACGGGGGCCTCCCACATTGTTCATGTGTTTGCGGTCACTCTGCGGATCTCAGCCTCTTTAGTATGTAGCGTTGGCTGCCACCCCCATAGGATTCATGTTATCGACCCTGAAAGGATAAAACCCCGAGCCACAGGAGCGTTGATGCTGCGCACACATATCTCTGCAGTAAAAACCATCGACAAGGCCCACTGAGCTGTCTCCGGGAGCTGTCATTCTGGTTAACTCACTGTAAAGTGTATGTGATCATTTCTATGATAGGGAAACAGCACGTTGACTCTGGGGAATCATGTGTGTGCTGCGATGAATTATGAGTATTACTATTATTATTTCGGCCCTGATAACCTGGATAATAATGATACTACAACTACTACTAATAATAATCATAATAATGATAGTAATAATAATACTTACAACAATGATAATGCCACTAATACTAATATGAATAAGACTATTATTATGTTGTTGCTGATGAAGTATGGTCAGGATGGTTTTTACATTAATGTGTGTAGTGTCTCCTCTCATGCGGTTTAGCCACAAGTGTCATTTCCACCAATCACGCCTGCGTTCTAAAACCAGGCCACTTTTACTCACTGACGGCTTCTTCAGCAGCCTCTGACATATGTGCCTAGGCTGCCCACAGCAGGCGGAGAGGACACTTAAATGTAAATAGAGACACTTCCCTCTCGACTGGATTTCCTCTGATTTATTGGCGGGAGTGTAGAACATTAAATGATACCTTCCTGGCGAGGTTGGCATCTTATTGGGCAGTACTGGCTAAGTTGAATGATTTGCAAGACTCCACCAACATGGAATTCTTGTGCTGATGTGCTTCAATCGCAGATGATGAAGTGCAAAGGACCTCGAAGTGCTTTTCTTTGTCGTTTTCTGAAATTCCATAGGTCGGCCATTGATCACTTATCGAGTTACTTTCTGAAGCACTGGTCTTGCTGGGAAGAACACTTTAAAAGAATCTCAGAAAGTGAGTTCATCTGATACCCAAATCTTCCCTTCCCTCGACAAACTCCATGTTTTCAAATTTGCCAACACGGTGGAAGTTACAGATGTTTGCTACTTGAGGTATAGAGTGACAGCTGTTTACTTCTAGAGGCAGAGAGCGACAGCTGTCTCCTACTCGAGGTGGAAAGTGACAGCTGTTTAGTTCGAGAGGCAGAGAGTGACGGGTGGTTACTTCAAGAAACAGACAGTGACAGGTTTTTACTTAAAGAGCTAGAGAGTGACAGCTGTGACCTGCTAGGGATAGTGAGTGGGAAGTGTTGACTGCTGCAGAGACAGTGGGGATGTTTACTTGTGGAATGGAAGCTGTTTTATGCTAAAGGGAGCGAGTGGAACAGATTACTGCTTGGTAAGAGTGAGAGAACTGTTTACTACTAGCAGCAGACTTGGAGCAGTTTACTGCTCACTGCAGCTTTTCTCTGTTAGATGGAGTGTGTGGGGGGGTTTACTGAGAGGGAGAGAGCTGGGTGTCTTTACCTGAAAGGGGAGACTGAAAGAGTTTCACTTTTGGGGACTCTGAGTAAGTATTGTGGCCTGTGAGAGTGGGTGCTCTGCCAGAGAGGTGGGTGGAAGCCCTCTCTGCCCAGAAGCAGTCAGTCCCTGTGACAAAGAATGAGCCTCGCATGCCATTCCATGGCAGGGCTCCTGGCCCCGGCGCTGCCCGCCTGCTGAGTGAGGTCACTCGGAATCTCAGAGTGAAACTGCGGCCTCATGATTCACAGGAGTTTTTGTCATAATCGGAGTGCTATAGAGCTGTGGCTTTGTTCCAGGGGCTAGCCCAGTTATAGGCACAGTAATCAAAAACACTCATGGGGGGGGGGGGGGTTGTTTAATAATAACTAATTACTGTTCGAGAGCTGATTTCAGACAAGCATCTAACCTTTATTTATAACCCGTGGTAACAGCATCTGCACTGGGCTTGGCTTTACTCTGTGTTCATCCACCCCTCCATCAAAATATTGCGCACTGACATTTCTCACTTCTACCAAATGGTGATCAAAAATGGCATAATATGTGCACACCAAGAAGGAAAGTAGATTATGTTGTACAGCAAATCCAGACTTGAGTTCCAATCCCACCTACCCAACTTGACCTTATTGTGTGATCCTGGACAAGTCACTTTATTTTCATGTTGCTCCGTTGTATTGCCTGTACAAACCGAAAGCCTCACCAAGCACCCGAAACAACAGAATTAATGACCTTAGAAAGCTGGATACTTTCATTATGTGGGCAGCTCAGCAGGCAAGGAGTTAACATTATTGCAGGATGTGATGGTTTCGTTGCGATGGATAGCAATGTTCCTTTTGTATAGCGCCAACATGTTTCCTCTGGCCACTTCTAAGCGCCCGGTCCATAGTTGAGTTTATGATACTGATTTTGTTTGTTTATATGGCACCAAAATGCTTTCTCGTGGCCACTTCTAAGCGCCCCCGCTCTAGTTGGATTTATGATATTGTTTTGCATAGCGCCAATACGTTGCCTCGTGGTAAGTTCCAAGCGCCCTGTCCCACCAACGCTTTGGTGACGTTTTGGACACTGAAAGGGATACCATTGCTCTGTTTCATGAGCACTGATTTCATTTGATGCAAGAACAGCATGGCACGCTTCACGTTAGGTTTTAATCATATGCACGATATGTTGGAATACAGTAAATTGTACATTTTCTTTTATGTATGGGCAGGTAGAACATGAAAACTGTACATATGTTCTTTAGGTCAAATAAAATATTTGCTCTGAGCAAGTTAAATGAATGTTTTCTTCTGTAAGATATTATGGAGTAATCTGCTCTGCCCAAGGTTATTGATTTTCTCTTACTCCAGTTTTTACTCAGCAAGAGTTCAACTCTGGTGTAATCCAGCCAAAATCCTAAGTGTTCTGGTTAAAGGCTAATACTGGGCGCTTCACCTATGGTCAAAGGGACACAATAAGTTGGCAGCCCATGGCAAAGGATAGCAAGCATTGACAAAGTCAATGGGTCTGGCATTGGCAAAAGAGATGGGGGAGTGAACATGATAGGAACGTACACAATCTGAGAGCACAGGATGGGAAAGGACACAGAATGACATGGCACAGGGTGGAGAGAAGCATACATACAATGCGAAGAGAACAGTATAGGAGAGGATGGGAGGGAGAAAGTGCAGACAAAAAGCACAAAGAGTGGTGCTGGCCGAGTGTAAAATGAACGAGTGCAGGATGAGACAAGGACCAAATGGTAGAGCATATCGAGAGAAGCAGAGGATGGGAAAGAGCAAATGATGGATAGAGAGAGGATGAAAAAGAATACGTTGGGAAAGGCACCGAAGGGTGACAGAATGGTGACTGGGATCAGAGAATGAGACATTGTATATTATGGGCTGGTTCATGCAGTGATGGGAGAGGACAGGGTGGGTGAGAGCCTGGAATCTGCAACAACAGAGAAGGGAGAGCACAGGATGGGATAATGTGAGAATGGGAATGCAAGTGAGCACATGTGGTACTAGCACCGTTAGCAGTAGTGCCAGTAATAATAACGGTAGTACCAATGGATGGCAGCAATTACGTAACACTATTAATACTAGTAATAGGAACAGTTGTACTAATGGCAGTAATTGTATAATACTATTAGTAGTAGAGTGGGGGTACTAATAACAGTTGTACTAATGGCAGTACTTATGTAATACTAGTAGTAGTAGAAGTGAGAGTAATAGTAACAGTAGTACCAATGGCAGTAATTATGTAATACTGTTAGGGAATCACAGAAATGTATTTGGCATGTTCCTTCATAGGGAGCACCCACTTTTTTCATCTCACTCAAAGAGCTGTCTGCACATATTTCTATATGACTGGTTACAGCCAGCAGCTGTGGGTGCTTCCCAAAGTCTGGTTAGAGCATATTTTTCCAAAGTTAATGCTGCATGCAGTGCAAGACACTGGGCAAGCATACATTTTAAAGGGCTAAAGTTGTCATGCAGAACAATTTACATATTACAGTAACTGTTGAACAAATTAATACAAGAAGATACGGGGCAGTTTTTAATGTGTTTAATATTTCAAGACTATACGTTCCCACTGCTTAATAAGCCTTGCTTTATCGCTGCATTCATTTGCTTTAAAATGCACCATTTGCCAATCTTTTTTAAATTTCTTTCTCAGGAGAGGGACTCTCCCTAGACCCCAGATTTGTCCATTGAACTTGTTCACATCGCTAACTAGTGTTTTCTATTGGAAAGGGTAGAGCCAAAGCAGTCTTGCTTAGTACCCTAGCCATCTTCAGAAGTCGGACTTGCTTGGCAACCCAGAAATTCTCTGAAATAATGTATGAGTTTAATTTTATGAATGCCTAGAAGAACTGAATTTGTAGTCCATTTATCACAGAAATAGTGCTGAAAATCGCACCAAAAAGATGCCAATTGTTAAAACATTTCTTCACGGGGGGAGAACCCCCCCGAACCCCCCTTATTGCCGTCGAGCTCGCTCG
Organism: Calotriton arnoldi; assembly: GCA_963921515.1. Taxonomy (NCBI): domain Eukaryota; kingdom Metazoa; phylum Chordata; class Amphibia; order Caudata; family Salamandridae; genus Calotriton; species Calotriton arnoldi. The sequence goes on from CAWUFW010001223.1 coordinate 2,697,313, forward strand.
CTGCGCTCGTTCGCATGCGTTGATTCGTTCTGCATACGCCCCACCAGTTTCAAATTCCACCAGCCGCCCCTGCATTTAAATATTCACAGGCCATGCCGTGAACAGTGTCAGCAAGATGGATGGCAGCAGGCAGGATATTCTGTTTGGGGAAACAAAGACTGTGTCCATGGGTATCACACTCATTCGGGAATGTGCCCATGACAGATCAAATGAAGACAAGTTGCTTCTGTGTCAAAGGAGGTAGGGCTCCCGGGCACATCCCCTGGGGCATTGGTGGGTAATAGGTGCAAATCCAAAAGGAGGAAAGGTTAAGGAAAAGGTGCAGATGAGCCAAGTCTGGAGGGTGAATTTTTCTCTTGCAGTGTGTGGAGTGAATACAGGCATGAGTCCCACAGAATTTCACAGGAGTGTTCATGGTGAGCAGGATCTGGTAGGGGGCTTTCTACCTGGGCTGTAAGGCAGACTTTCAGCTGTGAAACTGGATATGGATCCTCTCACCTGGCTGGAGGCCGTGGCAAGCTTTGGTCAGGGACTACGGAAGAAATGTACAGACATGGGAATGAAAACTGCCGAAATAGCAAATCAATTTACTGCAATATCACAGAATCCTTTCATCATTCAGAGGGAGACTAAGAGCAGCACAAAAGACATGGAAGTTTGAGGGAAGTAACATGGGGCAACCCATGACCACCACATAGGGGCTCGTTATTCTTTCTAGAAGGTATGGCTTGGAATAACCTGAGTGCTGGGGTAGCGTGTTAGGCCACTTGAGGTGAGTATCAGTGCAGATCTTGGCCAAATTGTTCTTGAGCGGACCACTGTAGCGCTCCACCTTATTGAATGACTTGGTATGATGTGCATAGTGGAAATCCCTAGGGTTTTACATACTCAGTAGGTCCCGTAATCACTAAAAAGCCTTAACAGGACTCCAAATCTGGCTATAAAATCTCTAAATACCTTCTTGCCTACCATAATAGAGGCAGCACTGGAACATTGATAGACCTCAATACAGCCAGAAAACATACACAAAATTACAAGAACACAAGAATAGGAGCAGCACCTCGCTATCTGAATAAAGTCCTTCTGTAGACGGCCGAAGGACTTTAAGGAGGTGGATGGGTGGCAGGAGTGGTCCTAATCCCTTTTCCAATGTTGTGGACTTGGCCTGCGGCCCAGTGTTGGGTGGTTAAGTGAAGAAGGACGCAAGCCAAGGGTTTCTGCAGCACCGATCTTCCCTTCTAACAAGTGCATGACCACAAACATTCAAGGTGAGAGAGAAGAACCTCTGGGGCCACCACTCTTCCTGTTACATCCCTTCGTATTCCAGCACAGTACCTTTTACACTTCTGCTTGATCCATGACTGTATAAATATGTACCCACAATTTCAACGCTGTAAAGGATGAATGCTTCACTCGCGGAGGTGCATTTCACCAGCCCTGTGCTATTGGTCCTGTTATGTATTAGTCCTTTCTTTCTTTCCAGGACATATACTAGCTGGATATAGATGACTGTGTTTCTTGCAATGTTTCCAGTGCATTTTCGTTTTTGTAGTTTGTCACTCTTATGTGTATTTTCCTGTGCCGTTGCCAACCTCAACTCTATAAGTTCATTCGCTAACTAAGACTACGGTGCATTTCCTAGTAACATTGGCGATATTACAATAAAGGTTGGGTGTATATTGTGCAATGAACGGTGAAATTCTAATGTTCCTCAGTGGGTATTGCATGCTCAGTGAGTTTTATTTGTATTCACTATGTCATGTTTCTGTTTTCTATGTTTTTAAATGGAATCATTTAAATTTCATTTCATTGTTTATGCTAATCCAGATGCACGGATTCATCCACCTTGAGCCAAAAAAGATGAACTGTACTCAGTCTCATAACATGTTTTGATTCCAACATGGTATAAAGTAAACTGACCAAACTGATACAGATAGGTGAAGAACAAGGCTGGATATCCAAAAAAGAAGCAAAATATCTGTTCAACGAAAATCCAAGGATACCACTAATGTATGTCCTTCCGAAGATTCATAAGGACACAACTAACCCACCAGGGAGACCAATAAATTCGGGGGTTAATTCCATTCTAGAGAGACCAGCTAAATATATCGACACTTTTCTCAAACCTTTGGTAGAAGCAACGACAAGCTTTTTGCGAGATACAATGCAAGCAATCACGATCCTGGAAGGCCATCCCTTCGACCAAGAAGCGGAATTGGTGGTGACACTAGATATAGTCAGCTTGTACACCAACATCCCACAGGAAGCTGGTTTGGAAGCTCTCCACCATTTTTTAGAGAAACGGACCCGACCACATAATGTACCAACAGAATTCCTAGTGGAGATGGCGGAAGTGTGTATAAAATACAATTTTTTTCAATTCAATGAGGAGCAATTCCTACAAACAAAAGGGACCGCAATGGGATGTCCCTTTGCACCAGAAATGGCAGTGATGTTTATGGCTTTGTATGAGGAGAGATGGGTATATAACAACAACCCATTCAACGGTCACATAAAGATCTGGCGTTGGTACATAGATGACGTGTTTATGCTATGGAGGGGTACACCAGAAATGCTACAAGAATTTCAAGACTGGCTAAACCAGAGGAACACGGACATCCAGTTGTCGCATAATTGAAGTAAGGATAAGATTAATTTTTCAGACCTCCTCGTGAAACATGAAGATGGAATCATATACACAACTCTATATACAAAACAAACTGACAGAAACACGTTCCTGCATTTCTCGAGCTTCCATCAAAGAAACCTACGAGAAAATCTACCATACAGCCAGTTCTTAAGAATTAGGCGAAATTGCACCAAAAAAGAAGACTATTTCACCAACGCTAAGACTCTCCTAGAGAAACTGGTCGAAAGAAACTACCCAAGAAAATTGGTGAAGCGATCAATGAAGCGGGCTTGGTACACCCCGAGGGAAACCTTGCTGATACCAAAAGATGCAAAAAAAGACATGCCACTGGTTTGCGTTACCACCTTTTCAGGAATCACCAACGAAGTCAAAAAAATCATTAAAAGGAACAGGCAGACTGTGAAAGGCCTAGAGGAATTCAAAGAAATACCAGTATTCGCCCTCAAAAGGAATCAAAATATCAAAGATAAATTGGTATGCGCAACCACCAAAGTGAAAAGACCTCAAGTATCGATACAAACTATGTTAGCTTTACCCCCCATTAAAGGCCACCGAAGGTGCGGAAACTGCATGTCATGGGCAAGTACCATCGAAGGCGCAAAATTTGACTATGGAAGCAAGAGCATCCTGCACGAGGAATTTACAAACTGTAACACAATAAATGTAATATACTGTGTTGTGTGTCCATGCCAACTGGCGTATGTTGGGAAAACCACACAAGGAATAAAAAAGAGGATCACCCAGCACAGATCAAGAATAAAGTGCAAAGTACCAAACGCACCCATGGTCCACCATTGCGTGGAAAAAGGACATGGCCCTCAGGATTTGAAATGGACAGTCCTCAAACATATCACTGGCAGGAGCTCCGATATCTTTCTCTCCAGATTTGAAGCAAAAATTATATTACGCCTGGGGACCACCGAAAACGGACTAAACGAGATGAGTGAGATTATGCATTGCATATGAAGGAATCTCTACTCACACTTTTTGACTACTCGCATAGTAGGAGCAATAATACCATCAACCGCCCACTAGAGATCCACATACATGGGCTACAATTTGCTCCAAGTGAAGTGGCGTCCTCACAAAAAGAGGCACTTCAATCACGGAACACCGAACTGTTGTGCCATCAAGGTCTTTTCAAGAGAAGTGGGCACGGACAGAATACTACACGAGAAAACTACAGCTTTCCTTCACACGAGGATAGTCACTCACAGCACGAGTTCGCAGTCTCCATGACTACCCCAAAACGCCCTCACACAAGGAAGTCAGGCAAGAGTCAGGTGACACGCGCAGACGTACGGTTCACGTCATCACGTACATCTCACGAACAAGGAAATGATTCCAGCGAAGACGTCCAACCTGAAGAAAGCTGCCACAACGAGTATCGGAGACGGCGGATCCATCTCTGCTGGAGACTCCCAAAGTGAATACCGGAGCAGTTAAACGCAAGGTAACCGTGACTAGTCCCTCCGATACCCTTCCCGTTATGCACAAGGAAGCACACAAGACTTTGTTGAATAACCAGCCACACGGGCACACTAGCATGCCTGTTGTCACCTTTAACCACAGCACTTCACCTGTAACTCACGCGATGACTTAAGTGGAAGCGGGACACATTCACCCAAGAATGCTCCTCTACACAGTATGAATGATATATAAACAGGAAACCTTTTCCACTTGAATTGTCACAAAGTGCACAGTGTTTAAGCTCACTCAACATCATACATAAGCACCTTGCATGGAAGACACGATCATTCACACAGAGAAGCATTGTTGAGCTACCATGTTGAAGTATGGTCTAAGTTTTAACCCCCACATGTAACCCTTAGAAAATATGAAAGCAATGTATAATGACTAAAGGATAAGAAAAACGTGAAGACACCTGATCAATAATCTCCTGCACGGACAGATCCCCGCCTAAGTTGGGTTCCAAATACCCGCTTAGGAACAATTCAGGTACATCTCGGTATGTGTAATGTAACAGGAACAATATCAACAGCTAATGTAGCACCCAAGTAGTAGTCCAATTATAACACTCCCTTGTCCTTAATTATGTAATTACAGTGTCCTACAAAGTTTCCCCAGCCCTGAGGAAGACCTTCTATCAAAAGTTCTCTCAGTCCAACCACGAAGGTCGAAACCCGTCGGCATACATCTTTCTGAGGCCAAGAGTTACTATGTTTAAATACTGTGCAAAAGTACTAAATGTCTAAGCTCAATTTAGATGGCTTATCTAAGAACTTCCACATCTGTACTCTGAACTCTTTAGGACCCCACACTAGAGCAGGATCGAGGACATAAAGCTGGGAGGTCCTGACATCAGAATTTATTAGGGCACACAAGATCCACTACATGGAATAAGTGGCATAGTCCAACAGGGCATTTTTAATGTCTTCTTGGCAAAATGCATGTAATGTCTAGTATGTCTAATGTGTAGAATGCATCAATGATTTCTTCTGTGAGATTTACATTTATGTTTTGTCTGTATTTTCCTTATCTAAAATGTAATTATGCATATTATTGTTTCATTTCATTGTTCCATTTAAAGATAAATGCTTAACGCAGTCAACCTACCTGATATATGAGTAATGATTTTGTATTAATATTTGAGTTGCATATATTAATGTAAGAAAGGGAAAACGCTAGCAATTTTTTATTAAGATCACACAAGGAAGCAGGGTTCATTAATTGAACACAAGTGGAGATAACTTTTGGAGATCTCCACTGATGAAACAACCATTGATCCATGGTCTGAGAGGCACTGTGCTGTTGTAGCCAACAGGGTCCGGCGCCACCCAGAGAGCCAGACCATCGATTTAAAGGCAAAACGGAAGGGCCAGATCCTCAGAGGCTTCTGGTATTGGGTGACAATCCAATCACCTTGGACGAAGGAGGTAACGTGAGGAGGTGCGCGCATTGTTGTGTGGCTGCAGTGAAGCAGGAAGGAGTGGGCTGACTCCCTCCAGAATACAGGAAAGGATGTGTGAAAGAAACTAGACACTTGAAAAGCTCATAGAAGTCTAACAAATGTTTGATGCTAAAATAGCTAGTGTGCATCAAAATATGCTAGGTGCAAATCACCATTTCAATGGACCAGAGATTTGCCCTCATTTTGAACCTGGTCCTTTTTGCAGGGTCTTCCCCAGATTTTTTTCCATTCTCTGGCAGAACCCGTTTTTGTTCACATTAGGACTCTGCACTTTTTCCCTTCTAATCAGTGGTAAAGTGCTTGTGGTCTCTCCCTAAAACATGGTACAATTGGCATATACCTGATTGGTATAAATAATTTTCTTGGAGTTCACTAGTATATGGTATTAAATTCACCCAGGGTCTAGAAAATAAAATGCTACTAGTGAGGCTGCAGCACTCTTTGTGCCATCCACTAAAGTAGCCTTTCAAATCATGGCTTAAGCCTGCACCTGCATTATGTAGTGAAGTTTTTAACTGCCAGTTCGATCTGGTAAAATAAATATTTTGCCAGGTCTAAACCGTCCTTGGTAATACATATAAGTCACCTTTAAGGTAGGCCCTAAAGGCTCATAGGGACGGGTGCATTGTATTTAAAAAGCAGGATATGTATACTTCGGTTTTAATGTACTTTCAGTGAAAAACTCCTAAAGTCATTTGTCACTGTTGTAAACCTTATATCTGCTATTCACTACCACTGTGATGGGTACCTTATTACATTTAATAAGTGAAAACTTTGTATTGGGATCAGATAGAAAAATTGGTTTACACCCAAATCAATTGTAATTTAACATTTTCCTAAATGGTAAAGTCCGATTTTTGGAAAGGTGCCATTTTTTGTCCTTACCGTTTGTGCCGCCTACCAGTGACCTATGCCACATGACTGTGACTGGCTCTGCTATTGGGGCTTATGTACCATTTAGTGACAGAAAGGGGACTTGGTGTGGCCTGGATGGGCCATTCTTCCAGGATGGCTGGGGAAGAGCAGTGCCCTGCCCCTCCTACACATCAAAGGGCTTGCCACCAGCACACACAAAGGAACTTAACACCGCCTTTTGTCACCCCAGGCAGTTTGGAGCCTTGACAGGGGAAGAGAAGGACTTTCCAGAATCCGATGTGGAGGTAGGACAGGATGCCCCCCCCCCCGCCCCCACCCACATCCACAGAGGCTGGCACCAGGTATAAGTATTGGACCTTCAGAGCCACACTTCAGAACACTCCTGGACCTGTGGAAGTTACAAACGAAGGACTGTCCAGTTACCAAAGGACTGCCATGCTACTTGAAGAATTACCTTTGCTGTCTGAGATTGAAGACTGGACCTGCTTATCTTCATCCCAGGCTACCCAGAATGACTCCAAGGGTCAGTTGGCTGCAGAGCTTAATATTGAAAAACAAAGTGAATGCCAGGGCCCTCGTCACGAGGCCACTGAAGCTTGCACAACCCGTTGCTCCTGCCAGTGCTGCCAATTATGGTGCCAACACAACTACTAACTATCGCTCTGATACAAGTGTAACAATGCAGACAATTTCAAGCCTCCAAAGCTTTAAGAATAGTTTGGGTGTCAGGTAATAGTTACAATTAATGTATATTGAATTGATCAATAACTGTCCTTGTGCTCATCTCAAAAGTAGAGAAACAGCACCACCATGTGGGAGACTGTCATAAGTGCTGGTGCTGAGCACCGGAAACTACCGGCTCAAATTAAGCACTGGTTGGCTGACCTCGTGTGTGCTACAGGGACACAACAAGCTTCAGGGGCCTCACTGCAATTGCCCAGCTGACCTAATGCAACTAGACCTGCCTAGACCTGAAATTGGACCTGCCTGATCCCTGCTTCTGGCCTCTTCTAGAGTGAGCCCAGATTTCCAAGCGGAGCCCCCAGATACTGGACCCTTAGCTGGCATCAGAGAGAACCACACTTTGCCTCACTGAAGGTTTCATCAGACCTGCAGTGAAGCAAAGCTGAGGCCTGCAAGCCCTCACTGCAGAGCTTCATGTGAACTATCAGCGAGCGCTGCAAAGCCTTGCCACACAGCAAAAAGCTTCATCAGAATGGATGCTGGACAATGCAACGTCCAGCAAAGCCTTGCCACACAGCAAAAAGCTTCATCAGAATGGATGCTGGACAATGCAACGTCCAGTAAAGCCTTGCCACACAGCAAAAAGCTTCATCAGAACGGATGCTGGACAATGCAACGTCCAGCAAAGCCTTGCCGCACAGCTGACAGCCTCATTTGGACCACCACCAAACAGCTCAGGAAACTACAGAACGTCCAAAACGCTGCAGCCAGACTGGTCCTCGACATCCCCCACTGCAGCCACATAACACAACACCTCCGACAACTCCACCGGCTCTCAATCAATAAGAGAATCATATTCAAGCTCCTCACACATGCTCTCCATGATGTAGGACCAGAATATGTGAACCACCGCCGCGCATTCCACACACCCACCATACAACTCCGCTTCGCCCAACTCGCCCTGGCCTCCGTCCCTCGGATCCACAAGACCAGAAGCGGAGGAAGATCCTTCTTCTACCTCACCACCAAGACCTGGAACACCCTGCCCCTCCACCTCAGGCAATCCGCATCGTTGACCCAATTAAGGAAGGACTACAAGACCTGGCTCTTCGAATGACCCTTCACACCCAGGCAGATCAGCAGCCTCACCCCCCAGCGCCTCGAGACGCTCACGGGTGAGTAGCAGCGCTTTAAAAACCCCTGATTGATTGACCGCAGAGCAACACAAAAACTTGCAAAGCCAGTCCATGCAGACCTTGCTCTAAGGACATAAGGTGCAAAGCCCAATGGACCAAACCTGGTCCTGTGCCCAGCCTCACTCCATTGCTGTTAGCCTGGACTTGTCACTTTGTCCCAGTACAGCGTGACCAGATAACCTCAGGTGGCACATTATGCTTTTAGGCGCTATTTTCTCTTTTAATACTTTAGAATTTAATATTTCCAGTTCTACTGATTGCATTTTTTGTTGTTGTGCTATCATTTTATTTATTAAAATGTACTCAATTTTTCTAAATTGGATAGCGATTTTTCTGGCGTTGTGCTTTCACTTTATTACTGTTTGGGTGCTGCATAAATGCTTGCCTCTAGGATAAGCCTGACTGCTTTGTGCCATGATACCTTCGGTTAATTTAGTGACTTTTTGTGGTTCACCCTCACAAGGATTGTGGCTGTTGGCTGAGTGGGACTTTCACCCTCCTCCTGGAAAGTCGGGTAAAGTGGGTTCCTTAGTTAATTTCTTCTGACTGATCTTGTGCAGTAAGGGAGGAAATGCTCAAAGATCCCCTTGCTTTCGGTCAGTGTCTGGTTATGTATCTGGAGGGCTAACGAAGGGGCCAGTGCGGCTGGAACAAAGAGCCTCTTCCTCACACAGATTCAATCTTCAAGAATCTGTGCATCGGGTCCTGGCACTCCCGCCTAGCGTCCTTGTATCCACACTATTCTCCAGTGCCCCTTGCTCTATACCATGGATTATTCAGACACCGTCTCCTCTGTGGGACTCCTCCCATTCCTCCCTACACAATGAGGTTATTATCCCATTGTCTCCTACACAGATCACACTTCAAAATATGACATACAAAGAGGCAAAGCAAAGTAACAATTAAAAATTAATAGGACCAGACTGTCTGTCAGATTATCAGGTCCAGTGCCGGCCGAGCTCCACCTAGTACCCTTTGAGAAATATCTCCCTTACCTTGGCACCTTGGGTCATGTTCTGGGGTCCGGCCTAGTGCTTGTCTCATTTAGTGTCTGAGTTAAGACATGCCCTGGCACGAAATGCACCAGGTTCTATTCAAGGGAAACAACACTCTAAAAGCCCACTGAGCTCTAGTACATGTTTAATGGGAAAAACAGCAAGCATAAATAATAATCTTAGTGCAGATTTGCATAACAACAGACTAGAGCTTCACCGTCTGAGCTGTTGGGGATACAACGCTAAGTTCACTTCAGTTTCACGTTTCTTTTATACATTTTCTATAATGTGGCAAACGGAGGCTAGGATATGTGATGCCATATGAAACTCTGGATAGCAGCTAACGAGCAGGTGCCTGGCTCTTCTCGTGGGAAGAATGTGAGAAGGCCTTTGGGATATGATGCAGTGGAGTACAGTAGAAATGTGACTACTCTAAACCTGTAGTTCTCTCTTGTTTATGCCAACCTTAAAACGAGGCTATGCTTACTGGAGCATCCTGGCTAAAAGTGCAACGCACAACATCGGAATGCAAGATGGCAGTACGTTTAAAATGTGTGTAAGTGTGCAATAGTGCAAAGGTTTTGGTATAAAAGCGATTTCACAGACCACTGCTGCATAATTTGACCATCTATTGCTGCATATTCATAAGGACCCTAACATTGGTAAAGCGCTATAGAGTGGTTTGGGGGCTGTCATTATGTTGAAATCCAAATTTACAGGGACCTGTGAAATATTTTCCATATTTCTCAGGTCCCTGTGAAATATGAGTATTTATACCACGTCAATGGAGTCACAGGCAAGTCACTAATGAAAACAGCACCCTATAAAACATACAAAAAATCCTATCATCTTGAAGAATTTAACATTCACTAAATTTCATTTATTTCTCAATGTTGTAAATGAAAATGCATTTTGGAAACCGCATATTTTATTACTATCTGCAAAGTTCTTAGATGTAAAGTTGCGTATAAATGAGTTGAGACAGAGAATCGGTGGGTGCTTCCCACATTACTTGGAGAGATCTGCAAGTGATATGAAACATTCCACCAGGAACAAATATAATATTAGCTGCTCAAACGTTGGGAGAAGGTCCTCTGACAATACCTGTTAGTGATTTGAACTATATTTCAAACTAACCAACCCCATCTACTTTAGCAGGAAATAAAACAGGGATGTTTATTTTTTTATATGCTTGCATACTTTAAAGTATACTGCAGGATTTGACCTGAAATATTTTCATGCATCATATGTACCAGAAGAAATATATAAATACAGTGGGAAGGTTATGACAAACAATTTCAGCACTCTGGTGAGTAAAAAAAGCAAGCAAGGATTACTTGGTGCAGTAGAAAAAAAAAACACTGCATGTTGAAATATCTTTCGGGCACCATGTGGCAATCAACTAATAATCATTGAAAAATAATAATTAAAAAAAATCCGGTACAACTTTGAACTAGTCCTTTTCCTGCAGAATTCAATCAAGTGACAGTCGAGAGTGTGTGTTTTTTCATTAAACACCAAACATGTATTTTCGAAAGAGCTTTGATGTAATTATATGCATGCATGATGTCATGAAGATGCGCAGTTACATTTTGCACGAGGGAGAGTAAGCAATAAGCTAGACTTGGCTATACCAAAATGAAGCTGCTCCCAATATTTTCGAATAAATATAAATTAAGGGAATTTTGCAAACTCCCTCAAATTTTGCACACATGAATATAAACTCTGCTTCAATATTAGTATTTCCTTTATTGTTGCATCAACGTCGAGTTGTGCATACATGAAATACAACGAAATGGGAACTATGCACGTTTTATAGCCTGCTGCATACACTACAGAATGTGCAGTTATGTGGGTTGACACTGAGAACGCCATCCACGTCGTTGTGCACGCCTCGCCTCGGTCGAGCTTGTTTCTGGGCCGGCTGCGCTTCTTCCCTGGGCCTAGCCACGGAGGGAGGCGGTGCGAGGCTGGAGCCATTGCTGGCTCCTATCGCAGGAGGTGGGCAGAGTCCGGGGAGCTGCGGGAAGAGGAGACATCCGACTGCACCTGTCAGAGCCGCCTGCGAGGAATCTGAGGACCCAGAGTGTCTGGGAGAGATTCACCAAGACCCATCCGCAGGGAACGCTGGGAGGATACATTGTAACCTGGAGGGTAGTCACTGGAATCACTGGAAGCCACTGGAGGAGCTCGTGAGGATGCGCTGTCACCTGGAGGGGAGTGCGCGGGGACACGGAGGGCACACACTGATGTGCACAGAACAAATGGGAGAGGATACACAGTGACCAGGAGAGGAATCCACTGGAAACCGAGCCGAGGGGATACATTGTAACCGGAGAATCACCCACATTCACAGAGCGACCGTCCGAGGATACACTGTACCCCGACCAGAATACACTGTACCCCAACTGGAATACACTAGAGTGCTCAGCGATACACTGTCACCCAACGGGAATACACTGGAGTGATACACTGTCACCCAACGGGAATACACTTGAGTGATACACTGCCACCCAAAAGGAATACACTGGAAAGCTCAGCGATACACTGTCACCCAACGGGAATACACTGGAGTGCTCAAGGAATACACTGTAACCAGCAGGACCCGCACTGCAAGCTGCAACCGGTCACGGGAGGTAGGCTGTAACCTGGAGGTGTACCTGTAACCCCAGAGCACACAGTGCAGCCTACAGGCGAACCACTGCCAACTGCAGCATTCCATAGGAGATGTCCTGTAGCCTGTGAAGCATCCCTGTAACACACCTGGGCAGGTGCACTGCAACACACCTGGGCAGGTGCACTGCAACACGGTGAAGAATACACTGGAGCAAACTAGTCCTTCAGTGTAAGCTGCAGGAGGCGGAGCCGGCAACATAACCACTATCAGCTGGAGCATCAACCAGAGAAACAGTGTAACCTGAAAGAGGCGCCTGTTACCCCAGAGCACATCTGGGACACAGTGTGACCTGCAGGGGGTACACCTTGACGTACAGCAGGTACACTGCCAGCTCCAGCCTGCAAGACGTACGGTGCAATCTGCAGGAAACGTCAGCGAGAGATACATTGTAACCAGAAAGAGGTGCCTGTAACACCAGAGCACACCTGGGACACATCGTACCCTCCAGGGGGTACACCTTGACGTACAGCAGGTACACTGCCAGCTCGACATACAGTGCAATCCGCAGAAAACATCAGCGAGAGATACGCTGTCAACTGAAACATTAACAGTTTACAATCGGAGAGAAACACTGTCCGCAGGAGGAGCCACTGGGGGGTGGTTTGAAAGATACACTGTAACTGGAAGAAGGTGCAGCCGGCTGTGTGCTGTAACCTGCTGAAGGGCTCTGCGGGGGATACACTGTAACCTATTAAAGGAGTCTGCAGGGGATACACTGTAACCTATTGAAGGAGTCTGCAGGGGATACACTGTAACCAACTGAGGAAGCCTGCAGGAGATACACTGTAACCTATTGAAGGAGTCTGCAGGGGATACACTGTAACCAACTGAGGAAGCCTGCAGGAGATACACTGTAACCTATTGAAGGAGTCTGCGGGGGATACACTGTAACCTACTGAAGGAGTCTGCAGGGGATACACTGTAACCTACTGAAGGAGTCTGCAGGGGGATACACTGTAACCTATTGAAGGAGTCTGCAGGGGATACACTGTAACCGGTAGATGGGGCAGCCGGCTGTGCGCTGTAACCTGCTGAAGGAGTCTGCGGAATATAGGTGGAAATCTACAGAAGGAGCTTGTGCCTAACCTACTGAAGTAACCTGTAACCCTCTGAAGGAGTCTGCAGGGGATACACTGTGACCCACTGAAGGTGCCTGCCGGGGATACACTGTAACCTACTGAAGGTGCCTGCCGGGGATACACTGTAACTTACTGAAGGTGCCCGCCGGGGATACACTGTAACTTACTGAAGGTGCCTGCCAGGGATGCACTGTAACCAGGAAGTGAAACGCTGTGGCATTTAGAGGATATACTGGCATCCGGAGGAGGGACCCCCTATAACCTCCATTAAGCACCAGCAGGGGAAACAGTGGCTTCGGGGGGGAGCCCACGGGATACGCTGCCTGCAGGAGATGCGCCGGAGCCACTGCAGGACACTGGGGAAGATGCTGTGCTGTGGCTGAAAGGAGTCCACTCCTTCCAGGTGAGCATGCGCTGGGCTCTCCCTCTTTCTTCCCTCAGCTACAAGTGAAGCAGAGCCTTCCACGCCCCTTATTTCAGTGACCAGTGCAGAGGGTCACAGTCTCATCTTAGAGAATAACTGTAGTACAGCTGCCAACTTGAAGAACAATCTCAACATGTAAGGATGGGGCGGGGCCTAGGAGGGGGCGGGGCTCGTGCCGAGAAGTACCTAGGAGGCACTTTTGAACCCACTCACCCCCCAAACCCCCTCCTACGACCCCCCCCCCCCAAAAAAAACCTTGCTGCGGCTGGTGCCGATGTCCTGGGGCCTTTAATGGACGTCGGCACTAGTTACAGTGGTTTTCAGCTCGTTTTCCCTGCCACCCTGTGATATCCGCTCCTCACTGGGAGACTGTTTGATGGAAGTCAATATCGTGTGCAACACTGTGACACTGTGTGAGTTGGCAGGTATGCACCACTCTTTCCCTCTCGGGGACAACTGCAGCAGGGAACTCAGTAACCATTCCTCAGGGAAAACTGAAGCAGGCCTGCCACATTACTTCTCACAGTAACACGTGCGGTAAGACCCTCCACCCCGCACATGCCCCCCGCCCGGAACAGGTGAGCTAGGCCAGCCACACTACTTCCCTAAGGGACAGCTGCAGGATGGCCCTCCACACACACACCTCCTCTCTACAGACAGGTGCAGGACGACCCTCCACCCCCCCCCACACACACACACGCCCCCCTGCCAGGGACAGGTGAGCCAGGCCAGCCACACTCCTTCTCTAAGGGACAGCTGCAGGATGGCCCTCCACACACACACCTCCTCTCTACAGACAGGTGCAGGGTGACCCTCCACCCCCACACACGCCCCCCTGCCAGGGACAGGTGAGCCAGGCCAGCCACACTCCTTCTCTAAGGGACAGCTGCAGGATGGCCCTCCACACACTTCCTCTCTACAGACAGGTGCAGTAAGGCCCTCCACCCCGCACACGCCACCCCCCTGCCAGGGACAGGTGAGCCAGGCCAGCCACACTCCTTCTCTAAGGGACAGCTGCAGGATGGCCCTCCACACACACACCTCCTCTCTACAGACAGGTGCAGGGTGTCCCTCCACCCCCCCACACACCCCCCCTGCCAGGGACAGGTGAGCCAGGCCAGCCACACTCCTTCTCTAAGGGACAGCTGCAGGATGGCCCTCCACACACACACCTCCTCTCTACAGACAGGTGCAGGGTGACCCTCCACCCCCCCACACACGCCCCCCCTGCCAGGGACAGGTGAGCCAGGCCAGCCACACTCTTTCTCTAAGGGACAGCTGCAGGATGGCCCTCCACACACCTCTCTACAGACAGGTGCAGTAAGGCCCTCCACCCCGCACACGCCACCCCCCCTGCCAGGGACAGGTGAGCCAGGCCAGCCACACTCCTTCTCTAAGGGACAGCTGCAGGATGGCCTCCACACACACACCTGCTCTCTACAGACAGGTGCAGGATGACCCTCCACCCCCCCACACCTCCTCTCTACAGACAGCTGCAGGATGGCCCTCCACACACACACCGCCTCTCTACAGACAGGTGCAGGATGGCCCTTCACCTCCCCCACACCTCCTCTCTAGGGACAATTGTACCAGTCCCTATACCCTTAGAGAAAACTGCAGCATGGCCCTCACACCCCCTCAGAGAGATAACTGCAGCAGGGCCCTCAACTCCCCCCTCCAAGACAAGAGCAGCAGGGCCCTCAACTCCCCCCCCCACCTCCCCTGAGACAACTGCAACAAGGCCCTCCACTCCCTCGCCCTCTACTCCCCCCCCTCAGACACAACTGCAGCAGGGCCCTAGCTCCCCCATGTCTCAGAGGCAACTGCAGCAGGGCCCTCTACCCCTCACCTCTCAGACACAACTGCAGCAGGGCCCTCTACCCCTCACCTCTCAGAAACAACTGCAGCAAGGGCCTCTACCCCTCACCTCTCAGAAACAACTGCAGCAAGACCTTCTACCCCTCCTCTCTGAGACACAACTGCAGCAGGACCCTCTACCCCTCACCTCTCAGAAACAACTGCAGCAAGGCCCTCTACACCTCATCTCTGAGACACAACTGCAGCAAGGCCCTCTACCTCTCATCTCTCAGAAACAACTGCAGCAAGGCCCTCTACACCTCATCTCTGAGACACAACTGCAGCAAGGCCCTCTACCCCTCATCTCTCAGAAACAACTGCAGCAAGGCCCTCTCCCCTCACCTCTGAGAAACAACTGCAGCAGGGCCCTCTACCCCTCACCTCTCAGAAACAACTGCAGCAAGACCCTCTACCCCTCACCTCTCAGACACAACTGCGGCAAGACCCTCTACCCCTCATCTCTCAGAAACAACTGCAGCAGGGCCCTCTACCCCTCACCTCTCAGACACAACTGCAGCAAGGCCCTCTACCCATCACCTCTCAGAAACAACTGCAGCAGGGCCCTCTACCCCTCACCTCTCAGAAACAACTGCAGCAAGACCCTCTACCCCTCATCTCTGAGACACAACTGCAGCAAGGCCCTCTACCCATCACCTCTCAGAAACAACTGCAGCAGGACCCTCTACCCCTCACCTCTCAGAAACAACTGCAGCAGGGCCCACTGCACCCCTCCTCTCATTTGCAGCTGCAGCGGGCCCACTGCACCCTTATTCTTGCTTGCAGCTGCTACGGGGCCCACTGCACCCCTCTTCTTGCTTGCAGCTGCAGCGGGGCCCACTGCACCCCTCTTCTCGCTTGCAGCTGCAGCGGGGCCCACTGCACCCCTCTTCTTGCTTGCAGCTGCAATGGGGCCCACTGCACCCCTCTTCTTGCTTGCAGCATGTCCCACTGCACCTCTCCTCTCTATTGCAGCTGCAGCATGTCCCACTGCACCCCTCTTCTCGCTTGCAGCTGCTGCGGGGCCCACTGCACCCCTCCTCTCGCTTGCAGCTGCAGCGGGGTCCCCTGCATCCCTCTTCTTGCTTGCAGCTGCAATGAGGCCCACTGTATCCCTCTTCTCAGTTGCAGCTGCAGCATGTCCCACTGCACCTATTCTCTCGCTTGCAGCTGCAGCGTGTCCCACTGCACCTATCCTCTCGCTTGCAGCTGCAGCGTGTCCCACTGAACCCCTCTTCTCGCAGCGTGTCCCACTGCACCCCTCTTCTCACTTGCAGCTGCAGTGGGGCTCAATGCACCCATCCTCTCGCTTGCAGCTACAGCGGAGCCCACTGCACTGCTCTTCTCGCTTGCAGCTGCAGTGGGGTCTACTGTACCCCTCTTCTTGCTTGCAGCTGCAGTGGGGTCCACTTCACTCCTTCTCTCGCTTGCAGCAGGACCCACTGCAGCCCTATTCTCGCTTCCAGCTGTAGCGTGGCCCACTGCACGCCTCTTCTCACTTGCAGCTGGGCCCATTACACCCCTCTTCTCACTTGCGGGTGCAGTGGGGCCCATTGCACCCCTCTTCCCGCTTGCAGCTGCAGCGGGGCCCATTGCACCCCTCTTCTCGCAGCTGCAGCGGGACCCACTGCACCCCTGTTCTCACTTGCAGCTGCAGCGGGGCCCACTGCACCCCTCTTCTCACTTGCAGCTGCCGCGGGGCCCACTGTACCCCTCCTCTCCCTTGCAGCTGCCGCGGGGCCCACTGCACCCCTCCTCTCGCTTGCAGCTGCAGCTTGGCCCACTGCACCCCTCCCCTCTCTTGCAGCTGCAGCGGGCCCCCTGCACCCCTTCCTTGCAGCTGCAGCGGGGCCCACTGCACCCTTCTTCTCGCTTGCAGCGGGACCCACTCAGGGCCGGACTGAGAACCAAAACCGGCCCTGGCAAAGTGCTCGTCCGGCCCACCCCGGGGCTTGGGGGGGGGGGGGTGCGATCGAGCTGTTTGCCAGGGCCGGTTTCGGCCGATTTTGTTACAGGGGCCGATATTGGAGCTATGCTGCAAAAACGGCCCTGTAACAAAAACGGCCCCCAGGGGCCCAAAATCGGCCCCCACCCTAGCGGCCCACCGGGGAAACACCTGATGCCCGCTATGGCCAGTCTGGCACTGGACCCACTGCACCCCTCGCCTCTCTTGCAGCTGCAGCGGGGCCCACTGCACCCCTCGCCTCGCTTGCCGCTGCAGCGGGGCCCACTGCACCCCTCCCCTCTCTTGCAGCTGCAGCGGGGCCCACTGCACCCCTCCCCTCTCTTGCAGCTGCAGCGGGGCCCACTGCACCCCTCGCCTCGCTTGCCGCTGCAGCGGGGCCCACTGCACCCCTCCCCTCTCTTGCAGCTGCAACGGGGCCCACTGCACCCCTCCCTTGCAGCTGCAGCGGGGCCCACTGCACCCTTCATCTCGCTTGCAGCGGGACCCACTGCACCCCTCCCCTCGCTTGCCGCTGCAGCGGGGCCCACTGCACCCCTCGCTTGCAGCTGCAGCGGGCCCACTGCACCTCTCGCTTGCAGCGGGGCCCACTGCACCCCTCCCCTCACTTGCAGCTGCAGCGGGGTCCACCACAGTCCTTTGCTCTCAGGGACAGCTGCCGCCGTGGAGTCCACACTCCTCTCCTCTCTGTGGCTTGGGCTGCAAGTCCTTCCCCACCTCTCTTCTTAGCGACGAGGCCCCTCCAGTCCTCACTGCTGCAGGACACTCCACGCCCCTCCTGTCAGCCCTGAGCCTAGACCAGACGGCTCTGAGCATCCCTCGTCTCCGTGGCCAGTGCTGGAGAACCTTCCATACCAGGCCTCCCCTCCCCTTCTCCCGGCCGGACCAGGGTCTGCAGCTCACGCGCACACACCCCCCCGCCCCTCTCCCACTCACCCCCCCTGTCACTGACCAGCGCGGCAGACCCCTTGCTCCTTCAGACAGGCAGGCAGACAGACACGTGCACTGCACCGCGCTGTCTGCGGCCAGGGGCGGGGCCTTGAATTCGCAGACATTGATCACCTGATTCCACTTTCCTGACCTTTCAGCGCGCGTCACAGCCGTGAATGTCATCCTTTGTGTCCTCCTGGAGCGTGCGATCACCTGTCTTTACCTCGGGACTATTGTTATGTGTGTTTGTGTTTTTTGTGTAGCCTCACTGGGGAACAAGAGACCAGTGTAATACAGGACGTGAAGCAAGGACTCTCCCAAATAAGCCAAAATATTAAATTTTACCGTCACGCTTTGCGCGGCAAATAAAATGCACGTAAAATTATATGTCGGCGGAGATGAGATTTCTCCCCGCATTTCGGGAATGTCAGGTGTGAAATCACAGTCGCACAAGACACTGGTTTAAGAGGGGCGTCTGCGGGGTGGGGGGAAGGGGTGCGAATTAATACCAGTGCTTTCGGGGAAAGAGTGCGAACGCAGGGCCAGGAATGCAGAGAATCTGGCCAGCGCAGTGGCCTCCTCTCGGACTGTCAGCTGCGCTCCAGCGTCGAATGAAAGCAGGTTGATGTCACCCTGCGCCACCCACATCTCTCCATCTCTTCTTGGCGCAAATGATGCTTGTGGTAGGCAAGTGATGCTGAGGACCGGTGAGACTGCAGGGGACAAATGATAATGCTGGGGAACAGTGCTGCTGCTAGGAGGCAGTGAGACTACTGGGGGCCTGTGATGCCGCTGGGAGCAAGTGATGCTGGGGCTAGTGATGCTGCTGGGAGCAAGTGATGCTGCTGGGACCAGTGATGATGTGGGGAACAAGTGATGTTGGGGCCAGGGATGCTGCTGGGACTAGTGATGCTGCAGGGAGCAAGTGATGCTGCAGGGAGCAAGTAATGCTGGTGCTAGTGATGCTGCAGGGAACAAGTGATGTTGGGGCCAGTGATGCTGCTGGGGCTAGTGATGCTGCAGGGAGCAAGTGATGCTGGGGTCCAGTAATGCTGCAGGGAGCAAGTGATGCTGGGGCCAGTGTTGCTGCTAGGAGCCAGTGAGACCTCCGGGGGGGCAGTGATGCTGCTGGGAGCAAGTGATGCTGAGGGCCAGTGATGTTGCTGGGAACAAGCGATGGAGGGGGCCAGCAATGCTGCAGGGAGCAAGTGATGCTAGGGCCAGTGATGCTGCAGGGAACAAGTGATGCTGCGGGCCAGTAATGCTGAAGGGAGCAAGTGATGCTGGGGCCAGTGATGCTGCAGGGAGCAAGTGATACTGGAGGCCATTGATGCTACAGGGAACAAGTGATGCTGTAGGCCAATAATGCTGCAGGGAGCAAGTGATGCTGTGGGCAGTAATGCTGCAGGGAGCAAGTGATGCTGGGGCCAGTGTTGCTGCTGGGAGCAAGTGATGCTGAGGGCCAGTGATATTGCTGGGAACAAACATTGTAGGGGGCCAGTGATGCTGCTGGTAGCAAGTGATGCTAGGGGGCTGGTAATGCTGCTGGGTGCAAGTAATGCTCTAGGCCGGTGAGGCTGCTGGGAGCAAGTGAAGCTGTGGGCTAGTGATGCTGCAGGGAGCAAGTGATTTTGGGGCCAGTGATGCTCCTGGGGCCAGCGATGCTGGGGCTAGTGATGCTGCAGGGAACAAGTGATGTCGGTGCCAGTGATGCTTGGGGCAGTGGTACTTCTTCACCCATGTAACAATCTCAATAGCAATCACGCTGCTTTGCCAGAGGCTTTCGAAACATATCACATGATAATACATCAGCCATACCGGGCACCTGCCATCTGATATTTGCCGTTGCCCCTGATAAACCTGTACCCAGTGCACAGCAATTGTTAGACTCGAGTTTGACTCAAGGAAACATGCATAAATACATGTGTTTGGCTGCCACATCAGAAGGCTCCAGAGGGGCAGTGATGGTATGTGGCTCGCACAGTCTCTGCACGTGCCTTAATACCCTCACAGAAAAGCAATGGCGCTGTGTGAATTAAGCCGCTCCAAAAAGAAAAAGAGGCAGAATTACAACCCTATCATAACAGAGCCACAGCTGTACCATAACCAACCAACATCCACACCACAACCAAACCAAATCTGTGCCCTAACAGAGCCACAGCTGTACCATAACCAACCAACATCCACACCACAACCAAACCAAATCTGTGCCCTAACAGAACCACAACTGTAGTGTAAAAGAACCACAACTGCGCCATCACAAATCCATAATTGGGCCCCAACAGAACCACAGCATTCTATAATAGATCCACAATGGTGCCAAAATAAATCCACCACAGTGCTGTAACAAATCAACAACCGTACCAAAACCACAACATAACAGATCCACAACCATACCATAAAAAGTCACAGCTGTGCCACATCAGATCCATCACTCCACCGTCACTGAATTATAACTGTCATAACGGAATGACAACCACACCATCACTGAACCACAGCCAAGGCATAAGAACCACAAATCTGTTGTAACAAAACCACAATCATGACAGATCTACAACTGGACCAGAACTGAACCACAGCTATGCCGTGACAGAAGAGCATTTGCACACATACCAGTCGCATAAGCCTGGCATACAAGAACTTCAAATGATTTGTTACAGAACCACAACAGCATAACAACAGATCCATAATTGTACGATAGCAGATCGACTATTGCACCATAATAGAACCAGAACTGTGCTGTGAAGAACCCACAACCAACCACAGTTGTGCTGCTATGAAACTAGAACTGTGCTGTGAAGAACCCACAACCAACCACAGTTGTGCTGCTATGAAACTAGAACTGTGCTGTAACAGAACCATCTCTATACCATAACAGAAACAGGACTGTTCTGTGACAGCTATGTAGAGAACAGTGGTTGAAATGGAACTCATTTAAAGGACAATTAAATATATAGAAAGCAAAATTACTTTAACATGAAATTTCACAGGTTCTAGTCTTACACGTTCATTTATTACAACATAAACCACATTACTTTTTCATAAGTGTGCGTAAGAATGAAATAATATACACCTGTGCAAGAGCCCAGTCCT
Organism: Calotriton arnoldi; assembly: GCA_963921515.1. Taxonomy (NCBI): domain Eukaryota; kingdom Metazoa; phylum Chordata; class Amphibia; order Caudata; family Salamandridae; genus Calotriton; species Calotriton arnoldi. The sequence continues at coordinate 2,718,666 of CAWUFW010001223.1, forward strand.
AAAACTTGGTGAAACATTAGTGCAAACAATACAATGTGGTGTTTTTGATATACAAATAATTGCAAGATTTTTTTCAGTCTATTAAAACAGGCCCAAAGTTACATGTATATGTGTAGATCATGGGAAGGCAATCAGTTAATTTGTGGATCGACAACGTTTCGACTCCACATAAAATTACAGGGTCTCATCAGGACGAAATTATACCAGGGGGACACCTACAAAAACTTTAGTGAAAGGGATTAGAACCTGTTCAGTGGGAATGGCATGAAAAAAATCCAAAAAGCTCAAATGTGACATGGGTTATCTGCTCAAGACAGGACAAAAATAACACACATGAGCAGGCTGGGAGTACAGCATGGAGAGTTTAGGGTGAATAACACTTCAGTGGATATTCAAGAATATAATATATTCATCGGTTCATGGACCTGGCGTCGGAAGCAAGCATGAACCACAAGAATGGGTGATAGTTCATTAGTGAACAGAAGGAAAAGAAAAATATATAAATCTTAAAGAAGCTTAGCAATGGGAACTGAAGCATCACTTACCTGTGGGTAACTTTATGTCCAAACTAGTACTGGAGGTTTAGGAGATATGTGACAGGACCAGTAATATAGCAAGCCAAGACCAAGGGTAAGTCCTGCGGGTGAGTCTCCTGATCAGAGACAATAGGAACAGCCCTGCGAGGTTACTGTCACTGTCTGAACAAATGCTCAAAGCCGCGAGCGCGCCCATATCAAAGATGGCTACTCGCGAGTGTGAGGCTTGGAACGCATAGCGTTTACAACAAACTGCAGCTCGGAAAGGAAGTGAGTTGTGGAATGCGTAAGTGTTCACCCCAAATGATGAAAGGAATAGAGAAGGAATTGTCTGTGTTATTAGGCAGACTGAACTAGTGTTCTGGTGGCCAAATAGTGGTAAACAGCTGATGTTACTGTAATGGAAAGGTCACTTATGTGTGCTGGCTTATTCAAACACATTCTATAGCAGAATGATCACAGTACTGTACAAGACGCATGGACACACCCCAGCTGTTGGACATGGCCCTTCTTAAGGGGATTTCCCTAAAATGTTTTGCTTTTTGTCCTCCTGGTTTTTGCCAATAATCTTTTCCTAACCTTAGAACTCTGGGCACTTTCCCACTGTACTGCAGCGCGAAAGTGCGCGTGCCCTTCCTGCACATGTCAGGATAGGGTGCTTACTTGATTGGGTTAGGTGTCGTACCGGTGAGTGTCCTGTAAAAAGGTACACCACATACCCAGGGCGGGTGCGACACTGACCGTGCCACTCGCCTGAATAGCCTGTCAAAAATGTCTCATACTCAAGGTGGCCTGTCTCACTCTGTAGTCACCCCTGAGGGGGCCTTTTACTACCACCAAACTGGGGTAGGTGAGTGGCCGTGTAGGTACATTGGCGTGTGCACTGCCTGGGTAGGGATGGCCGCCATGTGGGATTTTCCTACTTCGGGGGTCGGCTCTTCCGTTGGGACAATTCCTGGGGATGGCCAATTCCTGTGCTAAGGCCATAGGGCCTGGGGCACTTTCCCACTGTAAGTGCAGTGAGAACGTGCACGTGCCCTTCCTACAAACGTTAGGAAGGGGTGCTCCCCTGAGGTTCTAAAACGTAGGTCAGGTCTGCCATGGCGGGTGCACGCTCGCACCTACTATATTTTAAGACATGTGTCCAGCCTGCCATTGCAGGCTGGTGTGCACACGCGCACCAATGGTGCTCCTAAAGATGTGTCCAGCCTTCCATTTCAGGCTGGTGTGTGCTTTGCAATGATGGTGCTCCTAAAGACATGTTCAGCCTGCCATTGCAGGCTAGTGTGCACTCTTGCACCGATGGTGCTCTTAAATCCGTGTCCAGCCTGCCATTGGAGGCTGGTGTGCACACGCGCACCAATGGTGCTCCTAAAGATGTGTCCAGCCCTCCATTGCAGGCTGGTGTGTGCTTTGCACTGATGGTGCTCTTAACTACATGTCGAGCATGCCATTGCAGGCTGGTGTGTGCTTTGCACCCATTGTGCTCTTAAAGATGTGTCCAGCCTGCTTTTGCGGGCTGGTGTGCGCCCTTGCACTGATGGTGCTCTTAAATCCGTGTCCAGCCTGCCATTGCAGGCTGGAGTGTGCTTTGCACCCATGGTGCTCTTAAAGACGTGTCTAGCCTGCCATTACCGGCTGGTGTGCACACTCGCACTAACGGTGCTCTTTAGGAAGTGTCCAGCCTGCCATTGCAGGCTGGTATGCACTTTTGCACCGAGGGTGCTCTTAAAGACGTGTTCAGCCTGCCATTACCGGCTGGTGTGCGCCCTTGCACTGATGGTGCTCCTAAATATGCGTCCAGCCTGCCATTGCAGGCTGGTATGCACTTTTGCACCGAGGGTGCTCTTAACTACATGTCGAGCATGCCATTGCAGGCTGGTGTGTGCTTGGCACCGAAGGTGCTCTTAAAGACGTGTTCAGCCTGCCATTACCGGCTGGTGTGCGCCCTTGCACTGTTGGTGCTCTTAAATATGCGTCCAGCCTGCCATTGCAGGCTGGTGTGTGCTTGGCACCGATGGTGCTCTTTAGGAAATGTCCAGCCTGCCATTGCAGGCTGGTATGCACTTTTGCACCGAGGGTGCTCTTAACTACATGTCGAGCATGCCATTGCAGGCTGGTGTGTGCTTGGCACCGATGGTGCTCTTAAAGACGTGTCCAGCCTGCCATTACCGACTGGTTTGCACACTCGCACTAATGGTGCTCTTTAGGAAGTGTCCAGCCTGCAATTGCAGGCTAGTGTGTGCCGTTGCACTGATGGTGCTCTTAAATCCGTGTCCAGCCTGCCATTGTAGGCTGGAGTGTGCTTTGCACCCATGGTGCTCTTAAAGACGTGTCCAGCCTGCCATTACTGGCTGGTGTGCACACTCGAACTAATGGTGCTCTCTAGGAAGTGTCCAGCCTGCACTTGCAGGCTAGTGTGCGCCCTTGCACCGATGGTGCTCTTAACTACGCGTCCAGCCTGCCACTGCAGGCTGAGGGGTTTTGCACCGATGGTGCTCCTAAAGACGTGTCCAGCCTGCCATAGCAGGCTAGTGTGTGCCGTTGCACTGATGGTGCTCTTAAATCCGTGTCCAGCCTGCCATTACCGACTGGTTTGCACACTCGCACTAATGGTGCTCTTTAGGAATTGTGCAGCCTGCCATTGCAGGCTGGGGGGTTTTGCACTACTGATGCTCTTAAAGACGTCTGCAGCCTGCCATTGCAGGCTGATGCATGCAATTGCGTGTTTATTCAGACTGGCCCTGAGATGCCCTTTCACCTCCACCGAGTTCCCCGAGGGTACGCCTAAAGGGGTGAAGTGAGTGGAAGGTGAAAGGCAGGGCAGGTACACACATGTGTTCCCTGCCCAGATAGTGAGGAATACACATGCATGTTTCCACTGCCTATGAAGTTTGCTCCTCCTCTATGCTAACATTGGGAAATGGTTGAAATCACTTTAGGCTGCAATAGTGGCTTACAGTGAAGAACCTCATGATGGTTCTTATTTTTGGATTCGCAGTGACAACCCCTTACCAGTAGTAAAGGTGGCTTTGTTGTAATTCGCGCAGAAAGGCCACTACAAGAGGGTGTGCATTTCTGTGCTCTAAACTCTGTGTGCCTTGGTACTTGGCTCCAGTCTACACTGGAGGTTGGGGGAGCACATCTGGGCATTCCCCAGCGACAGCTATAAAACACTGGGCATGCAAATGGAACAACAGACCTCAGGCCTGCTGGTGAGAATGGAGGAAAAGGTTTTGACACTTGGCCTCTGGAGCCAGATCATGGCCCCACTAAAGATTAAAATCTGCATTTCACGGCCTCATGGCAATAGGACTAAAATTTAGGGGAGACATCTGTGGTTCAAAGGGAGACCCTTTGAACCACCCTCTACTTCAAAGGGACATTCCAGTATAACTGCTGGTGCCATATTTCAGCAAGGGTGATATATGCTTATGAGGACGTAGGACCGGAGAACCTGGTCTACGTGGTGCACATTGCCAGAGGATTCTGTTGTGCACAAGGAGGATTACTGCCATTGGAAGGGACCGTGCATCCTTCCTGAATAGTGGCTGGCCTGGGCCGACTATCTGTTGCTGTGTGGCACCCTGAAGTGTGTACTCTAAGGGCTTGTGGAGCTTTCTTCCTGTCCTTTCAGAGGTCTCAGGGGAATCAAAGATCTCCTAAGTGTGACCCACACTGTCTACTTGTGGCAATTGAAGCTCAGTGCCCTCTCAAGAAGCCAGATCGTCTGCTGGAACCCAACTGGTAGTGCAACGTGGGACTAAGAATTGTGCCTGGAGACCAGATTCCCTTGTGCGGAGCCCGAAATCTGGCCCGCATCTAAGGCATGTGGCACCCTCATCGTGGGGACCTTGGCACGCATAAGCGTCTTGTTGGTGAGCGAATTCACTTGTTGCTTGACCCACATGGCCCACTTCATCGATCGTGTTGCATCTCACTCATGCGACTCGCCAACTGCGTGCTCAATGCCTGTGATATCTGATTCACATGTTGTGACCTTCGAAAGTGGGGGCATAACCGTAGTAGTGCTCATTCTACCTCGTGAAGCATTGCTAAACTTGTGCCTCTGTATGTGACCGGAACTGTCTGGTGCGACCAATATCGACGTGCACTGGACGCTGTACCTCATTTCCAGGGAGGCATGGCATTTGCAACTCTTCGTTGTGTGTGTGACTGGAACTGTCTGGTGCGGCCAACATCGACGTGCACCGGACTTTGTGTCTCATTTCCAAAAGGTATGGATTTTGCAACTCTTTTTTTGTGCGTAATCGTAATGGTCTGGTGCGACCCATATCATCGCGCACCAGACGTTGTGCTCGGATTGCCTGGGTGAGACTCATCAATTTGTACATGACGGGGTGCCTCCTCCTTCCGAGAGCTCCCCAGCTTCATTCTTCATTCATCTACTGTTCCCTTAATTGGCTCTCAGCACAGAGGATCATCTGCCCTCTCCTCACCCGTCCTTCCCCGACGACACCGTGTTGCCAGGTATTATTGCCCGGCTCAGGCCTGGGGGGTGAGAGTGACTGACTGGGTTGGAGGATTATTCCAAGAATAATCGAAAGCGGGTCTAGTGACTGTGTGACCTCCCCCCCCCATGCTTCGCAGAACTGGGCTGGTGCTGGAAGGCCATTGGGGACCCCTTTGGCGTGACCGTCTATTGCCCTGAGCCCGTGTCTGCTCCGCATCCTGTGGGTAAACTTCTCGAGTGGTAGCCACTGCATTAGTGTGCTGAGTGCATATGTGTGTGAGCGCTTCCAAACGAACTTATATGATATCCATTGTACCGCATAGATATCCGTTGTACCGCGTGGTGGTGCGGAGTGAGTGTGTGTGTGTGGGAGTGACAGTGGGGAACCACCCGTGATTAATGACATTGGATGGCGGTTTGCCTCATTCGTTTATTTGTTGCCAGAGAAAAATAAATAAATCTTAATGAAACTCCACAATGGGAAGTGAAGGGTAACTTACCTGTGGGTAACTTTATGTCCCAACTAGTACTGAAGGTATAGGAGATATGTGGCAGGTCCAAGAATATACAAGTCAAGACCAAGGTTAAGGCCCGCAATAGAGTCTCCTGATCAGAGACAATAGGAACAGCACAGCGGGGTTACCGTCACTAACCCCGGGCGGAGCTGTCGTAGTGCCACTACGCGGAGGTCCACGGAGTTGGGAGAAAACTCCGTGGAACTCTGCTCCGCCACCCGCCTCCACCCCCCTAATAAAAAATATTTAACTATTAATTTAAAAAGAAATAAACGCACTTACCTGTACTGCGGCGTCCCCGGGCTGCCCTCCTCCTCCTCACCGTCTCTCTCTTGCATCTTGCGAGCGTGCGCATGCGCATTTCGTCTTAGAAATGTGCATGCGCGTGCACAGTACTCGCAAGATGCAGGAGAGAGATGGCGAGGAGGAGGAGGGCAGCCCGGGACGCTGCAGTACAGGTAAGAGCGTTTATTTCTTTTTAAATTAGTTGTTAAATATTTTTTACTAAGGGGGGTGGAGGCGTAGATCCTATTTAGCAGGGGGAGGGGGGCTGGCTATCTCCGCTCCGCTGCGGAGTTTTGCCCTATACTTCGTGTTCTCAGCGGAGCACGGAGTGGGCAAATCTCCGCACACATCCGCTGGCGGAGCGGAGTTCTCCGCCCGCACTTAACCGTCACTGTCTGAACAAATGGTCAAAGACGCAAGCACACCAATATCAAAGATAAATACTCGCGAGTGTGAGGCTTGGAACGCATAGCGTTTCCAACGAACTGCAGCTCGGAAAGGAAGCGAGTTGTGGAATGCGGAAGTGTTCACCCAAAATCTGGAAAGGAATAGAGAAGGAACTGTTTGTGGTATTAGGCAGACTGAATTAGTGTTACGGTCGCCAAATAGAGGTAAACAGCTGATGGTACTGTAATTGAAAGGTCACTTATGTGTGCTGGCTTATTCAAACACATTTTATAACACAATAATCACAGAACTGTACAAAAAGCATCGAGAACCCAGCAGAACAATAAGAATACCATGAAAGAATCACAATTATGCTGTAAGAGAATCAAAGTCATGCCATAACAGAACTACAATTATTTCACATAACTAATTGTGTTGTAACAGAATCACAAATGTTTGAAAACAGAACCACAACTGTGTAATAACAGATTTGCAACTTACAGTAACAAAACCACCATGTGCCGTTACAAAACCTCAACCATACCAGGACAGAACTGCAGCCACACTACACCACAGCAGAATCCCACATTTGAAGTAACAATCACAAAAGGTCACAGCAAAATCAGAATGATGTTGTGATAGAACACCTAATATGCCATAAAAGAATTGTAGCCCCACTATAAATGTATTAAAGCTCTGCATTAACAGATGGACCTAATTTACCACTGCCATAGAACCACAACAGGAACAAAACTGTGGCATACCAAATGAGAGCTTCGCTGTAACAGAACCACAAACATGCCCTAACGCAATCACAGCATGCTGTAAGACATCTGCAACAGAGCTACCGCGACATAACAGAATCATAACTGTGCAGTTGCAGAACCATAACCATGCCACAAAAGAACCACAGTTGCAGCGTAACAGAACTGCAGCAGTACACCAGGGGGTTGTGATCACTGGTGTCGGGTTGCTATAACCATAGGGGTTGCGAATAATATCGGTGCACCTGAACTAGCGGGTGTAGCAAATGAGCCATGATTCTGCCCTGTGGCATGTGTGGGATTACCACAACAAGTTTTTGAAAGCATAGGTTCAGGTTCCTGTGATACATCTGGAAGCACGCGTTCTTAAATTTATGAGTAAAATGTGATACACATGTTTAAATTGCGTCTGGTCCTTTGCAGTGGGCTCATTGTTCATCAGAATGGCTTCTAGGTGCAAATTCGTCAAAGAGTCAACCATTGGCAGCCAGCACCTAAGTGTGTCTCTCAAATACAATTGTTTGTTTTAAATGTAGATTTGATAGGAATGCTGTGCATTTAACTACAGCACCATAATTGTCAACAGTGTCCAGATCTCATAATCGCTCCATCCCAAAAAACTCTTAAATCCATGAGAGGTATGTGGTCAGTTGGCAGCCCAGATACACTGGACACACATTTTTAGCTACGCAAATAAGGCCCAAGTCATGCTCATCCAAAAACAATTTAAACTGAATAATGGGCATCAAATATGGGTTATGGGTACTAAGTATACCCAATGGAATACTGACCAGGAGCCATATCACCCTTTAAAGCTCCATGGAGCCATTAGAAACAGTTGTCCATTAGCACTTTGCCGTGGAATGGACCAGTACGCCACAAAATATTAAGAGCTGACCTTGCCCACTTTATTTGGTTTCCCCTGAATCTTGCTTTATGATGTACAGTGGAATCAGTTCTTAATTTGTGCTGGTGTTTGCCAGTGCCCAACACCGGTACTTAATTCTCAACAGCTGCACTTATGGCAGTCTACCACATGGTGGCACTGTTTGTCTAATTTTACGTTTAAGCACAACAATATGATCTTTAATAAAGGAATATATTAAAAATGCCTGCTGCCCAGGCCATTGTGGTTGGTTTGGCCGGCTAGGAGGTTGATGGTTAATAGCTAGTTGGTACTGGCATTGGCAGCCCTGGCAGGGGCAATGGGTGTTGCATGCTGCAGTGACCTTTAAGAAGGGTCTTGGCTCTTACTTTTTTTTTTTACAAATGAAGTACTCAGTGGAATAATGTCCTCAATGGAACTATGGGCTACAATAAAGATTATGGTGTGACAGCACATGTAAATAATTCTCAAAAGGATATCCTGCTGCCTGGAAGAATTTATTATAACACTGAAGCTGGATTAATATTGAGGAATATTTGTTTTATTTTTTTATGAATACCAAAGAGCCAGTCTCTGCGTGATCAAATGTAAGTGAGTTACTATGTATGTAGATCCACTGGCTAATGTAATTATGTATGTAGCTCTTACTTGAACCTGCACTAAGATTCAATTATTTATAACACAATTGGGGAACAAGTACTCATTCTTTCCCTTTGTGAATAAGCTTCCTGTTAAACATTATCTTTTTAAAAAATGCCTCAAACTTTACTTACCATTTTGCAAAATTAGAGGCACTGTTTTCTGTTATTTTTGTAGCTCCTAGAAGTGTGCTGGGTTTTGTAGGCACTATTTTACTTACATCATACTCATACTTATTTATATGGTGACTTTGGCAGAGATAGTGCACCCATTCGGCATAAAAATTATTACCTACGCAGATGATACCCAACTGGTTGTGGCATTAAACCACCCAGAGGGTTCATCTTGCGCCCTGGGCAATTGCCTAGAGGCGGTAGCCGAATGGATGGACCTATCTCATCTTAAGTTAAACGGGGATAAAACAGAAGTAATGTTCATGGGCAAAACTCCATCACCTTCCCTGGCACTCTCATGGCCCACCTGTCTCGGCTCTATGCCTGCCCCAAAGCACCAGATCAAGAGCTTAGGCATATGGCTTGACAGTTCTTTAAATTTTAATCATCAAGCTACTACATTGTCAGCTATATGTTTCGGCCTGATGAGGATGTTGAGAAAATTCTCCCTTTGCTCCCTTTTCAGGCGCAAAGGATTATGGTGCAAGCCCTTGTTTTGTCCCGCCTGGACTACGGTAACGCCCTGTATCTGGGCGCCCCTCAGGCTACCATCCAAAGATTACAGGTAATCCAGAACTGTGCGGCCCGCCTACTTCTCCAGATTCCTCGGAGACAGTCAGCGAGACCTGCACTAAGGAAACTTCATTGGCTCCCAGTTAAGTCCCGAATTCAATTTAAGGCTATGTGTTTAGCGCACAGAGCCTTTTGGAAGACTGGCCCTGCGATCATCCAGTCCCTCATTATTCCGTACCACCCTCCTAGGAGTCTTCGTTCCAGCTTCGCTTTCCGTGCTACTATAAGGAAAGTACGTAGATCCAGCTGGGGCGGCCGTTCTTTTTCGTTCAATGCTGCTAATCTTTGGAATTCTCTTCCCTTTGCTCTTAGAAGGGAATCCAATATGCAGTCCTTCCGTAAACTCCTTAAGACCCATCTTTTCAGTACCATTCACTAACCTGTCATGACACTGTTTGCCATATCCAAAGCGCTACGAGGCCTTAGGGTAGTAACGCGCTATATAAAACTACTTTCATTCATTCATACAAACTCAAAACATCTAAACAATGTTAGAGACTCTTTTAGCACCCTGGAGTAAGTCAGCGAGATGGGAGGACTTGGAGGTGACGTCTACGCTGCAGTTCTCGGAAAAAACAAAACCTCAGGAGAAAGAAAGTTCACTGCACCGACTTGCCTTAATATAGCATAAAATAAGGGAGTAGATTTGTTTCAGTTTCTTAGTTGTTTGTCTTGGCTATTGAAGAACTGGTTTCAGACCTGGATTCTCACGCTTAACAAAAACATTGTGTGTTTCCGTGAATATCGCTTTACTTTCACGTGTCTTCACTTTGAAATGTTCCTGGTGTGAAAGAAGGGGCTTGTCCAGTGCACTGCTGTCTCAGTTGCATGTCCCCCCCCCTTCTTGTCACAACTGATGTAATTTGGATTCAACAACACTCCCGACACACACCACACTCTCCTATATACAACACTCTGTGGTTGTGAAGTTCCTCGTGCAATACAAATGTTCTTTTTAAAATGCTTTGCTTCTCCTTTCGAACTAGATTTGTGCATCATGAAATATTAAAAATTGATAACTAGCAGCTGAACAGGACATATACTGGGAATGTAGATCAAGGTGGGAAAAAAAATCACACAATTACATCTGTGTATGAAGTTGATGGACGATGAATAATGTCACACACAACATTTGCTTGTGGGGCTGCAGCTGTGTCGGTTTCATCTTAAATGGGCTATTTACAAAACTGAAGCTTCAACCAAAGAAGCCTTTGCATTCATTTATTTTTTCTTTGCTATTTTTTAGATTGCTTAGATTAAACGTTCCCATTACATTCCACTTATCAACGGCGCTGTCTCATTTGTACATTCGTAAGTGACAATATATATAAAAACAATTGTAAACTGTGCAGAGGAAGCTAGTAAATGAGCGTTTTTCACTCCTGTGGGGGTTCCTAATCCTTTGACGGGACCTTACCATGACACCTATGCAACTCCGCAAAGTCCCTTGGCTTCCTCCTGGACAACAGCATGTCAATGAAAGAGCACATCAAAAATTCAACAAAAGCAGCGCTGTACACACTAAACAACATCAAGAAAATTAAACCATTCATTCCCGCCGATGATTTCAAGATTGTGGCGCAATCTTTGGTCCTTTCCAAACTAGACTATGGTAATGCCATTGTCACTGGGACACCAAACACTCACCTCACCCCCCTCAGTTCTAAACATGGCAGCCTGGCTCATTTCAGACGTTAAATGGTTTGAACACATCACTCCTGCCCTCAAGAGCCTCAATTGGCTTCCCATCGAAGGAAGATGTACTTACAAGACTGCCTGTATCATCCACAAAGCCCTTCACTCACATACACCCAACTACTTAGAAAACAAGCTGACGAAAGCAGGGACTTCTAGATCTTTGAGAAGCTCCAACGCACTTTTGCTCCTACCTCCCAATCTAAAAAGTCAGCAACCAAGTCTCACTCTTTTTCCGGAATTCCTCTGAGCATAGGGAACTCTCTACCGTGCGACCTGCGATGCAACCCCTCCTTCCCTCGCTTCAAAAGAAACCTGAAACTCCTCCTCCTCAACAAATACTTTAACTCCTAGATTACTGAACTTGGTTAATTATTGCTTGAACAGATCTAGACACTTAGGGGCCGATTCCGATTCGGGCCAGAAATCTCTCCGACCGAGCCGGACTCGGAGAGATTTCCGACCGAATCGGACCCTGGCAGCCCGACCGAACGAGCACGATGCGCACGTATGCCATCGGACTCGATTCCGGTCGGACTCCCATTGAAGTCAAGGGAGCCAGTCGTACGACGCGTACACGGGCTCCCATTGACTCAATGGGCACGACGTGAACAAGGGCGCCCCTACAGTGTGTTCGCGTCGATGCGGGTCGCGCCGTACATGCACGTGTAGGGGGGACCCATGGCTCCCCCCTGTGTGCGACTTGCGTGCCTACGCTTCCAGGGGGGTCCGACACGGACCCCCAAAGTGCGGCTCCGACAGCTCCTTGGAGCCGGACTGCGCGAGTCGGTCGGAGCGGTCGAGGTGCGCATCGTACTTACCCGGCCGGGGAACGTCTCCATTGCGCGGTGCGAGTCGTCCCCGTGCGAGTCGGTCGGAGCGGTCGGGTCCTGCGAACGAGTCGGTCGTAGATTTCGCAAGCGCACGCATCGTACTCGCTCGCCCGGACGCACGTACGATTCGGTCGGGAAATAGGGCTCCGAATTGGATCCGGTAAAGCCAAATCCGATTCGGAGCCCTACCGGCCGAGATCGGAATCGGCCCCATAGTCGTAGGCGGCTGTTTATTTGCTTATGCTGTCTTTTGGATCCTCTTGAATCGCGTCTCTTGTTTTTGGTTTTACTATTATTTTCTTTGTGTACTATTATCTATTGAGTCTCGCTTCATATGTTATTGCGTGCCTGATTTACTGTATTCTTTCACGATCATGTAAAACGCTCCTATACCTTTGGTTCTAGCTAGCGCTATATAAAACTTATAAATAAATAATAATAATAAACACATCTTCTACTTCATCCCACCATGGAATCTGACGGGCCTCAGTCACCACATAATTAATTAGGTGATCACCAGCATATTTTATTTCTTTAAGTGTAGCATAACATGTATATGTAAAGCACACGTTCACTACTTGAGCCTGAATATGATATGTTCATTTTTACCCACCTCACTAGTACTGGTTTCATTTTATCGACCTCAGAAAGATGAAAGGCCGAATAGAGCCGCCAGGATTTGAACCTGTGACCATGAGATCCAACACAGATCCTTGGAGTGGATGCATTAGGCCACTGAGCAACCAGACACAGATGTTGTATGAAACCAAATAGCTCTTTAAATGTATATGGCTTGGAACTAAATGCCCTCATCTTGCAAGCTGGCAAATGTAAACACACCTCTGAATGATAACACAAATAACACATGTTTGTAAAAAATAGTTGCAGTCTGCCTTGGTGTCATCAAACCATGTGAAGTTTTTAAACATATGTTGTACGCTTAAAGTAAAAGGTAGAAGTTCACTGAGATTTTGCGTGGAGATTGGCAAAAATTCTGCCAACTGCAGCGCAACGGAGATTTTCTCGAGTGCGGCTCACCAACGTTATGTTGGCGAGCACAAAAAAACAAGCACTAGACCGCCTCCCAGCGAGATTTCTCAACACGGGCGGTCACGGCTGGTTGCTACCGCTCGTGTTGAGAAAGTTGCTGCTCATGTTGCGAAAGCTGTCGCTCGAGTAGAAAATCTACTTAAGCGGCAGAAAGAAGCAGCACCCTCTGGTGTGCTGCATGGTGTTGATCGTGCTGTTTTTACAGCGTGGGACAAGTTCACAGCACTAAAAATCAGTGCGAGCAGCGTGACAGACTGGAATTCCGCAGCTCGCAGAACTCCACGGAATCTCGCAGAGTTTTTATATAACGCAAGTTCCTCCCACCCCTAATAAGATGCCACTAGAGGGACCTCTTTATGGCCTATTTGCTTGCCATGCTCCCTGTAGTTTATCAGTGGTACTGCAACACTTCCCGCATCCCTTCTTCCAGAGCCACTGGCAACAACAAAACTGCCTCAGACATACAGCACACCCTACCAGAGTCACACTATGGCTTAACAGATCAATAACCACACCATAACAGAATCACAGTGCCCTGTAACAGAAAAACAACTGTGCCATCTCCGAACAACAACTGTGTTGTTACAGAACCACAACAACTTACTTGCAGACTTTTTGGGGGCATCGTAATTTGTCCACATTTTAGATAACTTCAACCAGGGTTTATGTGGTAAGAGCACACATGCCAGCTTATCAACACTTCATAGTGTTGCCCAACACTCTAACCAAAAGGATGTTATCCTTTCTGGGCCAAGAGTCCGAGTGATATGTTTTTTAAACCCCGAAAACTATGAATTTCTGATTAGGCCCCAATAAGATAAAATGTATCCCATAGGATTGCAGTTTCACCCACCCTTTCAGGATTTATTTTTAGGGATTAAATTCCCAAAGGGTATTACCGACAGTTCCAATCGTCCACCTGTTCCAATCATGGTACTGGATAATAATACCACAATTGGGAACCCGGGGAAAAATGGGGGAAGTGATAAGACACCAGAGACACTGGTTCAGGCTGACGCCAACAGCAGCCACAAATCATCGCTGAGGAACTCTCTGTAATCTTTATTCAAAACAAACACAGGACAAAGACTATTGGAACTCTTTGAGCAAACACATAAGGAAATACGCACATGAATAGGTAACGGCTTACCTTTTCCACGCCCACATGGATTGTCAATGAGCGAAGACATTTAGCCTAACCCTTTCACAAGGAGTACGTCCACACACAGAGTAGATCCCTTCAGTTCCAGGGACGACTATGGCAATGTGTGACTTTTATGACCAAAATAATTTTTGCTTATAACAATTTTTTTTTTTTTAAAGATTGATGTGGGCCCCGCAGCTACTTGCAAAAAATTCTCAAAACCCATGACGAAACAAACCGTGACAAGGCCAAAAGACTTCCAGCCAAAGTCTGACCTATTGGCCTTGCCAGTGCTTGTTATTATGGCAAAACGTGTAATGCTATTTTCGATGTGCTTTGCAGTCGGTCGTTGACCTGATGTACTTTGGTACTGCATGGGAGGCTGTTGCAAGCAATTAACTATATCTTTGTAGCAGACACACCAGAGGTAAGCGGCTGGGACTCATTTTCAAAGTGAAACCAGGATGTCGGATGTTGCTTGTTTACCCTTTGCTTCAGTGACGAGGTCGCTGTTTAACTCTTTCGGTCCCAGAGTGCTGTTGTTGCTGCTAGCACTGTGCCAGGTGGCTGAGTCAGACCTTCATTTCACCCCTAGCTAGTGAGACCTTTGGCTTTCTGATGCAAGACACCTTTAGTTAATATCAATATTACAGATAGCAGTCCGTGCCAGTCTCTCTGTCTGTCCGGCATGCTGCGCATTGGTAAGGGGTGTGGTTGACTGGCAGGACACAGGTGATTGTTCAGCACACAAGCTTTGAAAGAGAAACTTAGACTTGTTAAGAGAACAGGGAGCACCTGCCCTTGAAAGACAAATAGGTTCATTCAGGGTCTGTCAGATCTTTCATAGTAATACCCTGACCCGCTAATTCCATTACCGCAATCAATGATTGTGATATTAGTGCAGATACAGCATTCATTGGACACAATATGCAGAGGGAGTGGTTTTGTGTCACTCTGCCTTTGCAGGTGCAGTTTTAGCATCAGTGTTTTGCTGATGCCAATGTTTAGGGATTTCACGTATGGTGAAGAAGAATTAACGCTTTTGTAGTGTGGTGACAATTCTTTACTCAGGATATACAATTTGTCTTAAATGTTTGGTAATCTGCTTTCTGTTCACTTTAACAATATTTCTTACACTTCAGTCGAAATGTGGGTGAAAGCATTAAATATATCAGAGCAGAGACTTTGTGTGCGCTCTATAGACTCTAGTTAAGGCCTTATTTCAGAGGATAAACCAGTATTGATTTATGTTTTCCCCTGTTCGGAGCTGCAAAACTAGTAATCTTTCACCCACAAATGCTGCTATTCGTGTGAGGTGGGTGGGGACTACGGTATTACGGAACATGTACGAGTCCATTGCAGATCAATCTCCATTCTGCACTCTAATCGGAATTAGTGCAAGACTCAAACTGAGGCTTTTTTTTACTACAAACTTTGTCTTTGCCCGGATACTAAAATTTACGAAATATCTCTTGGTTCAACTTTTAGGAAGACCTATGGTCCTCTCCATTCTCTTAAGCGCACACTGGGAGAAGCACTTAGAAATATGCTCCCGTAAGAGTATTCTAACTTTAGAGAAACTTCACACGAGTTCCACAAGTGCTGCACGCAGACGATTCCACCATTTATAAAATTCTGCATCTGTAAATTTGAAGCGTTTCGCATTTCGAGATTTAATTTTAGAGAGATCCGTTTTTGTAGGATCCCAGTACATATTGGGATGGTCCCAGTCAATGTACACCTTATTGACAGGGGTATGTGAATGATAGCATAAACTTTCAGATTATGGGTGTTCAACTATTTTGACAAGTAACTGTACCTAGAAATTTCAAATCCCCATGCCCCCTCCCCCTAAATCCAAATGTGCAATTGTGGGAATTGCACCACAGTGTCTGATTTGCCACATGTGCAAATCCCCTTTGCAAGGATAGAATTCTACCAGTTCTGATTCAAGGACACCGGGATCAGAATTTACTTTTTCAAATATGTCTCTTTGCACACCTGATGTGAACCGAGGTGCACTAGAAAGGTTCTTTTATAACAACACATATTATGCTTTATCAGGGCTGTTATGTTTAAATAAGAATCTTAACTTAATAATTTAAAACAAAAACTCCTTGTTTACAATATAATAAATGCGTTTCACCATACACACAAACACAGATCATCTTCCTATGGTGATACATGTTTCTTTGTGCAATGGTTGTGTCCAAGAATTCCCATCCTTCATTGCCCTCATACTCTAAATGACGTTGCACCTATTTCTACGATAGATTTAATAAAATAAGGGCTAAGAGCAGTGAGATATGTTCGAGGCAGTTTGGTGTCAACGGAAATGTATTCTGTGAGGTTTAAATCATGCCTCTTCCAACAGTGACTTCAAATATCTTGTTATTTATTGTCAATATTTCAGAACATGAGATGCTTGGCTCCTCGTCCACTCTTGTTTTTGCTTGAAGGAAAGAACACAGTGTTTTGACATTTATTTCAAAATGTGATTGCTGTCCCTAAAGGGCACTTGTCCTTGAGCTAATATGCCATGAGTTCTTGCAGGCCTGTGGCCTCCAGGCTACTGGTGACGGGTGCGTAACCTTGTGGTAGAGGCTGCTTAAATAGTGAAATTATACATATTTAAGACATTGTAATGGAAATTCTGACAATATTTCAAAATCTGGTCATGAAATGTTTATTTTTTGGCAAATAGAATGTGGTGATATAAAAGTATCATTTTAAATACTCATTTACTAAGAACGCATGCACAGGCCCAAGACGTCTGCTCGTTAATTACTCAATGCTGGTAGAATATTGAAATTCACTGTAGATATTTTTGACCCAGAATGCTCATTCATCTGTCCAGGCCATTCATGCCACATTGTTGCTTACAATCGTAAGACTGTCCTGTGCTATATATTATCTTGTGTGAAACCGCAGGTTTTTGCAAAGGTGAAATTCAGCCATCCTTGGGTTGTTGTACCTTAGAAGATGTCACAAACCAACTCCCTCTGGTGATGCTCTACAGAGCTTCAAAAAGCACCCTGGCCAGGTTCTGAAAATGTAACTCTTCCAATCGAGGATCAGGAATATTAATCCTGACTTTGGTTCACAAGTTTGTTCCTAGAGGTGTCGTGGAGACCAGTCCTCCCGAGCTTTCCCACACACCACAAGCACCCACCACCCTGTGACTCTTCCAATGATGCTGAACCCCTTATAAGTTAACAGGCTATAGCCGGTAATTAATCTACTGAGTGATAAAGCCAGAAGCTCAAATTCAGGAGCTGGCTGTGAAACAAATCATGGAGTACGTGCCGGCGTAGGTGATGTAGCACTTGATGTTGCCATGCATCGCATTCTCAGCATCCAGACCTTCATGTGTAATGAGTCTCTCACCCATCACGTTATGATTGACGGATGTTGATCTGTTGTGTGTATGGACATGTGATTATTGTATATTTATTGGAAACAAGAACACTTCATCAAGAAACACTTTGTAGGAAAATGATAACGTTACATAGTTTAGTATCATCCGGGGTATAGCGGGGAGACTGAGGATGATGAATGCAAATAAGTAATGGTACAAAACAATGCTTGTCTATACCATAGGTACCAAAGGGTGGGGTAGGGAGGGTTGAGGATAGGTACTGTGTACCATTACCTCCTTGTTGGAAGAGGTGTGCTGCAAGAAATATTAAACATGAGGAGCAATGAGATTAAAAGAAGATTGTCCTAGGTCAGTACAACTTGTTTTAAAGTGTCCCTTTTCTGGCACACTGGGAATTATCAAAATAAATAACAAATTGATGAAATCTCGACTCGTCTTAAACTTACATTTATGTTGGGTTTTTTAAACTCATAGTGGTACTATAGAAAATTATTTAAAACTTGTTATTATTATTCTTTTTTTTAATTGTATATCTAAAAGTTGACAGCATGGACCACGGTCAGAGAAGCATTAGTTTTTAAAGGGATCCCGGGTTCATGATTGTTTTCTCGGATAATATAGAAATAACTCCCCAGCAAAAAGAAAGAAATCATATAATTGATTAGTGCTTTCACCTTAAAAGTGTTAGACCGCTGAAAGGACTTGCTTTTGGGGCTGAGATTACAGAAGGCGCAAAGCATATTTGTATATATCCATATTGACAACTCTGCTGCCTTATGTTTGCAGGTCTGGATCGAGGAGGGTTGCTTTCTACATTCATCTTCTGTCCAGTTAAAGTTTTAAAATGTTACTACCAAGATTCACATAACATTTCGAAAATCTACACTTGTAAGTTTCCACCTGGACTTTGGTTGCAAACCAACATTTGTACTTGGAAACAATTTTTTACAGTTATAATATTTTTACCAGTGGAAAAAACCCGTCCTTTACAAAACTATTGTGCTTAGGAAAGCATAGCCAAAAGTATAATGCAGAGAAAAGTTCTGCCTACATTTTCAAATGCAGGAATTTCTTGAAAATATACAAATAGCTCGAGTCACACACTAAGGGGTTGATTACGATGCTGCTCGGAAAGCATTCCAACCGAATCGGTCTCTGAATGTTTTCCGATCGAATCGGATCCGGGGAGTCCGACTGACCGATTACGATGCATCCGGATGCTTCCGGATACAATTCTGTTGGACTCCAATTGACTACAATGGGAGCCTGTGTTTCGACCGAATAAACAGGCTCCCGTTGTAGAAAGGGGTGGCTGTGGAAAATCGTGCACCCTGTGTTGGGCACCCCATGGTGCCTGCCACACTGTGCATGGTTGGAAAGAGGGTCCTTTGGGTACCCCCACGGACCCCATTTGGAAGGCCCCGGGTGAAGGGGGGCCTGCTACGGGCCCCCAAAGTCAGATTCCGACAGCTGATCTGAGTCGGAACAACTGATTCAGAAAGGCTGTCCGAATCTGACATCGTAATCGCTCGGTCTGAAAGCTTCCGAGTCATTCGGAAACGTTGCCCCTAGACACTCACGATTCAGCTCCGAATGACCCTTTCCGAATGCCGTCCAGTTCGGATTCGGAACCGATTCGGAAAGTCCGAACATCGTAATCAGTCGTTCTGAAAGGTTTACGAATCGGTCGGAAACAAGGCTTCCGAATCCGATTCACCAGACCCGAGTCCGATTCGGAGCCTTTCCGAACGATATCGTAGTCGACCCCTAAGTGTTATGTTTGGCGTGGCTGAGTTCTGTTTGAAAATCATCTCCTTAGGCAGAGAAAAAGTTTGCACAGATAAAGGGAAAGAAACTTTGCAAACTCCATGAACGACAAACATTGTGAATTTTGGAAACATTGATGCACAAAACCAAAAAATGTTTGCACACCTCAAGTCATCATCTTGAACAAACTTGTAACAAAACATTTGATAATCAATTCTCCTTTTTCAGAAGTCCCTTGCTGAATATTTATATCCATGAGTTGGGGCACACAGCCGTTTATGTGAGTAAATTGCGAGATGGACCCACACATGCCCAAGCATTGCCGGCTATGGGCATGCACGCCTAAATACTGTCATTCCTCTTAATTTACCAACTGAGTAAATTATATTTGTGTTTCTCCACTTTGAAAAGACTGTATTGCACTTGAGTTAATTCTTGTCATGGTTTCTTAGCTTAAAAAAAAAGAGTCACAATTGCACCAAGGTTATCTCTTAAGCTGGTGAATTGACCTTCCTCAGCAAAGCACCTTGGTGGCCAGAGATTCATGATTTAAATATTAATATGGCATTGTAGGGTTTTATAAAAAAAAAAGAAAATTAGAAAATAGTGACTCCTCTGGCCTACTAGCTCATTGCTTCTTTTATACTTTCCTTTTTTGCGTACGCGGATGACACACAAATTATTCTGAAATTGCAAGGTGCATCCATTCCTCTCCACAAAGGGTGTTTAAACACATTTTGTGCAATGGTGGAATGGATGCGGTCCAATGCTGTGTTTAAATTCTGACAAAACAGAGGCACTCTTCTTTGGCAACTCTTCAGCGTTGTCCTCCAACTGGTACTGGCCTTCCCCATCTCCTACTGCTCACACCTTAGTCTTCATATTTGACCTGCAGAGCACTTTCGTAGCTCATATTGACAAACTTTTATCCACCTGTTTTTTCCAATTAAAAGGTATCAGGAAAATCATCCATTACCTTCCGTGGACCACCGTGCAAACCCTGATCCAGTCACTAATTATCAGCAAACTTGATTACTGCAACTCACTGTCCGTTGTCCTTTGAGAAGTTATTCTATACAAACTGATCCAAATGCTGCCGCGCATCCCATCTTCAATTTCAGTCGGACCTCCAGAAGTTCCTGTCGGCTCTGAGCTCTCCATTGGCTTCCTATCTGCAAGCGGGCCACTTTCAAGGTCCTCTGTTTCTGTCACGCTTCTTCACCCCTTCTGCAATTTCTACCTTACTTGTCTTTTTAAGGAATGCATGCTCTCCATACCCCTCGGTTTCAGTAATTCTCATTCTGTCCTCATTTCCGGAATCAAGAAATCACACTCGGATGGTAGAGTCTTTGTATTTTTTAATCACAAAATGTTGGAACAACCTGCCTCTGCCCATCCGTTCTGAACCGGACCTGCTGAGATAATGCAAACTCTGGAAGACGCACATATTCAATCTGAATCCCTAACCATGTCCTCTCTCCTAGCGTCACGACTCACAGATGAGACAATTGCAAGCATAAGAAAATTCAATTCATGCTGCTTCATAGTTGTTGAGGTGTTTGAAGGGTATGATAAGTCCTGAATCTGTAGCAATTTCCAACTGAAAGTGATTGTGATGAGTGTAGTAGTAGTAATTTATTGTACAGTTAATTAAAACTCACAATTTAAAACCATCGAGACATTAAAAGTACATAAAACAATCCTTGTCTCAATTTATACTTTAACATTTAAAATACCGTCTTCCAGCTGAGCTTGTTGATGTTATGCTATAAGTGGAGGCCGTATAGAGTCTCAGTTTTACTGTCTATTCGATCCTTTTGAGATGGGTAAAAGCATGGACAAGTGCTTGTGCTTCAGAGTGCCTATTCAATCCTTTGAAGTGGGTAAAAACATGGATAAAGTGCTTGTGCTTCAGGGTGCAAACATGGGTTCGATGAAGCGGGCCCACGTGAAGGTTGGCTGTTAAAGTGCTCAATAAGAGTAGACTGGCTACTTGCTATTCTGCTGTCGCCTATTGCTGGGGCTTGAATCTTTCAGCCACTATATCAAAGTACTTTGTAAGTCGGAAGTTTAGCTGAATCTCTTCTGGATTAAAACACAACTTTACAACCTGCCTACAGGTCCTGATGCCCTTCTGATTCAATGTTGGTCGAAGTAAGGCAAGCCTTATGTCCATCAAGCTTGGGCAGATGCAAATGATATGTATTAGATCCTCATTTCCTGTTCCACAAAGACGACAGGACTGATCTTCTGGTCTCCTTTTCCAAGGTGGTAGAAGAGGGAGAATTGGTAAAATGCCAAAGCGCAACTTTAAATTTTTTTCTTTTATCTTCTGTTTAACTCCCATTTTTAAGTAAGCTTGTGGCGTAAGAGCTTTATAGTCATTAAGCACTATCCATCCGTGAGCCCTCTTTGCCAAAGTTTCCTTGTCTTCTGTTATGGATATCGTTTTTGTTACTTTGGTTACGACCTTTTTAAAGCTCTTATGATCTATGGAGGATTCCCAGAGATTGGTCAATTCGAGCCTTTCCAGTGATTCGACCAGGTACTCTCTGGCAGGTGATTTCTCTCGATGTGACAGCTCAGTCAAAAGATGCGCATTTAGAGATCCTTGCACGGCGCCTCTGATCTTATGCCAGCTTTTTATATAAGCACCCCTTCTTTCCACTGTTTGCTTCTGAAGACCGAATTCCAGGCGTATTTGGGCGGGTGACACATAGTTTGGTAGCTGAAAAATTGCTCTATATGTGCTACTAATTATTTTGTCCAGGACTATCGCATCTTTCCCTTTCGTTGGTTCGCTCCCATAAGCATTGGCTGCAATCGTGCTCGAATCACCTGTAATAGGGGATCTAGTGTTCGGTCTGGTAGAACTTTCTTCAGGGGCTTCATTGCGTGGTAACTCGTGGTGCCCCTCTGACGCAGGGCCTCCAATTGGGGTTTATATGAGCCTCTGCTATCAAGTAAAACTCCGAGGTACTTGTAGTTGGTTACCCGTCCTAGGCTGCACCCATCCAGGTACCACATGATTTTCTTGGTCTTATTGTAGTTCACTGTCATAATTTTTGTTTTCTTTAAGTTATTGCATAATGCATTGCGTTGTGAGAATTTATTAGTGGTGTCCAGCAGGTGTTGAAGGCCGATTGGGGTCCGGCTTATTAAAACCAAATCATCCGCATATAGGAGGTTGGACAACGAGATTTTTCCCAAACGTGGAGCGTGCAATGTACTGTTGTCTAATTCCCCTGGAAGGTCTGCTAAAAAGAGGTTGAACAGCATGGGGGCTAGAACGCACCCTTGTTTCAGGCCTTTGGAGGTGTTGATTCGCCTTGAGAGGTGCGTCACGGCTCCTAGCTTGATCTTGACCCAGGTATCAGTGCGTAATAGGATCAACTGTTTTAGGAGAGGCTTAGGTATCCCCACTTTTCCAACTTCTGCCATAGATTGGCGCGATCTACGTGGTCAAATGCTGCGCTATAATCTATGAAACATAAAAATAGCGAGCTCTTTGCTGCTTTAGCCGCGTCTATCAGCAGGGTTAGCGCCATGATTTTAGCCGTGGTACCCTGTCCTCTGCAGAACCCTGTTTGATTTGCGGGGATGATGCATTTTGACGATGCCCAGGATATTATTGCCTCCAGGACTAAACCCGCATAATACTTTGCCTCTATATCAATTAGGGCGACGAGTCGATAATTGTTAGGGATGCTCCTGTCACCCTGCTTGTAAATTGGGCTGATTATCGATCCTTTCCAGGATGCCGGGCTTGTTTCTGTTTCCTGTATGCCTTTGAAGACTGGTAACCGTATTTTGCTCCAGATTTCTGCATCGTACTTATACAATATTGGGGGTATTCCATTTGGGCCTGGGGCTCCTTCCAGCTTCCCTTTTGATATTTGTGTCTTAATCCGGGCTGCTGTTATTTCATTACTAAATTCTTTACTGTTTGATGATGGTTTAGAGCCCATTGTACCTTCCACCCCGAGGTTCCTTTTGTTTACACGGAATCTCATCGTGTTTGGTGCCCTCGCTTATCCTTTGTCTAGTACTATTTGTGTTGTTATCACTCATATTCCTTTCAGTGGTACGTGTTTTTTCTTCAGCTGAACTCCCCTCTTGATTCTTGTCGTTAAAGTGGTTGTACAGATGGTGTGCCCAATCGACTTCCGTTATATGTGAGTTTATTCCTTGGTGGGCTGGCCGCTGGAGACTGTTGATAGTCTGCCAGAACCTGGCGCTGTTTTTAAGTTTCGAGTCGTGCAGTATCTTTGCCCAGAGTTCTTCTTTCGCTTGCCTTTTCTTTTCCCTGTTCATCTTTTTTAACATTGCCTTTAGTTTCCGTAGCTTGCTTTGCAGGGCTAGGTTTTGTGGTAGTTTGCGAAGCTGTCTTAAGGCTTGATTTATTTTCAGTTTGAGGTTTTTTATCTCGGGTGAGATTGCCTTTCCTGGTAAAGGACCCAGTGGCTTCACCGTGAAGGTCCTCGGCTTCGTGGCAAACTTTGTCCCGAGATTCTTTGTGAAGACCTCCCAAGCCTCTATTAAATTCGCTATCAGGTTGTTATCTCGGTGGATGAGTGTCTTCGCATTAATGGATAGCTCTTCGATGTTATCAGGCTTACACCTTATTCGTCTGAAATTCGAGGTGTATTCGGTGCCGGCACTTATCCTTACTTCCATGTGGTTCCCTCTGGTTACACTTAGCGTCACTTCTTGCGGTAGGTGGTCACTTTGTCCATTTTCACCCATTCTAAATGAGTCAATGGTGTCCAACAAGGGAAGAGTTGCTAAGGTGAAATCTAAGTAAGAGGAAATGGTTGCGGAGTGGTAAGTTGGTGCTGGCGGGTTGTCCTCTTTAAATCGTCCATTCAGCGCCCTCAGGTTTAGTTGTTCCAGATCTCTAAGTAATTGGATTGAACATCTTGTTTGTTTATTTGAAGGTGTTGGGGCTTGGTTTGGTATTCCCCATGCTATATTAAGTTCCTGTGCTAGCTCGTCTTCTAAGGCTGTTCCGAAGAGGTAGAGATTGAAGTCGCCTTCCAGGATTATGTTCTCCGCATCCCACTCTTCTATGATTCTTGGCAGTTCGTTATCCAATTCTTTAGCCCCTTTGAGCCTGTGCTTCGGATGTATGTACGTGTTAATTATGATAAGTGGCCGGTCTACCTTGTTGATTTTAATTGTTATGGCTGTTGCCTGTATGAGTGCAATTTTGTTATATTTCCTCAAGCATCTAAAATCTCAACAAAAAATCAACAGTAGATATGGTCCTGAGTGCTGATTGCAGACCAACCTTCTTCTGGTCTTAGAAAACACTGCTTAAAAACTATTTACAAAGTTCTTGCAGGAAACCTTGCTGGTGCCAGGGCCGGCTTTAGGGCGGAGCAACTGGTGTTTCTGCTCTGGTGCTGACTTTGAGGGGGGGGGGGGCACTGACCGTAAGGGAGGCCCTGTGTTTAGCAATAACTTACGATTTTAAAGCACCTGCTGCAGAGTTCCTTGTTCGTCTAGTTTTCAGGCAACAATAAAAATGTCAATTTAACTCTTCTGATTAATGTTCCTGCTAGAGAGAGAGATTGGAGTTTTGTCTAGTGCCAGTTTTGACTCGCCATAAAGTAGCGCAGAGGGTTAATGTGCCTGCTGCCAAGAACAGATTTTTATTCTATGTTGATAGCTGAGTGCATTAGTAAAGCCAGCCTGTAAAACAAATTAAATGTATGTGAGAGAGAGAGACTATGGAGAGATGAGGGGCACTTTTGCCAGGTGGTAGTGAGGGAATCCGAGGAGGAGGTCTTGGGGGGCGGGTCACCAAAAAAATAATGTCACACCAGGTGCCCTTAGCGCTAAAGCCGGCCCTGTCTGGTGCTACTCCCAAGCCTTAATAGTAATTTATAGTAAAAACACGAGTCCTGATACTGAATTGTATTCATTTGAATTTTGTTTTTAGAAGTTGCATCACATTTTTTGTCAGTGACTTCGTGGATAACTATTTTTATGTCTCCCTTGCTAGACAGTACATATCCTGCCTGTTGTGAGACATATTGTGGGCTTGTCAAGAACATACAGGGGCTCGGAGGCTGCCTATTGCTTACCAGTGATTAGCTTTCAATTTAATTTGCCTGCCTCTTATTCTTGTCTATCTTTTGTTTGTGCTTCCCATGGAGCATTGTCTTTTAAACATCACTTTTGATTGGCTGGCTACAATGCTTCCACTGCTTTTTTTTAAAATTACTAATTTCTATGCGGTAAATCACTCCGTGAGAGTGCATGCATATTTTTTCCAGCTGTCTCCCTCATTTAATTCTTGACCCCACAATTGATGTTGCTCTCTGTCATCCATGTGTTTCTCGTCACACACCTCCATGTTGCAATCGCCCTCGTGTACTCCCCCCATTTGCTTCCACATCCATGTGCTTCTCCCCCCATCTGCTACATGTTGCTCTCTTGCCCATTGCTTCTTCTCCCCACCCGTGCCCTCCGTGCTGCTTCCACCAACCCTCACCCCAGGGAGGGTTCTGCAGCCCATTCCTTCCCCACTGGCTTTTCCCTTCCCCACTGGCTTTTTTAAAAATCTTTTACAAATGTTCTTCTTTCTAGTTACTGATCCAACTCGAATATGTAAAGAAACAGAAAAAAAACATCATCGTGATTTTGTAGGTGCGTGTGTGTGGTGGTGTGGTGCATGCGTCCACAAAAGGAAGCGGTCAACTGCGAAATAGTCTTTTAAAAAAAAATATTTTTTATTTTGTAGCCATGCTTCACAGCATTGGGAATTCTGTGCAGCATGTCTAAAACCCATTGACAAAGCCAATGTGGCTCAAAAGCAACACCTATTGGCTTTGCCGATGCTTATTTGTTTTGTTGGGTTAAAAAACAAGATTTACCTATTAGTTTCTGAATCATCCAAGCCAGTACATTTCCAGAGTCCCCCCACAGTGCTTATACTCATGTAAAACTGTCAGTCATTACTCTGTTAACATTCTCAGAAGTAGATTCTAGTTTAACAGGAATTTCACCACCCCCTGTGTTGCCACAAGAATGAGACATTGTCCTTTCCATTACATGCCTATGTCTTAGTATTTGCCTTCCTGAAGAGCATAGGTTCCTTGTAGCAGCTACACAAAATCAACCTGGTACTAGTTGTCAGCGGTTCTGGTCAAATAAGTACTTTCCGTCCCTGATTGCTTAGAGATGAGAAGCACTAGGTTCCTATAATGGTTTACGAGTAAGTCTTTATCTGATAGGACTGCAGGGAAAAAGACGTCAACTTTATCGTACATCTTAGTATTTTTTTTACATCGGGTCTGTTTCCCAATTGACCAGTTTTCTTTTGTGTGGGTGTTTCAACTAGGAGACGTAGGGCGTAATTTAGATCTTGGCGTACGGGTTACTCCGTCACAGCGGTGACGGATATCTCCCCTGCTGAAATATAAATCACATTTTATCCTAAGGGATCTATATTTCGGCGGACGGGATATCCGTCACCGTTGTTACGGAGTAACCCATCCACCAGGATCTAAATCAGGCCCATAGTCTTGTAACTTTTAAGAGGTCTTTGTCAAGATTAGTCGTACCCCAATCCTTGTTAAGAATCATTGCTCCTTCTGACCTTCTCGCATTGTGTGGACTGGCTGGTGGAGTTATGAGTATGAGTTGGGAGGCTCGGCATGACTTGCAGAGGACACTGCCATCCTTCCAGAATATGTTGCATTTGATTAATAGTCCTCTTCGTGCTGTCCATAGTTCTGTTTCTCAAGTTCTCTTCTTGCATCTGCCCTAGAATTTATGCAATTGCCTGAGTTTAAAAATTGGTACAACTGCGTGGTTCCAAGTTTCTGGCTGAGACAACCCTGAGAGCCTAGTCCTCATGCAAGGAAGAATTTAACAAGTTGGTACACTTGTTAGAATGACGGGACATAGTTCAGTTGCTTTCTTAGAAGCTTCTTAATAGACATGTGAATTGGAAGGGTTCCTAAGGCTACACACCTCCACTTCATGACTTTAATGCCAGATTATCGGATCTGGTGATGGCACTACATAGAAGAAATTGAGTAGCTAACAGGGTTGTAGATGTTTGGCAAGATGAACACTTGACACTTGAACACTTTAGCAGTCCTACTTAGTGTCCGACTGCCAGAGAAGAGCCATTTCTACAGACTTAATACTAGGCCTGGGCAGAGTTCGCTGAGTTCCTCTATGCAGAACTTTGCGAAGTGACCATAAGACTCCACCGTGCTACGCGGAGTTCTGCAAGCAGCGGAGTGCGTTAGGTCATGCCTTTCACTCAGATTTTTAGCACCGGGTGTTTGTCACCATGAGTAGCGCAAGAGGGCACTGCTTCTTTCTTCCACTCGAGTAGATTTTCTACTCGAGCGGCAGCTTCCTCAACGCGAACGGATGGTTTCTCAATGCAAGCAGTCGCGAACATCGCAACCACCCACGTTGAGAAATCTCTGCGGGAGGTGGTCTAGCATTGAATTTTCCTTGCTTGTGCTCGCCAACTTAATGTCGGTGAGCATGAGCAAGGAAGAAACTCCACTCCGGAACTCCGCGTGCTCCGCGGAGCGCAGGAAACTGTGCAAATTCTGTGTACGGGGCAGCGTTCACTGCCCAGGCCGACCTAGTGCACGTACTTGTTCATATAGAGCGCCGCACAAGCAGTAAAAATGGTAACAGAAACTGGGCTGCTCTGTCTACCAAAGGCAGCCTGGGTACTTCAACCTTACTCAGTAACAGTGGTTCATCTGGTTGGATTCATACATCTGTGCATTTGTTGCAGTAATCATGCAGTTTTATAACAAAGGAATTGTTTGATGCTATTAAGTGAGCATAAGCACATGGCAACATGGAAATTGTGTTTAAGTAAAGTGAGAAGATATGCACTGAGCTGAATCACAGCACAGTGCTCCAAAGTAAACAAACTTGCTCAGGTGTGGATGTACAATTTGCACAAGATTTGTAAAGGTATGTATAAGTGGTAAGAAATGTTTAGATGTAAACTATTGAGGAGCAGTTTACCGCTGTTTAAGCCTACCTAGTACAGCCTAGATTACCCAATTTGTGTCGACGTTTCAACCCTAGCAGTAACAATCCCCATGGGTCATTACCAGGGCAAAGATGAAAAGACTGGAAGTGCATAAGAGAAAATGTTCATCTATCAGTCATATTATCAAGGAGGGGGCATGCCCACTAGTGGTGAAATGATGGGCAAAATCTTACATGTGTGGGATTTTGCTAGTAATCAAGCAATACAAAAGATCGCTATCTTGATTATTTTGTTTTTTTACCATTTCCATATATTTAGACTACTCCAATGAAAATGCATGTTCAAGTTGCAATACTGCACCGGTTATAAGCAGAAATGCATCCTACTGCATAAATAAGCACGCCCTGCTACTGTCAGCAAGGGACTGGTGGTAGCATGGTGTAAATAAAGGGGCAAGCATGCTTAACCTTGCTGCATGCAATTCTCCATTTATTAACACAAAGGGCAAATTGAGTCGAGGCGATGTTTGGTAAAATTGCTGAACCCGGAGGTTATCCCTTCCGGATTCTGCTCCGGGCTCTCGCGGGACACGTTAAATGCAGAACAGTCTAGATTCGATTCTGCCCAGCACTTCTAAAAAGTCCCTGAAGTTCTGGGTGCTTTCCTAAATGGAATTACATAAACAGACACAAAGGTCAGCCCTCTTGCAATCGGCAGACTTTGGGGAAGGGACGAGCACTCCCACCCCTTTAGTCCATCTGAGGGGACATTTTAGAGAGTTAATTAGTTGTAGGAGGGGAGTGACTTCTAATAGTTTCCACTAACAGCAATTGCTAAAGGGCAAATTCATGTAGCTTTTAGTTTCTGTTACTATCCAAAAAGAATGCAGTGGTTTTGTAATAGTGAAACTGAATGAATGCACGGCGGAGAATGAAGGTGATATTACAGAACAAAGGAAGGACTCTTTAAGACCCTTGTTAAGTTAAAGAGTGGGAGACAGAAAAAAGGGACTGCGGTCACCAATCGGCCCTGTTCGCTGAGATCTTTTTAAATTCTGATTTTTAGATGTAATCTAATGTATGCTTGAATGCACAACCCTAGGAATGAAAGATTGTACCTTCTGCCTTCAAGTCTTATTTCTTCCCTACCATGAGTAAAGTCCACGAGTAGGTGCTTACTTACTTCTACTAGCCCTTGGATTTGTAAACAGAACTCAGTGTTGAGTCTGCTCTACGCACCGTTGAGACGTTCGATATCACAATGGTTGTGTGTTCTCTACAAAAATACGGTAGCCAAAGAGAGAAAGGCTTGGTAGAAGTTGGGTGGCGTGAGCACGATTCACAAGAAATTCTTGCCTCTCGTATTTCTAAAGTTGAGAAATATGAAGAGATGATCAAGACAAATTCGCTGTAAAAAACACACACAAGGTTAAAATTTGCTTGACCACATCTCATTTTTGGGTAACCGTGTTTTTTGCATAACATAAAACAGTATAGGCTCTTATCCAGCTCTCAAGGAAAATCTAAATTTTCCTCAGGGAACATGACACAAGGCCTTGTGTGAAAACATAGACTTCAAAAGATAGAATGCACATACCTCGTCTTTACAAAAGTATTTTCCTACAAACATTTTGACTTGTATGTTATTCCTAAATCCACAGCAAACTCCTCACTTCCTCATTGATTATTCCAACGCGCTTGATAGATTAAGCACAGGTTTAATTTTTTTGCAGTAAAAGATTTATGTAACCTCGACGTTTTGTCAGTATGTGTGATAAAATGTGTGCTTCTGCTAAAGACGTTTTTGCAGTCCATGTGTTCACGTGTCAGGTGAATCTGACAAATAAATGAACAATAAAGTCCAGATTTTGGACTCTTCATCAGAAGACCCCAACACCAGAGAAGGCCACCAAAGTCCCAGCGATTGAACAGTTCTGTTCATAACAAGCCAAATTATCGAAGTGCAGCTGTGCAGAAGTGCGGTGATGACTGATTATCTTCTCAGCAGGCGGTACGTTTTTGCTTTTTCTGGATACGTTCACTGTCTGCACGACCTGCCTGGAAACGGTGGTGCTGAAGGTAGAGCAGTGCTTTGTTTGTGCTGGTGGTTACCGGCGGTGGGCTCCGACACTCATTTTTGGTAACCATGACTTATCATAATACTTTGATCCAAAGCAAGAGGGAGAAAGAATGGGGAACAGGAAGATAAAAAACAGTGAAACTGTTGTAAAGGATAATGCAGTATTGAGACCCAGAAGCAGCAACTGCAGGGTGGTTGAAGAAAGAGACATGAGGTGAAATCAGGAATAATAGGCTGCTTTGCTATTTGGAAAGACAGTGACAATTGGCAACATGAGGAGTAGTATCTAGGCCTGTGTGGAACTCCGCTGAGTGACAAAAAAACTCAGCGAAGTTCCGCAAGTGGCGGAGTGCAGCGCGAACTGCCGTTCGCTCTGATCTTCCTGACGCTCGAGTAGAAATTCTCCCCAAGCAGCAGCTTGCGCTTGCCAACTTACTGTTGGCGGCGCAAGCGAGGAAAAAACTGTGCTGCACTACGTGGAGCTGAGTTTTCTGCACTCCGCAAGCTCCGCGGAGTTCACAGCCCAGGCCTATTCTCCATATCATCTCATATCCCTTATAAGTTGAGTTTAGGGGAGAGAAGTTGGCCTAATGGCTAGGGCGGTCGACCTCGAATCTGGGGAACTGGGTTCGAGTCTCGGCAATGGCGCTGAACATCCTGTGATTCTGGGCAAATCACTTAATCTCCCCGTGCCTAACAAAAATGAATGTGTCCTCATGTAATGCAACTGGTGTTATGTAAAGCGCTCTGATACCCGATTCCGGTCAAGTTCGCGCTATATAAAACTCTGTAAAAAAAAAAAAAATGTAATCCTTATTTTGTGCTTGCTTGGTGAGGTGTGGGTTTGTAGTATGGATTCTGTAAAAACATTATGGCCTCTGTGGAAAAGCTTTTCGTAGGTGGAGTGCGAGTTTGTAGTATGGCCTCCATGGAAAGAATCTTGGTTGGTGGGGAGTAGATTTATAGAATGGCCTCTCTGGAAAGAGTTTTGGTGAAATCCATGGAGTTTGGAGGGGTGCTCCAATCTGGCTGTGAATTGCACTTATATGAAGCAATCTCATTTTATGTACACTAATGTCTACTCTCTGTTTTTATTCCCCAAACTTGGGGATGGTGCATGGCAGCAGCCCATGCATGGGAATAAAAAACAGTGCCACTGAAAGCTTGAGAAATAAAATACAGTGCAAGGGCACCAAACTCACAGAAAGAGGGAGTTTGCATGGAGTCATGGCACAAATAGCATTCCTTGTGCAGACTGATGCCTCACTGCTTTGTCAGTCACTACTGCAAAATGTAAACAGACAAACTGTAAACATTTTCAAAATGCCGTGGGCTGATGCTAAACGTGGAGGACACTTCCAACAAGCTGTGGGTGAAGGGGGATCAATCATAGTCTACTCTCTGTTCTTGTGTAGGGAACATATGATCAGGGTTTAAGGAACACAGAGATGGGGGAAGCCAAAGGGTGTGAGTATTTAGTAGGGGTGAGTGATATATTCCACTCCGCCTTCAGAGTTGGTGGAGTTTTTCCTCACAATGTCAAATCTCACTTGCCAACGATAAGTTGGCAAGTGAGATTTGACATCCCCTGACACAATTTTCGATCTCTAGGAGGGCAGTAGTAAGAAAACTGCAGCTGGAGTAGAAAATCTACTCAGAGGCAGCAAAATCAACTCTAGAAGCAGCCACTTCTGGCTTGCCTTATGGTGGTGTTCGTGCTCATTTGTCAGTGTGGAACAAGCTCCCAGCGCTAAAGATCAGCGCGAGCAGCATAACGTGCATAATTCCTTCCATTCGCAGAACTCCATGGAATCTTGCAGAGTTTTCATGTAACTGTGTGGAATTCCGCAGATTGAAACTCTGCGAATTCTGCCCACCCCGAGAGCACTGCAATTAGTATATCATCAATACAGCACTTTGGTGTGTGTGTGTGTGTGTGTGTGTGTGTGTGTGTGTGTAAATATACATATATATGTATAATCTCACCCATATATTCATCAGTGAAAGTAAATATGGCCCAATAGATGTTTATTTGGGGCAAGTGCATTTATTAATACAGTGTAAAGGTCCGTGCCAATGTAGTTTCTTCCGTACAGGAGAGAGACCTTGAATTATCATACTCCGAATCTTCACTGATTGACAATATGGGTCTATGCAATGAGGTTGTGCTCTGGGTCTGTTTAAATATCTATATTTACACTTATTGTTCATAAAAAAACAGCATTACATAAGCCATATCTCCTGACCCACGGAGTGAAAATAATATTTATAAGCATCTTTGAGGGATAAGAAGGGCATTTGTGATGCTCGCTCTCCACTCTCAACAGTGGTGAAAATTGTATAATGCACTCTGCAGAAACGGGCGGATGCTGTGGAGGGAAGAAAGGCAGCCGCCACAATCAACCACATTGGGAATCAAAATGGTTTTAATTCAATGAACCACACTTGAAGCACATGACGTATTAAAATCTTTACATGAAGGTTTATAGGTAGGAAAAACAATGTGAGAGAGGAGAGTGGGGTTGCACACTTTAGGAATGAGAGGATCTAGAGCATGGGTACTTGCAAACATTTGGTCTGTGATGTGATCAAGGGTCGCTTTGATGCCACCAGGGTGATGGTCGGGCAAGGGATGGGTGGGATGGTGTTTGCTTGGAGAAGGTGATGTTGGTGGTATGGTGGGTATAATGGAAGCAAAACATATATATCTAGTGGCTGAACTGCACAATGTGAAACCAGAAAACCTGAGATTAATCACAGCTTCCCCATTTTACCAAATTGTGTGATCCTTGGCAATTTGTTTATTTCACTTCCCATCCTTTTTTTCATTATTACATATAAGAGAAACTCGAAATACATGACTTCAGGATGTGCTCTGTACAAAACCTTCTCCTGTGTTTAATTTAATAAACTACAGTGTTGTTCATGTAGAATAGGAACCCAGGCACCCAAAAGTGCACATAACAACTGTCTTGCCTCTTAGTTCACCATTGGTATTGTTGTCCGGATATGAGGAAGAATGTGTTTCTAAATTCATGTTTGAAAACTATCACTTTTAAAATTATACTTCTCATTGCACTGATGTAATCTCTTCTACTCAGGAGAAAAGGTTCTGCATGTTAATGAAATACACATTTGCCATTTTTAAGATACTATCATATTTTTTTAGGTTCGTTGCAAGATGTCTTTAAAAATGGAGGTGTTCCTAATGTTAAGTGGTGCAAGACATCCTAGTTACTTCCTTTCTTTAACTTCACTCAACTTTTAAAGAAATACTTGCCTCTGTATTTAGCATTTGTAATGTTAATGCTGAGTCGAGTTAACAGCAGCCAAGCGCTGCTGTTGACCAGGGGGCTGCTTGTGAAGATCAGTAGGGCCACATGCGGCCCCCGGGCCACACTTGAGTATCACCGATCTAGAAAGTATATTGTGCCGGAATCCCATCAATAAAATGACATTCCCACCCACACAATTGTCTGGAGATGGCCATCATCCGTGTCATCACAGCAGACACTCAGGATGACACAGAGTCAGACATTGAGGTTCAAACTTGCTTGCTCCATTGCTGATGTTACTGACAGTCCTGCTTTTCTAGTACAGGGGACATCCGCAGCCGGTTGTGCTTCGACAACTCAAGAGCAGTAGTGACATCTGGTGTGACGTTTGTTGGCCGGATGTTGGTGGTGTCCCCCATGGCAGTTTAGGTGGTTTCTTTGAGGCAGGCCTTGCTTCACGAATGCAGTCCTCTGTATTTGCAGGTGGTGCGTCTCCTGGTTGCTGCCAATAATGGGAAGGAGTGTCAATGGGTGTGTGCTGGAAGCAAGTGGGTACATGAGGCTTCAACACAACATAACGTTTGTATTTGTAAAACAAATTCACCTCCTGGGTCATCTTGGGACTGCATAGCAAATGATTATTGTTACTCGGCTGACTGGTACTCCTTTCACTGACCGCAGAAGGATAAAAGGATGTTCTCGGAATGATACTTGTGATTACAGATTCCGATAGCTGATGCATTAGTCCTTCTGACATCTCTTAACCTGTTGCAGTCCTGCCAGTGTCCAGACTCCATACTTTCTCAGTGCCCCCCATAAGAATGATGTTGAGGAAGCTGCTACCACATGAGGTCCATGGAATCCAGGCTTCCGGGAATCACACAAACATTTCCATGTCTCCTGATTCCAGGCGATCTAAGACTTCCTGTCAGAAATGTGCATCTTCTTCAGTGATTCTGCATCTTGTACCCTGCGTTTTTCATCTTTCGGTTGTTTGCAGAGTCTGCTGATGCCAGAAAACCACATCTGCCTTAATTCTTTTATCATCTGCTTCTCGTCTTCGGTTTCTGGGACAAGGAGAGCAGGGTGCCCTGGATGCTCCAAACTGGTACTTTGACTTCCAAGAAGTCTTCCCAGAACCCTCAACCTCGTCCAGAGACTCTGACCCCACCTGTGTAAACACCGGCTGGAAAAATCTCCAGTTCCAGTTCCCTCACTTGCCTCAGCGGTTAGGGCATCCTCCTGTGAAGGTCCTTGAAAAGAAGTGTGGTGGCAGCAGCAGTGGTAGTTGTAGTGGCGGTGGCACGGGGAGATGATATTCTGTCATAGGGCTGCATCCAGATTCACGAGAGCTGTTCCTTTATTGGACTCCAGTGGTCCTTCCTCCCTCTTGAGCAGCTACAACCCTTGAACTTGGCCAAAGAGGGCAGAGATAGCACCAGCCCATCCTCATGCGTGGGTTCCAAGTGCCCAGCAGGGACCGTCTCTGAAAACACTGTGACGGACCCAGCTACAGTGTGGTGGCAATCGTGGTGTTTCTAGGACACACCAGAGAATGGGACATCATGGCGTGTTGGTCTTTCACATTTCTGCGGCTCTTCAACCAATGAGGTGCAGCCTACCATCACGGTGGGCTCCCCATCTGCCATTGCCTGATCCTGCAGCAACGCTTTCTCTAGCCGTAAAATAAATGATGCCAGACTGCTTTTTTGCCAATAACCAAAACAAAATCTAAATGGTCAAAGTGTAAACATTCGCCAAATGCCGTGGGCTGACCCAAAACCTGAACGACACTTCAAGCAACCAGTGGCAAGCAGCGGCTGAAGAGAGCTGATCCAAACAAGAAAATGACTGCAGGGAATTGATGCAAAGGCATCTCTCTGTCCATGTAGACCTGATATAAGGTCTTTGGTTCAGCAGAGCTAAAAATGAATATTTGTGCTGGAATAAAAACCTGGCCCTTGTGACTGAGTTTATTGTTGTCAGCCACTCAGTTTTTATTGTTTTGCTCTACAAACTTATTTGATAAAAGACATACATAGGTCATTGGAGAGTAATATTTCAATTTTCTTCATCTTATGTGTTGTGATAGTTTACTTTCAAATCAAACTTCATGTTCGATATTTTAGTACTTTAGTTTTATGGAAATTTACTTTTAAATCGAAGTTGACGCTCACCATTTTAGTTCTTTCAATAATGAAAATGCGAAGTTTGCTGTTTATATACCAGCACCATCACAGCTGACTACATTTGCAGGCTAGTGGCTCTACAAATCATGAATATAATGTGTTTTCTCTGATATATCTGTAAAATCAATTGGCAATGGATGAAAAAGACGAGATTAAGCTTGTCTGTCATCCGATGTCATGGTGCAGCCGCCACAGGGGGCCTAATGCAGAAAAATTGGATATTTCAACATGATATGATGAACTTGTATTATTTAACGAGTTTAGATGGCTGCGTATTCCCTAAGGCAGGGATTTGTTGCTGACAGTGACACTCTACACATCTCTGAGAGGATTACCTGCTCCCCTTTTGCTATGAATTTCAGAAGCAATTGACTTGCGCTGTTACTTTCATATCCATTTTTTGACTCCAAGTATAAAAGATGGCTGAAAGCAATATTATGAATTTGAGAACTGCAATGTTTTACAGCTGCAAAGCCAGAGGTGAAACCAATCCACAGTGCAGCTTGAATCGTCTAAAAGATCCTCCAACGTAGCGGACAATGCCTGTTCTTGAATCTTAGCGGTACAGCCTGCGCAGAACATCTACCATCTGGGAGGACCAACACTTTGCAGGATGGCCCGCGAGCAAAAATATAGCATTGAATAAACTGCTTATGTTTCCGTTTGTTGATATATCTACTAATTCTTTTTATGTTACCCCTGGTGCGCTATGCCAATTTTCTCTGCCTGTGTACCTACATCTAACGTGCTATATTGTCTATTCCACATGTCCAGGTCTGTGTCCACTTACTCGTATCGCTGCATATCCCCTCCCCCTTCATGTGACCACCTCTATTGAAAAATATTCTTTTAAGCCATTTTTGTTGTCTTGGGCAGAAAACTTGAGAAAGCCTCAAAGGCGACAGTCTGGATAGAAGGCCGACTTCAGGTTTATACACTGCATAAGAGCTACTAAACCTTTGCCTCACAGATCATGGATGAATACTAGCTTGTGCGACGCTATGACTTTAAAGGTGGCTCTCTGGGCTAAAAGTTGTTTAAATGGCTCTTTTCTAACTGGACAACCAATGAGCCGATAATGTGCCTGAAAGCTAATCGTAATATTTAATATTAAATCGTATTGGTGGGACATATTTAATTCAAATAGCATTGTTGGTAATGTGCCCAAAAAGAACCCAAATATTTTTTCTTGAAAATCAGTGTATGCTTTTAGGAACATCACATCCAATTTATGTTACATTTTCTCTGAAGGAAATATGGAGATGCCTTAGTAGATTTAGGCCAGCCAAAATTTTATAAAGTCACAAAGGTCGGGAGATGCCTGGAGTATCTTCAAGGCGGTGCAAAAGAAGGTCCCCACGGTTTGCTAAAGTGATGCTTCTAGGGTCGCCGGCATCCCCAGACTTGATGCAGAAATGTCAGGAGATGCCTGGAGCATCTTCAAGGTGCGTATGTGCAAAAGAAGGTTACCCCGGTTTGCTAAGGTGATGCTTCTAGGGTCGCCGGCATCCCCAGACTTGATGCAGAAATGTCAGGAGATGCCTGGAGTATCTTCAAGGTGCGTATGTGCAGAAGAAGGTCACCACGGTTTGCTTAGGCGATGCTTCAAGGGTTCCCCAGATCAGTTGCGGAGCAGCATCGGTCAGCTGCTCTAACATCTCAATGATGTCATGTGCTTCTCTCATTCTACATTAGAGGAAACCTTTATTAATTAGGCCTGTTGTGTCCTCCCATTTATGTGTCCATCAGAGGTGGGTCTTCATTAAATACATTGGCATTTGTTGGCTCCTTTGTGCAAATGAAGTTAATGTGCCATCTCAATTTACCATATTTAATGATCTCATCTACCTGTAAGGCCCTTTAACTTCTCAACGAAGACAACATCCGCATCTCCAATAATAAGCGAAAGAAAGGGTGACAGAAAGAGAGAGTGGCTGAGAAGAAATAAAGAGAAAGTGGTGTGAGAGAGAGAAAGGGACCGACGAATGGGAAGGAAGAGAGAAGCAAGAGAGGTAAAAGAAAGAAGTGGAAGAGTCGAAGAGTCGAAGAAGACAACCTGGGGGCAGAGAAATAACAATAAGATAGAGCATGAGAGTATGGAACACTAGAGAGAGTGTGGGTGGGAAGTTGAGTGAAATGAGGAAGAAAGAATAACATAGGGAGAGAGAGAGTGAAAGAGGCAAAAGAGGTGGGAAGTGGAGATAGAGAAATAAAGAGAGAGACTGAAAACGCAAGTAAAGGGAGGAGTGATGCAGAAGGAGGCAAAGACAATGAGAAGAGAAACAACGAAAGAAAGAAAGAGGGAGGGAGACAAAAGGAGAGAGTAAAAGAGAAGGAAATGGGAGAGCACAAGAGGAAGGGAGAATTGAGTGTGTGAGAGAGGAATGTATAAAGAAAAGAGAATAAGAGAATGAGACGGGGAGAGAGAGTGAAAAAGAAGCAAGTGACGTGGGAGATGAGGACAGGTGGTAGCGAGAAAGAGAGGCTGAAAGAAAGTGGATAGTTAAAAGAGAAGTGTGCAAGAGAGAGATAACTCAGTCTCACATGCAGGCGAGGGGTACCCATGAGCTGAGTGCTATATATGCAAAGAAAGGATCACTGAAGCACCCCTACATTTTGCTTGCGGAGTCCATGAAGCCCCCACTGCCCTTGGACAGTGTTCTGTAGGCACCTGATTGAGTAACAAGACCAAGTTGTGGACACTCAGGTGACAAGGCACAATGCTGGAGCAGGTTTGGCTGTGGCACATACAACAACATTTCTCTTTTGATATTATTGTCTGCTTTGCCAGCCTGGGGAAGCTGATGTGTTATTGACGGGCTGTGATAGCCTAGGATGGAATAATGGGATTATATAGCGCCAACATGCTGCCTTTCGCCACATATGGTGTGCCAGGCATAGAACAAATACACATGACCAACACATGACACATGACCAACACATGACCAACTAAATATAAGCACAGCTGTGCTTATATTTAGTGTGCAAAATGTTCGGTTAGTAAGGTACAAAATTTCGTTTGCCATCATTCAGCAGACCGTCTACATAGGTTATGCTTGTTACTGGAGTCACAATTGGTGATTGTATGGAAAAGGTGACTTTTTTTTTTTTTTTACGGAGTTTTATATAGCGCGAACTTGACCCGAATCGGGTATCAGAGCGCTTTACATAGCACCAGTTGCGTTACAGGAGGACACATTCCTTTTTGTTAGGCACGGGGAGATTAAGTGATTTGCCCAGAATCACAGGATGGTCAGCGTCATTGCTGAGACTCGAACCCAGTTCCCCAGATTCGAGGTAGACCGCCCGAGCCGTTAGGTCAACTCCTCTCTGACCCTGTGGTGCATGAAACAGGAGTGCCCGCGTGCAACACCATCTAGTGTTACTCGGGCTGCTTTTGGTTGTCTTACTCGTGTTTCTTAGTCAAAGGTTGAACTGAAGAGTTCTGAATTCCTGAAAAGTAGTTAAGTTGCATCCTCGAGGCTGCAGGGAGTGCTATTTTAGGGCCACCTTCTCTACTGTGAGTGTGTGCCTGTGCGTGCAGGGCGCTATGTGCAGGGCGCTAGAACTGTGCGGCCACGGCCATTTTCGCATAATTTGTAGATTTGCCGTATTTGCCACAAATTATCATCTGCCACAAAATCCGCAGATTTTAACAACAATTTTTTTTCGTTTCTAGCTCAAACGGTTAAAAAGTTAGTAAAAACGCAGCAACATGTGGTGCCTCGCAGGGGAAGGCCCTTTGCAAAGGTTGACTGGCCAGCTTTGTGTAGCTTATTGCTATATTGGGGTGTTAAACTGGTACTAATGATGTTCAACCAATGCCCAGTGTTAAGAATTAAAAATGAAAAAATAATGAAATAATACTATGACATAATATGCCACATACTGCCACACAATTTGTCTATTCTTGCCACATAATTTGCTCGGCCCTGTCGCATAATTTGACCCTCCGCTGCCACATAATTCCAGAGGCGGCACCAGGTGTGTTGGCCAGTTTAGCACTGGGCGAGTCACTTGTTTGAAGGACCCGGAGGAAGCCGTCACCGCACTTTGTTTGGGAAGGGTGGATGATGCAAGTGGTGGTAGCCTTATTAATAACAGGATGGTTGATGCCGACTGCTGCTGTGTTAATGGCTGACTGCAAGCATGCCAGGATGTGTCCTGTGAGTGGAGAGTTGAAGAGGTCAGTGATTGTTGTTCTCAAGCCAGAGAGCAGAGAAGGCCGGGTTCTGCCAATCCAATAGCTGTGCAAGCCTCACCTTTGCCAAGCCCAGCGTGCAACAGCTATCACCCCTTAGAGCTGTGGCAGGTGCATTGACTCTACATGGAGGAAGGGCCTGTATGGTCAGCAATAGGCCTGGCCATGCCAACCGTGGGCAGATTTCATGAGCATCCCCATGTCAGCAGTTGCAAGGTGCAGAGAGGTGCAAGGAATGGAGAGGAGACGCGTCGCCCTTTGACTCCTTTGTATAGGCAGTAAGTAGGTATCAATGAGGGCTTCCAACCAGTGGGCACTTGTGAGATCTTAGTTCACTGCAGAGCCGAGATGTCCATATCTGATTGCCACACGCGTGGCATGTTCCTCAGAGGGATTCAGTTCATAGTCTGGCACATAGCTGGATCCATGAGGCATATATGGGGAACTGACATTACACCTGCTTACATGATTTATTTGCTAATGGTCTTCGAAATGTTGCCTTTTTTCCAAAATTACACAAAACTTACACAAAATGTTTTGGAGTACCTCGAGTGAAAATTTACCGGATTCAAGAGTCACTCGAGATTCTGACAAGGGGACTGGTTCATGAAGAAAATGTTTTACGCGACACAGTTTCTGCTCAAATGTGTCTCTCATGACACTTTTCCTGCTCTGACCAGTCAGTGCTCTGCAGCAGACATTTATGCAAAATATTGTAATATATATGTACAATTTGCACTGGCCAAATTTCAGATTTTTGTGTGAAACATTGTGTTACCACCTCAGAGATGGCAGCGAACACATCCGGCTATGCACATCCCGGGACCGTGCAGGAGCCTCTGCCCCATTAGGAAGAGAGACTGTCCATTATCTCACCAGACTGAGGACCGCTCGGGTGTTAATATGAGGTGCGATAAGTCTAATGATATGATTTCCCTGAGTGAGTGAGGATGCAGCTAGCTTGTGACTCTTCTGACTCTGACAATTTCCCTTTCCTTATGTACCCACTTTCAACCACCTTTCATATTGTGGGTGGTAACTGTTCAGGGAATGAGTTGGTCATTGACATGATCACTACATCCTCCACTGAGTAGTGACTTGATGGGTGCGGCCTCCCTGGTCACTGATTACTGAGAGCTTCTTATCCGTCCTCTCTTGCTTTCTTGTTGGTGTTGTGCTGTTGCCTCGGTGGTGAATTCATGCCTGCTCTGGGGAGCTTGTACTGATCATGGTATTGATAGAGCGCTTTATCTTTGTCTCAGTACGCAGCTAATGAGCCAGATCCAGCTGGTTTCTTTATCTGAGAATCAGACTTAGAAAAATGCTTCTGAGCTCAGCAATACTGACTCACTCCCCGCTAAAGATAACTCCAGACCGCTGCCAGCAAGTACGCCACGCAACAGGCACCAAAAAACAACACGCGCTGTGAAACACTCTGTGCTGTAGATAGTGAGGCGTCTTATGTGACTGTCTGAGCACACATTACTAGGGGATGCTACCTTAGGATTTACAACTTCCTCTTTTTCAGCTGTAATTTGGTGGCGAAAGACTTAAGCGGTACACCCTGTTTTATGAGAGGCTGGGCTGCACCTTGATCCTAGAGTAGAGCTTAGCACCATTGCTAGAGTCTAAAGTCTGTGAAAGGTTTAGATGTAGCAGAAGGATGGAAGTAGACAGTGGCGGATGGTGACATTTGAAAGTGGTGCGGCGTAAAACAATTGTCGTAGTGCACTGCGGCGAGCGAGCGCAGCGAGCGAGCCTGATCCACCTACGGGGGGTTCGAGGGGGTTCTCACCCCGAGAATTTTTTTTAAAAAAGAGTGGGCAAATGGCGCCTTTTCAAGCAAATTTGAGAAAGCATGAAGGTGTCAACCACTTTGAGGTCTGATGACCCAGACAATGGGTATTGGGGAGAACCGTGGAGCACAGCACAGGTGTCTACACTGCACAGAGCCACACCCTGCCTGTTAGGCACAAAACACAGCTCTGCAGAAACTGCGTGCGCCGGCCCCTCGTAGTTGCAGACCTTAGTATTTTGGCGCGAAATGCCTAGCCTTTGTTTTAAAATGACACCCAGAGACCAATATAACAAAATATTATAATTGTTCCACAATATGGTGCTTTATGTGAAAAAAGCGCTTCTATTTTATAGATTGCTACATTCGTTTTAACAAATTATGAGCAAATTCAAGTGAATGCACATGATATCTATCAAAGCGTTTCCATATGTAGTTGTAAATGTATCTGTAGCTTTGGGTACAGCATTCTGGACTGGGGTGTATTAAAGGAAACATCCCCACTCACCCCAGACACCACAAGGTGTGTGATCAGGATATTAAAGGGCTGCCCGACCTTAAAGGTAGCGCCTCTGTATGATCGCATGATGAGCACAAGTGGTTCTGGCTCGGTTCAACCTAGCGCCAAGACACCCTCGGGTAAACACGCGCTTAAGAAATAAATGTAACATACCGTAACGCCGCATCTTTTTAGGACACATCAGTGCTTGAAATGGAAAAATAGAAGTGCAGGTACTCTGTACCAGAGACCTGCTTGTTTCTGAGAAGTGCCGGTACTCTCCATTTTAAAGTATTACGTCTCTCTTGAGAAGTGCCGGTACCCTCCCTCTCAAAATAAAAAAGTGCCGGCACTCCGTACCGGGCAGTACCAGCCCATTTAAAGCACTGGCCGGCACATTACCTCAAGCCTGCAGGGTCCATCTAGGCTGCGCTGGCTCGGTGCTTGCTGGGGAGCTTCTCAGCGCGAACTGTCTGCTCTTAGCACAGGCTCTCTCTCCCTCCGCTTCTCAAAGACCAGGAAACGAGCAGCATCCACGGTGCTGGCCCTCTGGGCGGGATGCACAACTGCTGGGTCCTGAGCTCAGGAGGAGGCCTCTGCCGTGAGAGGGGCTGTGAGTGTTTGGGAAGCAAAGGAACACCACTGGTGCCTAGAGCACACACCCAGCACTTTACAAACGGCATGGGAGAATTATCCACACACCTCTCTCTAAACATGTAAACTCAATATTCACGGAAAAAATGCGTAAACGCGGTTACAGCACGAGAGAGCATTTAAAAAACGTTTGTTTTAAAATAATGTGTTTTCCAACCTTACTGTAAATTACTTGTCTGCCTCTAAACCAGACCTTCTTTTCCTGTGTGGAGCGTGGCCGACGGCACAAGCAACAAGTCAACGAGCTGTTTTCGTATGCAGCTCGGGGACCACGGATGACTAACAACAAAAACACAGAGCACAATTATATAATAATTTACATTAGAGTGCCGCTGCATCCTTCTAGTGCCATGTAAACACCACACCAAGGATAACGAGGCAGAAGCCAAACACTTGTCGCACTACTCGCATTTGAATGAGCAGGTATGCCAGTCGCGGCCGGCAAAACGGGGGGGTGGGTTCGCGCGCGGGGGGGGGGAGAAGTGGGACGGTCACGGTATATATAAAATTAAAAACTTACCTTCCTCCGCGACCGCATCACGCGCCGCCGCCTCAGCTCCTGGCGCGTTTTAGGAAGCCTGCCTCCTCCTGCACCCCTAAGCCAATCACAGTGCTGCAATGGCAGCTTTGTGATTGGTGTGGCGCAGCGGAGAGCGCCCCAGCTGGGCACCAGTAGGGAGGCCATTTTCTCTATGTAGACTGCATGCAGCCTCCATAGAGAAAATGGAGAGTGTGCATGACTGCTTTGGTCGGCCCTGGGGCCGACCAAACAGTCAGGGCCCATAACATTGGGCAAGCCACTCCCCCCCTGCCCTCAAGCAGGACCACCCACCCGCCCGCCCACAACCAGGCACTCCTGCTTTCTCGCAGTGCGAGAAGCAGAAACATAAAATGGTAGTTTTACTATTTTATGTTTCTGCCTTCTCGCTCTGCGAGAAAGCAGTGGGCGACGCCCCCACGCCCCAATGGAGGAGCCGCCACTGGAAGTAGATATTAGACAGAGATCCAATGGAGCACTAAAGAATCCCTCTGCCAAGTGGGAGGAAGGGGCAGAAAAGGGAGAGAGAGTAAAGGAGACAGAGAGGGAAAGAGAAATTTGTTTTATTTGAGGTTCAAAAAAGTACCCAGTCTCGTCAGCTATGGTGTGTCCCTTAAAAGGATGCTGGCTGCTTCCAAGGATGAAGCAGTGACCTAAACTGCTTTAGAAGCCCTTTGGGGGGGTCCTTTAAGAAATGACCACCCTGCATATGAGCAGGATAATCCCCTCGTCCTGTGTGGGCGAGCCTTGTGGATAGCATTCTCTAGACACACGTTTCCTATCCCTGGGCACGAGGCATTGGCGTAACGAAAATTGAGGGGGCCCCCCTGCAAGGTGCACGGAGGGGCCCCCGCTCCAGATTTTATCAGGAGCTCTCGGACCAGAGTACCGTGCTGAAAGGGCCCCCTGCAGCGCGGGCCCCCCCGCACCGCGGGGGCTGCGGGGGCCTGTGTTATGCCACTGGCACGAGGGCAAATTCAATGTAGTACAGTGACTAGAATACAGGCCTTATCTGAATGTGGCTTTTCCTATAGAATGGTCAAAAACTCCTTATCTGACAGTGAAAAGGCCACCCAGGCATAAAATGGGATCAAATTCCCATATTCCATTTTCACTCCAAGATCTAAGATTGACTTTTTATATAATGTT
Organism: Calotriton arnoldi; assembly: GCA_963921515.1. Taxonomy (NCBI): domain Eukaryota; kingdom Metazoa; phylum Chordata; class Amphibia; order Caudata; family Salamandridae; genus Calotriton; species Calotriton arnoldi. Next base: position 2,763,128 of record CAWUFW010001223.1, read on the forward strand.
ACGGTCAGTTTCTCTGACATAGCACTCATCAGAAACATTGCTGCTCGCCAAAATTGTTGATTATTTTTTACCAGATGTATTTTGTCAACAAAAAAAAATGAAAATAAAGGCATGCTGGTATTAAATAATGAATATCCAAATTAAAGTACATTCTAGGACCAATAAAATCAGAAATAAAGGAGTAAAGATGTTTCCTGCATTTCTAAAACACATATCTGTGAAATCCTACGAGCCTTCGCCAATTTAAAAAAGATTTCCAAGGCAGCATTTAGTATCAAAGCTGAGGCACATGCTCTTTGAACATGAGAAGCGGAAACCTCCTGTACTTCTGACCATGTTTAATTTTTCAGAAAGACTTACTAGAAATTCTCCAAACCGGTTTTTGCATCTCCACTGGCCGCTGCTGCAACAGTTGCAAAAGATCTTGCGCCATCCCTTCTGATGAGGTGTTCCATCTACAATCACAATGAGGCCTAAAGACCAGATGTCTTAGCATTTCACTGTTGTGACTTGTAAATACAGTTGGCAGTTGATATATCTTTTCTGTGTTGTTTATCCTCTAGAAGGCTGTGGTCAGCCAGAACTCCTGGTGTGGTCCTCTGTACGACTCTGTATATCAACAACAACCTGCATGCGTGGGTCACCTTTACAAGTAGAAATCGAAAGACTTTTTTTGGTGGAACATGTCTATGAGAGATGCACTACGGTGGCTTTAAAGGCAATTTATCCAGTACAATGTATGCGCGGCAAACCTATGCGACTCAGGCTGCTGTAACAAATCTGACTGCATAAGAACAATCTATACTGTAAGTTGTATAGTTTTACTATATCTAAGAACGTGATGTAGCCAATGTATTTATATCTTGGGTGGCAAATGTAGGTAGAGCCCAGAGGGCTGGATCTATGCCAGATTTTCTGGATATCACTAGCAGATAAGCATTAAACGAATCTACATGGAACTAATTTACATATTTGGTGGTATCCAAAACATCTGCCATGGGCTTCGCCCTCTTGGCCCTGTGTGGCTCATCCAAGGGCGCGGAGGGGTGGGGGGGTGGTGGCGGGTGTTTGTCTGTGTGAATTTTTTCAGGACTGTCTGTGGTGTAAGTTTCGGTTGGGCTATACCCCTGTCGGTTACTGGTAGATATTGGAGGTAAAACTGTGACTCAGGCATTTAGCAGACATCCTTGGCTTGCTGAGGCCCTTATGTTGGCCTCCCTTAGAAAAATGGCGGCTCGAGAACAGCATTCACAGCCCTATTTAATATTCATTACCTGCAATAAACAAATAAACTGCGCAATTTTTTAAAGTAAAAATAACTCTGCCTTGGGTAAGCTTCAGACAGCAAGAGCTTTAGCTCGAAAATGCTCTTTAAGGCCTGTGTCTTAATTGCCAATGTTTTAAAAAATATTAGGGCTATTTTTATGGCCTGGCTTGACAGCGCAGCTGGCGCCAGACAATTATGTGAACAAATCTAGACAAGGGCTTTAGCGCCCCCCACCTGTTGAGAACTAGCAGTACTTATTGTTTGGGTAAAAGTTGTGCTTCCCCAAAATAAGTGATTTTCCTCTATGAAACCGTGTCCTTTTGTTTATTTAAGCTCGAACTTTCAGGAGCATACATATGCCATTGGAATGCCAGTAAAGTGTCTTAGATAGCCAGATATTTTATGGTGTTTATGTCTTTCAACAGCACAGATGGGAGGAGGGCAGTGATTACAAACATGGATTTTTAGGCCAGGCTTTTAACCTACACCAATATTATTCTACAGTTCTTTGCTTCCACACAAATACATATTGTATTGTATTGTAATTGCATTTATATAGCGCTTACTACCCCTGACGAGGCGTCAAAGCGCTTTTTCGGCGAGTAGCCCGCTACTCCGGGACCCATAGAGGATTAGTGTTGAATTAGTATCGTGAAACATGAAAGTAATTTTAAGTGGTGGATAGGTTAGTCAGTTATTTGGATTCGGAAGGACAGCAGAAGGATAGAAGAGGAAAAAAGGTTTGTATTTATATAGCGCTTGTTACCCCTGATGGGGTGTTGAAGCGCTTTTTCGGCGAGCAGCACGCTACTCCGGAACCAATAAAGGATTAGTGGTGAATTACTATAGCGAAATATGAAAGTAATTTGAGTGGTGGATATTAGTCAGTTATTTGGATTGAGAAGGGTAGCAGAGGGAAAAAAAGGCTTGCATTCATATAGCACCTGTGACCCCTGATGGGTGTTGAAGCACTTTTCTGGTGAGTAGCACGCTACTCCGGAACCCATAAAGGATTAGTGTTGAAAATTAGTATAGTGAAATATGAAGTAATTTGAGTGGTGGATATGTTATTCAGTTATTTGGCTAGAGAAGGGTAGGTGGCGGTATCTTTACCCTGCTATTTACTTGCAATGCTTTACATTACCATACAGAATTCCTTTAGAGTGAGGCCTGTTGGCATTGCCAGTGCCTGTTTAGATGCATTTCCTGGCACAATAAATACTCAGCCACACCTCCCTGGGAGAAGATTGTGCAGGTGCAGTTAGTGGCCAGCGCCGCATGCATTCTGCACGTCGGCTTTTAGCTCCTATTCCAGTTCTGAATCCATCACTGAAGAGGTATCATGAAGTGATGAGTAGAGGGAACCGACAGTATGAGCTGTCGGGGACCATCATGTACAGGAGATGGTCAAATCCTTTGCCATGTAAGATTGGGAAAACTAGAACACAAACATTTGAAGGGGATTCAGCCCAAGTGGCTCCCTGTTTTCAAAGGGACAGAAAAATACATCTGTTGTTTTCAAAGCGTTCTTGACAGGGGACGCTTTAGTAACATTACAAATACCTGTACGTGGGATTTGAGTGGGGCCTATAATACTTCACCTTTAGGCGCTATTTTACTATCTGTATTCCTGGCCTGTTTAGACTGGATCACAGGACTATGGGATTTTGCCGCTTATAGTTCAATCATTTTGTGGTAATCCCTGCGAGTGGAGCTTTGAGATTCTCTTCTTACGTGATAGCTCTTTAACAGGCACGAGCCATCTGCGGCCATTCTGCTCCAGTTATAATTCTGCCTCCGGAGCAAACTGGCGATTCCTGCATTTCTTTAAATGCCAAATGCAGACGTCCAGGGCCAGTCTAAGATTTCCTGAATAGGAGGATTGGTCCTTGTGAGAGGGGACCATAACTCTACCTCAACGGCTATGTCTACGTCAGATCGAAGATGTAACTCGTAAAGATGGAGGACAAGTTTGCCTCTGCCGTGGTCCTGCTGCTAAATTTTCATGTGCCACTGGCTTGTTCCACTAAAGCATGCGAGAAGTCTTCTGGCCCAATATAATGTGTCCCTTCCTTCATGTCTCACATCAACCGATCACCCGGGGAACGAATTTGAAATTCAACACCACCAGCAAAGCGAATCCTTTTCGGACCCTGACCATCAGAATGACCCTGTCGTGTTGGGCCTTGACTGTTGTCATTGCCTTAATACTGCACTCCTGGCCCACCAGAAATTTGTAATTAGTTTAATATCACAGTGTGTTTATATGAGCATCATCACTTTAGGAGTTTACTTTCCTCGATTCACTGTTCCCAGTCGTCCTAGAGCCAAGGTCTAAGGCTGTCTGCATGATCCACTGTTCCTGCTCTGGACCAATCACACGCATAGCCGAGTGCCCATTGGTTACCCCCACACCAGCACTGTGAGGCATTAATAATCACACACTGGGTGCTCTCCCAATGTCTTTAGTAATTTATACCTGTAACATTTTAGACATGGACCAGTTTTCCCAGATTTCAAAAGACTTATGTGGAATTTCGGTCAAAGGAGCCGCAGTTATGTAAGTCCCCTTTTTGCCTTTCTTAAGATTCTTTTCATGAAAGGCAATACTGACGTCACCTACACAGTTCTATAGAAGCTCTTACAACTCATGTTTAGAAGTTTGCTTTCCCTAAAAGCTGCAATTGGCACATTCTCCAAGTCATGCTGATGCGGCAAAATATCAAGCAGATAAGTAAGTAAAAGAGGAAAGAATGCAGCAGCAATGGCGTGGGGCTTATGCAGGGGTGTTTCAGACATATTCCTTCTGTTTGCTAACAGTGGACAAGGAAACATTGTGTCCGCTGGACCGACAGAAACAATGTGGCTTAGTCAAGGATTTAGTTTGGGAAAGCTCCTTGCGGATGTCATTTTAAGGACAAGGCTTGTTTTGTCAACACCATCGCGACAGCGTACTGATGACGTCTTGTTGATGGTACAGATTGAGGCAGACCTGCCCTATGTTCTCTAAGAGGTCGACCAGCTACTTGCAACAGTTTGTGAATTTAAAAGGTGAGAGTCTAATTTGATTGGGGATGTCTAGCAGTTTAGGCTGAAGTAGAGAGACTTTCCTATCTACTTGTTACCTTGAAATCGTTACTGCTTTCAAGATCAGATTTTGAAACTCCCCTGTCCTGATTAGGCAGGTGAGTGGAAATTGTAATTCTTATGTAGGAATTGTGGGACTAGTGTGGTTACACAAAATTCCCTCTCCTCCCCTGGGTAGTAAATAGGAATGTTGGTCAGTTTACTGCCCGGCCGAAAGCTTTCTGCTCTTGTTCCAATGACTGACTGCAGATATCACTCTGCGTGATGGAAGATGCGTACTGTGCATGCCCTCCATCCCAACAGGATGCCCTATGCCTGGCGGGAGCAGGAAGCCTGGCGGGTGCAGTCAGCCTCATTCGACGGGGATCTGTCCCGGATTAATAAGATCCACAGGCACAGTAGAGAGGCCAGTGCTTCGTTCCATGGGTGGTCTTTTGCAGTGCTTAATTTGGGCCGGTGGTTTCCGGTGCTCGGCACCGGATCTTAATTGTCAACACCAGCGCCTATAACAGTCTGCCACAAAGTGGCACTGTCCGGCTAATTTAGTGATGACCACAACAGCAGTAAATTATTAATTCAATATACATTCAAAATTACTATTACCTGCCGCCAAAGCTATTCTTATAGCTTTGGGGGCCTGGAATATTCCGAATTGTCACACTTGTAGAGGTGTGATGGTTAGTAGTTATGTTGTTCTAATCATACCCAATCATATTTGATTACTCAAATCTTGCCACATTGTTTCCCAAGATCTTTAGAAACCAATTGTCATTTAACATCTAATTGAAAATGATTAAAAATGTTTTTTTTTTTTTTTAAACTGATTGTTAGTTACATGTTGTATGAATGAAGAGGAATGATTGGGTATAAATGGGGTGCTATTTTAATATAATATTATTTTTTGCTATTACATATCAATAAAAATTATTTTTGTATAATAATACAGATACGGTTGGTTCTCTTTTTGTTTAGTATAAAGTTTGTTTCAATTTTTGTATTGTTTATATCAATGTTGCCTTAAGTTCATACATTAGATTAATTAGCCCTGCCTTAAGGAACTTTACCCTACTAGCAGGGGGCCTCTATCTTTACAATATATAGTAGTTATGTTGTTACTGTCCTTGGCAGCATGGCAGGGGCAATGTGTGCTGCAAGCTGCAGTGGCGTCCTGACGAGAGCCCTGGCACTTATTTTTTTGCAAATTAAGCACTGATTAGTAGGGTAAATTTCCCAGCTCTGCTCACCCATATGTGATTTTTTAGACACAAAATGGCAACCCAATATTCCCTTGAGAGCTTGGGTAAATATAGTATAACAGGTAAGAATGCCAGCAAGGGGTTTGTTCAAACATATATAATTATACATAAATTTGTAAACTTTTCAGTATGTCATAGCTTGACATCTCAACTTGATTGGAGAAAAAGAATTCCAAGAGCAGGTTTATATATTCATAATTTTTATATTGAAATAAATAAATCTTCATATATACAATAACAGAGATTTGCAGGAATAAATCTCATGACACATTGACAATGGTTATTACTAGATTGTATTCAAATGTAAGTACCATATGGCGATGTATCAAACATCCACTTTCTATACGCACAAGTTAAGCCTGTTAAGCACAAAATACTAGGCTCTAGATAGCATGTTTAACAGTGACTAAGAAGGAAGTTGGATTGTGCGTCGACGTTTCCGTCTCGTCGTTGCATATCCGTGAGACCGTCTTCAGGACTGTGGGTATTTCAACATTATAAAGGACCCCTCCTATGAATTATTTAGAGAACAGACATAACTAACATAATTCAAAACTCAAACAAACAAAAAGCTTACACATGCAGTAAAATGAGCTATGCATGCTCAAGATGATGAGAAAATAGAAAACCATGACGTCATACTTATGGCGTTGCCATGGAGGATATAAAATTTAGTATAGTCATATTTACATGAAAAGTGAGTATTAATGAAAACCATCACCGTGTTACATCTATTTTAATGATAATCATTCATAATAATGAAAAGGCTGCTCACTCAGAGGCCCAATAGCAAAAGGTTGACTCGGACTGTGATTGCGTGCTAAAAATGGGGTCCCTGTCAGAGCCCCTCAGATCCCTCATAAAACTAGGAAGAAGTCTGTAAATGTGATCTCTCTGAAATCATCGTTTAAAACTAAAATGAGGTCCAAATGTACACACTGGAAGCTAAATTGGAATAGAAGGAATTCCAAGATGGCCACCAAGAAACAACCTCCAGTTCAGTCTATTAGTGTTGCAAATCTGAAGGCAGAGATAGAATGTCCAGCGAGCTCTCCCTCAGAACCTTGCACTTCACCTGAAATTTCTCTGGAGTAAGGAGCCTTTCCTGTTGTCGGCGCAAAATTAGTCAGGGTAGTTACGTCAAGTGTTCGGCGTTTAGTTTCATCGCGTTTTGAGCTCAGCAGCAGAAGAAAAGTTGTGTCTCAGTTCCAAGTAGCGCAAGTAAGGTTTCTCTTGTGTGAATTTCCTGAATGTCATTGAGAGGGAGCGGTTTCTGTCACGAGGGTAACTAGTGTCTCTTTTCCTGTGCGTTATCTCTCTGCCCATTTCTAGTGTCAGCACAAGCAGCAAGAGTAGTTAAAACTCGCTTTCCATTCACAATAGTATTTCTTGAGGGAAAGTTTGAGAGAAATATAAGGATATGTAGCGCACTTATTAGCTGTATATAGTTTAAGACAAGAGTAGTTTTTAAGCCATGTTTCCCTTAGAACTGAAATTCGGTAGCTTCGGAGTACACAATATTTAATTTACCACTGTCCAGTGATCCTGCCTTCGTTTCGCCAATTTTACAACTGCAAAGACACTTAAGTACCTAAAAATATATATTTATAAAAAAAGAAAAGTAGTTTTTGACAAGAGTTTTCCTTATCATGAGAAAATGACAAGAATATTTTAAGTTAATGAGGAAGATTAACAGAAGTACTTACAAGAACTCTCCTTAAGTAGAGACACTGGCGTAGCAAGGGGGGGGCGGAGGGGGCGGTACGCCCCGGGCGGCACGAGATTTGGGGGCGGCAGGTAAATTTATCGCCAGCACCCCCCCCCCTGCTCTTAGGCGCTCGGCGGCGGCGGCAAAAGGCAGGGACCGCCACGGGCGGCAGAGTGCCTAGCTACGCCACTGAGTAGAGATAAATAGAAGAGTGGCACCAGTCATAGTCTATTGGGGTATGTACATAGTATTCATATTCCAGTAATATTAGTATTCCAATTATTGTCTCTCAAAATAATTACGATAGAGAATAATAAAAGTAGTGTTAAAGGTTGCTTGCATACAGTTGCTTTTACAGTTCTTCCTACAACACTCCAGTGAAGTAAATGCCAAAAGTTTAACTGCGGTGATAGTGGAGTTCAAGAAGAAAAGGAAAATAACCTGAAGATAGACCTGGCTGTCACTTCTCTCTCCCCATCCCCTTTCCCCCCTTTGAATTCTTCTGTCACTCTAAATATAATTGGATGATGAAGGGAGTTGGAGAGGGGCATTGAGAAAAGTACATCATTCTGCTCCCATGCATTTCCTGGTGAGAGTACCTGACAGTTACTCAGTTTGCAGCCCTGAAAGGAATCCAAGGGACAAAAACAATAAATTGTGCGATAATGAAGTTGATGTTATTTTCATAGGGACTACTCTCTAAGGTACTTACATGACAAATCACAATTTCAGTGACGTTTATATTGCTCACTGTACTTTTTTCCAATGGTTTCACAAGAAGCGACCATCTGGGGAACAAACATAAGTATTTCAAAACGGAACTTAAGCATGTCAAAAGACATCCTGCTACTTGTTAGTGAAGCCTGTCCGCGCTTCATTATACTGAATTCATATATCAAGGAGTCACCTGGACTCTGGATGGCTTGCTTTCGACTAAGGTTTTCAAGTGTAACTTCTGTATAGGGCTCAATACTTAGTTTTAGCACATTGGCATCCCTAAATGCTTAAAATGCAAACCGATTCTATATTGAAGTAAAGAGTAGCCGCAAGCTATCTGGCAGCCGCCTCATTGAAAGTATGGTTTAATGAATTCTAATAAAGTCATACCATATCGTTTAAGAGGATATCGGTAACTTGAAAAAAAAAACCTGCTACTCAAATGACTTAGATTTTTGTGTCGTATTGCATGAAGTGCTGGGGTGGAACGTCAGACATTTCCTAGTTGTCCGAGCGGTTAAAGTAACACACACCGATGGTGTTTAAAAGAGAATGGACAGACCTTGTTTATTTACATGGTGAAAAATCACCGTATTCACCTTGGGCAACACTGTGATATAACAAGGCTTTTTAGTTTGTATCATAGTCCTGTATTTAGTGCTGTAGCTATTTGCCATATATGTTTAATCACGTACATGTCTTCCTCCGGGTTGTGGAATCACCGTCTGTGTACTTAAGCATTCAACATGAGTTTGACGCAACAGGGTTACACAGGAAATGTCCCTCAAATAAAAGATTTAGATACTAGAACGCTAACCTTAGTTCGCCATTTTGGAGAGAGGCTATTATGCAGAGTCACATGATGAGCATGGTAAAGCTGCCCGCATTGTATTGTAAACGTGAAATAAATAAAACATTTTAGGATGTAGAAAAAGAGGAGAACAGAATTGATTTAAAATAAATACACCAATTCGTGCCATAGTCATAACACATTGTGATAAAGCGATGAGGGTGCTGATAGTTAGACCTCAAGTCATAGTAAGTTGTTTAAAGGTGCATATCAGTAGTTTCTTACATCTTACATCTTTATCGATAGAGGCCAAACAAAATAGTGCAGCTCAAACCTATTACGATATTTAAATTAACTTTCATTAGGAAACAGAGAAATGGATAGCACTTTGTCTGCCTATGGCAATTTCTACACTTTTCGATAAAGAGATAAATTTTCTTACATGTCAAACATCAAGTATATTGTAATAAACACACTGCATTAATTCAAGCATCAATGTCTGATAAGAATAACTATTCTGCAGACATAATAGGTCCTACGGGTAGGGCCGCCTTGATTGGAATCAATAATTAGATGGTATCTTTATATTCTTGTCATCATAGCATTAATGTATGCTAGGCACATTGCACCATTTAATTCCTTTTCAAATGACAAATGTGCACATAAGCCATAAATCCTGTAACCGTGTGATATCTAATATTTATGACCGAGATGAATTATTTCATTCAAAATTAACATCAAATACAGTAATGTATACAAATCATAGTTTCCAGATGAAAAATAAGTAATCTCCTAATTCAGATATCACAGTACGGACAATGTTTGCCATTCTACGGAAACATTAAGACCCTTCCTGACACTGTCCGCTTTCCAAATCCATCGAATCTCTTTGATTGTTAGAGACCCGATCTGTATTCGGGGACCTAATAGTCAGTTTCACGACCTATGTCACCCACCATGTGATATCTTTTTCATTTGAGCTGTGTTTAGTGTTCTGCCATTGGGGCATGTTCAATTTGGCACCTAATCCTGTATTGAAGTTGGAGTATACGTTTTCTTACTGTTTGGGTTGTCTTGCCTATGTGTGGGAGACCACATGGGCATTCAATACAGTAGATAATGTTGCTTGTGTTGCAATTAGAGAATTGTTTCACAGTGAATTGTTGGTCATTTATCGTTAAAAAAAAAAATAAGTTGTTAGTTATGTTACAAGCTACACAATTATTGTATTTGTAATGGCCCACAACCGGTGTAAGTTGAAACATTTGTTGAATACTGGGTGGGGTGGGGTCGGCTCAACATATGCTCAAACCAGTCTGTCTTTCAGGTCTGTCTTTCAGGTTAGAGCCTTTAGTTCGTTCTTTGCTTTCTAGGAGAACTTCTCTATTGTTATACCACGCTCTTTTAAGTGACCTGCAGAAGAGTCTAGATGGATATCCATGGGCTTTAAGTTTTTCTTAGCCTCCATAAAATAGTAATCTTTTTTTAAACAATTCTGTCTTAGACGGAGAAATGGCCCAAAAGGGAGATTATCTTTTAGGGCCTGTGGCTGATGACTGTTATATTTTAACAGTGTATTCCTTGCTGTTGGTTTAGTGAATTGAGTAGTATATAACATGTTGTCTTCTGTCTCAATGAAAATGTCTAAAAAGTTCATGCTTTGGTTGTGATGTTCAATAGTAAATCTCAGGTTAGGGTTTTGTCCATTTATCAATTCATGGAACCTCATTAGGCTTTGTTCATCACCTCTCTATATCAAGAACTCCTCGTCGATGTATCGTATCCATTTACTTATTTGTGATCTATATGGGGTGTCTATGTTTTCAATATATTTTGATTCATAGTTGGCAACATAGATATTTGCTATATCTGGGGTGAAAATTGCCCATTGCTACACCCTTAATCTATTCATAGGATTGATTTTCGTCAGTGGTGAGAGTGGTCCAGTTGAGCTGGGTCGTCTGGGATTTGGAGCGCTCGGGTATGTTGGTTGCAGCTGGGTTTGGTAGGTCCTGGTTTGCAAAGCTGTCGTAGATATCTATGATCTGGACGATTGAAAGAAGGTGGCGAGGTTGTCGCAGAGGTCTTGGGAGGGAGGGGGGATGTCTGTTATATCCGTGCAGGGTTAGTAAATTCTTTGTTCACGATGAAGAGTTCGTTGCTGTTGTGTGCATTGGCATTGATGCTTTCCTGTATGGCAGTTTTCTTGGTGGTTCTGATGAGGTGGTGGTGTGTGGTGACGGCGGTTTTGAAGGCTGCATGGTCTGCTAAGGTCTTGCTGCTCCTTCATCTTCTCTCGAGCCATCTGCAGGTGTGACTGGACTCCTGAAGCGCAGGGGAGAACCAGCTATCTTTCCCGGATGGCTGCTTGCCGGAGGTCTTTCCTAAGGGAGGCCAGTGTGTTTGCGCAGTCGGAGATCCATCGGTGGAGGTTGCGTGCTGAGGTGCTGGCGTTTGTGGAGGTCGGCAGTGGGGTTTTGCAGAGGGAGGCAGCGAGTTGGTCTTCTGAGACCTTGTTCCAGTTTCTATGTGGGTCGCAGTGGGCGCGGTGGTGTTCGGTGGGTTTGGTGAAGGAGAAGCGCAGTGTTAGTCTGTCCAATGTAGTTTGGAGTTGTGTCTGACGGAGATGTTGTTGCGTGCGGAGAAGATGGGGTCGAGCTTGTGTATTGCTGAGTGGGTTGAGGAGGAGACCAGTTGTTTCAGTCCGATGGTGGCCAGGTTCTCCAGTAGGGATGAGGTGTTGTGCTCGTCGAGGGTGTCCAGGTGGAAATTGAGGTCACCGAGGAGGATGTAGTCCATTGAGTCGAGATTGTGGTGTGCGATGAAGTCAGCTATGGATTCGCTGAAGAGGGGACGGGGTCCGGGAGTGGAGGTGCTCCATGCCGAGTGAGTGGTCATCGGACCTAGTTGTGATACTGAGTGTGTTTTTGTGTACGATGGCAATGCCTCCTCCCGGCCGGTTAATGAGGTCCATGTGGATGATTTTGTAGTCGTCAGTGATGGCGGTTGAGATGTCCGGGGCTGAGGTGGGGTTCATCCAGGTTTCTGTGAAGAAGGCCACGTTGGGGGAGAGGGAGTCAAGCAGGTCCCAGATCTCCACGGTGTGTTTGTTGAGCTTGTGTTGACTAGAATGCAGCTAAGGTGGTCAGGTACAGTTCTTGTGGGCCGTGCGGTAGGTGGGTCTGGTGTGCAGAGGCAGGAGAAGGTGCAGTTGTGGCAGGTGAATGGGCCTTGAATGTCCTTTGGTGACGCGAGATGGCAGGCGGTGGAACGTCCGATATTGAGGGCGTGGAGGATGCTGGCATTGTATCGGTGAAGGCCGCGGGGACCAGGATCTGTGGCACTGGGCACGGTTCAGGCGCAGACGGGCACTGACGGGCTTGCCTGTGGCACGCCACCGGCCCCCATTAAGTAGGGTTGGGGAGGAGGTAGGGCTGGTCAGCTGGGAGGTGGGAAGCGGTGCTGGAAGGGGGCAGGTCCCTGGGGAACGAGCAATGGCGGGAAGAAAGGGGCACAGAATAAGGCAGAGAATGAGGGAAAAAAGCAAAATACAGAAAAAAAGTAGAAAAAGACCAAAAGGCTAGAAAAACAGAACAGGAAACAGGAAAACAGAGACAGACTCACCACTGGGCTACCAGGGATGAGGCGTAGGCGGGAGCCTGCGGGTGGAGGAGGGCCTTGAACATGAGAACTGGAGCACAGAGGGCCAGCAGCTACCAGGTGAAGCTGCGCGGCGGGGGAGCAACGCACGCTAACAAGGTCAGTGAGGTCGCTCATTCACTGCGCAGCAGCCGCCATTAAGTAGTGTTGGGGAGGAGGGAGGGCTGGTCAGCTGGGTGGTAGCGCTGGAGGGGGGCGGGGCCATGGGGAATGAACAGCAGCAAGGGCCGTAAGAAAGAGGCACAGAATAAGGCAGAGAATGAGGTGAAAAAGCAAAATACAGAAAAGTAGAAAAAGACAAAAAGGCTAGAAAAACAGAACAAGAGAAAGGAGGAAGCAGGAGAGCAGAGACAGATTCACCACTGGTCCACCTGGGAGCCTGCAGGTGGAGGAGGGCCTCGAACACGAGACCTGGAGCGCAGAGGGGCAGCAGCTACCAGGTGGAGTTGCGCTGCGGGGGAGCTACGCAGGCTGACATGGTCAGTGAAGATGCAAGGTCAGTGAAGTTCTGTTTTGAAATACCTATATTTGTTCCCCAGATGGTCGCTTCTTGTGAAACCATTGAAAAAAAAGTACAGTGAGCAACTTAAACATCACTGAAATAATGATTCAAAGTGTAAGTACCTTAGGGTGTAGTCTGTATGAAAACAACTTCGACTTAATTATCGCACAATTCATTATTTTTGTCCCTTGGATTCCTTTCAGGGTGGCAAACTGCATGACGCCATTTTTAGCACACATAGACAGTCTCAGTCAACTTTTTGCTACTGGGCCTCTGAGTGAGCAGCCTTTCCATTATTATGAATGAGTATCATTAAAATAGATCTGAGACGGTGATGGTCTCACTCTTTTCATGTAAATATTACTATTCTAAATTTTATATCCTCCATGGCAACGCCATAAGTATGACGTGATGGTTTTCTATTTTCACATCATCTTTTGAGCATGTTAGCTCATTTTGCTGAAGATGTATGTTTTTGTTTGTTTGAGTTTGTCACGTGGTTGCTAGAGTCATTGTCGACATCTTTAAGTTAGCATGAGCCCGGTAGCCACGATGCTGCTTTTGCGCTCGACGCTACATGTCTTTATTTTTTACAAAGCTCTGTTTATGCCTCACACATGAGAACTCACTGCTGTGCTCGTTCTCTGCCTGTTCCTGGAATTTAGTCTGAACATTGTGAGCAAGGTCGATAAACACTGACTCTTGTTATTCTGTTCTGGTCAGGCCCTCGCACTTAAACAAAATATACCAATGCAGCTGTTTTTGCTGGAAGCTCCTACTTTGATATTATAGGGATGCATGTTTAGGTAAGACGCACTTGGAGAGGGACTTTTCCTGGGAGAAGAGCAACACGCACCTGTTATGTAGAAATACGATCTATGGCCTGAGGTATGGGGTCTGCTGACAAAGCCCAGACATCTTCTATTATATAATAAGACTTCTGGTTACCAAGGGGAGGGTGGTTAGGCCTTCTAGTCCTTTATCTACTGTCTTTATAAAATGACATCTGTCTTTATGATATATGGCCTTGCTGCAATGCTAACTGTATTGATATTATGCATTTTGCTGCTGGTGGTGGCTCATATACTGCATTTTAGAGCATGTTAGTTAAAATAAATGTTTTGAACTATTTTCGTGTCTCTGTCAGATCTTATTGTGGACAAGTACGAGAGTGTGAGCGAAAAGGTGTGTCTTGTTACCGCGATTCCTGAGAGATCTGGGAGTGTTGTGTTCTGGGGTGTCTAATCATTGGTTTCTCCGTTTGTGAATAGGAGAGCTAGTGAGACACTATAGCTAGTCGGTCCTGGGCTTGTGGGCACTAAGGCGGTATGAAGGCTTAGCCCCTATACACCGAGGTCCCATAATCCTGTGCATAGTTCTGTGTATGTGCAGAATCCCTGCAACATGGCGCCACCAACGTTGGGTCTGGTACTTATTCACGAGACCCCTGAGTAGTGCTTGTGCTTGTCCACAATACCCTCTCACCAATTACCGGAGAAGTCTGTGGTGTGAGGAATTTACCTCCTATATTAGAGATTATAGGTTTTTCAAGCTTGGAGTTTAAAATGTTTTGTTTTTCTTCTTTAATGCCCAGTGTTGCGCTACTGTTTTCCTTCTTTTCCTCTCTGTTTCTATAATGGCTATTGCTGTCGCTGCTCATAATCGCGCAGCACTAACCGCTCATTTGACTCAACATGGAGTCCCGGCTACGGGAGCAGACATTATCTTTGTGGTTGAAGCGAACGCTGCTTTTCGCTTCGAGGTTTTTTATTCTTGGGTTAAGTTTCCGGCGGTGGATCGGAATGATAATTTCTTCCATGAATATGAACATGCCGCAGTTCCCCGTGATTATAGACCTTATCGGACACTCGAGGTTCCGTTGTCAGCTTGGGAGCACACCATCTGGTTTAATGGCGCCCTACCTCACCCTGTTACAAGGGTCCGTTGAGGCCCTTTATCGGTCGACGGAGCCACATGGCCCGTGTTGGCGGGTTTTACACCACGCCCAAATTATCGTGGTGTTACACATGCAGAGCTGCGTCAATTGCATGAGTCGTTAGTTCTTATTCACAGAAGCGTGATACAATATGTGTCTCGCATGGTCCAGGCGGCTCCTGCTGCAGCGCCTCCTCAGCAACCAGGACATGGGGGCATGGTAATAAGCCCAA
The DNA here is from genome assembly GCA_963921515.1 of Calotriton arnoldi. Classification (NCBI taxonomy): domain Eukaryota; kingdom Metazoa; phylum Chordata; class Amphibia; order Caudata; family Salamandridae; genus Calotriton; species Calotriton arnoldi. The sequence continues at coordinate 2,778,283 of CAWUFW010001223.1, forward strand.
TCATGATTAATTCAGTGATGGGAAAGCGTCCTCAAAATAGAGATGATTTTCTGTTCTGGTTAGCCAAACGATTTCAGCAACTCAAAGCTGTATTTCCTAATACTACTCCTTTGCATAAACACAGGATACTTACAATGAGTTTACCAAAAGGTCTTATTCCCAATTTAGCTGACTGCACAACTTGGGGAAAGGTGTTTGCGACTCTGTATTCTCTCTGCTTTGGCACCCCCTCCATGACAGTGCTTCTGACAGTTTTTGAAAAGGTTCAGGAGGAGCACTGGGCGGAGGCCGTCCTGGAGTTGGGGACAAGACTAATTGTGGTAATCCCTCCAGTCTCTGAGATGATATTAGCAAATATAAAAGGGTAAGCAGTTAGTTTGCAGGTGAGTCAGCGCCTTGAGGCAGTAGCAGATAAACAACGCCAATTGCCTAAGATTATTGCTAAGGTGTATAAAGCATTGGGGCATAATAATTTAGGGAATAAACCTTTTACTCAACCGCTAACTAAACCCCCTCCTGAAAAGGAGGGACATACATTCTTTCCTAAAAAAAAATTGGAACAAGAATAAACAGCAACAGCTACAGCAGAAGCAGGGGTCGCATGATAGTTCACCGACACCTGATGCTTCTTAAAGAAGGTATGATTTGCGTGACTGCTCTAAGATTAAGACACCAGAGAGGTTTCAAGTTCCTGATCCTCGCTCTCCTCGTTCCTTGCAGGACTCGTCAGATCAACATTCCGGTGGAGGGGAGCGGAAAGATTGTAGACAGGGCGAGACCACTCAACAACGACGTGATCCACCACGCCAGTTTGACGTAAAGGCCAAACCGGAGGGACAATTGCCATTTCATGGCCCGTTTCAAAAGGAAAAGGTTGCCGCTTTAAAAGCGAAGTATGCCTCAGACGGTGAGAACCCTACTCCTCGATTGGAGATGGGCTGTGACACTCCTCGACAGCGCGGCGGAAGTTACCATAGTATGGGAGGTTCTCCGTCCTTGTCTGGAGGCGAGAGCAACTGACACATTCCTTACTGTGGAAACAGCTCATACAAGAGTTGCACCCCCTGATTGACTTTATGACATAGTGCTCCAAATTGAAGGTGATATACAACGTACAATTAGGGGTATCTGTTGGGATAACCTTACCTCGTCATACGACATTTTGTTGGTGGAGGCAGATTGGCCTCCCCCATTTGTTTTAGCTTCTTCTTGCGGTGAAGACGTGATACTTCCGAGTTTTTCATGTTACGTCCCGGAAGAGACTAAGCAGGCTTACACGTCGGAATGGTCCTAGACTAATTTTCTTAGGGAGGTATTCATTAAGTCAAAATCTATGAACATGGTACACATAGAACTCAAGTTACATCATAAGTGTACCCCAGTAGTTTCTCAATTCAATTAAGTATTTCCTCAAAAAGACACACAAGCACCATAAATAGCTTCAATAGTGACTGTTTAATCTCACAGTTATTATAACAGATCACTGTAGAGAGCGTTTCAAAACAGAAAGGAGGGTTGCTCCAGGGGGAGTGTGGAAAAAGGATTGTGCTCGTGAGAATAGAACAGATATATAGGGAGGGAAATCAGAGAGTAGTTAAAACAATCAATTACACATAGTAATGTCCTTAGTAAACTGGTCGTGGTTTACAGTAGCACCAGTTTTACAATGGGGCCTGTCTCTCATGGATTCGAAAGTACTTTTCTGGTTCTTGATGTTGTACAGAGTATAATCTTCTGTAAAGAGGTAGGGATGGGGTGAAGTAGGGTACAGGCCCACTAGGGGAAAGTGTCGACGTTTCGACCCTGGCGCATAGAGGGTGGTTTGTATCCTCTGCAGGCGGGTCTTCCTCAGGACGGGGATAGGGGGGAACAACCTAATGGTGCAAAAGGACTTAATTAGAGACTAAATTAATTAAGGACCAAAAGTAGTTACAGAATTTGTGTGCCTATTCACTGACCTGTATCAAGGCGAAGTCAGGGTTACAGCCCTTCAGGTGGCGGTCTGTAAGGGTTTGAGGATATGGGTTAAAAACTTAAATTGTATATATCTAACTATACAAATCTTTAGCCCAGTAGACCACCGTCTACTTACCCGCATAATTGTAGTGGTGAATTAGAATAGGTATTGGAATTCAATGTGCAGTATATATATATACAATTTAAGTTTTTAACCCATATCCTACACAAATTCTGTAACTACCTCTTTACAGAAGAGCAACCCTCCTTTCTGTTTTGAAACGCTCTCTACAGTGATCTGTTATAATAACTGTGAGATTAAACAGTCACTATTGAAGCTATTTATGGTGCTAGTGTGTCTTTTTGAGGAAATAATTGAATTGAGAAACTACTGGGGTACACTTATGATGTAACTTGTGTTCTATGTGTACCACGTTCATAGATTTTGACTTAATGAATACCTCCCTAAGGAAATTAGTCTAGGACCATTGTTTTCTATACCGAGCATTACCCAGGTCCATGGACTAGTATGGGTCACCTCATTATTTTGTAATGGTACGCGTCGGAATGGGCATTAGCCCTAGCGCCGGCTGTGTATCACAATCAGGTGGGCTGGGATAGAGATTCACAAGCACATGAGATACCTTTGCGATCAATGCCACAGCCTCAGGTACAATATCCGATCAAACGGGAGGCGAGAACGTCGGTTAGTGACATTTTGGCCCAGTTGGAATATCAAGGTGTAATTGAGCCCTGTGTTTCATCCATGAATAATCCTTTTTTCTGATATCGAAACTGGACGGGTCATATCGCATTGTTTTGGATTATAGAAATTTGAACAGTCATGTTCGTACGTTTGCCGTACAGAACACCCACAGCTCTGCGTTAATAAACAATATTGTCCGAAAAAAGTATAAAACGACCTTAGACATTTCCAATGGATTTTACAATCACAATTTGGCTCCTGAGAGCCGTGACTGGACCGCATTTACTGCGATTGGTAATCAGAAAAGATTTAAAAGATTACCCATGGGCTATAAGAATAGCCCTGGTGCGTTTGCTGCGCATGTTGTGTCACTTCTACACAACATAGATCCTGATGCTTTCTCTTACGTCGATGACATTAATTTGATGGATGATGAATTGATACCGCATCTGGTGCATGTAGACCGCATCATATTGTCCATTGCAGACTTAGGGTACAAATTAAATTTTGCTAAGTCTAACATCGCCTACTTGGCGGTTCTGTTTTTGGGTTACGAACTCAACAATGAATGGAGGGGTTTAGCCCCCCACTTTCTGGAGAAAAGTGCTCAGTTACAGCCTCCTTCTACTCTTAAGAAGTTACAATCTTTGCTGGGTTTTTTTAATTTTGGGAGGACCTACATTCCTGATTATGCTCAGCGTATCAAACTGCTTTATGCGTTGATACAACCCTCTTTTTCGTCTTCCAGCTGGCTTCCGGAACATACAGAAATTCTTCGGTCTTTGCAGTCTGATCTGCTTGCGACCAACTTCTTGTTAACTCGTGACAACACAACTAACTAAGAGGGTCATTACGATGGCGGGCGGACTTTCCGCCCGCCACCGTAACGGTGAATGGGACCATCCGCCATAGGAGCGGCGGTCCCGCCGTGAGTATTAGGATGCCACTTCCACGGTGGCGGTGGCATCCCCTATTCCCAACATTGTGGCGGGCGGTGTTCACAGCACCGCCCGCCACAATGCTGGGAATGCACGTTGGGCATTCACATGCACAAGGTGACAGGCATCACGCGGTGCCTGCCACCTTGTCCATGCCAATGCAGGGGGGTACCATAGGTACCCCCCATGTACACCCCCCACCCCCCAACAGCGAAGACCGTATGCCTTTCCATGGCGGCAACGCTGCCATGGAAAGGCTGCTCTCCGCGATCATCATAATATGGACGGCGGTGTCTTGCAGACACCGCCGCCATATAATGTATGTTTTCCGCCCGGTCGACGAGTCGACCGGCGAAAAAGCGGCGGACGGTCTTTCCGTCCACCGCGGACCCCCCAGCCATCGTAATATGGCGGGGGGAAATGGCATGCGGGCGGTGTGAAATGGCGATCCGCCCGCCATCGTAATGACCCTCTTAGTCATACGGATTGTACCGGGTTCAGTGGGTTTCACTTACCTGACATTCAATGAGGGAGGTACGGTCCCCATTGCTTATCGCATTTGTACACATCAGCAGAGATGCGTTTTTCCCCCATTGAGAAAATTCTTACAGCAGTACAGATGGCGATCCTGAAGGAGCGCTATTTGGCTCAGGGGTAACGCATTCTTATGGTATCGCCTGTGCCTACACTAGAGGCGGTCACAAAGGCGAGTGTACTGAATTCTAAGGCCTTACAGGCGCGTTGGATTCAGTGGGCAAGTTCTTTGACATCGACTGATGTCACTTTTATCTTTGACCCATCCTTGCAGACGCAGGAGTTTTTACAGTACGAACAGGTGCATCCTGCGCCGCAGTTTTTACTTATTCTTGACCAATACAAATGTATAGTTTATACCAACGGATCTGCGCAGCTGGCCGTTGGTTCCAAACATGGTTACTCGGCCGCCTGTGCTATTGTGGCGGGCTCAATGGTTGACGGTGAGTTTAAGTCTTTCTTGGTCCACACACAGTCTCTTGATGACTGCACGGCTCAGTTGGCTGAGCTGCGGGCTTTAGTATTGGCTCTCGAATTCGCTGATCCAGATGTACCTACACTTATAGTGTGTGATTCTTTCTATTGTGTACAGTCCTTTAATGACAATCTATTCTTTTGGTCTCAAAACGATTATCGGGACTCTAAAGGTAGCGCAATCAAGGATAAAATGCTTTGGGTTCGAGTGCCAGCTCTTAAAGAAACTTGCCACTCACACATGTTATACATACTCTAGGCCATCAGCGTGTGGGAACACATGCTGTTGGTAATTCTTTGGCTGACGAGGCAGCCAAATCTGCAGTTGCCACATGTTTAGTAGCAGCAGTTACAAGGTCCATGACTAAAATTGATAATAAAATTCTGGCAGCACGGGATGGGACGGCGTTCCGACAAGGTTTCCCTTCTAAATATTCTAATCATTTATCACCGGAACAAGTTCCCTTTGCTTCCATTCCATCCGTTGGGGATCGGCTAATTCCCAACGAGGTCCGCAGGCTTCCTTTGTTCTTAGCCGCGCACGAAGGCATGGCATCTGCAAATGCTGGAGTTTCAGCGACGGTGTCTCTTTTGCAGCAGCGTTATTGGTGGCGTGGTCTGTATAGACAGACACGAAATTATGTACTTTCTTGTGACATTTGTCAACAGATTAAACCGTCTTCGGTTGCGCGACCACCTCATACGCAGCTATACATCTCAAATCAACCGTTTGGATGTATTTATCTTGATCACTGCAGTCCTTAGACATCCGACACTGCCCATAAACATATTCTGATTGCAGTATATTCATGCACTAGATTCCCTTGGGTTTGGCCGCAACGTAGTGCTGACGCTCGAAATGTCATTAGAGATTTGCATGTCTTTATCGGAACATTTGCGTGTGGCACCTTCCATTCAGATCAAGGTCCTGCGTTCGCCTCTAAGGCTTTCAAGGATGCAATGAGGTGGCTGGGGGTGCTATTGCAATTTTTGTCTCCATACAGGCCTGAGGGCAATTCTATAGTGGAGCAAATGAACCGTGACTTAAAGCAATCTTTGACAGCTAGAGTCTTAGGTACTGGCAGGGGTTGGCTGACGCATTCATATGGGGTTCAACGTGCACTAAATAATCTCCCAAGAAGATCTCTGGGTGGGCGGACCCCATACGAAATGCTCTTTGGCATCAAAATGTTTGTGCCAGCCCTTGCTGGTCTAGAAGTTGTGGTGGCTGCCGCAACATTTGACGTAGATAATCATTGTGCTATGTTACAGGATATACAAAAGACTCGAGACACTCTTGCTAAAGCTGAGTTGCACTCATCCGAAGACACAGCGCTGCTGATCACAGTCACAGGGTGGCTTCCTAAAGTTGGAGATCTGGTCCGGGAGAAGATAGAGAACAAAAAAGAATTTGGTCCTTCCTACCCTGCTCCAGTCCCTGTCCTTGGATTAAAGGGCACCCGAACTGTGATTTTTCCTCCACTACCTGGACGCAAGGATAATCGCTACATTTCCATTGAACATGTCAAATTGCACCATTTGGCCAATACTGAATAGTATGCCTAAACCCGTCCCATGGAGAGATGTTCCACGACTAATGTACACCAAGAGCGTGAAGTGGAAACCTCAATTGATGGGCTTCCTGTTTTGTCATCAGCTTCAACGACTACACTGCGAAATCAGGTCTCGCCGCCTATGGAGCTTACGGTGGACATTTCCACACATGCGCTCCAATCATCTTTTAATGCTGATCGAACACCTTTGTATCAACTAGGAACTGTTGGTTATTACATGGATAGACACAACTTTTCTTTATCTTCATCGTCCTCTTCATCAAATTCTACTATGGAGGAACCCCCAGTCAATTTTCCATTTTCTTTTCCTGGTTTCGCAGAACTTATCTGGTTCCTTCTTGGACCTACATTTGGATGGTACTTACAATGGTGTTTCTCTTCATGTGGATAGGATTTGTGACTGTCTTTGTCCTTTTGATTAATGGTCATTACTTACCTGAACGCTCTGACGTACATTTGGTTGATGGTGTTTTGGCCCCACTCACCTCATCTCATGTAATGAAAAGGGATCAATCCCACGTTAACATTTCTGCTGTGCCAGTAGTAGATGGCATTGTTTGGGATAAAGTTCAGTACGTCAAATCACAGGGGACACTGTTCCGAGTTCAGGATGCAAAATGTCACCCACTCATCAAGAGGAAAGATTAAGAGTAGAATAGATAGTGAGAGGGAGAGGAAAAAGAGAGAGGCAGAGGTACATCCCCAGTATCAAGGATCCAGTCCCGAAGGGGAAGGCCGAGTCTTGCCTCTTAGTAGCCCTCACACACCCCGAAGGATGTCATGCTTCATCACTGGGCCTTTGCTCCTCGTCGGGCCGGCGCTGCAATGCCCGACGGGTCCCCCGAAGGGTCACTTTCACGGAGATCTTTTAAGAGAAAAGCCGTCAGGTGTGTGCGGGTGTGTGGGGTGGATCCAGTAGTGGAAGTGGTGAAGTGCGTGCAGTAAAAAATGCTCAAAATTAAAACTGCCTAGGAGTATCCACAGGAAGAATTTTTAATCGCGTGGTACCCCTGGTAGACTAAAAAACCCGAAGGTTAATAGGTTACTATAAGGCTTAATGTGCCAAAGTAACTATTACAAGGTCGACATGTTTCACGCCTGGTTTGTCTAAGTCATCAGTGGAGTTTCTTCAGGACCTAACAGTTAAGATGATAGTGCACATAAAAATGGGGTTCCGTAGTGAGGATGGTAACCCACATAAGTGAGAGGTGTCTTGGAGCTAACCACAGAACTTAGTTCCCTACTGTGTGGTTAAAATCTCGACTGTAGATATGCCCAGAACAAAGAAGTACCCTCAGATCTAGGGGAACAATCTCCCAAGGCTAGTGTACGCTGGATGCCCGCACCCTATTGGGGTTGCGTCGGGTGCCGGCTCATTAGCACCTACCCTCTCCCAGCGACTGCCTGTAAGTTCAGTACGAAATATATGGCCCAACAGAGACGATTTGAATGCCATATGTATTTCGGGTCTTATTAGGTGGCGTCATCACCCCTGGACTGCATTCCAACGATTGGGATGTTAATGCCGTACATTCGTTATTTTCAGATTTAAAATATTTCACTGCTTTTGAAAATGAGGATTTGTATTTGAATTCTGCCAATTATGCTGATTTATTCTGTTTTCAACATTATGGGCATCATTTTTTACATAAGTCAAACACAGTCCGTATTCCGGTTAATTATACGCAATGGGAACATTGTCCTGCCCCATTTCAAGGTAGTTCTCAAACACGGAAAAATAAGTTTGTCTACTTTTCTGGCTATAATCTATCTGACCCGAGATCCTATTATTATAAATTGAGTGCACAAACACACACAAAATTCATGCTGACCCATACTAAATTGGTATATTCTTCGACTTTCATAACCGATCTGTCCTTAAAAGGTTATGATTATTGGAAAGACACAATTAATTTAAAATCAATCTGGGGTACCAAAGACTGGCAGGTGCAGGGAACTGAATCATTGCATCGTGCATGTTTGATACCGTCACAGCTGTTGTTCCTGAATGAGACTGTGCAGCAAACTACATGTTTTGGTTTGGCTACTCCAAAAAATTTAAATACTCCTTCATTCCCGTCATTAGCGGCTTATGACGACTGGCAGCAATATACAAATTATTCTCTGGAGGACTTACACAGTATGGTCCGCAATGGTATGTTTAATTCGTCCACTTTTACTCCCTTGGGATGGTTAGTATAGCCGCTCAGTACTAATGCTTGCCAGTTGCGTTTTTCAAAGTCTATAGGGGGTTTATGCTAAGTAGACCTGATCCTCGCTTTCCACAAACACATACAGTTACTACATATTCTGTGTGTAAATTGCGTCAACAGTGGTTGGGACAGTCATCGTTATCATCTGTTAAACAACATCTTTCACGTTTAAATGAAGACATTGATCTGGCAGATTTCCTTTTAGGTCCCAGGTCTCCTCGTCCGAAACGTTTTGCTTATGCAGCATATAATCTGGAAATTATCTCAAATGGAATCAGTTTTCAGGTTGCGTCAAGTAGATCAAAACAATTTGCGTAAAGTTTTGGATGTGGTAGACAACAGCATTAATATTTTGTCTTCTCGTATTTACACATTGGACGATATTGTTTCATCTGTTATTGACATTGTGCAGAATGATGTGTCTGTTTTGTATCATGGTCAAAATCAGTTGCGTTCTGTTATGCAATTTGGCTGGACTTTACAAACATTGAAAAATGGGAAAGTGCCTTGGGATTATTTGGACACAACTGCCCTGTTTTTTCCTTTTAATTTGACCGATAAACAAATGCTTATGTCAATGAAAGATTCTACATACACATTGCTACATATTGAAAAGTTAGAACAACTGCCATTCTTAATAGCAGAGACCGATTCCTCTGTATGGGTAATACATGGGGTTATTTCTTTGCCCATTTCCCTCTTTCAATTTAGTGCATGTATGAAACATTATCCTATTGGAAGATTTGAACCCCTGGGTAGTACCTTTCTACACGAAATGTGGTCTTTACCGTTTATGTTTCGCTGTCTACGTGAAGATAAGGAGGTTTTCCTGACACGGGAGAACTGTGGGGCATATCATCAAGCCCCGGAGATAAAATTATCGCCGCTTTAGCGTCCGTTTTCGGACGAAAAGCGGTGATAATTTTATCGCCTAATCAGCAAGGTCACGCTATCGCGTGAATCCTTGCATTATCGCCCTTTCCCCCAACGCCCATCTTTGCATCTCTAATGAGATGCAAAGTGGGCGTTCCGTGCTAAAATAACTGGAGAAATGTCGCTAACCGACATTTCTACAATTATCAAGCTGCACGCAAACAAGCAGAGCGACAAGCAAAGTAGCGATAACCTCTGTTATCGCTACTTTCCTTACGCCTGCTTCAAGACTGACTTAGCCATGATATCCTATGTAAGGTGGATATCATGGCTAAGTATGTCTTGCCCTATCAGCAAGCTATCGCCAAACCTTGTGCGATTATCGCTGTATTTCCAGCGATAATCGCACAATTGGCAGCTTGCGCTCTGAATTTTATAGCTTTGGAGATAAGCGTTGCTGATAGCACGCTATCTCCGCGATAAAATTCAGAGTTGGCCGGCGATAATTATCCTCGCGCTAAGAGCGCTGAGCGATAATTATCGCATGGCCTTGATGATATGCCCCTGTGATTCTACAGTAGGACACGCGTTAGTCTGTACACAAGTTCAGCTTCACGGCGCTTGCAACGTATCAGCACCTAATTTGGCCTGTTTTCTAAAAGGAACACTAGTTCCCTCAATAACTCCCACGCTCACATTGCTTTCTAACTGTAGTTATCTTATCCTAAATCACCACAACTGCTGCAGGTTACGGGCAGGGATTCCGTATCTATTAACAGTTTCCGAAAGAGTAACTTGTTGCAGCAATGTTCTTTTTCCGCCCCCGCATGGGATGGTAGATAGCTCGCTGTGGCCTTCCATTCCCACTTTGAAAACAGACTTCAATAAACTAAGCAGACTCAAAGCGCTATTGTTTCAACAAGAAGGCGCTCTCACTTCGGCTCGAGAGACCTTCAAATTGCAGGTGGCTGGAACATCTAGTGAGATTCAGTCACTGCTGAATACGAATCTCCCACTACATTTTGGGGAACTGATCCACCACATTTTTAATGTGTCTGATATCGAAGGCCTTGCGCATTTTTTTAAGCTTGTGGGCTCCGGCCTTGTTTCATCTTTTCAGACGATTTTTGGAGTAATACTGGACTTTATACATTCTATTTTTTCCAGCGTCTTTGGTGGTTTTCCACGTATTCTCTTGCTCATGTGTGGAGTTCTGGTACTTCTGCTCCTGTTACGCAATGGATGCCCATCCTGTGGTTCTGCACATTCCAGGCCTATGGCGACTATACCGTGAACAAATGCAGCAGCTTTTTGGATGCTTGCCATTGGCAACACTGAGTGTGAGCTATGGGCTTACCTTTCGATTCGCTTACTTACTTGCGTGCAACCTGTGTTCCGCTGCCGACGGTGCCCTTTCTATTGGGCCTTGGATATCTGCCTCTACACAACATCAGGCTGTCCCGGATTATGATCTGTTGGTGGGTTCCTTGCTGGCCCATGACCAGGACTGTTCTGGTGATGCCCGTACGATGCATGCGGTTGCACTTGGGGTGTTGGCATGTTGGAATACCTGTGAGGCTGCCCAGCACCTCTTGCAGGAGAGTTTCATCGAATATCACACAAGTTGCCCTGTTCTGCTGCTGGATGCACTGGATTATGACGACCATGAATGTTCATTCGCTCTGCTGAATGGGATGGCATCTCTCTTTTTTCCTATTGACAATGATGCCCTTTTGGAGCACCTTGCATTCCACGGTGCACGAAATCTTTTGGCTTTTTCTGAATATATATATATATGTATATATATACCACAATGTTGAAAAACCATGATCAAGAACTTGGTGTTCGAAACGCGTAGGAGGAGGAGAGTGATGGTCTAATAAAGAGTTGTATTAGCCAAGAAGAGTGCTGCGTACTTTTTCAACATTGTGGAAAATATTTTTGCGAGAACTGGCCCTTTTCTCGCCGCGAGCACCAGCTGAACTGTGCTCCCCCCGTCAAGGACTGTTTTGTGGATTCATATATATATATATATTTGCTCCCTTTTGATTGGCTCAATTTTGGATGAAACATAAGGCGATTTGGCTCTGCTTTTCTTTGAAACCTGTTTGTCTATGCACTACAACCTGGCCAAGGGGAGGGTGTCACGTGGTTGCTAAAGTCATTGTCGACATCTTTAAGTTAGCATGAGCCCGGTAGCCATGATACTGCTATTGCGCACAACACTACATGTCTAACTTTTTACAAAGCTCTGTTTATGCCTCACACATGAGAACTCACTGCTGTGCTCGTTCTCTGCCTGTTCCTGGAATTTAGTCTGAACATTGTGAGCAAGGTCGATAAACACTGACTCTTGTTATTCTGTTCTGGTCAGGCCATAGCACTTAGACAAAACATACCAATGCAGCTGTTTTTGCTGGAAGCTCACACTTTGATATTATATGGATGCATGTTTAGGTAAGACGCACTTGGAGAGGGACTTTTCCTGGGAGAAGAGCAACACTCACCTGTGATGTAGAAATACGATCTATGGCCTGAGGTATGGGGTCTGCTGACAAAGCCCAGAGATCTTCTATTATATAATAAGACTTTTGCTTACCAAGGGGAGGGTGGTTAGGCCTTATAGTCCTTTATCCACTGTCTTTATAAAATGACATCTCCCTTTATGATATATGGCCCTGCTGCAATGCTAACTGTATTGGTATTATGCATTTTGCTGCTGGTGGTGGCTCTTATACTGCATTTTAGAGCACGTTAGTTAAAATAAATATTTTAAACTATTTTCGTGTCTGTCAGATCTTATTGTGGACAGGTATGAGAGTGTGAGCGAAAAGGTGTGTCTTGTTACCGCGATTCCTGAGAGATCCGGGAGTGTTGTGTTCTGAGGTGTCTAATCATTGGTTTCTCCGTTTGTGAGTAGGAGAGCTAGTGAGACACTATAGCTAGTCGGTCCTGGGCTTGTGGGCACTAAGGCGGTAGGAAGGCTTAGCCCCTATACACCGAGGTCCCATAATCCTGCGCATAGTTCTGTGTATGTGCAAAATCCCTGCAACAAGTTTTAAATTATGTTAGTTATGTTTGTTCTCTAAATAATTCATAGGAGGGGTCCTTTATCGTCTTGAAATACCCACTGTCCTGTAGATGGTCTCACTGATATGCAACGACTGAGACGTTACGTCGACGCACAATCCAACTTCCTTCCTAGTCATTGTTAAACATGCTATCTAGAGCCTAGTATTTTGTGCTTGACAGGCTTAACTTGTGCGTATAGAAAGTGGATGTTTGATACATCGCCATATGGTACTTACATTTGAATACAATCTAGCAATAACCATTGTCAATGTGTCATGAGATTCATTTCTGTGAGCCCCTGTTATTGTATATATGAAAAAAAATTATTTCAATATAAAAATTATGAATATATACACCTGCTCTGGGAATCCTTTTTCTCCAATTAAGTTGCAATGTCAAGCTATGACATACTGAAAGGTTTACAAATGTATATATCAGTGTATATGTTTGAACAAATCCCTTGCTGGCATTCTTACCTGTTACACCGATATGTGATGGCGCTAAACTAAGGCTCTTGGACACCAATGGTTTCCTTCAAGGGTAACTTTCCATCCGTTCGTGTAATGCGAACCAGTACCAGGAACTGCCACGCGCAGCAGAAACTGGGAGCTTGTTTGATTGACACCACGAGCCTCGACACGTCGAATTCACTTTCGGTAAAATTTCGCTCTCAGCAACTTTTTAATTTCAGTTAAAACGCAGTGCCTGTAAGTGAGCTTTCAATGGAAGGGTGTAAATAGCTATCCAAAACTGACTGCCCTGAGCGAATGATCGAAGTAACACTGGTTTTATATTTCAGTACAAATCTGAAAAGTAGAACAAATGGTTCATTTTTTATTGCAATTCTCAAACTGATTTGCTAAACACGATTTTTACAGGAGCTTCTGCAAGGGAACTAAGGAAGTAATGTTGTCTGACACACCACAAGGATATTAGAGTGTGAGTGAGTTCACCTCCATAAGAACACTTTCATACGGAACAGTCGGTGCATGTTCTGTTCACATGCCCTAAAAGATGTCATGCCCTCTATCAGTGTTAAGATACATAAAACATCCTTCTCTACTTCCGTCTTCCATTTCCTGAGAATCTACTTGAAACGAAAGTGATGAGATTATAAACAATCATTAGCAAAGCCCATGGGCCTCACTTTTAGTACCTATGGCTTGGCCAATGGTTATAGCAATATGTTACTTGATATGCATTGCATATTCTATGTAAGTAAAGGTTTTGAATTTGTTAATATTTGTAAGTTTTCTTTGTTTTAGAGCAAGTTTGTATTGTAATTTGAATTGACTTTACTACGTATTGACCAAGAGGTATCGGCTCTAAAATGCTGAGCTATTGGCTTTTCCAATGCTTGTCTCGTACTTGTGAACTGAGTAACATTTAGGTGTGTGGGTGAGCTCTGCTTGTGGGAGAATGTTGATAATGGGGCACAACTGAGACCTGGAGCTGAGGTTTAAGGAAGTGTGAGTTTGTGATTTACCTGTTAGTTGTGGTGCATAGAATCTGCAAAGTGAAGCCTTATGTAAATACATATTGGCACAATTGCAGAATAGTCTATAAACCACCTTCTCCACCCCCCATGACTGCTGGGGCTCCGTGCTAAAAACCACTGTGGGTGAGCCATTAATTTAGCAACAGGATTGGTAATATCAATGTGTACAAATGAAGCTACCTCCAGATACCGTAGCTCATCCCAGTGTAATTAACTGTAGTACCGTGGGTCAATGCACTGTCATTTGGGATTCTTTTTGAGCTTAGCAGGTCGGTGTTTGTTTCCCTGCTCTGAAGAAGCTGTCGGTGAAGGACCTCCTTCATTGTGTTCCATTGTGTTTCAGATCAATTGAAATACTTTTGGGTTCTCTCGTCCTTAGCAGCGGTTCCTGGGCCTTCTAGCATTTCCGTACTCTCAACCTTTTGTCTAATATCTATTTTCATAAAGTCCATATCTAACCAAAAGGCAGCAGACTGCTGTACAGGATCAGAGGCAAAGATACCATCAAGGAGTGGTTGGAGAGGTAGCTGGGTTCTGAGAGTGGACTTTAAATAGTGTTGCGATGTAGTGTTCTTTAAGGAAGTGCCTCTTCAGCTCTTTCTTAAATTCCAGATCGGTTGGATCAGCCCTAATGGCTTAAGGGAAGTTGTTGATCTCATTGGCGTTACTTAGAATAAATTGATGATGTGGATATAAAAATTACTTTTTATATTTGCTATCCTGTTTTAAATTTGAGAGGAACACTTGTTGATAATTGTAGATTTCTATGATTACAAAACAAAGGTACTCGGTCAGAGGTAAATGGGAACTGATGTCTGTTTGAAACTCAACATGGACAAAGCAGAAGCCCTGATCTTCGGCAGACACACCTCCCTCTGGAATGAATCCTGGTGGCCATTGGAACTCGGACCTACCACCACTCCGAAAGACCATGCCCACATCCTCGGCATCATCCTGGCAGCGAACTCTCCATGAAACGTCAGCTTAACGCTGTATCCTCAGCCTGTTTCCACACTCTCCGCATGCTCTGCAGAACTTTCAAGTGGCTACCCACCAACACCAGGAAAACAGTGATGTAGGCCCTCATCACCAGCCAGCTGGACTACGGCAATGCACTCTATGCAGACATCACCACCGAACTCTTGAGAAGACTCCAGACGATCCAGAACGCAGCAGCCAGACTGGTCCTCAAGCCCAAGACAACCCTCATCACCCAGCACCTGAGAGACCTCCACTGCCTCCCCATCCAGAAAAGATGCCAATTCAAACAAATGACCCATGCCTACAAAGCCCTCCATGACCAAGGACCTGCCTACATGAACCACTGCCTGAATTTCCATCTACCATCCAGAAACCTCCACTCCGCTCACCTCACCCCGCCCTCACAAAGATACCAGGCATCACCCTATGATGCACTGAAAGGTGCATCTTCTCCCACCTCACCGCCAAGTCCTGGAACACCCTTCTCCTTCTCCTTCCCCTCCACCTCCATACTTCACCGTCACTGATGGACTTCAGGATGGGACTCAAGACCTGGCTCTCTGACTAAGACCCGGAGAACGGCGTCTGGATTCCCTCTTGGGTGATAAGCCGCGCTCTAGAAATACTATTTGATTGATTGACATTAGTTCAAGAAAGAATGATGGTGCGCTGAACATCTCATTTGAAGACTAATATTAAATAACCACAATTTATGAACCTAAAAGGTGGTGTAAATGTAATATTTTGATGAAGAGTGATTGAGCCAATTGTAAATTTAAATATGTGCTTTCTCTAACTTTAATTCAATTTGGTAAGTCATTTCTAGACGGCAGAGTGTAGTTATGAGTGGATGAGGTCACTGGTTTGCTTTCTATATTTTATTTTGTGGTACTCATTGAATGACTCAGCAGTAGCAGCTGGCTCGTTTTTAAAGTTGTGGGGTGGTAACTTAGACCTGTGTATAAAACATAAGTGAGCCTGAACTGAAAGAGATGGGTGTTGGTTGTGGGTTGGGGGGGTGTTCTCCATGCAGGAACATTTCGAAAAAGTTGGATTCAAATTGTGGATTTTACAGCATACATTTACTACAATATTTTTTCACAGAAGGTTCAAATATGAGAGAAAGATAGACCCATCCCTAGCATTCACCATCGCACTTCTGGTACTAGAGAGTCGGGGCTCCCACTCCTACCCTGAGTACCTTTAGTTTATAATAATTGATTGAGATGACAAGCAACGAGGGAGAGGATGCACATTTTCAGTAATGTAAACAACGTCACCAAAACAAAATACCACCACAGACATCTTCTCATTTAGATAGTCAATGAAAATCTAATAAAATTGCTTGAAAAGCACTGTACCATTCGCAAAGCATTTTAGGACTCACAAGGGAAAAGGAAAGCGTTGTATAAATACCAATATAATACAACCCCAGAAAAGACTGAGCAGTTTCGATTTTGTGTCAGTCCATTGGACAAAATGTGAATGACACTTCAAATTATGTTTAAAGAACATTGTTTTGTCTGCTTAGCATGCTATTATTCATTATGTTTATAATGAATTAAAAGTGTGCTTAAGAAACAAACATGCGCTGATGACAAGATGTGTGCTGCATAGTCAGTGTAAGAACAATCCCTCCTGTCTAATAACTCAGTTCATAACTGCCGGGTGAATAATGTTCTTGCTCTTAGTGAGTTGACATGGTCTGCTAAGACTAGACCAATCTTGCAGTTCAGACTGTGTGGTATAGTCAGGCCTGGCACCTGCGTCTCTTTCTCCGGCGGGGATGTCTGGCATGGTCTGCTAAGACTAGACCAATCTTGCGGTTCAGACTGTGTGGTATGGTCAGGCCTGGCACCTGCGTCTCTTTCTCCGGCGGGGATGTCTGGCATGGTCTGCTAAGACTAGACCAATCTTGCGGTTCAGACTGTGTGGTATAGTCAGGCCTGGCACCTGCGTCTCTTTCTCCGGCGGGGATGTCTGGCATGGTCTGCTAAGACTAGACCAATCTTGCGGTTCAGACTGTGTGGTATAGTCAGGCCTGGCACCTGCGTCTCTTTCTCTGGCGGGGATATCTGGCATGGTCTGCTAAGACTAGACCAATCTTGCGGTTCAGACCGTGTGGTATGGTCAGACCTGTCACCTGCGTCTCTTTCTCTGGCGGGGATGTCTGGCATGTAGGCTCCAGGGGTTGAGCACAGTATTGTGAGAGAGTGCTTTTGAAGCCGGGTCTGGTGGCTTAGTGGACTAATGCGTCCACTGCAGGGGCAGCCTGTGTTCGACCATGGTCACAGGTTCAAATCCTCGTGGGCCCACTCAGCCTTTCATCCTTCTGAGGTCGATAAAATGAGTACCATTGAGTTGGGTAACAATAAACATCTGTTATTGAGATATCCTTGGGTGAACGTGCTCTTTACACATGTTATGTTAGGTTTTGGAACTGGGAGAGGTGTGGTGCAGTGGCCAGGGCGGCTGACTCCGGAGCACGGGGTTCACGGTTCGCTTCCCGGTGCCGGCGGCAGCTCAGCCCAGCACTCTGTGACTCTGGGCAATAGCTCGCTTAATCTCCCCGACGGCCCCCAGCGCCTTGAGACTCTTAGGGGTGATTCGTTTGCGCTTTACAAATACTGGGTTATTATTATTATTAACTGGCAGTAGGTGTTATGGATAGTCAGCCCGGTTAATTTCGTGGGGGCTGTGTCATGCCTCACAGTGACCCTTGAGTGTTGGGAGACCATGCTTAAGGTACACTGTATCTGACAATCTGGCCCCTGGGCCTCGTACACCTCTAGGCCTTTCACCTCAGACATGCACCACACAATGTGACCACTGGGGGCCTCATTATGAGATGACTCTCTGGAGTCACTGTTCCCAGGCAAACCTGTGTGGTGTAGTCTTGTTCTGTGAACGGGCTGATTGGTGCAGGTCACAGGTGGCAAGGTGTGGCCACAGTACTCTGGACAAGGGAGGTAAACAATGGCACCTGTGGGGCGGCTCAGCAGGCAGTGACTGCTGCTCACAGGGTGTCAGCTTTAGTGCAAGCCCTTTTAAGTGCCACAGCCCATTGTGGCTTCTCTTACAAGGTCCTTCACTGTCCAGTTCTGCTGTCCTTCTGGGTTTGGTGATTGGCTTTGGATAAGTGAGGCCTCCATGTAGGGTGGCCAACCATCCCCGCATTTCTCAGTCTGTCCTGCAATTGTGTCTACCATGTCTCTGCCCATACAGAGACACTGTATGATGCCAATTGTCCCACATTTGGTTCACTGCCACTTTTAAAACGCTCAAAGGACCAGTAATGTTCACTCTCTCTGCCCTTTATGAGAGATAAGAGAGGTAACTCAAGTGGCTGGAGGGAGGGGCTGCAGCACACAAGGGGACCCACACCATGCAGCTCAAGCAACAGGCTCAGCCTTAGAGATGCAGAACGAGCCGCTTGCTGATACACCGCTCTGAATGTGTGAATGAAAACCATGCGGGGGACCTGTCCTGCAAGCATGGCCATAGGGTGTATTTCTTCCATTAGTAATGTTTCAAGGTGATGACGTAATGTCAGATGAGTGGCTAGAGGCAAAAGGAGAGTCTGACCTGCCCAGTTTGTTAACATAGTAGAGCAGATACTGGAACTCACTACTACTTGCTGCATTCACCCCATTTTGCATTTTGGTGAATATACCATGAGACTAGGCACTTCTCTTCTTCCGAGGCAATATCCAGTCCATGATTTAACCACACACTTACTAGAAGCGTTTACATTGATTCCAAATGCTCCCAATATTACCTAAAAAGGAGCAGAAAAAAGTGCAAAAATGATTGCTTAAGAGAACACAATTTGGCCAAAGATGAGGCCGGGATTAACAACTGTGTCTCCTGGTTCACCCTTTCCAAATAGTCCACCATGCCACAACTTAACTGGCAGTAATTCTGATGCCAAAACCAAAGGGCTGCCCTCCTCAGGGAAATGTCTCTGTGTTGTGGCCCTTGTCCATCTTTAAAAAAAAATGTTTATTTGCAGCATGTTTAGGTGAAGTGGTAAAGCTGAGATGAGATGTCTAGAATCCTAGGGGCATATTAGCAAGACCCACGTTAAAATTATCGCCGTTTTAGCGGCAGGAAACTGCCGCTAAGACGGCGATAATGGGCTTGCTAATATGCGTTATGGAATTCAATAGAAGCCCAGGTTAGATGTCCTGCACATCTAACCTGGGCTTCTATTGGAATTCTATAACGCATATTAGCAAGCCCATTATCGCCGTTTTAGCGGCAGTTTCCTGCCGCTAAAACGGCGATAATTTTAACGTGGGTCTTGCTAATATGCCCCCTAGTTGTATGGCTAAAATCTACCAACCGGACTAGGTCCGGTGACAGTATGTGGATACCTGGCCTTATTCAACCTAAATACTGATATATACCATTGGTGGGTCAAAGTTTAAGATTATTTCTTTCCATTTGGATACTACAGTTATTCATTTTCTGAACTTGTCTCTTAAAAAGTTCCAATAGCGAGCAGTCAAGACTTACTCCAGGAGTTGGTAAAGGGATTAGAACTCAAATACAGTATGAGTAGTAATCACACTTGATAAACTCAATTGCTGGTGAGTCACGGCTTTTAAAATGCCTGATTTAGGGGAGGTACCTATCAAATGAAAACCCAAAAATGTGCTATGTGCCTCATAACCCTCTCACTACCTAGCAAACTTTTTCTGGGGTCTCTGAACCACATGAAGCATCTGCAGTATAAATTTGAACACAATTAGCAGGTCACAGGTTCCAATTCACAGTGGGTAAAGGTTAGAAAGTCTTGTTCTTATAATGATGATATACTGTACTAGACAATGGGAATGCCAGTTAGTAGTGTTTCGAAAATGCAAACCAGAAGGAGCAAATACTATATGTAAAATGCAAACATTTGTGCACACTTAATACAATTCACACTGTTGAGAGTGCTTCATTTTGTACCCATTTGCAATGCAAACATATTTGCCAAGCACCTCGTTGCATGTATGACCTCTTCGGGCAGTCGTGGCTTTTCACCAACAGCCCTTTTCACTTTGGGTCTTGTAGGCCCACATTTAGCATGGATAATATGAAAATCACAAGTCCCATAATGCAAAGGGCTGCTGGCTAAAGCCTACCCCTGCCAGGTGTCACACAAGCCAGCTACCTGCCAGAAAATGATGTGCCTTGTGGTTCACCAAATGCTCCTGCTCCCCAGGGTTGTTTGCTTTGTGCAGCAGAGAGTGCAGCTCAACGCAGGTCAGCAGCTTCTGTGGTCGCCAAAGCCCCCCTGATCTGGATTAACCCCGCAGGACGGTGGCCAACAAACCAATGTCCAGGGCCTGCCTAGCCCCTTTCCAGGGCTCCTCCTGCTGACTCGAGCTTGGCTCCTCGTATTGTATCCTTCGAGTTTGGTTCCTGGTATAAGTGCTTGTTGACGGAGCCTTTAACAGTACTCTCTCTACAAACAAATTGATACATGCTGCTCTTCACAGCAAGCAAAAAATATGTATTTCTTTCCAGCTGCTTGGTGTTTTATCTCTTTTTATTTCCTATCCCCAAAGCTAGTAGGTCGACGCCCATCACGACCATTAACATCAGCCGCCACAGTGCCTCAGGTTACCAAAAGGCAGGTTTATGGTGCTTAGATTTGGGCAGTGTAGATCTTTGCAGTTGTATTTATTGTTGAGCAATAAGACATGCTGTACATAGTAAGCCAACAAATGATGGAGGGAATGCTGACAATGCAAACATTCTCCCCCAGTCAAAAAATCTGGGTTAAATCCATCGTTCTTTTGCCCACTACGCCACCCCAGTTTGGACCCAGCCATATGCAAATCAGTCTTGTGTTTGCTTTGTTCGCCCTAAGTTGGCAGGGTATGCCCAGACGTGGGTCCCTTGCTCACTTTGCCACTGGATTCAAGCTAGCCTGGCTGATGAGGGCTGTTAGCCCGAAACCGGTCGCAGGATGCTTGTTTCCGGTCCAGGGAAGACATGGCTTGGCAGTTCGGGCTGGACTGTTCCCATGAGGCACAGGGTCAAGACTGATTTGCATATAGCTGTGTCTGAACTGGGGTGGCAAAGTGAGCTAAAGAACAATGATGGATTCAACCCAGATCTGTGACTGGGGGTGAGTGTCTGAAAAGTTTCAGCACTCCGTCCATCATCTCCTTGTGTTTGCTTTGTTCAGCCTAAGTTGGCAGGGTATGCCCCGACGTGGGTCCCTTGCTCACTTTGCCACTGGATTCAAGCTAGCCTGGCTGATGAGGGCTGTTAGCCCGAAACCGGTCCCAGGATGCTTGTTTCCGGTCCAGGGAAGACATGGCTTGGCAGTTCGGGCTGGACTGTTCCCATGAGGCACAGGGTCAAGACTGATTTGCATATAGCTGTGTCTGAACTGGGGTGGCAAAGTGAGCTAAAGAACGATGATGGATTCAACCCAGATCTGTGACTGGGGGTGAGTGTCTGAAAAGTTTCAGCACTCCGTCCATCATCTCCTTGTGTTTGCTTTGTTCGCCCTAAGTTGGCAGGGTATGCCCAGACGTGGGTCCCTTGCTCACTTTGACACTGGATTCAAGCTAGCCTGGCTGATGAGGGCTGTTAGCCCGAAACCGGTCCCAGGATGCTTGTTTCCGGTCCAGGGAAGACATGGCTTGGCAGTTCGGGCTGGACTGTTCCCATGAGGCACAGGGTCAATACTGATTTGCATATAGCTGTGTCTGAACTGGGGTGGCAAAGTGAGCTAAAGAACGATGATGGATTCAACCCAGATCTGTGACTGGGGTTGAGTGTCTGAAAAGTTTCAGCACTCCGTCCATCATCTCCTTGTGTTTGCTTTGTTCGCCCTAAGTTGGCAGGGTATGCCCAGACGTGGGTCCCTTGCTCACTTTGCCACTGGATTCAAGCTAGCCTGGCTGATGAGGGCTGTTAGCCCGAAACCGGTCCCAGGATGCTTGTTTCTTGTCCAGGGAAGACATGGCTTGGCAGTTCGGGCTGGACTGTTCCCATGAGGCACAGGGTCAAGACTGATTTGCATATAGCTGCGTCTGAACTGGGATGGCAAAGTGAGCTAAAGAACGATGATGGATTCAACCCAGATCTGTGACTGGAGGTGAGTGTCTGAAAAGTTTCAGCACTCCGTCCATCATCTCCTTGTGTTTGCTTTGTACATAGTAAGCCAGCCACACTTCGGCCTGATTTAGATTTGGGCAGATGGGTTACTTGGTCACAAATGTGGTGAATATCTCACCTGCCATATTACAAGTACCATAGGACATTATGCACTTGTAATATGGAGGACGGGACAACCGCCATGTTTGTGATGGAGAAACCAGTCCACCAAACTCTAAATCAGGGCCTTAAACAATACTTAAAAACAAGGTCCACTAATAGCCCCTCAAAGACGTATTGTTGAAGATATTAAGGATGATGAGTGAAGACAATGAACAGCACATTACATGTGTAAATATGAGACATATAATACATAGCATACATTGTACTTTTTCACAGACAGGACCTCAGAGTGATGGAAAAGAGGGAGAAGCAATGAGGAAGGGCGTCCTGACAAGCATGGTGAGCTACGACATTCAAACAACCATTGCAACCAGAAAGATGTGTATTGTTGCAAGATTAAAACATAGCATCACACTATAGACATGAATCTAGGCCCCCAGATGATATGGGAACTCATCCTACCAGAAGTAGATCTGATTAATTTGATTTGTGGCCTCTTCGGTGCACTCACTAAGGAACAAGCTTTAAGTTTTGGAGCTGAAAGGGGACATTTGTGGCTGCCAGGCTCATCACATCAAAGCTCTAGATAATTATAGATAGGCAAGTGCTTAATCATAGTGTTATTAAAATGTCTAGGTGTTATACAATGTTTTAGAACAGAAAGACATTTAGGGTCCTGCTTCCGGTGGAAGCTCTTACTTTATTTCTTCATCGAGTTCTGCAGTATACAAACTAAAGTGTAGGGCAGCATGAAGCAACGTTTGCATCACAACCCAGCCCTTTAGTTTCTTTCACAATTTTCCTGTACCCCCACCATCAAAAGCTGCCTTGTAATCAATAAAGTGGGCTTCGGGTGGGGCCTTCTTGATGTGGACAAAGTGAAGGACAAGGATGAAAACTGCCAGGATGTTGTCAGGTGAAACCCCACTCAATAACTTGCCTCCTCTGCCTGTTCCTCAGTACAGCAAGCAACATTTGTGAGTACATCTTCTCCTCACCTCCTTAAAGAGCGATGATTTCTTGGTTGAACCGATCCCCCTTTTTAGGTCTAGCCTAGACAGACATCTCATCAGCCTTCTGTTTTTCGAATAAATTATAATAATAATAAATACGTGCATACATACACATACATGCATATATACATGGACTTCTGTGCAGCCCTCTTCGTCCATTGGCCCGTTCGACTGTCTTTCACATTTTGCTGTTGTTCAGCACAGAATATATCATAGGGCAATGGGTCAGCTCACTGACTATTCACTGTGAGACGTGGCGGAATACCTGATCACATGTGCACAGTCACCTGAAAAAGAGTGCACCCCAATGTCCGAGCTAGTATAACTGTGTGCTAGGCCGCTGCTTGAATTGTTTATTTTTTTATTTTTACACTTTTGCCTATTTATTTTTGCATACTGCATATGCTTTCAAAAGAAATATAATTGCACGCCTGCTTAGCCGAAGCCTTTAATTGTTCTAATACTTTCTTTATAAGCTGGTGTAACATAGAGACGCTCCAAGATACGGTGACAACAGCAGTTTGCAAAAGGAAGACAATGTATGACAGAGCCACATGGCCCAATACATGGGATAATGTTTAGGCAGCTTTGCCCATACAGCATCAGGTCCTGATGCAGTAGAAGATGGTGGTCCTTTTATAAGACTCTCAGCAGTGTAGGAAGTTCTTGAAAGTTTGCTATTGCAGGTACTTCGGAATAGTAGAGCTTGTACATTCGGACTGAGATATAGACTTTATGTGGCTAGTCATTGTGTCTGGAGGGGCCCCTGAGGCACAGCATCAGGACTATCTAGGACATTAGCTAAGAGTAAGACCAATATTTTTTATGGTCTTCCTTCCTGCAAGTTTCAAAGATGTTACTGCCTTGTTTGTTCCTATATTCTCTTTTTGCTGCTCGTATAGCCGTCTTATAAGTTATTTTTTGGATTTCTGCACCAATACTTGAAGTACTAGACAGTTTATATATAACTTCCATCTTCATATTCAGGTGGGACTGCTGCATTAACCCGACAGCCGCTATTAGAAATCTCCTTCCCATGGGTCAAATGGGCGCAAAGGTGAAATGACCACCCTATCCAAGGAAGAGACCCTTGCTTCACACTCCTTCGACTGAGTTATGATGCTTGTGGGATGTTCTATTGCTGGAAAATCCTTGCATGTTTCAATCTGCAAACGAGCATCACTTCTCCAATTCATTTGTTTCGCGAGAGCCTCCCCAATCATGTCCCTCACATGATTAGAGCTCAGGCCCCCATTAGGACCTGACATGATGGTTACTAGTGGCCGCTGGTCACTTTCCATCCTAGAAAGCAAACATCAATGGTTCCTAAGGAATCCTCCAAAAAGGAGATTCACTCTATGTATGGAAATTCTATCCACATGTATTCATACTGATGAAAAAATTAAGAATTGAACAATTGTTATGCTGTGGGGACGTGTAACTAGTTGGACGAGTGAAAAAAATGTCAAAGAGTAATCCTTCTAAAATACAGTACAAATTTGTAACTGAGCAATTGGTTTTTAACATATTTCTTGGATTAATGTCCTTTTTAGAAGCTTAACAATTTGTCTGCAGTCTGAAATCGCAGGTCTTTAAGTGTCAGAACATTTCTAGCGTTGCTGCTTGACTGACACCATTTTCCTTCAGTACATCTTCGCAGCCGCCTCAGAGGTCTGTAAGCGGGCTGGACTCAAAATCATCCCAGTTGAAAGTGTTTAAACCTGAAGCCGTGACTAGAAGGGGGTCTTGGTTGAAGCATGGCAAACAGTTTTGCTCTAAAGCAGCCCTCTAGCATGCACCTCAACTGGAAAATGTCAGAATGGCCAATCTAGACTTGCCTTTAAGGTTGGCTGTCTCGGTGCAGTACCTCGGGTTATCGCGGTTTGTGGAGGACTAAGTCCTCTCTTCCCAAGGTGTCTACTGTGAGCCAGTCAAGGGGGCTCAATCTCCCGGGGGATGACCTGATGATTTTAGGTAAAAGGATAACCCGTTGGCAGAGCCAGATCGGCAACTGCACAGTACTGTAGCCCGGATAAAACAGCAGTTGTATTAGAAGGTCTTAAATACATTCTCAAGATAGGCATGAACTTATAGCTACATTTATCTTGAGCTCAAAAGACAAGCTCTCTTGATACAGGGCTCTCAGACTCCTTGCTTTGTCTGCATCCCTCGATACATTCCAGAGGGATTGTCTTTAGAAGTATTTCTGTGTGCCCACCATTATGGTAGAGCCATTTGTCCAGCACCTGTGATTGTACCCAACTGAGAAGTTCTCTAATTAATGACCCAGTTTCTGACTCATTATGAGAATTAAGTAGTCTTTTTTTAAAATAATAGATCACAATCAGTACAACTGGCCCCTTTCAGATCCAACCCTATATTGCCCAAAATGTGGGGTCCCGCAGGGCTCGCCACTTAGCCCCACATTGTTCAATATCTAGGTCTCTTTCTTGGCGGGTATCGTTACAGCTTGGGAGTTTGAGATCTGCTCCTATGCTGACGACAATCAACCTATTATCTCTATAGGGGAGAGACATAGAGACACACAGGAGTGTCTCATAGGATGCCTTTCAGAAATAGCTACTTGGATGCAATCGCACTGTTTGAAAATTAATGCTGAAAAAACGCAGCTACTGCTTTTTGGCGGGGCTTACAGAATTTGGAGCAACTCCTGGTGGCCGACGCTCTGGGGCCCCACCTGAAATCCAAGGAGAGTCACTAAGAATCTTGGATTCTTCATAGATGATCCCTCTCCATGTAAGACCGGGTAAAGACAACTTGCGGTAAATGCTTTGGTCTCCTCTTCCTACTGCGTAAGCTTTTCCATTGAATCTCGGTAGAATGGTAAAGGACAGGCATTCAAGCACTAATTATGAGCAGGTTGGATTTTGAAATGCTCTACATCTAGGAATGACCGACTTCCTCGGCTTCAACTTGTCTGAATTCACTTCATTGGCATCAAGTATTCAAGAGGGCCAAATTCAAGCTGCTATGTCATGCCCATAGAGCACTATATGATACTGGACCAGCCATTCTCTGTGACCGAGTTACCTTTTGACAGCCTACACGAGCACGCCGCTTGGAAAACTTAGCTATGGCAAGTGCCAAGCACATCAAAAAAGCCAGAATGGGTGGGCATTCTGTTACTCATTTAGCAGCTTTCCATTGGCATTCTTGGCCTGTTGATTTTTGCCTGGCTTCGAACCTCCTCCTGCTTTGGAAGAGGCTGAAGGCATGGCTATTTCCCTTATAAATGGATCCTGTATATGGGGCCGTGTAGTCTTTCGTTCGTGCACCGGGATATCCCTTCGATGATGATTGGAGTGCTTTACAAATACAGTAAATAAATAAATGGGTGTAGTCTGGATGACTGGCAGGTCTCCAAGCTCCAGGGACTTCCATCACCTGAGACAGGGGAAACAGGCAGATGTTGAATAACATTGGCGAGAGAGCTGTCCTTTTAGCCAGGTGTCCAGTTGGCATATGAGTGAAGAGCCAAGCAGAACACTACTTTCTTCAGCACCGTAAACTTTTCCCAACTCTAGTCATGTCGGCTCTTTGTTCTATGCCTCCGTAAGTCTTCTTATTGACAGCCACTTCAGATGCCACTGAGGCGCCGGCGACAGGGGACACACCGAGATGAGCGCTGAATGCATTATTCATCACTGGAAAGTGATGGACATACTAACCGACGCTTCTTAAGGGGCTATTACTTGTCTGCCCGGAGCAGCACTCAATTATGACAGGCTATTGATTGACGGTTCTTGATGGTGCTCTTAATCTGTGCTTCTGATGAAAAACAGAGCTGTCAATCCCAAAGCCGTGGTGCTGCGCATAGCTCCAATGGGGTTGTAGGCAAAAACATTTGTGCTCAATACTGTTTTTACTCACATTTTAGAGGAATTTTTTTTATTGCATTTTAAGAACTTATGTGTGCTTTAAGATCTTTCCATCAGATGCGGGTCTGGCAGAGGCTACTGGGCAATATCCTGTGTAGGTACCGCCCTCGCGCCACAATATTAGGTCACCCCAAAATGGATGACCAAGAAATGTCCTGTAGCCGCGTGACTCTCTGAGGGTTGTGAAGTGAACAGCCAAGGCTTACTCCAGGATGGGTCAATAAGGACTCAGGATTAATGTGGCTCAACAAATACTGAGCGGTAACTGAATAACCTAAGTAATATTTTCCTTTGTTCAAAGTAGACGACTTTTGAAAACAACAATTGAATGGAACATTTAGAATTCCCACAGGCAATGGAAATCGGAAGTTGCTCACAACTTCTGCGACTGAGTTACAAGCTCAAGTGCCTCTACAGCTTCCTTGCAGTAGGCGCTAAGTTTTCTTTGACCGTAGAGATCAGAATGCTCTGATCAGTGGGATGCTTCTCGCACTGTACCAAGGATATTGTGGGTCCTAATGTAAAGAAGGATACTGGTCTCCCTGAGCCATGATTGGATAATAACAATCAACCATAATTCGGGTGCAGTTAACCCCTCCCACTGCACAAGCTGCACCAATGATAGCTACACCTCTGATTGGTCCTCCTCGACCAGAAGGGTTCAGTCACTTTAGAGTACAAGGGGTTTAAATTAGGGGTGTTGGAAATTCACATAAGTTGCTTTCATGTAGTTACACACAATTTTGGGACAATTGTACATTATTCTGTTAATTCCATGAAAAGCAAATCTTTCACTTAGCTCTATCTTTTAGAGCATTTCGCAGAAAAAAAGCATAAAAACACAAGTGGTACTAGCAACAGTTACTCGTGTTCTGGGCTTATGTTGTCCCTGCACCCTCGTAGTAACGTTTTCCGGACCTTAGAAGAGAAGGACAACCAAGTGGCTGCTTAACTTACTCAGGTGGTTTCAGGTGGTGGCCACCAGCACATATTTTTGGGGCCGCCACTTATTCTTCATCATCAGGCTCTGATCCAAAGCAGGAGAGAGAAATACAGAAAAGTGAGCAAGAAAGAAGAACAATGAGAAGGGGAGAAAGCGGGCATTGAAAAGAACCTGCCGATGTGTGGTAAAGAGACGGGAAGTGTGGGGTGGTGTAACAAAGAGGCAGGATGTGGAATCAAGACCAGACAGCCATAGTATTTGGCATCACTGACTTCATGCACCTAAAGAGACATTGGGCCCTATGCTTATATTTTACAAATTAAGCACTGCTTTCTGGGGCACCACTGGGACATGACCAGGCCACGCCCCTCGGTTGCTTTTATTCTGCATGAAATTGTCCACTCTTAATCACAGCATGCCTCACCACCTACAGCGTAGAATCTGAAATGCTGGCGTTTCTGTCAGCCTTTTGATGAGTTAGTGGCTTGGAAGGTGGCGCGCTGCCTCGCGAGGTGAATTTTAAGCGTTTTCTTGTTCTGCTGGCGACCTTACGAATCTAAATGACCCGCTTATCATTTAAACAGAGCCTGTCATTTCCAAAGGCTACTGCAATACAATTGCTGTGAGGTGACTTTGTGGAAGGGGTTAGCAGTGTAATTGGAGAGTGTTGCATGCCTCAGCAGGTCCAGGTCTGTATGAGATTGGGGGCACTTCACCCTTTTGTTATGTTCCTGCATGAATTGGCAATGTATGGTGGGCACAAAGTGTCCTAGAAAGGCTACTTACATTGTCTATGAGTTAATAGGGAGCCTAGAATTGTTCAAGGATTGCACACTGTGACTCAATCAGCAGTACGCCAACAGCCTCGCACGGTGTAACATGAAAAGCACAGCAGAGTGGAGTGAGTGATATGTCTGTGCAACTACTATGCATGACCCACACTGTCAAGGGCATAGTTGAGAGAGTGCGCTGTCCCCCTTTTATTTGGAGAAGTCCATTTCTTGGGCCTCGCTCGATTGATGCCAATGAGGGGAAGAACTGGATGTGCCATGTCCTTAGCGATGGGCCACGGCCTGGAGGTACCCGTCACCCCGAGTTCTTTTCACCCTGTTTTTTATATTCTGCATGAAGGAGAAGAGAGGGAAGGGGATGCATGCATCACTTGAACCGGCCGATTTAGAAGACAATTCTCTTTTTAAATAAGGTTTACGAGTTGGTGTAACCCCTAGCCACGGGCAGGGCCAGACTGGCCATAGTGGGCACCAGGCGTTTTCCCGGCAGGCCGGAAGGGTGGGGGCCAGTTTTATTACAAGGGGCCGGTTTTGCAGCAGTGCTGCAATATCTGACCCCTGTAACAAAAGCGGCAGCAGTGCACCACGAGTGGTGATTCCCACTTGCACCCTCCCCAGGGCCGGTCGAGCTGCTTGCCAGGGATAGTTTCTGTTCTCAGTCTGGCCAAGGCCATGGGTGGCACTGCTCAGGTGGTCCACCACTTCTTTATTGAGCACCACAGCAAGAGACCTCCCTTGGACTCCACCTATCTCCACATTCTCGCTGCCAGCTTCTTCCAGGACCCCCCAGTTGTTACAGGCCCTGTGTGTTGATGTCTGCCAGAGAGGGAGGGTGGCTCTTGCCCAGGTTTTCAGCATTTTCCAGAATTCTGGATGTTCTGAGGGAGCAATATGGCTAAACTGTCTTGGTTACCAGAAAGGTTCCACTTTAACAGCAGCATCAAAGCCCGCTGTAAACTGGGCCCGGGTGGAAATTTCATCACATCTCTCCAGTCACCTAGGCGATACCATTCACTGCAGTCCATCTGTGTCTCCGCTCACCTCGCAGACACCACTTGCTGCAGTCTATCTGTGTCTCCATTCACGTAAAAGACACCACTTGCTACAGTCCATCCATGTCTCCACTCACCCAGAACACACCGCTTGCTGCAGCCCATCCAGGTCTCCACTAACCTACAAGACACCTCTCTCTGCAGTGCATCGTCTCCATTCACCCACAAGGTACCCCTCTCCTCGGTCCATCCATGTCTCCACTATCCATCCATGTCTCCACTCAGCTACAAGTCACCTCTGTCTGGAGTCCACTCATGTCTTCACTCACCTACGAGATGACACCTTTCTCCTCAATCTATCCATGTTTCCACTCACCTAGAGGACACATTTCTGTGCATTCCACCAATGTCCCCTCTCTCCTACAGGGCATCTCTACCTACAGTCAATCCATGTGTTCACTCACGTACAAGACACCTCTATCTGCAGTGCAACCTTCTGTCTTCTCTGATATTTCCTATGGACCTTTGCTTTCCAACTCTTCATTGGGTGTACTCATGCTACCACCCATTTCTTCTCTAATGCACCCCACAGCTGGCACTTGCAACTTCATTTAGTCAGTTTATTGGTTTACCTCTGAATGGTTTTTCTTGATATACTTTCCATGATCCCTCAAGCTCACTATCGGGCAACAAACCTTGTCCACGGCTCTTACTGGCGATATAATGGATATAGCTCTTGCCTTGTCAAGGGCCTGATGCACTATGCACGTTCACAATCCCGGGATGAACAATATGCACACCAGCTCCGTTGCGAACACAGGATAATTGGGGATGTGCCCTGTGTATTTATAAGTTGAGTCATAAATTGCCAATTCACAGGAGGTTGCAAAATGACCTTCCTAATGAATATTCAATTATTAATTAGGCTGATCGTATTTTTTTCTGACCTCCCTGTAAATGGTTGTAAAATACTATCAGGAGTGCAGGCCACCATCCCTGCGTTTGCTTTCCCAAACTGTAAATATATTTTTAAAAGCAGCCCTTGTCCATTAAAGAGAAAGGTGCATCCTTAAATAACAGGCGTCCATTTGGAAACACATTAGGGAAACAGCCTGTGGTCTTCTGAGCCACTGACGGCTTTCCTTGAGGCCGTCCAATAGGTTTCCTGAGTAGGGCCTGTCCTACTGGGACAGCTTCTCCTTTGTGAATAAGTTACCAGCCAACTTCAGAAGTGGTCATTTTTCAATGGTTTGCAACCGCAACCTCATTGACAAACGATTGATCCATTCCTTTGTGACTCATAAAGGGGGAAATGGAATGTCTCTTTCAAGATCCCTACTATATGGAACTCGTAAAGAATTACAAAACCCCTTTTATGAGGCAGAAAGACTTTTCGTACTCATAAAAGGGGTTTTGTGTGTTGATAAAAGGTCTTGAGTCAACCAAATGTCAACCACGGGTCTTCAGTTCCCTTTCTGGGTTCTGATTCTGAAAGATCTTAAACTGGCAGTAAATGGGCTGGAATAAAACTTCTAGCGCATCTGAAACACTGACCCGATAACTTTGATGATCGCAGCTGCCAGCAGCATCTTCCATCACTACCGGGACTTAGCGCTATTTTCTTAGTGCAAAATGCAGCTGAACACGAACAGTGAGCCCAAACACCCGCTCACACTCGCTAAATGTGTTCTCGTGGTAGGATCTCCACCCCCCCCCCACACATTACTCTTAATTATGCTAGAAAGAGTAATCAATCACGTAATTATTGATCATTCTGTGTCAAAGAGCAACGCAGAATTACCGAAATTACGTTGATTACCCTGGTGTAATTGAAATTCTGAACAGGCATAGATATTGTTAATATTCTCTCTGATCACCAATATTCAGAGTTCCCCATCCTGAATTGCACCACCTGTTATAAGTGTGTCACGTCAAGTTTATACTTATTCGGAATCCGATCAAATGTGGAAGGAGCTAGAATGGTGACATCATGAGAACAAATTCTGAGCATGGCATGCAACAACAATATTTATTTTTGTGAAAATGACATAAAATTACATCACAACACATATAGGGCTCGAAATGTGGTTTGCCAGTGTCATGTGCCATAACGGCATCCGTCACGGGAAAAAGACACAATAGATGCTCTCAGGAGGCTGGTGTGAGCAGAAACGTTCCTCAGCTGCGCATCTTCTGCAAGCACAAGTTTCCCGTCAGCAAAAATGATGCTAAGTTGTGTAATACAAAATGTTATGAATTTTTCAAATATTGCATATTGTGAAGTTTGTGAATTTCATAACCTTTGCCAGCATAAATAAAATGTTGCACGGCTTGATTGACCATCAACATTTAATATAATACAAAAGTTCTTTATACCTCTAACTCTTAAGAGAGCGGATGAATCAAATTAGAAATGAATAGGCCGCATTTCAATCCACCGCTATTCTAAATTTAAATTAGCTTTCATTGTAATAGAACCTGCATTCACTTGTTGTTGATTACTGCAGCTGGGGAATGTTTTTCAAGCAGTGGAAACTCTGTAATATGAAAGTGGATGGATCTGCCTTGCACAAGGGATACTATACTGTGCATGAAGCATTATTCACATTGGCCTATAGTGATCACACACTCACAGAAATACAGACCGAGGCGCCAGATGTCATTTATTATTCATTACCATTGTGGAGTGAGGGGGAGAAGCAATGGCACATCAGAGATGGAGCCCTACTTGAGTTATAATGTCTCTCTCATACTTTAAAAGTAGTAATACATTGTATAGCACTGTCAGCGAATCTAAATATGTGGTTTACGGCATGCTGTTTTTATATGCAGTCATAAATAACTTTTTTTAATCAAATTCTGAGCAGATAAATCCGAGCAGCATGTACAATCTCATTTACGAGGCTGTGTGGGTTTGGCCCTGAGGAGGAACCATAAACCTTCATTTGAGTAAAGAAAACATGTTTTCCTCTACCGATTTGATTTGTTTATTTTTAATATTTGATTGAAAGGCTTGGCAAATCCAAGAAGGCGGCTCATCTGTCAAGCTATCTCTAAATATTTTTGACCGCATTTGACCCCTTGGTGGTGCTTTTTTTTGTTTTAGTTTTATTATACAAACACTGCTGAATCGATTGTCCTAAATCCCCCCCAAAAAAAGATCATCAGATGGTCCAGACCTTTTCATCTCCTCAAAGTGGTATAAATATGTCCAGCGTTTTTGCTTTAGATGCAATGACCCTCGCACCCCTACCCCACCCCCCCCCCCACCCCCTCATGATAAAACTCTTCAGGATCATGTGAATTGGGAGGAATCAAACTTTAGGGAGGTTTGGAAAAATGTGTTAAACCGCAGCAAACATGCGATAGGGGGTGTGACGTAACTCTAAGTGCAGACCCTCTATAGCCGTGGTACTCATAGTACGGCCCGGCAGGCCTTCATTGGCGGCCCACGGACCTTGCAGTTTCCATGGCCGGCAGTAAACACAGACGATGACCGCAGGAGCATACGTAGTGAATATGTATTAAATAGGTATTCACTATGTATGCTCCTGCGGCCTTCTTCTGTGTTTACTGCCGGGGGCCCCTGTGACGTCAGGGCACCTTCGGAAAGCTTCCCAAAAGGCCCTTTAAAAGTCAGCTGTAAGCGCTTTCACAGCTGACTTTTAAAGGGCCTTTTGGGAAGCTTCCTAGTTTGGACAAAGACAGAGGCGCAGAGACAGATAGAGGCGCAGAGACAGATAGAGACAGGGACAGAGATAGAGACAGGGACAGAGATAGAGACAGGGACAGAGACAGGGATCGGGACAGAGATAGAGACAGAGACAGGGACAGACAGAGACAGGGACAGACAGGGACAGAGACAGATAGATAGAGACAGAGACAGGGACAGACAGATAGAGACAGAGACAGGTACAAACGGGGACAGACAGAGACAGAGACAGGGACAGACAGGGACAGACAGATAGAGACAGGGACAGACAGAGACAGGGACAAACAGACAGGGACAGACAGAGACAGGGACAGACAGATAGAGACAGGGACAGACATATGGAGACAGGGACAGACATATGGAGACAGAGACAGGGACAGGCAGAGACAGGGACAGACAGAGACTGGGACAGACAGATAGATAGAGACAGACAGGGACAGACAGATAGAGACAGAGACAGGGCAGACAGAGACAGGGACAGACAGATAGAGACAGAGACAGGGACAGACAGATAGAGACAGGGACAGACAGATAGAGACAGACAGAGACAGGGACAGGGAGAGACAGGGACAGACAGAGACAGAGACAGACAGAGACAGGGACAGACAGAGACAGGGACAGACAGGGACAGACAGAGACAGGGACAGACGGGGACAGACAGGGACAGGGACAGACAGAGATCTGTCTATCTATCATAGACAGATAGAGACATAGACAGATAGAGAGATAGAAGATAGAAAGATATAAGATAGAGAGACATAGAAGATAGAGATAGAGAGAGAGATAGAGACATAGAGAGAGAAATAGAGATAGCTAGAGAGAGATAGAGAGATAGCTAGAGAGATAGAGAGATAGAGAAAGATGGAGAGAGAGAGATAGATAGAGATAGAGAGAGATAGATAGATAGATGTGTGTATGCCGGGTCTGATGGCTCAGTGGACGAATGCGTCCACTGCAGGGGCCTGTGTTCAACCTCATCGTCACAGTTTTTTTTTCTTGCCCTAGCCCCGCCCCCTCCCCCACTGACCCCGCCCCCACCGGTGCGGACCTCGGCCACAAACCACACTCTAAATTTGGCCCCCGAGAGAAAGTTTGTGAGTACCCATGCTCTATAGTCAACCATGTAACACGTATGTATAATGAATGTGTCTCAATAAAACACTTTATTTGGAACAATTGTACCAATAAAACTGGTTAAACATTTCTATCACCAGAGTTCGAAGGTCAAATTGATAAGTACAGGTTTACTAATTAAAGAAATGAGTGCTTCCTGCTTCCCACAGGACACTCACTTTACCAGGAATACGAAGGGCTCGGTCTAAGATGTCATAATGAGGGAGGCGTGGCGATGGGTGAATACCTCTGTCTATATAACGTATGCACATAGAAACTAGGACGGGGTAATGTAGAAATGCAAATACGCCAAGATTAATATGGTATTTGTGGCCCTGTTGAGGGCAGTGAGGGGCGTGGCGATAGCTGGGCTCTGATCGTGACTCACTCCACGCTTGACACCCCCAACCCCGAAAATGGTAATTAACAGCATATTGCACTTGGAGCGTCTGCATATATTTTTTTTTTAAAAACACGTGCGCACACACTCACTCACTCACCCACCCACCCTCTCACTCTCACACACTCTTCTCCCTCTCTCTCTCTGTCCCCCTCTCTCACCCTCTTTCTCTCTCTGCTTCTCTCTCACTCTATTGCCCTTTCTCTCTCTCTCTTTTCTCTCTCTCTCGCTGTGTCTCTCTTTCGCTCACTCTTTCTCTCCCTCTCCTTTCCCTCCCCCTCTCGCTCATTTTTTCTCTCTCTCCCTCTTTTTTCTCTCTCTTCCTCTTTCACTCTCTCTCTTTCTCATACTATTTGATGGTAGCCTTGTTTTCGATGACACGCAGACATTTTTTCAATGAAAGGACGCTTGCAGTGGGTTGTAAGATTCATGTGTATGAATGTCACATGCGGAGTTTTTTGCTGCCTTCGCCTACTCATGGCTACAAATGAACGGGCTGCTGAGAAGGGCCCGGGAGCAGCGACAGCTGCTGTCGCTGCAGAGATGCCTATGGTTTCGTCACTTGTTTACTTCTGAAGCTGCTCAGACCCTTTTTTTTAAAAATGATGAAGAAAAATTATACGCCACAGATTAGTATCCGGTATGCTTCCTTTTCGCATTTTTAGTTTTAAACAGCCCTTTTCTTTAAAGGCAGTATTCATTCTTATTTAATGTTAAACGCTGTTGCTGTACCTTGTATTAAACTCTGCGAGCAAAGATCTCACCTATTAGGTGTATACGTATTTTGAACAATAATTTACTATTTTTTGTACTTGGCGCCATTAACGGGCATAGGTGCACCTGCATACATTACATACGAACTGGAATCGCTTTTTATCTAAATTCACGACTATACATATTTTGAAGAAAAATGTAGGGTCTCATTCACAACACATAAAAGTGCCTGCACAATATGCGCAATAGGTGGGAGGCACACACTGTGCGCAGCAGGTGATAGGCACACACTCAGTGGCGTCACTAGGGTTGGTGTCACCCAGTGCGGTAACTCATGGTGTCACCCCCTCACGACTTACCCCATGATGGACCTCCTCCGAGTCCTCCGAGTCCGCCAAAAGCGTTCCTTGCGTGAGTGACGTTTCGAACGTCGTCGACGTCCGGACGCCGACGTGCAGAGGCTCACGGTGTCACCCCATGTGATGGTGTCACGTGAGTGACGTTTCGAACGTCGTCGAAGTCCGGACGCCGACGTGCAGAGGTTCACGGTGTCACCCCATGTGATGGTGTCACGTGAGTGACGTTTCGAACGTCGTCGATGTCCGGACGCCAACGTGCAGAGGCTCACGGTGTCACCCCATGTGATGGTGTCACGTGAGTGACGTTTCGAATGTCGCCGACGTCCGGACGCCGACGTGCAGAGGCTCACGGTGTCACCCCATGTGATGGTGTCACCCGGTGCGGTCCGCACCCCCCGCACCCCCTAGTGACGCCACTGCACACACTGTGCGCAGGCTGAGCACAATACTTGTGCATGGGGCGGGCACAGAGGCGTGACCGGCTCAGACCGACTATTCCTTAATTCAGAGAGGTGGGTCCGGGCACTGCGCTCTACTTCAACCATCAATGAAGTTGTCTAAAAAAATAAACAATATTCAGTTTGAATTAAGTCCTAGCTTTAATGATTTCTATATCAGAGGGAAATCAGGGGGAATACAATTGAGGTGTCACATCAAAGAAATAAAAATACTCTCTAAATAGCAAGCGAACCTATCTTAATATCTAAAAGGAAATATATTAATGGTGTTTAAACACAATCCTAAATGAATAATGTAAGGGTTACAGCCAAGATATCAAGAAGGTTTGGGAACTTCTTCTTTATGAATATGTTGAAAATAAAAGAGACAGACGAATTTCTTGAGGAAATATTGTATTTCCAACCACAATAAATCTCACTTGCTAGCCAAACTTATGGAGGTCACGTGTGCTCTATCAATCTGTGGTTTAAACAAACTCCATTCTATCATGCTTTGGAAGCAAGGCTGGATGCATTTTTCCAATAAAAAAAAGAAATTGGTTGAAAAGCAACAGTTACCAATGAATCAATGAATTTGATTCATGCGCGCAAGAGATACTCTAATCACCGGATAAACTCCCTGATATGCATTATGAAAAGTGAAAACAGCATTAGCAGAAACCATTTGATTGACGTATTCCCATACATTCAACCAAAACTTGAGAATCTGGGGACAGGTAAAGACTTCTGCATCAAGTTCCCATCCATTGCAGCTCAAGGCCAACACTTGCTGCCATTTTCATATTTCATTGTACACAAAACGTTGGGAGTCACAAACAATCTATTAGAATCAAAGAATAATCTGCTTATCTTGTTCATATTTAAACTTTTATTTATAAAGAATACATTTCGATTAGTAGATAGAATAACCAAAAAGTACAAGTTTTGTTATTAATCGTCTGCATTATCATTTAAATTATCCGATACATCTGAAAATACAGGCAAATCTTTGAGTAATTATTTGTAAATGAATATGGTAGACCAGAAACTTTGGGGATTATAGGAAAAGACTTCATAGATTAATCGTCCACCTACTGCTCATTCCACAATAATCCTTAATGTCTCTAAGACCTCCAAAGCCCGGTTTATTCCTGATTCTAACTGTTTAACTCTGCCCTATTGATGATTTACAAAATGTGCACCTTTGAGGAAGGTTCTTCCCTATGGATGGTGCGAAGTCAACATGTATTTTTAAGTATTGGTAAAGAAAACACAAGAGATTGCACTAGTGGCATACATTCTTTACAATAACAAGGTGACATTAAAGCATGTTCTATATGCACATACATGGGCAAAGATTTAGCTTCTTCTTTAGTTTTCCGTAATGAACCTTGTACCGTGTGGGGGTGAGGGAGGGGCAGTAACATTGTGATAAGAATAAGTCTAAGAAATTAACCTGTCTCTAAATGTAGACTTCCTCAGCCTAGCTAAAGAAATTATGGCTTTCTTATTATTCCATAAAAATGTTGTTAATGATAGAGGGCATTTAACAAGATGGTCTATCCTCGGCAGAGGGATATGAAGCTATTCAAACTGTCCTTCAATTGAAGGCGGAATGTTGTAAAGGCAGGCACAGATTAGGAAACGCAAGGATGTCGCCGCGAAGGGCATCTATCAGTTGTCTTCAATGGGGCTCCAATAATTGCAGTGTTCTAATATAAGATGCCACTGAACCATTTGCCCCGAATTGTAGAGAGTGAGTAAAGCTTCTATGGGTTTCTCCCCCTGAGAACATTTTGAAAAGAACGAGGTGAATATGTGCATGTTAAAACTAAATTTTCACCAAAATTTGCTAAAATGGCATAGGCGCTGAAAAGGCACTTGCTAAATATTCAAATCTTTTCATGGTGTGCCAAGTGAATGAAAACAAATGTTCCCCAGGAGTTGACTCCAGCTGTTTTTTAAAATGTGGTATGGGGTCTACCACATGTCAAAAATAACCTCCATTGGGCCAGGACAAGCATTTTGTCATGTTTGCTACTGTAATCCATAGGTGCCCACTTATATAAAAAAATAACTTAAATTATGCCAGTGCCAGAATTTTGCAATTTTTGCCATCCATATACCATAGGTGAACCTTATGTCAAACAATACCTCAGTATGTCGAGGCCAGCATTAAGTCATGGTTGCAACCCTTTCATAGGCCATGTTGTCCACCTTTATGCCAATACTTACCTCCATTGTGCCAGTACCAGCATTCTGTTACTGGTGTCCACGTGCCAAGAATTTCCTCAAGTATGCCAATATGTTTTCACAAGTGCCCTATATGTCATGAATTTCCTCTAGTATGCCAGTACCAGTGTTCTGAAACAGGTGTCTGTCATGCTGAGAATTGCTGCAAGCATGCCAGTGCCAATATTTTGCCATATAACATAGTCAGGGCCATTGCCAACGACAAACTTGCGAGCATCACATCACATTCTCGTTCAAACTCACGTTCACTCAGTCAAACTCATTCTCTCACTCTCCCTCATTTGTTCTCACTCACACTCTCTTACACACCCTTACACTCATTCTTATTGATTCTCACTCACTCACTTGCATTCACTCTTAATCTCCCTCATTCTCACTCACTCATACTTACTGACACTTCGGTCCAGGTTTACTAATGCTTTTTTGTCAGGTTTGCGTTGATTTTGTGATGCAACCCCAGCAGAAAGTGTTAGGGTGGGATTTATTATCGAATGCAAATTTTGATTTGCATTTGATAGTATCCCTGATTGTGCAAAATTGTTCTGTGCATTGCTTTGCATTATTTTGCGTCAAGGGGGCGTTCCATGGGCGGTGCATGGGCGTTCCCATTCAACCATCCTTTGGTTTTGACACACATCCCTATCTGCAAACATTAATAGCAGGAATTTGTGCCAAAATCTTGTGCCATGTAGAGGCGAGCCTAAACAGGAGAAATGCTTTCATTTCTCCTAGTTTTTCCAACTTTGCACATGTGCTGCATTGTACAGCACATATACAAAGTAGGAAAACCTTAGAGCATAGTTTTTATACTGTGTTGCTCGGGTTAGAATTCCTTAAAAAACAGAAGGCAAGATGCGTTTGGCAAAACAGCAACAGTTTCATTTAATTAAACAATTCGGCCGGGAGACAGTTACAGGCACGAGGTCTGAGGACTGTCTCACTTTACATTGGGTTTGCATTGGTTTTATATACAATGTTACATAAATCCATAAACGTATCCAGCGTACCATATATGGTGAGGAATGTTGGTTGCTGCCTTAGAGTCATAAATTAATGGTCATTGGTTACTAGAGGTGGGTCTCGATCTTGTGTGGACACCGTGTGGCCAATAGTGAATGTGTCCAGATGTGCGGCATGGGGAGTGCGCCATCACTACATGTGCTAGGTCCTGCTTGGCTATATGTTCGAAACTCATGTGGCATCTGACTTTATGGTGTTTTCTAAAGCGCACGTACCCCCTTGGAACATGTGTGCTTTATTGGGATCAATCTCTCCTGACCATTGTGATGTCGCTGCGCCTATCTGTGGGATTGGTCCAGAGTTTTCTGCACACCTGTTTACCTGCCAGCTATGCACCCTCCCACCTGTGACCCATCAATCAGTAATCCCAGGCCTAGGTCGCAGGGCCTGCCTTACTACATACTTGCGTGTTGAGGTAGATATGGAGTGGGGGACGGGTGATTCTATTTATGAGGATGATAGTTCATTTTGTTGAAAAACGCATTGATATCCATATTAACATTCTCCCTTTGCTTTATTGGGCTCCTGATGTTCCCTATGTTCGCTTTTGACTATGAAAACCTTTCTAGTTATTTGCATTCTACCT
Organism: Calotriton arnoldi; assembly: GCA_963921515.1. NCBI lineage: Eukaryota > Metazoa > Chordata > Amphibia > Caudata > Salamandridae > Calotriton > Calotriton arnoldi. The sequence continues at coordinate 2,818,561 of CAWUFW010001223.1, forward strand.
AATTTGAGGACTGCATTTTTACAGCAGGTGATCTCCGATTGCCCAACCCCACAAACCAACAGGGACACAATAACAACTGGCAATAGTGATTTGCACTGACCGGAGATCCATCGTGGGAGCCAGGAGAACCAATTCAAACACCAGTCCTGCTCAGGTGCACCTCCTTCTTCAGACATTCTTCTCTGTAGATTATGCAGTGCTTGAATGGCAGGAGTCAAAATTCCATTGCCCATGTCATTCCCTGGGATGAAAGTGCAACAGGCAACGCCGATCTCGCACAGGCTCATCCCTCCATAGCAGTCATTAAGTCCAGCACATACTGTTGCTGCATTACCATGAGGCGGATGGCTCAGCTCAGTGCTGTTCATCATCTTAAGCATTTCCCGCTGGGTTATTTGGAGTCAGTGGGCATTAGCTGTTGTCTGTTGGGTGAAGAAGGGTATCGAGCCCCCCACCCCCACCCGTGCCTCTGTGAACAGTTTAAACTCTTCTGGGATATCCTTGAACTTAGCTCCAGGAATGACCAGGGCTGTGGTGTGCATGGTCACCAGGGAGCACAGTCCCCTCCTACTGGGAACCAATTGGGTGTAGGCGTGTTCGCCACACTGTCAGTAGAAATCCATAAGCGTGGAGGTGCCCTATTGCATATCCAGAATGTGCACTCTCACTCCGCAGTTAGCATTCATGCCCATTGGAAGCGTTGCTTTTCCTCTGAAACGTAAGGAATACAGAGTGAGCTTCCATACAATTAGGGGGGTGACCTTTCCCTTGTAGCCAAGTGTATCCACCTACCTCGGTGTCCCAGATTTCCTGACATGAGTCAGCCATACTTTCATTTAATCTTCCCCCATGCGACCCATTCCCCTTTTTATCCCCAAGCTGGATGGCCCTACACAGGAACTCCATGTCGGGAGACCACCTGTTGTTAAAGAAGACCGCCCCAGATATGCTAAGGGCCACAAATGGATGCAGGAGCGGATGCGTTTAGCCTCAGGCTGGAGCATGCTTCACTTCATATCCGTTGACCCTCGGGCTGCAGCCTGCTTCACTTCATATCCGTTGACCCTCAGGCTGGAGCCTGCTTCACTTCATATCCGTTGACCCTCAGGCTGCCGCAGTCTTCACTTCATATCCGTTGACCCTCAGGCTGCCGCAGTCTTCACTTCATATCCGTTGACCCTCAGGCAGGAGCCTGCTTCATGCCATATCCGTTGACCCTCAGGCTACAGCATGCTTCACTTCATATCCATTGACCCTCAGACTGCAGCCTGCTTCACTTCATATCCATTGACCCTCAGGCTGCAGCCTGCTTCACTTCATATCCGTTGACCCTCATACTGCAGCCTGCTTCACTTCATATCCAGTGACCCTCAGCCTGCTTCACTTCATATCCAGTGACCCTCAGCCTGCTTCACTTCATATCCAGTGACCCTCAGCCTGCTTCACTTCATATCCAGTGACCCTCAGACTGCAGCCTGCTTCACTTCATATCCGTTGACCCTCAGGCTGCAGCCTGCTTCACTTCCTATCCTTTGACCCTCAGGCTGCAGCCTGCTTCACTTCATATCCGTTGACCCTCAGACTGCAGCCTGCTTCACTTCATATCCGTTGACCCTCAGGCTGGAGCCTGCTTCATGCCATACCCGTTGACCCTCAGGCTACAACATGCTTCACTTCATATCCGTTGACCCTCAGGCTGGAGCCTGCTTCATGCCATATCCGTTGACCCTCAGACTGCAGCCTGCTTCACTTCATATCCGTTGACCCTCAGACTGCAGCCTGCTTCACTTCATATCCGTTGACCCTCAGGCTGCAGCCTGCTTCACTTCATATCCGTTGACCCTCAGGCTGGAGCCTGCTTCACTTCATATCCTTTGACCCTCAGGCTGGAGCCTGCTTCATGCCATATCCGTTAACCCTTAGACTGCAGCCTGCTTCACTTCATATCCGTTGACCCTCAGGCTGGAGCCTGCTTCATGCCATATCCGTTGACCCTCAGGCTGGAGCCTGCTTCATGCCATATCCGTTGACCCTCAGACTGCAGCCTGCTTCACTTCATATCCGTTGACCCTCAGACTGCAGCCTGCTTCACTTCATATCCGTTGACCCTCAGGCTGGAGCCTGCTTCATGCCATGTCCATTGACCCTCAGGCTACAGCATGCTTCACTTCATATCCGTTGACCCTCAGGCTGGAGCCTGCTTCATGCCATATCCGTTGACCCTCAGACTGCAGCCTGCTTCACTTCATATCCGTTGACCCTCAGACTGCAGCCTGCTTCACTTCATATCCGTTGACCCTCAGGCTGTAGCCTGCTTCACTTCATATCCGTTGACCCTCAGGCTGGAGCCTGCTTCATGCCATGTCCATTGACCCTCAGGCTACAGCATGCTTCACTTCATATCCGTTGACCCTCAGACTGCAGCCTGCTTCACTTCATATCTGTTGACCCTCAGGCTGCAGCCTGCTTCACTTCATATCCGTTGACCCTCAGGCTGGAGCCTGCTTCACTTCATATCCGTTGACCCTCAGGCCACAGCCTGCTCCACTTCATATCCGTTGACCCTCAGGCTGCCGCCTGCTTCACTTCATATCCGTTGACCCTCAGGCTGCAGCCTGCTTCACTTCATATCTGTTGACCCTCATACTGCAGCCTGCTTCACTTCATATCCAGTGACCCTCAGCCTGCTTCACTTCATATCCAGTGACCCTCAACCTGCTTCACTTCATATCCAGTGACCCTCAGCCTGCTTCACTTCATATCCAGTGACCCTCAGCCTGCTTCACTTCATATCCAGTGACCCTCAGGCTGCCGCCTGCTCCACTTCATATCCATTGACCCTCAGACTGCAGCCTGCTTCACTTCATATCCGTTGACCCTCAGGCTGCAGCCTGCTTCACTTCATATCCTTTGACCCTCAGGCTGCAGCCTGCTTCACTTCATATCCGTTGACCCTCAGACTGCAGCCTGCTTCACTTCATATCCGTTGACCCTCAGGCTGGAGCCTGCTTCATGCCATATCCGTTGACCCTCAGGCTACAGCATGCTTCACTTCATATCCGTTGACCCTCAGGCTGGAGCCTGCTTCATGCCATATCCGTTGACCCTCAGACTGCAGCCTGCTTCACTTCATATCCGTTGACCCTCAGACTGCAGCCTGCTTCACTTCATATCCGTTGACCCTCAGGCTGCAGCCTGCTTCACTTCATATCCGTTGACCCTCAGGCTGGAGCCTGCTTCACTTCATATCCGTTGACCCTCAGGCTGGAGCCTGCTTCATGCCATATCCGTTGACCCTCAGACTGCAGCCTGCTTCACTTCATATCCGTTGACCCTCAGACTGCAGCCTGCTTCACTTCATATCCGTGGACCCTCAGGCTGTAGCGTGCTTCACTTCATATCCGTTGACCCTCAGGCTACGGCATGCTTCACTTCATATCCGTTGACCCTCAGACTGCAGCCTGCTTCACTTCATATCCGTTGACACTCAGGCTGCAGCCTGCTTCACTTCATATCCGTTGACCCTCAGGCTGGAGCCTGCTTCACTTCATATCCGTTGACCCTCAGGCCACAGCCTGCTCCACTTCATATCCGTTGACCCTCAGGCTGCCGCCTGCTTCACTTCATATCCGTTGACCCTCAGGCTGGAGCCTGCTTCATGCCATATCCGTTGACCCTCAGACTGCAGCCTGCTTCACTTCATATCCGTTGACCCTCAGACTGCAGCCTGCTTCACTTCATATCCGTTGACCCTCAGGCTGGAGCCTGCTTCACTTCATATCCATTGACCCTCAGGCCACAGCCTGCTCCACTTCATATCCGTTGACCCTCAGGCTGCCGCCTGCTTCACTTCATATCCGTTGACCCTCAGGCTGCAGCCTGCTTCACTTCATATCCGTTGACCCTCATACTGCAGCCTGCTTCACTTCATATCCAGTGACCCTCAGCCTGCTTCACTTCATATCCAGTGACCCTCAGCCTGCTTCACTTCATATCCAGTGACCCTCAGCCTGCTTCACTTCATATCCAGTGACCCTCAGCCTGCTTCACTTCATATCCAGTGACCCTCAGGCTGCCGCCTGCTCCACTTCATATCCGTTGACCCTCAGACTGCTGCCTGCTTCACTTCATATCCGTTGACCCTCAGGCTGCAGCCTGCTTCACTTCCTATCCTTTGACCCTCAGGCTGCAGCCTGCTTCACTTCATATCCGTTGACCCTCAGACTGCAGCCTGCTTCACTTCATATCCGTTGACCCTCAGGCTGGAGCCTGCTTCATGCCATATCCGTTGACCCTCAGGCTACAGCATGCTTCACTTCATATCCGTTGACCCTCAGGCTGGAGCCTGCTTCATGCCATATCCGTTGACCCTCAGACTGCAGCCTGCTTCACTTCATATCCGTTGACCCTCAGACTGCAGCCTGCTTCACTTCATATCCGTTGACCCTCAGGCTGCAGCCTGCTTCACTTCATATCCGTTGACCCTCAGGCTGGAGCCTGCTTCACTTCATATCCGTTGACCCTCAGGCTGGAGCCTGCTTCATGCCATATCCGTTAACCCTCAGACTGCAGCCTGCTTCACTTCATATCCGTTGACCCTCAGGCTGGAGCCTGCTTCATGCCATATCCGTTGACCCTCAGGCTGGAGCCTGCTTCATGCCATATCCGTTGACCCTCAGACTGCAGCCTGCTTCACTTCATATCCGTTGACCCTCAGACTGCAGCCTGCTTCACTTCATATCCGTTGACCCTCAGGCTGCCGCCTGCTTCACTTCATATCCGTTGACCCTCAGGCTGCAGCCTGCTTCACTTCATATCCGTTGACCCTCAGGCTGGAGCCTGCTTCACTTCATATCCGTTGACCCTCAGGCTGCAGCCTGCTTCACTTCATATCCGTTGACCCTCATGCTGCAGCCTGCTTCACTTCATATCCAGTGACCCTCAGCCTGCTTCACTTCATATCCGTTGACCCTCAGGCTGCCGCCTGCTTCACTTCATATCCGTTGACCCTCAGGCTGCCGCCTGCTTCACTTCATATCCGTTGACCCTCAGGCTGCAGCCTGCTTCACTTCATATCCAGTGACCCTCAGCCTGCTTCACTTCATATCCAGTGACCCTCAGCCTACTTCACTTCATATCCAGTGACCCTCAGGCTGCCGCCTGCTCCACTTCATATCCGTTGACCCTCAGACTGCCGCCTGCTTCAGTTCATATCCAGTGAACCTCAGGCTGCCGCCTGCTTCACTTCATATCCGTTGACCCTCAGGCTGCATTCTGCTTCACTGCATATCCAGTGTGGCAAAGTGAACAGTTTCACCTCATTGACCACACGGTTGTCCATAACTATTAATTACCTTAAAGTTAAGATATGTACCTTAAAGTTAAGGTAAGTTTCAATCTTACACATCCAATCCAACTTATTTATTTTCAACCATAGCTTCGATGCTGATTCTCTGCTTTGGTAACGGTCTCTTACCACAGCTCTTCTCAAAGGCCCTGCTTAAAGTTCCCAACATTGTTTTCTGATTCAGGAGTAATCAAACCATCACCTGCTGTAGGATGAGTCTCTCAGTCATTAAGCCATTCATTATTACTGTCATTCATTTCTGAATTCTTTCATTCATTTGCTTCATTCCATCGTTCATTTTTTAAATTATGAATTGTGTTTCTAGGACATTTAGTTGTAGGTATTGAAAACACCCACCTATTAAACAGACTTATTTGGATCATTTGATGGCTTTAAGTGAGTCAATATGGGTATTAAGAGTATGTATTAACGAACACACATTTTTTTGCGAACATAATATTTCACTGTAGAATGTATTGGCAAATTCTTTGCTTTGCAGTGCATTTATATTTGTAAATAAATGTTATAAGTTAAAATGTAAAGTTTAGTTAGTGGTGCTGAGTTTTTGCTTGTCCTATTATTATGACCCTATCAGTGCTTAATTTGAGCTGGTGGTTTTCGGTGCTCAGCACAGGCACTTAATCATCAACACCAGCGCTTTTCATGAGCACCAGTTCAGGACACGTTCACTAATGTGGGCATGGGAAGATTAAGTGGAGCATTTTGACTAATTCATTCGTTGGCGGTTCCTGCCCGTCCGGGACCCACACCTTTTTTAGGTCTCACCTAGGCAGCGCGCATGCGCTGCTCTAGGAGATGACCTTTAGAAATTGGTCTCCTCTTTTCCACACACTCGTGCATGTGGCGGCATCCACCTTGCAGGAGCGAGCAGCGGCGCGCAGGGGCCATTTGTAATTAGGGATACGCGCGCGCTTAATTAACCTGCTCGCGGTCGCCTTGCCGGCTCGACATCCTGGCGCTCTCACTTTCGTTCGCAGCCGCTCTTGTTGTTTTCTCTCCCTGGGTTAGTTATTTCTCTTTCTTGGTGAGAGAGCTGGCAGATGTCCTAAGCGAGAGAGCCTCTTCCTCCGCGGTCTAAAGGTTAATTTCTGTGCCAGTCCAACCCTGCTTACCACATAATAATGCTTAATATCAAACAAAGAAGAATCAAGCGCTTCCGCTCGTTTCTTCACGTGCACTTCGCTTCCTCAAACGCAGTACCAACCAGAAAATGCGACGCGTACCATTTTGTTGGGAAATATAAAACGCAGTTTTTGCCACATTCCTTTCTTTAGAAAGACAAGACATAAAATCCCTGAATAGTTGGTGAGTAAGGCGCCTTTGCCCACGGGCCGTCACTTGACCGCCAGAATACTATACAAGCCACCGACATTATGCGCCACTGCTATGTGGAGAATGTTTAACTTCGTAGGACCGCTGCGCCGCCTTAGCAGAACCAGTTTGTAAGCCTGTTCCCGGACGTAATGACTGCTAACTTCCCACATGACAGCAAGTGTGCAAGAATTGTGTGAAGAGCAAATACTGGAGACTCAGCGCTACTCCTATCGAACACGGAGCTGCGGATGAAACCAGCCCTTTGATCTCCCTCCCCCTCGGTAATTTTGCTTCAAACAAGTTCCCTTGAGTTGGTTGTGATTTATTTGAAGCAGACATGCTGCACAGCTTGTGTCCTCCTCCCATGTTAGCACAGGGATCCACGCAGACCTGAAGCTCGTTTACAGTTGTGGCATAGTGTTAATGGATCAGAGGTGTCAAATATCGTGTGCCTTTACACCGTGGTTGTTTCTTCTTTAAGGGGAGAAAGTGTGACTGGCTTTTTTTGGTGTTTGTCTTTTGCTCTGTTTAAGAAAGACACAAGTCTCTTTTTTGTTGAAACTGAAAATGCCACTAAGCATGTGTTTCATAATTTGCACTTTGTGTACTTGGCTGGCGCCGAAGCGACGCTCTGGGTAATTACAGTAGTGACATGAACATGACAATCTTACAAGTCTGCGCCAGTGCAGCTGAAGGCGACACCTGTAGAGTCCTACAGTAAGCTGCAACACAAGCTTCTCTCAAACACCGTCATAAATGGCACGAACAATCGTCTGCGTTTTCTTTTGACAGTGTTACTCCATTACACTATTGAAAACATACATAAACAATGGAATTTTCTTTACCCTCAAAGTGTTTCTCAATTGAAACCAGATCCCTTGTGTTTGTCCCTCCTTCCATCCTGTTGTTAAAAATGCCTTTAAAACGCTGTTTTGTATCCTTCATTGTGATATGTACAGTCTGTTTTAGTATTAAGTATTGTGTGTTGGTAAAACGTGTCTTGTAGACAGTTTGTTAATAAATTAGGTGAAATATTACAAGCATAAGCTTTGAAACTAATTTACCCTGTCCCTCGTTTTGTACCAGAGGTTGTACCTGTAGGTGGCTGTTTGAGGTAAAATGGACAGAATGGGTATCTAATCCCCAGTGTTTCTGTTCATTTGTCGTTTAGCGCGGTATGTGAGAGAGAGATATGAGAGGTCTTCGCTTTCCTACCACTAATGCACAAGTGTGTGTGCAAGAGGCCGAGGAAGTGCGTGCATGCCTATCTGCAACTCCAGGAGTTAGACACGTAGTTTCAGCAGGCCTTGGCTGCAGTGTCACCCGCCTGGCACTTGGGTTTCTTGTCTGTGTGACTACTCCGCCTCCCTGCCTGGGAATTGCTCCTCTCGGGGCTTTAATATGCAGGCGGAGGGGACCCCGCTGGCAGTGAAGGGGCGCCAGTCCTGTGTGTACACAGACTTCTTTGTTCACAGGATCTCGGGCAGGGGCGCTCTGCTTAGAGGCACCGTTTGTCACACTTTCACCAACAGGCTCTAACTGAACTCACACACAAGGCCGAGCTAGAAAGTAGCGCTGTAGTGTGCGCCAATGAGGACGCAGCAAGTGTGTGGGGCGCAGAGATTGTCTTCTTTCGTTTACTTGCCCAGCCCCGGAGAGGGGGCTGCTCTCGTGTCCCTTTTCTCGCCCGTGGGTCTTCCTTTGCTAACAGAAGTGTCTGTGCAGAAGAGAAGTACTGGTAAAACTTAACAACAGTGAAAGCATAACGAACCCCCAACCACGCAATGCTGAACACGGAGTAAACTTTTCAACACATATCCCGTTTCCTCGGATTTAATGGCACATCGTTTTATTTGATCAAACACTAAGCCAATGTCCGTTGAAATTCAAGGAGGTTTTTGACGTTAAACCGAAGATGCTCGGGTGACATTAGACTACAAAACTGCCACTTTATATGCCTTTTCCTGATACTGCTGTCTCTCTGGATGTGCTCTTATTTCTTTGCTGTTCGTTATTCCCTTTACTTTCAGCCACGCTGCTATACAACATGGCTAAAACATATAGACAAAGCCAACAGCTCTCACGTAGTAATGTGCTGCATGGCTAAACACTTAGAAGGTCCCAAAGGCGAGACCTATTGGCTATGCCAATGCTTGTTACATATTGCGTTATTCCAGCATGTAATAGAAATAAGGCGTCTGTTAGGCCATTAGTATGCACAAAGTCCATGTGCAACAGCAGGCTACTCTCGTGGAACAGTGCCCCCACTGTATTTAACTCTCCATCCTTCCACCCGGCTATCTGACCCCGTGTGATTATGCCTGTGGGTATGGGCAAACCCACTAGGGGGGTATTTGACGAATATGACAGGCGTGGTTGCGTATACTTTAATGCATATTTCCAATACTGCAGCGCTACTTGCAATAGTGATGAGTCTGCGTTGTTAATTGAATTCGCATTATGTAGCTTTGCATGTAATTTTCCCTGCGCCAGCATTCTAGGTGTGTATCCAATCTCTTGCAGGTTGTGGCCCGCTAGCCAATATGAAAGCCATTGCAATTGGCTCGCCATGCAATATGCTCTAAAATCCGGGGCTCCCAAACCTCCTGATGTCGTTGATAATTGCAGCTTCTTTAGGGCTACCCTGCGCCGACCAGTACCCCATATTAATTCTGTCAACAGGGAGTCTAGCACCCGGAACACCTTTGCAGGGATTAGTATTGTGAGTGTTGTAAAGTAGTACAATACCCTTGGTAGCATCACCATTTTCGCAATGGCCAAGCGACCTGTGGTGGACAACGGCAGCGTTATCCAGAACGCTATCTGCGATCGTAATGCAGCTATTGTGCTCTGTACGTTGCCGTCCAATGTATCTTGTTGTGACCTATATATTCTTACTCCTAAGTACTTAAACGTGTTAGAAGCCATCTGAATGTTATTGTCTCCAAATGTAATCGCATGTGGCCCATCGGTCTGCTTAAATGAGAAGGCTACTGATTTATCAAAGTGTATGCATAATCCCGATACTCTGTCAAACTCCGCAAAGAGCAGTGCAGCTTCTGAAAGTCCACTATACAAGTCCTGGGTGTATAATATAATATAATCTGCGTATAATGACGCAGCGTGCATTGTCGGACCGACAGGAATGCCCCAGTCCTGGGCTGATGTACGTAGTTTTTGGGCAAGCGGTTCCAGTGCTAATATAAAAAGCATTGGAGAGAGTGGGCAACCCTGCCTCGTTCCCCTATAAATTGCGTATGCACTCGAGATATGCTTGCCCGATTGCACCCGGGCCGTCGGACAGCGTATAGCAGATTGAGCCAGCTCAGGTACTCCGCCGGTATGCCATATCTGCCCAATGCCTCTAGCATGTTCTCCCAGCTCAGCGTGTCAAACGCTTGTCTTAGGTCCAAGGAAAGGCATCCCGCGTTTGTAAACTGCTCTAATGGGGCCCACATTACCTGGTATAGCCTCCTCACATTGTGCGCTGTGCTCCTACGCTGTACAAATCCGCATTGGTCTGTGTGCACCAGCTTCCCAAGATAAGGCAACAGTCATGTCGTCAGAATCTTACTTAGTATTTTGTACTCAGTATTTAAGAGTGACAATGGCCTACATGCTGTAATGTTCTTACCGTCCCTGCCAGGTTTCAGTAACGAAACCACCAGTGCCTGGCTAGTTGTCGGTGGGAGCGCACCCTCTTCCAATGCCGCTGCATACAACTTACTCAATTGCGGCGCCAGTTCTTTCGCGTATGTCGCATAAAATTCTGTGGGGAGGCCATCCAGCCCCGGGGACTTATTACGGGGCAATTCTTTAATAGCCATCCGGATCTCTTCATTCGTAATCGGTGACTTTAGGTCTTTCTTGTCTGGGACCACCACCGAATCATTTCAGCATGATGTGCTCTTTGTGTTCAAGGCATCTGCTTGGTCCTCTCTAGGTTAGGAAGGACCCCAAAATCATCACATCTCTCACTGCTTGCTATTTTTCATTTTCACTTTTGTGAGATGACTATATGCATTTTAGCATGTAAAGATAGAGGGGCATATTAGCAAGGGCACTATCGCCGCTTTAGCGGCACTTTTTGCCGCAAAAGCGGCGATATTCTTATCGCCCTATCAGCAAACTGTCTCTAACAACAGTTAGCGACAGTTTTCGGGCATTAGCGCCCGTGTTTTTACCGCTTTGCATGTCAGCGATATTTATCGCTAATGACATGCAAAGTGGGCGTTCCCGACAAACAAACCTGGGAAACACCCGCTAACAGGCCTATCGCCTATTAGCAAGGTGGCCATGGCCCCAGTTAGCGACGTGAAAAGTAGCGGGGTCATCGCCATTTATTTAACACCTGCAATTAGCAGGTGTTAGCCATATCTAACATGGGGGGGTGGATTATGCTGATACGACCACAGGGTCGTATCAGCAAGGATATCGCCGTTTTCCATGAAACATCGCTGGAAAACCAGCGATGTTTCATGGAAAACACCGCTATGGCTGGAATAATTATCGCCATAGCGCTAAATGTCGCTAATACAGCGTTAGCATGGCAAATTATTCCGACGATAGCCGGCGATAAAAAAGTGCTCGCTAAACACGCTTTGCGATGTTTAGCGCACTTTTTAGATAATATGCCCCAGAATTATTTATTGTTTAACTAACGGCACTGCTTGCTATATTTTCATTTTCATGAGATGGCTATATGTATTTTAGCATGCAAAGATAATTTTCTTTTTTTTACTAAAGGTATGTGAGATTTCTGTTTAAAACTTTCATTAATACATGACAATGGAGTTCATGCAAAAACTCTGGAATAAGCTACTGCACTCACATTCCGTTGATTAAACAATTTTACATTTACATGCTACAAAGCATGTAACCAATTCACAAAAGTGAGCTTTGAAAAATATCAGTCAATGAGAGAGGTGATGATTTTGGGGTCCCCCCTAACCTAGGGGTAGGACCAAGCAGGTGCCTTGAACACAAAGAGCATATCATGCTCAATGATTGTGGTGGTCCCATCCTCCTAGAACCACCCCAAGCAAAGTTATCGGCAAAAATACAATGCCAACCAAAGGCCCAGCAAAGCATTATGGGGCGAGATTCTAGAGTTTAGTGAATATTATAGTATTAGCTCTCAGCTGAGCCCGAGAGCCTGCCCCTTGAGGAATGTTTTGATATTGGATACTATAATATTCACTGCACCTAGAATATTGTCCCATAATGCTTTGCAGGGCCTTTGGTTGGGATTGTACTTTTTGCCCATAACTGTGCTTGGGGTGGTCCTAGGAGGATGGGACCACCACCAATCGTTCAGCATGATGTGCTCTTTGTGTTCAAGGCATCTGCTTGGTTCTCTCCCTAGGTTAGTGAGGACATCAAAATCATCACCTCTCTCACTGCTTGCTGTATTTTCATTTTCATGAGATGATTATATGTATATAATAGAGTTACTTGTCGTTTTACCAAGGGTATGTGAGGTTTCTTTTTTTATTAATTGTGGTGAGACAGTGCTCCGCCAACTACGCCAACCCTTAATTCTGAATCCTTTCTGCCAGCTTTTTTGTGGTCTGCCCGAAGTATACTCACCTCCATAGTGAGTGTGCCCAGTTGCTGTTCCATCACTGCTCTGGATTTGTGGATTTCCTGCAGAATAATGTCTAGTTTATCTGGGGGTTGCTCTGCTTGCAACTGAGTGTCTGGGATTTCGTCCTGTGTAGTAGGAGAATCTCTCATCAAGCTGGAGCTAGCTTCACTTGTCGGGCCCTGCTCCACCTGCTTTCCTTTCGGCCTTCCCATGCTTGCATTGCGCTCTCTCCTGAAATGGCTACCAGGCGCATCTGTGCTGTTATGTCCACAGGGTTCTCTAAGCACCATACAGACTATCAGGTCCGCCTCTCTGCGATCTGTCTACGCGGACCGGCAGCGTCTCTGGCTCATGACCCGTATTGGTGAGGCCTACTTGTTATTTGGGGGGTTGTTACAACTACAGTTTTGCTCCCCTGGCTTCTGCACTCGCTCTGGCTTCTCCCCCTCTAGTGCAATCTGTGATCGCCTCTACTTATAGAACTTTCCCTTAATTCCTTTCAACTGGGCTACCACAGTTGGCCTGCCATGCCTGTTGTCTCCAGACTTCTTTGTAGTGCTAGTTCCAGGGTCATCAGCTTGTCTGGCAATAGTGTGTCCTAGTAGGCGGTCTGGTCCTTATATAAGCCCGGCTGTAGTCCTAGCCGCACCATGCATGAATACTAGCTCTACAACGCCAATTCGCGGAGCACGGATACCTGCAGCTCTTTGCCTGACGTTCCTTTGCTGCCGTCGTGGGGCACTTTCTCCTTTGGACCCACTATTGCAGGGATCAGCACTATATGCACCCCGGTCCCCAAGGGCCATAGTCCGCAGCGTCATTCACCATGGGGCCCAGTAGTGTGGGGAATCAAGTCCCAGCTATGCCTCCAGCTCATCATGCTGTCCAGGTTAAAAGAAATGAGTACCGCAAGTCGGCAGAACTATTTCACCAGATCCTCAGTGGGGAGTGAGCCTTTTATTTTAATTTCATTTTTAGTTTCTTTATTTATTTAATCATTTATTTGTCCCCCTTATGCCGGTCTATCCTGCGCTAGTGGGGTTATACGTCCTCCACCGTCCTAGATTGCCGCTAGGGATGCCTCGTAAGAACCGGCCCTGTTGCCGGTCGAGCCTCTGCATCACGTCAGACCCTGTAGGAGGCTCCTGATCCGCCGATCACGTCCCCTTCCACAATGTGGTTCCTGCCATGGTGGGTGCAATGTCCCTTATCAAGCAGGGCGGCGCGCCCCAGTGCTTGCCTCCACGCCACCGCCCTCAACTCCGTACCTTCTCGCTTTCAGCTAGGCCGCAGCTGCGGCCTCGCGTAGACAGTGACCCGACCTCTGCACCAGCCCCAACGTGTTCACGCAGCCAGTCCGCCGTACAGCCCGAGATTGGTCTCTTCCTGCCGCCGGTGCTTTCCGCCAGGCACCCGCGTGGATTGTGGTATGGATTCCCATTAACTAAGGGAGGATGAGGGGGGTTTTTCTTTCCCGGCCCGGGAGCTCCTTATTCAGGCGTCCGCCATCTTCCGCGCCTGGCCACGCCGCCCAATTATGAAATATTTTTTATAGTTCACAAAGAAAAAAATATACAAAAATCGAAAATTTAATTTTAATGGGAAGGTTGGAGCTTTTCAAAATGTGGTTTTATTTCTGAAAGACAAAGCGATATCTTAGACTCTATCATATCATTTTGTCTTTTTCTTTACTCCTAATGCATCCTTTATAATTGTCAGCACATGTTAATACTTTTGACTTTGATGTCATGAATCGTCCACACTTCTACTTGGCCTGCTTGTGCTGCTCCTACAAATCAAGCTATGGGTACCAACTAAAATTTTAGCCTCTAACGTCAAAGTCCTTCACATTTACAGAGCAATTTAAAAAATCCGGTTTTGCATTTTACCTTTTTCATGTGCATATACTTTATCTGCTAATGTCATTTAATTTTCTTAACAGTTGCAGACCCTATGAGTAGGCATCGCAGACCCCTAGGGTTCTGTGGTCCACAGGTTACAAACCACTGACATAGTTGAATACATTTACAGTGATCTTGATGTTGTCATTAGGGACGGAATCAAGACAGAAATGATGGGAGAGGACCAATCATGACTTAAATGACCTTATATTTTTTTTAGTAGCTCCTGCATCTTTCAATTATGCTTGGTCTGGTTAGACCTTACCAGGCACCAGCTCAGCAGAGAATCTATGCACCCCAAAAATACCCTAGAAGTTAAGGCATGAAGGCATTCTTTGCTCTTGTTTCCTATTCCATGCCATAGCTATGAGAGTACACCCTTTCCTTTTCCAGTATTGAAACCAGGCTTCAAGGAGAGTTAATATGAACCTGCAGTCTATGGTCATTCAGTAATACACAGACATTTCTCCTTTGTCCTCAGGATTCCCTCCCTGAAGGGCAGATCTCTATGGTTCTTAGCAGATTGTTTTACTTATAAAATCTTACATTTCTATGTGGTGACAAAGTGCTTTACACAAGGCATTTAAACATCATTGTAGTCAGGAGAGAGTCCCATACGTGTCAAAACGTTCATTGAGATACAGCAAAAAACACTATGACTAAATTGATCGGTGAGATGCAGTATGAGTAAGAAGACAGAACATGGCGAAGGAGGAACGCGTATCATTAAGAAGAGGGTTTCAGGTTTTATTGAGATTAGGTGTTCAGAGAGAAGGGAAACAATGATTCTGCCTGTGGTTGAGAGACGCATCATGGGTGGATGATCACAGCCGGACACTGAATATAGGTAGGGTGAGTATCAGTGCAGTGGGTGGATGTGTTAGACAGTATGGCTCAGAGGGAACTCTGGGATGTAAAATGCTGTGGGCATTTGTTCTCAGAGTATTAATTGTAAGGAGATAAGGAGAGAACAGAGATACGAGTGATTAAACACGAAGAGGTCCGCAGTCAGACAATAACAGATATAGTGTCCGTGGGTTTTTCTGTAGGTAAGGAAGTGGTTCGTGAGCCTTTCCTTGAGAGGGAGAACTCTGTTATGTTCTGTAGTGTTAGAAAGTTGTCACATAACACCAAGACAGCTTCACAGGGTAGACGGACCCAGTGATGCAACCAAGGGTCACACCACTCAAGGGTCACACCACTCAAGGGTCACATCATACAGGCTGTCCCTGCAGAAAGACCGAAAGAAGGGGTGGATGAAGAAGATCTGGGAAGAGAAGCAAAAGGTGGAGGGATCCAGCAAAGAGATCCTTTGTGAGAAGCTTGGCAGGACACTTCTAACAACATTTCATTAAACCTATCAGTGATTTTGGGCAGCACCGCTCGGGCAGTGAGGACTCACTGTTGGTGGTCTCATGTAAGAGAGATTAAAACACTGAGTATGGGTAATTCGGCTTTGATGGATGCTGGCTCTGGCACGCGCCTAGGATCAGTCCAATAAAAAAGCTTGTTTTAATCTAGTAAACTAGGACGAGTGTGTACTTTTTGACACCTGTGCAGTGCTGTGAGGCTGAAGATCTTTAAAAGGCTGATCTAGGGAGTGTGGTAAGTTTTTGATGAGATCCGCCTCCCACTTTGCCCCCCCTGCCCTGCCCTGCCCTGCCCTCCCTGCCCTGCCAAGGGAGTGAGAGGCATTTACGTATGCGCTTTGCTTGTTTGTACGTGTTGAAGTCAATTACATCGATTTGTCATTTTCTTCACAGGTTCACTGACACATAGACTCTTTAGACTAATATTTTATACATTTCACCAGACACAGGAAGGTGCTGAGACTTTAACCTTCTTACAGGATTCACGCTTCACTGCGAATAAAAGAATGTAGGGCTATAAATAGCAATTTATAAAAGTGATAAAATATGAATATAAATAAAAAAGATAGAATGAAACACTTTGCTGCATGACATTGTTCGTACTATCCAGTTTGGTATTCACAAATGTCCTTGAATGTTTTATCAGTGGGGCAGCTACACATCTCTATTTATGGCTGCTGCTCTGAAAGCTGGGAGTGTTGACCTAGACTTTATGCCTTCAGTTTTCGATACCGTGACTATGATACAACTAGTTTTTAAAAAAATATGTTTTTATTAGCATTTATAATTTTACAGTTGTACATACGATCGGGTACAAAATCGCTCATACAGAATTCTCCTTGGTTTGGGGTACATTTTCATGAAAGGGCTTATTCTCCAGTCTGTATTGTGCATATCATACATTTTCTGACTTTATCACTTTACATTCGTATTCATTCACCTTTTTCAGTCCCCACCAAATATTCCACTTTCCCGCAGGGCTTATGACCTCTGATCTGTGTAGCTATCATTTGTACTCAGGGGAGTTTACCTCTGTTTATATTTTCAGAAGGATTTTTTATCTGCTAAGAGAAAAAATAAACAACTTATCCCTAGAACTGGGATATGAACTAATCGTGTGGTGTCCTGTAGTGCTATCTCCACACGCATTCTGTCCGTGGGAGGGGCTTGTTAGTGCAGCAGAGGGAGAGTCACTTTCAAGGGCCTACCTGTCTGCTCCCTCTGCATGCCACTACCATCCACTCTACCTCGTATCTGCCGTGTTTTAATCAGCGACTTAGTCTGTATTTCCCTCTGTGTTTGTCTCGTCTTCTGTTCCATTCAGCGTCCTAGTGTACCAACTCCTCATTATCTCGGTCCATAAATTTGCAATGGGGCGCTGTCTGATACCTCTTTTTTCTTCTCTTTGTATTGCCCTTTCCTCTGTCTTTGCCCAGCAATCCACATCTTGTTCCCACTGTGGATCCCTTGGGCCCGTCGGAGATTTCCAGGCCATGGCCACCCACCTACGCGCAAGGCCCAATGCCAGGTCTATGAACCGTGAGCCCACCTTTTTAGTCTTAGGTCTTGGAAAGAGTCCCAGGAGGCATACCCCCATTGTGTTCGGTAGTTTCCTGGCCAGTATAGCGTTTATTTGAGCCAGTACTGCATCCCAATATTCCTGTAGTCTCTTGCATCCCCAGGTCATGTGTATAAACTCCACGTCTAGCTGCCCACATTTAGGTCACTCCGGTGTTCCTCCTCCATACATGATATTCAATCGATGTGGGGTAAGGTAGACCATATGCATATAATTAAACTGGGTGAGTTTTAGTGCTGCGTTTCTAGAGACTTTTTTTGCACCCTGGAGGATTCTAGCCCACTCTTTGTCTTCTAGAACCCTCCCCAGTGCTTCACTCTACCTAGTCCTGACCCTTTCCAGTGGAGTATTTACCATTCCTATTAAGGCTCTGTAGTGCCATTTTACTAGGTGGTTCACAGATCCTAGTGTGGCCAGAGTTTGTAGAGTTTCATGTGTTTGCGTTTCCCTCTGAACTGTGCCCCACAACTCCTTGAATGCCCTTACTATTGAATGGTAAGTAAGAAATTGGCCTCCTGGTAGTCCATTCTGGTCTAAAAAGTCCTCTAGTGGGAGTAACTCACTATTTTGGTACAGGTCACCAACTGTCCTGACTCCAGCCTCAGTCCAGCTTACCAGTTATGTCTCTGGGATAGGTATGGGCGGAGTCCCATACAGGATGCCCACTAGAGGCAACCCTGGGGCATACAGGGTTTGGTCTGCTGTGCGTCTTTGACAGCAATAGAGCGCTCTCTGTAGAAGCACCCCTGGGTGTGGAACCTCCACAGTTGGGTGTATGAGTTTAGCGACTAGTAGTTGCTCGGCAGCTAGAGCTGGTGCAGTTGTTAAAAGGTCCAGGTCTCGTCTGTCCACTCATTTAGCCACCCACTGTAGCTGTGCTGCCACATAATACAGTTCAAAGTCTGGAACTCCCAGCCCTCCCTCCTCTGGGATTCGTTGCAGGGTGGTCAGGGAAACCCTATTCCATCCACCATCCCATATCAGTTCGTGCACCATTTTATTTGATCTCGCAAAACATGATGTAGGGATTTGTACTGGTAAATTAACAAAGTAGTAAAGCAGACGTGGTAACATAATCATTTTGGTCAGCGCCACTCTGACCATCGTGAGCAGTTTCAAAGAGCGCCAGAAGGGGATCGTCGTCCCAAAGGACTGCAATACTGGTTGTAGATTACCCTCTTTTAGGTTTGTTAAGTCATGATACACTTGGATTCCTAAATATTTGAAAGAACGAGGGGCCCAATTCAGGCCTATGGGAAGGTCAACTGGACGGTCGGTCCCTTCTATCACCGGGAAAATGTAACTTTTAGTTTTGTTTAATTTTAGGACCATCAATGTTGCATAATGGTCTCGGAGGTCCACCGCCTGTATGACTCCTCTTCCCCACTGCCCCAGATAGAGCAGTATGTCATCTGCCAGTAACATTCCATGCGTCCCTCCTATCTGTCGAAACTGCTCCGTCAGGGGTTCAATGGGGTGGGCAAACAGTAGGGGAGACAAAGGGCACCCCTGTCTGGTGCCCCTAAAGATGTTATAGGGTCCCAAGATCACCCCCCCCCCTGATTTTTACTCATGCCGTAGGTTGGGCATACAATAAATTAACCCATTTTACCCATCTGTCTCCTAATCCAATTTTGATCATTGTGGCACACTGAAAATCCCACCTCACAGAGTCAAAGGCCTTTTCCAGGTCTACTGACATTATCAGGGCCTCAGAATAGTGGTCTCTGTCTGGATGGTGTAGGACATGTAGGAGTCGTCGGATTTTGGCAGATGTGGCCCTCACTGGTATGAACCCACTTTTATCAGTATGTACGAGCATCGTCATATGGGGCAATATTCGTCTTGCCAATACCTTACTCAGAATTTTAAAGTCTGAGTTTAACATAGAAAGAGGTCTAAACTCTGTTACTCTCACTCCCACAGTTTTGGTTTTCGGGAGGGGGATCGCCAATGCATCTCTAGTGGAGGTCGGTAGGACATTGTTCTGCCACGCTTCTGCGTATAGTGCCTCTAATTTGGGGGCCAAGGTCTGTGCCATCATCAAGTAATATTCTGCCATCCGGACCAAGCGTCTTCCCAGTGACCATCTCCCCAATAGCCTCTCGTATCGCCTGGGCTGATACCGGTTCCCCCAGTCCCCTCCTCAGTCCCGGGTCTGGGGTGCGCAGCGGCAAGGAGGCCAAAAAAGTACTTAAGTCTTCTGACCGCAATGTAGGCGGAGCCTCATATAGGTGTTTATAATATGCATGAAATTCGCCATTACTGTTATTTGGTAGGTATAACATGTCCCCTCTTTCAGTCGCAATTTGTATGATAGCCGTTCCCCTACCTTCTGGTCGTATTAACCACGCCAGTAATGTACCTGCTCTACCTCCCTCCTCGTGTATCTTGGTGTGGTATTCTCAGCTATCTAAGGCCCTTAATCTCTTGAGTGCCCCATTGTATTCCTTCCTAGTTTTTTCTAGTTGTGTATGAGTCTTCGTATCTCCCGACAGTCTGCGTCCTTGGTCATATAGTAGAGACTCTAATTGGGTTAGCTCTTTCTGAAGGTCTTTTCTCAGTCCCACTGTGGCATCTAGGCAATATCCTCTCACTACCACCTTGAACGCCTCCCACTCCGTGGCCCTAGAGGTAGTTGAGCCCTGGTTAAATCGAAAATATTCTATTATCTTGTCCTCTAGTGATTGTCTGAAATCGTCGTCTGCTAATAAGTTTGAGTCTAGACGCCATGTCGGCGTAGCTGTAGGTTCTGCTAGCGGTTGGTAGCAGAGAAGGAGTGGATTGTGATCAGAGAAAGTGCGTCCTAAGTATTCCGTTTGTATTGCTCGGTTTGTCAGTGTGTCTGTACATATAAACAAATCCAGTCTCGTGTGGAGGTTATAAAGGTGTGAGTAAAAGGAGAAGTCTTGTGCCTGTCTGTGCTGCAGTCTCCAGATGTCGTCAAACTTCCATTGCGTCAACCAGTTCTTAAATCCCCTCGCTACTTTGCCAGCCACTGCACCATGTAGTGGGGGGGTAGAGCGGTCCAAGTCAATATCCTCTACGCAGTAAAAGCCCCCTCCTAATACCACCTCAACCTCATGTACAGAGGAAAGGGATGCAGACAACTTCTCCAGGAAAGGCAGTTGGTCATGGTTTGGGGTGTAAACACTATCCAACACAATTTCCCGCCCAAGTAGCCTACCTTGCACTAAAACAAATCTACCCTCTGGATCTATTACCGTATTCTGCATCATAAATGGGGTGCCAGCTCGTATCCAAATCAAAGCCCCCTAGAGAAAACTGAGTATGAAGTGGCATACACCTGACTGCGCCATTATCGTCTCAGCCTAGCCCCCTCTTCTGCTGTCAGGTGGGTTTCTTGCATCACAACAATCTGTGCCCCTCTTCTATTAATGTAGTTATGTATTTTTCGGCGCTTAGTATGGGATCCCACGGACATTCCATGTCGGCATCTTAAACGGTTGGGGCACCCGTACTATGGGAGCTGTAGCCATCCCACTGTTGTTCGTTGGCTCCCCTCCTACCCATTCCCTCCTCACAACATGTGATCAGCAGCGCCACAGGACAATCACTAAACTTCATAAACAAGTAACTCCCCCTCCCTTAGGCAGTGTCTCAACGGCTTGCCCCCCAAACCTGTAACAAAATTAGAAAATAAGAAAGATAGATGTCTCCTGCCATGTTTGTGTGGTAGTCAATCTAGTTGGGGATGTGATCCGAATGCCCAGTGGAGCTATTCGATCCAGCCCAGACTAAATGGTATAGCATTACAGCCGTATCTCTTGTGTTGAGCCCCCTGTATTTTACTACATGCCTACTAGTAGATATCAAAAACAGAGCCCTCCACTGCAGGTCTTTTCTGCCCCTAGAAAGAGTGTCTTCTGGTTACGCTCTACTGTTGACCCCATCAATGCTTCCACAGCCCTGAGTCTACTCTTCCCATCTCCCCCATAGGCTCCATTCATAGTACTCATCTCCTTGCTGTACTTCAAATAATATCGTCCACCGAGCCTGGAGTCACCACAGGAAGTTGCATGTCACTTTTCGTCGACTCTCAAATGTCCGAACCTTCTGTTTCGCAATCTGTGGAGGCGGCCATCCCAGTTTCTTTCAAATGAGATGACATGACCTCCGCCACTGCCTGTAATGCTGCACAACGTTTTCGCTCTGTTTGTGTGGAGTTAGGTTTCTGCACCAGTGGACAGCGCGTTGATCTCCGGAGTCTTCTACGCTGTGGTTTGGAGTCTGTCCTTCCACCTTTGTGTGGCTCTGTTGGCTAGTCACCTGCTTTGTACATCTCCAACCATTCCCACACTTCTTCTGGAGAGTCATAGAAATATGCTTTGCCCTCTGGTTGCAGCCTACGTTTGGCCGGGTATTGCAGTGAGTATTGTATTCCTTCTTTCCGTAGAGCCTTCTTAACTTCTAGGAAGGAGGCTCTTTGTGTTTGGACCTTTGCTGTGAAGTCTGGGAAGACAGAGACTTTGTGATTGTCAATCGTATACGGGCCGTGATCACGGGAGTACTGTATTATAGCATCTCTGTCTCTATAATATAACAGTCGTGCCACCACTGGGCGCGGGGGCGGCCTTGAGCCAGAGGTCGTGATGGGACCCTGTGTGCCCTTTCCAATGCAAAGAATTGTGAGAATCCTTCCTGCGTCACTGTTTGTCGGATCCATGTTTCTAGATATG
The DNA here is from genome assembly GCA_963921515.1 of Calotriton arnoldi. NCBI lineage: Eukaryota > Metazoa > Chordata > Amphibia > Caudata > Salamandridae > Calotriton > Calotriton arnoldi. The sequence goes on from CAWUFW010001223.1 coordinate 2,840,380, forward strand.
TGATCATGTCCGTGCCTTCTGCCCCTTCCGGTATTCCTACCACCCTGATGTTGTTCCGCTGATAGCGGCCTTCAGAGTCTTCTGCTCTCCGCCCTAAGGTTGCCACTCTGGTTGTGAGGTCAGTTAGATGGTGTAATGTGGTCTTGTGTTCGGGCACCAGCTCTTCCACCGCCAGTTCCACTTCTTTCATCCTATCCACAAGTTTGTGGTGTTCTGCCTGCAACAAGCCCAGACCAACAGACATGATCCCTATATCCTGCTGCAGGGTAGCCTTTGTGTCAGCAGTAGCTGCTAGTATTTTATCCAGGTGGATGTGAATTGATTGTTCATGGCCTTCCGTTTCCTCTGTCTGCAAGTTCCCTGTCGCCTGGGAAGAATCCCCCCTTTCTGGTGAGCCGCTCCCTTGTTTAGGCTTCGCTTTACCCATTCTGCTTTCTTGTGGAGGCTCGTGTTTGGCCTGGCTCAGATATTTACAGCAGTGGAGGCTCCTCCGCGTCTCTCTTCCCCGGTTTCTCTTTGGCAATATTTTCTGTATTTTCCTCTCTGGGCCTCTGATGTTCACTGTAGTTCGCTTTGAACCTTCCTTGACTTCTGACTGTGGCCCTCGATCCGTGTGGGGCGAGTACCTCCCCAAGTGTGGCACCTGGGGTCTCTGTTCCACAGTGCTGGGATATTAGAAAGTCAATGGCAGCCACTCCGATTTGTCCCCGCTTCTTGTATATTCTTCTACTAATGCTAATTCTTCGCTTTATAGAAAGTGACTGTAAGTAAACTGCCCTATTAGTCCTACCTGAGCCAGGTGTGGTTGCGAAGTCGTGTCCAAGCAGTTCAGAAGGCGGTCTCCTTTCTGCGGGTCCTACCGTCTCCAAGGGGGTTACGTTGTAGGGCTGTGGTCCCTTTCCATCCGTTCAAGCTTACCACAGCTGTGTCTGTTCTAAAGAAGCAGCACTTCCCCACTTTCTCCACTTCAAATACATGCTTCTCCTCTCTGTCTGTATGTATTATTTTATTTTATTGCATGGCGGCCTTTTTCAGAATTGCAGTAATCTCTTGGGGCCCGCTTTATCTGCCCTGTTCCTCAGGGCACTGCAGGTCGGTCGTGCTGTCCAGCGCCCCTCTGCGATCGTCCTCTGTTTCAGGCACACATTTTCTAATGGCGCTCACCGAGTGTGAGCTGCGTCACACCCCTCTGCTATCTTGTGCAGTTTCTCGGGCCCTCCGGGTAGGTTGTTGGGCTCACTGTGTGATTTTATTTGATGTTAGATCTGCCTTCCTCGCCATCTCTGCAATCTCCTGGGGCCCACTAGATCTTCCTTTTCACTCAGACCTCTGTAGGCCTTCAGTGGTGTCCAGCGCCTCCACGATCACCCTCTGCGCCGGGCCACGCTCATTAAGGGTGCTCACTGTGTGTGAGTTGTGTCACGTCCTTCTGTCAGCGGGCGCAGCATCTCAGGGCCTCCCGATTCGATCTCTGGCCTCACCGTATCATTTTTATTATATTTAACATCGGCCTTCGGCCCAGTCGCGAGAATCTCTGTGGGCCCTCTGCGTCCTCTCTAGTCTTCAGGCCGCTCATGCCGTCCAGTCCTCTTGTGATCACCAGCCGTAGCAAGCGCACGCTCGCTCGCGGTGCTCACTGGATGCGAGCTGCTTCTCACCACTCTGGTATCAGGCTCAATGTCTCGGGATCTCCAGCTCAGTCGCCCTGCTCACCTCTCCTACCAGGTCAGTCTCGCCGTCAGCCCCTGGGTCACTGTGACTCCTGCCCCCACTCAGCCGTGCTGTCCCTCGTCTCAGGGCGATCCTCTTCCAGGAATTTCAGCCTCATTAAGCCAGTGGCTGCTCAAAGTGCCAGCAGCTGCTCAATGTACCAGCTGGCTCTTTAATGTGCCAGGTGATTGCTCAATGTACCAGCTGGCTCTTTAATGTGCCAGGTGGCAGCTTGCTGTACCAGGATAGCTCTTTAATGTGCCAGGTGGCTGTTGACTGTGCCAAATGACTGCTCACTGTGCCAGGGTGGCTCTTTAATGTGCCAGTTGGATGCTCACTGTGCCAGGATGGCTCTTTAATGTGCCAGGTGGCTACTCGCTGTACCAGGGGGCTCTTTAATGTGCCAGGTGGCTGCTCACTGTGCCAGCTGGCAGCTCACTGTGCCAGGGTGGCCCTTTAATGTGCCAGGTGGCTGCTGACTGTGCGCGGATAGCTCTTTAATGTGCCAGGTGGGTGCTCATTGTGCCAGGGTGGTCCTTTAATGTGCCAGGGGGCTGCTCACTGTGCCTAGATGTGCCAGGTGGTTGCCCACTGTGCTCGGAGGCTGTGTAATGGTGATGCTCCTTGTGTCAGGATCCAGCTCAATGTTCTGGGGGGCTTCACTGCCCCTACACCCTTCATCGCTTGGGTATGCAACCTTTATACCGTCTGCAGCTGCCGTGCGGTAGTGGAACCAAGCAAGATGGGGACCATCTTTTCCAGCCTTCGCACCACAGTTTCTAGAGGAGAGACAAGAAGTAGGAAGTGCTTTCTCTCTGCCTGACATAGTGCCAGAATGTGGAGCATGTTGACAAAATTGCACAGTGAAAGATCTACGTGTCCCTTAGAAGGCCTTTGGCCGAGCAGTGTGTTGTAAAGAAATCGCATTATGACCCAGAACATGATACCCATAGCTGAACATCACAAACTGCGTCCGGCTTTTGTCGGGGGTGGTAGCAAGTTGTAAAGTTGCAGACTGCTGGCATCCCATTGTAGCCAGAGAGGGGCTGGATGTGTGATGTGACTGGTGTTAATGCAACATGACGTACAAAACAGCCCTGCTCTCAGCATCTAGGTATGTCAGATTCAGGATATCTGCTTCTCAGTGCTTAATTTGAGCCAGTGGTTTCTAGTCCTCATCAGCTGCACTTAATTGTCAACACCAGCATTTATGACATCCTGCCACACGGTGGCACTATTTATGTAATTTCGAGATGGGCACAATAACAGTGGTTTATTAATTCAATGTACATAAGAACAGCTAATTCATGGCACCAAAACCGTTCTTATAGCTTTGGGGGCCTGTAATGGTTTGAATTGTCACACTTGTAGGAGTGTGATGGTTAACAGTTGTGTTGTTACTGGCGTTGGCTGCACCGGCAGGGGCAATGGGTGGGGCAAGCTGCAGGGGCCTCCTGACGAGGGCCCTGGCACTTATCTTTTACAGATTAAGCATGCTGCTTCTCTTTAGACACACGTGATGCGCAGTTGCATAGATGGCTGCATCCCTGTCCTGGGGGCGTGGGGCATCTGGATGAAACATTTCCAGAAACAAGTGACCGTCGGGAAGGAGGCAGGAGACACAAATCAGTACATGAGCTTTTATAGACCTTTGATGATGGCATTTGGGGTTGGATTCTGTAAATGCATTGCTAGTTGTTTTCTAATTATTAAAATATGAATTGTATAATAATGTTCCACACAGGTGATGGCTTGAGGAGATGCCAGTTGTCATTTATCCGGGTACAGACCCCTTGGCTTGGGTGAAGCAGTGCTGCTCCATTCCCTGTGTCTGGGAGGGGCTCTTCGGTGTCACCTGCGCAGTGAGGACCCCCAGAAAATTAGATTACTGCAGGGGCTTTAGGTTTTTCTCCACAGGGAGAGGCCCTCCCCTCCTGAGCCGGAAACAGGCACTGGGTGACAGGCAGCACCCACCCTACTTCTTTCATCCCTTGTAAGCATTGTCTGAAATGCATGCTAATTAAAGCTAATTAATTTTGCATGTTATTCTGCACATAAGCAGATTCCAACAGCTGGTGTCTCTCTGTATGATGAACGCTTTAATTACTTAAGCAATCCTGCACACGGAAGTCGGTTCTACCCGGAGAGCCCTGCTCGTGTGCGCCGGAATCTATTTACTGAGCTGTAAACACTGCTCTCTCGCTCATACATCATTTCCGGTTTTCCATCTAATTGGCCATTGATGATCCCTGTGCACCCAGTGCGTTCTGGACACACCCTCTGCTGTCTTCTGGGGAAAACATCCAACTTAGAACAGCATTTATGCTGAACATGGGTACTCAGCAGGGCACAAGTCCTAAAAAAAGAAGTGGGGGGACTAACCTAGTTAATCTGTATGCAAGTGGCATCGCAGCGTGTGACATCACGGCGCGTGACATCGGGGCGCGTGACATCACAGCGCGTGACATCACAGGAACTGGCATCACAAGAAGTGATATCAGATCTTAAGCCCTCACATATATGTTTAGCAGGTCTATCATGAGTACATTTGAGCACATTTCGAGTATACTTGCAAACCCTCCTGATTTAGGCAGAAGATTCACACTTTTGTAGCTACATATAAAGCAATGTTACCTTTTGTCATCGTTAAGCTTTCTCTAGCCATAGTGCTTTAAAAGAAATAGTGATATTTAAATCATTACAACGCCTCCTCAGGGGTAGTGAGCGCTATATAAATGCAATTTATTTTGTGCAAATACTGGGAAAGATCAACACATCTGACTTCTAACAGTGCATGCATATCTCCTAAACAGAGCCTGAACAAAGTGAAAAGCTGCCTCTCCTAAGTATGTGTGAAGTGCTAACAAGGTGCGAGGCTTTGTTTCTCCTCTGCTGCATTTGCATCAGGTGTGAGGCTCCTGACTGCTGCCAGCCAGGAGACTCCAACAAAAGGAGGCTTGATGACCCCTGAGACTCGGCCTTTGTTATGGCCGAGTATCCCCGCAGGAGTCAGAAATAAGAGAGCCCCGTCCCCGCCTGCACGTTGTTGTGATCGAAAGCAGACAACAACATGCAGGCGCTGCTGAATGTGTCCCGGTGTTTGGAAATTACACCGAGACGAATTCAGCATCTTTTTTAGTGGGGCCCAACTTCTTGGCAGGGTGGACGGCATCCACCCTGTGAAAGAAGTGGGGGGACGCCGTCCACCCGCGTGGACCCCCGACTCGTGCCCTGGTACTCAGGCGTCCCTTGTGCTCAGGGATATTTTCAGTGACACCTGCGCAGTAAGGCCTATCCATAGAGTGACCAGATTTTCAGAATGAAGAACCGGGATGAGCACAGACATAGAAATAGGACTAAATGTCCTATTGGGTCTCAGGGCTTCTTATATATATATATATATATATATATATATATTGTGTGTGTTATCTTAAAAAAATGTATTTCTATCTCGGCGTGGATAGCACTGCGCTAATCATATGCTTAAAGACTTTGATAGAAAAGCAGACATTTGAGGTGAGCAAATTTAGAGTGTCGCTGGTGTTGAGAGTGCTTTATACTGGAGCTGCTTTCCACCTAAACTTGAGAACTACCCAGAGTTCTCTGCTTCTGTTTTTGCATAATTTATTTGTCACTCTATGCCTGAAAGGGTTTTGTTTTGACCTATACTGGGTGCTCCCTTGTGTCTGGACAAAGCTATACCTCTCTGAGGAGCTCTAACAAGAGCGAAACACGTGTCAGGGCTTGCTTTTGTTCATTTCAGGTTGGCTTGGATGGTATTTTGCCAATCCAAACCTGTAATAATGTGCCTGGAGTGGTAAAAGGCTTTGGCCGTTTTACAGCTCGGGACTTTGTCCCTTTCTATCTCGGCGTGGATAGCATTGCACTAATCCTATGCTTAAAGACTTTGATAGAAAAGCAGACATTTGAGGTGAGCAAATTTAGAGTGTTGCTGGTGTTGAGAGTGCTCTTACTGGAGCTGCTTTCCACCTAAACTTGAGAACTACCCAGAGTTCTCTGCTTCTGTTTTTGCATAATTTATTTGTCACTCTATGCTTGAAAGGGTTTTGTTTTGACTTATACTGGGTGCTCCCTTGTGTCTGGACAAAGCTATACCTCTCTGAAGAGCTCTAACAAGAGCGAAACACGTGTCAGGGCTTGCTTTTGTTCATTTCAGGTTGGCTTGGATGGTATTTTGCCAATCCAAATCTGTAATACTGTGCCTGGAGTGGTAAAAGGCTTTGGCCATTTTACAGCTCGGGACTTTGTCCCTTTCTATCTCGGCGTGGATAGCACAGCGCTAATCCTATGCTTAAAGACTTTGATAGAAAAGCAGACATTTGAGGTGAGCAAATTTAGAGTGTCGCTGGTGTTGAGAGTGCTCTTACTGGAGCTGCTTTCCATCTAAACTTGAGAACTACCCAGAGTTCTCTGCTTCTGTTTTTGCATAATTTATTCGTCACTCTATGCCTGAAAGGGTTTTGTTTTGATATATATTTATATATGTGTGTTATCTTAAAAAATGTATTTTCACATTCCCTCCCGTTCTGCGAAGAGCTCCAGGGTCCAGCTGCCAATGGGCCTGGCCTTGCCCTATGTCTCTGCAGCTCTAACTCACACCTCATTAAATCCTGCTGTGCTGCTTAAATGAGGCGAAGCAGGAGAGTTTAAAGAAGTGAACTTGTCCCCGTTTCTAAGAGGGCCGGTCGACATGTGAGCCTGCATAACACTGTGATTAACATGCAGGTTCACCCGACCCTCCCTTAAAAACCGGGACATTTCTTTGAATAACCCAGGCACTACCTAAAAACGGGGACATTTCTTCAATTTGGAGAAAAGTGTCGGGACACTTCTCCAAAAACCGGGACCGTCCGGGGAAATCCGGGACGTCTGGTCACCCTACCTATCCATGAAGGTAATTTGGAGACTGTAAAGTGTTACTCCTGAGGTACTCTTGTAAATACTCTCAAATGCAATCGTAAATTTGCACCAAAATATCACAAATGGAAACGAGATGGCAATAGTTAGGGACTATTTGTACAAAGTTGGTACAAATAGAATGGACCGGGCCCTCTTTGCACTTTCACTAATTTGGAGCTGCGACACTTCGGGGCCAGTTCACAAAGGTTTAAGAGTACGTAAAAGTGCACACTTTGTAGTGCTACTTCCTGTACTCATAAAGGCTTGTGTGACGCGGGCCTTGTGTGGGGGTCTCGTAGGTGCACAGCTAGAATGAGAAATGTGACACTAAAGTCCCAGTTCCAGAGGGCAGTTGGCTCAAGAGTCCGGAGAGATGGGGCAGTGAGCACCTGAGATGCCCATCACTCAGGTGTGACCTGAGATTCATTGGACTCCAGGGCAGTAAATATTGACATTGTTGCTATCGTGAAGTCTCGAATGGATTAAAGGTAGGATATCTGGGGCGAACAGCAGTCTAAGCGCCTTTGCTGATTTACGTATTTTTGTTTCAATAAATTTTAAAAATATTGACAAAAAGTTAGATGTAGTAAATATCTCTCCTTGTGCAATGAATACGATGTAAGTTGTACGCTGCCTTGAGGCTGCTTTAAAGCGCTGAAGGGTCTAGAGAAGGACAAGTGACACCAGGGGATCCCTGCCAGCTGGCCCATGCCATCAGCCGGCCTTCAAGAAATCATTTTCTTTCACCAACAGAGGACAATATTGGAAAGTCCAAATCTAAGAAAAAAATTCATTTTCTCTCACACTCACACAACTCGTTTGAAGGCGTATGCCATGTAAATAGAGGGAATGGAAGTCACCTGTCCTACCAATGCCTCGCCATCTCTAACAGCTGACGTTCTCTTTTTAAGGAGCTGGTGAAAAAGTGCACAGAGTGAAGCCTTTGGCACAAAGAATAAAATCAGGGGCCGTGTCATGGAGGGCTTTGCTGTCGCAGCACCCGGCGCCTGTTTTGGGCATCTGCAGGGCGTAACGTGGATGGATTGAACCCAATGTTTCTCTCGGTCAGTGCTTTATTTTCAGACTGCTCTGGTCGGAAACAGAAAGGGGGAAACTTTGCTCACTGATTCCGAGATATACTATCTTAAAATAAAGCACTAATTGCAGTGGTGGCTGGCCTGTAAGAGGGTGGTGGGGTGGGGGACAAAAATTAAAGTAAAGAAAAAATAATCCCACTTACCTTCTATGCGCGACACCCTCCTCCTCCTCACTCGGGTCTTCTCCAGGCAGGCTCCAGGAAACTGCAGTAACTAATCCTGATGCTGCTCTCATGCTGCATGAGAGCAGTGCCAGGATTGGAGGGAGCGGCCTCTCTCGCCGCTCCCGAGGACACTGGAGCCCTATGCCGTCTCTCACCCAGCTGTCTACAGCTGGGTTAGAGGTTTAAAATGCATATGTCTGGCTGTCCGTCAGAAGACGGCCAGCCAAAAAGACATGCACATTTTATACTTAAAGTGCCCTGTCCATCACTGCTTTCTGCTGCTGCCTGAATGACAACAGCCAGGGCTGGACTGGCCGTACCGGGCACCGGGCGTTTTTCTGGTGGGCCGGAAGGGTGGGGTCCGGTTTTGGACCGGTGGGAGCTGTTTTTGGTACAGAGGGCTGGTCTTGCATCAGTGCTGCAATATCGGCCCCCTATACGAAAAGCGATACCAAAGGGGATGATGGACGGAGCGCTTGAGCTAATCAAACACTCACCCCCAGTCAACTGATCTGGGTTTAATCCATCATCATTCTTTAGCTCACTCCACCACCCCAGTTCAGACATGGCCATATGCAAATCAGTCTGACCCTGTGCCTCATGGGAACAGTCCAGCCCGAACTGCCAAGCCATGTCTTCCCTGGACCGGAAACAAACATCCTGGGACCGGTTTCTGGCTATTCAGCCGTCATCAGCCAGGCTAGCTTGAATCCAGTGGCAAAGTGAGCAAGGGACCCACGTCTGGGCATACCCTGCCAACTTAGGGCGAACAAAGCGATACCAAAGGGGATGATGGACAGAGCGCTTGAGCTAATCAAACACTCACCCCCAGTCAACTGATCTGGGTTTAATCCATCATCATTCTTTAGCTCACTCCACCACCCCAGTTCAGACATGGCCATATGCAAATCAGTCTGACCCTGTGCCTCATGGGAACAGTCCAGCCCGAACTGCCAAGCCATGTCTTCCGTGGACCGGAAACAAACATACTGGGACCGGTTTCTGGCTATTCAGCCGTCATCAGCCAGGCTAGCTTGAATCCAGTGGCAAAGTGAGCAAGGGACCCACGTCTGGGCATACCCTGCCAACTTAGGGCGAACAAAGCGATACCAAAGGGGATGATGGACGGAGCGCTTGAGCTAATCAAACACTCACCCCCAGTCAACTGATCTGGGTTTAATCCATCATCATTCTTTAGCTCACTCCACCACCCCAGTTCAGACATGACCATATGCAAATCAGTCTGACCCTGTGCCTCATGGGACCAGTCCAGCCCAAACTGCAAAGCCATGTCTTCCCTGGACCAGAAACAAGCATCCTGGGACCGGTTTCTGGCTATTCAGCCGTCATCAGCCAGGCTAGCTTGAATCCAGTGGCAAAGTGAGCAAGGGACCCACGTCTGGGCATACCCTGCCAACTTAGGGCGAACAAAGCGATACCAAAGGGGATGATGGACGGAGCGCTTGAGCTAATCAAACACTCACCCCCAGTCAACTGATCTGGGTTTAATTCATCATCATTCTTTAGCTCACTCCACCACCCCAGTTCAGACATGGCCATATGCAAATCAGTCTGACCCAGTGCCTCATGGGAACAGTCCAGCCCGAACTGCCAAGCCATGTCTTCCCTGGACCGGAAACAGGCCTCCTGGGACCGGTTTCTGGCTATTCAGCCGTCATCAGCCAGGTTAGCTTGAATCCAGTGTCAAAGTGAGCAAGGGACCCACGTCTGGGCATACCCTGCCAACTTAGGGCGAACAAAGCAATACCAAAGGGGATGATGGAGGGAGCGCTTGAGCTAATCAAACACTCACCCCCAGTCAACTGATCTGGGTTTAATCCATCATCATTCTTTAGCTCACTCCACCACCCCAGTTCAGACATGGCCATATGCAAATCAGTCTGACCCTGTGCCTCATGGGAACAGTCCAGCCCGAACTGCCAAGCCATGTCTTCCTGGACCGGTTTCTGGCTATTCAGCCGTCATCAGCCAGGCTAGCTTGAATCCAGTGGCAAAGTGAGCAAGGGACCCACGTCTGGGCATACCCTGCCAACTTAGGGCGAACAAAGCGATACCAAAGGGGATGATGGACGGAGCGCTTGAGCTAATCAAACACTCACCCCCAGTCAACTGATCTGGGTTTAATCCATCATCATTCTTTAGCTCACTCCACCACCCCAGTTCAGACATGGCCATATGCAAATCAGTCTGACCCTGTGCCTCATGGGAACAGTCCAGCCCAAAGCAGCAGCAGTGTTTTCCGCGCGCACCCCCTCCCCTGCAGCCAGTCTGACTCAATTGCCAGGGCCGGTTTACGCTCCCAGTCTGGCCCTGACAACAGCAGAAAGCCCCCTCCCCCCCGTCCGTCCTGATGCTCGGCTTGGGGTTTTGAAAAATTAAATTGGTAATAAATTAACTTAAATACCATTTTATTTTTCTATCTCTGAGGTCAATTTTTTAGAGGGCGACGCTCCTCCGCCTTAGCGGAGGAGCCGCCCCTGACTAATTGAGAGAAATATCGGATTAAAGGAATTCACTTTACATCCTGCAGGTGCATAAAACAGGCGCTCGCCTATGCCACAAAAGCCCTTCATGATACGGCCCCTGTGTGTAACCAGCTGTTCACATGGGTGGATCCCAGCAGAGCCTTTCATGCTTCTGAGGTTGAGAAACAGATTACCATTTATTTGGGTAATATTAAACCCTGCTCCTGGGCCTTTACATGACAGTTCGATGTGCGGTGTGCACTGTGTCCACGTGTCAATGTTCTCACTGTTCACTGTGACATAGAAAAAAGTTGCAACAAGTCTGGCTGCAGGGAAGGCACTGGAAAGGGTTCTGGTAACTGATGACTGGTGCATCAGGCGCACGGATCCTCCTTTCATCCGGGTGAAACTGGCAGATGTATGGTGCTTTCATTCCTGTGGGCCCTGCATATGGCAGTCTGTGATGAGAAGACAGGAGAGCGGGCCCTTTCCATACACTGTTCTGCTTCCCCAGCCAGGTAACAACTTCACATGGTATCTATACAGCCCCTCAATAACCACTTGGAAAACAAGTGATGGGTGGAAAGCTTGGATCAATCCCAGTCACTGGTAAATACTCGGGCTTCATTCCAGGCCACTGTCTTTGGCCTGCTGTGCAACTCCAGACTGAGGCCAGCCATGATCAGTCTTGACTCTGTTCCAATAGGCGCAGTCCAGTGCACACTGCCCACTAAACAGGAACACAAGCAACCAGTGGCATAACGAAACTCGAGGGCCTCCCCTCAAAGTACATGGAGCCTCTACCCCCCAAACCTGTCAGGAGCTCTCAGGCCAGGGGCCCGCCGCCCATGCACAGTGCCAGAGGGGGCTCACGGGCATGAATGCACCACGAGCAGGGCCGGACTGGCCATAGCGGGCACCGGGCACTTACCCGGTGGGCCGCCAGGGTGGGGGCCGGTTTTGGGCCCCTGGGGGCCGTTTTTGTAACCGGGGGTCGGCAATATCGGCACCCTGTAACAAAATCGGCTGAAACCGGCCCCAGCAAACAGCTCGGCTGCACTCCCCCTCACCCCAGGGGGACCCAGCCGAGCAGTTTGCCAGGGCCGGTTTCGGTTCCCAGTCCGGTCCTGACCACGAGGGCTGCAGGGGCTAATGTTACACCTCTGCAAGCAACGCCAAACTGGATTTGTCCTCACCAGGCCTTGTGCAGATCGAGTTCTGTGGCCCAGTGAGCACGACACCGCGTCTGAGCATACCCATCACACTTAGGACGTCTCACTTAGAAAAACAAAACAGCGATGGGTGAAATGCTTGCGAAAGGGTCACAAAGATGAACAATAGCGTCCATTGGTCCTCTAAGAAGAAATGAGGGAGAAGGGCAACTCCCCAGGGGCAGATTGATGCCCGTGGCTTCCTCTCCTTTGCTCACACACAGCCTTAAGCTGTACTGGCTGTGATTGGTGCAATGTCATGAGATGTTGTGGGATTCAGCTTGGTGTGAATGTTGTTGGACGGAGTGCTATGAGAGTTTCAGAAGGAATATCGGGTGATGCAGTGTGATGACACACAGTAATGGTGTACTGTGGTGTTAGAGGGCATGATTTGCTATTGTGTGAAATAGATAACGTAGAGTGAAGTGATGTTGCCTTGTGTGCCAGATGATGTCATACTGAGCATTGTGTTTTGGCAAGGTGTGTTATGTGATAGTGTGGTCTGGTAGAGTATGTAACTGTATGTTGTATTGTGTTGGGAGCTTTGCTACTATGTGGCATGAGAAGCAAGGTAGGATGTGTGCGGTCTATGCTGTAATTGGATGTTCATTGTAGTGTAGTGTAATGTAGCAAGGTGTGCCCTGGTAAGGAATGTTGTGTTATGGTAAGGGTGGTGCTACGAAGCTATAGGTGTGTGCAGTCAGGTGGAGTGTTGTATACTGTTGTATGTTCTGCTCTTATGTTCTTCGATAGAATGTGGTGTAGTAGGGTGTTATGCTGTGGTGATATGGTTGGGATTTGCTGTGGCAGTGTGTGGTGTTGGGTAGTATGATGTGATCTGATGATAGTTGTACATTATGGCTTGGTGTGGCACGGTGCATCGGATGCTGTAAGGGGGTGTAGTATGGAAGAAGTTCGGGTGGTCAGTTGTGTTGTCCCTTGGCGAGGTGTCGGTGTCCTCATCTCCCTCTCCAGGTGATAGTGACTGCTTCCTACAGTGTCTCTTCAGGTCATTCGTGTAGACGGTAGGAGATGAGGTGCCATGAAGCTTGTCATAGCTTTACGTCAGTGCAGATGTTTCCCATAGTTGACTGTTTAGGTAAAGGCACCTAACCAGTGAGCCTGACTATCCGGTCATGGGTGCTCCACGCCCTCTGCCCTCCTGAAACCCAGCTGTCATGGTGTTTCTGTCCCCACTGAATCTAGGTTCAGCACAGATCTCTTCAGTCTTAAAGCGGCAAAGGCTGCAGGAGGACTGGGGTGAAGGAGTTTGGGTCCTAGGACATCCCAGAGTCTAGAACGGTCAAACAGTTGGCATGGGAAGATCCCTTTTTGAAAATTAGCCCCTTGCACGGCTCATCTTTTGCTCATTTGCCCATCCCTTAATACCCAGGATGAAGAAACATGGGAGTTTTACTTACAAGCAGAAAAGGGTGACACAAGACCCGGTCCAAATCATCCTGGCATCCACTCAGCAGGGTACAGCAGAGACAGAGGGGCATATGTACAAAGAAGTGGCGGAGTGAGGCGTTAGCCGTCATGGCTTAACGCCTAACTCTGCCACTTCAGAAACGCAAGGCTGCACCATATTTACAAGAATATGGTGCAGCCCTGCGTTTCCCCCTGTGCTGGCGCTACACTTAGCTGCCTAGCGACAATGCAGGCACCCTTGCACAATAGTGCAAGGGTGTCTGCGTGAAGGGGAAGATTGTTTATGTGTAGGAAGGTGTCCCTTCCTGCACATAAACAATCTTTAAATGCCGTTTTGTCACTTCTATGTGTTTTGCTTAATGCAGTACACATGGAAGTTACAAAATGTCATTTTTTTTAAAGATTGTTTATGTGCAGGAAGGACACCTTCCTACAAATAAACAATCCAAGGCGTTTTGCTTTTTCCATGTGTGCTGCACAAGGCAGCACACATGGAAAAAGCAAAAACGAGGAGAAATAAAGCATTTCTCCTCATTTTGCCAAGTTAAGACCAGGTTTTCCCTGGTCTTAATTTTGGCACTGCCTCCTATGTACGCCACCCTTGTAAATAGGGGGCAGCGTCAAAATCAATGGGTGTTGCGTGGAACGCCCACCGCAACACCCACTGCCCACCCCTTTCACGCTAAGCATAGCGTGAAAGGGGGCCTTATTTACAAGGCAAAAGAAACAATTGATGGACGGAATGCTGGACAATGCAAACATTTACCCCCAGTTCCAAGGATCTGGGTTAAATCCATCATTCTTTTGCTCACCACACCACCCCAGTTTGGACCCAGCCATCCCGAGTGGGACCGGTATGCCCAGACGTGGGTCCCGTGCTCTCCATGCCACTGGAGTCAAGCTATTCTGGCTGATGAGGGGTGAAACCCCGAAACCGGTCCTAGGATGCTTGTTTCCAGTCCAGGGAGGACCTGGCCTGGCAGTTTGGGCTGGACTGTTCCCATTGGGCGCAGGGTCAAGACTGATTTGCATATGGCTGGGTCCAAACTGGAAAGGTATGGTGAGCAAAAAAACGATGGATTTAGGCCCAGATCTCTGTACTGGGGTGAATGTATGACATTGTTCTGCATTCAGTCCATCAATTGTTCTTTTTGCATTTGTCACCCCGAGTGGGACGGGTATGCCCAGACATGGGTCCCGTACTCTCCATGACACTTGAGTCAAGCTATCCTGGCTGATGAGGGGTGAAACCCCGAAACCGGTCCTAGGATGCTTGTTTCTAGTCCAGGGAGGACCTGGCCTGGCAGTTTGGGCTGGACTGTTCCCATTGGGCGCAGGGTCAAGACTGATTTTCATATGGCTGGGTCCAAACTGGAAAGGCATGGTGAGCAAAAAAAATATGGATTTAGGGCCAGATCTCTGTATTGGGGTGAATGTATGACATTGTTCTGCATTCTGTCCATCAATTGTTCTTTTTGCATTACTTACAAGGCTGCGTTAAGCCACGTTAAGTGGCTTAACGCTGCCTTGTAAATAAGGCGAAGCCCCTATCGCCACAGGAACATAGGAAAAAGTGACGTTCCCGTGGCGATACGGTCTTGTACATATGCCCCAGAGTGAGAGAGAGCTGAAAATGCTACTGGTACCTTAAAAACACAGAGGGAGACAACAGACTTTGCAATGAGGGCATTGGGGGGAAAAAACAGGGTTGGGGACATGGTGGGAGCGTTAACACAAAGTGGGGAAAGCTGATGTCCTTGTTCCAGAGATGGCAGTTCATCGCCATCAGGGGGAAGTGGGCCCCAAAACGAGAGGCAGTGACAAAATGGAGAGGACAAGCGGAAAATGCTGCTGGTTCTCACCTAAGCATGGAAGGGACCCACCAACATCAGGCGGCAGCAAGCCCAAAAGGAGAATGGGAGGGCATGGGACACAGAAGAAGGGCAGTAAATACTGACAGTGTCTTTCCAAGCACTGCAGGGAGCCCAGCGATCTTTGATGGAAGTGGGAACAAAATGGCGATCAGCAGCTGACGTGGGAGCAATGAGGGAGATACGGAAATACTGGTGGCCAATAGGGTGCCCACCTGGCATGGAGGTACATTTTGGACACTGACAGTGATAGTTCAGAACAAACTGTCAAAATTCAAGACAAAAATCCAAGACAAAATGTCAGTTTTATGGACACATCTGAGGAGGTGGGCAATAATGTAAAAAAAAAATGTAAAGGGCACCAGTACAGGTCAAATGGGTTTAAATCCTTTGGTTTGGATATTCCACAGCTGTATTGTGCCACTCTGGCATTTCCCATATAGCCTGCAGGCAGTGCTTTATTTGTAAATGAAATGGTGTTGGTGCTCAAAGCTCTGCTCTGAAACACGCGGCTGGTGCAATTAAAAGTGCGCACACGGAATTCCAAGGCTGTGTATTCCTAAATCCAGCTCATTCCTTTTTTTTTTTTAGTTTAAAAGAAGTTTATTTGAAATAGTAATGCAACAAAACATATAAACTTGATAAAAATTACAGTGAGCTTATATAATACGAAATAAGTTGATAACTTAATAATCATTCAGCAAAAATCAAACCGTTGCATATGTAATAAGGATATAGGAAACTGTAAAAGGGAGGAAAAGAGCAAGAAGGGAAAAGGTACAATAACATTGAACTAATTATAATGTAATGAAAACGTAGGAGAGCTTAATACAATAAATAGTAAAATAAGCTATTATTAAATAGTGACTGTAAAATGGAAATAAAGCACTATAGAGTAGCTATAAGTAAATAAGACAAAGAATATACTATATAAAATTGGAGTGGTCAATTCATGGCAGTTTGGGGACTTCTTCTAACAGTGGGCGATGATGATTAGATCTCTGGGCATAAGCATCTAAGAAAATAGTAATAGGTGACCATAAATGTTCTCTTTTGGTAAGTAGGGATAAAGGGGAGATATAAGCACGATCAAGTCGATGGTTATAACAAACATTATGCCACCAGGCCTGGAAAGATAATTGTGTGGAATGTTTCCAATTTTTAGTAATTTGTTGGAATGCAATCGCAATTAATAAATCTACAATGTCTGTATTATCTGTGATGGATTGCCAATGTTCAGAAAGTGAGCCTAGAAAAATAGTTAAAGGGGAAAAGGGAAATTGGTTGTGAAAAATAATATTGATTTGAGACCATACTTTCAACCAAAATTGATGGGTAAGGGGACAAGAGAATAACATGTGAAACAAATCTGCGTTGGGAGCATTACAAGACCAACAATTAGGGGGAGTTGTGGGTGTAAATTTATGTAAAGATACGGGAGTGAACATGAGCCTATTATTTAAAAAGAAAAGTGTTTGCGTTGTACTAGCCGATCTCGAGGTCTTACGAATTTTAGTCCATAATTTATCCCAAAACGAAGTGGACCATGAAGTAAGAAATTCCCGTTCCCACTGTAATTCCACCTTGGTTTTATTTCTATGCTCTACGGATTTGGTAAGAAATTTATAAATAGAAGAAGCACTAGGATAATTACTTAATATAGGAAGGATATTACCATGAGATAGTGAGGAGGGAGGATTCAAAGAATGAGAGGATAAAAATAAGAATATAGAGTGAATCAGTGTTTCAAATTTATTAGAATATGAATCCGGAAGACCAAAGAGTGTCTGTGCTTCCGAAAAAGTGAGAAAAGTATCGCGAAAGTAAAGCTGATGGACCCAAAGAAGACCTTTGTCTCGCCAAGCTTTCCAGAATATAGGTTTATTGTTAATTGTTATACAGCGATTATGCCAAATCGAAGAATAGAGAAATCGGTCAACCTCCGAGAGATGTGAGTTGATAATTGAATGAAATAAGTTAAGAGAAGTTTTATGTATAGGCGAGGATGAAAATCGAGTCTTATTAGTGAAAGTAAGGAATTCTTGAATTGAGAAAGGATCAAGAGAAGATAATTCGACATCCTGCCATAGTGGGGGAACATCTGAGGATGAATGATTTAAACAGTTAGAGAGTTGTTTAAGAAGAAAGGCTTTATGATATAATTGAAAATCCGGGAAATTAACACCCCCAAGAGTTTTGTTACGTTTAAGCAAGGCAAGTGACATACGTGGTTTTCTGTTATTCCATAAAAAAGCTGATAAGATAGAGTATATTTTTTTGAAAAAATATGAAGGAATAGCTGAAATAGTATAAAGAATAACAGGAACAAGCATCATTTTAATAGTGTCCAGCCTGCCCCACCAGGTTAGATAAAGCGGGTGCCATTTCGAAATAGAATCGGATAAAGTAGTGAATAGTCGAGTCATATTCAGTGATAAAGTGGGTTTAATAGAGGGGGCAAACCATAAACCTAAATATTTGATTTTTGAGAGTTCCATGTAAAATTAGCTGAAAGAAAGTCATGTCTGAAACATAAAACATTAAGAGGAAGGATTTCGCATTTATCAGGATTTAATTTATAACCACAAAGTAAGGAAAAGGTATTAACTTCTGTCAAGAAGGGTAAGAGGGAAATTTCTGGCTTTGACAGATATAGTAAAATATCATCCGCGTAGACACTCATTTTAATATGGGTTTTACCATGTTGGAAACCATGGATATTAGGATTTTGTTTAATTTTAGCAAAGAAAGGTTCTAACGCAAGGATAAAAAGAAGAGGCAAAAGAGGGCATCCTTGACGAACACCTCTGTGTAAGGCAAAAGGATTGGAAATAGAGCCATTAACAAAAATGGAAGCTTTAGGGGAGGAATATAATAAAGAGATGTACGAAATAAATTTAGGACCAAACCCAAACCAGGAAAGAGTATGGAATATAAAAGACCAATCCATACGATCGAAAGCTTTCTCCGCGTCTAACGAGATAGCCGCGAGTGAGTGAGGATATTTGTTTGAGTTATGTATTATGTTAAAGAAGGTCCTAGTGTTATCGGAGATGGACCTGCCTTTAATGAAACCCGATTGTTCTGGACAAATGATAGATGGAAGAAAGGATTCTAATCGAAGAGCAAGAAGTTTAGCAAATAATTTATAATCGGAGTTAACTAAAGATATTGGTCTATAATTTTTACAAAGATGAGGGTCTCTCCCCTCTTTAGGAATTAAACAAATTAGGGCATCTTGAAATGTACCTATAGAAGCATTAGAAGAAATAAAAGAAGAAAATAAAGAGTGAAGATGTGGGAGAAGCAGATTGGAAAAATGAGAGTAAAATTCCACAGGAAAACCATCAGGACCCGGTGCTTTCCCAGTTTTAGTGAGACATAGTGCATGAGAGATATCTTTAATAGAGATATCTTTTTCTAGAGATGAGAAGTCAATATCAGTGGGAAAGTGTTTTGGGATTGAATCAAGGTAAAGCTGTAATTGAATAGGATCTGGATTAGTTTCAGGAGTATAAAGTGAAGAATAACATTTCTTGAATTCCTCTAGGATATCTAGATTCTTGGTCACTCTGGAAGAGTTAGAGTCAAGAATATAGTCAATGTTTGAACGGTCCTTCCTAACCTTAAGATAAGAGGCAAGGAGTTTGCCCGCTTTGTTCTGGCCACCATAATAGCGAGCGCTACCTTTAAGGAGAAAGGAGCTGGCATTTTCTGTAGATAATTTGTTGTATTTAAACTTTTCCACAATAAGATTATTAAGGTCAGCTTTAGAATTAGAAGTAGTATAAAGA
Source organism: Calotriton arnoldi (assembly GCA_963921515.1). Classification (NCBI taxonomy): domain Eukaryota; kingdom Metazoa; phylum Chordata; class Amphibia; order Caudata; family Salamandridae; genus Calotriton; species Calotriton arnoldi. The sequence goes on from CAWUFW010001223.1 coordinate 2,859,064, forward strand.
GTTTCTAATAACTTAATACGCTTAAGAAGTTCAAGAGCCTTCCGGGAATTTTCTTTTTTCTTTTTAGCGACATAAGAAATAATAAAGTCCCTGGCTGAAGCTTTAAAAGCATCCCATACAGTAGCGAAGGATAGGACAGAGGATATATTGCGATTAAAGAAATCAGTAATAAAGGATTCAAAAGAGGAAGTAAACGTCTGGTCAATCAGTAAAGAAGTATTGAAACACCATCTTCTGCTGGACTCATTAACAGGGAGTAATTCCAAATCCAGGATTACCGGGGCATGGTCAGAAATCAATATTGAACCAATGTCTGCATGTATTATGTGTTGTGTGAGGGATTTAGAGACAAATAAAAAGTCTATGCGAGATTGGGAGAGGTGTGTAGGAGAGAAAAAGGTGTATTCACGAAGTTGAGGGTTACAGAATCTCCAAGAATCAACAAGAGATCTATGGGAAATTAAAGTGTTGAAATGCTGATGCATTGGAGAAGGGATAAAAGCTGCTTAGGAGGATCGATCTATATATGGGTCAACAACTAGGTTACAATTACCGCCAAAGATAACATATGGTGTAGGGATAGACATCAGAAGGGAAGAAATATGAGGCCAAAAATTGTTATCCGGTTTAGTGGGAGCATAAACATTAAACAAGGAAATAGGAACGTTATTAACTTTAAGATGCACAATTAATCAACGACCCTCATCATCTGAGTCCTCAGATAGAAGGGAAATTTTAAGTTTTTTATGACAGAGAATCACTGTCCCATTCTTCTTGCTTGTACCTGGAGAGGAAAACACAGTTCCAACCCATTGACGCTTAAGTTTCAAAACTTCTGAAGTAATAAGATGAGACTCTTGTAAGAAAACAATGTCTGCTTTTAAATTAGCTAAATGGGCAAGAACTCTCTGCCTTTTGATAGGCGTACCCAAACCTTTAACATTCCATGTAATAACGCGTAACGTCATTTATCCAAAAATATAAGAAAAAGAGGATACTTAGAAAATTTTACAGCACAGATATATACGATAAAAAATCTGCAATAATCAAAATAACCATTAGTAAAGCACTCAAAGAAAATAGAAATGGATATGAAATGAGAAAAGAAGTAAGAAAAAGGATAGAAAAGGGGAATAGAAAGGAGAAAAGAAGAAGAGAAAAGAGAAAGAAAAAAGAAGGAAAGGAGAACGGAGAAGGAAGAAAGGAAGAAAGAAAGAAATGGAAGGAAAGAAAATATAGAATGTGTGTAGAAGAAGAACAATGAAACATACCACAGACTCAAATATGGATGGAGGGTGTTGAGATGACACACGAGAAGACGTAAAACTAGCGAGACAATTCCGGGAGGAATCACGAGGAAGGACGGTCCAGACGACAATATAAAATGGAGGGTGGAAACAGAAGGAACCGACACCTGAAAAAAGAAGACATAAGAAAAAGGAGGTAATTAATAAAATACAGCCATGAAGAAGAAAAAACAATGTAAAATTACAAGAGATACAGTAAATACAAAAATTATTTTCATGTAGAGGATGTTCTTGTGAGTTCCATAGATTCTTCTCTGCAGTTATCGAGAAAATACTGAAGTGAAGCTGGATTTTCGTAGGTGGTGGTTTTATTCTTATATGTTACTTTAAAAAGGCAAGGGTGAATTAAACCAAATCTGGCGTTTAGATCACATAGCGCTGGTCTCATTGCAAGAAAGCTTTTCTTTTTATCTGCAGTGACTTTGGCGTAATCTTGTGAGAAGAAGAGTTGTGAGCCTTGCCAGGAAATACGTCATTTAAGTCGTCATTTGGCTGCCTGTAGAACCTTCAACAAGTCAGTATATTCTAAGAAGTAAAGGATTACACCTCGTGGTTTACGCGGAGATGAGGAAGTAGATGAAGGACGACCAAGTCTGTGAGCACGTTGTATGTTCAGTATAGGAGATTCTGGAATTTCCAGTACCTGCGGAAGAAAAGATTGAAAGAAGGCTATTGGGTTGGTTCCCTCCAGCCCCTCAACCAAGCCATAAATGCGTAGGTTACTGCGTCTACTACAGTTCTCAAGATTTTCCACCTGTTTCTGAAGTTGGAGTATCTCTGCTTTCATTGGTGAAATTTGTTGTGAAGAGATTTGTAAAGATCCGACTTGAGATTCCACAGAAGCAAGTTTATGTTGAAGCGAAGACCAATTATCCTCCAAAGCTTGGAGACGGGAGTTTGTCTCCATTTAGGGTTTGAGGGTGCGTATTTCATTTAGAAGTAACTCCAGTGAAGCTGGTGGAGGAGAGATGACTGGTGAAGGAGGGTCCTTTTTAACGCGCTTAGTGGAGGATAACAAAGACGAAGGAGTAGACTTAGATGCATTTTTGCCGTTGGCTTGAGGAGAGAGAGTCAGATGGAAGCGCAAACGCAGAAGCACTGGAAGAAGGTTCAGTAAGATGGGGCAAAGTAATCTGCGTTGAGTCTTCCATGTCGCTCTGCAACACTGAGAAAGGGTTAGAGATAGGCACCGCAAGTAGACTTTGGACGTACAGCAGAGTCGTAGGATGAGACGGTGCCTCGACCAGACTTGGTCCGCCCCCAGACATGGATGGTCAGTCAGGAAATACAAGTTGCACGAGATATATGGCAGCAACAGTAGGAGAATGTAACAAAAGTCCTGTAAAAGAGTGGGTGTGCTGCTGGTAAACAATTTAAGAATAACGTGCAGTCAGTAGAGAAAGCAGCATTACAGCATGAAGAGGCAGCCGCTATAACAGGAGACAAAATGTAGTTGAGATGCAGAAGGTTCACAATATTTGGCAAGAACACATTGAACAAACCGTCAGGAAGTCCTGTAATCTGTGCCTGACATCAGCGGTAATGTGTGGAGAAAAAACGTTGTAGAGGCAAAATGGCGACCGCATTCCCGTCACGGAGCGCGCCGCAGGATTAACGCAGAAAGCTGGATGGTCAGTCAGAAAACACAAGTTGCGCAAAGAAATGCCAGAAAAACCAGATATATGGTAGCAACAATAGGAGAATGCAACAATAGACCTGTGAAAAAGTGGCTGAGCTGCTGGTGAATAATTTAGGAATAACGTGCAGTCAGTAGAAAAGGCAGCATTTCAGCATGAAGAGGCAGCTGTCACAACAGGAGAGAAATTGCAGCTGAAGTGTAGAAGGATTCACAATACTTGGCAAGAACATATTAAACAAACCGTCAGGGAGTCCTGCAGTCTGTGCCTGACGTCAGCGGTAGCGTGTGGAGAAAAAAGCTGTAGAGACGAAATGGCAGTTGCGGTCCCGTCATGGAGCGCGCCACAGGATCAACGTAGAAAGTGGGCCAATGCGGGGTTATCACAGCTGAAAAAAGGCATCGCTAGAGGCAGCAAGAAGTCCGCCAGCGGGTCCCGTAAGCGAAGTTGTCGTCAGGAGGCTTCCACCGAGTGAAGGAATCACATTCCTCGGATTCCAACGCGGAGCGGTGTCAACCAGCCGCCATCTTCAACGGCGCTCAAGCCACGCCCCCCCAGCTCATTCATCTTTAATTCGCTAAGAGACACCAAATTCACGTTGTTCTCGCTTCTGCACGTTCCTGCTTTCTCCTTTTGTGACAGTGTTTGTCTTGCTCTTTTTCCGTCTCTCGCTTTTAAAAGAAAATGTCCTCTCTTGCTTTAGGTAAATGTCTAATGCAGATAAATAAGTGCTGGCCACCAAAAATAAGTGCGGGTGTCCCCCACCGGAAACCGCCGGCTAAAATTAAGCACTGCCTGCCGGCTTAGAGGCTGCTTACAGTGAAGGACAGGCTGACACAACCGAATCATGCCACAATGCCGTCATTCTAGTCTCTGTGTCCTGCTGTGTGGGGCTGGTTTGAACATGATTTTGGTTTCTAGTCTGGCTGCAGTGGTGGGGGAGTAGGATTGCCACCCTTGTTTGAGAAAAGTACTGGCTATGTTTGTTTACACTATGCTGTTCCACATACTATATCTACTGTTCCACTCTCTATCGCATCCACTCAAAAATAATAAGGTAAACAACGCACCCACCAAATGCGTTTAGCGTGAACCACGTTTTAGCTCTTGTGGATTTCTTGTGCTCTTGTGTTCTCATCCTCTTTCTCTCCCTTGGCTTCTCTCTTCTTTTCTTTGTCTCAATCATTTTCCTCCTTTTTACTACCAAATGTGTCTCCCTCTTTCTAGTTTCTCTTCTCTCCCCTCCAGCGCTGGACTAGGAACCCAAAGCAGCCCTGCAATTTTCTCTGACCAGCCCCCAGGGAAGCACTGCCTGGACCCGTGAGCCTGGAAACACTTGCTTACTGCTTTTGTTACGGAGGGCTGATATTGCAGCACCACTGCAAAACCGGCCTCTAGTAACAAAACCGGCCCCCACCCTTCCAGCCTCCCTGGGAAACGCCCTATGCCCAGTACGGCCAGTACGGCCCTGCTCCCCTCACTTACCCCTTCATTTACCCTCCTATGCTATTCCTCCTGATTTCTTTATCTCCACACCTACTGCTTATATCCTATGTCCTATCCCTTCTCCTGTTTTCTTTACTTCCACATTATTCTCTATCACTTATTTTCTTTTCTCTACCTCCGCTTCTTCCTTGCTTGTGATTTCTTGTAATTTTCCTTTTCCTCTCCCGTCCATTTGTATTAAGTCTGTGTTGACAGCGTGGCTGTCTGCATGATGCATTGTTGCAGATTCTTTAGAATGTAGAAAAACAAGGAGTGAGAAGCTAAATTGGGGCAACCCTCAGCCTCCCTTAAACTTAATCAGTACACAAGAGAGGGGAAAGCCTCACAACGGATGAACTCCTAACGTTTTAAGAGGTCAAATTGACCGGACTCAATATATAAATATCAAAGTGGAAAGGAATCTGCACCCTGGTGAATCGGTGCGACCCTTGCATCACATGGATATATTAGTAGGATCCTCACCCACTAGTACCACCAGTCGCATGCTTCATCATTGGATCCTCACCCACTAGTACCACCAGTCGCATGCTTCATCATTGGATCCTCACCCACTAGTACCACCAGTCGCATGCTTCATCATTGGATCCTCACCCACTAGTACCACCAGTCGCATGCTTCATCATTGGATCCTCACCCACTAGTACCACCAGTCGCATGCTTCATCATTGGATCCTCACCCACTGCTCCTAGTGTCAGTGGGTGGGCTCAGCGCGGTTTGAAAGCGGAGCTCTTACTAAAACCTAAGAGCAAGTTAAAAAAGGATTTAGGATCGTAATTCTTGTTTATTAATAAGGTCCTTTAGCCTGGATAAAAACAGTGTGATGTTCTATGAGTGCAATGACCCCTAACATCTATAGCTCAGTAAGGTCGACATGTTTCAGCCTATTACAAGTGCCACTCAGGGTCAGCAGGCTTTCTTCAGGACCAACTCAATCCATAGATTTTCTACAGATTGTGTTAAATACCAATTCCTAATGCTGGTTTACACAGTATGCTAAATATGAAGCATGCAGTCATACAGACCATATAGGACATTTTCCCTCTAGTGGTCTCTGAAATAGAAAACACAAAAGCATTTTTGTTAAGGGGTGAATCACACCCCATATCATGTAATTGTCTCATGCTTGTGCACACTTAGATTATCGTGTGCCGAACGGGGCACACATACACGTGAGTTTCACAGACTCACTTTCTCTGACCAGAGGTCAGTGTGCAGATAAGATTGAAAGAGGTGGCAATTAGTGAACATCAAGTAAAAATGTTGCCTCACGCCGAGACTGACAAATGTAAAACATTTTCAATGCAAAAGATTTACTGTGAACAGTTAAATTATTTCTATGGAAAGCATAGTTTTTGCTGCCTGCTGCAGTTACAGATTACCACCACTATTACAAACTTCCAAATGAACTCTCTTCACCTGCTGTAAAATAAACATTTTCATTCCAGAGAGGAAGAAAGAAAAGCATTCTACCACTTTTGAAGGAAGAGTTTGTTGAATTTTACAAAAAATAAATGCCCAGGTGTGCTCTGTCTCACTCTTACTGTTGCAAGAATATAAGACGCTGGGATCGTTTTATTTAGGGGTGTGCAGTAAAAACTGCTCTGCTGGCAGAGTTTGCTAAGTTTTGCCACTCCACACTCCATTTGGAGAGCGGAGTTCAGCAAAAACAGTCTGCCTAACGCAGGCGGAGCGAAGTTTACTGGGGCACGCCACTCATCTCTTTCAACAGGCGCTTTCTATTAAAATGCTACAACGGGGTCAGGGGGTGGTGTGCCAATCCAGTATGAGAAAACACATTTACTTTAGAATTGGAAAAGCGTAGTGACTTTAGATTGGTGGACAGAATTCTTGTCCCAGGATTTGCTGGAACAGTAGCAACGTAATGCGGTCAGGGAAAGTTCACATCGCACTGAGCCCTACATGGCTGCACGGTCAGTGCCTCTTGTTGTCAGCAGGCACAGGGTCGCGGTGGAAGCCCTGCCTCTCTGACCTCGCCGCTGATCACAAACAGGGTGATAGACCTTGGCAGACGCCACAGGTCTTTTTGCAGGTGTGCTTTGGGGTTATGGTTCGGTAGTCCCCAACTGATGCTTCCAAGGCTATCTCTGCTCTGAACTACCCGTAACACCCCCTCAATCAATCAATCAATTTGTATTTTATTACCCCGGGGGGCATCCAGGCACAGAGGATGAGCCGATTAGTCCAACAGCCAGGTCTTGAGTGCTTTCCTGAAGTCAGTGAAGGTGATGGAGGTTCGGAGGTGGAGGGGCAGGTCATTCCAGGATATGGCAGCAAGGTAGGAAAAGGATTGGCCCCCTCCTCGGGCCTGCCGGGTATGTGGGACGTGTGCAAGGGCTAGCTGGGCTGAGTGGAGTTGTCTGGTGGGCTGGTGGAAGGTCAGTTAGTGGTTGATGTAGGCTGGTTCTATGTTGTGGAGGGCCATGAACACGTGGGTGAGTAGTTTGAAGTGACATCTCTTCTTTATTGGGAGCCAGTGGAGGTCTCTGAGGTGGGGGGTTATGCTTGACCATCTTGGGAGATCCCGTATAAGTCTGGCTGCCATGTTTTGGATGTTCTGGAGTCATTTCAGTAGTTGGGTTGTGATTCCAGCGTAGAGTGAATTTCTGTAGTCCAGTCGGCTGGTGATGAGGGCCTGTGTTACTGTTTTCCTGGTGCTGGGTGGTATCCACCTGAAGATCTTATGGAGCATTCGGAAGATGTGGAAACTTGAGGAGGTTACTGCGTTCACCTGGCGCTTCATGTAGAGCTTGCTGTCCAGTATGATGCCCAGGTTCATGGCGTGGGTGGTGGGGGTTGGTGCAGGTCTAAGGGTGGAAGGCCACCAGGAGCCATCCCAGGGGGAGGTGGTACGACCAAAGATAAGCACTTCAGTCTTGTCTGTGTTCAGTTTTAGGCAGTTGGTCTTCATCCAGTCCGCGACGTCAGTCATCACGTTCTGGAAATTCGCTCTGGTGGTGGAGGTGTCTTTGGTGAGAGAGAGGATGAGTTGGGTGTCGTTGGCGCATGAGAAAATGTTGAGTCCGTGTCTGCGGACGATGGTGGCCAGCAGAGTCATGTAGCTATTGAAGAGAGGGGGGCTGAGTGAGGAGCCCTGGGGGATGCTGCAAATGGTGTCTTTGGGTTCGGAGGTGAAGGGTGGGAGGCGTATTCTTTACGTGTGTCCTGTGAGAAATGAGGTGATGAGTTTGAGTGTGTTGCCACTGATGGCGATGTGATGCAGTCTGTTGACCTTGATGTGGTGGGATATGGTGTTGAAGGTTGCAGAGAGGTCGGGGAGGATGAGGGCAGCTGATTCTCTATGGTCGAGGATGTTCCTGATGTCTGTTGCAGCTATGAGGGCTGATTCATTGATATGGTATGAGCAGAAGCCTGATTGGGAGGAGTCCAGTAGGTTATTTCTCTCCAGGTGGTCTGTGAGCTGGTGGTTGATGGCTTTCTCAAGGACCTTCGCCTCGAGTGAGATGGGGTGGTAGTTCTTGAGGTCGCTGTGGGTTTCTTTAGGAGGGGGTCTTACTTCTGCATGTTTCCAGGAAGGTGGCAAAATTGATGGCTGAGTTGAGGATGTGTGTGAGTGGAGGGGAGATCTCCTCCCGCCCTAGGTTGATGGCGTGGTGTGAGCAGAGGCTATCGGAGGTCTCCAATCTTTACTTGTGTTGTGGAGGCAGGCATGTGCACTCAGTGCCCCATCTCCACAGGTGCCCTTTGGATAATTGTGTTTACGCACAGGACACCCTTATCGCCTGTTTCAGTCAGTGCATTCTCAGTATGGACTTGTCTCAGACCCTTAGAGACAACTGGGAGCATGCATGTTGACCCATGGACCATTCTTTGCATGCGCTGGTCCCCCTAAGATCCCTTTGGGTAATTGAGTGCATGCAGATTAGAGCACCATCTGCACTATGCACAGTGAGTGTATGCACGGAAGACCCAGGCCACAAGCACAAGAGTTCCCACTCACCTGGACCACTGCATGCAAGCACAGGAGCCACCTCTAAGGACCACTGTGTAAATGCACAGAAGCCATTCTCTCTGTGCTATGGACCTCTGAGCTCAAACACAGGAGATCCATGCACAGGAACAACCTCTCACTCCTGAGGGCTGTTGAGTGCATGCAGAGGTGCGCCCTCTCCACTATGGAGCTTTCACTGCAAGTACAGGCATTGACTCTCTTCACTTTGGACGAGTGAGGCTGTGCACAGGAGACCCAGGATGCGTGCACAGCAGGAATCCCCCTCTCAACTCTGTGGACAACTGAGTGCATGCACAGAAGCCCCCTCTCCCCTATGGACCACTGAGTGCATGAACAGGAGACCCAGGGTACACCCAACCTCTATTCACCGCTGAGTGTGTGCACAGGAGCCCCAAAACACAGGAACCCCCTATCCACAATGGATCCCTCTGTGCACGCACAGGCCTCACCACTCTGCACTATGTACCAGTAACTGCCCCGTGACTGCATTGCAAGTTTGTGTGCACAGTGAAGCCCTGACCTTGGTCTCTGCTCTTGTCTTGTACTCGCCTCGCCTTCAGCTTGCCACCGGACTCATCGACTATGAGCAGCTGGAGCTTACTGCCCGCCTCTTCCGTCCACGCCTGGTTATCGCATGAAGCAGTGCCTATGCCCCGCTCATCACCTACGTCAGGATGAACAAGCATTGGCATAGCCAATAGGTCTCGCCTTTGGGACCTTATAAGTGTTTAGCCATGTAGCACATTATCCTGTTAATAATCCGGCCACACAATTTTACGCCCCAGTAGTTTTTAAGCTTGGAATGATGTTTGCATTTTTTTTTTAAATCGCAAATAACGGATGCTTTAACATTGTGTTGTAAACTATGGAGCAAGGTAAAAATTAAAGTTTGAGCTGCCAGGTATCCACACTTTTAAATAACACTTTAAAACATGCCACAGCTATTTATTTTCCACTCTGTTGTAGAACAGCCTAGGGCTGGTGGTAGTGTTACCACGGAATTCGTTCTGTAGCCTCCTGCCTCCGTAAAAGTAGAAGTTCTGCATTACTGTCAGTACTCAGAAGCCCTGAAAACAAGCACTTCTCCTCCACTCTCCAGATGTCACAAACAAGATATAATGCCATCGTCTGGGAGTTTATCGACATTTGTGGTTTGAAACCTGTTAAGTTATAAAAAACACAAAAGCAACTCACCACATCCGATTTGAAACACTTAAGATTTGAAACACTTAAAATTGCACCACTGTTTCTGGCGTATATCTACTTAGAAGAGATTGGGAATATTGCCTGGCTTGTACACCCATGAGACCAAATGACATTACAGAGACTGCTGCTTTAAGAGCGCCTGTTAGTACCTAGTTGATGAATGTTTTGCATGTGCTGTGCAGAAATGAATAAAAATACACGATGTCCGGGAGTTTGACGGGATGTATGTGGGAGTAACACACCAACATTCCACCAAGTTATATAGCTGCGGGGAGATTAGATGAAGGACTGAAGATATTCCAAACACACTTGGTGGGTGCTTGCAGGTATAAATAAAAGTGCACGATGTCCAGGAGTTCGATGGCGGGGGGGAAGGGTTGTATGCAGTAGTAAGACGCTAACATTCCACCAAGTTATACAGCTGCGGGGAGATTAGATAAAGGTCTGAAGACATGGCCAAAACATTTTGTTGCTGTTGTGCTGGTCAGTTAACCAAGGGTGTTTTTGCACCATACAGAGACAGCTAGCGTAAGAGTGCCTGTGAGTGCCTCGCTGATGAATGTCCTAGTTACAAAGAACAGACAGAGACTGCTGCTTTAAGAGCGCCTGTTAGTGCCTCAGAAACATAGCTTATTTTATGCGGCTTACCTCAGCTGCTGGGGAGGCTTCCGCTTCCTCTCCTACGGACACTGAAGTGGCTATTAAATGTGTACATTGTAAAAGGACAAGGAGACCCAAATACAGTCGGTCAGGGACCTATGGGTAATTGAACTCTTTCTAAAGACAGTGGTCCCCAGACAAAAATTCATGTGAACAATGAATGTAGACCCAATCAGTACTATATTATAGGAATCTGTCCAGCCGGGCAGATATTTAATATACAATCAAAAACAATATTTGCAAACAATGAACACGAAACAGTTATAGTGGGACGCAAGCCTGCATCCAACTTGACAAAAAGACGTACAGTATACAGTGAGGGGTTCAGGCAAAGGGAAGTTGTTTGTTTCAAACACATTTCTTGTAGAACAAACATAATATATAGAAGACACCATTACACAAAAATTAGGGCATTTGCACAAAAGCGTATATGGTGTACAAAGTGTCGACGGCGTTTCGATCCCTTAAGAGAATGCCGGGATCATCCTCAGGACATTATAAATGACATGCCTGTTTACATATGGCTAAAATTGCCAAGGGCAGGTGACAGACTTCCCTGAAATCAAGGAAACAGGACCAGCTACGTGGTACGTGAGGTCCAGGTGTTGGTGCGAAGGAGTAGGCCTCGGGGAACGGAAGCCAATTGTGGAAGTTCCAATGTAAATATTAAGTATATGACAAGCCGCAGTAGCGGTCTTGAATAGAGTTCTGGGCCAATGCGATAGTAGTCCTTGGTCTGTCACACCATTCTGTGTAGCCGGTCACAGCCAAGTTATGTAAATGGCGACCGTGAAGGCGCACCATAGTGATTAAATAAAATTAAAAAATATGCAACCAGGTGCCGCGGTGGGCCGCACGAACACAAAAGTTAACAAGAACGGGTCTGAGGAGGTGATAAAAGAGGGAGCCGCGGGTATGAAAGTTAAGGCAGTGGTGATGGAGTGATAAAAGAAGGAGCAGCGACTGCCCCATGAAAGGGTATGAAACCTAAGGCATGTGGTGATGAAGGGATAAAAGAATGAGTGGCGGCTTTCCCATGCGAGTGATAAAAGGAGGAGTCACGGCTGCCCATAAGAGTACACGGGGAGGTTTGCGCCTTGGAAAAGCACTCTGACCGGGTAAGACTTACTGAGAGAGAGGAGTGTTGGCGCGAGTGTCGGTCGGGCGTGTCCCGCCCTAAGGAAGGAAGGCACCAAACCGCATAATCCTCAGCGCTCCTCCAGCGCGGAAGTCTTTGTCAGAGGTCAGAGTGCGACTCAAGAAAGTACTGGTGATGGGTTCAGAAAATGTAACTGCCAGCACCAGTAGAACCCAGGGCGCAAACGCGTTGAAGGCAGACGGCGCTATGTATCAATCCAAGGCGCTACATCATAGCACAGCATTGCTGTTAGTCCGTGCTTGTAGCAGACCTGAGAAGTAGGGACCGCAGGCGCCTTGGGGGGCTAAAAGTTCAGGGACTCTGGGGCGCAGTCCGGCGGGAAGCCGTAGAGAGTTAAAGTAGCGCACTACAGGCAGTGAGAAGAGGTCGCAGTCAGAGCAGCAGGGAGAAAGTGAAAGCGAACGCGCTATAAACAGCGCGCGCGACTTAGTCGACGAGGTGAGCCCGCGAGTGGCGCGCGCGCTTGAGAGAGCAGTCTGCTCATTTTCAAGCACTGCACTTGTGCTTGTGGCACGCCCCTGCTTGCTCCCGCAAGGTGGATGCCGCCACAAGCACGAGTGTGTGCTTGAAAATGAGCAGAGCGACGGCTAAAGGCTCTCCTATGCAGCGCATGTGCGCTGCGTAGGCGAGACCTAAAAAGGTAGGTAAGTTCATTGTTGCATCTTTATGATGCACTGCTGGTAGCTAGGCAGTCATGCTGCACTGTAAACCATACAAGCAGCTGCATCAAAATGTCTTGTTTGGAGCGCACTTTGTTTCCTTTGGATTTGCGTCTTCTGCAAACATTTCGACTTTATGTTAATTTATGGCCATTTCTTTCATACAGCCCTTCCCACTTTGCCAATGAGCCTGTTTTTAAGCACTCCGGTGTTCCTTAGGGTGAGACGCCAAGATTATTAAGATCACACAATGTTGCCAAGTAAGAAAGTCACGATTATAATTGACCCCTGATTCGTGAGTGTAATAGCGACAGTGCCCAGTCAGAGTGCCGCAGCGCTTAATTTCAGAAACCCACTGGCCAGTCACAGTGTCTCCATGGCTGAAGCCTCCGAGGGAGCAGAGAGCGCTACAGCACAGACCCCCAGCAGGCAGTCGCTGATTGTTTGTCTCCAGTCTCAAAGGTAGCAGACAACGAAACACCACCGACACCCACTGATCACTCACTAAGTGTGGCTTTGTTTGCCATCCAGGAGTAAGCTGCACACTGGTACGGTAATGCCACCTGTTGAGCTATCACTGCTGCCAAAGATGTTATTTCCAGATTGCGTCCTAACTGGCCAAGTAGTACTCTGCCCGCCCGCGGAACTCTGCGGAATTTGACAGAGTTTTTCCGCAACTCCACGGAATTCCATAGAGTGAAACCCTGTGAGCTCTGTCCAGGCCTAGTTTTATTCAGAGATGCCATGATGACTTTATCTGCTCCCCACGAATGATGCCATTTCTCATCTCACCTCCTGGGCAGCAGCTCTTGGGTTTGCAGGGGCAGCATAGTCATGTCACTTGGCCAGATGGGCCCCTCCAGAGTGCTGGTTCCTCCTGAGGCCTCACAGACCGACCTCTAGGCCTGTCTCCATCTGGCACCACACCAATGGTAGGCAGTCCCGCTGCCTCAAGGCTGGCTGAGAGATGGGCCCTGGATGACAGCAGCATCCCTGGTTCAAGGGGAGAGGATGTGGCCTAACAGCTAGAGTGGTCGACCTTGCTAGCTGGGGACCTGGGTTTGAGTCTTGGCAGGGACGCTCAACCTCCTGTGATTCTGGGGAAATCACTTACTCCTCCCATGCCTAACAAAATGTATGTGTCCGTCTGTAACACAACTGGTGCTCATGTAAAGTGCTCTGATACCTTGGGGTTGAGTTCGCGCTATATAAAACTCCCCCCAAAAAAGGGAACATGAACAAACGGCGCCCAAGGAAGGCCTGCGCCGCAATAAATAATGATGCTTCAGCCCCTTGGCTGCTTGGCATGTGAGCCCAGACACTGGCAGTGCAACAGCGGGGACTGGACCAGTGTGCAGGCATTGGTCGTCCCAAGGCCTCTTGAAAATACGAACACAAGGCGTCTGTAAAAGGAACAAATACTTTTTTACTCAGATTAAGGGCGTTGACAGTCCGTGAAAATACGCTCACCCTATCTGCCATTTTGGGGTCCCCGCCCCCTAATTGTGAAGCGGGGCCAACAGAGGTCAAGGGCCATTGGATTAAAAGGCTGATTCCTTCCAAATTCAAGTGAATATCTTCAGTGACCCTGGCGAGGGGGGTATGTCATAGGACACTCTAGTAGGGGAAGTAGGGACCCCCCTTCCAAACAACGATGAGAGCAGGGCAGAGTAAGTGACTTGATGGGGTATTTTGGAGGAAAAAAGGGGAGTTAGAGGGCAAACAAGGGGTCAAGTGACATATGCAGTATGTCACCAGACCGTTCCTTTATCCTTACGCACCCTGGTAGGCCAGTCTGAGGCTCTAGGCTTGACATACCTCCCTGCAGCTGTGGGCCCACCTCCCTGCAGCTGTGGTCCCACCTCCCTGCAGCTGTGGGCCCACCTCCCTGCAGCTGTGGTCCCACCTCCCTGCAGCTGTGGTCCCACCTCCCTGCAGCTGTGGGCCCACCTCCCTGCAGCCGTGGGCCCACCTCTCACCAGCCGTGGGCCCACCTCTCACCAGCCGTGGGCCCACCTCTCACCAGCCGTGGGCCCACCTCTCACCAGCCGTGGGCCCACCTCTCACCAGCCGTGGGCCCACCTCTCACCAGCCGTGCCCAATGCTCAACTTTGTAAAACAAAAAAAGTAATCCAGGGGCCAGCATTTTTCTTAAGAGCCCGTGGGCCCTAAACGCCAAGGTTACTGTAATAATACCACGGCTGCCTAGTCTTGATTCCACCTCACCCCCTTCCTTCCACCACCCTGCCCCCACCCCCCGGCTCTTATCTCACTCTTGCTGGTTCTTTGTCATCCTTTCTTGCTTTTTCACTGTTTTCCTACCTTTCTCTTCGTCGTCCTTTCTCCATTTCTACGTTTCTCTCCTCTCATACTTGCTTAAGGTCAACAGTGAAAAATAAGACCTGGTGCCCATCCTCTGCAAACATAGACCAATGGCCGGAAAGCATCATATGTAGTGAACATTTCTTGTAAATATTCGGATCTTGTATGGATTGCACGAGCCTGATGGCCTTGGGGGCCCCATGTTAGGGCCCTCCTCTCTTTTTTATCTTTTTCTAGCCGTTTCTCCGCCATGTATGCGACTTGTCACTCTCTCGTGCCCAATATATGTACATTTCCCCCCAGTTAGCTGCATAAAAACGCTAAAGAAATGAATCTATCAAAATATGAATTTACCTTTGACTGCACTCCTGCTCACATTCACTGCTAGGCAGTGCCCTGTGGGCTAACGCTCCAGTTGCAGCTGCCCGCTGGTCGGCCCTTCCCTGGGGGGTTGTCGAGCCCAAAGCTTGCTGCCTTGGCGCTATCTGACTCCCGTGGTGATGTCATTTCGCGACGCAAGAAGCAGAAATAACCCGGGCTCCTCATCAGCAGACTGATCCTGAGTGAGGGTGGCAGCCTTGAAACGGGCGCAGACTCGGCGGCAGCCGCGGTGCCAGACAGGAGCCCCCTGGCACCGCGCGGCACATGGTGCTCTGTGCCGCAGGCCGGGTGAGCGTCACTGGGCAGAGACGTAGGCGCTATAATGAGATATATATCTTCATACCAGCATCAGAGACGGGACGGGTAGCATGATTAGTGCCATGTTCAATAGGACGCCGAATTCAAGGGAAAAAATTAAATGAAAAAAAAAATGAAAATATAAATGCCGGGGCGCGAGTGGCAGATTATCCTGCTCCCCCAGGGATGTTAAACAAGGGTCTCAAGTTCAGGGTCACTGTACCCACAATCTGAGCCAGGCATGCTTTGGAAGCAGCATTACATAGTATTACCATCTCGTCTTTAATTTGTCAGGACTCAGAATTATTTTAAAAGTTGAGCTAAAAGGCACGTTGGCAGTCCCAGCGGGATATGGTGGCACAGCTATAGAGTCGTAGCAGAGAGGCCAAAATCGATAGAGCACGGCCTACGATTTAATATATACATTAATCTAACCTCCTGAGCTCGTAAAAACGTAGTGGCTTGACTGGTCACAAAGAGGCTGCATTTTTAAACATCTTATGGAGTTATGCACTTGCTGGAGGGAACTTTGTGTGCCCAGCAATTTTCGTGGGATAACAATAATGGTAAGATAACTCTGGTGGTTAATGCACTTGCTGGAGAGATCCGTGTTTTGTCTCGTCACAGTTTTCACTCATGAAGTAGCTTAAAGGGTTTATGTAAGTACTGAAAAGCACACTGCATTACATGCACGTCGCAGCTTTGTATTTTATGTAGATAGGTAAGTGGGCTAGTGCTTTTAAGTAGCACAGAGATCCCTTTTTCACTTGCCGGTCTTAAGTTACAACCTTTCTAATATAGCACAGTGCAGGGCGTTAAGTGGGCCGGGTCCTGTCGGTGCTCAGCCCCGGCAGTTCTAAAAAGCAGATGCTGAGACGGGACCCTATCGGGCTCACCATTTTTGCCCTCACCCTCAGGGTGAAACTAAATCTTAACTGTGCAGCAGTACCACCGTTCACTACCTCTGATGTAAGTGCAAAGAGACTCTTTACAGTGTCATCATTTGAGCACGGAAGCATTTTCAGTATTATATATAATGAAGACATACAGGCACATGCATCAACCATTTTTGCGAGCACAAACTGTGCGATTCGCAAAAATCGGCCGTTTGCGCCCCCAAAAAGGGCATTTGCGATGCATCATGGGTCAAAGCACTCGCAATTTGAGAATTCGCAATTAATTGCGAGTTCTCAAATAGCGATTGCATTTAAGGAATCGCATTTTGCGATTCCTTAAATGCAATGCAAGAACCACTTTGAAGTAGCGATTTCGCTACTAGGGACGCAAATTACCATGAAGTTGAACTTCATGGTAATTTACAAATACTTTGAAAAATGCACTAAAGTGCATTTTTCAAAGTTAGTATGTTACACACACACATGTCCTTGGGACATGTGTGTACTATACATTTGTGCACAGATCAATTTCAGGGGTGCAACAGGGTGTCCATTTGACACCCTTGCACCCTTGAATAGCATGCAGCAATTTGCGAGTACCAATTGGTACTCGCAAATTGCGCATGCTACTTCCCATTCATTCCTATGGGCCTGTAGGCCCATAGGAATGAATGGAAGCCATTCCTTATTTGCGACTCGCAATTTGCAAGTCGCAAATAAGGAATATGTAGGAATCGCTAATTTAATAGCGATTCCTACATGCATAGGCTTTTGCGAGTCCTTAATTATCGCAATTAAGGACTCGCAAAAGCCTACTTTGATGCATGTGCCTGATAGTTGTTGCTTATTTGTCTTATGCAACAATCAACCATTGACAAAGCCAATAGTCCCGGCTTGTTTCAGGTGTAATGTTCCTTGTTGTATTATATACCTGGATGCAATAACAGAAGCAGCAAAATACCAGTCGGGCGGCACACTAGGCTGAGCACAGATTTTTATCTTACGTTTTTTAAGCGACGCCCTTAAATAGATTACCCACGCCCCTTTGAGAGACCCTCCCCCAGTTTTTTCATCCACTTAAAGCCCTGGCCCAGTGACTTATGAACCGGCATCAAGGAGCTCCATGCAGATTGCAAGGCATGGGTTTAGGAGAGTCTTTTTTCCCCTCAATCTGGCATTATTCTATGGTTTCTAAAATGGTTCCTGTGGGTGGTAACCAAGTCTTACCAGTACACTAAATCCCAACCACTGTGTTATGTTTTAAATCCCAACTTTGTGTTTCTCCTGACCATGTTCTCTTTACATATAATGCCCATCATTAAGAACAATATGCGGCTCGTTCACCTGTAACCCTCATTGTGTTATGTAACAATTCCTGTACTTTGATTTACACACTTATGATATATTGTCTCTGTATGATGCGCAAAATGTAATGAGCTCTGACACGATACAAATGAGTGCTAATTAAATCGTTATATGTTTAATTACTCATACGATACGTCTGACATTCTTTGAATGCTTGCATATCTTGTATATATGTATATACAGGGGTAGAACAAAGTCAAAACTTTGCCTCCAATTGTAGATACTCTTATGTTTTTGTGAAGATGTAACACACCATGTGCCTTTGTTTCCCTCTATTGATTAGGCATCTAGAGGTTATGCTCCAGATAGCTCCTAGCCAGGATGATACTTGAACAAAAGCAGGGCTGATGGCCCTTTAAATCAGCTTTTGTTTTGGGCCTTGGTGGAAGTGAAAATAAGAAAGCCAGATCACACCACCTGCAGGTTGCTGCTATTCACTGAAAGCAGACAAACATGCAGATGCTGCTGAATATATCGTGGTGGCAGCAAAGTACACTGGGACAAATTCAACCTATTTCATTGGGGCCAGCTGGATCCCAGATCTGTCTCAATAATAGCTGAAGGATCTCGTATTCGGCTGGATCCCCGAATTTCCTGCACTTATGCACGTCCATCATGGTTAGCAAGAGGTAGCAGCTGCCACCTTGGCATGTCCTTTAGTATTCCGAGTACTGACCTCCCTGTTCCCGATCTCGAGGGTCTTGAAGACAGCAACAGGACCTTAATGTAAACAGGGACCTCTTAGCAAATAGGAGACTCTCGAGGATCTAAAGATGGCATAAGGGATCATGAATGTGATTTGTTCGCGTTTAAAGGGTGAATGACGATCATTCTGCTACTCTTGGCATTTTGATGAAGAAACACTCATCAGCAGGGCCCCTGCTCTACAGCGGATGAGGTATGGAAACTTCACTTGCCCAGGCTTCCCCGCAGGCGCCTTAGAGCTGCTGGTCTGATTTTATATGCTTCTTAGTTCTAAGTCCAGTTGTGGACCGTTGAAGAATGCGTAATTTAGTTAAAAGTAGGGCTGGGCGTAGTTTGAAGAGGTCCACTATGCGGAACTCTGCGAAGTGACCAAAAAACTCCGCCGTGATACGTGGAGTTCCGCAAGCAACGGAGTGCGTTAGGTCGTGCCGTTCGCTCTTATTTTTAGTGCGGGTGTTTGTCCGTCGCTGGAAAATCAGCACAAACGGCACCATGCACAGCGTAAGAGGGCACTGCTTCTTTCTGCTGCTCAAGTAAATGTTCTACTCAGCTGCAGCTTCCTCAACGCTAACGGATGGTTTCTCAATGCAACCATCCGCAACAGCCCGTGTTGAGAAATCTCGCTGGGAGGTGGTCTAGCGTTAGATTTTCTTCGCTCGCACTCGCCAACTTAACGTTGGTGACCGAGGAAAAACCTCAGCATGCGCTGCGGAGTGCGGAAAACTGTGCAAACTCCGTGAACGGAGCAGAGTTCACCGCTCAGGTCTAGTTAAAAGTCTGTTTGAAAGAAGCCTGCTTCAGCTGAAGGCTTAGCCTCCTTACATAGTTCAGTTTTAAGAAATTTTTTCTGAAGAGTAGAATATTTCCTCATTCTCTCCAGTAGGCCATGTGGGCTTTCAGAAGTTTTGTGGGAGGGATCGTGTAATTTGACTTTTATGTTGTCACATGTGCTGTATTTTGGCTGATCTGCAGACCTTTTCAAGTGGTTTTGACCTGTGGCCCAATATGCTTTGTTTATGTTTCACAATTTCTGTACTAACTTCTGGTCTTTGCTAGAAGCTAATGGAGTGCATTTAAGGTTAGTTTGATGTGCTGTTGGTTTTTCTAGCTGACAGCCAGGCTTACTGTCCGGTTAGGTCTGGCATGACAGTGCAGCTGTCGCCCGACCATTTGTGATTAATAGAAAAAGAGCTTTTTGGATTACTGAAATGGAATTTGTCTCCACCCAAATGTTGATGTCCTTGAATCAAGATTTTGAGTGGGCAGAAGTTGTTTGCTTCTGCTGAACATAGTGATTGGATTGCAGTCGCGGCTGGCATGACTCGTGGGTGGAGGGGAGGGTGGGGGAGTCACGCAGGTTTGCGGAAGGG
Organism: Calotriton arnoldi; assembly: GCA_963921515.1. Taxonomy (NCBI): domain Eukaryota; kingdom Metazoa; phylum Chordata; class Amphibia; order Caudata; family Salamandridae; genus Calotriton; species Calotriton arnoldi. The sequence goes on from CAWUFW010001223.1 coordinate 2,878,526, forward strand.
GGGAGGCGAGGCGGGGGGGTTGAATTAATTTTTTTTTTTAAACTTACCTTACCGGGTCCCACGCCACCTTAGCTCCTGACCGGGTCCCGCGTTTTCCCAACAGGAAGCAGGCACAGGCAGCCTCCCTCCCCTAAGCCAATCACAACGCTGCAATGGCAGCGTTGTGATTGGTGGGGAAAGCGTCCAGCCGGGCGCCTACGGGGAGGCCATTTTCTCTATGTAGGCTGCATGCAGCCTACATAGAGAAAAGGCAGAGTGCGCATGACTGGTTTGGTCGGCCCGAGGGGGCCGACCATACAGTCAGGACCCACAGCATTGGGCAAGCCAATCCTCCCCTACCCGCCCGCTCCCAACCAGGCATACCCTTCTGCTCACTCTTTCCTGACCCACCCGCCCCCAACCAGGCATACCCTTCTGTTTTCTCACAGTGCGAGAAGCAGAAACATAAAATGGTATGACTTATTTATTGTGAAACACATATGCTAAAGTCAATGATCCTTTCAGGGTGGTTTGTCAACACACAAAGATTTTTTGGGACTATATTTTATTGAGATTTTGGTATACAATTTGTCATTGCTGGTGGAGCAATGCCGTACATGTGTAGGTCCACAACAATTGAAATATTATCAACACCAACTTTACAGTCCATTCTATAACTGGGAACAGTATGGCTGTATCGAGAAATATAATCTGCAATCGAAAAGGCAGTGCTGTAGAGTATATGTGCGAAAACAGGTAATGGAAGCACAACATATCAGGTAACTATGAGCAGACATCAGGGAGAAGAGGTAGTGGGGGAAAAATCCAAACAAGAATCATAAGGAAACAGCAACAAACTGCCACTGAGGTGGTATTCCAAGCAAGGGTATCATGATATAATGGCTGGTGGGAGTTGCCTGGGTCGCCAGGCCCACTAATTATACTTTTATCATATCATCATTCAATTAATCGGTACTTGTAGAGCGCAGCTTATCACCCATGAGGGTATCCAGGTGCTGGGTTTTGTTAAAGAGCCAGGTCTTGAGTCTCTTCCTGAAGTCCGTCAGCGAAGATAATGTTCGGAGGTGGAGGGCGTTTCAGGACTTGGGGGTGAGTTGGGAGAAGGAACGGCCTCTGCTGTTGCTATTGCAGATGCGCGGTGTCTGTGCGAGGGTGAGGAAGGCGTAGCGGAGTTTCCTGGATGTTGGTGGAAGTTCAGCAGTGGTTCATGTATGCAGGTCCTTATGTGGCGGGCTTTGTAGGCGTGTGTCAGTAACTTGAATTGACATCTTTTCTGGACAGGGAGCCAGTGGAGGTTTCTCAGGTGTTGGGTGATGTGGGTTCATTTGGACACGTTGAGGATCAGTCTAGCTGCTGTGTTTGTATTGTCCGGAGCCTTCTCATGAGTTCGGTGGTGGTTCCTGCATACAGCGCATTGTCGTAGTCCAGACGGTTGATGATTAAGGCTTGCATGACTGTTTTTCTTGTGCCTATGGGGAGACAGTTGAAGATTTTTCGGAGCAAGTGGACAGTGTGGCAGCAGGGAGAGGAGACTGTGTTGATCTGTCATTTCATTGTGAGTTTGTTGGTTGAGCTGGTTCAATCCAAGAATAGGGCCATCACTCCTCAGAGTAATCCCGATCTATTAGGGAAATTAACCACCCTTGATTGTCTGTGAGTGGGCAGTCTTGCAGTTTAAGCTCCCAAGTCTGCAGATGTTCTGGGCTGCATTGACTCCTCAACGCTTGTCGCCGAGCGAGGACAAGGATGAAATCTGTGAATCTGGTGGTAATTAAATTAGCTTCAGGCTTAGGTTATAGCCCCAACAAGCAGGCTGCCGGGGTCTTGCTGATATTCCATCCGTGGAGATGTTAATAAGATTCAGCGGCATGTCCCAGAAAGGCGTAAGAACAGGGCAATCACACAACATGTGTTAGAAATCCACCCTGTCAACCTGACACTGTGGGCATGTCGCATGCACTCCGGGGAACATAATATTAATCCATTTAGGAGCTAGGTATACCCCATGAAGATAGTAATACTGAATTAATTTGAACCAGACATTATGGGATGGGTAAGGAGTATATAACAGGACGTTATTCCAATCAAAATCTGAGAGCACCAGGCCCATATCTGATTCCCACCATTCTCAAAGCTCGGTCAGCTCGCACCTAGCTTGGGGCTAGGAATGATCTGTGAAGGAGGGTTATAGCCCGTGCTTGTCCATTGCTAGTGCAAATATCTTTCAGGCAGCCATGCTTTGGGGGTTCATGACCAGCCCCTTCTCGGGTATGCCGTATGGCGCTGGTACCGCTCCATGCGGCAGGAAGTGTTGTGTGGGCAGCGCCTGCTCATCAGCCAGATCACTAAAGTGCAGCAGCTGGTCATTCCTGTACCAGTCCTCGAGTGTAGTCATGTCCCTCCTTTCCCATTCATGCAGTTCAGACCAGTTGCCCTCATGGGGAAGTTGTAGTAATGCCGTCAATGGGAAGTCTTTCACATAATGGAGCCTTGTCTGCGTACATTGTAGAGATCGGGCCCATGCAATCTGGAGGGTACCAAGCAGGAGCCCAGCGGGGCGCTCCTTCATTTTAGAATGTGGATTGATCAATAAATTCAGTAGAGTAGCACGAATAGGGACAAGTGGTTGCTCTGCTACAGCATCTGTCCCTCAAGTTGACCACCCATTTCAGCTGTGCACTGAGAGAATAAACTCCATATCTGGAACCTCCACCCCGCCTTCATCTACTGGAGTCACAGCGTAGTCAGTACTATCCTGCGTCAGTCTGCCCCTCAAATGAGATATACCAACAAGCTGTCTGTCTTGTGAGAGAAGAACTTAGGGAGTTGAAGCAGGAATGCGCAAAATAACAGTACTGGAGGTGCAGAAGAAAACACATTTTTGATAGTGCAACTCTACCTATCACAGATAATGGGAGACTTCTCCAGAAATGCATGGATTGTCGTAGGGAAGCTAGCACCGCTCTCATATTGCCCTCCAGCAATTCAGATTCTGTGTGATGAATGTGCATCCCCAAGTATCTGAATATAACAGGCTGACATTGTAAATTGTGCCCTATTTTAGAGGGCGTCACCTGCGTCACCGGGGCACGCAGCAGGAATGCATTGGATTTGGCCCAGTTCCCATGCAGGCCTGAGAGTTGACCAAAGTCCTCCAAGGCTTTAAAGGCATCATCCACGTCTGAGCATTTTCCCCTCAGGTACACCAGCATGTCATCTGCGTAAAGGAAGACATATAGGGGTGGGGGTGTCGACCCGTAGTCCTCGATAGTACTGACCTGTGAGAAGTGTAAGGGCCTACCGTTCTATAGCCACGGCAAAGAGTACCAGCGAGAGAGGGCAACCCTGCTGTGTGCCCCTTGTAACCTGGCAGGGGTCCGAGATGCAAGCCATCAGGGTCCTATATAGCAGACTCGTCCAGCTCAGGCGCCCACTCCCTAGCCCTCTGCTTGCCATTGTGACGTAGATTATGTCCCATCCCAAAGAGTCGGAGGCCTTTTCAAGATCTATTGAGATTGCTATGGCCTAAGGTTAGTCATTTAGGGGGCATGCAATAGCATCACTAATTGTCGAACATTATCCACTGTGCAATGTTTGGGTATAAATCCCGACTGATTGTTAGGATAACGCTACCAACATGGGGGAATAGTCTGTTACCAAAATTTTGCTTAGCACCTTAGAATCTACATTCATGACAGACAAGGGTCTATTGGATGTCACTCAGTCTCCGTCCTTGCCTTTCTTCAAGAGAGGTGACAAGCAAGGCCTCCCTCATCTTTGATGTAAGACAACTCGAAGCCCTAGCTGCATTATGCAATTTGGTCAGGATATGAAATAGATCATCGGCAAAAGCTGCATAGAATTCGATAGGAAAACCATCGGAGCCAGGTACGTTGCCCCCAGCCAGCGCCTTTTTTGAGCCAATCACCTCTTGGACTACTATCTCCCCTCTCTAAGGAGGTTAGTACATCATAAGGCACCATTCTCATCCTAGCAGCTATGACATAATTGTAGTGGGCCTGAGTATCAGCTGCCTCATGTTGTGCGCAGAGTTGAAAATCTATTAACGTATTAATGTAACTAGAAAAGCTGCATCAATTTCAGCCTGTGTGTAAACCAGGCTGCCTCCTGTTCTATGCATCTGTAGCATTTTTTAGCTCCATTTGTTGGGTTTGGCCAGACAAGCTAGTAATCTCCCATCTTTTTGCACTCTTCGTGTGCCTTAATGATGTAGGTATAGTTGTCGTAAATTTTGAGCCATTCTATCATTTTGAGTTTTTCTCTTCCTAACTTCAGATGATCCGAGGATGCTGGGTCACCAGTTATAGGCAGTTCCTGCCTATTTAAGAGTTTCCCTTGCTGTGTTATCTCTGCATGCAGTTGAGCATGTGCCACACCATCCTATCTGGGCACCACTAGTTTGAACGCCTCCCACTCCTTCAAAGGAAAGGAAGCTGTGCCTTCGTTCTCACTAAAATAATATTCTGGGGTGGGAGAAAGGCATGATGCCTGGGTGAGTCACCCCTTCACCTTCCTCACGCAGGGATCCACTGGGGAAATATGGGGGATGTAACCCCCCTTCTAAGTCAGTTTTCGGGAGGCCGACATGTGCCCCTGATCAGTGATCCAGTGAGTGAAATGATCAATTGGCTCATTTCCCTTTAACTTTCAATGTAATGACATCAGCACACCATGCACTCCGATCGCCATTACAAACAAAGAAAGGCACCTCAAAACAAACGAGCATTGGCATAGCCAATAGGTCTCGCCTTTGGGACCTTATAAGTGTTAAGCCACAGCTAGTGGCTTTGTTAAGGTCTTTAAGCTCTTTAATCACTCCATCTCGCGGCGATGAAGCGGTCTATGCTTCTCTGAGCGGAGAGTGTCAGCCTCCAGCGCAATAAATGATCAAATACAACCCCACAAAGGATGCCAGAGACCGTAGAGACTATAAACCACTCTTCCTCGTGGTGATGGGGTGGTTTATGGAGCTAAGTGGAGTGGGGTTATCCATCCGCGGAATAAATGACAGAGCAATGCTATGTTCAGGAGACAGAGAACAGAAAAATACTTCACACAGCTGCGGTTTATGCTTGTCGGTGGAAGAAGGGAATCCATCTGAGGAATACACGTAGGTAAAATGATATATGTGTTTTTCAGGGCACAGGTTACCCCAAGGTTGACAGTGGTGAGGGGTGGTGCCGGCACGTTTCTTCCTCCTTTGCATTAGTCCCCACCTTCGCTGTGGCCGCTGACAGGTGAGCGTGCAGCTCCTGCAGGAACAGCGATGATGTTGCAAAACAGATTACATGGAGGAACCATACTGGAAGAATAGTGGTTTAAAACTACAGCACGTTTGAAACAAGGAGTAGGGGTGATTTTAGTGGGCACAATTTGTAGTGGGCAGTTTCTGACACTGGATCATAACGCTCGTAGAATATTAATATTTTTGTTAAACCATCTACTGCATGATGAATCGATAAACCTAACGGAATGTGTTTAAATCCGATATGACACAGGTAAAAATGCAATATCAACCTTACCATAGGTCTAAAGTGTTAGAAATCGTTCTTACTTCGGTAAATCCCATAAACCTTTAACGTGGGAAACAATGTAAAAGACATCATAGCTAAAAAAATATATAAATCCAAGCACCAGTTAACAGATTTTCAACCAGTCTTCAACATTGTGTGACTTCAAGCAAATCCATCCATCTCCTGGTTCTGGGCATTTTAAATACATGTGTAATGTAAAAAATTAACTGTAGTGTGAGATATTTCGTAAAACCACCGGTAAACATTACCACCCACCCCTCACATCCTGATCCCTGTAGTACAGTCTCAACAACAGCCTCTGCCATCATAGCACTTAATGCGTGAGGTGCACCCACTACAAAAAGGGTTCTGTAAAACACTCCGCTGTTCCGGAGAGCCAGTTACCCCATAAACAAAGGACCAACAAATTTATTACAACTCATCCCCTATAATTCTTTACATTTACCACTCTCCTGCCCTGGGAACATACTCTGCACATGTTCATACACTTCATTTAACACCAGCTGGCTGGATCACTCTACAGAAAGGCACAAGAAAACAAGCCAGGATGTTTGGCTGCGGTTGTTGGGAATCATCTGTATGAAAGAATGTGAAAAAATAAATCCATCCTATATTTCACAATGCATGCGGAAAATATATAAAATCATATATGTACTCAAAGATCCCCAGAGATCAATAATTCAGCCCATAGATTTACAGATTCATTACTGGGGCATTGTGTATAGCACAGAGTGAAAATAAAGAAAGACAAATATGCAGACTCTGGACAGAACTGCCAACATTCCCGCATGTGTTACTAGTAATAAATGTGTTACATACTTTCATCTTCTTAGAAAGCCAAAAGACATCAAAGAAACACATTTCCCTCATCCGATTGCATTTGGTCCCGCTTAAGAGATCACGCAAAGGTGAAAGGTTTAGTAGAATTGCCCAAGACTTGAGAATAGGAGGGGACTTGAAAATGGCGGTTCTCCACGCGAGTCATCTCTGTGAATTTACAGCTATCTTGCGAACTCTGCACAAGTCACCACTCATGACAAGTAATCCTGGAGTGCCTACTGGCCACAGAGCATAAATGAACCTTACCACTTCCCTTCTGGACCATCAGTCGCAGCCCTAGAACAAGCACAGAGTCAGGAGCAGGTACCCTTGACGCCCAATGTGAGGAATGACCCAAAGAGTGCAGGGTGTGTTAATTCAAGAAATTATTAATTTATTTGGCTTTGTCTACAGTGCTTAGGGAGGAAGAGATAGAAAACATCATATGCCTTAATACAGCAACCTGACTGCAAACATAAAAGACAACTGCAACCACCCTCGTGGCCCATCCTAAACATTTCACTGTCGTTAACACGTCCCAGGAAACATCTATGGGCCCCATGACAAGTTTAGGTGCATTTCACGAGCACATCTCAGCAGCTGAAAGCAGCGAAATGTTCAGGTGTAAGTAATGGGAGCAAGTAGTAAATGATCAGCGAAATCAGGTGCGGTATTCTCGACCCCCCAGTAATTCCTCATTTCTGAGGGTACACCTCATAATACCATGATTTGATCACTCTCCCTTTGCCACCACCTCTACAATGGAAGTACTTACACCCCTTCTATCGGCAACTTTGGGAGGAGTGGGGCGCGGGGAGGGAATAGCATTCCTGAGAACCATTCATGAATAATTAGCGTAGTCTGTAGGAGCTCCGTTTTAAACCACACTCCAATTTTAGGTTATCAATTCTATAAAGTGAGTGAACACAGCGAATGCCAAACGTAGAGACTTACTATCTATTTATCTGATAGCACGAGACAAGCGCAAGAGTGACTCTAATTTCACTTGCACTAACAATCTTACATCTTCGAGGCCTCACACATTTCATGCTGCGCCAAACTTCGATCAATTCCAGAAGCACACTGAAGCGTTAACTGTGGCTGGAAGTCAACAAGATCCCCACAAGGCACGGGAATTCCTCACGTCGCTGTGCGTGTAACCTGACCCACGAGGAGAGGAATGCAGCTGCCACCCTGCGCGCCGCTGCTCGCTCCCGCAAGCAAAACGCTGTGGGAGTGAACATTTGCCAAAAAGGTGGGACATGCGCCCGCCTTTAGCCATTTGCAGGCTAAAATAAGAAAAGGACACAGGCAACAGCCAACCCAATGCGTGGGGGAGTTAGACCCACACAGAGAAGTTTTAAGTGCTGACAAGAAGCCTCGCAGAGCAACGCATGCGCGCTGGCTCACGCTCGACCTAAATAAACGAGATCTCTCTGGTGCTCGCACCAGAGGGATTTCTAGCCCCTAATTCCTAGGATGCCCTGGAGCCAGTCAAAAGCACTGAGCGCTGCTGTGATGGATGGCTCCAACACGGCCTTAGTATATGAGGGTTTGAGGGTGGATTGACACTGCACTGTAAAAGGCTGTAGACAGATATTAAGTTACAAGGATCGCTCACAAATTACCGTAGTAGGCAAAGATTTGGTGTTGGTTACCCCTCTGACACCCACTTGATCATCCTTATTCGGCCCTTTTCAGATGAGCTGTATGTTGTTTCAGCAACTGTCATTTTGTATATATTTGTAATTTCATGAATGTTTGTGGAATGGTTGCCAGCTTATATGCAATACACTAAGTACATGAAATAAGTTCAATGTGCAGTGTTCGATGCACTAGGCCACAAATCACTCCTTGAGATCCTTAACTCTAGAATGGGAATTGATGGAACTGTTCTGAGCTGCTTTGAATCATTTCTCTTTTCTAGATTCTAATTCTTGAAACACAACACTTTTGAATCACCTTCGCAGCTGGTGAAATATGGTGTGCCTTGAAGATACATCACCTCAGCTATTTAACTTATGTATGGAACATCTAGCAACAATCCTTCATAAAACATAACCCCCATCTCTATTCACTAATATGTTGGCAACGACCAGCTATACCTTCGACTGTATGAGTTGTCAAACATTCTAACCCTGAAATCCTTCCTCTGTAATCTAGCAAATTGAATGCAATCACTTTTGCTGAAAATGAACCCTCAAAATCCTCTTCCTTTCTCACCTGAAAACCCTCCACCTGTCTAAAATGTATTGTTTGCTCTTTATCCTTTAGGTATCTTCTCATCCCTGGTGCCCCCCATGCAAAGTTACTTGGCTGCGTCTTAGACAATAACCTCACTCTTAATGAGAACATCGCAAAACTAACTAAATCGCATCTTATCAGCTCCACCTACTCAGAAAACTGAAACCAGCAGTCCCCTTTTCTCTTTTAAAATCTTCAGTGCTCGTCTAGTTGGTGGAAACACCATCCTAGCAGGCCTCCCGCAATCCCTCACTGCAACCCTTTGAGCTGTACTGCACGCGGCTGCCAAATAGAGCACATCTCCACTATCCTAAAGCATCTTCACTGGCTACCGCTCGAAGCAAGAGTTCAATTCAAGACTGCTCATATCACTCATGAGGCAATCCGCACCACCGTACCTCGCTATATGTGCATTAAACGGGAGACAATGAACAACAAGAGCAGAGACCATCTAAGTCTAGACATTCCTAGAACCAAGCAAACCCAAACTTCGAAGCAAGCATTTTCATGCCGAGCCCCAGATTGTGGAACTCTATCCAGCACCACATTAGAATGAACCCTAACCTTCTTACTTTCAAGAAAAACTTAAAACACATTGCTACAGACTTCATTTTTCAGACTCATTGCAATGTTAATTCCCCCGAGTTCATCTTTACTCGTCCACAGTTCAAAGTTCAAAGTTCATTCTTGCCTAAAGACCCCTTTCACTTGTTACCTGTGAACTGCTCCAGTACCTGGTGGCTATGTCCACGCTATGTAAATACTTAAATAAAATATAAAAAACAGGAGGTCTGAGTTGCTTATGGAGACATGCCATTGATGACGGCTGTAGGTCGGATTGATTGATTTGGGGAAATTATCATATGCCAAAGGAATGATCTGTTTGTAATGAAAAGTTATGACAAAGGCAGGAGGCCTGACTTATGGTTTGTGAAAAGCATATGTTAAGCAAAATAGGCCTGCTAGGGTGCAGGGCCATTACACTGAGGTAAAGACTATAGACAGGTATTTTGTTACATGGAGGCTCAGAAATTCCTATAATATGTAAGCGGTCTTGTGTTGGTTGCCTCTCTTACAAAACCCCATGGGTAGAAGATTTCCACTATCATAATACTTGTTAAGCCCTCTTAGGAGGGTCTGTACATTGTTTTACCAGCACTAACTTTGTACATATTCCTAATTTTATGTCAGTATACCTGGTGACTACTTTGTAGGAAAGTTTATGCTCAACATAGTAGCCCTGAGTTGGTTAAGGTGATGACCCAATGATAAAGAGTATAGGCCATGGAGTATCATTGTTTTCTGTTCCAAGATAGCCACCATATTTAGAAGCATTACGTTGGCCACATTGGATCAGTACACCAGCACACTACACACATTAGCATTTAAAGATGGTTGTCCAGTGTGATGTTTTCTGAGCAGTCATCTTGGAATGGTATTGTGCATGATGTGTCACTGTTATTTCGCTTCAAGATGGCCAACACTTTTCTTCTAAATGTGGCAGCTTTGTTGGAACTTTAAAGCAAAGATCTGCTATGTACAATGTCATAGCAAGATGGCCGTCAGCTGCCATGTTTAAATTTATTTTTGTACAAACATATGCCTACTAGGTTTAAGTGGCACCATGTTTTCTTTTTCCTACTTTTAATCCTTTATTTATCTTCCATTTGCTTGTTGAGTTTGTGAGTCTGTTTTATCATAGATGGGTAAGTGGGTGATTGCAAGTATGTCAGTGGTGGATGAATGGATGTATAAACGCAAGGATGAGTGACGGAGTGCATGTATGGCATTGTGTGTCTAAACTCATCAAGGACTAAAGAGACACTTTAAATTATAAGCCAGGCCTATTGGCATTGCCAGTGCTTGTTTTGAACTTGCAGCACATGCGAATGAGTTTCTTGGGTAGGGCAGTGTAGATCCCATCAAAGCAGTTCAGTTGTGTCATGACCAGTAAGTTGATCAGTTCTACATTGTGGGAGTAGCTGCATATTGTGGAACTGGTGAAATACTTCAATTTAGCCAATACATGGATTTGGAACGGGGAAAGACAGCTGTGAATCAACGATTACACACAGGTTTCTGGTGTTTTAGGGGGACTTGCAGATATCTCCAGAGGCGGTGTATTTACTTACTTATGTGGCACAGTCTTGAAAAACCTCGTATCTGTTTCATTAAGTCAATAAACCCTATTTGCTTTCAAACTCTTGAACAGAGGTGATGAAGAAGCGATAGCATTAATAGTGCAGGTGCATAGACCGACTGGACACAGTGTCATGATTTACATAGATGCAGAAATCTAGAGGTGACAGACTTACCCCCATAATTTGTGTAGAGTTTTGCACTGAGGGGATTTTAACAACCTTTGCATCGGTAATCCCAGAAATCTGTATGAGTAAGATTTGCGGACATGTGCATTTGCCGGTGCATGTTGTTTTTCTCCAAATGAAAAGTATTTTTCCATGTAGAGAAATCAGTTTGTCTACAGTTCCAGAAAATAGTGGGGATTGGCACATATTACATCAAATATGAATGAATGACCATCACCAGTTAATCCAGCATTTTAGTATAATTTCAAGTTCATAAAATGAGTGTTAAACGAGTTAGGAAGGTTTATTTATTTAGTTGCCCTCTTTTGACACGCCGACTATCCTGGTTAATACTCACTTTAGGATTTAGAAAAAATCGCCATACTAGCAGATTTTCCATGGTTCTAGGTTCTGTGTTTGGATGCAAATGTACACAGACCTTGATTCTCTGAATCTGGCTATCTCATGTGCACTTGGATAGGACACACTTTGAGCCTCTAAGTGAAATTCGGGTGCCCAACATGTTTTTGTGAATCAGGTTCTCGGCTGCAGGCCAGCTGAAGGCAAACCTAAAGTTGGAAACTTTGAATTGGGGAAGGCAGGTGAAGTTCTCTGACTTGCATGAAGCAGAGTTATGCTGCCTGCCCAGCAAGCCAGGACATTTATGAAAAATCCCCCATGGGTGTTGCATCATAGGGCCCAAAGCCCACCCCTTTCTTCTTTTGTATACTTTTTACTTTGTGACCATTTACACTTCCACACATCCCTTGATTGTAAAGCTGATTGGATAAGCAAGAGAGTAGATGGGGGGGGGGCTTCTGTCACTGAATATCGACCCCCAAAATATCGTGATACAGAACGACAAGGGACAAAATATCGAAATGTAAGTGCATATAGGGAAGCGTGGATTTACTATTCCTGACTCCAAACCTACATACCATGACGATGTATGCATTGCCAAGTTACATTTATGTGGAGTTAGGTATAGAAAATCTATATTTACCTGCCCATATTTCAGAGTCCATATTCTGTCCTTCATATTCCGTGCCATCAATGTTCCCCAGCTGGGGGCGTTCTGGGATTCAATTTTTGTGAATGCAGAGCTAGGAGTAGGAGGTGACAGGCATACAGGTTCATAAATAAGTGAAAATGGAAATATACAAGTGTTGGTACCCTTATCACAGAGGGGTCGATTCCGATTCGGGCCGGAAAAAGCACCGACCGACTCGGAGCCGGAAATTATACCGACCGACACGTACCTGTGGCGCCCGACACGCCAAGTACGATGCAAGGCGTGCAAAATCCGACCGACACGTACCGAACCCAAGCCGAACGACCGAGCCGCACGGAAAACAGCAATCCGGCCGGAAAAACACGCGAATCGAACCGACCGACACGCACCCGGAACAAATCCGACCGAAACGTACACGCGAACTCCAAACCGCAAAGTACGATGCAAGGCGCGAAAACCACGACCGAGTCGGACGGAGGACAAGCCGTACGACCGACACGCATACAAAACCGAGCCGAAGCAACACAAAACACCGCGACCGACGCGTACGCAGCATAGAAAACTGCACAAACAGAGCGTGAACGAAACGGAGAACACCGTACGAGACAAATGCAGGGTCCGACTCGGTCACAAGAACGTCTCCAACATGCACAGACAGTACAAAGGAACAATCACACAAAAAAGGCCAAACAAGCAATTACAAAGCCAATAAATACTGGGGGGGTGGGGACAGAGAACAAAGACACACCCACAACTCCACCCATATAAAGGACACAAATCACAACCATGATCCTTTGCAAATGCCATTCCACTGCCAGCACCGAAGAGACAGCAACCACACACCCACAGCTCATCCCTCACACAAGCCACACACCATCAGCACACCAACAAATACCTACCTCACATACACCCAGCAAAACACACACTCACACACCCTCACCTGCACACCAACACACACATCACTCACCATCACCACCCATCACCATGCCCCCCAAGAAGAATCACAAGTTCCTAGATTGTGAATTGGAAGTCATGGTAGACGAGATCCTCAGGGTAGAGCCACAGCTGTTTGGCACACTGGTCCAACAGACCCCCATCTCCCAGAAAACCAAGATGTGGGAGAGGATCATCAACAATCACCATGTCTGCGCACAAAGACCGACATCCAGAACAGGTGGTATGACGTGCGCAGGAGGGTACGGGACCTGCTCAAGAAAGACTACATCATCAGCCAATACACCGGCAGTGGCCCTCCTGCCAAGCCAATATACCTCAGGCCCTGGGAGGAGAAGGTGCGGGCCATCCTTCCGCCAGTGAGCGTATATGGACTAGAGAACATCCCAGAGCCTGGTGAGTACACAACAAATGTACACAATATTCTGCCACAAAACACACACACATCACTGTCAAGGGGAGAGTCAAACCATGCACTCATAGCAATTACACAGCAACCAGAACATAATCATCCCAAAATGTGTATGTTAGTCAGATAAACACAACACATGCCATCAAAAAAGTTACATCCAACCGTGCCATCACATGTACAAACACAACTACAACTACAGCTAGGCAGTGGCACAAATAGAACTAACAAACACATCCAGACATGTAGCCACCACAACAACACCAACACACAGTGAAGACCACTCAAAGGAAGGAATTCTGTGTATGCTGGCCAAGTCAGTGTAGCCAATAGCATCATGGGAGTCGCAGTCACACATATTGCCCCCCACAACTGTCCCATCAACACCACCCTGAACCATGCTCACATCACAGGGAGTGGAGAAGGACTCACAAGATGGCTGACACTGGCTACTGCTGTGGGGAGCACAAGGCCCTGCTGGCAACTGTGCACCAACAAACAGCAGGACACCACTGACTGACATCCTGAGAGACAACTTCCACTCCCTGCAATGCAAGCACATTCCATGGTGGGATATCTGGCTGGCTGGGTGGGAAGGAGGACTTGCAGCACTGACCATAGTCACAAGCACCTCCCCTCACACCCCCTCAACACAAACTCCACAGAACCCACCTGGTAGAATGCAATGCCTCCCATCCTAACTCAAGATCCCACAAAGAACCACCACCCTGGGTTATGTTGTGTGAAGCACAGGGACACTCTTGGGACTTTTAGCCAAACAACTGCCAGGACAACACTCCCAGCCATCCTGTCAGCACAGCCAGCCCACCCCACAGGGAAGCAGAGTCAAAGGAAGGAAGCATGGGCATGCTGGGAAGGGGGTGGAGGCAAAAGCATGATGGGAGTAGTAGGCACAGATATTGCTCAGCCTCACAACTGGCCCATCAACACCACCCTGAACCATGCTCACATCACAGGGAGTGGAGAAGGACTCACAAGATGGCTGACACTGGCTACTGCTGTGGGGAGCACAAGGCCCTGCTGGGAACTTCACACCAACCAACAGCAGGACACCACTGTCAGCCATCTTGCCATTGCCCTCACACCAACACACTGAACTCCCCACAAAAGCAAGTAAGTATGGGAATGCTGGCAAGTGGGGTGGAGGCAATAGCATGATGGGAGTGGCAGTCACTGATATTGGTCACCCCCACAACTGTCCCATCAACACCACCTGAACCATGCTCACATCACAGGGAGTGGAGAAGGACTCACAAGATGGCTGACACTGGCTACTGCTGTGGGGAGCACAAGGCCCTGCTGGCAACTCTGCACCAACAAACAGCAGGACACCACTGACTGACATCCTGAGAGACAACTTCCACTCCCTGCAATGCAAGCACAGTCCATGGTGGGATAACTGACTGGCTGGGTGGGTGGGAAGGAGGGCCGGCTGTCAACCAAACACAACCAATGCAGACCATGTTCACACCCCAACAAATACATAGAAATGCCCAAATAATGCAGGACAATGTGCCACACCAATATCAACCCCTGACTGTGACGACTTAGGACAATGCAATGTACAGGCCCGCACCCAGAGGCACAGTCACAACTGTCAGGTGTGTCAACCATTGATGCCTGCAGAAACATAACATACATTGTGTGTGTCTCCCAAAAACAGGTGATGATGGGGACACAGCAGCAGACGCTGAGGAGTCCCAGTCCCAGGCTCAAGAGGATGCGGAGCTCACTGGTGTCGTACAGCCTCTGCCCTCCTCGGACGAAGAAGACCAACCTGGCACATCCGGTGCAAGTCTACATGCAGCACCAGCAGGACCACCAGCTGCAGCACCAGCAGGACCACCAGCTGCACCCCTGCACCCACCCTCCAACGACTGTCAACACAAATACCATCCCTGCTGACATGGACAGAACAAGGAGCAACACCAGCACAGGGACCCTGGACCAACCTGGGGCCATGGACACCACCACCACCACCAACCTCCAAGGTGGACCAGGGTCATCTGTGCGTGCCACTGCACGCACTGCACATGTCAGCAGGGGTGGTGGGAGGGTGGGAGACAGAGGTTGCTGCTTGCAGAGGTTGCTGGTGTGCATGACGACCCACAACTGGTACGCATAGCTGATGCGTACCAGTCCAGCACCGGAGACCTCAGCCAGGTAGTGGGGCTCCTCAGAGACATGAAACAGCAGCAGGCTGCCCATCATGCCCGCTTGGACTCTCACATGTCCCACGTGGAGTCACACATGTCCCGCGTGGACTCACACATGTCCCGCGTGGAGTCCAAGTGGGATGCACTGCATGAGATGACGGCGGTGCACAGGGACATTTTACAATGCCTCCGCCAGATGAACAGCAACCAGTCCACACCTCCCTGTGTGCCAACAACATCTGGTGCTGCCCAAACTGCAACTGCCACAGGGAGGGAGGATGACTCTGGCGGAGAGTCCCCTGCACCGCAGCAGCCTGTACTTGAGGGCCCCCCAAGAAGAGGGGTCGTCCGAAGAGGGGCAAGTGAGAGGCCGATGGCCAAGCGCAACTCCCAGGAAGCCTGAACCTGTTCTGGATGTTCACCTTTGTGCACAGACTGTTCACCCTGTTGACGGCAACACTACTCCCACACATTGCATGGGGAGTACAAGTTGGACCAATGTCTCAGACAACTGTGGCCCCGATACTGGGGATTCTGTCTACCAGGACTTTCAATTCACCTAGGAACTTCTGATTGCAAGATTTATGTACAGCACTACCCATCCTATGCACTATTCACACAAATGTATCACAATAAACACACTAATACACCATACTTGCCTCTGTTGTGATTCCAACGTGGGTGCTGTTATGGGGATGATGAACTGCAAAATTACACTGTGTATGCGAACTGCAACAGCAAGTACAACACAGGCATGTGAGTAAAGGCAACGTGACACATATGAGGGAGACACACCACCAGGGCTACACAACACATACACACCTAGGCCATCTGACTCATTGCCTACACTGATGTTGCCAGGGAAGACGGTGCAATGCACAGACACCACACCCATTCCCAGTTGGAGTCAAGTAGCCCACAGGTGCAGTAAGCAAATGGCAGTCAAATGTGTGACCACAGACAACGCACATCACAAAGTGAAGCACAGGTTTATTACACAGTTGCAACATGTCGTAACCACTACAGATGCAAGGTAATCCCACCTGGCAGTGGGCACACAGTCAACAACTGTAGATGGAAGGAAGTCCATGGGTGTGGCGCACATTACCTGTTGGGACACAACAGCTACCACCCTGGAAGTGCAATCACGTCGTCGGTGGACACAGTTGACCAAACGAATCTGAAAGTACCCTGTGAAGGACAGAAATGACACACAGTCAAAAGCAATGGAGTACAGGACAGAACAGCAAAACTCATGCACAATACATGTTACAAGATACCCACCCAGAACCAAGTTAGCATGTCAACACTGTTGGGGAGTACAGCCCACCTGTAAGCACACATCGCAACACACATCCAGTCAAGTAGCCCATGGACACACTCCAACAGCACCAGAGCACCACCTACACATATCATGCCAACTCACATCATTGACATGACACCTCAGGATACTCACATTCAGCTAAAGAAGTTGGTGATGAGCTGTGTGCGGACATCACCCTCATCATCATCATCATCATCGTCACTGGCATCGTGGTCCAGGCCAGGATCCTCCACAGGTGGCGGATGTTGGTCATTGTCATCCTGGATGAGAGGCAACTCCTTCCTCACTGCCAGGTTGTGGAGCATGCAGCAGACGATGATAATCTTGCACACTTTCGCAGGGGCATATGGGAGGGACCCTCCGGTCTTGTCCAGGCAGCGGAAGCGGCTCTTCAGGAGACCAAATGTCCGCTCAATCACTCTCCTGGTCCGACCATGTGCCTCATTGTAGCGCATCTGGGCTGGTGTCACAGGGTTCCTGAGGGGTGTCAGCAACCACGGCATGTTGGGGTATCCCGAGTCACCTACGGACAGACAAGTGCACATTAGCTGACTTGGAAAAGTGGGCGGAATACTACAGATCAGATCACACACAATGGCACAAAGTCAGTACACACCGACAAGCCAGGCACGCTGGTTCTGCATCTGTTCCATCATCCTGGGGATGCGACTACTCCTCATCACAAAGGCATCGTGTGCTCAACCAGGGAAACGGGCACACACGTGTGTGATGGTCATGTCTGCAAGACACACCACCAGTGCATTGACCGAGTGGTAGTGCTTGCGGTTCCTGTAGGCCTGCTCCTGGGCCTGTGGTGGTACCAAAGCCACATGTGTCCCATCAATGGAGCCAATGACATGCGGCCTCCTCCCCAGGGCATAAAAGTCACTCTTCACGTCAGTGAGTCGTCGCAGTCTAGGGAAATAGATGTACCGGTTCAGGAATAGCAACATTGCCGCCAAAACATCGCGGAGCACACGGCTCAACATGGTCTGTGACATCCCACCAGCAGTTGCCACAGTATGTTGGAAGGTACCGGTGGCAAAGAAGTGTAGGGCTGCCATCACCTTCACCTTGGGGGTCAGCGCTGTAGGATACGGCCGGCCAGGCTGCAAATGTGGGGACAACTGCACTGCCAAATCCTCAATCAGCTGCCTGGTGAAGCGGTACCGTCGGATGCTGTCCCGTTCCACCATCGTTGCCAGGTCTGGGAATGGTCGATGGACAGCAGGAGCCCTGCAGTGCAGAGGAGAAGTAAGCAAGATTGTCAGTCACCCCACATATGCGGCATTGAACACACTCAATATCCCAACATACATCATTATGAGGCACAACTACATGAAGTGTGCAGTTCCGTAAGGACATGTATGGTACATACATGGCCAACATCTGTCAACACGGTCCAACAAGTGGCATCAATTAGTCCCAGGTTGGCCCATTGGATATCATGAGGCCGTGTCACAGTTCCCATCTCCTGCTGCCGTGTCACAATCACCCCCCACAGTGACATGTGAGGACAGATGTGCCCCAGGCACCACAGCTCAACGACAGGTACATTCCCAGGGACCCTGTATTGCCACATGGACACTGGCATTACATGGAGTATCATGTATACACCACAGCAAAACAACCATGACCCCCACAGGTAGTGGTCCCACTTGCCACGGCAGGACAGACATGGACGTCTGTGACACACACACGCACAACATCAAAGTCCATGCACACACAACGTGGATGTGGAGACTGTCTCCCATTGTGCACATGAAATCAGAGACATTGTAAACACTACATGCACACAGACTGTGGAGGACCATCACTATTGTGCCACTGGGACACCCTGGCTCAAACATACCGTCCCACATGGGACTCACGGGGTATGTGACATGACATACACATACACCACCGTGAAATGTGACCATGGCACATGCACAGATATGAACAGTTGCACATCACAGTGGTCATGGACACGTAACACCCTGGATCCTGTCCCCATGAACACGTGCACAGCCTGGCGGTGGCTGCCCACAGGTGACACCCACAGGACAACATGTACACCAACATACACACAATAGGAAATGCAGCCTTACATGCCTTATGATAAAGTTTGGACAGGCTGTCGTGATGTAGGTGTGCCCCTCACTCCCTGGGAGCTATCTGTGGCTGGCATATGTCCATCTGAGACAGGCATGGTGACATATGCCAGTCACTTGTACAGTGATGCGTTGAACAGCAATGGACCGATCGGTGCCCCCGGCCGGCCCATTGCATTCAATGTGTGCGGGTACGCGTTGTACCCCTGTACGCGTTGTACTGCAATGGACCGATCGGTGCCCCCGGCCGGCCCATTGCATTCAATGTGTGCGGGTACACGTTGTACCCCTGTACGCGTTGTACTGCAATGGACCGATCGGTGCGCACCCATTGACAATGGCCTTGCCTGGCAACGGACGCGTTTTCGAATTTCGAACGAGTCGGTTGCTGGAAATTCAGTTGGTCACCCACAACAATGTTGCAAAATCATGTATGTCATGAAGTTGAAGATTTGAAGGATGCTGTGGGCGTGTATTGGTGCTGCTATTCCATGGATTGGCCAGATTCAGAAGATGCAAACGACTTGGACCTATCACTTGGACACAAGGGACAGTATCTGCCTCTCCAGCACATATATATTGCTGGCTGGTCCCCTGAGAGCTCACTTGCCTGCACTACATGCTCCAGGACGACATCTGCCACTGCACTGCTGCTGTCTCTGCCCCTCTGGACCCTGCAATGGCACGTACTGTGGAGAGAGCCCCAGCCTTCAGCCTTGAGGAGAACCAGGCCCTGCTGGACAGCCTACTTCCACAGTACAGCAAGCTGTATGGGACACCAGGGGAGCAGGTGAGTGTTCTGTGCACTGCCTTTCTGAATGTGCATATTGTCTGACTAGCAAGGCTGAAAGTCTGCACGCCACTGGCTAGCAGGCTCACTGAGTAGTTGTCACCCCCCATAGTGTGTAGTGACATGCACTGGACAGGTATGGTGCAGGGACAGTGCATTTGAACAAGGTTTTACTTCCCATGCAATGATACCATGTAGTGACGTCTGGCAAACTGTCCATGGGCAGCTTTGCACTGCCTGTGTACATCATGTGCCCCTGTGATTGAGACATGTATATACAACTGTGTCATGCACGGATATGTTGCATGTGTAGTAATGGCCTTTTCACTTTGTCATCCTGACAGGTTAATGCCCATCGGAAGCAGGAGATCTAGAAGGACATCGTCCGGGCTGTCCGGTCCGTGGGGGTCTACAAGCGCCGGATCCGCAACTGCCAGAAGAGGTGGCAGGACCTTCGGGGCTGGACCCGGAGGATTGCACGGGTCCAGCTGAAGCTGTCGCCTCCTCGCAGGAGGGGCGGAACACGGACCCTGACCCCCACATGCTCCAGATCCTGGCGGTGGTGTTTTCAGACCTGGATGGGCAGCTGAAGGCCAGACAGCAGCAAGGAGGGGGTGAGTCAAAGACTGCACTGTGAACTCTGTATTACATGCTTTGTGCCCTCCTCTGGCCTGGTTCAACTGCCACAGTGCAGCAGTCATGTTGTCCAGGAGCCATGTCCCTCTATTGTGCACTGCCCACTCCTCATCTGATACCCAGGTGTGGCCCTTACATTCAGGGAATTGTGTCACTTGGGACTGTGTCCTTGCAGTTTGCTTCACTAAAGGTGGGGGACAGCATCTGTTTCCCTAACTCTGTTGTGGGCATCATGGGTGGGTCCATTGTTCACACAACGCCTGTGTTCGGACATGTAATCTGCGTGTTGCTTTGATATGCGGTCCACTTGCTGAGCTGAGCCACCACATGTGCCTGGGGTATGTGGCACACGCCCATGCAGCGGGTGGGAACAATGTTTGGGCCCCAGGAGTGTGCAGATTACGTGTGTCACACATACATAGCCAGCTATCCACTGTCCAGGGCTCATCCCTCATTCATGTGGGGCAGGACAGTCATGCCTACTCCAGGCCATGCAATGCACTCTGTACTCCCACTCCTGTGTATCAGCTGACACATTGTGCGCAGTGATTTGACCCCTCAGGTGTCTGCCTCTGTGTCAGTGTGCTGTGGATTAGTTGCCAGGACTGCTGGGGTGTTTCTTGGTAGGGGCTCAGCATGCCACTGGAGATGTGACCATAGGAGACGATACTTGTGTGTCACATAGGTGTTTGATCAGCTGCCCGTGCAGACTGGGGTATGCGAATGTGAAGTTCAGGCAGCTGTTCCCCATTCACAGCAGATTGTGAGGGGCTCAGGTTCAGAGGGTAGTGTCACAGGTCTCCCATATGTCCAATAGGTATGACCTGGACAGATGAGGGTTAAGATGATGTGTTGTGGGGGGATGTACATGTGCACTTGTGCAGCTCCAGGACTTGCATTCCCCATGACCTACTATTGTGACACAGTGCAGAGTGTTGTTGTCTGGCTGCCAAGTCATACATCACTGAGACAGTGATGTATGACTTAGCAGTCATGCCTCCGCCATGGCATGTGTCTACTTATTGGTGATCCTGCAGGGGAGTGACATGTGCTACATGCACACCATTGTGGCGATGGCTATCAGGACATGGGTGCATCATGGTGTCTGTCGCTGGTATGCATCACATGCATTTCCTATTTGACTCTGGGCATCCCTTTCATCCGGAAACCTGTACTGACTCAGTGGCAAGAGCTGTGATGTGTGCATGTCCACATGCTACACCGTGTCCTCTGCACTGTCCAACTACTGTGTAGTTGGTGCATGTGTCCACACTGGGGTGTTGCAATCCAACAGACACCAGACAGATGGGTGCAAGGCCATGTGGGATGTGAGTGCCATTGTTGGCATCAGACTGACAATTGGCTGCTCCTGTTCAGTTAGGGCACTTTTAGCAATGTCCAACTAATGATGCCAGGGCTTGCTCTGTAATGTGCTGTGCTCACAGTGGTGTGTGCGTTTGGTGCAGGTGACTGATGTCTGTCTGTTTCCCCATTGTTTGCAGATACATCCACGGCCACGGAAGGGGACAGCTCCACGGACCAGGAGGAGCCGGAGAGCCAGACTGGGTCAGCAGCCGAGGAGTGGTCGGAGGGACCCAGTGGCACGGAGGGCGAGGGGAGCCACACCGAGGAGTCCTCAGCACCATCCACCTCAGCTGAGGACCAGAGCAACTCGGAGGATGACTCCCTTATGGAGGCGGGTGTCAGCAGCCACCACACCCCAGCTAGTGTTGCTGTCCCCGCCACCACCAGCACCACCACCGCCCGTCCATCGGCTCCCATTCCCCAGGTCCGTGGAGGCTCCCATGTTCGGGAGCGTGTCTCCTTTGGGCCAGGCACCGCACCCCTGCCCCTGTGTCCCCTGCTGCCCTGAGTGAGGAGTCTGTGTACCTCCTTCGCCAGCTCCATGTAGGGCAGACAGCCATGCTGAGTGTCCTCCATGCGCACACCGCTCTGTTGACTCAGCTGGTGTCGTTCATGGAGGGCATCTCATCGGGCATGTCTGACCTACAGAGGGGCAATAGGTCCATGGACTCCTCCCTGACGGCAGCAGTGTCCCTCCTCAGACAGTCCCTCACCCCTCCTGCCTCTGCTCCATCCACACTCCCCAGCACCTTACCCGTCCCAAGCACACACACACCGGCACAGGCACACACCAGCACACACATATCCAGCACACAGACACACACGCCACAAACAAAACGCACACGCACGCACAGTCAGGGGACTGAAACCAGACTCACAGGGGATGGGGTCCTGGTACACACACACGCATCCACGAGCACTGCGCAGTCCTCAGTTGCCTCTCCCTCCAAAACACTCTCCCTTGCCTCACCTGCAACCCCAAAGACCCAGCGCCTCTTCCTCAGTGACCTCGGCCTCTTCCCCTCCGATCCAGCTGCTCCAGCATCCAGGGGGAAGAGGAATCCCACCCACATGGAGCAGAGTGCCCCTCGCCCCCGGACACCCTCCCCAGGCGCAGACAGACTGAGGCCCCCACCCGCAAGTCCCCCGGAGTGGTAAGAGCAAGACCCCGCCGCCGCCCTGCAGCTCAGGCACCAGGTCTCCTTCCTCCATCCCTCAGGCCCCTACTCCACAGGTGCCCCCACCACACCCTGCCCCAGGTTCCCCCACCCACAGATATACCATCCCCAAGAGGATCCGGCCTTCTCCCCTGGCACTTGCTCTCCCGGCACCACACCCCCGCTGCGCTTGTCTCTGCCACCGATGTGGTGAGGGTGTCCTCCCCTCTGTCCAGCCCACCTTGCCTGTTCCCCATTCTCCTCCCCTGGTGGTAGGCACTGCAGTGGAGTCCACTACCACCCTGTCTGACTTGGGCACTGCAGTGGCGGACCTGTCCACTCCATCTGCAGGGTCCACTGCAGTCGTGCCGGCACCCACAACATCTGAGTCATGCCCCCCAGTTGTGCCGGCACACACCATGTCAGACACCTCCACTGCAGTTGTCAGTGGCTCTCCAGCACCCACCACCCCTTCCCTGCTTCCTCCTGGTGAGCCCTGATCCTGTCCCTGCGGTGCCTGGCCTGCCCCCCGGTTGCCCCTCCTAGTGGATTGTCCCTGGTTTTGTGCAGGCATGCGTAGGGTGACATCTGCCACTGTCACCAAGTTTGGACTTTGACAATGGACTGGCCATTGGCCTTTGTGTTTTTTCTGGACTTTGTTTTCATTACACACATATGCTGAATAAAGCAACTTTCTGTTCTCTAGTGCTTATGCTTCTGATGTACATGTTGTTGATGATGCTAACCATGCCCTTGCTGCAGTGATGGTGATATTTGGTCTCATGATAACGAAGTGTTACTGTGCAGGAACCCATGTGGTCCAGGGGGAATGTGTCCTATCCTGTGGTGTATCCATGTCATCCATAGCAGCATCTGAGGGTGTCATGTGTTCAGTATTTGGCAATGGGATTTCCTACTTAGATTAGCTATTTCACATCTGTGGCTTCCACCCCTGCACATCTGTTGTGCCTGCCATTGTTCAATTCGTCTACTTCCCTGACCGTGTGGCCATCTCCACTGGACATGCAGGTTTGGGCATCAATGGGGAAGGACTCATCTGTGTAGTCAGTGCAACATTGCTATACAAGTGTGTTGGATCTGTGCTGATGATTCCGTTGGCACTTCCATGACCAGGCTGATGTGACGGGAGCCCTCATTTGGTGCTAATTGTTGATTGTGTGACCAAGTGCTCAGCTGACATGATGTGGCCCTACTGAGGCAACACATGGCACAGCTTTCCTCACACAGGAGTGGAGTCCCCTCATGGCAGTGTGTACACCTGTGACATTGCCTGCGCCCAAGGTGCGTGTTGTATGTGCATGTCTGTGTGTTCACTTCCGTTTAGCTGTGCATGCTGTGATCCCTAGTGTTGTACCTGTTTGTGATGCTTGCTGAGTTGACCTATGTTCCCCCAAAGTCTTCTCCCTGGGTTCTCTGTGATGTGGGTGCATGGCACATTACTGGTCATCAGGGTGTCACCCATAGGTGTGTTTGCTGTCAGGGCTGAGTTTGTGTGCAGACGCAGATGGGTCACAGTCAGGTTTCCCCTTGGCACTTGTTGTTTGCCCCTGTCATGTGATTTCCAGTTTGTGTTATCTTTCAGTGATTGTGACACGTTGTGTGTGTGACTGCTGGCACTCCTCAGGGTCCGGGCTGCAATGTTGGTTGTTGTCTATGTGTGTTCTTTGTGGGTGACCTTGGCTTCTTCATTGGTGTGTGACTGTGGCTGGGATCCCATTTGTTGGTGTGGTATTGCCGTCATGTCCATGTACAGCGTAGTGTGCAGTGTGTCAGACATTCAGGAGTCTTGTTGAGTGGCCATGTGTCATGTGTTTCTGCACCTTGGTTCCCACCCACCACCCTGGAATAGTCATGGGTGCATGTGCAATGTCACCAGTGCATGTGTACTTCACTGCTGCACATTGTTGGAGGTCGAGGGGTGTGGTGTTGAGTGTGTGCAGATGAGAGTTGTTGCCCGGCTAGGCCACTGCCTCCATGTTGGCCTTGGCTTACTGGCCATGCTGATCGATTTGTGCTTGTGTAGGTGTGATGGTAGTTTGTTGCTCAGGACACATGACTGTGGTTCACAGTGTGAACCACATTTAGCTTTGTCATCACAGTGGGATTGTAATGCAGCCCAGGGTCACCACATTGTGGGGGCCCTGGGGGTGGTGCTGTGGTGTGTCTGTGTCTTGCTGTGTCAGTTGCTGTTCCTACGTGCCTGTGTGACATGTGTGATTTGTGCTCCCTCTCATCTGACAATGCCTGCTTGCCCACATAGGGGATTTGGATCCATGAGTTACCTTTGTGTGGCACTGTATGCACATCTGTATGATTGGTATTCAGTTCTCCTCATGTGTTGTGTGGTTGCCTGGGGACACTGCCCCCCTCACCTGTTGTGTATGATGTGCAGTGTGGGTCTGCCTGTTTGTGTTTGTGCATCTGCACCACTGCATTGGCATATCTTGGGTGTGCCATTGGCTGTATGTAGTTTGGTGGGTTTCCCCTGCTGTCCCTGGGACTCCTAGGTCATCGGTCAGCACAATGATCATGGTTTGTGTGTCCCATTGCTGCCATGGTATGGTATCTGTTCACCTCACATCTGCAGTCTCCACAGGGTATCTGCATTTGTGTGCCCATTGGTGCAAATATGTGGGTCTGCATTCTGATGGTCACTTCTGTCATTGTGTCATTGATGAATGTTGACAGTGTCAGCCCCCATGGGTGTTGTTTGTCTGCACATGGCCAAAGGTATGTCTTATTTGCACTGCAGTATGTGGCTCCCTCAATATATGTTGCAATGGGACACATACACTACTTTGCCACTGATGTGTTTTTTGTTCTGTGACCAGGAATCATCCATGCAGTTTGGCAGTTGCAGCTCTTTCTTTGTCAACACTTACCTTTTGGTCACTGTGATGATGGGGGTTTAGACCCCATTGCCACAATGTTCAAAATGTGCTTCAGCTATGGACCCCACACTTACATTTTGCTCACTGTGATGATGGGGGTTTAGACCCCATTGCCACAATGTTCAAAATGTGCTTCAGCTATGGACCCCACACTTACATTTTGCTCACTGTGATGATGGGGGTTTAGACCCCATTGCCACAATGTTCAAAATGTGCTTCAGCTATGGAGCCCACACTTACATTTTGCTCACTGTGATGATGGGGGTTTAGACCCCATTGCCACAATGTTCAAAATGTGCTTCAGCTATGGACCCCACACTTACATTTTGCTCACTGTGATGATGAGGGTTTAGACCCCATTGCCACAATGTTCAAAATGTGCTTCAGCTATGGAGCCCACACTTACATTTTGCTCACTGTGATGATGGGGGTTTAGACCCCATTGCCACAATGTTCAAAATGTGCTTCAGCTATGGACCCCACACTTACATTTTGCTCACTGTGATGATGGGGGTTTAGACTAAGCCTGGGCGTAGTTCGCGAAGTAGCGCTACGCGAAGCTACGCAAAGTGCAGTTCGCACTACGCGAGCTACGCGTAGCACTACGCGAACTGCGTAGTGCACTGTTCGCAATGATTGCACAGTGCCGGATGCTTGTCCGCACTGTGCAATCATTGAAAACGGCATCTTGCACAGTGCGAGCTGTCTTTACTGCCGCTCGAGTAGATTTTTACTCGAGCGGCAGCTTCTCAACGCAGACTGGTAGTTTCTCATCGCGAGCGGTCGCGAGCATACGCGACCACTCGCAATGAGAAACCTGACCTCCCCGCGTTGAGAATCTCGCCGGGAGGTTTATTTTCCACGCTCGCGATCGGCAACTTGATGTTGCTGATCGCGAACGAGGAAAAAGTCTCGCCGGGATGTCATTTTGCTTGCTCGCGGTCGCCAACTTGACGTTGAGGACCGCGAGCAAGCAAAAAATGACCGCTGCACTACGCTACGCGTGTTTGCACTGTGCTACGTGCAATTCGCGTTGTGCGAAGTAGCGCAAACTTCGCAAACTACGCGAGCGTAGCGTAGTGCTTTGCCCAGGGTTAGTTTAGACCCCATTGCCACAATGTTCAAAATGTGCTTCAGCTATGGACCCCACACTTACATTTTGCTCACTGTGATGATGGGGGTTTGGACCCCATTGCCACAATGGTCATGGCCTGCTTGCATTGTGGGTGCCACACACATATATGTGTGGCACATGTGCTAGGGGGTCACATTGTATGTTCAAAGTCATGTTCGGTGTTGTAGGCATTTGACACAGTCTACACACGCTTGTCATGGTGTTGGGGGATGTCTTTTCTTGCATTCCCTAGGTTGTGGTGTGCTGGTTGTGTCATGCATTGTCCATCCTATGAGTGGGGGTGGTAGTAGTGGTAGGCATCCAGCCCCCCCTGGCTAAGGGTGGTGGTGGGCATCCAGCCCCCCCTGGCTCAGGGTGGTAGTAGTGGTAGGCATCCAGCCCCCCCTGGCTCAGGGTGGTAGTAGTGGTAGGCATCCAGCCTCCCTGGCTCAGGGTGGTAGTAGTGGTAGGCATCCAGCCCCCCCTGGCTAAGGGTGGTGGTGGGCATCCAGCCCCCCCTGGCTAAGGGTGGTAGTAGTGGTAGGCATCCAGCCCCCTGGCTCAGGGTGGTAGTAGTGGTAGGCATCCAGCCCCCCTTGGCTCAGGGTGGTAGTAGTGGTAGGCATCCAGCCCCCTGGCTCAGGGTGGTAGTAGTGGTAGGCATCCAGCCCCCCTGGCTCAGGGTGGTAGTAGTGGTAGGCATCCAGCCCCCCTGGCTAAGGGTGGTAGTAGTGGTAGGCATCCAGCCCCCTGGCTAAGGGTGGTGGTGGGCATCCAGCCCCCCTGGCTAAGGGTGGTAGTAGTGGTAGGCATCCAGCCCCCCTGGCTCAGGGTGGTAGTAGTGGTAGGCATCCAGCCCCCCTGGCTCAGGGTGGTAGTAGTGGTAGGCATCCAGCCCCCTGGCTAAGGGTGGTGGTGGGCATCCAGCCCCCTGGCTCAGGGTGGTAGTCGTGGTAGGCATCCAGCCCCCCTGGCTCAGGGTGGTAGTAGTGGTAGGCATCCAGACCCCCTGGCTCAGGGTGGTAGTAGTGGTGGGCATCCAGCCCCCCCTGGGTAGGGGTGGTAGTGGTGGTGCGCATCCAGGCCCCTGTGTGCATATGTGGCATTGGTGATGGGCATCCCGCCCCTATGGTGCTGCTGTTGCTGGTGTAAGTATATTCTGCATCCCTCTGTGTGCGTGTGATGTGTCGTGTACGTGTTGTATGTGTTTTGTGGTTGGTGTCTGACTTACCTTCTGCGCCGTACGCGTCCGTGCCTGTTTCGGTAGTAAATGTAGTATATTGGTATGATCGGGACGAAGGGATTGATGGTTGGTTCGTGTCGTTCGTCCTTCTCGTTGCTTCGCGTCGTCCTCGTCGCTTCGCGTCGTCCTCGTCGCTGGCGTGTTCGTCTCGTAGCCGTGGATCGTGTTGTGGCGCGAATCGGAGCTTATGTGCGCCTCTCCCGGATGCTTTGACGTGCCGTGCGTAGCGACGGGTTCGGCGCGTACGGGAAGCGCATCGTACTTGTTCGGCCGGACGGAGCTGCATTTTCCCTTCCGTGCGACTCGATTCAGCGTTTCCGGATTCGCCTCGGTCGGAGAACAGGACCTGGTTTGGGTGAGTACGGCTCGGCCGGATTCTGTGCTGTTGTGCGAATCGTACTTACTCGTTCGGTGTGCTGTACGGATCGGTCGGGAAACAGGCTTTCGCATGGCTTTTTTCCCGACCGAATGGTATTGGGTGCGCCTCCGACCGAGATCGGAATCGGCCCCAGAGTGTCTGTGTCACGTGTTTTCTGCATGGCCCATTGTAGTTTTCCCTATATTTGCCTAACTGTGCACGTTGTAGGCCTCATGTCCCTTTTGCAAATGCTACTATTTAAACACGCTGGCTTTTGTGCCGCTTTGTGCTTTCACACGGAGCCTGCATATGTTTTCGCGTTCTGTTCTTTTCCTGGGATTTAGTCTGAGCACCACAGACAAGGTCAAACAACAGTGCCCCTTGTTATTCTTTCTGGCCAGGCACTAGCACCGAGACATAACACAAGAATGCAGCTGTTGTTTATGTGCACACATGTCCTAGTATATGGATGAGCACATGAGCCACAAACAGACACATGGAATGAGAGTTCTGGGACAGGAGCACTGTGTCTGCTGAGATGTAGAGCATTCATCTGTGTGTGCTGAGGTACAGGGTCTGCTGATAACCCCAGAGATCGCTCATGTAATCATTTAGCTTTAGTTGAAGGAGAGGGGAGTTAGGTTAATCTGTTTTACAAAATGACTGCATTTTTCATAGTATACGGATTATTAACCCATGCTAACAGTATTTCTATTATACATTTGTTTTCTAATTGTGACATGTAAACTGCATTTCAAGGCACAATAGTTTGAATAAATATCGGAAACTTCCTTTGTGTCTCTTTGTTATGTTATTATGGACAAGTACGAGTGAGAGAGCAAACGGGTGTGTCTTGTTACCGCAGTTCCTGAGAGGGTCAAGAGTATTGTGTTCTGGGGTGCCAATCCACTTGTTTCTCTGGTAAGGTTAGGAGGCCAAGTGACGCACTATAGCTAATCAGACTCGGTCTCATAGATACTGAGGTGGTATGGTGGCTCAGTCCCTACATACTGATGTTCTGTGGTTCCAAGCATAGTTCTGTTCCAGAGCAGAATACCTGCAACATGTGATTGCTACTGAGAAGTGCTGGTAATCTTCCATTAAAATTAATGCACCCCTGGTGGGAGGTGCTGGTACTCTCCCGTTGAAAGTAATGCACCCCTGATGCAAGCCGCAGGTACTCTCTCATTGAAAGGAATGCACCCCTGCTGGGAAGTGCTGGTACACCCGTTGAAAGTAATGCACCTTACTGGGAAGTGCTGGTACTCTCCTACTGAATGTAATGCACACCTGCTGCGAGCCGCAGGTACTCTCCCATTGAAAGTAATGCACCCCTGCTGGGAGGTGCTGGTACTCTCCCGTTGAAAGTAATGCACCCCTGCTGTGAGCCGCAGGTACTCCCCATTGAAAGTAATACACCCTGATTGTGAGCCGCAGGTACTCTCCCATTGAAAGGAATGCATACCTGCTGGGAAGTGCTGGTACTCTCCTACTGACAGTAATGCACCCCTGCTGTAAGCCGCAGGTACGCTCCTATTGAAAGTAATGCACCCCTGCTGTGAGCCACAGGTACTCACCTGTTGAAAATAATGCACCCCTGCTGGGAAGTGCTGGTACTCTCCTACTGAAAGTAATGCACCCCTGCTGGGAGGTGCTGGTACTCTCCCGTTGAAAGTAATGCACCTCTGCTGCGAGCCGCAGGTACTCTCCCATTGAAAGTAATACATCCTGACTGTGAGTCGCAGGTACTCTCCCATTGAAAGGAATGCATACCTGCTGGGAAGGGCTGGTAATCTCCTACTGACAGTAATGCACCCCTGCTGTGAGCCGCAGGTACGCTCCTATTGAAAGTAATGCACCCCTGCTGTGAGCCGCAGGTACTCACCCGTTGAAAGTAATGCACCCCTGCTGGGAAGTGCTGGTACTCTCCTACTGAAAGTAATGCACCCCTGCTGTGAGCCGCAGGTATTAACCCAGTAACCCCTTCGCTGCTAGGCCTTTCCCCCCCCTGTGCTAAGCCTTTTTTGGGCTATTTGGGGTAGTTCGCGCTTATGCCCCTGTAACTTTTTTGACCACATAAGGTATCCACGCCAAATTTGCGTCCTTTTCTTCCAACATCATGGTGATTCTAAAGGTACCCAGAGTTTGTGGATTCCCCTGGAGGGGACCCAGAAATTAGCCAAAATATAGCTAATTATTATTATTTTTTTTTTAAAAAGGGCCACAGTTGAAAGCGTCTGATTTTTCCCCTGCAAATGGTATCAACAAAGGGGATGTGGGGCTGAAATCACAATTTTCCCAGCTTTCAGGCACAAGCAGACTTTTGTCAGAAAACCAAACTTTTTTACACAGTTTTGGCATTTTTCTGGGACATAGCCTATTTTTGCTATTTTTTGTGCTTTCAAACTCCTTCCAGTTAATGGTAGAAATGGGTATGAAAGCAATAAAGGATCCTGGAAAGCTATACATTTTAGAACAGTAGACAAAATTCTGAATTCAGAAAGGGTTCATTTGTGTAGATCCTTCAAGGTTTCTTTATAGAAACTAACAGTTGAATATAGGAAAAATTGAAAATTTGTTGAAAAAAACAGCCATTTGTGTCAACATTTTCACCTGTAACTTCTTCTAATTATGACAGCTGTTTGAAAGCAATATACCGTTACATCCGCTGGAACTTTCTGGTTGTGGGGATATATAGGACTTGTAGGTTCACCAAGAACCCGACGAACCCAGAGCCAATAACTGAGCAGCGTCTTGCAATGGTTTTTTATTATATACCGGGTATATAGCAATTAATTTGGGAAAATATATACATGGAAAAATCGGTATGAGAGACACCTATGTATTTCTGAAATTGGAACAAAATATAGAGTTTAGAAACAGTAGATATTTGCACATTTCCAAAATTGTGAGTACCCATACTAGCATGAGAATTATAGGTCATTTTTCAAAATGACTTCTTTTTTACACATTGTCTTTCATTTGGAAGGCAGAAATGCATCGAAAGTCAATAGGTAATAACAGTTGCTCTCCAATT
The DNA here is from genome assembly GCA_963921515.1 of Calotriton arnoldi. Lineage (NCBI taxonomy): Eukaryota > Metazoa > Chordata > Amphibia > Caudata > Salamandridae > Calotriton > Calotriton arnoldi. The sequence continues at coordinate 2,910,028 of CAWUFW010001223.1, forward strand.
CTGTGTTACCCTAAGTCTCCCGATAAAAATGGTACCTCACTTGTGTGGGTAGGCCTCGTGCCCGCGACAGGAAACGGCCCAAAACGCAACGTGGACACACTTTGTTTATACAGTGAAAACTGACCCTTTTTTTGAAAAGTGCCTAGCTGTAGATTTTGAACCCTAGCTCTGCCGGCACCTAGGGAAACCTAGCAAAACTATACATTTTTGAAAACTAGACACCCAGGGGAATCCAGGATGGGGTGACTTGACTGGCTCTCACCAGGTTCTCTTACCCAGAATCCTTTGCAAACCTAAAAATTTGTAAAAAAACCCAAATTTTCCTCACATTTCTGTGGTGGAAAGTTCTGGAATCTGCATGGATCCACAAAATTCCACCCACCCCGTGTTCCCCAAAGTCTTCAGAGAAAAATGGTACCTCAGTTGTGTGGGTAGGCCTAGTGCCCGCGACAGGAAACGGCCCAAAACGCAATGTGGACACACCACATTTTCACAGTGAAAACGGACCCTTTTTTTGCAAAGTGCCTAGCTGTAGATTTTGAACCCTAACTCTGCCAGCACCTAGGGAAACCTAGCAAACCTATACATTTCTGAAAACTAGACACCCAGGGGAATCCAGGATGGGGTGACTTGACTGGCTCTCACCAGGTTCTGTTACCCAGAATCCCTTGCCAACCTAAAAATTTGTCAAAAAACCCACATTTCCCTCATATTTCTGTGGTGGAAAGTTATGGAATCTGCGTGGATTTACAAAAGTCATCCCACCCCGCGTTCCCCAAAGTCTTCCGAGAAAAATGGTACCTCACTTGTGTGGGTAGGCCTAGTGCCCGCGACAGGAAACGGCCCAAAACGCAACGTGGACACACCACATTTTCACAGTGAAAACTGACCCTTTTTTTGCAAAGTGCGTAGCTGTAGATTTTGAACTCTAACTCTGCCAGCACCTAGGGAAACCTAGGAAACCTATACATTTTTGAAAACTAGACACCCAGGGGAATGCAGGATGGGGTGACTTGACTAGCTCTCACCAGGTTCTGTTACCCAGAATCCCTTGCAAACCTAAAAATGTGTAAAAAAAACCCACATTTTCCTCACATTTCTGTGGTGGAAAGTTATGGAATCTGCTTGGATCTACAAAATTCCACCCACCCCGCGTTCCCCAAAGTCTTCCGAGAAAAATGGTACCTCACTTGTGTGGGTAGGCCTAGTGCCCGCGACAGGAAACGGCCCAAAACCCAACATGGACACACCACATTTTCACAGTGAAAACTGACACTTTTTTTGCAAGGTGCGTAGCTGTAGATTTTGAACTCTAACTCTGCCAGCACCTAGGGAAACCTAGCAAACCTATACATTTTTTAAAACTAGACTCCCAGGGGAATCCAGGATGGGGTGACTTGACTAGCTCTCACCAGGTTCTGTTACCCAGAATCCCTTGCAAACCTAAACATTTGTAAAAAAAACCCACATTTTCCTCACATTTCTGTGGTGGAAAGTTATGGAATCTGCGTGGATCCACAAAATTCCACCCACCCCGCGTTCCCCAAAGTCTTCAGAGAAAAATGGTACCTCACTTGTGTGGGTAGGCCTAGTGCCCGCGACAGGAAACGGCCCAAAACGCAACATGGACACACCACATTTTCACAGTGAAAACTGACCCTTTTTTTGCAAAGTGCGTAGCTGTAGATTTTGAACTCTAACTCTGCCAGCACCTAGGGAAACCTAGAAAACCTATACATTTTTTAAAACTAGACTCCCAGGGGAATCCAGGATGGGGTGACTTGACAAGCTCTCACCAGGTTCTGTTACCCAGAATCCCTTGCAAACCTAAACATTTGTAAAAAAAAATAAAAATTCCTCACATTTCTGTGGTGGAAAGTTATGGAATCTGCGTGGATCCACAAAATTCCACCCACCCCGCGTTCCCCAAAGTCTTCAGAGAAAAATGGTACCTCACTTGTGTGGGTAGGCCTAGTGCCCGCGACAGGAAATGGCCCAAAACGCAACATGGACACACCACATTTTCACAGTGAAAACTGACCCTTTTTTTGCAAAGTGCCTAGCTGTAGATTTTGAACCCTAGCTCTGCCAGCACCTAGGGAAACCTAGCAAACCTATACATTTTTGAAAACTAGACACCCAGGGGAATCCAGGATGGGGTGACTTGTCTGGCTCTCACCAGCTTCTGTTACCCACAATCCCTTGCAAACCTCAAAAGTTGCAAAAAACCCACATTTTCCTCACATTTCTGTGGTGGAAAGTTCTGGAATCTGCGTGGACCCACAAAATTCTACCCATCCCGCTTTCCCCAAAGTCTTCCGAGAAAAATGGTACCTCACTTGTGTGGGTAGGTTTAGTGCCCGCGACAGGAAACGGCCCAAAACGCAACATGGACACACCACATTTTCACAGTGAAAACGGACCCTTTTTTGCAAAGTGCCTAGCTGTAGAATTTGAACCCTAACTCTGCTGGCACCTAGGGAAACCTAGCAAACCTATATATTTTTTAAAACTAGACACCCAGAGGAATCCAGGATGGGGTGACTTGACTAGCTCTCACTAGGTTCTGTTACCCAAAATCCCCTGCAAACCTAAAAATTTGTCCAAAAAACCACATTTTCCTCACATTTCTGTGGTGGAAAGTTATGGAATCTGCGTGGATCCACAAAATTCCACCCACCCCGCATTTCACAAAGTCTTCCGAGAAAAATGGTTCCTCACGTGTGTGGGTAGGCCTAGTGCCCGCGACAGGAAACGGCCCAAAACGCAACGTGGACACAACACATTTTCACAGTGAAAACGGACCCTTTTTTGGCAAAGTGCCTAGCTGTAGATTTTGAACCCTAGCTCTGCCGGCACCTAGGGAAACCTAGCAAACCTATACATTTTTGAAAACTAGACACCCAGGGGAATCCAGGATGGGGTGACTTGACTGGCTCTCACCAGGTTCTCTTACCCAGAATCCCTTGCAAACATAAAAACTTGTAAAAAAAACCCCACATTTTCCTCACATTTCTGTGGTGGAAAGTTCTGGAATCTGCATGGATCCACAAAATTCCACCCACCCCATGTTCCCCAAAGTCTTCAGAGAAAAATGGTACCTCACTTATGTGGGTAGGCCTAGTGCCCGCGACAGGAAACGGCCCAAAACGCAATGTGGACACACCACATTTTCACAGTGAAAACGGACCCTGTTTTTGCAAAGTGCCTAGCTGTAGATTTTGAACCCTAACTCTGCCAGCACCTAGGGAAACCTAGCAAACCTATACATTTCTGAAAACTAGACACCCAGGGGAATCCAGGATGGGGTGACTTGACTGGCTCTCACCAGGTTCTGTTACCCAGAATCCCTTGCAAACCTAAAAATGTGTCAAAAAACCCACATTTCCCTCATATTTCTGTGGTGGAAAGTTATGGAATCTGCGTGGATTTACAAAAGTCATCCCACCCCGCGTTCCCCAAAGTCTTCCGAGAAAAATGGTACCTCACTTGTGTGGGTAGGCCTAGTGCCCGCGACAGGAAACGGCCCAAAACGCAACGTGGACACACCACATTTTCACAGTGAAAACAGACCCTTTTTTTGCAAAGTGCGTAGCTGTAGATTTTGAACTCTAACTCTTCCAGCACCTAGGGAAACATAGGAAACCTATACATTTTTGAAAACTAGACACCCAGGGGAATCCAGGATGGGGTGACTTGACTAGCTCTCACCAGGTTCTGTTACCCAGAATCCCTTGCAAACCTAAACATTTGTAAAAAAAAAACACATTTTCCTCACATTTCTGTGGTGGAAAGTTATGGAATCTGCGTGGATCCACAAAATTCCACCCACCCCGCGTTCCCCAAAGTCTTCAGAGAAAAATGGTACCTCACTTGTGTGGGTAGGCCTAGTGCCCGCGACAGGAAACGGCCCAAAACGCAACATGGACACACCACATTTTCACAGTGAAAACTGACCCTTTTTTTGCAAAGTGCGTAGCTGTAGATTTTGAACTCTAACTCTGCCAGCACCTAGGGAAACCTAGAAAACCTATACATTTTTTAAAACTAGACTCCCAGGGGAATCCAGGATGGGGTGACTTGACTAGCTCTCAGCAGGTTCTGTTACCCAGAATCCCTTGCAAACCTAAACATTTGTAAAAAAAAAACCACATTTGTCTCACATTTCTGTGGTGGAAAGTTATGGAATCTGCGTGGATCCACAAAATTCCACCCACCCCGCGTTCCCCAAAGTCTTCAGAGAAAAATGGTACCTCACTTGTGTGGGTAGGCCTAGTGCCCGCGACAGGAAATGCCCAAAACGCAACATGGACACACCACATTTTCACAGTGAAAACTGACCCTTTTTTTGCAAAGTGCCTAGCTGTAGATTTTGAACCCTAGCTCTGCCAGCACCTAGGGAAACCTAGCAAACATACATTTTTGAAAACTAGACACCCAGGGGAATCCAGGATGGGGTGACTTGTCTGGCTCTCACCAGCTTCTGTTACCCACAATCCCTTGCAAACCTCGAAAGTTGCAAAAAAACCCACATTTTTCTCACATTTCTGTGGTGGAAAGTTCTGGAATCTGCGTGGACCCACAAAATTCTACCCATCCCGCTTTCCCCAAAGTCTTCCGAGAAAAATGGTACCTCACTTGTGTGGGTAGGTTTAGTGCCCGCGACAGGAAACGGCCCAAAACGCAACATGGACACACCACATTTTCACAGTGAAAACGGACCCTTTTTTGCAAAGTGCCTAGCTGTAGAATTTGAACCCTAACTCTGCTGGCACCTAGGGAAACCTAGCAAACCTATACATTTTTTAAAACTAGACACCCAGAGGAATCCAGGATGGGGTGACTTGACTAGCTCTCACTAGGTTCTGTTACCCAGAATCCCCTGCAAACCTAAAACTTTGTCCAAAAAACCACATTTTCCTCACATTTCTGTGGTGGAAAGTTATGGAATCGGCGTGGATCCACAAAATTCCACCCACCCCGCGTTCCCCAAAGTCTTCAGAGAAAAATGGTACCTCACTTGTGTGGGTAGGCCTAGTGCCCGCGACAGGAAACGGCCCAAAACGCAACATGGACACACCACATTTTCACAGTGAAATCTGACCCTTTTTTTGCAAAGTGCGTAGCTGTAGATTTTGAACTCTAACTCTGCCAGCACCTAGGGAAACCTAGAAAACCTATACATTTTTTAAAACTAGACTCCCAGGGGAATCCAGGATGGGGTGACTTGTCTGGCTCTCACCAGCTTCTGTTACCCACAATCCCTTGCAAACCTCGAAAGTTGCAAAAAAAAACACATTTTTCTCACATTTCTGTGGTGGAAAGTTCTGGAATCTGCGTGGACCCACAAAATTCTACCCATCCCGCTTTCCCCAAAGTCTTCCGAGAAAAATGGTACCTCACTTGTGTGGGTAGGTTTAGTGCCCGCGACAGGAAACGGCCCAAAACGCAACATGGACACACCACATTTTCACAGTGGAAACGGACCCTTTTTTGCAAAGTGCCTAGCTGTAGAATTTGAACCCTAACTCTGCTGGCACCTAGGGAAACCTAGCAAACCTATACATTTTTTAAAACTAGACACCCAGAGGAATCCAGGATGGGGTGACTTGACTAGCTCTCACTAGGTTCTGTTACCCAGAATCCCCTGCAAACCTAAAAATTTGTCCAAAAAACCACATTTTCCTCACATTTCTGTGGTGGAAAGTTATGGAATCTGCGTGGATCCACAAAATTCCACCCACCCCGCATTTCCCAAAGTCTTCCGAGAAAAATGGTTCCTCACGTGTGTGGGTAGGCCTAGTGCCCGCGACAGGAAAACGGCCCAAAACGCAACGTGGACACAACACATTTTCACAGTGAAAACGGACCCTTTTTTGGCAAAGTGCCTAGCTGTAGATTTTGAACCCTAGCTCTGCCGGCACCTAGGGAAACCTAGCAAACCTATACATTTTTTAAAACTAGACACCCAGGGGAATCCAGGATGGGGTGACTTGACTGGCTCTCACCAGGTTCTCTTACCCAGAATCCCTTGCAAACATAAAAATATGTAAAAAAAAACCCACATTTTCCTCACATTTCTGTGGTGGAAAGTTCTGGAATCTGCATGGATCCACAAAATTCCACCCACCCCATGTTCCCCAAAGTCTTCAGAGAAAAATGGTACCTCACTTATGTGGGTAGGGCTAGTGCCCGCGACAGGAAACGGCCCAAAACGCAATGTGGACACACCACATTTTCACAGTGAAAACGGACCCTGTTTTTGCAAAGTGCCTAGCTGTAGATTTTAAACCCTAACTCTGCCAGCACCTAGGGAAACCTAGCAAACCTATACATTTCTGAAAACTAGACACCCAGGGGAATCCAGGATGGGGTGACTTGACTGGCTCTCACCAGGTTCTGTTACCCAGAATCCCTTGCAAACCTAAAAATGTGTCAAAAAACCCACATTTCCCTCATTTTTCTGTGGTGGAAAGTTATGGAATCTGCGTGGATTTACAAAAGTCATCCCACCCCGCGTTCCCCAAAGTCTTCCGAGAAAAATGGTACCTCACTTGTGTGGGTAGGCCTAGTGCCCGCGACAGGAAACGGCCCAAAACGCAACGTGGACACACCACATTTTCACAGTGAAAACGGACCCTTTTTTTGCAAAGTGCGTAGCTGTAGATTTTGAACTCTAACTCTGCCAGCACCTAGGGAAACATAGGAAACCTATACATTTTTGAAAACTAGACACCCAGGGGAATCCAGGATGGGGTGACTTGACTAGCTCTCACCAGGTTCTGTTACCCAGAATCCCTTGCAAACCTAAACATTTGTCCAAAAAAACACATTTTCCTCACATTTCTGTGGTGGAAAGTTATGGAATCTGCGTGGATCCACAAAATTCCACCCACCCCGCGTTCCCCAAAGTCTTCAGAGAAAAATGGTACCTAACTTGTGTGGGTAGGCCTAGTGCCCGCGACAGGAAACGGCCCAAAACGCAACATGGACACACCACATTTTCACAGTGAAAACTGACCCTTTTTTTGCAAAGTGCGTAGCTGTAGATTTTGAACTCTAACTCTGCCAGCACCTAGGGAAACCTAGAAAACCTATACATTTTTTAAAACTAGACTCCCAGGGGAAACCAGGATGGGGTGACTTGACTAGCTCTCAGCAGGTTCTGTTACCCAGAATCCCTTGCAAACCTAAACATTTGTACAAAAAACCACATTTGTCTTCACATTTCTGTGGTGGAAAGTTATGGAATCTGCGTGGATCCACAAAATTCCACCCACCCCGCGTTCCCCAAAGTCTTCAGAGAAAAATGGTACCTCACTTGTGTGGGTAGGCCTAGTGCCCGCGACAGGAAATGCCCAAAACGCAACATGGACACACCACATTTTCACAGTGAAAACTGACCCTTTTTTTGCAAAGTGCCTAGCTGTAGATATTGAACCCTAGCTCTGCCAGCACCTAGGGAAACCTAGCAAACCTATACATTTTTGAAAACTAGACACCCAGGGGAATCCAGGATGGGGTGACTTGTCTGGCTCTCACCAGCTTCTGTTACCCACAATCCCTTGCAAACCTCGAAAGTTGCAAAAAAACCCACATTTTTCTCACATTTCTGTGGTGGAAAGTTCTGGAATCTGCGTGGACCCACAAAATTCTACCCATCCCGCTTTCCCCAAAGTCTTCCGAGAAAAATGGTACCTCACTTGTGTGGGTAGGTTTAGTGCCCGCGACAGGAAACGGCCCAAAACGCAACATGGACACACCACATTTTCACAGTGAAAACGGACCCTTTTTTGCAAAGTGCCTAGCTGTAGAATTTGAACCCTAACTCTGCTGGCACCTAGGAAACCTAGCAAACCTATACATTTTTAAAAACTAGACACCCAGAGGAATCCAGGATGGGGTGACTTGACTAGCTCTCACTAGGTTCTGTTACCCAGAATCCCCTGCAAACCTAAAAATTTGTCCAAAAAACCACATTTTCCTCACATTTCTGTGGTGGAAAGTTATGGAATCTGCGTGGATCCACAAAATTCCACCCACCCCGCATTTCCCAAAGTCTTCCGAGAAAAATGGTACCTCACGTGTGTGGGTAGGCCTAGTGCCCGCGACAGGAAACGGCCCAAAACGCAACGTGGACACAACACATTTTCACAGTGAAAACGGACCCTTTTTTGGCAAAGTGCCTAGCTGTAGATTTTGAACCCTAGCTCTGCCGGCACCTAGGGAAACCTAGCAAACCTATACATTTTTGAAAACTAGACACCCAGGGGAATCCAGGATGGGGTGACTTGACTGGCTCTAACCAGGTTCTGTTACCCAGAATCCCTTGCAAACCTCAAAATGTGTCAAAAAAAACACATTTTCCTTTTTATTTCTGTGGTGGAGAGTTCTGGAATCTGCGTGGATCCACAAAATTCCACCCACCCCGTGTTCCCCAAAGACTTCCGAGAAAAATGGTACCTCACTTGTGTGGGTAGACCTAGTGCCCCCAACAGGAAACGGCCCAAAACGCAACGTGGACACACCACATTTTCACAGTTAAAACTGACCCTTTTTTTGCAAAGTGCCTAGCTGTACATTTTGAACCCTAGCTCTGCCGGCACATAGGGAAACCTAGCAAACCTATACATTTTTGAAAACTAGACACCCAGGGGAATCCACGATGGGGTGACTTGTCTGGCTCTCACCAGGTTCTGTTACCCAGAATCCCTTGAAAACCTCAAAATTTGTTAAAAAAACCCACATTTTCCTCACATTTCTGTGGTGGAAAGGTCTGGAATCTGTGTGGATCCACAAAATTCCACCCACCCCGCATTCCCCAAAGCCTTCCGAGAAAAATGGTACCTCACTTGTGTGGGTGGGTCAAGTATCCGCGACAGGCAAGGGCCCAAAACCAATTGAGGCGACATCAAAATTACCTATCACAAAACAACCTGGTTTTGCAAGGGGGGTCCCATGAGATTTTGGCCACAGGGTCAGTGGCCATCTAGGGAAACCTACCAAACCCACACATTTTTGAAAACTAGACACCTGGGGGAGCCCAGCAAGGTATGGCTTGCGTGGGTCCCCCAAAAGTTCCCTACCCAGAATCCCCTGCAAACCTCAAATTTAGCTGAAAAAAAAAGACTGGAATTTCTCTGGGAGGGGGTAGGTGTATTGTCATGCCCATTTTGACAGCCCCCACCCCTACACGAATAAAAAAAAAAATCCCTGGTTTCTAGTGGGGTTTCTGCCCCCTGGGGGGGGCAGATTGGGGGCTTCTGCCCCCATATGCCCCCCAGAGGGGCAGAAAGACTGTAATTTTTGTGGGCGGGGGGTGGGGGCATTGGCATGCCCGTTTTGGGCAGCCCCCACCCCTGATTCAAATTGGCAAAAAAAATCCCTGGCATCTAGTGGGCTTTTTGTCCCCCCCGGGGGGACAGATTGGGGGCTACTGCCCCCATCTGCCCCCCAGGCGGGGCAGAAAGGCTGTAGTTTTGGCGGGGAGTGGGGGCATTGGCATGCCCGTTTTGGGCAGCCCCCACCCTAATTAAAATTGCCCCAAAAAAATCCCTGGTTTCTAGTGGGCTTTCCGCCCCCCCAGGGGGGCAGATTGGAGGCTACTGCCCCCATCTGCTTCCCAGGGGGGGCAGAAAGACTGTAATTATTGTGTGGGGGGTGGGGGCATTGGCATGCCCATTTTGGGCAGCCCCCACCCTAATTCAAATTGCCCCCCAAAAAATCCCTGGCATCTAGTGGGCTTTCTGCCCCCCAGGGGGGGGGGCAGATAGGCTGTAATTGTGGCTGGGGGTGGTGGGGGCATTGGCATGCCCGTTTTGGGCAGCCCCCACCCTAATTAAATTACACAAAAAAAAATCCCTGGCGTCTAGTGGGATTTCTGCCCCCCCGCGGGGGCAGATTGGGGGCTACTGCCCCCATCTTCCCCCCAGGAGGGGCAGAAAGGCTGTTATTGTGCGGGGAGGGGTGGGGGCATTGGAATGCCTGTTTTGGGCAGCCCCCACCCTAAAAACAATTGCGCAAATGAAAATCCCTGGTGTTTAGTGGGCTTTCTGCCCCCCCCGGGGGGCAGAAAGGCTGTTATTGTGGCAGGGGGTGGGGGCATTGGAATGCCCGTTTTGGGCAGCCCCAACTGTAAAAACAATTGCGTAAAAATAAATCCCTGGCGTTTAGTGGGCTTTCTGCCCCCCCGGGGGGGCAAATTGGGGGCTACTGCCCCCATCTGCCCCCCAGGGTGGGCAGAAAGACTGAATTTTGCCAATTTTTTTATGGAGGGAGCGAAGGCCCTTGCCCAAGGGGCCGCTCCCCCCTCCCTGGTGTCTAGTGGGTGGATCCCTGGTCCCCCAAGCAGGGATCCACTGGGGAGGGGTACCATTGGAAAGGGGAGATTCTCCCCTTTCCAATGATACCTCTCCCATCTTTCTACGTGATCAGGGGGCTGAGATAGCCCCCTGAGCACGTAGAAAGTGAAACTGAAATGAGTTTAGAGGCCTAAAGGCTCGTTTCGGTTTCGATGAAATGACGTCAGCGCGACGTGCGCGCTGATCGTCATTTCACAGAAACGGGGGGGGGGGGCCTCGGGAGCGGGGGAAGCCCTTCCCCCGCTCCCGAGGCTACAGGGGAGAAAAAGAAATCCCTGTGGTGCCTGCACCAGAGGGATTTCTGGTGCCATGTACCAGGACGGCCGGGAGCCGTCCTGCGCACACGAGCACCGTGGCGCCGGACGGCTCCCGGCCGTCCTGCGCACCGAAGGGGTTAAAAGTAATGCACCCCTGATGGAAAGTGCTGGTACTTTCCTACTGAAAGCAATGCACCCCTGCTGTGAGCTGCAGGTACTCTCCCATTGAAAATAATACATCCCTGCTGGGAGGCGCTGGTGCTCTCCTATTGAAAGTAATGCACCCCTGCTGGGAAGTGCAGGTAATCTTCCATTAAAAGTAATGCACCCTGCTGGGAAGTGCTGGTACTCTTCCACTGAAAGTAACACACCCCTGCTGGGAGGCTCTGGTGCTCTCCCATTGAAAGTAATGCACCCCTGCTGCGAAGTGCTGGTACTCTCCCGTTGAAAGTAATGCACCCTGCTGGGAAGTGGTGGTACTCTCTCATTGAAAGTAATGCACCCCTGCTGGGAAGTGCTGGTACTCTCCCATTTAAAGTAATGCACCCCTGCTGGGAAGTGCTGGCACTCTCCCATTGAAAGTAATGCACCCTGCTGGGAAGTGGTGGTACTCTCTCATTGAAAGTAATGCACCCTGCTGGGAAGTGGTGGTACTCTCTCATTGAAAGTAATGCACCCCTGCTGGGAAGTGCTGGTACTCTCCCATTTAAAGTAATGCACCCCTGCTGGGAAGTGCTGGTACTCTCCCGTTAAAAGTAATGCACCCTGCTGGGAAGTGGTGGTACTCTCTCATTGAAAGTAATGCACCCCTGCTGGGAAGTGCTGGTACTCTCCCATTTAAAGTAATGCACCCCTGCTGGAAAGTGCTGGCACTCTCCCATTGAAAGTAATGCACCCCTGCTGGGAAGTGCTGGTACTCTCCCATTGAAAGTAGTGCACCCTGCTGGGAAGCGCTGGTACTCTCCCATTGAAAGTATTGCAGCCCTGCTGGGAGGCGCTGGTGCTCTCCTATTGAAAGTAATGCACCCCTGCTGGGAAGTGCAGGTAATCTTCCATTAAAAGTAATGCACCCTGCTGGGAAGTGCTGGTACTCTTCCACTGAAAGTAACACACCCTTGCTGGGAGGCGCTGGTGCTCTCCCATTGAAAGTAATGCACCCCTGCTGCGAAGTGCTGGTACTCTCCCGTTGAAAGTAATGCACCCTGCTGGGAAGTGGTGGTACTCTCTCATTGAAAGTAATGCACCCCTGCTGGGAAGTGCTGGTACTCTCCCATTTAAAGTAATGCACCCCTGCTGGGAAGTGCTGGCACTCTCCCATTGAAAGTAATGCACCCTGCTGGGAAGTGGTGGTACTCTCTCATTGAAAGTAATGCACCCTGCTGGGAAGTGGTGGTACTCTCTCATTGAAAGTAATGCACCCCTGCTGGGAAGTGCTGGTACTCTCCCATTTAAAGTAATGCACCCCTGCTGGGAAGTGCTGGTACTCTCCCGTTAAAAGTAATGCACCCTGCTGGGAAGTGGTGGTACTCTCTCATTGAAAGTAATGCACCCCTGCTGGGAAGTGCTGGTACTCTCCCATTTAAAGTAATGCACCCCTGCTGGGAAGTGCTGGCACTCTCCCATTGAAAGTAATGCACCCCTGCTGGGAAGTGCTGGTACTCTCCCATTGAAAGTAGTGCACCCTGCTGGGAAGCGCTGGTACTCTCCCATTGAAAGTATTGCAGCCCTGCTGGGAGGCGCTGGTGCTCTCCTATTGAAAGTAATGCACCCCTGCTGGGAAGTGCAGGTAATCTTCCATTAAAAGTAATGCACCCTGCTGGGAAGTGCTGGTACTCTTCCACTGAAAGTAACACACCCCTGCTGGGAGGCGCTGGTGCTCTCCCATTGAAAGTAATGCACCCCTGCTGCGAAGTGCTGGTACTCTCCCGTTGAAAGTAATGCACCCTGCTGGGAAGTGGTGGTACTCTCTCATTGAAAGTAATGCACCCCTGCTGGGAAGTGCTGGTACTCTCCCATTTAAAGTAATGCACCCCTGCTGGGAAGTGCTGGCACTCTCCCATTGAAAGTAATGCACCCTGCTGGGAAGTGGTGGTACTCTCTCATTGAAAGTAATGCACCCTGCTGGGAAGTGGTGGTACTCTCTCATTGAAAGTAATGCACCCCTGCTGGGAAGTGCTGGTACTCTCCCATTTAAAGTAATGCACCCCTGCTGGGAAGTGCTGGTACTCTCCCGTTAAAAGTAATGCACCCTGCTGGGAAGTGGTGGTACTCTCTCATTGAAAGTAATGCACCCCTGCTGGGAAGTGCTGGTACTCTCCCATTTAAAGAAATGCACCCCTGCTGGGAAGTGCTGGCACTCCCCATTGAAAGTAATGCACCCCTGCTGGGAAGTGCTGGTACTCTCCCATTGAAAGTAGTGCACCCTGCTGGGAAGCGCTGGTACTCTCCCATTGAAAGTATTGCAGCCCTGCTGGGAAGTGCAGGTACTCTCCCACTGAAAGTAATGCACCCTGCTGGGAAGCGCTGGTACTCTCCCATTGAAATTAATGCACCCCTGTTAGGAAGTGCTGGTGCTCTCTCACTGAAAGTAATTCACCCCTGCTGGGAGGTGCTGGTATTCTTCCATTGAAAGTAATGCACCCTGCTGGGAGGTGCTGGTACTCTTCCATTAAATGTAATGCAGCCCTGCTGGGAAGTGCTGGTACTCTCCCATTGAAAGTAATGCATCCCTGCTGGGAAGTGCAGGTACTCTACCATTGAAAGTAATGCACCCTGCTGGGAAGCGCTGGTACTCTCCCATTGAAAGTAATGCGCCCCTGCTGGGAAGTGCTGGTACTCTCTTGTTGAAAGTAATGCACCCCCAGTCGCGGCTCACAATTCTTGCGGGTGGGGGGGGCGTGCAGGGGTTAACGCGCGAGGGTTACCGCGGGGGAGGGTGGGATGGGGGGTAAAATAAAACTAAAACTAAAACTTACCTGACCGGTCCCGCGCGCCTCTGCTCCTGGGCCGGGTCCCGCGTTTTCCTGCTCCTGAACAGGAACAGGTATGCTCCCTCGCCCCCTGTAAGCCAATCACAACGCTGCAATGGCAGCGTTGTGATTGGTGCGGAGTCCCGGACAGCGCCCAGCCGAGCACTTGCAGGAAGGCCATTTTCTCAATGTAGGCTGCATGCAGCCTACATAGAGAAAATGTAGAGTGTGCATGACTGCTTTGGTCGGCCCCAGGGGGACCAAACAGTCAGGGTACTCAGTGCAAGCCACTCCTCCCCGACTCACCCACCCGCCCACACCCAACCAGGCATATCCTCTCGCCCACCCCCAACCAGGCATACCCCTGCCTTCTGCTTTCTCGCAGCGCGAGAAGCAGAAAATAAAATGGTATTTAAAATACCATTTTATTTTCTGCTTCTCGCACTGCGAGAAAGCAGTGGGGCGGCGCTCCTCCGCCCTAATGGAGGAGCCGCCCCTGTGCACGCCTGCTGGGAAGTGCAGGCACTCTCCCATGGAAAGTAATGCACCCTGCTGGGAAGTGCTGGTACTCTCTTGTTGAAAGTACTGCACCCCTGTTGGGAAGTGCTGGTACTCTCCCATTGTAAGTAATGCACCCTGCTGGACAGTGCTGGTACTCTCCCATTAAACGTAATGCACCCTGCTAGGAAGTGCTGGTAGTCTCCCATTGAAAGTAATGCACCCTGCTGTGAAGTGTTGGTACTCTCCTATTGAAAGTAATGCCCCCTGCTGGGTAGCACTGGGACTCTCCTATTGATCGTACTGGGAGGTGCTGGTACTCTTCCATTAAAATAATGCACCTTACTGGGAAGTGATAGCTCTCTCCAATTGAAAGTAATGCACCCTGCTGTGAAGAGTTGGTGCTCTCCCATTGAAAGTAATGCACCCTGTTGGGAAGCACTGGTACTCTTCCATTAAACGTAATCCACACCTGCTGTGAAGTGGTGGTACTCTCCCATTGAAAGTATTGCACCCCGCTGGGAAGCACTGGTACTCTCCCATTGAAAGTAATGCACCCCGCTGGGAAGCACTGGTACTCTCCCATTGAAAGTAATGCGCCCCTGCTGGGAAGTGGTGGTACTCTCCCATTGAAAGTAATGCACCCCGCTGGGAAGCACTGGTACTCTCCCATTGAAAGTAATGCGCCCCTGCTAGGAAGTGCTGGTAATCCACCATTGAAAGTAATGCACCCCTGCTGGGAAGTGCTGGTACTCTCTTGTTGAAAGTAATGCATCCTTGCTGGGAAGTGCAGGTACTCTCCCATTGAAAGTAATGCACCCTGCTGGGAGGTGCAGGTACTCTCCCATTGAAAGTAATGCACCCTGCTGTGAAGTGTTGGTACTCCCCCATTAAACATAATGCACCCTGCTGTGAAGTGTTAGTACTCTCCAATTGAAAGTAATGCACCCTGTTGGGAAGCACTGGTACTCTTCCATTAAACGTAATCCACACCTGCTGTGAAGTGGTGGTACTCTCCCATTGAAAGTATTGCACCCCGCTGGGAAGCACTGGTACTCTCCCATTGAGAGTAATGCACCCCGCTGGGAAGCACTGGTACTCTCCCATTGAAAGTAATGCGCCCCTGCTGGGAAGTGGTGGTACTCTCCCATTGAAAGTAATGCACCCCGCTGGGAAGGACTGGTACTCTCCCATTGAAAGTAATGCGCCCCTGCTGGGAAGTGCTGGTAATCCACCATTGAAAGTAATGCGCCCTGCTAGGAAGCGCTGGTACTCTCCCATTGAAAGTAATGCACCCTTGCTGGGAAGTGCTGGTACTCTCTTGTTGAAAGTAATGCATCCTTGCTGGGAAGTGCAGGTACTCTCCCATTGAAAGTAATGCACCCTGCTGGGAGGTGCAGGTACTCTCCCATTGTAAGTAATGCACACCTGCTGTGAAGTGGTGGTACTCTCCTATTGAAAGTAATGCTCCCTGCTGGGAGGTGCTGGTACTCTTCCATTAAATGTAATCCACACCTGCTGTGAAGTGGTGGTACTCTCCCGTTGAAAGTAGTGCACCCGCTGGGAAGCGCTGGTACTCTCCCATTGAAAGTAATGCACCCCGCTGGGAAGCACTGGTACTCTCCTATTGAAAGTAATGCACCCTGCTGGGACGTGCTGGTAATCCACCATTGAAAGTAATGCGCCCTGCTAGGAAGTGCTGGTACTCTCCCATTGAAAGTAGTGCACCCTGCTGGGAAGCGCTGGTACTCTCCCATTGAAAGTATTGCAGCCCTGCTGGGAGGCGCTGGTGCTCTCCTATTGAAAGTAATGCACCCCTGCTGGGAAGTGCAGGTAATCTTCCATTAAAAGTAATGCACCCTGCTGGGAAGTGCTGGTACTCTTCCACTGAAAGTAACACACCCCTGCTGGGAGGCGCTGGTGCTCTCCCATTGAAAGTAATGCACCCCTGCTGCGAAGTGCTGGTACTCTCCCGTTGAAAGTAATGCACCCTGCTGGGAAGTGGTGGTACTCTCTCATTGAAAGTAATGCACCCCTGCTGGGAAGTGCTGGTACTCTCCCATTTAAAGTAATGCACCCCTGCTGGGAAGTGCTGGCACTCTCCCATTGAAAGTAATGCACCCTGCTGGGAAGTGGTGGTACTCTCTCATTGAAAGTAATGCACCCTGCTGGGAAGTGGTGGTACTCTCTCATTGAAAGTAATGCACCCCTGCTGGGAAGTGCTGGTACTCTCCCATTTAAAGTAATGCACCCCTGCTGGGAAGTGCTGGTACTCTCCCGTTAAAAGTAATGCACCCTGCTGGGAAGTGGTGGTACTCTCTCATTGAAAGTAATGCACCCCTGCTGGGAAGTGCTGGTACTCTCCCATTTAAAGAAATGCACCCCTGCTGGGAAGTGCTGGCACTCCCCATTGAAAGTAATGCACCCCTGCTGGGAAGTGCTGGTACTCTCCCATTGAAAGTAGTGCACCCTGCTGGGAAGCGCTGGTACTCTCCCATTGAAAGTATTGCAGCCCTGCTGGGAAGTGCAGGTACTCTCCCACTGAAAGTAATGCACCCTGCTGGGAAGCGCTGGTACTCTCCCATTGAAATTAATGCACCCCTGTTAGGAAGTGCTGGTGCTCTCTCACTGAAAGTAATTCACCCCTGCTGGGAGGTGCTGGTATTCTTCCATTGAAAGTAATGCACCCTGCTGGGAGGTGCTGGTACTCTTCCATTAAATGTAATGCAGCCCTGCTGGGAAGTGCTGGTACTCTCCCATTGAAAGTAATGCATCCCTGCTGGGAAGTGCAGGTACTCTACCATTGAAAGTAATGCACCCTGCTGGGAAGCGCTGGTACTCTCCCATTGAAAGTAATGCGCCCCTGCTGGGAAGTGCTGGTACTCTCTTGTTGAAAGTAATGCACCCCCAGTCGCGGCTCACAATTCTTGCGGGTGGGGGCGTGCAGGGGTTAACGCGCGAGGTTACCGCGGGGGAGGGTGGGATGGGGGTAAAATAAAACTAAAACTAAAACTTACCTGACCGGTCCCGCGCGCCTCTGCTCCTGGGCCGGGTCCCGCGTTTTCCTGCTCCTGAACAGGAACAGGTATGCTCCTCGCCCCCTGTAAGCCAATCACAACGCTGCAATGGCAGCGTTGTGATTGGTGCGGAGTCCCGGACAGCGCCCAGCCGAGCACTTGCAGGAAGGCCATTTTCTCAATGTAGGCTGCATGCAGCCTACATAGAGAAAATGTAGAGTGTGCATGACTGCTTTGGTCGGCCCCAGGGGGACCAAACAGTCAGGGTACTCAGTGCAAGCCACTCCTCCCCGACTCACCCACCCGCCCACACCCAACCAGGCATATCCTCTCGCCCACCCCCAACCAGGCATACCCCTGCCTTCTGCTCTACAGAGCGCAGAAGCAGAAAATAAAATGGTATTTAAAATACCATTTTATTTTCTGCTTCTCGCACTGCGAGAGCAGTGAGCGGCGCTCCTCCGCCCTAATGGAGGAGCCGCCCTGTGCACGCCTGCTGGGAAGTGCAGGCACTCTCCCATGGAAAGTAATGCACCCTGCTGGGAAGTGCTGGTACTCTCTTGTTGAAAGTACTGCACCCCTGTTGGGAAGTGCTGGTACTCTCCCATTGTAAGTAATGCACCCTGCTGGACAGTGCTGGTACTCTCCCATTAAACGTAATGCACCCTGCTAGGAAGTGCTGGTAGTCTCCCATTGAAAGTAATGCACCCTGCTGTGAAGTGTTGGTACTCTCCTATTGAAAGTAATGCCCCCTGCTGGGTAGCACTGGGACTCTCCTATTGATCGTACTGGGAGGTGCTGGTACTCTTCCATTAAAATAATGCACCTTACTGGGAAGTGATAGCTCTCTCCAATTGAAAGTAATGCACCCTGCTGTGAAGAGTTGGTGCTCTCCCATTGAAAGTAATGCACCCTGTTGGGAAGCACTGGTACTCTTCCATTAAACGTAATCCACACCTGCTGTGAAGTGGTGGTACTCTCCCATTGAAAGTATTGCACCTCGCTGGGAAGCACTGGTACTCTCCCATTGAAAGTAATGCACTCCGCTGGGAAGCACTGGTACTCTCCCATTGAAAGTAATGCGCCCCTGCTGGGAAGTGGTGGTACTCTCCCATTGAAAGTAATGCACCTCGCTGGGAAGCACTGGTACTCTCCCATTGAAAGTAATGCGCCCCTGCTAGGAAGTGCTGGTAATCCACCATTGAAAGTAATGCACCCCTGCTGGGAAGTGCTGGTACTCTCTTGTTGAAAGTAATGCATCCTTGCTGGGAAGTGCAGGTACTCTCCCATTGAAAGTAATGCACCCTGCTGGGAGGTGCAGGTACTCTCCCATTGAAAGTAATGCACCCTGCTGTGAAGTGTTGGTACTCCCCATTAAACATAATGCACCCTGCTGTGAAGTGTTAGTACTCTCCAATTGAAAGTAATGCACCCTGTTGGGAAGCACTGGTACTCTTCCATTAAACGTAATCCACACCTGCTGTGAAGTGGTGGTACTCTCCCATTGAAAGTATTGCACCCGCTGGGAAGCACTGGTACTCTCCCATTGAGAGTAATGCACTCCGCTGGGAAGCACTGGTACTCTCCCATTGAAAGTAATGCGCCCCTGCTGGGAAGTGGTGGTACTCTCCCATTGAAAGTAATGCACCCCGCTGGGAAGGACTGGTACTCTCCCATTGAAAGTAATGCGCCCTGCTGGGAAGTGCTGGTAATCCACCATTGAAAGTAATGCGCCCTGCTAGGAAGCGCTGGTACTCTCCCATTGAAAGTAATGCACCCTTGCTGGGAAGTGCTGGTACTCTCTTGTTGAAAGTAATGCATCCTTGCTGGGAAGTGCAGGTACTCTCCCATTGAAAGTAATGCACCCTGCTGGGAGGTGCAGGTACTCTCCCATTGTAAGTAATGCACACCTGCTGTGAAGTGGTGGTACTCTCCTATTGAAAGTAATGCTCCCTGCTGGGAGGTGCTGGTACTCTTCCATTAAATGTAATCCACACCTGCTGTGAAGTGGTGGTACTCTCCCGTTGAAAGTAGTGCACCCGCTGGGAAGCGCTGGTACTCTCCCATTGAAAGTAATGCACCCCGCTGGGAAGCACTGGTACTCTCCTATTGAAAGTAATGCACCCTGCTGGGACGTGCTGGTAATCCACCATTGAAAGTAATGCGCCCTGCTAGGAAGCGCTGGTACTCTCCCATTGAAAGTAATGTGCCCCTGCTGGGAGGTGCGGTAATCTTCCATTAAAAGCAATGCACCCTGCTGGGAAGTGCTGGTAATCCACCATTGAAAGTAATGTGCCCCTGCTGGGAGGTGCTGGTAATCCACCATTGAAAGTAATGTGCCCCTGCTGGGAGGTGCTAGTAATCCACCATTGAAAGTAATGCGCCCCTGCTGGGAAGTGCAGGTACTCTCCCATTGAAATTAATGCACCCTGCTGGGAAGCACTGGTACTCTCCCATTGAAAGTAATGCACCCTGCTGCGAGCCGCAGGTACTTTTCCTTTCAGGTTTAGTAAATGTGGGTATTCAGTTCCTGCCCAATAAACCTCTGGGTTTTCCTTCATCATACTCCAGCCTGCCTAGGCCTTCTGTGCTGTACATGTTTACCGTGAGCAGCGAGCTGTATTAATTAGAGTCCATAGCAGAGAATCCTCCCTCCCCCGCCATGTATTTCTGCCATTTTCTGTAATTCAGTCGTAGGCTAGATTATTATTTTTGGCACTGAGCACATCTTAACAGAGGGTTATGAAAAACATTATGGAAATCTCTTTTCAGCCGCAGTATCTCAAGACACGTCAGCGCGCGCTAATGGGACTGTAATTGGCGGTGTTCCAAGCGCCGAATACACAGTTGTTTCCTTAAGGTGCAATCTGTACCATTGAATTGATACGCACACGTTATGTATGGTAAGGTAGTACAATAAAGCAGCATTTGCATGTCAAATTGAAGATAAATAGAGCTTTTAGTCCTAAAGATAGGATCTGCAAAGGTTCACCTAAATTGTCTCTACTGCTACAGTGAACAGACACAATGGCAGACTTAAATGGCACAAGAAAATTCCCAGATCTTACTAGTATAATAAAATGCGACACAGGAATGAATATACAATCCCCTTACAGTAAGATATAATACAGGAATGAATATACAATCCCCTTACAGTAAGATATAATACAGGAATGAATATACAATCCCCTTACAGTAAGATATAATACAGGAATGAATATACAATCCCCTTACAGTAAGATATAATACAGGAATGAATATACAATCCCCTTACAGTAAGATATAATACAGGAATGAATATACAATCCCTTACAGTAAGATATAATACAGGAATGAATATACAATCCCCTTACAGTAAGATATAATACAGGAATGAATATACAATCCCCTTACAGTAAGATATAATAGAGGAATGAATATACAATCCCCTTACAGTAAGATATAATACAGGAATGAATATGTTATCTCCAAAAAGAAAATTATATTAATAAAGGCTTAAATGGAAGACAATAGCCTCCATTTAAGGAGAATTTACTTTTTCAAATGCTCACCTCTTTTCCTTTTAGAGCATGGTTACTCGCAAACATTTCCCCGGGGGCCACAGAGTACTGTCTGTGGCATGCCCGAGGGCTGCACCAATGCCTACAGGACAAGGGTCCAGGTCAGTGGCTTAACGAAATTTGAGGGGGCCCACCTGCAAAGTGCATGAAGGGGGGCCCCCTCTGACTACACTCAGGAGCTCTGCTGACAGGGTACTGGGCTGAAGGGGCCCCCTGGAGCTCGGGGCCCCCCGCACCGTGGGGGCCTTTGTTACGCCCCTGGTCCAGGTGATGAAAGGTGGGCGTAGGGGGACGTGAAACAGATGCATGGTGTGGACAACAAACCGAGCCTTCACGTGACTTCTGTCTGCCACCAATGCTCTATTCTCTTGCACCAAGAATTAACGACAAACATTAACATCTGATGTAAAACGCGAGAGGGAAAGAGATAATCATCTCGTGGCTGAATTGCAAAATGTAAAACCAGAAAACCTGGGATCAGTCCTAGCTTCCCCACTTGACCAAACTGTGTGATCCTAGGCAATAGGTTAATTTCACTTTGACTCCTTTTTCTTCATTATTACATATGAGAGCCCCTTGAAATACACGAGTTCAGGATGTGTGCTATATAAAACCTTCTCTTGTGTTTTATTTAATAAACTTTAATGTTGTTCCAATTATATAACTACTGAGGCTACACACAAGGTGCACCTGACAAATGACTTGCCTCTTGGTTCACCTATGGCATTGTTTTGAGAATGGGGGCGGCATCCAGAGTTTATTATATAGCGCTAACTTGACCTGAAAGTATCCGGTATCAGAGCGTTTACATAAGCACCGGTTACGTTACATAAGGACACATTCATTTTTTGTTAGGCATGGGGAGATTAAGTGATTTGCCCAGAATTACAGGATGTTGAGCGTCGTTGCCGAGACTCGAACCAGGTTCCCCAGATTTGAGATCGTCTGCCCTAGCCGTTAGGCCACATCCTCTCCCCAATGAATGTTTCCAAGTTCATGTTTTAAAACTATCACTTTAAATAAATGCCTCTCAATGCATTGATATAATCTGATAAACTAAGGTAAAATGCCCAAGCACGCTGATAAAAAACACTTTTTTGAAGTTTGCAGAGAGTTTATCAGGTTTTTACATGTTTAGTGCGAGATGTCTTTAAAACTAAAGATAATTTGTCTAGGACACCTCCTTTACCGTTACTTTAGTTAACCTATAAATAAAGCATGCCCTTGCACAGCATTCTGAATGTTCTGGATCTGTCAAGTAGAAAGCAGCCCAGAGCTGCTGTTCACCAGGGGGCCGCAATTAAAGGTCAGGAGGACCACATGCGACCCTGAGGCCGTACTTTGAGTATCCCTGTTTTAGAGAGAGCTTGCACTTTGACCTTCAAAGGCCCCCCTGCTATGGCCCAGCTTCCACCTACTCCTGCTAGGCTGATGGAAGTCAACATTTTGAAGAGGGGGTCATGCCCCAAGCCTCTCTCAAACGGCAAAGGCTCCCAAAGGCAGACAAGCACCAGTTGGGGGGACCTGCTCGTGTCTTGGCTTAGACGACAGCCAGACTCTGAAGGGTGAAGCACTAAGCACCTTGTAGAAAGCTGCCCTCGCAAGCAGTGGCAGCCGGCATGACTCGCCGGTGGCAGGCGCAGGGCGAGGCGAGGGGGGCACGAGGTTGCGCAATGTAAAACAAAGTGTTTTTTACAAAAATGATACACCTACCTTGCCGCCGGGTCCCGCGTTTCTGCTCCTTGCTCCTGCTCTCCTCGTAGGACAGAAAGCCAGGAAGAGCAGCTAGGATCCCCTGACCAATCACAATGCTGCAACGCAGCATTGTGATTGGTTTTGAGTGTTCTGGTTCGTCGCTCAACCACGGAATGGGGGCCTGGGCCTGTTCTCCACGCAGGCTGTAATGCAGCCTGCATGGAGAACGGGGAAAGTGCACATGACTGGTTTGGGCAGCCCGAGAGGGCCGACCAAACAGTCATTGCGTACTTAGGAGTGGGCAAACCACTCCTCCCCTGCCCTGCCCCGTGAGAAGAGCAGCCCTGCCCACCAGCCCGCCCGCACAGGAAACATAAAATTATAATAACTCAAAGTTATTATCATTTTATATTTTCTTTCCTTTACACTGCTCAAAAGCAGTGGGGCTATGCTCCTCCGCCATAGCAGAGGAGCCGCCACTGCTGACAAGGCAAGAGCAAATCTGACTCTCACGCGTTACTCTCTGTCCATGCGAGCTCAGTACATCCCATAGATCTCGCTGACGGTCCTAGAAAGTTGCATCCATGCCAGGATTTCAGGATAACCACTGACATAAATGATTGAATTTATCTTCATTGTAACTGAATTTCTGAGCCTACTTTGGAAAGCCCTAATAATAATTGGGACAATGATTGCGTGTGGTGTTATATATATGGCATGTGGGGCAAACTGAACCACCAGTTGCATTAAATAAGATTGTGCCAATTTGATCTTCCCAATTCATATTTTAGAATTGGTTAGCCTCGGGAATAATATGAAGCTAAATATATTTTTAAAGCAGAAGAGACATAAGGAGCTGGCCAGGAAGGTGTAGCCAGACCTTAAGAGGACCACGGCTAACGTGCCCAGAAGGGCGCCAGGATCACATGGGCTGGTACACAGCCGCGACCAGAAAAAGCCACTCGTGGCATTGGTCATGGTGGTTTGAACTGACCAATGAAGAAGAGAAGGCGTGCCCTTCTGTAAGGCCAAAAGTGGAGGCCAGCGGGGGCACTGGTCATCTGCTGACCGCGAACGTTGTCACCACCGATGAAGATGATGCACTAGAAGAACAACGTATCACCCCCAAAGGACGGTAACTACTGGGCAGAGGTACTTGAATGCGGTCAGTGAGCCATGGACAGAGACTTGTCCCTGAGGGGGGCATCCTACCAAGACGCACGGACACAGCGAGGCGGTGCCCAGGAGCAGGTGGAGGTTGCTTGGGAATTCCAGCTGCAACGAGGACAACAGGGTCGGAAGTACAGGTGTCCTAGAAGCATGGGGTGGTGACAAACAAAGAAGCTCAACGAACGAAGTATCGTGGGAGGAGCACCACTGTCCTGCCATACCGGCACCTGCGGCCAGGGCGGCAGTGCCCAGGAGCAGCGACAAGCAAAGAATCACTACAAACGAGGAATCGCAGGAGGAGCACATCTGTCCAACCATATTGGCTCCTGCAGCCAGGACGGCGGTGCCAAGGAGTGGGTGCTTGAGGTGCAATTAAGGAAACATGACCAGAAGTACAGGCCTCCCAGAAGCACCTGGAGCCAGCATGGCGGTGTTCATGGGGAACAGCCCATCCAGGGGCAGAATATGCTGAACTGGGGAGGCTGGCTTTAGTGAGGATGGCCGACTTTGTCTGGCCTAGTAGCACATAGAGGTGCCTGGAGTGTTGATGACATCACAGCGAATGGTGGCAGAGGTGGGCAGTCATGGCGGGTCTGAACATTAAGGTTACTGTTACCACGAAACTGATGGGGTGGTGGGGGGAGCATTATATCTTGTGCTTACTTCCACTCTGCTCTGAGCGTAGTAGCGTAGTAGCGTTTGAGGTGGTCCTCTGGAAGTTCTGGGATGGGACGGTTGTTGCATCTTCTGGGAGGGCTTGTTAGGATTGAGTGGAATGACTCCACAGATGCAGGCAGTCTCCCATATCTTAGAAATCACCTCTACCATGTATCTTAGCAAGGAGCTATAGCTCAGCGGTAAGGCCTCGTACAAGGAGCTATAGCTCAGCCGTAAGGCCTCGTACAAGGAGCTATAGCTCAGCGATAAGGCCTTGTACAAGGAGCTATAGCTCAGTGGTAAGGCCTCGTACAAGGAGCTACAGCTCAGCCGTAAGGCCTCATACAAGGAGCTACAGCTCAGCCGTAAGGCCTCGTACAAGGAGCTACAGCTCAGCCGTAAGGCCTCGTACAAGGAGCTATAGCTCAGCCATAAGGCCTCGTGCAAGGAGCTATAGCTCGGCTGTAAGGCCTCATACAAGGAGCTATAGCTCAGCGTTAAGGCCAGGTACAAGGAGCTAGAGCTCAGCGGTAACGCGTCATACAAGGAGCTAGAGCTCAGCTGTAAGGCCTCGTAGAAGGAGCTAAAGCTCAGCTGTAAGGCCTCGTACAAGGAGCTGTAGCTCATCCGTAAGGCCTCGTACAAGGAGCTATAGCTTAGCGGTAAGGCCTCATACAAGGAGCTATAGCTCGGCAGTAAATCCTCGTACAAGGAGCTAGAGCTCAGCGGTAACGAGTCATACAATGAGCTATAGCTCAGCTGTAAGGCCTAGTACAAGGAGCTATAGCTCAGCCGTAAGGCCTCGTACAAGGAGCCGTAGCTCAGCCGTAAGGCCTCGTACAAGGAGCTATAGCTTAGTGGTAAGGCCTCATACAAGGAGTTATAGCTCAGCGTTAAGGCCTTGTACAAGGAGCTATAGCTCAACCGTAAGGCCTCATACAACGAGCGACAGCTCAGCCGTAAGGCCTCGTACAAGGAGCTATAGCTCAGCCGCAAGGCCTCGTACAAGGAGCTATAGCTCGGCTGTAAGGCCTCGTGCAAGGAGCTATAGCTCAGCCGTAAGGCCTCGTACAAGGAGCTATAGCTCGGCTGTAAGGCCTCATACAAGGAGCTATAGCTCGGCGGTAAATCCTCGTACAAGGAGCTAGAGCTCAGCGGTAACACGTCATACAAGGAGCTATAGCTCAACTGTAACGCATCGTACAAGGAGTTAGAGCTCAGCTGTAAGGCCTCATACAAGGAGCTGTAGCTCAGCGTTAAGGCCTCGTACAAGGAGCTATAGCTCAGCCAAAAGGCCTCGTACAAGGAGCTGTTGCTCAGCCGTAAGGCCTCGTACAAGGAGCTATAGCTCAGCGGTAAGGTCTCGTACAAGGAGCTACAGCTCAGCCGTAAGGCCTCGTACAAGGAGCTATAGCTCAGTGGTAAGGCCTTGTACAAGAAGCTATAGCTCAGCTGTAAGGCCTCTTACAAGGAGCTATAGCTCAGCCATAAGGCCTCGTACAAGGAGCTGCAACTCAGCCATAAGGCCTCGTACAAGGAGCTATAGCTCAGCCCTAAGGCCTCGTACAAGGAGCTATAGCTGTGCTGTAAGGCCTCACACAGGGAGCTATAGCTCGGCGGTAAATCCTCGTACAAGGAACTAGAGCTCAGCCGTAACGCGTCATACAAGGAGCTATAGCTCAGCTGTAACACATCGTACAAGGAGCTAGAGCTCAGCTGTAAGGCCTCGTACAAGGAGCTGTAGCTCAGCCGTAAGGCCTCGTACAAGGAGCTATAGCTCAGCCGAAAGGCCTCGTACAAGCAGCTGTAGCTCAGCCGTAAGGCCTCGTACAAGGAGCTATAGCTCAGCGGTAAGGCCTCGTACAAGGAGCTATAGCTCAGCCGTAAGGCCTCGTACAAGGAGCTATAGCTCAGCGGTAATGCGTCGTACAAGGAGCTATAGATCAGTGGCAATGTCTTGTGCTTCTCTCTAGTGGCACAGGCTTCACCAGGACAAGGGTTCGAATCTCGCCAATGCTCTCGAAGTATATGAAGTTGCCAAAAACATAAGAATTTTCCAGGGTAAATAGAGAACACTTTAGCTTTCAGATTTTCAAGGGGAGGCCATCAATTTGTTTTTCAGGCCTAGGCGCTGCCACGTTTGCTGTAGTTGCTCAGTTTCTTTAAAGGGTAATCTGAACAAATACTTCCGTTATGTATTCGAAGGGCTCTTTTTCGCGAAGAAGAGAGAGAAGAGGTACTGTGCACTTCATAGTGCTGCATGGCCTTCACGGCTTGAGTGAATTTCATCACTGGATTAGAAAAGCAGGACAAATAGCACAGTCTCCCGAGCCTGAGTAGGCAGGGCACTCTAATTGTGCACATTGCAGCCACATGAATACTAATCCTACACGTGTGAGTCCAGGTTTACCGGGGTTTGTTGCCGTGTGCTATGGCAGCCACCGAAGAAGTTGAACTGCGGTACTCGAGAGGTTGGATTAGAGTATACCCGACCCAAAGCTTTGCAGTAACACTAACGGCGACCTGAATGCCTGAATCTACAAGGTAATCTTCGGCGCAACAGTTTGACTGTTGGCTGCAGGTTGATTCTTGCCGCTTGTGATGGGGGGCTTAGGTTGTTACGGTGGGGTGTTGGTGACGACAACGCTGCAGGTTCTGTCCAGGGGCGCCACTAGACCCGAACTTCGGGGGGGGCTAACACTCCCAGCCAGGGCTGGTCCTAGCACTGGTCGCACATGGTGCAACAGTCTTTTTGGCGTCCCTCCCCCATTTCCTCCTTCTCCATGAATTCCCACAATATTACTCACCAATAATGTACCTCATCTCTCTATAGCATCTTTCTGACAAACATTTCGTTTTTTGTATAGCGCCACTCACACTCAGTTCTGTGATCTGCATGGTACACGTTCTTTGTAGCAGGCACATTAACCCTCTGCGCTGTGTGGGTGGCAGGAGTGCCCATGTGAGAGCACGGTGAGCAATGCGACAGTGTGAGAGTAGGGTAAGAGGAGTGACTGCAGGGTGAGTGAGGTGACCATAAGATTTTGTGTGCGGATGTAAGTGCAGAGTGGGACGAATGACTGCATGGTTAGCGATGGGCTTGTTTGAGTGAGATTACAGATTGAGCAGTGAGGGGGCAGGTGAGTGAAGTGTCACATGAGTGCAGGGTGAGTAGTGTGCTCATGTGACTGCAGGGTTAGTACAGGATGAACAGCACAAGTGCATTGTGAGTGCAGAGTAATCACTGTGAGTGCATGGTGAGCGGGTGAATGGTGTGAGTGCATGGTTATCAGTGTGAGTGCATTGTGATCGCTGTGAGTGCAGGGTGAACGTGAAAGTGAAGGGCGAGAATGAGGAGTGAGTTGTCTGAATGCAGGGTGCATTCCCAGACACTTGAAGTAACTCAGTATGTTATTGACAGTGGCTTTAGGGTTTCAGATATAAGGTAAACTAATGCTATTATGGTATTAATCTGGGATCGAGGGTGGAGGAAATAAATAATGTGCTGATCCTGCAACAAACTTCCAGTCCTATGGTTAGGGTTGCCAGCTCAATATTTTGATGTCCCAGACGGTACAAAAATAAACAGTCACCTAAGGCCGTATTTTCAGCTCTTATCTGTGCATACTTCGAACATCAAATAGAAATAGAAATAGAAAAAAGGGAACAAAGACAGAAAAGTCGCATTACAAATGAATACATCCTTTTTTAATTATAGCCCGATTTAGTGTCAAGAGGAGGTCTTTGCAGGCTCTTTAAACAACACAGGGCTGGCATTTTCTTTTGGCAACTCTACTTTATATTCCGTTTCATGAAATGCATTCTCACACTACGGCAGTAAATGTAAAATACAAATGTAAGGAATAGACAGAGTGGGGGCCCAGAGGGTACTGGAACCAGAAAAAAAAAAAACTAAGCCTCGGTAACCAGTTTACCAAGGTTTGTAATTATGCAAATGGTCGTTAAAGACCTGTGAAAACCTCAGGCGTGCCGGAGATAAGGCTCCAGACCCTGCCCAGTCGAGCCCACAGCAGCTCAAAGTGCAGCAGCCCGGGCTGAGACACACAAGGGGGGGGGCTGAAGCCCTTTTAGCCCTATGGACGTTGCGCGCCTGGTTCTGTCCCTCTGTGATCCAAAGTGTCCTTTGCGAAATACGCTGCATGATGTATATCAGGTTTATAAAAGACAGGGTAGCTGAGTTGTGTGGTGGCGCATATAAGTTATCTGGAATGGAGTGGTACTAATTTTGCGATTTTTAGGCAGGCGTCGTCGGCAATTGGGCAACAGTGCCTGCTTTAGGGCTGCACACGTATATATGGCGAATAGCGAGTTTCTGATAATACCCGGAGGATGGCGGCCATGTACATCAGGCAGGAAGCGTTAAAGTTACAACAGATGAAGTATAATAAGATACTTGGCAGATCTGATGATATAAAAGTGGAGCAGACAATACCAACCAACTCTGTCTCCATTTATCAATATTACCACAAGAGAGTTCTTTACTTAAAGGAGGGTACACAGGTGAAGGGGTTTGGGGAAATCCCAGACTTGCTCAAGGACCCCCGGATTATTAAATGGTTTATGAGAGATTATGATGCCTGAAAAGGCATACAGCTAGATATTTTCCTTGGCACAGCATTATCTAAAGGTTTCTGGTAAAGGCTCAAAGCTAATTTCGAGTTCTAATGAGGCTAACGGTGTGCTAAATGACACGCAATACCCCGACAGAATGGAGACAAAGAAGGTAGTCAGCGGACAGCAGCCCCTTACCAAAGATCAGGGGGGGACATCGGAAGAACTGTGAGAATGTGTCATAACCAAGGCCATTGGAGTTTGGCGATTCAACGGCCAAGCTCTTTACCACATAATTATGGTTTTGCCACACCTACCAGGTAACCTATCTTCTGCGTACCCACTTTCAACCTAATAATTACTAAAATATCGATGCACAGCGGCAGGTTTTTTCGAAAAGGTCAACTTGGCACTCGACAGTTGATGAAGGCGGTATTTAAGTACTGCGCTGACATTATTGAAATTAAGCCTATGAGCAAACAGGGTTAACAATTGCAAGGCGGAGAATGAGTAACACAGCAACAAAAGGGTAACATTGCGAGCCATGATTGCTGTTTCTTGCTCTAGAATTCCAGTGGCACTGCCCATATAATAGTACTGCTGCATTCTGTCACGCCACGCCAAGGGGTGGCCCTGATGCGGGCAAGGGCAAGAATCTATTCCGTTCACAAGTCACTCCATATGAAAGTCATGACCCAAGTTCAACTATGTCAAACTCACCGTCTCTGGTGCGTACAGTGCTGCTTGGAGATCACCGAATTAAGTGAGCTCCCGCCAGTGGTTCCCCATAAGCTGCACACAGGGGAAGATGGACTTAAGGTATGAACAAGAGTTGAGGGTCCAATAAGCAGACAAATTAGCAAATGGAAAAAAGATAAAAGGGGGGTGGCTAACTGCCCAGAAGTCGTCAGGCTATGGAGATGCATGGGTACAACATTGGACTCCATCCACAAGTCACTACCTAGGAACCTCATGGCCCCTGTTATGGGTCTTTTCCAAATGCCTATATTCAAACTCACCATTCTTTGGCCGTACGATGCTACGTTGAGCTCACCAAATTCAAGGAACTCCTTGGGTTGCTTCCGCATAGCCGCATGCAAGGGCAGATGAGCTTAAGTGTAGGCCTGGGCAGAGTTCGCGGAGTGGCACTGTCTAGCCTTACCCCTCTTTCATGGCTCAGAATGAGTCATCGGCAGCTGGAGGAGGGAGGGAGGCAGATGTTTGCAGCTTTGCTGGTTCCCCTTAGACACAGCTGAAGGATCAGCATAATGTGGTTGTGTCTCACACGGAGGCTGCATCATGGTGTTGAAGCCTCGTCCATTGACCTACTACTGCCCCAGATCAGATTAGAGCTGAGAATTGACAGGAGTAATTCTCTGCTCCAGGGTACATTCTGGGTGGAATTCAATTAGCAGCAATATAATGCCAGTAGGGCCATGCATTCCTTGCTGGGCGGGCACAGCAAGGAATGCCAGCCAGCTAGCTAGAGAATGGAGGATAGGAAAGCAGGTCTAAGTGTACAACACATGAATGGGCTCTGGGATTTTCCTGTCAAGGGAGCGGACGATGAAATCTAAGCTCAGCTGCAGGCCAGGTTACCGGCATGGCTTCACCTCTATACATCTGTGGCTGCATCATGGCACACAGCTGTCCAGCACTGTGCCTGTGCCCTTGAAGAATGGCCTGTTATCCAGATTCCATTTAAACTGTGAAAGAAAGAAATCCGTAAATTAACACGCGCCATGGCTAGAACCTGCCCGTGTGCCCTGAAGCTGTTGGCATTTCCAAACACCATTTAGCTGTGCGTACAAATGAGCCAAGGTAGCTGGGAGGCTCAGTTTAAAATCTTTGATCTTTTCATTGCTACAAATTTTAAACCTTTATCTCTGTTAGCAGAAAACCTTCATTTGAACCTGGAGTGCCAGGTGTAAATGGTGAAACCCTTTTGTAAATTCCTTAGCCATGCTTTTAGTGTTTGAAAATGGCAAACCTGGTTAGTTCCATTGCCCTGGCTTTGCATAATATGGATTAATTTCTTCATGCAAAGTACATGAGCTTGGACTGCAGAGATTGGTTGCATTGCTTGAGTAATAGCTATGGTCAGTAAATATTGCACAACAGCTGGAAGGCAATCAGCAACATGCTCTGTATAATAGGTGGTCCATAAACAAGTAAGCGGCTGTTAACATGATGTCCTCTGTTGATGGCTTTAAACTGCTCCCATTTTGCCTCCGGCCACAAGCATTCTGCAATAGAGAGGAAACCCTCGTGATTCATGTTGACAATTACCCTTTGCGCAGGGCCTCCTCCAAGGGTCGGGCTGAGGTTTCCTTGACAACCGACAAACGCGCTCCTGGGTAGAACCAGACAGAGCGCGAGCTTCTGCGTTGCCTGCAAGGTTAGGGAACGATGAAATGGAAACAAATATGCAAGGCTGTCAGTATTGGGCTCAGCGAAATTAGCAAAATTATAACGTACACTCAGATCCCTCTTGGTAGTATACCTGTACCATTTTATATTTGTGTTTGGTGGCATGTCTAGTGTGTTGTGTTGATAGTTCATGTGTTGTATTTTTATGGTAAATACTGTTGCAAGCATGTTGATGCCAAACTACATGCAATTTTTGCACTGTATTGTCTGCCCGTGCAGAATTCTGTGTATTGTGTTCTGTGGAGGCAGTGTCATTTTGAGGGTTGTTGGGGCTCCCACAGCCACATAAGGTGTATCTGGGTTGTTGTGCTGTGTGCATGTGCCTTGTTGTGTCAGACAAGTGCCTTTATTCTAGCCTGTGGAGCATCACAGGAAGAGATGTATGTGAACTGTAGTCACGATCTTACATGAAAAGTCATCCTTGAACAATCGGCATGGCAAGGAAACCATCACAAAGGGTCAAACTGGTCTTTTGACATCTGGTTGCCCTCTCTTGCGCCTTACTTACCTGGACAGTACATGTCAATGTGGGACTAGCTTCTCTTCCGCAGCATACTCACAGCAACTCATCAAAGTTTTCTCACCCTAGTCGGAGACGTTTTCTTGTCCATGACCCGTCTTCAGCACTCCTCCTGGCAGCCTTTTTCCTCACCTAACCTCTTTGTCGTCCCCTGGCAGTCTAGATACAGCCCAAACCCCTCCCCTTTGGAAAGAATGGTACGATCCAGCCTCCCACCTTTCTCAAGAGTGTGCCTGACTCGTTTCCATACTTCATTCCTTCCCCCTTTACCAGAATTGCCACTCAAAGGCGGATATACATAATGTATTTAGTTTTCGATGTCATGCGTTTAAAACTACTGAATGGAAACGTCCGCTGAGCTCTAGATTTTTAGAGCATGGCAGATACCATCGCCCTTACAATGCGCCCGCTGTGTTGGTGATGCAGGTATGCTAATATTATTATTAGAGTTCTTTTCTGTGCAGGGGACCAATTATTTTCGCCCAGAGGCCCAGCGTTGTTTGTGTGACAGCACTGTCTGTGCCACTTCCTGATACCCGTGGATGACGTGAGGTGACGGGCTGCGCGTGGCACTGCCACTTGTGATTGACGAACGTGCTGTTGCAATGCTGACCGACCCCTGGCGTGCTTTGTGATAGGCTAATAAGAACGTGCTCCTGATTGCAAGGGAGGTTCTGAGCATCTGTACAGTTGGTTGTTTAGGCAACACTTTGAAAGATGAGAAAGAAAAGATAAATTAAATATCTCACTGGTTTTCACCATTCTGTAAAAAGCACCATTATGGCGCAGCCCTCCGATTAGGACAAAGGGATGTTATTAGTAGGCCTGAGCAGAATTTTCATGACGCTGACATGTTATCACATAATTTCCGGTACTTCGCATTACGCTTTTTACGCAAAATTCCCTTAATTGCCACTTTATTATTCTACGTTGCATAATTCGTTCGTAGAAAAATCCTATTTCAGGAGGGTGGCAAATCGGCTCGAGTGATTTAGTTCTGGGTTTTTTTAGGACAATTTGCATTATAACGTGCAAAATGGAAGTGAGGATGCTTTTCATGCTAAAACATTTAGGTAAATGTCAGTTTTGCGGTTTGCATAATTTACTCAAATTTTCACGTAATTATGCAAATTTTGCACACCCCTAGTTCGACAGAAAATAGATTTCTTGGGGCTAAATAGTAAAGTCATGAGCAGCACACATCATAGGCAGCCACTCTCACATGGCAGAAAGGTTAACCAGTGGCTCATTAGAAGACCATAGAACTAGGACAAAAGGTCTAATTCTGGCTTTTCACCACAGTCAGCCTGGGCCAGGAGGGGCCAGGAGCAGGTTCACCAATTGTTGCTAAGCCTTGGGCCAAGGACAGCAGTATTTTATTCGCTTAAATTGGAAGACGGATTGGTTGTGCGTAAATATCACGTTGGGAGGTCTTGTGCTGTCCCTTCATTGCATGGTGACCCCCTTGCATCTTTTTGCCTTCTGTACGATAGGTACTAAGCTCTGTCATGTGTCTCTTCCAGGGTTTGTACTAGAAAGACAGTGGTAGGAACCAGTTGCTTTTTCTTTACCTCTTTCAGGACCCTCGGGCCCTGGACCACCTTCTCAATAGGCAATGAATGCATAGCTTGGGCGTACATCAATGGAGTGGCTACATCCACATTAAGCAGGCCCACTCTACTGCAGTGTGCTGCAGGAGCGGAGGCGCAACTGGTTCTGGACCAAACAGAAGGCTCTGTCAGGGATCTGGCGCCCTTTGACACAGGTGTAGGGGTGGGGGAAATATTCCATTCCGCCTGTGGAATTGGCGGAATTTTGGCCACTTCGCGTTAGTCTTTAGGGTAGAGATCTGGCCAAATTCTCCCATTTGCCACATGGGGGAATTTTTCTCCCACAAGGCTCCAAAATATGGGAGTTGGCAAGCGCAAGTGAGATTTAGCATCCTCTAGCGTGATTTTCTAACGCAGGCATTCGCCGGCATTCGCGAGCGGTCGCGGTCAGAAGGCTGCCATTCGAGTAGATTTGCTGCTGCTCAAGTACATTTTCTACTCAAGCGGCAACAAAATCAACTGGAATAGCCGTGCACTCTTGTGCAACAAATGGTGCTGTTCACGCTGATTTTCAGCGCTACTCTCTTCTGGCGCTAAATTGCAGCACAAGCTGCATATTTTCTGTCTGTTGGCAGAATTCCGCGGAATCCCACAGAGTTTTTCTGTAACTTTGCGGAATTCCATGGAGTAAAACTCCGTGAGTTCCACCCACCCCTAGTGTAATGCAAAATGATGGGGCCACCATATAATATTTTTGAGGTGCTTCCAGATGTATAAAGGATGTGGGCTGAATGATGCTGAGGTTAATGACATGCCCTTGCTTCAGTGACTGCAGGAGAGTACAGAATGCCCACTGCCCCTTGAGTACCACCAGGCTTTCAGTTGTACGCTGGGTGAGAGATAACTGCTGCTGCCTGCTCTGAGTGTGCTCATCCCTTTCCCTCACCATAGTGTGTTGGAACTCTTACTCTCCAACTGACTGCATAGAGACAAAGCACATTGTGGCTGCAGTGCTGAGTCAGTGGATGGGCTCGAAGACGCAAGGGGCACAGTGGTGTGCCATGCTTGGGGTGCAGTAATCCAGAATGGGATCATAAGATGCAAGGGAGGCAGCGGTGTGCCCTGTCGAGGAAGCAGTGACACGCAATGGGATGCAAGGAGGCAGCGGTGTGCCCTGTCAAAGGAACAGTGAAATGTGACAGGATCGTAAGATGGAACGGGGGCAGCGGTGGGCCCTGCTAGGAAGCAGTGGCACGCAATAGGATCGTAAGATGGAAGGGGGGCAGTGGTGTGCCCTGCTAGGAAGCAGTGGCACGCAATATGATCGTAAGATGGAAGGGGGGCAGCGGTGTGCCCTGCTAGGAAGCAGTGGCACACAATAGGATCGTAAGATGGAAGGGGGGCAGCGGTGTGCCCTGCTAGGAAGCAGTGGCACGCAATAGGATCATAAGATGGAAGGGGGGCAGCGGTGTGCCATGCTTGGGGAGCAGTAATGCAGAATGGTATGATAGTATGCAAGTGGGGCAGTTGTGTGCCATGCTTAGGGGGCAGTGAAACAGAATGGTGTCATAGTATGCAAGTGGGGCAGTTGTGTGCCATGCTTGGGGAGCAGTGATACACAATCGGATTGTAAGACGCAAGGCGGCAGGCTGTGCCCTGTCAAAGGAGCAGTGACGCGCAATGGGATGCAAGGAGGCAGCAGTGCGCCCTGTCGAAGGAGGAGTGACATGCGACGGGATAGTGAGATGCAAGGGGGACAGCGGTGTGCCTTGCTAGGGTGCTAAGGGCACAGTGATGTGCCATGCTTAGGGAATATGTAAGGGGCACCGCAGTGTGCTATGACTACGGATCAGTGGATCTACTGAACCTTTTCCAAATGATACATTGTTTCTCATGGGCTGCGTCCTGGGCCCGCCA
Organism: Calotriton arnoldi; assembly: GCA_963921515.1. Lineage (NCBI taxonomy): Eukaryota > Metazoa > Chordata > Amphibia > Caudata > Salamandridae > Calotriton > Calotriton arnoldi. The sequence goes on from CAWUFW010001223.1 coordinate 2,945,201, forward strand.
TCCTTAATCTGCTCGCACTCAATAGTGTAGGCCTGAACTTGTTATGGTGAAAAGCTCTAGGCCTAATTGATGCTTTGGGAAAAAATTATGTCCAATGCCGTAGGCATGGTCTGCTTATTATGAAACGTTGTTGTAGCTTATTTATTGTGAAAAGCATTGGTTAAAGCCAGTAAGCCTTTAACAATTGGTTGATATCACATTTCGTTACAGGATCTGTCCTATCTATCTATCTATCTATCTATCTATCTATCTATCTATCTATCTATCTATCTATCTATCTATCTATCTATCTATCTATCTTCTGGAGCCCATATATTTTCTCAGAAGCCTGCCACAAGTACTGTTGAATGCCAGGTTTGCTGAAAAGCCAGGGACGCCTCGTCTTGATTATACCGTACATCTCTTTCTTGCACCACCCTGTCCCCCCTATGTCTTTAGCTGTTTCTTGCAGGTTGTTTGTCTTCCATATTTTCTCTGTTTATCACTGTTTTCTGTCTTTCTCTTCCTTCTTCCTCTTTTGCCTTTCTCTCTCTTGCTCTGGGTAAAAGGTTGATAATGAAAAATAAGTACCTGCGCCCACCACCTTGTCACCACCTGCACAAATTAAGAAGTGCCCTGGCAGACATGTCTTAGTCCATCAGCGAGATTATTGATTGATGCATTGATTTTTTAAATCTAGTAAGGAGGGGAAAGTGATGGTTTCCATCCACAAGGGCCTCTTGGCTAGTGTTAAGGATACAGAGGATTTCCTGCAGATATGTATTCACAATTGTGTCTAGTGCAAACAAACTGATATTTGTGTGTATGTTGGGCACACAGAGACCGGGCATTGATTGATTTAGCACAAGGCTGTGACTGGAGAGCTGCAAAGCGCTGGTCAATCTTTAACTAATGTTGCAGGAAAGCCCCACCTCAAAACACTTCCCTCAAGGTTTGTACTTCTGGACTGCTGTGTCTAACATGGATCTTAAGGACTCCATTCCTCACATGGAGTAGAAGGTAGTAGCCCAGCTGAAAGGCTGTGACCATGGACCCTAAATGATGAAGTTAAAATGGTCAGGGACAACCAAGAGTGTCATCACAACAAGGATACTTAAGCGACTGATGTTGAGTATTTTGGGGTTGGTCACAAGTTCATGTTTCACGCTGATCAATAATGGGGTCTAGGAAGCCGGATTAACGACATCTATCATTGTACGGAAGCCACCACATTTGAAAGAGCCAACATCACTTATTTCTGACACTCCACTACACCGATCATAAGTGAGACCCAAAAACGCTAAGTCCTATCAACGTGCAGCTATCAAGATGGGCTTTGAGTGTACGGCTTTTCGTTTATCTCAACCTCCGAAGCGCTTTTCCACACCTATTTTTTCCCATTCTAAAGCCCTTGCATCTTTTCTGTTTCGAAGTCACTTACCCTTCGAGGATCAAATTTTACATACTCCTATTTGGTATAATAAATTTTTGAAGATCAACAATAGAGCGCTATTCTGGAAGGAATGGATTGATAAAGGTATTATCACTTTAGATCATTTGTTGAAGGACGGAACCCCTAGGGACTTTACTGATATTTGCACATCTTTTGACACCACTTCCACGCATGCCTCTCAGTATCCCCAACTGAAGGCTTCACTGACTCACTTCCTTTCTTAGACTATTTCCCCTAAGACACCTGAACAGGTCTCCTCTTCCCCACCTGATTTTTCTATCCCGTCTAAAGCAGCGACTATATACAAACTTTTATCCCGATCTATGGCTGTTAGAACAAAGTCTAAATTGGAACTTCTATGGGAGAAAGATTTGGCCCAAGATTTTTCCTTTCAAACTTGGGATTCTATTTGGTCAAAAATACATATGTCTTCTCGCTCAGCCAGCACTACACAAACTCTATATTTCTTCTATAACAGACTTTTTTTCACTCCCTCTGATATGTACAAATTTAATCTGTTAGACTCCAAGAAATGCTGATCCTGCCAGTGTGAGAATAGTGATTTTATCCATATGTTTTTCCAATGCCCTTTAGTTAAATCCTTTTGGTCCCGTATCTGGTTAAAGCTCAATGAAATTCTATCTACAAATTTTTCTTTTGAAATTGTTAATGTATTTTTGGGCAGTTTCTCGCCCCTATGGGATGTGCAGAGCAATGTTGGTAAATTTATAGACTTGTACTTAGCTATTTCTTTTCAGATCATTACCACCAACTGGAAAGATACCTCACAAATTTCATATCAGGCCTGGTGGAACTTGCTATGTCATCACCACAGGTTGGATCGTGCTTTTGCAAATTCAGTACCTCTATTAATCAAAAAAGATTTGTTGTGGTCACCATTAACCTCTTTCCTCTCGAGAATTAGTTCCTGATTGTATTCAGTTTTAAAGTACCACTGTTGTTATTATCACCTTAAACAGAGTTAGTTGTTCTTTAGAATTTTCTCTAATTATTGTTTATATTTTGTATTTTCCTATATCTTACTTTTCCCCCTTCCTTCCTTCTTCTCCTTTCTCCCCCTCTTTCTTTTTCAAAATGTGAAAAATGCATTTTTCTTCTAAGTATACATATTCCCTTTCGAGGGTTAAGGATTTCATTTTGTCATTTGCACTTTTAATGCTAATTTTTCCTTTTCTTTATTCACAATATGACCTTGTAATGATGTTTTACTTTGTTTTATTATCTAAATAAAGCATTCTAAACAGTAAGATGGGCTTTGAGGATGTGATTTTAATATGGACAATGTCCAGGACCTGTCACAGTCCAAAAAAGAGAAGATTCCAGTTTAGAAAAAAACACCATCACTGCACCATACATTCAGCTGTATCACACTTTCAAAGTATGGTCTGTCCCATTCTTAACACAAGAGTATGGTAATCAAAAGTGGATAAGGATGAAATAAAGAATTATCAGGCACATACATCAACCTTTTTTGCGAGCGCAAACGGTGCGATTCGCAAAAATCGTCCGTTTGCGCCCGCAAAAAGGGCCTCTGCGATGCATGAAACTGTAAGGCTCTCGCAATTTAAGAAATCGCAATTTATTGCGATTTCTTAAATTGCGATTGCATTTAAGGAATCGCACATTGCGATTCCTTAAATGCAATGCATGATGAAATCGCAAACAGCGATTTTGCTAATAGGGGCGCAAATTACCATCAATTTGAACTTGATGGTAATTTGCAAAAACTTTGAAAAATGCACTAAAGTGCATTTTTCAAAGTTGTAGGTTACACACACACATGCCCTTGGGGCATGTGTGTGCACAACATGTGTGCACAGTTCAATTTCAGGGTGCAACAGGGTGTCCTTTTGACACCCTTGCACCCTTGAAATGCATGCGCAATTTGCGAGTACCTATTGGTACTCGCAAATTGCGCATGTATCTCCCATTCATTCCTATGGGCCTGTAGGCCCATAGGAATGAATGGGAAGGCATTCCCTAATTACGACTCGCAATTAAGGAATGTTTGGGAATCGCAAATTTTATAGCGATTCCTACATGCATAGGCTTTTGCAATTCCTTAATTGCGATTCCTTAATAATCGCAATTAAGGAATCGCAAAAGCCTACATTGATGCATGTGCCCGTATGTATTTTTCAAGGTTTCATTCTTTTGTACAAGTTACACTATACCAAGAAAGGCTTAGAGCCTATCCCCGGCCATGGTGAAATTAGTGTCCCCAGGTCAACCAGCATGATTTGAGCCTTGGGCAGAGCGACCTCCTTTCACAGTGTAATTGTCCCTCCGCTCAGGATATGACATAGGCTACAAACCACAGCTTAGGTTCATTGCAGCCATAATCTCAAACAACCCAGTTAGGGCGCAGAAAACCTTGACAATGGAAAAGAGATTATAGCGGCAGCCACATAGGTGCAAGATCTCTGTGATGTCAAAGAGGCTATATATACACCATGTAAGAAGGTGATGGTGACATCAGGAGGACCGTCAAGGTATAGTAAGCATAAAAAGAAAGGTGACGTTACGAAGGTAGTGAATAGACGCAAAGCTCCATCTGTATACCTAGCCGTAGTCATTTTCTTTCTTGAGACAATCTACTGAATTTCACAAAAACCTTCAGAATTTCAAATGCTCAACTAAATTTAAATATTTTAAGTTTGAGTTCTACACCAGAGACCACATCAGGGTACCCAGGATTATAATATGAGTTCATGAAGAAAAAACAACATTACAATAAACAGCCCTAAAAACCGTGGACTAACAAATGGCTCATTTTGAAAGTCAGTCGTACAGATACTGCTTTTCCCAGGAAATGAGCATAAAAACTGCAGTGCAGCGGAAGTGCAGTATTCACATAGGTGCAGATTCAAAACAGGATATTCGGTTCTCAAATAGATGACAAGCTGTGAATGAGGATGACATTTTGAAGTGGTGTGTAGGGACTCGGCTTGGAAAGATGGCCTGTCCAGGGGGTGGAGGTAGAAGGATGTGTCAGCTGTGCTGCAGAAGTTTTCATTCCTCTCTTGAACACAGTGAAACAAGGGTCCTTCCTCTGGTCTCGAGGAATGTGACTGCAGATCTTGGGTGCTGCTCGCAGATTTTTGTGTCTGGGCCCTTTGGTTTTATTAAAATTCTAAGTGTAATATACTTATAAGGCTTTCACCTAGCCCTCTATATCCATTTGTCTGTCACTGTGTCATTCACATTTTGCTTTCACCCACTACAGCATACAACATGGGGGGGGTCAGCCCACTTCAGCCATTGGCTAACGTCACTGTGAGTGAGGCATTCTGCCCTTTCACAAGGAGCACAGTGACACACAAAGTAGTTCCCTGAAGTGTCAGGGACTACTATGACAGGGTGTGCTTTTTGTGATCCCAAAATATATTTGCTTTTAGCCATTTCGTTTTTTAAATTGACAAGGGCTGGCAGTTTTACCACCAATACACTTTTGCAAAATGCACTTTTGCAAAAACCCTGACAAAATAAAACACTCATTGACAACGCCAATAGGCCGGCGGCCTATGCCAGACCTGTTGGCTTTGCCAATGCTTGTAAATAGTGTTACCGTATGACTTAGATGACTTAGAACGTGGGGCTTAGAGGAGTTTCAAGCCCCAATTAGCAATATTAGATTTACTCTTTCCTGCATGGACTGATGTATATGACTTTATTTTCCTTCTTGTGTACTTTCATTAAGGGTCCCCAGGACTCTACTAACCTTTCACAGCACTTCATGTTTACGGGGGCTCAAAGCGATCCGAAGCATAAGCGCGTGCCACATTTTCACTGCACAAAATAGTGCAATAAACGAATAAAAAGCCCAAAAAGAGCCCTGAAGTTAAATTGTTTAGTTGATTCCCCAACGGCAGTGAATCAATTGCAAATGAGTATGAACGCGCGCATTGATTGCACCTACATTAATAATTGATGAATGGGCTTCATGACGCACCTTCGAGGCTGTAAAAGTAAGTGCACAAATCAATAAGTTATTTGCCATCAGTAAATTGTTTTACGGTATTATTTCTTGCAGATGGTGCTCAGTCAGAAAGAAAGCAATAAAATAGAATGTACACCATAAAAATAAAGTTATAATTTGTAAATGTAGTGGAATTCAAGTTTAAGTTTATTGGGCGTTCAAAATGTTGTATAATGAGCGGATTTTTGGTGTGTTATCACTGTGTGTGTGATCCAGTTGCGGCTCATCCGCTGAGACAGAGGAGTACCAACCCACTGCTCTTTGAGCAGTGCAAAAAGGAAAAATAAAATGATAACACAGATTTTTCCGTACTGAGGCAGTTTTACGGGGCGGGGCGGGGTTGGGCTGTTGTCACAGCCAGCATCGGGAGGAGTGGTTGGTGCACTTATGTGAGCATGACGGTTTGGCCGGCCATCTTGGGCCGGCCAAACAGTCATGCGCACTTTCCCCACCTTGCTGTATTGCATAGCCTGAGTGGAGAACATGCACAAGCCCCCACTCCCTGTCTGAGTGGCGAACCAGGCCTATCAGACCAATCATGATGCTGCTGTCATGCTGGTGATAGTAGCGTCGGAATTGGCTTGGGAAGTCTGGGAGCCTGGGAGCTGGTGGAGCCAGGAACAGAGGGAGGACGTAGGAGAGGCAGTGGCTGGCGTTCGACAGGTAAATTGTTTTTGTTTTTTTTAACCCCCCCCCAACCCTACACTGCCACTGGTCCCTAGCAGCCACCACTGTTGTGATCTTGTACAGCTTTCAAACTGAGGGCGCTGGAGTGAGGGTGTGCTGGTGTCAGTGTGTTTAGTCGATGAAAGATCTATCTAACTAATGAATTCCTTTGCAATGGTCTTATTGGTGTAATGTAGGACATGCCCTACCCAGATGCTTGTTGTATAATATAGGACATGCCCTATCCAGATGCTTGTTATGTAATATAGGACATGCCCTATCCAGATGCTCTTTGTGTAACATAGGTATCCAGATGCTCATTGTGTAATATAAGACATGCCCTCTCCAGATTCTTGCTGTGTATTATAGGGCATGCCCTCTCCAGGCACTTGTTGTGTAATCTAGGACATGATCTCTCCAGGCGCTCCTTGTGTAATATAGCGCATACCCTATCCAGGCGCTCATTGTGTAACATAGGGCATGCCCTCTCCAGGCGCTCATTGTGTAATATAGGACATGCCCTATCCAGGTGCTCCTTGTGTAATATAGCGATACCAAAGGGGATGATGGACGGAGCGTTAGAGCAAATCAAACACTCACCCCCAGTCAACTGATCTGGGTTTAATCCATCATCATTCTTTAGCCCACTCCACCACCCCAGTTCAGACATGGCCATATGCAAATCAGTCTGACCCTGTGCATCCTGGGACCGGTTTCGGGTTCAAAACCCTCATCAGCCAGGCTATCTTGAATCCAGTGGCAAGGGTCAGACTGATTTGCATATGGCCATGTCTGAACTGGGGTGGTGGAGTGAGCTAAAGAATGATGATGGATTAAACCCAGATCAGTTGACTGGGGGTGAGTGTTTGATTTGCTCTAACGCTCCGTCCATCATCCCCTTTGGTATCGCTTTGTTCGCCCTAAGTTGGCAGGGTATGCCCAGACGTGGGTCCCTTGCTCACTTTGCCACTGGATTCAAGATAGCCTGGCTGATGAGGGTTTTGAACCCGAAACCGGTCCCAGGATGCTTGTTTCCGGTCCAGGGAAGACATGGCTTGGCAGTTCGGGCTGGACTGTTCCCATGAGGCACAGGGTCAGACTGATTTGCATATGGCCATGTCTGAACTGGGGTGGTGGAGTGAGCTAAAGAATGATGATGGATTAAACCCAGATCAGTTGACTGGGGGTGAGTGTTTGATTTGTTCTAACGCTCTGTCCATCATCCCCTTTGGTATCGCTTTGTTCGCCCTAAGTTGGCAGGGTATGCCCAGACGTGGGTCCCTTGCTCACTTTGCCACTGGATTCAAGATAGCCTGGCTGATGAGGGTTTTGAAACCGAAACCGGTCCCAGGATGCTTGTTTCCGGTCCAGGGAAGACATGGCTTGGCAGTTCGGGCTGGACTGTTCCCATGAGGCACACGGTCAGACTGATTTGCATATGGCCATGTCTGAACTGGGGTGGTGGAGTGAGCTAAAGAATGATGATGGATTAAACCCAGATCAGTTGACTGGGGGTGAGTGTTTGATTTGTTCGAACGCTCCGTCCATCATCCCCTTTGGTATCGCTTTGTTCGCCCTAAGTTGGCAGGGTATGCCCAGACGTGGGTCCCTTGCTCACTTTGCCACTGGATTCAAGATAGCCTGGCTGATGAGGGTTTTGAACCCGAAACCGGTCCCAGGATGCTTGTTTCCGGTCCAGGGAAGACATGGCTTGGCAGTTCGGGCTGGACTGTTCCCATGAGGCACAGGGTCAGACTGATTTGCATATGGCCATGTCTGAACTGGGGTGGTGGAGTGAGCTAAAGAATGATGATGGATTAAACCCAGATCAGTTGACTGGGGGTGAGTGTTTGATTTGTTCTAACGCTCAGTCCATCATCCCCTTTGGTATCGCTTTGTTCGCCCTAAGTTGGCAGGGTATGCCCAGACGTGGGTCCCTTGCTCACTTTGCCACTGGATTCAAGATAGCCTGGCTAATGAGGGTTTTGAACCCGAAACCGGTCCCAGGATGCTTGTTTCCGGTCCAAGGAAGACATGGCTTGGCAGTTCGGGCTGGACTGTTCCCATGAGGCACAGGGTCAGACTGATTTGCATATGGCCATGTCTGAACTGGGGTGGTGGAGTGAGCTAAAGAATGATGATGGATTAAACCCAGATCAGTTGACTGGGGGTGAGTGTTTGATTTGCTCTAACGCTCCGTCCATCATCCCCTTTGGTATCGCCTTGTGTAATATAGCACATACCCTATCCAGGCGCTCATTGTGTAATATTGGGCATGCCCTCTCCAGATGCTTGTTGTGTAATATAGGACATGCTCTATCCAGGCGCTCCTTGTGTAATCTAGGACATGCCCTATCCAGGCTCTCCTTGTGTAATATAGCACATACCCTATCCAGGCGCTCGTTGTGTAATATAGGGCATGCCCTCTCCAGATACTTGTTGTGTAATATAGGACATGCCCTATCCAGGTGCTGCGCTTTGTGTAATATAGCACATACCCTATCCAGGCGCTCGTTGTGTAACATAGGACATGCCCTATCCAGGCGAACCTTGTGTAATGTAGGACATGCCCTATCTAGGTGCTTGCTGTGTAATATAGGGCATGCCCTCTCCAGGCGCTTGTTGTGTAATCTAGGACATGATCTCTCCAGGCGCTCCTTGTGTAATATAGGACATGCCCTATACAGATGCTTGTTATGTAATTTAGGACATGACCTTTCCAGATGTTTGTTGTGTAATATAGGACATGCCATATCCAGATACTCCTTGTGTAATATAGGGCATGCCCTATCCAGATACTCCTTGTGTAATATAGGGCATGCCCTATCCAGATGCTTGTTGAGTGATATAGTGCATACCCTATCCAGGCACTTGTTATGTAATGTAGGACATGCCCTATCTAGGTGCTTGTTGTGTTATATAGGTCATGCCCTCTCCAGGCGCTTGTTGTGTAATATAGGACATGCCCTATCCAGGCGCTCCTTGTGTAATCTAGGACATGCCCTATACAGATGTTTGTTGCGTAATATAGGGCATGCCCTATCCAGGCGCTTGTTGTGTAACATAGGACATGCCCTATCCAGATGCTTGTTGTGTAATATAGGACATGCGTCTAGCCAGACGCTCCTTGTGTAGTATAGGACATGCCCTATCCAGATGCTTGTTGTGTAATATAGGACATGCCCTATCCAGGCGCTCGTTGTGTAATAAAGGACAGGCCTTATCCAGATGCTTGCTGTGTAATATATGGCATGCCCTATCCAGGCGCTCGTTGTGTAATAAAGGTCATGTCATATCCAGGTGCTTGCTGTGTAATATAGGGCTTGCCCTCTCCAGGCGCTCATTATGTAATATAGGACATGCCCTATCCAGGTGCTCCATGTGTAATATAGCACATACCCTATCCAGGCGCTCATTGTGTAATATAGGGCATGCCCTCTCCAGATGCTTGTTGTGTAATATAGGACATGCCCTATCCAGGCGCTCCTTGTGTAATCTAGGACATGCCCTATCCAGGCGCTCCTTGTGTAATATAGCACATACCCTATCCAGACGCTCGTTGTGTAACATAGGGCATGCCCTCTCCAGGCGCTCATTGTGTAATATAGGACATGCCCTATCCAGGTGCTCCTTGTGTAATATAGCACATACCCTATCCAGGCGCTTGTTGTGTAATGTAGGGCATGCCCTCTCCAGATGCTTGTTGTGTAATATAGGACATGCCCTATCCAGGCGCTCCTTGTGTAATGTAGGACATTATCTAGGCGCTTGTTGTGTAATATAGGACATGCCCTATCCAGATGCTCATTGTGTAATATAGGATATGCCCTCTCCAGATGCTCGTTGTGTAATATAGGACATGCCCTCTCCAGATGCTTGTTGTGTAATATAGGACATGCTCTTTCCAGATGTTTGTTGTGTAATATAGGACATGCCCTATCCAGATGCTCCTTGTGTAATATAGGGCATGCCCTAACCAGATGCTTGTTGTGTAATATAGGACATGCGACCATCCAGGTGCTCCTTGTGTAATATAGGACATGCCCTAACCAGATGCTTGTTGTGTAATATAAGACATGCCCTATCCAGGCGCTCGTTGTGTAATATAGGACATGCCTTATCCAGATGCTTGCTGTGTAATATATGGCATGCCCTATCCAGGCGCTCGTTGTGTAATATAGGTCATGTCATATCCAGGTGCTTGCTGTGTAATATAGGGCATGCCCTCTCCAGACGCTTGTTGTGTAATCTAGGACATGATCTCTCCAGGCACTCATTGTGTAATATAGGACATGCCCTATCCAGATGCTTGTTGTGTATTATAGGATATGCCCTCTCCAGATGCTCGTTGTGTAGTATAGGACATGACCTCTCCAGATGCTTGTTGTGTAATATAGGACATGCCCTATCTAGATGCTTGTTGTGTAATATAGGACATGCCCTATCTAGATGCTTGTTATGTAATATACGACATGCCCTTTCCAGACGTTTGTTGTGTAATATAGGACATGCCCTATCCAGATACTCCTTGTGTAATATAGGGCATGCCCAATCCAGATGCTTGTTGAGTAAAATAGTGCATGCCCTATCCAGGCAGTTGTTATGTAATGTAGGACATGCCCTATCAAGGTGCTTGTTGTGTTATATAGGACATGTCCTCTCCAGGCGCTTGTTGTGTAATATAGGACATGCATCTATCCAGGCGCTCGTTGTGTAATATAGGGCATGCCCTATCCAGGCGCTTGTTGTGTAACATAGGACATGCCCTATCCAGATGCTTGTTGTGTAATATAGGACATGCGTCTAGCCAGGCGGTCCTTGTGTAATATAGGACATGCCCTATCCAGATGCTTGTTGTGTAATATAGGACATGTCCTATCCAGGCGCTCGTTGTGTAATATAGGACATGCCTTATCCAGATGCTTGCTGTGTAATATATGGCATGCCCTATCCAGGCGCTCGTTGTGTAATATTGGTCATGTCATATCCAGGTGCTTGCTGTGTAATATAGGGCATGCCCTCTCCAGGCGCTTGTTGTGTAATCTAGGACATGATCTCTCTAGGCGCTCCTTGTGTAATATAGGACATGCCCTATCCAGATGCTTGTTATGTAATTTAGGACATGACCTTTCCAGATGTTTGTTGTGTAATATAGGGCATGCCCTATCCAGATACTCCTTGTGTAATATAGGGCATGCCCTATCCAGATGCTTGTTCAGTGATATAGTGCATGCCCTATCCAGGCACTTGTTATGTAATGTAGGACATGCCCTATCTAGGTGCTTGTTGTGTTATATAGGACATGCCCTCTCCAGGCGCTTGTTTTGTAATATAGGACATGCCCTATCCAGGCACTCCTTGTGGAATCTAGGACATGCCCTATCCAAATGTTTGTTGCGTAATATAGGGCATGCCCTATCCAGGCGCTTGTTGTGTAACATAGGACATGCCCTATCCAGATGCTTGTTGTGTAATATAAGACATGCGTCTAGCTAGACGATCCTTGTGTAGTATAGGACATGCCCTATCCAGATGCCTGTTGTGTAATATAGGACATGCCCTATCCAGGCGCTCGTTGTGTAATAAAGGACATGCCTTATCCAGATGCTTGTTGTGTAATATAAGACATGCGTCTAGCTAGACGATCCTTGTGTAGTATAGGACATGCCCTATCCAGATGCCTGTTGTGTAATATAGGGCATGCCCTATCCAGGCGCTCGTTGTGTAATAAAGGTCATGTCATATGGTGATTGCTGTGTAATGTAGGGCATGCCCTCTCCAGGCACTTGATGTGTAATCTAGGACATGCCCTATGCAGGCGCTCCTAGTGTAATCTAGGACATGCCCTATCTAGGTGCTTGTTGTGTTATAAAGGACATGCCCTCTCCAGGCGCTTGTTGTGTAATATAGGACATGCCCTATCCAGGCGCTCATTGTGTAATAAAGGACATGCCCTATCCAGATGCTCGTTGTGTAATATAGGACATGCCCTCTCCAGATGCTCGTTGTGTAATATAGGACGTGCCCTATCCAGATGCTCGTTGTGTAATATAGGACATGCCCTATCCAGATGCTTGTTGTGTAATATAGGGCAGACCCTATCTAGATGCTTGTTATTTAATATAGGACATGCCCTTTCCAGATGTTTGTTGTGTAATATAGGACATGCCCCATTCAGATACTCCTTGTGTAATATAGGGCATGCCCTATCCAGATGCTTGTTGAGTAATATAGTGCATGACCTATCGAGGCACTTGTTATGTAATGCAGGACATGCCCTATCCAGGCGCTCCTTGTGTAATCTAGGACATGCCCTATCCAGATGTTATTGTGTAATATAGGGCATGCCCTATCCAGGCGCTTGTTGTGTAACATAGGACATGCCCTATCCAGATGCTTGTTGTGTAATATAGGACATGCCCTATCCAGGCGCTCCTTGTGTAATATAGGACATGCCCTATCCAGATGCTTGTTGTGTAATATAGGACATGCCCTATCCAGATGCTTGTTGTGTAATATAGGACATGCCCTATCCAGGCGCTCGTTGTGTAATATAGGACATGCCTTATCCAGATGCTTGCTGTGTAATATATGGCATGCACTATCCAGATGCTTGTTGTGTAATATAAGACATGCCCTATCCAGGCGCTCGTTGTGTAATATAGGTCGTGTCATATCCAGGTGCTTGCTGTGTAATATAGGAAATGCCCTCTCCAGATGCTGGTGTCATATAGGACAAGCCCTATCCAGATGCTTGTTGTGTAATATAGGGCATGCCCTATCCAGGCGCTTGTTGTGTAATATAAGGCATGCCCTATCCAGGCGCTTGTTGTATAATATAAGGCATGTCCTTTACAGATGCTTGTTGTGTAATATAGGGCATGACCTATCCAGGCGTTCGTTGTGTAATATAGGACATGCCCTATCCAGATGCTTGTTGTGTAATATTGGACATGCCCTATCCAGGCGCTCGTTGTGTAATATAGGACATGCCTCATCCAGATGCTTGCTGTGTAATATAGGACGTGCCCTATCCAGATGCTTGTTGTGTAATATAGGACGTGCCTTATCCAGATGCTTGTTGTGTAATATAGGACATGCCCTATCCAGATGCTTGTTGTTTAATCTAGAACATGCCCTGTCCAGGCGCTCGTTGTGTAATATAGGGCATGCCCTATCCAGGTGCTTGTTGTGTAATATAGGACATGCCCTATCCAGATGCTTGTTGTTTAATCTAGAACATGCCCTGTCCAGGCGCTCGTTGTGTAATATAGGGCAGGCCCTATCTAGATGCTTGATATTTAATATAGGACATGCCCTTTCCAGATGTTTGTTGTGTAATATAGGGCATGCCCTATCCAGATGCTTGTTGAGTAATATAGGGCATGCCCTATCCAGGCACTTGTTGTGTAACATAGGACATGCCCTATCCAGATGCTTGTTGTATAATATAGGACATGGACATGCCCTATCCAGATGCTTGTTGTGTAATATAGGACATGCCCTATCCAGGCGCTCGTTTTGTAATATAAGACATGCCTTATCCAGATGCTTGCTGTGTAATATATGGCATGCACTATCCAGGTGCTTGTTTTGTAATATAAGACATGTCCTATCCAGGCGCTCTTTGTGTAATATAGGTCATGTCATATCCAGGTGCTTGCTGTGTAATATAGGACATGCCCTCTCCAGATGCTGGTGTAATATAGGACAAGCCCTATCTAGATGCTTGTTGTGTAATATAGGGCATGCCCTATCCAGGCGTTCGTTGTGTAATATAGGACATGCCCTATCCAGGTGCTTGTTATGTAATATAAGGCATACCCTTTCCAGATGCTTGTTGTGTAATATAGGACATGCCCTATCTAGGCGTTTGTTGTGTAATATAAGACATGCCCTATCCAGGCGCTCGTTGTGTAATATAGGACATGCCCTATCCAGGTGCTTGCTGTGTAATATAGGGCATGCCCTATCCAGGTGCTTGCTGTGTAATATAGGGCATGCCCTATCTAGGCGTTTGTTGTGTAATATAAGACATGCCCTATCCAGGCGCTCGTTGTGTAATATAGGACATGCCCTATCCAGGTGCTTGCTGTGTAATATAGGGCATGCCCTATCCAGGTGCTTGCTGTGTAATATAGGGCATGCCCTATCCAGGTGCTTGCTGTGTAATATAAGACATGCCATATCCAGATGCTTGTTGTTTAATCTAGGACATGCCCTATCCAGGTTTGTTGTTTAATGTAGGACATGCCCTATCCAGGCCTCATTGTGTAATATAGGACATGCCCTATCCAGGTGCTCATTGTGTAATATAGGGCATGCCCTATCCAGGTGCTTGCTGTGTAATATAGGACATGCCCTATCCAGATGCTTGTTGTTTAATCTAGAACATGCCCTGTCCAGGCGCTCGTTGTGTAATATAGGGCAGGCCCTATCTAGATGCTTGATATTTAATATAGGACATGCCCTTTCCAGATGTTTGTTGTGTAATATAGGGCATGCCCTATCCAGATGCTTGTTGAGTAATATAGGGCATGCCCTATCCAGGCACTTGTTGTGTAACATAGGACATGCCCTATCCAGATGCTTGTTGTATAATATAGGACATGGACATGCCCTATCCAGATGCTTGTTGTGTAATATAGGACATGCCCTATCCAGGCGCTCGTTTTGTAATATAAGACATGCCTTATCCAGATGCTTGCTGTGTAATATATGGCATGCACTATCCAGGTGCTTGTTTTGTAATATAAGACATGTCCTATCCAGGCGCTCGTTGTGTAATATAGGTCATGTCATATCCAGGTGCTTGCTGTGTAATATAGGACATGCCCTCTCCAGATGCTGGTGTCATATAGGACAAGCCCTATCTAGATGCTTGTTGTGTAATATAGGGCATGCCCTATCCAGGCGTTCGTTGTGTAATATAGGACATGCCCTATCCAGGTGCTTGTTATGTAATATAAGGCATACCCTTTCCAGATGCTTGTTGTGTAATATAGGACATGCCCTATCTAGGCGTTTGTTGTGTAATATAAGACATGCCCTATCCAGGCGCTCGTTGTGTAATATAGGACATGCCCTATCCAGGTGCTTGCTGTGTAATATAGGGCATGCCCTATCCAGGTGCTTGCTGTGTAATATAGGGCATGCCCTATCTAGGCGTTTGTTGTGTAATATAAGACATGCCCTATCCAGGCGCTCGTTGTGTAATATAGGACATGCCCTATCCAGGTGCTTGCTGTGTAATATAGGGCATGCCCTATCCAGGTGCTTGCTGTGTAATATAGGGCATGCCCTATCCAGGTGCTTGCTGTGTAATATAAGACATGCCATATCCAGATGCTTGTTGTTTAATCTAGGACAAGCCCTATCCAGGTTTGTTGTTTAATGTAGGACATGCCCTATCCAGGCCTCATTGTGTAATATAGGACATGCCCTATCCAGGTGCTCATTGTGTAATATAGGGCATGCCCTATCCAGGTGCTTGCTGTGTAATATAGGACATGCCCTATCCAGATGCTTGTTGTGTAATATAGGACATGCCATATCCAGGTGCTTGTTGTTTAATCTAGGACATGCCCTATCCAGGTTTGTTGTTTAATGTAGGACATGCCCTATCCAGGCGCTCATTGTGTAATATAGGACATGCCCTATCCAGGCGCTCGTTGTGTAATATAGGACATGCCTTATCCAGATGCTTGCTGTGTAATATATGGCATGCACTATCCAGATGCTTGTTGTGTAATCTAGGACATGCCATATCCTGGCGCTCGTCGTGTAATATACGATGCTTGTTGTGTAACATAGGACATGCGATATCCAGATGCTTGTTATGTACTCTGTGCCTGGACGCCTGTGCTGAAGACTTTGCTGCTGCTTTCATTCCATGGGGTTTAGACCAGGGTCAAAGGTGGCCATCCATTTTGCCAGTTGTACAACTTCAATGCAGTTTTGTGGGCTCGGTATGGTTAACCCTGGGATGCATGCTGATGCACTGCTAGAGGGGCAACACTTTTATAATTGGGGTACATATTAAAAGTAGCTCGGTAATCCAGAGGGGCAAGTAATCGGAGCTGCTGCCCCCATCGGGATTACATGTCCTGTCAGAACACTGTGGGAGGAGATCGTTTCGTCCCTTAAAAGGAGGTGAAACTTGTGTCCTTAAATGTGTTAATTTGAGCCAGTGGTTGCAGGTAGCCCCCCCCCTCAATCTTTGACCCGAATAAGGGAAAGAAAAACACAAAAAGGAGGAATAGAAGAGGACGAGAAAGGCGGAAAAAATAGTGACAAAGGAAGAAAGCAGGGATAAAAAGTATCCTCAAGAGTGAAATAAAGGGTCAGGGTGTGAATGCTGGGGGAAGAAAGAGGCGTAAGGTGGACTCAAGACTACGCAGCCGTGGTACTTGGCAATTCCAACATTCATCAGTGCCGACTGTGGACTTCTCAGAATATGTTTGACCATTTACTGGACTCTGCTGCCTCGGCTAGGTTTGGGCTATAGAAATACTATATACATGCATATGTCCCTTTTGTAGTTACCTGGACTTTATGTTCATTCGGCTTGCATTGCTGAACTTTGGACTTTCCTTGTAGATTCATTGGAGTTTACTTAAGTGGTTTGCACTGAAAATATAGCGGGGAAAAAAGTTGTCTGAAGAAACAGTTGTATCAAAAATGTCCTCCACTGAAAAATGGAATGAAAAACTTTGAGGCAAGAAAAGAATCGAAAATGTCAGAAGGTAAAGGGCAAAGGTGCATGTGCAGCAGGGATCAAGGGGGCATCCTCCTGCTCAAAGGCCGAGGAGTATTTACAGGAAGGTAGGGGGGCACTAGTATTGGTTTTTCAGGATTTGGGGGATTACTTAAGTGGTAGTAAGGGTTTGCTAAGATTCTGTGAAGGATAGCATTAACCGGTGGTTTAGGGTTTTTAGGATTCAGAGATGAGTAGCATAAGAGGGTAGTAAGAGGCTTTTAGACTTCATGGAAGGGCAGTGCTATGAGGTACTAAAGGTTTTTTAGGGTTCAGGAAAGTGAAGCTTGAAGGGATAGTTGAGGGTTTTTAGACTTCAGGGATGGTAGCGTAAAAGAGTAATAAGGGTTTTTTTAGGATCAGGGAAGGGTAGTAAGGGTTTCCTAGAGTTCAAAGAAGGGTATAAAAAATTAGAAGTAAGGGGGTTTAGGGAATAATAGTGTTAAAGAATAGTAAGGGATTTTTATGGTTCAGGGAAGAGTATTATTAAGGGTTTTTTTATGGTTCAGGGAAGGGTGCATAAATGGGTAGTAGAGGTTTATGGTTCAGGGACGCATAGCATCAAAAAGGTAGTAAGGGGCTGGTAGGGTTCAGGGACTGATTCTGTTCATTTCTACGACAGTGTTTATTTTGTAATAGTTTTCATACAGCGCTACTAACCACCGAACTGTGCCTCAGAGTACTTTCGGTGTGGGACAATATGGAGCTAGGTTAATCAAAACCAGACTATGGATAGAAATAAAATAACACACTATATGTCACTTTACAACTACCAGACACATGTCTCTGAAGATGACAAAGGCACAGTGTGATGAGAGGGTAAAGCCCGCTGATGTTCGACGCCCGGCCAGCGCGTGGCTTCAGAATCAGCTGATGAGAAGGACTGACGCAGAATAAATTAAGCAAATGACAGAAAGAAAATGCGAGTCTTTAAATGTTTCACACACACGTTAAGACATTAAAGGCCAGATGTACATACAGGACCCCTTCCTTTTTGCGAATGGGTTGCCACCTACTTGAAGTAGATGGTAAAATGCAAATGTTTTGTGACCGCATTTCCGTCACAAAACATTCACAGATACCACTGCGAGTCGCTATTAGGAAGGGAACCCCGTAACACGCAGCTTCCTAATACAGAATCACAGACCCATTTTGTTATTCGATAATAGGTTACTGAATCACAATATAGGGTTCTGTACATTCCAAAAGGCTTTTTTGCGGTCGCAAATGGCCTGATTCTGCGAATCGGGCCTTTTGCGAGCTCAAAAGAGCTACGTACATCTGTCCCCTAGTGCACTATAGAACCAAAGTTTGTTTCAAGGCACTGAGCTACACTGACGTCTGATCAGTTTTAAAAGATAGGTTTTCAATTTACACTTCTCTAGTTCAGGGAGGCCAATGCAGAGCAAATGAACCAGAACATATCAGTACATTATAGTTTATATACATCATTGGAGGGGAGGGGGTTGCAAAGGCATCAGCATTGGGGCAGCCGGGCATTGCTTGCTGAGATCTATTGGGCATCTCCAGGGTGTAGTTAGGTGGTGGGTAAGTGGGATATAAAACATTGTGGAGCGGAGCTAGGAGGCATCAATCCATATAGGGAAATGGGGTGGGATTCAGACAGGAGTGAGGCGGTGTTGGCATAGGAGTTGGGAGGTACAGCTAGGGGTGTTAAGGAAGACGTTGCCATAAGTGAGGGAGGCCTGGGCAAGGACCGATTTTGTTATAAGGGTGAGAAATGTGTATTCTGCCCTGAAAGTTGGCACCTTCTTATATATGGGTTAAAGAGGGGAAGTTCGTGAAACATACTTTTGAAATTGGTTCCTAAAAGGAAATCATTAACATCGTTTTAGTGGTACCTCGGGAAGTGTATGGCAGGTGGGGGAGTAAGCTAAGATGATGAAGTCACCTCTTGTGGCTTTTGAAAGGAAGAGGGTTTGCAAATATGTTTTTGAATTGTGCCACTGGCGGACAATCGAGTGACGTTATATTGGCCCATACGTCAGCTGTTGCTGTGTTGTTCCATAAGCAGTTTGTTGTGTAACAGTGTAGTATCTTGGTATCCTGTTCATCACATGCTCAGCCTGTGCACTATAGCAAAGGGGCTTAAACCCTTACTACACACCCTATGTGGGGTAATAAAATACTAGAAGACTGAACCTGAATCTAAAACTTACCCGAAACGTGAGGGAGGTTAAATGTGGTCAGGTACCGTATATGGGTCTGAACCCATGACTAATTCCAAACAAAGGAAGTAAACTAATGTTAACTAATATATATGGGTGTGAACCCATAACTTGTCTCTAAGAGTAGAGATGTGTAAGTGATGCAAATAGGACTGACACCTATGCATAAATGCCCAAAAAGTAGGAACAATAAACAGTTGAAAAGGGCAAGTGTACTGTGAGCAAATGGGGCTAGAACCCTAGAACCCATTGCCATCCCTATGTAGGGAAGAACAAACAGAAGGACGCACACAACCGTGTGTGAGAATGGAACATAACCCGTGTAAGAGTTACAGACACAAACTTTTGTGAATGGGAGCCTCTACCCGTAAGCTTGCCACTGTGTAGGGATTATGTGGTGGACTGTGGAAATGAGACAAGAACACAAACACATCCCCATCACTACTATATGAGAGTGTACAGAAGAAACAGGAAAAACTATAAGGGCCACCCAAAAGTCCAGGACCTTCCTTGTATAAGAACCCAAAACTGTGGCAGCAGTAAAACATATGTGCTGTAGATGCAGAACTTCTGCAGCTTAAACACTAAACAATGGAAACACTCTATAGATTGCAAAAACCATGAGTAAATAGACTCTGTAAATAAGAAATACATAAATTACTGTAAAATACGTAACACCACTAATCACGCCGGTGAGCGACTTCTCACCCGAGTCGAATAACTATGGTAGCACTCTAGTATTGTACCCCTAAATGTCCAGTTAAGTCGTAAACAAGAGTTAATAATCCCCGCAACTGTTTTTTCAAAAGAAAAACCACTGTAATAAAAGGTCTGACGATTGCGTGGACCAATCAAAACAAGAACAGTGGGTCTTAAGATCAGAGACAAAATCAGATGACAAAGCGTCCACTCTACTGTGCACATAGATTGGTAGAACCCATGCACACTGAAAGAAGTACCTTCAACTTTTGGTGCACCACACAATAGTATGGAGAAAGGCATGAAGAAACGAAATACAGAAAATATGCAGGTTGTGACAATCATGGAGAAAGACGATCGTTGATTAACTTCATTGTCCGGACAATGTGGTTGGCAAAACTAACACAGCTGAAGCTGGAAACTGGAGGTAGCCTACAGAGACAACTCCAAATGCAAAATGGCGGCACGCATAGGTGACGCCGCGCCGGATGGCTCCCGGCAACATCGTGCTCCCAAAAACTTCGATAGCAGGAAACCTTGAGGAGAAGCACACGTCACAGAGGGTCCATGGCAGGCATGAAGAACAGCAGGATGCAGGTAGGTGGGCGCGCGTTGACAATGACTCGTGCTTGCGTTTTTGAATGAGCATCAGGGCCGGACTGGGAACCGAAACCGGCCCTGGCAAACTGCTGGGCTGGCACCCCCTGGGTTGAGGGGGGGTGCAGCCGAGCAGTTTGCGAGGGCCGGTTTCGGCCGATTTTGTTACAGGGGGGTGCTATTTCCGACCCCCGGTAACAAAATCGGCCCCCAGGGTCCAAAACCGGCCCCCACCCTAGCGGCCCACCGGGGAAACGCCCGGTGCCCGCTATGGCCAGTCCGGCCCTGATGAGCACCAACGGATAAACTGCCACTGTTAGAAAAATGGCTCAAGGGACACAAATAATAAAAGACGACCATGAGTCAGGAGAACATTGTGCATGGTTGTCCCTTCTTGCGTACACTAGTGGATGCCAGTGCCAAACCATAATAAAAACAAACAAATTGGCTTACCCCTAAAAGTCCATGGCATCAGTAGGAATCAGGTCAACTTTCCTTAGTACAGCGCGGGCAAAAACCATATCGTGAGAGGCAGTGTGCAGTAAGATAACAAACCAGTGCACACGCAAACTCCTTTACACAGTTGCAGTAAAAGAAAGAGAGTTTGGAAACTCTTCCCCCGCAACGCTGTTCAAGTGGCAGAGCGTGAGTTTCTCTTGGCAGAAGTACCCCTGAAACTTGCAGTAGGTAGGAAAACCCAAAACAGGAACACGCTGGTGAGGGCGCACTGGCCCAAATCCATAAACAGCTCTTCCATAATCTGGAGTGCGAGTTTTTCATTTCTGTCACTTCGATGTGCAAGCATAACATGACTCACCAGGCTTGTGTGAAGTGGGATCTGGCAAGTGCTGGTTGGGGGCGACCGGTGTAATGGTCACTGGTGGGGCTCGGGGTGCCAGAGTCCTTGTTCCAGTCGTAGTTTGTAGTTTCTTGTTGCTTTTTTAAAAAAAAATCTTGACTTCCTGAACATTTACTTCTTTAGTTGAGTACGTAGAACAAGGGTAAGTTACCAGATCGTCGCCATAAAAATGTAGTAATCAAATCCAGATAGAGAGCTGAAGTTCAAGATGATTTATTGTAGATATGTAGATGAGCCCCACCAGGAGCAGCCAGCAAGCTGCTTGAAGTAAGCTCGTACACCGGCAGGTTCCAGGAAAGTGGTTTATTGGATAAAGACAGCTTGACAACCACAGCAGCTCCGTATCTCTCTCCCACTCACATCCATCCTCGATCTAACCGCTGTCCCTAGAATACCCCGAACATTCTTCCCACCAAGTTCTACCCTACGAATACCACACACCTTCCCCCTTTTAAAGGAAAAGAAAAAAAAAATAATAACAGAATATAACATTACATTTTTACAAAATCCCTCAATTTGACAGGCGTATGTTTTATACGTGAACTTTTCCTTAGCTCAACTACCTGCTTATCTACATCAAAACTATTGCGATGTTGTACCACATTGTCACATTGGTTGCTAATGGGAATCAAAACATGGTCAGTATTGTTATGCGGAACTTCCAAACCAGACCCCAAATTATCTTGTACATCAAGATGACTGGGAAAATCATGTCCATCCATATCGGATTCAACATTCAATGGCAGAGAACGTGCAAATTTGCATAAAGATACACGCCTAAAATTCCAAACTTTACCTCCGTCCACTCTAACAGCCTTACTAAAAACCTCAATAACCTTAACCGGATCCGACCATCTAGACCATTTCCTATTAAAAGATCCACCCAGCTTAACATGAACAAAATCCCCCACTCGAATCTTGGATCCAGAACACCGATGCCCAGAACTGTTTTTCACCATTCTCTCCTGATATTTATGAACACGTTCCCTGACTTGAGAAAAGTCAACTACAGAATCATACGAATTCTTCACCTTTAACCACCAAGGCATAAGCTTTGAACCAGGTTTCCGACCTCGTAACATCTCAAATGGGGAAAGGCCAGTCACAGAATTGGGTGATGTGCGATAAGACAACAGAGTAGCTTGTAAAGCTTTCTTCCATTCAATACCACTCTTAACAGCAAGCTGTATGGATTCCTTTACTACTCTATTGAAGCGTTCTACTTGACCATTGGCCTGTGGATTGTAATTAGACACCCTTTTGACACCCCACAACCTTCAAGAAAGAAATCCAACTCCTTGCTAGTGAACTGTGGACCATTGTCAGAAATTAATTCCGCAGGCAATCCTTCACGACAAAAAATGTCATTTAAAAATACAAGTATTTGAGAAGAAGTTATTTTTCCCACAATCTTCAATTCAGGCCACTTAGAAAAATAATCTATTAGAACCAAAGCATAAACTTCTTTATTAGATGGGAAGCCTAAAGGGCCTATAATGTCAATACCAAGTTTCCTCCAAGGCCGGCCACATACTCAATGGGAGTTATTTCCACCGTAACAGGTTTAACTGACTTATCACTTTTAGAACAAGGAACACATTGCCTAACCCATTTATCAACCATACCATCAACACCCGGCCACCAATAAAATTCTCTAATTTTCCTCTTGGTACTGGACATACCCATGTGCCCCTCATGGGCCATGTTAACGATTTTTTCTCTGAGCCCACACGGAGGAACAATCTTGTCCCCTCTAGTAATAATACCTTGTGAAAACATAAGTTCATCTTTTATTTTGAAAAATGAGCTTAACTCACCACTTAATTTTCTCTCTTCTGGCCATCCTTTTTCCAAAAATGTCTTAACCTCCTTCAAACAACTATCCGCACCCATAGCATCCTCCCACTCAATCTCTGAGATGACAACACTCCTTCTAGCACTTATACATCCACAATTGGCATCGTCCATGGTGTAAGCTACATCACAATCTTCTTCCAAATAATTATCAACTTGTTCATCAACCAACGGCAATCGTGACATACAATCAGCATGAACATTCTGACGTCCTGGAACATACTCAACGACACACTGATACTTTTGCATCTTAGCGGCCAATCTTGCTAAACGTGCAGTTAAAGTCCTACCTCCCCCTGCTGCCAACATATTAATCAACGGTTTATGATCTGTTCTTAAACGACATTTTGTACCCCACAAAAATTGTCGAAAATGTTGAACTGCCCAAGTGCATGCTAATAACTCTCTTTCGATAGTAGAATAGTTATACTCAGGTCCACGTAGCATCCTGGAGGCATATGACACTACGTATTCATCGCCATAATCTTTCTGCATTAAAACAGCACCCAGACCAACGTTGCTCGCATCTACAGCAAGAATGCAGTCTTTACCAATCACAAAAGGTCTCAAAAATGGTGCATTTACAATTTCCCTTTTAGGGTGTCAAAAGCTAGTTGTTGTTCGTTATTCCACTCAAATTTCGCATTCTTTTTTAAAAGTAACCTTCAGGAATGTACTTTGGTAGAATAATCTTGCACAAATTTACTATAAAATTCTGTCAATCCCAAAAAGGACGAAAGTTGTTCTTTGTTTGCAGGTTTAGGAGCTTTAGAAACACTTTTGACGTGATTAAATTTGGGTTTAATGCCTTCACTGGAAATCTCATGACCCAAATATTCCACTTTACTGCACCGAAATTTGCATTTGGAGAGTTTTAAAGTTAAACCCTTGTTTTGTATGCAGGTTAACACTTTTTCTAAATTTTTATCATGTTCTTCAAAGTTTTTACCAAAAATTAAAATATCATCTTGAAAAGCAATTGCACCAGAACATCCCTCCAATACCTCCTTCATAAGTCTTTGAAACACAGAAGCAGCGCTGGCGAGACCGAATGGCATCCGTGTAAATTGAAACATTCCCTCCGGTGTCACGAATGCTGTTAAACGTTTTGACTCCTCATGTAATACCACTTGATGGTCTGCACTGGCTAAATCCACCGTTGAAAAAACACAGGCACCTGAAAGTGTTGAAATTAGTTCATGTATATTGGGCAATGGGTGTCTGTCAATCCAAATTTCACTGTTCAAACTGCGAA
This sequence comes from Calotriton arnoldi, assembly GCA_963921515.1. Taxonomy (NCBI): domain Eukaryota; kingdom Metazoa; phylum Chordata; class Amphibia; order Caudata; family Salamandridae; genus Calotriton; species Calotriton arnoldi. Next base: position 2,969,508 of record CAWUFW010001223.1, read on the forward strand.
GGTCAACACATAGACGAAGATCTCCATTACCCTTAAGAGATAAAACGACCGGAGACACCCAAGGAGAAGATTCTATAGGTTCAATAATATCTTTGGAGACTAAATCTTCCAACATACCTTTAAGTTTCTCACGGTAAGCTAATGGTACATTCCTTACTCTATGTCTAACAGGAAGTGCACCATCCTTAAGAATTATTTTGTGCTTAAAATTCTCATATTTCCCCAAGGAGCCATTGAACAATCTCGGAAACCTATTATTGATAGCTCTTATGTGTTCCTCATCGTCAGAAGAAACAACATAGACAGATGCTGAAGCATTCGGATCTAACTTCATCCCCAATTCTTTTTGATGAGGCCACCCTAGAATAGATACACCTTTAGTGGCTATATACACCTTGCCTTTGGTTTTCTTTCCTTTAAATTCTAATTCTGCCCACATGAAACCTTCCAGATCAATTTTGTGACCAGAATATCCGCTGGGTTGAATATCAGGTAATAATAATTCTCTCGTTCCCCAAAGTTCATTGACTACGCTTTTCCCAATAATGGTATACCATGCATACGAATCCACCATCATTGACACTTCTTTCCCATCAAGTAACATAGCACACGTAGGAAAACCTTTGCAATTGTTATTGCCCACACATGATATGGAATTAAATTCTGCGGGATTTACATCTTCTTCATGTGTCATGTAATTAATTTTCTGTGTAGATTTACAAACTTTACTAAAATGTCCAACCTTTTTGCATTTTACACAAATTTTATTCCAAGCAGGACACCCTCTGTAACTTCCCACATGGTCGGTATTACCACATCTGTAACATACTATTTGTGCTTTCTTACCAAACCATCTGTGATCTTTTACACTAAAATCACTTTTTGCAGCAGAAGGAATGGATTTTTTTAAAGCAACCTGATCCTTCACCAAAGAAACCTCAGAGGAACCCTCACTGACTTTAACTACTTGACCTCTAATTTCACTAACAAATCTTTCAGATTGCTCAATACCTTTTGCAATATTGACTACCGCACCCAAAGATGTTTCTGTGCCCATCCATAACCTTTCTTGAATCTTCTTACTTTTGGTTTTCATCATAATCTGATCCCTTAACACTTGCTCATAATTAATGGTTTCAAAAGCACAAGAACCAGCTAAAGTATGTAAAGCAGAAACATAGTCCTCAATGGACTCATCTACCTTCTGTGCACGTGAATAAAATTTAAATCTTTCCATCACAACATTTATCTTTCTCCCAAACCTAGTGCTAAGTTGTTTAATTGCCACGTCAAAAATATTTATATCACCTGAACCATCAAACCTGCACCGCCCAAACAGTGTCTTAATAGAGCAAGCTTCCTTTTAGGAGAACACCCATCTTCCTCCAACACTTCAACATAGGCTAAAAACATAGGATACCATAAATCCCATTCCATCTTGGGCTCCCCCGCTACCGCTAAAAAATGTGGTGGTGCAGCAATGTTAGACATGTTACCTTGTATGCAGGAAACTTGTGGTAAACTATATATATTGTGCTATACAAACTGACTCCAGAATATGAATACACACCAGAAAGAAAGAAAACAATAAATAGTTAAAACAGAATGTTCACACATGAAAACATAGGTGTGTGAATCACCGTTGAATACGACTCACATGCGGCCGAGTACTGTCGAGTGTTCTGTTGGTCGAAATAAACTTTAAATACAAGCGAGGAAAAATAAATAATCCACTACATGAAACACTTCCTCGAAAATGGCCGACAGCGTGTGAGGTCACGACGTTCCCATCATGCTTTGCTGTGAAACGTACCCACAATGCCACTGACAAAGAAGGAGAACGCCGGCAAAACGATGACGAGGATCAGAACTTTGGTGAGTGTGATTGTTTAAAACTTTTCGGTTGAACAGGGCTCTGGTCGTTTAGCCGTGAATTAGGATTACATTGAGTGAAATAAGTAAGCAAATAGGCAAACACTCGATGTGATCGGTTCCTCAACAGCCGCTGGTGAAACCTGCAGTATTATCAATACTGCCAGCCGCTGGTGCATTCCATACACAACATCCCGTTCCTCAACTGCCGCCGAAGTAACAAGCGCTGTTTGCCAAGCTTGAATTGGGCACACACTTAAAGAAAAATGTTTGCTAAACACGGATCCACAGCCGCAGGTGCAATCATAACACGTTAATCTCATGACAGCCGCAGGTGCAATCTCAGCACTTTAACCATTAGAAATACCTTGAGATATTCACACGCTGTCTTATCCTTCCCAATCGTCGCCAAATTGTGAAGTAAGCTCGTACACTGGCAGGTTCCAGGAAAGTGGTTTATTGGATAAAGACAGCTTGACAACCACAGCAGCTCCGTATCTCTCTCCCACTCATATCCATCCTCGATCTAACCGCTGTCCCTAGAATACCCCGAACATTCTTCCCACCAAGTTCTACCCTACGAATACCACACTGCTCAGCCCCATCTCAACTGTGGCATTTCTTCACAGAGTACCAACATTCCGAAATACATCATAAATGTAACATTCCACTGGCTGAGCATGTGATGAACAGGACACCAAGTTACTACAAACAGCTTGAATGTAATGATGTACTTAATGTCTTTTCAATACAGCTGTGACGGGTTCTTTTTGGTTTGGGTGTTATGACACTGACACCACATTTTTGTGTTGTTCTGCATTCAGTCAATTTCGGCGGTCGACCTGCAAACAATGCACCTATTAGTTTACTAGCTTGGTACAGGTGTGGTCTGAACGAATGAAGTGTGTTATATTCTGTGACGTGTTGGCTATTACTGTTGTGTTTATCGGTTTCTTTGGGTTGGCGAGCCTGGAATGTTGGTCATTGGTGTGTATTGGAGGGAGTGTTTACTTATGGTTAGTGAGTAAGAATATGTAAACAGAACTTACTAAAGACTAGCCCACCTCTTGGCACGGTCACCACCCTGAATAGAAAGATAGTTACCAAGAGGAAGTCTTTAAGTGACTTTCTAAGTTTAGATGACTGTTCTCACTGCGCAGATGCTGGGGAGGAGAATTCCACAACCCTGATCACTAGAGAACAGTTTGTATCCTGGCATTTTGCACTTTCCCTCCCTCGGGGTGTGGACACAAAGTTGCCTGTCGCAGAACAAATAGACTTTGTGGTCTGGTGTCACCTGATCTTGTGCGAGAGCCTAGCTGCCAAGGTTTCAGATTGCTATGTGTGACATTTTCATGATTTCAGTGTAATTAGGACTGACATTCCAACGACTATAAATGACACTATCTCCGTCACCACTTACCAGTCACCCGATGGCCACTGGCGCGGCCCAAACATAGTTGCCATGTTTTCAGTACGCACATGAGTGACGTTTCTCTGTTTTCAAGGCACCTATGAGTGACATTCACGTCTCCTGTGCGACACCTTCAGTGACACTTTATCATGAGCAGTGGATTAAGAAAATGTATGGTACAATACGAAAATATTATTTTAATAAATGCAGTGCAGTACCTGTTTTAAATGAATCACTCACACCTGACATCGGGTACTTTGCGATTTGTGAAGTTTCCCTGCACCCTTTACTACAATACCATACCTTCCGCTAATATTTTTTAGTAGCATTAAATAAAATGCACCTGGTAATCTACACCAAATAACAACGGTCTTATCTCAGTGTCGGCTTACATATACCCTTTGACCTGTAAGTTAGAAATTAATTTTGTAGTAAAAAAGAAAAATGTCACACTAGTTTAGTATTTCAAAGTGTTGCAATTGATATACCTTATCCAAATTAATGACCTCAGTTTTCTGATCTCTGAAAAACTACGCTGCCACCAGTCAGTGCGCTCCACATTTATTCCCTCTCACTGACAAATTGTTGCTGCTTGCTGGTCGCATCCTTGCGCTGGCCTGGGCGGTGCTGTCTCCCAGGTTCTACAGTGCAGCCAGCCTTCTTCTGTCTGGGAGGATGGGGCCTGCGAGAAGCCTTGACTGGAGTTGTTGAAAGAACTGGTTACGGTAATCCTCCTACCGCTTCTCCCGCACTTATGCAGTTAGTGAAGCACTGCAGGCAGGGGTTAGCACACAGCGAGGCCTGCAGAGAGCTGCGGACGGAGGAGTAGAGTATGTATATGTTATCCGTCCGCCTTCTCTTTAGCGCAACACTGCCGGCCCGCGACTCACTCCCCGCCAGCATGTACCAGCAGGAAGGCACCGCACCCCCCGCGATTGTAAGTGGATTCAGCCACCGACGCCGTCACTTGTAATATAATCACGACATACCACCTGAAATAAAATGTATAAATGTTATAAAGTGATCATGCTGCTGCCCATGGTTGATGACTGTGCAGCCTCACTATAGACAGTGATCACTCCTACAAACACTGTCTCTCACTGCAGTGGAGGCTCTCAACTGAGGCAGCCTCCATTACGCTGTGCTGTTTGAAACTGTGCAATGTAGTGCCCCGCTCCCGCGCCGCCGCCGGCCCACCTAGACGCAGGTCTGTGTGACACGAGTATATATCCTTGTTGTTTCGACAATAGACATTGGGCAAAATCAGAGTGACTCATGACGTCAGTGCTGAATGCCGCGGTGTCTGGTGAACAATGTACAGAGCTAGCTCAGCCCCTAAGCCTGCCATAAGCAGTGCGGGATGCGCGCTGCCACTAATTTGCACAGTTTTACACAGTGGTGCTTAGAGTCTGCAGCAGCTTGACAGCTGAGGAGGCGCCAGTAGAAATGCGTGACTTTGCATTTCAGTGCGGTGATGCGGACCACCACACTGAGATACTGTAGTCTAACACCTGATGTGTGGTACTTGGCAGGGCTGCAAGAGGTCACCTAGCAATGCTTCGTGAAGAAGACCCAGGATGTCAAATTTCCCTCTGGTGATGGTGGGCAGTGTTGTGACCTTCTTGCTGCTGACACATGGTCCTCTGTTCTTACATTATGCAGCAGCCAACAAGGAGTTCGTTGTACAGTCTGAACTCAACATAGGACATACATGTAGGCCCAACTACAAGGAGTTGGCTAAGTCTATCCAAGAATTCATCACTTGGTTATGTACTCTGGACTGGGCAAGTAGGAGTATGGACTATCGTAGAGATAGCTAAAAAGGCAGCCTTGGTTAGAGCCTTGATCTGTGGGAAATCAACAGTGGGTCAGAGGTACCCATAAATTATGAGTGGTAGTATGCAGAGGGTGGGAAATGCTGGGCTTCTGTGTGAATGAACGATTATGATTTATAAAGCGCCAACAGCTGCCCCAAGATGTGTCCCAGCAGAAAGTGTATCTGAAAGACTTAGGAGTGAAAAACAACCGAGCTTTTAGTTGCTTTCGGTATTGACTTTCATTGCTAGTAAACTGCAGGGTGAAAGGTAGTTTGTTCCAAGCTTTTGCTGCCAAAAAAGAATGTGCCTTCCCCTTTTCCTGTTAAGCCTGGCTATGGGACATTGGAAAGTTTGGCATTTGCAGATCTCTGGTTTCTATTTGGGATATAATGTTGGACTCAGTCTGAAAGGTATTTGGGACCTGTATCATGAAATACTATGTGGGCCAGGACCAGTGCTTTACATAGAATGTGCTTGTGGACTGGCAGCCAGTGAAGATGTTTTCAATGGTAAGAAATCGAGGACTGGCGAGTTATTCTAAGAACTAATCTGGCTGTTGCTTTCTGCACCCCCTGCACCCGGTTTAAGTATGTGGGACGAGTATTGGTGAAGTCCAGCCCTGAAGTAATTCATGCATGGAGTACAATTTCCAAGGATTCCAGTGGAAGTAAATCAGTGAGTTTCTTTAGTGAGCGTAAAAGTGAGAAACATATGTGTTAGAAGGTGGTTCTGACACTATGGGCCGCCCGGATTTTTCGCTTTTTGAGCACCTAATTGTTGAGCTTTTACTGTGGGGGAGCCTCATAAGTTCACCCACAGTGAACTCACCATGAAAGAGACTGCATGGGGATTTTACTGGTGTCCCCCTGGCTTGACCAGGCCACTGCGCAGCAGCTGGAGTAAGGGACACCGGGCTGGTTACATGCAGACACATGTGTACATGCATGTGCACACGTGTAGGGGATGCGCTGGGGAGATTCCTAGCGTGCACAGCCAAGGAGCAGGTGCAGATAGACTGGTGTGGCAGGACTTATGCAGAATGGGGTGGTGACATGGTATAGGCTTTATACACTGGGAAGAAACATGCCAGGGAAAGTCAGTGTGTTTTACTGTGTTTTTCACTTAATTATTCCCTTATGGGGATGTGGAGCCCATGGGCTAGATTAACTTTCCTAAGGCCTACAAATTCCAGACACGCACTAAAGTCCACTGTAACGGGTGTGAGAAGAAGTATTCTGCAGAGTCCAAAGTCATATTTGTACTGCTTTTGTGTCATCCAGGAATGTCATATTTCTCTGAGTCTGCCATAATCAGGCCCTGGCTGGGGGCTGACCTCAGTAGGCTGGATTGATAACCTTTCTTCCACGAGCTAAGGCCTCCTCTCCAAGGAAGAGAAGATGGGTGGGGCTACAGGCTCATCCATCAGCAGCTATCACTGGGTGCCAGGCACCAGGCTGCACCAAGGAGGGAAGGCAGCGAGGGGGGAAGGGGCTTTTTCAGAGACCATGTGGCAAGAGACCCTGGACAACGCCATTTTGAACAAACCCAGAGGCTGGGCAGGAAGGAGGGAGCAGGGGCAGTGAAGTGATGTGTCGCTGTTTGATAGGACAAACAGAGACTTCCTGCCAGCCCCCTACTCAACTTTTAAAAAGAACCTGCACAGTAAGAGAAGCTCTCTCTGGGGTGTGGTCTGCTGAGGCAGAAGGTGCTGGAGCCTGGCGCAATGGGCAGTTGGAAGGAGGAACCCCCTGACTGCTCCAGAATCCTTAACAGCACCAGGAGAAGAGACCAGGACCAGTGCGCAGAAGCAGGGGCCTCTGCGCAGGGAGAAGAGAGGCCCAGGAGGAGAACCAGGCGAAATGCTGGCGCAGGGAGCCAGTGAAGACAGCTCCCTGCTGAATCCCCCCTCTCAGAGACCCAGAGGGCGAAGAAGAGTGCTCCCAGTGGCTGGGGAGCGCCACCAGGAGCAAGAAGACGCGAAAATGGAGAAGATCGGACCTCTAGGGGCTGAGCTATGGCCCCCGGAAGGTAGGCGACCTTTGACCTTTCATGGGACCGACGAAGCACTTGGGGCTCCGCCGCCGGTCTGGAATGAGCCCCTGGGATGGGTCAGGTCCCGGGGGCTGCCCCCAAAAGAAGTAAAGCCGGGGTGCGCCGTCGCGCACCCCGTGAAGGTGCCCCCGCTGAAAACTAAGCCGGGGAGCGCCGTCGCGCTCCCCGTGAAGAGTTGCAGGGGGAGGGGCCCGGGATCCAAACTCCGGGCCCCGTGTAAGGAGAGGAGCCGGGGGCGGGAGCGCCATCGCGCCCCCCGCGAAGAGGTCTCGAGGGGCCCGGGACCCCATCCCTGGGCCCCGAAGCAAAGTCGGGGAGTGCCGTCGTGCTCCCCGTGAAGATGCCCAAGCGGGGCGCCAGGAGCCCACCCTGGCCCCCGCCGAAACAGCCAAAGACGGGAAGCGCCGGCGCGCTCCCCGCGAGGAGGAGGGGGCCCGGGACCCCATCCCCGGGCCCCGAAGAGACCGGGATGGAGGGTGGGCGCCGTGGCTCCCCCCCCGAAGATGTCCGAGGGCCCGGGACTTCATCCCCGGGCCCTGAAGAATGAGAGGAGGCCGGGGGAGTGCCGCCGCACTCCCCCGCGGTGCAGCTGGACCGGAGGACGAGGACGCGTCTACCCGCTGGAGCGGGCAGACCAGAAGTGCCCAGCCGGCTCCCACGGCAGCACGCGAGGGTGCTGGCCACACGGGGAGCCGGCGGGGGCAGCCGGGGGTGGGCTCCCCAGGCTGCCCTCCAACAACGAAGGCAGGCGGGGGTCCCGGGTGGGACCGGAACCCCGAACGAGGAGGTGCAGCATCGCGGGGCCCGGGTGGGACTGGGCCCCCGAAAATCCGCCGATCGGCCGGGGGTGGGCTCCCCGAGCCGTTACCATCACCTGGGGGTCCGGGTGGGACCGGGCCCCCACCGAGTCAGGCAGAAGCGGCGTGAGGCCGCCGGCGGCATCACGGCTCTCCCCAGCACAGCGGGAGAGCCGCTAATCAAATATGCACAAAAGGAGCCTGAAGCGCCGCATAATGCCTTGCAAGGCATGGGGAAATCTATCGTTTTTGGTGCCTGGTGGCCCCCAGAGGAGGGGGGTCACCCTCATTGGTGAAAGAGGTGCAGGGGGAGCTGCTGGAGAAGCGCAGTCTCCCCCAGCACGAAAGTGGAAATCCCTCCCTAAGTCTCATGGTGACTTGAAAAGGATAACCCCTCAAGGGCTCAGCCAGCATTTTAACACCTTCTGGGCTGAAACTTATGTTCTACAGCTGAGGGTGTATGGAAAAGTGCATCAAGGAGTGAAGAGCTGAGTTGGGGATGTATGGAGAAGGGCATCCCCTGGAGGTGAAGAGGTGTAATTGCACCAGAAATGCATGGTTATTTCTTTTAGAGGGACTGAAGGTCACATGTGTAATGTGAAGTACCTGTGTAAGCTGATGTCATAGGCAAAGTGGGGTTATGTTGCCAGACATTCCTGCTAGGGTGTCTGGCTGTATATGCGTAATCCTGTGATTTCATCTGTGATGCCTTTAGGGGCTGTAATTGCAATGCATTCTAATGATCCACAAATGTGATGGGTACTGTCATTCTAAGGTGATGCTTAAACATGTATTCTTGCTGCTGCGCTTAGGTGAAGAACCCAGACTGCTAGCCCTTAAGATGTAGAGGTGTATACTTCATGGTCAGTAGGAAATGCTCAGTCAGGGTCATGTGTCACCAAGGCAGGGTTACCTATTTTAAATGCTTGTTGAGATAAGGGGGTGGGTCGCCACTGGGATGGTGCCAGTGCGCAGGGCCCTCGCTCCAGATTATGTTCAACTAACTGCATTGGGGGCAAGATGATGTGCATACATGGGAGTGGTGGTACTAGACCCCACCCTCCTGCGGGAGGGGTGGAGATGTTATGCAATGTCACAAAGTAATTCCAACAGATTATGTATATTTGTAAATTGGTGCATAGTATTGAGTAGTGTGCGTGTTTCATAAATGTACTCTTACTTTTATAAAGCAAAGTACAGACTGGACAATCAATTATTGAGTGTTATTTCTGCGCACCTGCAAATGGCGATTACTAGCCCACACCACCTCCCTTGAGTAAGCCTCAGACTGCTCTGCAACGCTACCCTCTGAGAGTCAGGCGCTACAATTGGGTGTTTGGTTCCCAGTGAAGGACAAATGTAGTCATGTTATTTGTGCAGGCCTCACAGATGCTGCCTCGTTTTCCAACAATATACACATAATGGAAAGAAATTGTGAGCAAAAGGAGAAAACTTTGTCACATTTTATTTTTAGCCACCGAAACTGGTTGAGGGGGTGGAGTTTCTCGCCCCTTTAGCCACCATTCAGATTCCATATTGATTAAACCTCATTGGCGGTCCCTAAAAGCAGGATTTTGGATTGTCGGAGTTACACTTTAGGTAACCGCCTTCATCCAGGGCTGGGGTTAAAGAGCGCTGGGGCCATGCCCTCTGGTCTAAAAGCCTTATTAACATATTTTCCAGGTATTCAAAATGCAATATATCTGTGCCGGACTCTCTGGTTTGAAGTCCGATGAGGGCCAGGCAGCCAGGCACTTGCAGGCCAATTCGGCACATGCGCGCATTCACAGAGTGTTAACACCATCATGCAGGGCTTACCTTTTCACAGCCCTCGACTCGCAGAAAAAGAGGCGGTGCTGTAGTGGTGCATGGCGCCGATGTATTGAACCCTGTCCGGGTGCTGCTAGCTTAAGCTCTGCGTCATACGTCATGTCACGTGGTCCACCCTTTTCATATTCAACAGAATCTCCCTTTCTGAAGTCTGGTTTTATTGTTTACTAGAACACTGCCACATTTGGTATCCTGCAGGCGATCGGTGATTGACAATGCTTTTCCTGAACATCCGCCGCACCATCAGAGGAAACAAAACGTCCTCGGGATGCGACTTTGTTGGTTAATTATTTTTCCATCTGCTCTGGAGGCCTAATGATTGGCTGCACAAACATAACAGTGCTCTACCAGGTACAACTTTATGAGTTTTAGCAGATCACAAAAGCAGCATAGCTTCTGACGCAGTCCAATCCATGAGTTAACGTTACTAACACATTTTCTACTAACATCTGTTGTGATCTGTGGGGCAGAAGTTGAAATCCCTGTACGGACAAAGCAACCTTTCATCCCAGTGCACTATAATTTAATATCCATAACATGTTATTTATAGCGCTAAGTTATGGCAAAACCGTTTGAAGTGCTATACAAAATCATCCCACATGCCTTGTCTGAAGATAAGGAATATCCGTGTTTTTAGGGAAACAGCGTTTACAACACTGTCATTACATCGCTGTACCATTACAACGCAGTTGTTACAACGACCGCATTGTTAGTTCGCGATGCATTTACATCGCAAGTCATTACAACGACTTGTACTAGGGGGCGCGGAGGTATTGGAAATGAATTCCAATACCTTCCCTACTGTTGCGCAAACTGGAGTTGGAATAGTAATTAATACTATTCCTAAGTCCAGCGCGCCCCCTGGTGCAAGTCGTTGTAATGACTTGCGATGTAAATGCATCGCGTACTAACAACGCGGTCGTTGTAACAACCGCGTTGTAAAAGCACGCGATGTAATACATCGCGTTGCAATGTACCATATTCTTATTTTTAATCATATTGCAACTACGTTCCATTTGTTTTTAAATTGCAGCTGAAAGTAGGATTTACTATTGCAAATACATAATACTTTAGGGGCCAGCTCAAAAGAATTTAAACAATTCAGAGAGACGAGGGCCCCTTCAGAATTGCCTTTTAAAACTATATGTTCGTCATGCAATTTCTTTGGGAAATGCGTTGTCTAAAGCACCACAATGCAAACCCTCTTGATGATCCCTCCCAACCGCCCTCAGGAGTGCTGACATCGCCCACTTAATTCAATACCTGTCAGATATTATTGCCCTTCCATTTTAAAATGTCATCAGCCGCCACTGTCCACTCTAGCACCGTAGAGACGCAGACTTTAAATGTTTCCCCTGAGCCAAGAGGATTTTGTCAATGGTGTGGCGCAGCAGCCAGGGCGGCTGACTCTGGAACAGGGGGGCTCACAGTTCGATCACCGCCGGCAGATCAGCTTAGCACCATGTGATTCTGGGCAATAGCTCACTTAATCTTCCCGACGGCCCCTAGCGCCTTGACGCCCTCGGGTAATTGTTTGTGCTTTACAAATACTGGATTTAAGGGTGAGGATCAATCATCAGCATATGAAACGACATTGAATTCAAACAACTCTATTAATGTTGCCAAGGGGCCATATATATTTATTGAATAGAGTGGGGCACAGTAAAGAACCCCATCTTTAAGTGTCTTGCTTCCCGAGCTGAGACTGGAGGCTGACACTGCTTGTTCTCGATCACAGATTCCCAAGTCAGCTAAACGCTGCAAAAGGAAGGGCTGGGATCCTGTTTCCAACACTGACAATAACTCGGAAACAATTAATATGGCGTTGTGACGTCTGTCAAGCAAGACTTTAATATAACTAGGAACATCTAACCTAGGGTGACCAGATTCTCAAAACAAAAAATGGGGACAGTTCATAGACATAGAAGTAGGACTACAGTTTGCAGTAACGGTCGACATAAAAGTAGGACTATTTGACAGCTGTCATAGACATGGAAAAGGAACTAAAATGACAGCCGCCTCCACAGACACAGATGAAGAATTACAGACAAATCATATGTGTGACACAGACTTAGCCGAGAGAGACGTCGAGGTTTCAGTGACCGTCACCCAGGTGACCCGCTAATTGCACAGTGTGATATCCTTACGTGGTGACACTCATGGCTCCCTGTGGATTGCAAAGTATGACTCACTGCACAGCCTGGACAACACGGCCCGGAGGCACGGATTGAGCAGCAAACCCGAATTGCCGGGGCACGCAGTGGCTCGCGGCCTGAGCCTGCCAGTGCCTGCAGCCTGGCCAGCCTTGGCAGAGTGTGTTACAGCCCAAGTAAGTTTAAGTTTTAAGCCTGGGTGCCAATGGCAGCGCGCAATCAGGCAGCTGCAGCGCCTGCGGTGTTACTCAAAACGGTGAAATGTGTTGCAAGACTGGTGCCGCGTGAAGTGTGTTTTATGTTGTTGGGGCCTCTCTGACATAGGTTCCCTGTTGGGCCGGGCCACTCACATGACGTCAGAGAGTGGCCCCGAGTTCTGATGTTCTCCTGACTTCAGTTTGCTGGGAAGGAGGGGGGCACCGCAAAGGCTGGCAATCTTTATGTTGATTTTTATGCTGGCCCATCCAATTACAGTAGCCACCAGAGTGTTGTTAGGGCCTCGCACATCTTTTTTGGGCTGGGTCCCACCTTGGAGAGAGGCACAGGGTCACTCATGTGATGTCAGAGGGTGGCCCGAGTCCTGATGTTCTCCTGACTTTAGTTTGCAGGGAAGGAGGGGGGGCCACCACAAAGGCTGGCAATCTTTATGTTGTTTCTCTGCTGGCCTATCCAACAATAGTAGCCACCAGACTGTTGTTAGCAGGGCCTCGCACATCCTGTTTGGGCTGAGTCCCACCTTGGAGAGAGGCCCTGGACTGAGTGATGCTCTCTGCGCAGCATCATTAATTACGAGGGAGGAACCAGAGGGTCCAGTATAAGTCAGCAAAGGCTGAAGGTACAAGCCTCAAAAAACAAACAACCACAAAAAAATAAAAAACAGCTCCTGACTTAGGAGGTCATTACGATGACGGGCGGACTTTGTCCCGCCCGCCACCGTAACGGAATGCGGGACCGTCCGCAAGGGGTGCGGCGGTCCCGCACCTGAGATTAGGATGCCACCGCCACCGTGGCGGTGGGACACCCTATTCCCAGCATTGTGGCGGGCGGTGCTCACCGCACCGCCCGCCACAATGCTGTGAATGCACGTTGTGCATTTGCATGCACAACGTGACAGGCACTGCGCGGTGCCTGCCACCTTGTGCATACAAATGCAGGGGGGTACCTGTGGTATCCCCCATGTGCATCCCCCACCTCCCCAACATCCTGGGGGCCCGCAACGGGCCCCCAAATGCAAAGACCGTATGCCTTACCATGGCGGCACAGCCGCCATGGAAAGGCTCATCTCCGCTGGCATCATAATATGGATGGCGGTGTCTTGGAGACACCGCCACCATATTATCCTTGTTTTCCGCCGGTCGACGAGTCGACCGGCGGAAAAGCGGCGGACGGTCTTTCCGTCCGCTGCGGACCCCCCAGCCATCATAATATGGCGGGGGGTCTTTGCTGTGTGGATGGCGGGCGGATCGCCCCCGCCGGGCTGGCGGTGACTACCGCCGGCCTGGCAGGGGCGATCCGCCCGCCATCATAATGACCCCTAAGTGTGCAGAGAGAGCCTTGATTTAATATGTTGCAAGGGAGTTTCCTGATATTTCTACGATTCTAAGTATATTTACTTAGACATGAGTATAAATGAAAGTTGTTTAACCATTATTTCTTACGCTTTGCAGCAGCTAACGTAGAGTTTCTAGTTGCTCAAATGGGTGTCATATCTGATATTTATAAGTTTCCTCGTTTTAATATCTTGATTTTGCTCGCAGGAAAGTGCCACTCGTCGTTAAAATGTCACTCGTAATTACTCTGAAATTATGAAAATGTCACACATAGAAATCTGAAACCTTGGCAGCTATGCATGTAACATTACACCTACAACAAGCCAGGACTATTCGCTTTGTTAGTTGTTCTTAGCTGCATAAGATAAATAAGCAACAAACTTGGGCTTCGTTGTACATAACATTGAAAATGCTTCAGTTCTGGGATGATGAGACTGTGAAAGAACTACAACGGGTCTCTTTGAAGGCAGTGAAGGGTGGTATTGCTGCAGCAGTAAGATTGTTTTTTCATCCTGAGGGCAAAAATGGACATCCCAATAGAGACACGTCTCAGCACCTGTAAGCAGAGAAATGTCCCGGGTTTTAAATAGTGTTTCAGTGCGAGACACTATTTAAAAAACCGGGACATTTCTCCGTTTAACCCGGGCACTGCACAAAAACCGGGACATTTCTGTAATTAGGAGCAAAGTGTCGGGACACGGGGACACTGCTCCGAAAACAGGGACCGTCCGGGGAAAACCGGGACGTCTGGTCACCCTAATCTAACCACAATGTTTCTGTACTGTGTGGTGGCTAGAAGCCTGATTGGGCGGATGCAGAAGGTCTGCTTGCTCCAGGTAGACCAAGAAATGCATATTGATGAGTTTCCCCAGCATTTTAGGCAGTGCTGGGAGATTGTCTAAAATGAGATAAAATAACAGGGGCCGCAGATGGCTTTTCTAAAAGGTGCTCAACCCTCACTTTCTTCCAGATTCCTGGAGATAGTGCTGTGTCCAGAGAGGGGATAAATAGAATATTAATCGCTGGATTAATTACGTGACCTGCTTTGATTAATACCCAGGTGGGCATGGGTCATCAGGAGAGCATGATCTACAGCCAAGAACAGCTTGTTCGGATTGCTGTCGGGTAATGTGTTTGAGCTCTGAAAGTCTGGCGTCGCCTTTGGAACACCTGGCAGATCCCAGTATAAACAAGCATTGGCATAGCCAAAAGGTCTCGCTTTTGGGACCTTATAAGTGTTTAGCCATGCAACAGTTGATGTTGTTGCACCAAGGATATTGTGCTGGATAACTAAACACTTATAAGGTCCCAAAGGCGAGACCTATTGGCTATGCCAATGCTTGTTTGGTTTGCAGTGGAGTAATTATATTTACATAGCGTTATTGCCATAGGTATAAAAAGCAAAAGTAAAAACATTGTCATTTTCAACGCCAACAGCTCTAACTTTAACAAATGCGAGACCTATTGCATTTGAAATGCAGCCGGCCTCGCGTTTGTTGGATTTGGAGTTATTGGCATTGTAAATGCCAATGTTCTTTACCTAGCCATGATGCAGGGTGCAGTATCATATGTGCCCAAGGGACCTCTTTTGGCCAAGTAAATTTAACTACAGGGGCCCTGTAAGCGTGAGCCCGAGTCACAATGCCACCCCCTCCCCGTCCCCATTGTCACAGCCATGATGAAAGGTTCGTGATGGTTCTGCTGATGTGGGAAGGCCAGTAGGTTGACTAACCTTGTCAATGATTTGTAATACTTATTTTGAGGAGTAAAACTAGCTTTTTATTAAAGATGACTGCTTGGTAATGTTTTTGCTAAAGGGCAAATCATTTTCTATCTTCCGTGAATGAGGCTTTGTGCACATAGTTATTATTTTCAGATGGGAATGAAACACTGAAAAAGAAATATAGGAGTTGCATGTGCTTTTCATTTTCCCCTCCTGCTTTGAAAGTCGCCTCAGAAGCTAAGAAAACCTCAGCTGGTCAGAGGGCAAGGTGATGGGGGAAGATTTATGGAAAATGCTTATGCCGCATCTAGCTGGAACAGGAGATTTTAGGCGTTAGTTTTATTTTCCTTGTGATGAGTTTGATTATCTTGGCACGGCTGTACTGAACAGTGCTAGTTATGCACAGCTTCTTGGGGCATTTTAGTAATTGGCCTATTTAGGGGCAATTATGTGAAATTGCTACATGGACTTTGCCGTATAAGTATTTTATTTGTTACTTACTATGGTAAGCAACATCTGTAAATATCCCTTGAAGAGGACAAAATGACAGTGATGCAAAGCTTCTTTTAGGGGTGTGTATGGGCTGTTTTTCAAGGAACCTGGATGTATATGGAATACGCAGCCCATATGTCAGTAACTGTGCTCAGGCTACACAAAGGATGCGATTTTGGGGATTTTCGTATTCGTTTATTTCTTAGTTCAAACCGGGATTAGACTGCATTGAGTCGGGTGAATACATTTCTATAACACAACACTGTGTTGTGCTATCATGCTGGCAGCAACAACAAAGGCTGTCTTTAGATGGAAATAAAAATAAGAAAAGTAAAAGGGAATACAACTGTATTCCTTTTCCAGAAGACCTTGTAGTTCCTCATTCCGTTCGAGAAATGTGTGATTGTAGGTTTTTTTACCAAGTGTTAATGGCAATGGCCTAAATGCCATTCCCCATCAGATGAAGTTGCACGGACACGCAAACTTTCTGTAGTTACCACGCAACAAGCTCCCCCTTCTCCTGCCTAGAAATTCAGGGCTCCAGTAAGTTGGAATTGGCGGGATCCTTTACCACCAAATATAGCCACAGCTCTGCCTGACACGGGATTGTTATAATTTGTTCATTTTTATCTTTTTGCAGTTTTATATAGCGCGAACTCGACCCGAAGGTATTAGAGTGGTTTACATGAGCGCCAGCTCTATCACACAAGGTCGCATTATTATTTCTGTGACATGCCCGAGGAGATTAAGTGGTTTGGTTAGAATCACAAGATGGTGAGGCACCCCGAGACTCGAATTTGGTTTCCCAAGACCAAAGTCGGCAGCTCTGGCCGTAACGTCACATCCTCTCTATGGAGACAGCGAACCCTCCTGTACCCATAGCACGCACTGTCGATAGGCCTTCTCCTCCTCTGGTATCGCCTCCATACTCTCTTTAGATCTTTCTGACCTCTTTAAAGTGTCTGGCATTCTTGACTCCACCACAGGTACAATACCCCGATGTTCATGAGTGCGCTCGGAGCACGCGCGCTTCATCCTCCTGGCACAATTGTCCTTCCAGCGGGTGCGCCATTTCAGGGACATCTTAAGGGTTTTGTGCTCCCTGGGTCAAACGCGTTTGGTGGGCCTTGTTTGAAACAGCTTTGAATTTATAATCCAGTTTCAACTCTTTCATGCCATCTTTGGCCAGGTCACTGACAGCGCAATTGTCGACGTGTGTCGTGATCCAGTTGCAACCTTACAATGCTATACATTATACATTCCTGGTGACCCAGTTAACACCTCATTCAAGTTGGCGAATGGTGGGGCAACAGTGCCCTCTAGTAGTCATGCTATAAATACCGTGTCACAGCATTGGTTTGTGGGTTTCTAAGGCTGTGAGGAGGGCTCAGTGGGTGAGGTTGTGGGTGGTCTGTCAGTGTTTTGAGTGTACAGGAGTGGATTTTGCAACCTGCTGTCCAGACGAGGTTTGTCACCTGGCTGTTTTTACAGACACGGCCGTTATTTTAATGTAAGGCCGATATTTTCCCATTATCAGTACATACCTTAAATAGTACGTATATGACAAGAACACTTAAAAAAATAAGTTCCTTCAATGATTCCTGCCTGATCATTAAAGTAAACTAAGACCTTGCTAAAATGAATGTAGGCGAAGGCGAGTATATTTAAAGTCATATTTAAGTATTGCGCACAGGCCTTTGCAGAATCTTAATAAGCCTTCGCAGGATGATGCCAAGACTCGAACGGTCTCCCAGCAGAACCCAGCGCCTCCTTGTGCATGCAGCGAGGACCCCAAGGAGGACTGGCCGTTTGCATTGTTACCGAAAGCAGGCTACAAGTAACGCGAAACCTGTAGCCTGCAGGTCACAGAAAGTTCCAAGCAGCAGCATTAACACACTCGGCTAACAACAGTACTTCTCTTCTATGCAAACTGACATGTTAATAAGGCGCAGATGGTGGGGGGCGGGGAGGTTCAAAGGGCGGATGCAGCAGGGAGATGAACTGTCCCTGCACTTCAAGGCCAGCAGGGGGCACGCCGAGGTGCTTCTTGAATGTGGCGATGTGAAAGGGCAGCTCCATCGAAGCGTGGGGGTGAGCCCTGCACAGCCGATGGGGGGCTTGCTGGTATAACAGGAAGCAGCGCACACTTGCCCCCTTCATTCACACAGGTTAGAAATGCAAAACAGGGCCCTTGTCTGGGGTTTTCCATCTTCAAGGATGCCTTTGTTTGCCCTGCCACCCGCCGCAGCCTCCTGCAGGAGCTTAAATGGCCCTGTCACCACCGGCTCAACTGCAGTTAATCACAGGCGAGATCTGGGCAGCAGCTCGCCCACTCCGACACTATCTGCCTTCAGACACCGGGTGCGGAGGCGCTGGCGGAGCTGGGGCGCGGGGACACCGGAAGAAGAGGGGAATGGGCGGGACTAGCCAAGGGTAGTGCTCAAGAGGGCAGGGCTGTGGCACCGGACGCTGTGTGATTTGGCCGAGGGGCAGATTAGGAACTGGTAGGAGGAGGGGGGGGTGGGGGGTAATCAGACCTAAGAGCTAGTAGGTGGGGTGGGGAGAGGGGGGGGGTTGGGAAGACTCCCAGGTGCAATGGGGTCTTAGTGGAATGGTAAAGGAGCAGAGGGGGAGCATAGTTAGAAAGGAAAAGCTGGGGCAAGATGACTGGCAGAGCTGGGGTCACACACCTCCTCTCTGCGAACACTGCCCGAATTTGCGGTTACTGAGAGAGGGCTGTCCACTGCGTGACCGAGCCTGGCATAGAACTTGTTCCGGAGAGCCAGAGGGCTGCAGTAGTCAGTCCGGAGCTCGCTGCTGCCCAGCACACAGGCACCACCCCAGGGAGACGTGCGTGCGCGCGGGTGGGTGGGTGTAGGGGAGGGAGGTGTACACTGCACCTCATCGGGAAATCTATGCCACCCACTCGACGAGGCAGAGTTCAAGCTGCATCACACGCACACAGGACAAGTAAGCACAACACTTCGCCACAGTCTAAGCAGAAGCACACAAGCATAAGACAGACAGTAGCAACCACCCCGCGAGCCAAACAAAACTCGACAACATTCTCACATACCTTCAAACAATAAATCAAGCGAGCGACGCATTCTAAAACTAAGGGAACGAGCGAGCGCGGCAGCCTGGAGAGCTGACCAGACGCTCGTGCGTCGTGGCCTTTTGCCTGCGATTACGCGCGCGGCAGACATGTGTTTCCAATTATCGCGCCCGCGTCTGGGCACGATAATTGGAAACACATGTCTGCGGCGCGCGTAACCGCAGGTAAAAGGCCACGACGCACGAGCGTGTGGTCAGCTTTTGAAACCCCCTAACATAAAGTCTTCGCCTAGCAGCGCTTGCGCGCTACTCGAGGCTCGACCTAACCAGCAGGCATTCTGTCAATCAACTATTTTTTCTTAGAAAAAGTAGGAAAGTCTCTCACAAAGTTCTAGTTAGGATGTCATCTCCATGTTATATGCTATAGGTTATAAGAACAATTTAGTTATTTGAAAAAATTATTGTGGCTCATTGCTGGCAACATCCGTTTTTGTCTGTTCTTCTTGCTTTGGTGCATAGCTTGTTCGTCCATTCCCCAGGTTTTTGCAAATCCGTTTATCTATTGCTAAAGTTACGCAAAGCCAAGGAGCAGAGTTACCGTACCTTTGCGATGAGAGCGGGTTAGGAGGAGCTCAGAGATCCATTGATGAGGCTAGCTGTTTATTTATTGAGCCCCCGTCTGCTTCAATAGCTCTGATTAATGTGGGGACAGATTCAGTTAAAGTATCAACTATGTCTTGATTTACATCTTACCCCATTTACGAATTGTACTAGTAGTTTTAGGCCTAACCTCCTGCACGTTTTATTATCAACCCAACTAAAAGCAGTGAAGAGGTGGTCGGGCCAGGCTAAAGCCTCAGGCTGGCAAACTAAAGCCGACTGTTGGCTAGTGAAGGTCAGGTCTAAACACAAGCGCCGGGACACCCCCGTTGGGGGTAGCTGTGCGCTCTATAAGCTTCAAAATAAATAAATAAACTGTGACCTGCCTGAGTTAGTGCTAGTAACCAGCAATAGGAACTCCGTCTTACTTTGATCCAGTTGGAGGCGATTCGCCAGTCTAGGGTCAGTCCTGGAAGTTTGTGGGGTGAAACTTTGCATGGTTCTCACCAAAACTACCGAAGACGTGTAACGGTCACAAAGTACTGCAAGAGTTGGACTATCACGTGAAAATCTGGACTTTGGTGAACATTTTGTTTGCGAGCAAAATTAGAGGAACCTCATGAGTCTCTTGTGAGATAAAGCTCAGAGGGCTGTGCATTTGCATCCAAAATTCTCACAAGTTACTGGTGCAACTCGGTTTCAGAGCACTTGCGACAGTTATCTACACAAGGTACTCATTCATGTACAAAAGCTAATTTGCTACCAGTGCTAATGTTTGCGAGAGAAACATTATACGTACAGACTAATCAGTGAAATGGGAACCACGTGAAAATTTGCTCATGTATGAAAAACTTCATGTAGCCCTAGACCTGGAGGTATTGATTCATGTGTAGATGACTGGTCTGTAGGGTAGGTTGCCGGACTGCGAACTGAGTGCCGCCTGCTTCGGAATGATAACAGACCTGGAGCGCTGCGACATATAGGGTGCACTTCCCTGTTTGTGCCACGGCGCGCCTTCGTACAGGTGCAGCATGCGCAAACAAGGAAAGTGTGCCCTGTTATGTTGAATGCTCTGCCCCCAGGGCAGGTGCTACTTACGCCGCCCTCAGAGCAGCGCATTCAAGTGAAATACTGAGCAGCTGTTTAAAAGCCACTACGTGTGTCTCTGTGCACGTGGCAACCGGCTTGCACTTTCAAGGGAGATTAAAGATCACCTTGCAGACAGGTGCAGTGAGTGACTGCACCCAGCTGCGGGGTATGTCTGGGGGGTCATTGGGGCCTTCTTTTTTTCCCCCCTGCCAGAGGGCTGCCTTTGGAAGGTGCACTGAAAGTGTGCCACCTTTTTGAGGCACACTTTCATTGCAGCTCCTAAAGGTATGCACTGCGCACACATTGGTAATACGGTGTGGGCGCAGAGGCAAAGACATCACCTAATTTGTATGGGACCACACCCCATGCAAATGAGGGAACGCCCTTTTATGATACCGCTGGTTCAACAAATGCGCCAACGCTATCAGTATTGCAGAAGAGGACGCACAAGAGTCTGCGGCCCCTTTTGTAATACCATTGTGTGCCGGGGACGCACACGCCTGTTTGGCCCCGAGACACATTGTATAATACGAGCCTTGAAGTTCTGAGATGGCTTGGCTGAGGGGTTGTAGATTCATGCATTGCATTTCAATCTTAGTCTTTTAGGAGACTAGATGCAGTGGTTTGATAAAGATGTTGGACCGAGTAGTCAAACGTGTGAATCCCCAGGGATAAGCTTAGGTTTTGTGCAACATCCTCATCGCAGACTAGTTGTGCACAATCAGCTAGGGTGGAGGAGGGGTAGGTTGAAGTGCCTTTGAGGTATCCGCACCTTCAGGCAATCTTTGGATTCGGGCTGTGCGTTCCTAGTTATGCCTGCTGACAAACTGCTGAGTGTGAGGGAGCATGATTGACAGGTAATCATTTAGGGCAAGGCTGCCAATAAAAGAGGGTTGTCTCTGTGCCTCGTGGTGAATTGAAGCCGCCTCCCTGCCCCCACACTTGTCCTACTTTCTTTTCCGTTTAGGACAAGAAAGAGGTTCAAGCTGAACTTTTCTGTCATTTTTAGTTTTTATTGCCTATATTTCTTTAATAAGGGATCCTCATCTGAGAATTCAGTGAAGCTAGGGACACAGAAAAGTACAAAGCATACCACCAATGCCATGGTACGAATTGCGACACAAAGGGCCTTTGCTGAGGAAGTCTAGTTCAGGGCTATTTTTATTGTTTTTGTTCTGGATAAGGACAGCTTTAGTTGTTTGCAGACTTCATATCACCACACAACACACACATACAATTCCCAAAAGGGCGTTGGGTTAACCCTGTTCCGCCATTGGCTTAATAACAGATGAACTAGCAAGCGGTGTACCTCAAATGTTCTGGGCTAATTGAAGTTCTCGGGCAAGACAACATTTTTAAGGCAGGTGAATTTATTTGCATAGACAAGTGGATTTAGAAGCCTTGCGAACCAGTTACGGAGATGTGAGCCTACAAAAAAGCCATCTACAACTAGACTAAAAGCAGGAAATATGATTAAACTTCCTCTCCCTGACCACCAATGTGCCACATCCAAAAACATAACCTGCAAGGCCAAAGGGCTTTCTTTGAAAGCCCCACCCATATAGGAATTTATCACTCATACAGGTGAATGTAAAAGCCTGGATGGGGTCGGGGAGGGGAATAAGCTGTGGTCTAATATTACTAAATATTTACATGTAAGTTTTTTTCCCAATAAACAATGAGTCCCACACATATTGCCTTGACACCATGATGAGATAATGACATCAATAGCCAGCAAAAAAAAAAAACAACAATTGATGAAGGGATTGCCTAATGAGAGGAGAAGAAACTTCGCTTTAACAGAGTCATCTTAAGAAAGGTGCAGCCTGGTGAGAGTATTGTAAGGACCAGAGCGGGTGCGTGTGGCTGCGGGCCCACCAGCATGGGGGTAATCCTTTCTTCTTTCAGAGGCTCTCAATAGTGGTGATCTGGGGTATCTCGCTCTATCATCCCTCCTCCGGCAATGAATCAATAGCTTGTTGACACCCTATGCTGTTTAGAGTAATGTTTTAATGTTGGGCCTTTAAAGATGGGCTGTGGCCATTGAGCGGGATTTCACTTGAGGGCAGGGATTCACTACACACTAGCAGGCCAGGGCTGGTACTTGCTTTGAAGGGGCACAGGTAAACTGTACCATCCAGGGTTGAAATGACCAGACATCTTCCTTTTTCTATATTGTTTGGGAAGAATTCGCCCGACCGCAATGAACATGGCATCAGCAGGGATACATATTTGGCTGTTATAAACTTCATGGCTTAATGGTTTTGGGCCTGCCTAAGGTAGTAGTCTGATTTTGTGTGTGTGTACATGTTGTTTCCCTACCTGGTGGTTTGTGGCAGCATGGACAGCCCTGGGAGAATCAGGTGGTTCCGACTAGGTGGAGTTTGCTGGTGTTGTTGCTCCAGATGGCACGGATAGGTGATGTGCTCTTAGTAAGTATGGGCACATTTGTGCCCGTGAAAGGGCCATAATGATGGGTTGTCAACCTGTTCTTTTGTGTTTAAGTATATGATTTTTTTGTTGGTAACTAAATCGAAAGTCTGATTGATTTTTGGATGATATCTTTAGTTAGCTTTCCTTGACCAGTAAATTACAATGCTTTCTACTCTAGGCATCACCATTCCTTTTTAATGATGCTATTTCTTGTACTGACTTCTTCAGAGTTTGACTTCCTGCAAACACTGATTTTTTTGTCATCACAATTGATCATGGAGTTTAGATCGTCTTTACTCACCTTTGTAGTGCGAACGTTGTGAACTTATGTTTGTCCATCAGGTGGACCATTTTGTGCTGAAGGCGATGAGCTGGCGGTTAGACCAATATGTCATGTGATGGTGCTGATTCTCAGCATAGAGATCTGTGTCTGATCCATAGCTTGCCCCTCAAATACGAGTTGCACATTACCATGCATTGAAAATGTAGGGAGTCGCTCGATGAGGTACAGGATGTCAAGGAGATATTGGATTCTCTCCTTTGGCTGTATGGAAGCATGACACATAATGTTGGTGACAGATAAGAAGAGAAATTTGTGAACAGATACTTAAGCGAGGTACACGGTGGGGTTATTTCTTGTAAAAGCTTAAATGTTTGAGGTTTCTTGATAATTCTCTACCTGTTCCTTTAGTATCACTGTACTCAGATCTTATAGTATGGCTGAGGAGGGCAGTGATCAGACAACAGAGCCTGTAGAATCTGTCACTTCGTTATCAGGTCATTTCTTTTCATCAATGCCACAGGTATCATGGTGGTGGGGATCTCTCATTACTTCCGGTGCACTTTAACAGTGGAATAATTGTGTATCCTGAAAGGAAAGTTGAATTTTATTTATCTATCTTCTTTTGACATTTACTAAACCGTGAAGCAGATGATAAATTGCTACTTATATTATATATGTATCTGCTTGCACCTAAAGTCCATTATAAAAACTGTAAAATAAACTTAAGGCGTATGATCAACATATTGGCAACTCTGTTCTACAACTGTTGATCTAATAATTTAATAGTGGCTTAGGCACATTGAACCTTCAATCAAGTGATCAATGAAGTATCAGTCACAGCAATGTTTACTAGTACTAAAAGTATTTGTTTGCTAAGCAGGGGGGTAAGTGCAAAGCTTTGCCGTCAGCAGGTGCAAAGTAACCAGCACCTGTCTGGCTCCCCAGGTTGTATGCCAACAAATTGATTGGCACCTCCATATTCATTCACGCCACCATGCAGTGCTGATGCTCAATCAGTGCCCAGAGGGCGTTCGTATTGGTGGTAGTTGCTGAAGTGTCTTAAGACTTGGTGTTTTAATGATGCCATTTTATCGAAGATGCGTGTGGTCACTGCTTACAGTTATACATAGCCAGTCATCAACGAGTTCTGTCGCTTGCACATAAGGCAACAGCTTTCTCAAAGTAATAACTGACATATGCCTTTAAAGCGTGAGTGAATATTTCAAGTAACAAAAGTAGATTTTATTATGCAAAACTACTGAGGTCAGCAGGTGGACTAAATTAAAATGGCAGATTCAGTGCCCGAACGTGGAAATCAGTCAATATTTGGGCTGACGCATCTCCGTGGTTTGAATGCTTCCAACAGCTATTTAGATGGCTGCACTGCAGCCAGTAAGATTCATGAAACAAAGCAGTGCTTAATTTGAGGCACTGGTTTCTGGTGCCCTAATTGTCAGCACATATGACAGTCTTCCACATGGTGGTGCTGTTAGTCAAATTTAGAGATGAGCACAACACCTGTTTATTAAATCAAAATATATTAAAAATGACTAATATCTGCTGCCCAAGCCATTGTTATAACGTTGGGCCGCCTAGAAGAGTCTGAATTATCACACTTGTAGGAGTGTGATTGTAAGTAGTTGTGTTGGTACTGTCACTGGCAGCGCAGGCAGGGGCAATGGGTGGTGCAAGCTGCAGTGGACTGCTGACGAGGGCCCTGGTACTTATTGTTTTACAAATTTAGCACTAAAACAGAGGGACTTCTGAATATTTGAGAGGAGGACGTATGTAATCGCTAAAAAGAACAGGTTTTTTTCCGCAATTTTGATTGCCCGTCATTCAACCTTACAGAACAACCTACAAAATCTCTTTGACCAAGAGTTATTCTGAATGGCTGCCCAACAGCCAATCAGAATGGTGTAAATTTACACCATTCTGGTTGGCTGCTGGGCAGCCATTCAGAATAACTCCTGTCCCCAATGCCTGGCTGTCCTTTATGGGCAGGGCAACTGTAATTATGCGGCATGAGAGGACAAAATTATGCAACAGGGTTGGCTAAATTATGTGGCAAGAAAAGCCAAATTATGGGGTATAATGCAGTACATTTTGTGAAAGTATTACTCCTTTACTTTTTTACTTTTACAGAGGTTAACACTATCTAGGCAAAGGTTTCATCTCCTTTGTACCAGTTCAACATCCAAATACAGCAATAGGCAACAGAAAGAAGACCAGGCAACCTTTGCAAAGGGCCTCCCACTGTGCAGCAACATGTTGCTGCATTTTTTGTAACTTTGATCCGTTTGAGCTAGAAACAAAATTTCTTTCATGTTAAAATGTGCAGATTATGCAGCAGATGATAGACTATGTGGAAAATGTGGCAAATGCATAATTATATGGAAAAAGCCTTTGCTGCAAAATCACATAATTCCAGTGGCCCTACAAATGAGGTGGGTATATCAGGAATTTGTAGACTTCATTCTAAACTGCTCTCTAATACCTGTGATGTTCTTTCTGTCCACGGAGTGGAAGTGGATGCCAGAACAGCCGTTTTGCCCCTTGTTCTGTTGTGCAAACTGGATCCTTACACGAAATATCCTACCAAAAATTGCAGAACATTCAAGCAGTGTTGCACCTCAATCAGTGTAATACATTTTAATACATGTCGTCGGAGATTGCGGCTAACGTGTTATTCCCACCTGACCTCAAAAAAAGATAATATTAGCAAATGAGAACATGTTGTAGAAGTGAAAAACATAAGCCAAGATCAGGATTAAAAAGATGTTCTTTTGGACAATGGTTCAGGATGTCTGAATGCACTGCTGCCTGGTGCCCATGCCCTGTTTTCAGTTTGCCGCCCTTTTACCGCAAGCCTTAAATTGAAAACGTCTTTGAGTGCTCTCTGGATCCAATTTCCCTTGAATTACTTACAGTCCTGCACAAAGCAAAGCAATTTCTTGGCATTGATTTCAGCTTGATACCGCCGCTCACCGTCTCACCGCCTAAGTGAATGGATACGCGGTGACTTGTAATGCGATCGGCTCTCTTCATTCAATTATTCCAGTAGAGGCTGGAAGGCCAGTTCATTCGCTAACTTTTCTATTGCATCAAAGCCGTTGGCAATGTCCAGGACATCTACATCCAGCGAGATGACCCCAGACTTTCTGGAGGATGCTTCATCGGCGTCTATTGCGATAGTGCACGCGTCTTGGAGTTGGTAGGTGGCCTCCCTGGTTGTATGAAAGCTAGCATAATGTTGGACTCCTGCCATATGTAGGAATCCCTTCATGTCTAGGCTTGTGTCAGCCTTCATTGTCGGATTGGTGTGCAGAACTAGCGTCAAGTACTCAATTATCTCCTCCTCACTTGATAGCTCCTGGTACGTGCCACCAGCATCCATGCTGCTGATGCTGACCTCGAAAGGCTCGTCAGTTGGCTGCTCATCAAGATGTTGACCTGCTTGTGAGGTTTGCAGATGGATAAGACTCCTTTCACTGTCTGCGGCATTCTTTCCTGTAGAATGTTTGATGGTGCTATGGCTGATGAGCCTGAGTTCTTCGTTTGCCTTATCTTCTCTGTGTGCACCTGTGCCCTGTTTCCGGTTCCTGCTGTTGTTGAATCCCTTTGCCTTGGTGGAGTTTCTACCCTGGAGTGTCACACTGTTCTCCGGTCCTATTATTAAATGCCATTGTTTGTTCTTCTGACTTAGCCACATCTGATTGGCCGCCAGCTGAAATGTGCTGGTGTCGTAGTAGTCAAGTGTGTCGATGACTTTTCCAGTACAGATCGCCCCAAGCTCCAGTGCCTTTGCTTCGCTTGTTTCATCCACCCAGTACCTCTGTTGGAGCTTCACCGTGTGACGTTTTGGCTGCTCCTGTTTTCTTGCCATTGTCAGCTGTAAAAGATATTTCAAGAAAGTACAAGTTATCTTATGATTGCTGGATCTGGTGCGCATTGCTTCAGGATCATTTCTTTTTAAATGCAGATGAATGGTACAATAAATGGATCCTGACTTCTTTTTTTCAGCCACAGTTACGTCTAGTGAGCCACATTGAAACTGCACTATTCTGGGTACACTCAGTGATCCATTTACAAACACCTTGTGCCTTTTTTCATGTTTGAAAATATAGAATTATAGAAGGCTAACGGTGAATTACGGGGATGTTGTTTCACACGGGGGGGGGTCAGAGTGACGTCCAATAGACGAGAGCAAAGCTTGAGTTGTCTATGATGTCACTCAGAACCTGAGGTGAAAAAAATCCCAGTAATTCACTTTTTACCTGTCTATAATATTTTGTTATGCATGGCTACCAGCACCATTCACATCTGTGTTCAACTGCTGCGCAGTGACATAGGAGTAATCGGGGAGCCATGCATAACATGACCTCTCCTCCCTGACCCAAATGTGAAAAAGATGCCTTATCTGCCACCCTTAACTAACCCCACCACCTTCCGTGCTTTCCTTCCCCCTCCTGCCCCTGAGCTTCCTTCTTTCAGTCAAAACAGAGAAGCAGCTCTCAGGGAGCCCTGTCAGCCTGGCCTGAAAGGCTCCTATGAAGTAGCAACAGTGGGAAACCAGTTTTGTTATTAACTATTGCTGTGCCATAGTAGTGAATTATTAGAATCTGGTGCTAACGACAGGGGCTTCCATGGAAGCCATCCATGACAAATAAGAATTATAGAAGGGTAACAGTGAATTACGGAGATGTTTTACATCGAGGGGTTCTGAGTGACATCAAATAGACAATGAAAACGAAGTTCAAGTTGTCAAGAAGTCACTCAGAATTCTGAGGTGAACTCCATCCTCGTAATTCATGTTTTACCCATCTATAGTTTTATGTTATGTATAACCCCGGGCGGAGCAGGCGAAGTTGCTCTACACGGAGCTCTACGGAGTTGGGCAAAAACTCCGTGGAGCTCTGCTCCGCGCCTCCCACCCCCCTGCAATAAATATTTTTCAAATAAAAATTACAATTAAAGTAAATAAAGCGCACTTACCTTTATCGCGGCGTCCCGGGCTGCCCTCCTCCTCCTCGCCATGGTCCTGCAGAGACTCCCCTACGTCAGACGTACGTCAAGGTTGGACTGTGCATGTGCGCACATGCGCAGTCCTACCATGACGTACGTCTGACGTAGGGGATTAAGGTCAGGAGGAGGAGGGCAGCCTGGAGACGCCGCGATAAAGGTGAAGTGCGCTTTATTTACTTTAATTGTAATTTATATTTGAAAAATATTTATTGAGGGGGTAGGAGGCGGGAGGGTCCGGGGCTGAACTCCGCTCCGCTGCGGAGTCGGACGTTTTGCAGGAACTTCTCGTTCTCCGCGGAACGCGGAGCATGCAAAAATCCGCAAACTCCGCCAGCGGAGCGGAGCTGTGGCCCAGGGTTAGTTATGTATGGCCTCCAACTCCATCTGCCCTGCTACGCAGTCAGAGGAGTAATAGGGGAGCCATACATAACCTGGCCTCTCCTCCCTGACCCAAAGGTGAAAAGAATACCATACCTGCCACCCTTAAGTAACCCCACCACCTTCCCTGCTTTCCTTCTCCCTCCTGCTGCTGTCCTTCCTTCTTTCAGTCAAAGCAGACAAGCAGCGCTGCATTGACAAGCTCTCAGGGAGCACTGTGAGCCTAGCCCTGAAGCTTTTTTCATGACATAGCAACATTGAGTAACAAGTTTTGCAATCAACTGGTGCTACATCATAGCAGTGAATTATTAGGTCTAGAATCTGGTGTTAAGGATAATGACCTCCGAGGGAAGCCATGCATAGCATATGAAATTGTAGAAGGGTAAATGTGAGTTATCTCTGAGGTTATAAACATCTCTGTAACTCACAGATACTCATCTTTAATGTCATTCTATGTATGGCCCTCAAAATGATGTGTCCTGCTTATAACTGCTACACAGGGTCAGAGGAGTAATGGGTGAGCCATTCATAACTTGGCCTCTCTCTCTGACCCAACTGTAAAACAAAATACCTTTGCTGCCATCCTCAACCACCTCCCTCCACCTTTCCTGCCTTTCCTCTTCCTCCTCCTGGGCTTTTTGCTTTCAGTCAAAACAGACAAGGAGCGCGGCACTGACAGGCTCTCACCCTGTCATCCTGGCCTGGGCGGCCTTTATGATGTAGCAACAGTGGGTAACAAGTTTTGTTAACAACTGTTGCTACATCATAGCAGTGAATTACCAGATTTAGAATTTGGTATCAACGATAAAGGCTTCCGATGGAATCCATGCATAACAATTGTATAAACTTTTGTAACAGATACATTATTAAGATTCAATGTTTGTAAATTGAATGGTGTCTAATGTGTTCATTTCAACCACAGTTATACCAAGTAAGATGTGTAAACACTGAACCTGTACGTTTTTGGCTGCATTCAGTGGTCTACTTAAAGTCTGTTGTTTTGGGGTTTTTAAGAATCACATAAACTTTTAAAACATACATATTATTTGGATTAGATGACATTGCAGTTTTTGTAAATTGGATGCATCTTTGCACCTCACCATCACCAGTATTCAACCCAAACAGGGCGGCCTCCATTGCTGCTCATTTTGCATGTTTAAGTTGAGCAGAGCATTTTTCCCATAGTGCTCTGGTTCAGGTATACCTCCCACCCTTGGCCTCTTTGACGTATCCTATGTCCTTCCTTTCTTCCTATCCTTCCCCCTCTAGTAGTTGTAGCAGCAGTCTCTAGCACATCCTCTCCCTTCTGTCCTGTTCCTCGTTGGACTTGTTCTGCTGGTCAAACTCTTGCTCCCTGACCTGTGCCTTTGTCCTTGAACTCCCCTCCCTAACTACTCTACTTTCTACTTCTTTTTCTTTGCACCTCACTTTGAGCTACACTTTTTGTACGATTGCTCCTGGCACCTCATTCCCTTATCTTCAGCTTGTATATTCTCTGTGCTTTTCCCATATATTCTCTACTCAGTGGACCCTTTCCCACTTCATACTTTTTCACTTTTCTCCTCCGGGCTGTCTATAAAATGGTTCCTTTCTACCATGGCCAACAGACTCCCATTTTTCTATCCGTCCACTTTCCATTTTTGCAGTATTGCCTCCACTGTCCCCCTTCTCCACCGCCATGACCGCTGTTCTGTTTCCGCCAACTCCCATCTTCGTCCTTATTTCAGTGGTGGCTGGCACGGATCAGAGAAGGCAGGGCGGCGGGAGGGGCGAGGAGGGAGGAAAGTAAAGAAGAAGAA
This sequence comes from Calotriton arnoldi, assembly GCA_963921515.1. NCBI lineage: Eukaryota > Metazoa > Chordata > Amphibia > Caudata > Salamandridae > Calotriton > Calotriton arnoldi. The sequence continues at coordinate 2,999,869 of CAWUFW010001223.1, forward strand.
AAAACTTTCCTTACCTCCTCGCTGCTCCTCGTCAACCCTTGTCATCCTCCCTTGTCGCCGTCCCTCCGCTCCACAGGAACCAGGAAGCACACCCAGGCTCCCCTGACCAATCACAATGCTGCAATGCAGCATTGTGAGTGGTAAGCACCCAGGCTCCCCCAACCAACCACAACGCTGCAATGAAGCGTTGTGATTGGTCTGAGTGCCGTGGTTCGGCGCTTACCCAGGAAATAGGGGCCTGGGCATGTTCTCTACACAGGCTGTAATGCAGCCTGCATGGAGAACATGCAAAGTGCGCATGACTGTTTTGCCGGCCCAACAGGGATGGCAAAACAGTCATTGCGCACTTATGAGGCTGCCACTACTGCTCCCCTGCTCCTGGGGCAGAGCAGACCCGCCCCATCCGCCAAGCCACAGAAGGAACAAAAAAAGAATTTTATTTTTCCTTTATTTCCATTGCGGAAAGCAGTGGGGCGCTGCTACTCCACCTTAGTGGAGGAGCCGCCACAGCATTATTTTTACTTTTGTCTGAATGTCTTTTCCACACATTCGCTATTATTTGCCATTTACCTAATTGTTGCTTCCTCTGATCTGAATGTCTTAGTATATCCCCTTCTCCCCTGAGCACACTCTCTTATTATTTCATTATTCTGGCCCTCCTGAGCATCCAAAACTCCACTTTTGTTCTCATTCACCCCCTTCTCCCTGTCTTTATCCATCTGATCCACTGTAGTCTCCCGGCGAAAGCGGCAGAGCAGCCTCCTTACCCGTCCCCTTCAAATGTGCTGATGGTGATAGTCTCACATTAATAAATTTTAACACCGTCCTGTCCAAATCCTCACCCTCAGTTACCCTACTGGCCCTACAAACCCTCCCCCCCAGCCCAAACCAGGTATCTTATTCCCACAGGCTACCTCACCAGCCGTGTGGTCCCCCATCTATGCCCCTTGACCTGGGGGGTTCCTCTTTGGCACACAAAGCCTTTTAATTCTGCACATAGCTTAGCATCTCTCCAGATGCTAAAATGTGTTTTACACGGTGGCAGTGCAAAGCAAACTGGACCCAACGGATTAGAGTCCAGCTAGGTGGGTTTCCTAGGTGGGATTCCTAGGTGGAGGGCACCTTGCATGGTCCTGGCCTTATCAGCGTCACTTCTAGTTAACCTTTTTTTTCTTAGCTCCTTTTTGTTCTTTGGACGCATAGAATTCTTGAAATATGCAAAACAAAACAATGCTAAGTATCCCAATTTGTGATACCCTTAAAATAATTCACCATGGAACACCATGAAGGCTAGAACGCTCGGACTCCAAAACAACAAGATACGAAGACGTACCCCCAGGACAGGGTTGTATCATCAAGGCACATTGTCCACAACACTTGCAGGTAGCAAGAACACCAACCTCAGTTTCTCCCAATATGGAAGCCATTGTAAGGTGGGGCGTCAGAGCCTGTTTGGGGGTCTGCAGGGCTGACACGGGCTTCTGGGTATCAACCGTTGTGGCTGACGTCATTCGCCACGGGTGTCCTGGGGTCTGCCTCACTATGTATGGCTCTGCAGACTGGCTCAAGTACACTCTTTTGGCACTTGACTCTCAAAGTAGTGAGTGCAGGCATCAAAGGTTTCTCAGTGAGGTAGTGTGGGGGCAAGAGGTCAAAACTCAACAGCCAAATACAATCACAATGACTGTGCTGTCCAGCCTAGTGCTCATCTTAATAACATTAAAGGGCTGTATTATCACACTAAAATGTAATATGACAGACTTCAGTGGGGCTCAGAAGCACGATTGCAACTGCGGTCTCCTCAGTGTAGTCATAATTAGGACCTAGTTAGAATAGGGAATGGATTTTTTGGTTGCTAATCACTTTGGCCCCATTTGACAAACCTTCACAAAACCTTCCAAAAAAGGTTATACAGCGCAGCCCCTCCCTGGAAAGGTTTGGGGTGAGCCATCAAGTGAGGGCAAAGAAAAAGACATTTCTTCATGCAATTTCCATAGCAATTTTTTAACAGGACTGCAGCTAAAACGGGTGAACAGAATTACACTAAATTTGCCAGAAAGCTTGGTCTTTACCCAGAAAACGTGCTTTATGTGATGTGGTGTAAATCCTTTGAGTAGTTTTTGGGAAATGAAGGTTGAACGTTTATATATTACAGAAATGGTTGGGTACGTGGGAGTCCCAGCAGGCACCCAACGTCAAAAACAGGGCTATCTGATTGCCCAAGGGGGCTTTCTTTCCCATCGGGCCCCTGCTCCTATGGGAGCATGAAGCTCCCATGAATCCCATGGGAGCTCGCACTCTGATTGGCTGGCTGCAACATGAAGAGAAGTGCTGCTGCCACCATTACAGGACACAGGGACTTGGTCCTCGTGTGCTAAAAATGAAAAAAATAAAATAATGTATAGGTGGGCAGAGTAGGGGTGCCATGACCCCCTGGACCGTGTGGTCAGTCTCAGAGGTACACTCCCTGAGCCAATTTAAAATAAAAAAGAAGTGGGTTTCCACTGGGACTCTCACAGGAGCCAGCACAACCCCTTACTCCTACAAGACTCCAGCGGGATCGAAAATACCATACCATACCATACCATAACATGTCATACCATACCATAACATGTCATACCATACCATGCCATGCCATCATCAGACCTTATGAAATCCCACTATACCTCACCTCGAATTGAGCATCGGTCTACAACACACTGAATCTCATCACACAATTCCTCGCACCTCCGCACCACAACATACCACCACATCACCTGATCCATCAGCACGCCTCCTCACACTCTGCCACTTTACAGAACCCACTATTGCGAGGATGATGTGAAGGACCACCCTCGCTGTGAGTGAGGAGGGGCTACGAAGGCATCCAAGCTTGATACCACAGGACCACAACTGAACCTAGCTTCAAGAAATGCAAAGTTACTGACATGCCCTTCACAGCCAAAGTCAATGCATGAGAACATACTAGCCTAAAGGGATAAAACTCTCACCGTCCATCACATTTACCTGGGATACAAAAACAAAGACATGGGTTAAAGCTTTGAGCTGCAAGACCAAACCTCCTAGCAGAGCTGTTGTTTCTGGTCACCCCATGAAAAGAACTACTAACAGCGCCAAGAGGCGTTTGGAAATGGGAGAGTCCGCTATATAAAAGCCTCGCAACATTCCCTTGCAGACAGTGCAAAACTGGGAGTTCCCTTCAGAGGGGGTGAGCATCTTTCCATGCTCACTCAATCCAGAGAGAGGTGAGAATGAAACAAAAGCCTGCACTCTCATTTTAAACCTCTGTGCGCTTTTTATCTTGTGCATGGATTCTTAGTTCACTGTAACCATTTTTGTGAAACTTGGATCAATACAGAGCTTGGAAACATCAGAGTTTTTGAAAGTAATCCATTGATTTTAGATTCTTCAGGCTTGCATTTTAAACCCCACACAACAAAAGAAAATGTCAAAGAACTGGAAAAACTCATTTTGAAATGCCATCAGTGATGGAGTTCAGGGGGGAAGGGGGGTTTACTGGCCATGCCTGAGTTACCCTTGGATATGAGCTCACAGTATAATAAACGCGCGTGCATGTCCCATGGCGACTTATTTCGGAATATACGTCGATATGAAATTCATCTAAATGCACAGCTTCATTTGTGTTTCCTACCGTTGATCAATTGCAGAATATTTACAATACATGAAGTAACCACTGAAACGCGTAACTGAGCACAATATATTAGTTAAAATCGCCTAAATATGTCACAGACATATTATAAATAATACAAATCTGCAAATTGCATCGGAAGTGAATAGTGATGCGACCGATACATTCCAATGAACATTAAAACGCTAAAGTTACTTTAACAAATTAATATCACATTTCCTATTGTGCAGAATGTGACATTTTCTAGCGTTAACACACTGTTTCACAAACTGTTTTAGTTTTGTACACATATATAAAGTTTAAGTACCCAGAATGGCCAATACTTCTACATTAGAACTAACAGAAAACTAGTTTAAGAGACCTGCCCGGCGACCACACGTTACTCCAAAGCCACTGACCTCGCTCAGGTGCTGCACACCGACATCCCCTGGGTTTGGGGAGCGCATGAAAGACACGGCGTCTCCTTTATAACCTGCTGCTGAAAGCTTCGGATGGGAGGGGGCGGTGAAAGTACCGCCCTCCTGTGCTCGGGCTGAAAGGACAAGCGAGCTTTCCCTGCCTTTCTTTGTCCACTCTGGGCTTCCTTAGCAACGGAACGCGAGGCGCTGCTGCTTCTGTTTACAAACGCGTGGGGTTGGCAAGGGGCGCGCACAGCCAGGCAGTGCAGGCCCAGAAGGCCGGGAGCCAGTGCTTAATTTGTAAGAAACATAAGTGGTAGGGTCTCGTTAGGAGGCCACTGCAGCTTGCTCTACACATTGTCCCTGCTATGTTTTCAATGTTAGTAACAACACAACTACTAACCATCACACTCCTACAAGTGTGACAATTTCAACTATTTCAGGCCCCCAAAGCTATAGGAATGGATTGGGCGGCAGGTAATAGCCATTTTTAATGTATATTGAATTAATAATTAAATGTTGTTGTGGTCATGCGTGACAGCGTCACTTTGTGATAGACTGTCGCAGGCGCCCTGCCGACAATTAAGTGCTGGTGCCGAGCACTGGACAACACCGACTCAAATTAAGCACTGCCTGGAGCGCCAATAACACACACAAAGAAGAAAGAATCACAGTGAGGAAGGCACAAACCTCATGGCTGAGAATGGCCAGCCAGCATGGGAACTTCTCGTAAAGTTGGATGAAAGGCTTGTGTCCTTCATACCTTTTATCTTCTTGAAAGGTGTTACTGGTTCAGCAAAGAAGCACTTCGTTTTTCAAGTGCTGATGTGTGTATTCCAAAGACGGCCTCTAGTGATGAGTGAGAGGGTCTTATGTGCTAAGTTATCAGAAAATAGAAAACATTGAGCAGCCCATCACTGACCCACATCTTTGTGGAGCCAGAGATCCATAAAGCTGACCGTGGGCACCGTGCTCCTCCCCCAGGAGCTTGGAAACTGTTGACAAAAGAGATAAGCCAAATAAAAGAAAAGTTTGAGCTCTGTTCATCCAATCCTGCAGCAGCAGCACCGGTCTGCAACAACGAAGATCTTGGAACGCACCCTCGGCTGACGATGGCTGGTTGGCTCTTGAGCCATAACGCATCTTCACTCAGTAGGACGCCCCTTCATCTTCAAGGTCCAGGCGATTGTGATTATGGGAGGGATTCTCTTACTAATAGAGGCCAAGGAGACACACTAGAGTTCAATTCTGAGGGAATATGGTGCCTGGTGTGCTCATGACTTCCCAAAGATTTTAAGCCAGTGGTAGGGTTGGGACTCTGTGCTCCACCACAGAGACGATCCATGTCTCTGTGGTGTTCTCTGTCCCCACTCCCCTGTACTTGTCACACATTGAAGAAGTGGTGTGAAACTAGCTACCTCCTCACTTGATTACTTATGACCAGATGATGTTTGTCGTGGAGTTAGTCATGACTTGCTAGTTTTAAAAGTCTTTGGGGCTCTTATACCGAAGTGTGATCAGGCTGCTGTGCTGGTTCAAACTCTCACAATGTCCCTTTGCAACAGGTCTTGCAAAGAGTTATTCTTAATGAATCTCTTTCATGAAACTTTCTCTTCAGCTCAGTGCCACTTACTTGTGGGAAAAGTGGAAAATTACATTGCTACATTGCTCATCCTACTTCACAGGCCCAGTTGTCAAATTTTGTGAAAGGGCTTCACACTTCTTCATGTGCAAACGTCTCCAAGGGTAAGCATGCATGAGGGGAGTGTAAGCAAACTGTATTATAGGGTCAGGTGGGTGAGACACGCAAACTTCTCATAACGCCGTCATTTGCAGAGTGCCGTCCTCTCAAATTCCACAGCTTCCTAGAATACATGTGCATTATTAGACAACATAGACGTGTGTCTGCTCACATCCAGCCTTGTGATGTATTGGACCTTTCTCTGGGACCACACTTGCCTCATGCCTGTTTAGAAAAGGTGTGGTAAGTGATCCTATGAGTTCCTACTTCTCTTTGTAGTAGGCCTGTGGGCATGCATGCTGCCATCAGGAGGGATTTGTACAGACACAGGAGGTGATAAAGTCACTGTGCTCAGTAAACATCATACCCTAGAAGGGGGTATATGAACCCTGGCATCACGAGGGTGTTGTATAGACACAGGAATTGATAGATTCACTGTGATTGGTGGATAGTCATAATATTATAGAGGAGGTAGATTCACACTGACATCAGAAGAGACTTGTACAGACGCTGGAGGTGATAGATTCACTGTGCTCAGTGGACATTCATACCATAGAAGGTGGAAGATGAACACTAGCATCAGGAAGGGTTTGTACAGACGCAGGAGGTGATAGATGTATTCTGCTCGGTGGCAGTCATACCATAGACATGGTATATGAACACTGGCATCAGGAGGGAGTTGTACAGACGCAGGAGGTGATAGATTCACTGTGGTCAGTAGAAAGCCATATCATAGAAGAGGGGTATATGAGCACTGGCATCAGGAGGGATTTGTACAGATGCAGGAGGTGATAGATTCACTCTGCTCGGTGGTAGTCATACCATAGAGGATGGTATATGGACCCTGGCATCAGGAGGGAATTGTACAGATGCAGGAGGTGATAGATTCACTCTGCTCGGTGGTAGTCATACCATAGAGGATGGTATATGGACCCTGGCATCAGGAGGGAATTGTACAGATGCAGAAGGTGATAGATTCACTGTGGTCGGTGGATAGTCAATATTATAAAAAAGGTATATGGACCCTGGCATCAGGAGGGATTTGTACAGACGCAGGAGGTGATAGATTCACTGTGGTCAGTGGAAAGTCATATCATAGAAGAGGGGTATATGAGTACTGGCATCAGGAGGGATTTGTACAGATGCAGGAGGTGATAGATTCACTCTGCTCGGTGGTAGTCATACCATAGAGGATGGTATATGGACCCTGGCATCAGGAGGGAATTGTACAGATGCAGGAGGTGATAGATTCACTCTGCTGGTGGTAGTCATACCATAGAGGATGGTATATGGACCCTGGCAACAGGAGGAATTTGTGCAGAGGCAGGAGGCTATAGATTTACTGTGCTCAGTGGTAGTCACAGCATAGAAGAAGGTATATGAGCACTAGCATCAGGAGGGTTTTGTACACAATTGGTACAGAAGCAGGAGGTGACAGATTCACTGTGCTTCGGTGGTAGTCATATTATAGAAGGTGGTATATGAGCACTGGTATCAGGAAAGTTTTGTACAGAGGCAGAAGGGCATAGATTTACTGTGCTTGATGGACAGTCTTACCATAGAATGTGGTATATAAACACTGGCAGCAGGAGGGATTTGTACAGATGCAGGAGGCTATAGATTCACTCTGCTTCGGTGGTAGTCATACTATAGAAGCTAGTATATGAACACTGGCATCAGGAGGGATTTGTACAGATGCAGGAGGCTATATATTCACTGTGCTCACTGGACAGTCATGCCATAGAAGGAGCCGTAGGAAGCTGCACCTCAGCATCGGTAAGGTTCTATACAGAAGCAGGTGGTGGATGAGATACTATACTGAGTGGTTATTCATAATACCATGGCCTTATATGGAAGTGCATCACCATTAGTAGGGTTTTGTGAGCATCACAATGTAAAGGAGAAAGTAATTTATTCACTATACTCCATGGGTATTCATAATATGGAAGGAAGAAATTATTCATTCACTATATGAGGTAAGTACTTATAATGATGATCAAGTGACTTTGTAGGTCTGGCTACAGACAGCCTTAGCGGAGCCAAATCTCATGTGAACAACCAAAAACCGAACACATCTAAAACGCCAGAACAGGCTGAACTCCCCACCTCTTAGGCGGATAGCTCCAGCTCTGGAGCAACATTCTGATGATCACAAGTGGCACAGTCAGGGTCACGTGGACAACAGTGGAACCAATGAGTCATAAAGGGGGATTTGTTTTTGCCCAACCGTAAATGGACGTGTATTCAAGTGGGTGTGTGACACGGCTGTGCGCCTCTGTTCTGCAAGCTTATACTTCCAGCGCCTGATGTGAGAATGAGGGCGCTCCAGCAAATCACCATTACTGAATTAAATATCTTTTACTAGGACTAAATACATGTGTGTGTGAAGCCCATGTAACTGGACAATGCCATGCTGAATAGGTTTATGCACATCTCGCTGTACAGTGCTTAATTTGTAACAAAATAAGTGCCAGGGCCTGTTATCAGGAGGCCACTGCAAGTGCTGTCAATTACAATAACAACACAACTACTAACCTTCACACTCCTACAAGTGTGACAATTCAGGCTATTCCAGGCCCCTGAAGCTACAAGAACGGCTTGGGCAGCATGTATTAGTCATTTTTAATGTATATTGAATTAATAAACAACTGTTGTCATGCTCATCTCTAAATTAGACAAACAGCTCCACCATCTGACCCACTGTCATAAGTGCCGGTGTTGACAATTAAGTGCCGGTGCTGAGCAACTGGAAACCACTGGCTCAAGTTAAGCACTGACCTTGCACTGTACTGGGAAGTTACTAAATCATCAAACGTATCCTTCCAGTTAACACATTTTGTTGTCCAAAATTAAAGCAAGACAACATGGAATGAGCGCACATGTGCCTTATGAACATTTCACTAATAACCCGAATGTTTTTTTAATTATTTATTGCTTTTCGTCTAGTTCCAGCTGATGCCACATAAATTAGCAGTAAACAGAGTGTAGCTCGCGCTTCTTTAATGAGGCTCTGCTGTTTGACCTTCAAGCGGTGGATGTATATAGGAAATGTAATGAATCAGCTAAGGAACTTCACTAGCACAGTCTATTACACTCACACCACATCACTCGAGCATTACTCACCTGCACCAACTGCGTCTCCACGCGTCAGAGAAGGTGAGGGCGCAGGACTGGTAACGTTGGTAACAGCCACAGAGAGTACCCCGCTGTGGGGATGGCATGAGTACTCCTCCTCGGCCCATTTCTTGTCCTCCACGTGTTACTTGTGCAAGGCACTAAGTTATATGAGGTCAAAGGCATCTGTATAGCCTACATGTTCTGAGGATTCCATTGCAGGCTTGGGTATGTTTCAGCAAGTCGTAAGAATGCCCCTATCTACGTCTGTCCATATGTCAGTAACATCACTGTGCCCTGGTCATCTACTTATGAGAGTGTTATCTTGATGTCTGATGCAATACTGGAATTTTCACTCTGTATTGTATTTAAATTCAACATACATCTGTTTTTTTATTGTCTTTGAACAGAACATACCGAATTGTTTCTGAGAGCGTTGAGAGTTGAGAGCAGTCGAATGCAAAGCCTTGTGTGACTGAATACATGGACTCATCCCAGGACACAGAGCACAACATGGGTAGGTTTCACTCATCCAACTTATGTGGGTTTATATACATATAAAGGGGTGCGTTTCACAAAAGACTCTAAAGAAGGTGTAGATGCTCGATGCATAAGTTACATCTTCGCATACGCATCATTCAAGGTTGCTATTTTATGTACTTGTAGGTAGTGTACATGAGAAAAGTATGCTTCTCATACAGGACGTCCATAAGCGCTGTTCATCAACATAAGTGACTTGCATTACATTTTACAATCTACATATTGAGAATATGACACATGAATAGGGTTACGGGACTTGTGGAATTTTGCTTTTGGTTGCTTTTTATTCCAGTTTTCGCTAAAAGATTTACTACATAAATGGCACCTTCCCAAACATTACTAAAAAGATGGGCTGATTGTTGCACATTCCTGCACTTCCTATATTTTTTACTCGGAGTACACTTCCACAAAAATGCTGTGGTTTGGGAAAGTAAATTTGTATTTCACAGCCCAGGCCAGCCTACTAGCTTGACTTCCAAAAATTTTTTATGCGGGCGAAATTCTGGTTAGTGCCCCATTGCTGGGTTTCACATATTTGGTGTAATTTCTGTTTCCCTCCAGGTTGTGTATTGTCATGTAATTATGTGCTGTGGGAGACCTGCGTACCTTGCATGATTTTTGTACTCATGGTACGTCCTCATGCTTCGGATTTTTTGGCAGACAACCTGCGAAATTTATTTCCCAAAATACGCATAACCTTTATGAAAATGGCATGCATTATGTACGAAAAAAAATCACAATTTCACTTTTCCCTAGTTCTTGCACCTTGTGTTGACAGCCACTTGCAAGTCTGATCATATGCAACCTGTGTAGAATGTACACATTTGTGTTGTATAATATAGACACCCTCTCTCTCTCTCTCTCTCTCACACACACACACTCACACTCACACACACACACACGGATTTTGCATCTTTGTATGTTTCTCACTCATGCTTTTTCGATTCACAAGTGGGGCTAACACTAGCTTTTTAAACTGGGTCCAAAGTGCAACGTTCATCTGTGATATTTTATTTGTAAGTTTAGCGATAGGTAGTTATAAATTGCTGGACTCCAAGCACTATGGGCCACATGCACGACAGGTTTTAGCAGTTGCAAAAGGAAAATGGGCCATTTGCGACTGCTAAAGAGCTTTTTGCCATGTACCAACCCTATTTTGTGAGTTGGTAACCTATTACCGACTCGAAAATAGGGTTTGCGAGTCGGTATTAGGAAGGGGAGTGTCAAGGGCAGCCCTTCCTAATAGAGAGTTGGAGGAGGATGTAGAATGTTTTGCGGCCAGAATGTGGTCGCAAAACATTTGCAGTTTACCACCTATTTCAAGTAGGCGGTAAGCCAGTCGCAAATGAGAATGGGTCCCCAGTGGACCCTTTCCCCTTTGTGAATGGCAGCAAAAACGTTTTTAAGAGCAGGCAGTGACCCCAGGACCATAGCCTGCTCTTAAAAAACATGCATTTGCCATGCAATAGGTCTCACGTTTGCGAGAGTTAAAGCTATTGGCGTTGTAAATGACAATGTCTTTTACTCATGAGTTTTGGTTTGGAGTGGAGTGGACGTATAAACAAGCATTTGCTATGCAATCAGTTTCGCATTTGTGAAAGTTAGAGCTCTTGGCATTGAAAATGATAATGTTTTGTACTTTTTTCTGTATGCAGTACAGTGAACATATTTGCAGAGCGCTATTGCCATTCGTATGACCTTGCGGCACTGGAGAACCAGAATATGGGAAATAGGGTATGAGGGAGGGTAGACAAGAGTAATATGCTGGCTGGAAAAAAAAAGTAACAAGAAATAGCAAACACTTGTAGGGAATGCAAGATTAAGTAAGGATTGTGAAATGTAAGCAGGAACCATAACGCTTTTACACTTATTATTCAGAAATCATTGAGTGTTTTTGCCTGAAAAGTTAAGAACATGACTACAGGGCCGGAAGAGACCTGTTGCAATGTCCATTGCTAATATCCTGACAAAACATAAGCAGTATGGTTTAAAAAGACCACATCCCTGAACACATTTTATAAACTAAAATAAGGAAAATCGCGGATAAGGATCACATTAAACATTTTCCACTGTACGCATCAATCAGGTATTGCAGTATCTCCAGGAATGGTGCACTTCCCCACCCGGGGAACACAATGTTGTTCAAAGAAAGAGCAGGAAATGAAAGTAGCATTCACTGACAAACTCTGTAAAGTGGTGCTAATGTGTGTGGTCGTGAATAAAACCAATCTGCCCATTTTGTGACCACTCTATATTGCTTTATTTAGTTTTTTTTTGTTTTGTATTTTTAACCTTTTTTTTCTCTCCGTCCCGAGGTTGTTTTTTGGACTAGAAAAATGTCAGCAAAAGACGACATTTGCAGCCAAAGTATTTCTTTCTTTTTGGATCCATTTCACAGGGGAACAATTAAAGGAAAGGAGAGGAAAGAGAGGGTACGAGTCGTTTGTTGAAGTCTTGGTTTTCAGCAAGTGAGCCGAGGAGCAAACCTAATGCCGTCAGATGTCCTTATTGGAAAATGTTAGCGCGGCAAGCTGCGCCTTTAGAACTGGAGAACTGGTGCTCACGTAAAGCGCTCCAATACCTTCCGATCGGATTCGCACTACAGCTGCAAAAAAAAGAACAAGATAGCGGTGCCTCCGTTAGTGAGCGCAGACACGAAGCGCTCCCAACTGTGCACGCACGTCTAATTGCAAAGTAACACCGCTTCATATTAGTGCACAGAGCAGTTGTGCTGATTATAATACAAATGTCCACATTGGAAAATGTTAGAGCGGCCAACTGCCACTTTGGAACTGGAGAACTGGTGCTTACGTAAAGTGCTCCCATACCTTCCGGTCGAGTTTGCGCTACAACTGAAAAAAAACCAAGCAGTGTTGTGAGGGTGCGGGACCACAGGCTCTCACTAGGTGTCTCTTGGGACCTCTTTTGGCCACATATGGTACTGCACCTTGCAACATGGCTGGGCAAAGTATATGGTGCAGCAGTGAGAACTGCTGACTGGTGAGCTGGGGATCTGTGTTTTGAGTCTGCTGTCAGCTCAACATCCTGTGATAATGAGCTGATTGTTTAATGTCCCTGAGCCCATGGCTAGGTGCACGTTTAATGTAAAATAACATAAGAATTCAATGCAACGACCAACGAGAGCACCGCATTGCAAATTATTCGTAAAGTAAACAAAAAACAAAAAAAAACGAGCAAATCAGCAGTGGCCACGGAAGGGTGGTGGGGGAATGTGAGCAGTGTTGTGAGAGGGGTGAGGAAGAGACACGGGGAGACTAAGGGACATGAAGCAACCAAAGCAGTGTTGTGGAAGGGGTGAGTGAGAGGCACTGGGAGATAAAGCGACTGCAAGCAAATGATGCGACCAAAGTTTCATTGCACCAGTAAACAGAACAGTTAAAAAGCAAAGAGGCAGGCCAAATAAAAAAAGAGTTCTCTCTAAGTATAAATAACCTGAACAGTAAGAACACATGTAAGAGGGTCAGTCCTCATGGGAGGATACAAAATTCCAAAAGGAGGGGCTACTAAGTGTATTCACCAATGAAAAGCCAGCATTTCTAAAGGACAGTAACAGGAATGAATAAAAAAAATGGGTGTTTTTTCAAGCCCATATCCTAGATACAGCATACCTCGAAGAGACAACACCAGCACTGCCTAGGCAAGACCTAATGAAACTGAAACATTTCATTTTTCTTTTTGAAATGCATACCGTTTTTCTTTAAGAAAAATGGGCTGCATTTTAAAAAAAAGAGTTGCTTTATTGAAAAGCAAACACGGACATGGTGGTGCGCTGTCCCCGGCTGGCCACTACCCCTGTGTTTTTTGTGATTCCCAATGGGTTGCAAATTTCGACCTATCTGATGAATATTGATGAGGTAGATCAATTGTGACCCCATTAGGAATCACTAAATATGTCTGAGACACATGTGTACATTGCATTTTGCGAGTTCCTAACTGCCATTTGCAAAACATTGCAATTAGGGACTCGCAAAATTGATCGGTCGTACATGTGGCTCAAAGTGAGATACAAAGTAGATAGAGCATGTCTGGGTTTAAAGACAGAAAGGCTTTGAAAGTCTCTAAGACAATGCATATAAAATATATATTATTTGAGGGTCCATACAATGCTCATGAGACAAGGCTGTGGGAGAGTCAGGGAAGGTTCTGGTACAGGGGCAAGAACTTTAGGCTGGAGGAAAAAAAGGACCTTTTCTTACACTGTGCAAATGTTAGTGAACTCACGTCAAGTATTGTTGCCAGATACTTGAGGCATTTGAGGCCTAAAGTAGGTTTTACATTTGGGACAGTCTAAAGGATGATTAGACAGAAGCTCTGCTTGACAAGCATTGTGATCAGAGTTGTGAGAGCTGCAAGCAATAGAGTCTGAAGTTAAGGAACAACAGCCGGGCCATATAATGATCCCATTCAGATTTATTTTAGTAGATTTAAGTAGTTAAACAGATCTTCTGGTGTTCCACTGCTTGACAAGTTCCCTTCACAGCAGCCTCAACCCTCCTACTCTATGTAACTCCAGGTTAACAGAGCTCAAAAGGTGAAAGTAGCATTGCATGTGAGGTGGAATGGACCCATTTATTTTGATAAATATAGATGATGGCAAATTGAGCGGAACATAACATTTCTGCTCTACAAAACTTGTGCAGTTGCCAAGTACAGCAGTTTGCCCAAGTGTTGTACATCTTGTTTGCTCACAAGTTAAGATGAGTGGTGGTCCCACCACATCCCCATCCCACCCTGTCCCCAGGCTCCTGCCTTCACAAGGTCTCACCGCGCTGAACTATTACACATGTTACAGAGAGCCTCGCGTTCTAGATTTAAGCTTTAAGCTATCCCTCAAGTGAAGCAGGTGTTACAGGCACAGACCTCACACTCTGCCTCTTTCATGGCCTTGCTCACTCTCCCTGTATTTTGTTTGTCTTCTTTGCTCTCCTCGTTTCTCTTTTAAAGAAGCGTCACTCTCTCCTAGTGCTGGTGAACAAGTTCATGAAAAACCCACGCTTCTTCAAACAGGATGGATCATCCCTAAATCAACCATATCTGCACCCAATCCATCGTGCAAATCTTACCCACCTCCAATCCCTGGTCTTGTGCCAAAGTCCTGATTGTAAACACACTGATCAAAACGTGCTCTCAGGAGCTCTCTCCTTTAATCCTCAAAATCATCAACTCCTCTCTAGGTGAATGCAGATTTCCATCATCACCCAAGTCTGGTCCAATCACTTCACTCCATCAACCTACACAACTTGAGACCAGTATCAAAGTTACCACTCGTGAGCAAGGGCAGTGGGACTTCTGCTGCACACAACTTCTGTCTTACATTAGCAACAACAGTCTATTGAACTCACTTTAACCTGGATTCAGCCACTAACATTGTGCTGAGACATGAACACTTCCAACACTATATGAGACATTTAGGATTATGCATTAAAGTAAGGTCTATAAAATGGTTCCAATAATTCCTCTCTAGAAGGTACAAGTTGGGATCATTGGCTCATTAGCGTTCTCTACACATACCTTCCAATGTGGGATTCAGCTGAGCTCACTTCTGCGACCCAGTCTGTTCAGTTTATATAAGGAACAAGTTGATGCTATACTACAGGACAACACATGGAACTCCATCAATCTGCAGATGACACTGGTCTGTACAAGAGTCTCCAGTCTGGGGGTGATCGTCCCCTCAGAAAAATATGAAAATGCACAGGTAGTTTAGAAAAATCAATGTGACTTGGCCTATCATATGTCATAGCATAATTTTGCACGTTATATTGCCTTTCGTTGCCCCATTTAAGTGGATTTTCATCTGTATACTATGACAGGGAATCTACTTTCGAATTTAGAAACGTCAGGATGGAAAATTTAAAAAGAACACAAATCGCACAATATTGGGCCAGAGATAGTAAAGCTACATATTTTATAGACTAAATCATCAGCGCTGTTGCTCAAATTATGTAGCTGTATCTTGATAGATCCTGACACCCAACAGGTCATCCCAATCGAAGTGCCTAGTGCAGACCTGCTAACCTCAAACAAAATCTCACTGTGTGAGGAGACGGTACAAGGGTGTGTGGAGCATGGGGAGTGGGCGGGACCTTGAGCCTATTGCCCACGCAGCAATGAAAGTACTTTGGAGGAGGCGTGGTCAGTAAGAGAGGGAGGGGCTTTATGCAGATCACTGTCCGTGACCCAATGGAAAACCCTCCCCAAGACCCCACCAAATAAAAACACAAAGGCGGCTTCAAAGGCTGCCGCTGATGTCCCAGGGAGATTGAAAATCCCCCAAGGACACCAGCTGTGCTCAGCCTCAAGACAATGTGAGTTGGAAACACTCTCTACAGAGGTTTTGAACTCACATAGTCTGCCATTGTGTGATATCGGCTCCTCATAGGTGACCACGTGCAAGGAGCCAATATTGTGTGACACATGGTGACGCCATGTGAGTTGGCAAGTCTGCTAGCATCTCAGACAGCAGTTTAAAAAAATAAAATTCCAGCAGTGGTATTTAACAATAAAAAGAATGCATCTATCTATCTATCTATCTATCTATCTATCTATCTATCTATCTATCTATCTATCTATCTATCTATCTCTCTCTCTCTCTCTCTCTCTCTCTCTCTCTCTCTCTCTATCTCTCTCTCTCTCTCTATCTATCTATCTATCTATCTCTCTCTCTCTCTCTCTCTCTCTCTCTCTCTCTCTATCGATCTCTCTCTCTCTCTCTCTCTCTCTCTCTCTCTCTCTCTCTCTCTCTCTCTCTCTCTCTCTCTCTCTATCCGTCTGCCTATCTGTCTTTATTTTCATTGAAAAAAACAAAGGTTAAAATGATGTTATAGTTCGGTAAAATTGTCAGTTAAAACATTACATTTTAAACTAAAAAACACTGATATTCACCAGTTCTAGTTGACTCAAGGAACTATAGCTCACGCCCCCACCATGAACATGGTTGTAATTATGGATGTCATGAGTGACCTTATCAATGATGTTATAGAACATGTCATGAGTGATGTAATATGAGGTCATAAGTAGTGCATAGTAAGTGCACAAGCCATTGTTCCCCCATGGGCAGCTATTTCCGCCTGTGCACAAAACCCCCAGGGGGGTAGCCCACCGTCCCCATTTCAGGCCTCCGATTGATGGGTCACACTGAAACTTTCCAGGAATGATACAATTTCTCACAGCCTCTCTGAGGGTTAAGGAAAAAGGTGCTGGCAGTCTACCATTGTGTGCACTGTATTCTTTACTTACAACACTCAAGAAACAAGCTCAACATGTTGTATTCACATGACTAAGGCTAAGAGTAGCCAAAACACGTCAAAGCTTGTTTATGGTGTGTGGTAAATAACAAATACAGTGAAGGCAATGGGAGATGGCTGTCGCCTTTTTCTGTAGGAGAGGCTGTGAGTAATGTAGTTTTGGAAAATAAAGAAATAAATTGATCATTATCATGCAAGAACACTGTATTGTCTTTGAATACTTTTTGTTTTGAAAAATATTTGCTTGATGTCTACTATCAGTTCTCTATTTTCATAAAGTATTCACTACTGCCACACATTTCCATAGATTAGGTCATATATTCTCATAGGTCACCTTCTTATGCCCTGAATGCCAAATGATTTCAGCAAACCTGTTGCATCATTATTCAACTAATGAGCACCATCAAGCCTTGGAACTTCAAATATGCCAAAATAATCACCAGTATGCCAGGGTCACCACTATATCAGGTGTGGACACTCCTATGCTATGAATGCAATGCATGATATATGACCATGAATTACCACAAGTTTGCCATTGCAATCCTCATAGCAGGTTTGTGTATGATTGTGTCAGGGTTAGCATAAAATCATAGATTGACATAATCATTCCATGGATACCCACAGTATGCCACATATTTCAGCCATTGTTTATGGAAGAGCATTATCTCATGGGTCGGCTACTAATGCCACTGATGCCCACAATGTGCCAAGAATAGCCACCATTATGCCAGGCCCAATAATATACTGGGGGTGGCGAGTAAACACATCTTCGTAAATATTTTCTAATTTGACATAATTCGTATCCATGGTAAAGACATAACATCTTTGGAGGATGCTGCTTGTTTAAATTTCAGTCTTTACTTTCTTTCAGTAGGTCGCATGCGAATTCGGAAAGCAACAAATTTGGAGAAACTAGTTCTAACAACCCATTTTTTGTCAAACCAGTTTCCTTCTATTTTTCTCCAAAAATGTATTTTTTAATGTGCTTGGTGGTTATCCTCCCCTCACCCATTTTGTGTTATTTTCATAGTGCTCCCTTAAGCATATTTTCTTTCCTCTGTCCTGCTTCCTTCAGATTGGTCCCACCTCCCTTTGTCTCAATTTTGTGGCACTTTGGATCCAATGCAGTTTTCTCCTAGTCACTCTGCCCTTGCACCAATCATTTTGTCCTTTTCTCCATTCACTCCCACTGTTTTAATCACCTTCTTTTCTCCCTTCCAGCTTGTCTTCTGTTGGTGCTACCATACTTTTTGAGGTAGACATGGAAAATAGACTACCACAAGGCATTTATCCCTTTACTTTTTGCAATATTTGAAGCTTTTTAAAATGTATTTCTCAATACTATTCTTTATATTTTAGGAATTCAAAAATGTTTTATTTCGTAATAGATTCTGTACCCAGAATCCTGATATCGCAGATTTTTTCACACTTATTTTCTAGCTTCTCTTTGGTCAGCACATGCCTGCTTCAGTTACTCTTCATGTGTTTGTCCCATTCCCTGGAGCAAGGCCCAAGTACTTGTGTCTTTCCACCGCTAGCGATTTCGGAGCTACTATTTTAGTTTAGTTGATGCACTTCATAAGTGCTCATGTGTTTTTCAAGCTGTCGCCCTCATGTGCTTCTACCCTTTGTCATCTCTGTATTGTTGCCTGTCCCCTTCCCTCCTGTCCATTTATGTGCTGTTAGTTGCTTCCTCCCTCGCTACAGCTCCATGTTGTTGCTTGCTTCCTCCCACCCTCCCTCTAAGGGCTGATGCTTGCCCCGCCCACTCTCCCTCTGCGTGTTGCTGCTTGCCCATCCCACCCTTACTCTCCATGGTTTTGCTTGCCCCTCTTACCCTCCCCCTCTGAGCTGTTGCTTGCCCCCTCCCACCCTCCCTCTCTGTGTTGTTTCTTGCCCCCTTCCGTCCTTCTTCTCTGTGTTTTTACTTGCTCCCTCCCACCCTCTTTCTCTGTATTGTTGCTTGCCTCCTCCTGCCCTCCCTCTCTGTATTGTTTCTTGCCTCCTCCTGCCCTTCCTCTCTGCCCTCCCTCTCTGTGTTGTTGCTTGCCCCTCCTACCCTCCACCTCTGTGTTGTTGCTTGCCCCCTCCCGCCCTCCCTGTGTTGTTGTTTGCATCCTCTTGCCCTCCCTCTCTGTGTTGTTGGTTGCCCCCTCCCGCCCTCCCTCTCTGTGTTGTTGCTTGCCCTCTCCCGCCCTCCCTCTCTGTGTTGTTGCTTGCCCCTCCTGCCCTCCCTCTCTTTGTTGTTTCTTGCCTGCTCCTGCCCTCCCTCTCTGTGTTGTTGCTTGCCTCCTCCTGCCCTCCCTCTCTGTGTTGTTGCTTGCCCCTCCCATTCTCCCTCTGCGTATTGCTGCTTGCCCATCCCACCCTTCCTCTCCATAGTTTTGCTTGCCCCTCCTACCCTCCCCTCTGTGCTGTTGCTTGCCACCTCCTGCCCTCCTTTTCTGTGTTGTTGCTTGCTCCCTCCCACCCTCCCTCTATGTGTTGGTGCTTGCCCCCTCCTGCCCTCCATCTCTGTGTTTTTACTTGCCCCCTCCCGCCCTCCCTCTTTGTATTGTTGCTTGCCTCCTCCTACCCTCCCTCTCTGTATTGTTGCTTGCCTCCTCCTGCCCTTCCTCTCTGCCCTCCCTCTCTGTGTTGTTGCTTGCCCCTCCTACTCTCCCCCTGTGTGTTGTTGCTTGCCCCCTCCCGCCCTCCCTCTCTGTGTTGTTGCTTGCCCCTCCTACCCTCCACCTCTGTGTTGTTGCTTGCCCCCTCCCGCCCTCCCTCTCTGTGTTGTTGTTTGCATCCTCTTGCCCTCCCTCTCTGTGTTGTTGGTTGCCCCCTCCCGCCCTCCCTCTCTGTGTTGTTGCTTGCCCTCTCCCGCCCTCCCTCTCTGTGTTGTTGCTTGCCCCCTCCTGCCCTCCCTCTCTTTGTTGTTTCTTGCCTGCTCCTGCCCTCCCTCTCTGTGTTGTTGCTTGCCTCCTCCTGCCCTCCCTCTCTGTGTTGTTGCTTGCCCCTCCCATTCTCCCTCTGCGTATTGCTGCTTGCCCATCCCACCCTTCCTCTCCATAGTTTTGCTTGCCCCTCCTACCCTCCCCCTCTGTGCTGTTGCTTGCCACCTCCTGCCCTCCTTTTCTGTGTTGTTGCTTGCTCCCTCCCACCCTCCCTCTATGTGTTGGTGCTTGCCCCCTCCCACCCTCCCTCTATGTGTTGGTGCTTGCCCCCTCCTGCCCTCCATCTCTGTGTTTTTACTTGCCCCCTCCCGCCCTCCCTCTTTGTATTGTTGCTTGCCTCCTCCTACCCTCCCTCTCTGTATTGTTGCTTGCCTCCTCCTGCCCTTCCTCTCTGCCCTCCCTCTCTGTGTTGTTGCTTGCCCCTCCTACTCTCCCCCTGTGTGTTGTTGCTTGCCCCCTCCCGCCCTGCCTCTCTGTGTTGTTGCTTGCCTCCTCCTGCCCTCCCTCTCTGTGTTGTTGCTTGCCCTCTCCCGTCCTCCCTCTCTGTGTTGTTGCTTTCCTTTCCCGCCCTCCCTCTCTGTGTTGTTGCTTGCCCCCTCCTGCCCTCCCTCTCTGTGTTGTTGCTTGCCCCCTCCCTCCCTCTCTGTGTTGTTGCTTGCCTCCCCCTGCCCTCCCTCTCTGTGTTGTTGCTTACCTCCTCCTGCCCTCCCTCTCTGTGTTATTGCTTGCCCCTCCCACTCGCCCTCTGTGAATTGTTGCTTGCCCCCTCCCCACTCTTCCTCTCCATGGTTTTGCTTGCTCCCTCCCACCCTTCCTCTCTGTGTTGTTGCTTGCTTCCTTCTGCCCTCCTTCTCTGTATTGTTGCTTGCCTCCTCCTGCCCTCACTCTCTCCCCTCCCTCTCTGTGTTGTTACTTGCCTCCTTCTGCCCTCCCTCTTGGTGTTGTTGCTTGCCCCTCCCACCCTTCCTCTCAATGGTTTTGCTTGCCCCTCTCCCTCTGTGTTGTTGCTTGTCCCCTCCTGCCCTCCCTCTCAGTGTTGTTGCTTACCCCCTCCCGCCCTCCCTCTCTGTATTGTTGCTTACCTCCTCCTGCCCTCCCTCTCTGTGTTGTTGCTTGCCCCATCCTGCCCTCCCTCTATGTGTTGTTGCTTGTCATTTCTCGCCCTCCCTCTCCGTGTTGTTGCTTGCCCCCTCCCGGCCTCCCTCTCTGTGTTGTTGCTTGCCCCCTCTTGCCCTCCCTCTCTTTGTTGTTGCTTGGCCCCCCTGCCCTCCCTTTCTGTGTTGTTGCTTGCCTCCTGCTGCCCTCCCTCTCTGTGTTGTTGCTTACCTCCTCCTGCCTTCCCTCTCTGAGTTGTTGCTTGCCCTTCCCACTCTCCCTCTGTGTGTTGTTGCTTGCCCCTCCCACCCTTCCTCTCCATGGTTCTGCTTGCCCATGCCCCTCTGTGTTGTTGCTTGACCCCTCCTGCCCTCCCTCTCTGTATTGTTGCTTGCCTCCTCCTGCCCCACCTCACTGTGTTGTTGCTTGCCCCTTACTGCCCTCCCTCTCTGTGTTGTTGCTTGCCTCCTCCTGCCCTCCCTCTACGTGTTGTTGCTTGCCCCCTCCCGCCCTCCCTCTCTGTATTGTTGCTTTTCTCCTCCTGCCCTCCTCTGTATTGTTGCTTGCCTCCTTCCTCTCTGCCCTCCATCTCTGTGTTGTTACTTGCCGCCTCCTGCCCTCCCTCTCTGTGTTGTTGCTTGACCCTCCTACCCTACCCCTCTGTGCTGTTGCTGGCCCCCTCCCGCCTTCCCTCTTTGTGTTGTTGCTTGCCCCCTCCCGCCCTCCCTCTCTGTGTTGTTGCTTGCCCCCTCCCACCCTTCCTCTCTTTGTTGTTGCTTGCCCCCCCTGCCCTCCCTCTCTGTGTTGTTGCTTGCCTCCTCCCGCCCTCCCTCTCTGTGTTGTTGCTTGCCTCCTCCTGCCCTCCCTCCCTGTGTTGTTGCTTGCCCCTCCCACTCTCCCTCTGTGTTTGTTGCTTGCCCCTCCCACTCTCCCTCTGCGTATTGCTGCTTGCCCGTCCTACCCTTCCTCTCCATGGTTTTGCTTGCCTCTCCTGCCCTCCCTCTCTGTGTTGTTGCTTGACCCTCCTACCCTACCCCTCTGTGTTGTTGCTTGCCCCCTCCAGCCCTCCCTCTCTGTGTTGTTGCTTGCCCCCTCCCGCCCTCCCTCTCTGTGTTGCTGCTTTCCCCCTCCCACCCTCCCTCTCTGTGTTACTTTCTTCCTCCTGCCCTCCTTCTCTGTATTGTTGCTTGCCTCCTCCTGCCCTCCCTCTCTGCCCTCCCTCTCTGTGTTGTTACTTGCCTCCTCCTGCCCTCCCTCTCTGTGTTGTTCCTTGCCCCTCCCGCTCTCTCTCTGTGCGTTGTTGATTGCCCCTCCCAACTTTCCTCTCCATGGTTTTGCTTGCCCCTCTCCCTCTGTGTTGTTGCTTGCCCCCTCCTGCCCTCCCTCTCTGTGTTGTTGCTTGTCCCCTCCTGTCTTCCCTCTCCGTGTTGTTGCTTACCCCCTCCCGCCCTCCCTCTCTGTATTGTTGCTTGCCTCCTCCTGTCCTCCCTCTCTGTGTTGTTGCTTGCCCCTGTCACCCTCCTCTTTGTGTTGTTGCTTGCCCCCTCCCGCCCTCCTTCTCTTTGTTGTTGCTTGCCCCCCCTGCCCTCCCTCTCTGTGTTGTTGCTTGCCCCTCCCACTCTCCCTCTCTGTGTTGTTGCTTGCCCCTCCCACTCTCCCTCTGTGTGTTGTTGCTTGCCCCTCCCACTCTCCCTCTGTGTGTTGCTGCTTGCTCATCCCACCCTTTCTCTCCATGGTTTTGCTTGCCCCTCCTGCCCTCCCTCTCTGTGTTGTTGCTTGACCCTCCTACCTCACCCCTCTGTGTTGTTGGTTGCCCCCTCCAGCCCTCCCTCTCTGTGTTGTTGCTTGCCCTCTCCCGCCCTCCCTCTGTGTTGTTCCTTGCCCCCTCCTGCCCTCCCTCTCTGTATTATTGCTTGCTTCCTCCTGCCCTCCTTCTCTATATTGTTGCTTACCTCCTCCTGCCCTCCCTCTCTGCCCTCCCTCTCTGTGTTGTTTCTTGCCTCCTCCTGCCCTCCCTCTCTGTGTTGTTGCTTGACCCTCCTACCCTTCCTCTCCATGACTTTGCTTGCCCCTCCCACTCTGTGTGTTGTTGCTTGCCCCACCCACTCTTCCTCTCCATGGTTTTGCTTGCCCCTCTCCCTCTGTGTTGTTGCTTTCCCCCTCCTGCCCTCCCTCTCTGTGTTGTTGCTTGTCCCCTCCCGCCCTCTCTGTGTTGTTGCTTGCCCCCTCCCGCCCTCCCTCTCTGTGTTGGTGCTTGTCCTCTCCCGCCCTCCCTCTCCGTGTTGTTGCTTGCCCCCTCCTGCCCTCCCTCTCTTTGTTGTTGCTTGCCCCCACTGCCCTCCGTCTCTGTGTTGTTGCTTGCCTCCTCCTGCCCTCCCTCTCTGTGTTGTTGCTTGCATCCTCCTGCCCTCCCTCTCTGGGTTGTTGCTTGCCCCTCCCAATCTCCCTCTGTGTGTTGTTGCTTGCCCCTCCCACCCTTCCTCTCCATGGTTTTGCTTGCCCCCCCCTCTGTGTTGTTGCTTGCCACCTCCTGCCCTCCCTCTCTGTATTGTTGCTTGCCTCCTCCTGCCTTCCCTCACTGCGTTGTTGCTTGCCCTCTCCTGCCCTCCCTCTCTGTATTGTTGCTTGCCTCCTCCTGCCCTCCCTCTCTGTGTTGTTGCTTGCCCCTTCCTGCCCTCCCTCTCTGTATTGTTGCTTGCCTCCTCCCTCTCTGCCCTCCCTCACTGTGTTGTTACTTGCCACCTCCTGCCCTCCCTCTCTGTGTTGTTGCTTGACCCTCCTACCCTACCCCTCTGTGTTGTTGCTTGCCCCCTCCATCCCTCCCTCTCTGTGTTGTTGTTTGCCTCCTCCTGCCCTCCCTCTCTGTGTTGTTGCTTGCCTCCTCCTGCCCTCCTTCTCTGTGTTGTTGCTTGCCCCCTCCTGCCCTCCCTCTCTGTGTTACTTGCCGCCTCCTGCCCTCCCACTCTGTTTTGTTGCTTGCCTTCTCGTGCCCTCCCTCTCTGCATTGTTGCTTGCCTCCTCCTGCCCTCCCTCTCTGTGTTGTTGCTTGACCCTCGTAACCTTCCTCTCCATGGCTTTGCTTGCCCCTCCCACTCTCCCTCTGTGTGTTGTTGCTTGCCCCACCCACTCTTCCTCTCCATGGTTTTGCTTGCCCCTCTCCCTCTGTGTTGTTGCTTGCCCCCTCCCGCCCTCCCTTTCTGTGTTGTTGCTTGCCCCTCCCGCCCTCCCTCTCTGTGTTGTTGCTTGCCCCCTCCCGCCCTCCCTCTCTGTGTTGTTGCTTGTCCTCTCCCGCCCTCCCTCTCCGTGTTGTTGCTTGCCCCTCCCACCCTTCCTCTCCATGGTTTTGCTTGCCCCCCTGTGTGTTGTTGCTTGCCACCTCCTGCCCTCCCTCTCTGTATTGTTGCTTGCCTCCTCCTGCCCTCCTTCTCTGTGTTGTTGCTTGCCCCCTCCTGCCCTCCCTCTCTGTGTTACTTGCCGCCTCCTGCCCTCCCACTCTGTTTTGTTGCTTGCCTCCTCCTGCCCTCCCTCTCTGCATTGTTGCTTGCCTCCTCCTGCCCTCCCTCTCTATGTTGTTGCTTGCCCCTCATATCCTCCCTCTCTCTGTTGTTGCTTGCCCCCTCCTGCCCTCCCTGTCTGTGTAGTTGCTTTCCCCTCCCACTCTCCCTCTGTGTGTTGTTGCTTGCCCCTCCCACCCATCCTCTCCATGGTTTTGCTTAGTCCTCCTCCCCTCCCCCTCTGTGTTGTTGCTTGCCACCTCCTGCCCTCCCTCTCTGTGTTGTTGCTTGCCCCCTCCCGCCCTCCCTCTCTGTGTTGTTGCTTGTCCTCTCCCGCCCTCCATCTCCGTGTTGTTGCTTGCCCCCTCCTGCCCTCCCTCTCTTTGTTGTTGCTTGCCCCCATTGCCCTCCATCTCTGTGTTGTTGCTTGCCTCCTCCTGCCCTCCCTCTCTGTGTTGTTGCTTGCATCCTCCTGCCCTCCCTCTCTGGGTTGTTGCTTGCCCCTCCCACTCTCCCTCTGTGTGTTGTTGCTTGCCCCTCCCACCCTTCCTCTCCATGGTTTTGCTTGCCCCCCTCTGTGTTGTTGCTTGCCACCTCCTGCCCTCCCTCTCTGTATTGTTGCTTGCCTCCTCCTGTCCTCCCTCACTGCGTCGTTGCTTGCCCCCTCCTGCCCTCCCTCTCTGTATTGTTGCTTGCCTCCTCCTGCCCTCCCTCTCTGTGTTGTTGCTTGCCCCTTCCTGCCCTCCCTCTGTGTATTGTTGCTTGCCTCCTCCTCTCTGCCCTCCCTCACTGTGTTGTTACTTGCCACCTCCTGCCCTCCCTCTCTGTGTTGTTGCTTGACCCTCCTACCCTACCCCTCTGTGTTGTTGCTTGTCCCCTCCATCCCTCCCTCTCTGTGTTGTTGTTTGCCTCCTCCTGCCCTCCCTCTCTGTGTTGTTGCTTGCCTCCTCCTGCCCTCCTTCTCTGTGTTGTTGCTTGCCCCCTCCTGCCATCCCTCTCTGTGTTACTTGCCGCCTCCTGTCCTCCCTCTCTGATTTGTTGCTTGCCTCCTCCTGCTCTCCCTCTCTATGTTGTTGCTTGCCCCTCATATCCTCCCTCTCTCTGTTGTTGCTTGCCCCCTCCCGCCCTCCCTGTCTGTGTAGTTGCTTGCCCCTCCCACTCTCCCTCTGTGTGTTGTCGCTTGCCCCTCCCACCCTTCCTCTCCATGGTTTTGCTTAGTCCTCCTCCCCTCCCCTCTGTGTTGTTCCTTGCCCCTTCCTGCCCTCCCTTTCTGTGTTGTTGCATGCCACCTGCTGCCCTCCCTATCCGTGTTGTTACTTGCCTCCTCCTGCTCTCCCTCTCTGTGTTGTTGCTTGCCCCCTCCTGCCCTCCCTATCCGTGTTGTTACTTGCCTCCTCCTGCCCTCCCCCTCTGTGTTGTTGCTTGCCCCCTCCTGCCCTCCTTCTCTATGTTGTTACTTGCCTCCTCCTGCCCTCCCTCTCAGTGTTGTTACTTGCCTCCTCCCGCCCTTCCCCTCCGTGTTGTTGCTTGACCCCACCCACCCTCCCCCTCCGTGTTGTGCTTGACTCCTCCCACCCGCCCCCTCTGTGTTGGTGCTTGACCCCTCCCCTCTGTGTTGGTGCTTGACCCATACTGCCCTCCCCCTCCGTGTTGGTGCTTGACCCCTATCGCCCTCCCCCCTCCGTCTTGGTTCTCGACCCCTTTCGCCCTCCCCCTGCGTGTTGGTGCTTGACCCCTCCCGTCTCACCCGTCTGTGTTGGTGCTTGACCGCTCCCTCCCTGCCCCTCCTTGTTGGGGCTTGATCCCTGCCGCCCTCCCCCTCCGTGTTGGTGCTTGAGGGGGGTTGACCCCTCCCAACCCCCCTCTTGGTGCTTTTCGGATGCCCCCTCCCATCCTCCCTCTCAGTGTGTTGGTTGCTCCCTCCCACCCTCCCTCTCGGTGCTGTTGGTTGCCCCCTCCCACCCTCCCTCTCGGTGCTGTTGGTTGCCCCTCCCACCCTCCCTCTTGGTGCTGTTGGTTGCCCTTCCCGCCCTCCCTCTCCGTGCTGTTGGTTGCCCCTCCCGCCCTCCCTCTCTGTGTTGTTGCTTGCCCCTCTCACGCTCCCTCTCCGCTTTGTTGCTTTCCCCTCCCTCCCTCCCTCTCCGTGTTGTTGCGTGCCCCTCCCACTTTCCCTCTCTGTGTTGTTGCTTACTCCTCCCACTCTCTGGACATCGGTGCTTGTACCCTCTCACTCTCTGGGCATCGGTGCTTGTACCCTCTCATGCTTTCGCCCCTCTCCGTGCTATTGTTTGTCCCCTCACAAACCATTGCCCCCTCCTTCCCACTCCATCCTGTTGCTTGCCCTCTCCCTCCTAGACTTGCAATGTTGCTGGCTTCTTTCTGCATTGTTGCTTGCCCCCTGTCAACTTTGTCGCTTGCCTCCAATTACCTTCCTACCCCTTCCCAGGTTGTCCCTAACATCCTCCCACTATCTTGCCACATCCCACATTATTGTTTGTTCCTCCCACCTCTTCCCACATTGTTGCTTGCCCCTTCGCATCTCCTTTTCCTACCAGAAAAAACAAGCATTGACAAAACGAATAGGTCTCGACTATGCAATGTATGGGCTTTGTCAATGTTTCGGCCATGTGTGCAGCAAGATGGACAACACTAACTATGATGCAGCCAACACTGGCCAGTTCATTTCACTTTTCTTTTCTTATTGCTGAGGAGGGTAGGGTGGAGGGCATCTACACTCTCTGTGTTAAACACCCTCTCTCCAGCAAATAAAAAAAAACAATATTATATATTTACGTCATAATGATGCTAAAAAGAAAAAAAGTTCAGCCATGCTGCACACTGCTGCTGTGCAATATAGTTTAAAAGACTGACAAAGCCGAAAAGCTTTCAAAGGTGAGAGAAATTGGATTTTTCCAAACTTGTCAGCCCCCCGCCCCTCCCCTTCCCCTACTTGTTAATCTGAAGTTCTGCAGCTGCACTACATAGGTGACACTGCACCTTAAAACCCTTGGAGTGACAGTGAAAAAAGGGTGTAAACATCTAATTACCGAACTACTCCTACTCTCTCCTGCCTCTCTTCTTTCTACCTTTCTTCCTCTCCTCATATTTCTCCTCAACCCTTTCCCTCTCTCTCTCCCTCCTTCCTTGTCTATTTCTCTCTAATTGCTATTTCTCTTGTTTTCTGTACCTCGTATCTCCACTCTTCTATTTCTCTCACTTGGTCTCTCTAACGTCTAATCTAACTTCTCTCTCTTGTTTCTCCTCCTCTCTGCTGTTTCTCCTCTTTTCCTCTGTCCTCTTATTATTTTCCTCCTTGTCTTTTTCCTGATTCTGGCATTCTTTTCTGCCCTTTCATTATCATGTCCTTCTTTGTCACCTTTTCTTTCTAGCCTGCCTCTTTAACGCCTATCCCCCTGTCTTTCTCTCACCTGCGTCTCTGTACTGCCCTCTTATTCTCCCCTACCATTGATTGTCTATCTGTCTTTTGATTCTCACTTGAATCTCACTCCGGGCTGAACTGGAAAGCAAACCGATCCTGGCAAAAATGTTCATCCACACATTGCAGGAGGCTGCGGCTACAGCAGTGGCGGCTCCTTCGCTAGGGCGGAGTAGCGTCGCCACACTGCTTTTTAAGCAGTGTAAATACAGGAAACATAAAATAATAATAACAAAGTTATTATAGTTTTATGTTTTCGGGCTGCTTTGCAGGCGGGTGGGGCTGCTCTGCTCTCAGAGCAGGGTAGGAGAGGAGTGGTTTGCCCACTCCAAGTGCGAATGACTGTTTGGCTGGCCCTC
The DNA here is from genome assembly GCA_963921515.1 of Calotriton arnoldi. Taxonomy (NCBI): domain Eukaryota; kingdom Metazoa; phylum Chordata; class Amphibia; order Caudata; family Salamandridae; genus Calotriton; species Calotriton arnoldi. The sequence continues at coordinate 3,027,899 of CAWUFW010001223.1, forward strand.
TAAGCCGGCCAAACAGTCATGCGCACTTCGCATGTTCTCCATGCAGGCTGCGTTACAGCCTGGGTGGATAACATGCCCAGGCCCCCCCCCCAGTCCCTGTCTGAGCGCCGAGCCACGGCGCTCAGACCAATCACAACGCTGCATTACAGCATTGTGATTTGTCAGGGGAGCCTGGGTGCTTACTGGTTCCTGTTGGGCTGAGTCCTGATGTAGAGGATAGACGCGGCGGTGATAAGGTATTTTTTTTTTCATTCACCCCCCCCCTCGCCCATGCTCCCGGCCTGCCACCCCCGAAAGGGGCCGGCCGCCACTGGGCTACAAGTGGACTATGGGGGCTTTCATGGCTGGTTCACAGCAGCTATCCAATGATGAATGCAACCCCTCCCAGCATGCACTCCGCTTGGAGAGTGCTAGAGTAAATGCAAGCCTCTTCCAGCTCTCTAACTCTTATCTCTGTTGTATTTCTCTCTGTGTGCTGCTGCTGTTTTTCTCCCTTTCCTTCCCCACATCCAGATACTCCGCTCTTTCCACTTCAATGTAAATTCTTGCTCACTCTCCTGCTTGCAGTCCATTTCTCTGCAACTATCTCTTATCTCTCTGAACTCTCTATTACTCCCCCTTCCATTCAACTGGTTGCTCATCTTTCCTCGCTTCCTTGTCTCTCACTCTCTCAGCTCAGCTGTATTTCTTTCTCTCTCGAGGTGGGTGAGCCACCGAAAGCTCGAGCCAGGCTTGAACCTGATGCCAAGGTCTGGCTCAACTCGAGGTCCTCTTGAGTCCTCGAGCCCAAAGCTAGCCAAGCTTTCATGTGTCTTCTGCCTGCCACTTACGTTCTGCTCTCCTGCACCAAGAATTATAGACAAAATAATAACGTTTGATGAAAAATGGACAAGATACTCATTTAGTGGCTGAACTGTACAATGTGGAACCAGAAAACTGGGGAACAATCCTATCACTCTTCTCTGATTCATAAAACTGTGTGATCCTTGACAAATATTTTATTTTACTATGCCTCCTTCTTTTTTTAATTATCGCATATGAGAACACCTTCGAACATGTTTAGAATGTGAGGGAGCTGGAAGCCAACTTCTTGCATTTGATTTGATACATTATAATGTTGCTTTATCTAGGAATAAAGGCCACATGTTATGGTGTACACATGACACGTGAGTTGCCCCTCATTCACCAATGGCACAGTTGTGAGGGCGTGCAGAGGGGCAGGAATGCATAAAATCACTTTTAATAAATGCCTCCCAATGCGGTGATGTAATCAGATGTCATAATGTAAAACATTTCCGCATGTTAAAGAAATACACTTTTTTCAATTTTGTAGAAACTTATTGTATTTTTCCAATATGTTTGTTGTATGCTTCACATGGCAAATATTTTCAGGGCGCGGCTCGTGCACGGGCTCTCACAGTCCAACCAGACCCTTGACTCAGCGCTTCCTGTTAATTTGTTGGCTCCCTCTAGCTCTCTCTCTTGCACTCTAAGACACATGCTCACCTGTCTCAACATTCTCCCCTCTGTCTCATGCACACACACACTAGGGGGTCTCTTTCTCAACTATCTGCTTGTCATCAAATGTCCATATTTGTTGAGGTACTGCCCACTCCTTCCAGTATCTCTACCAACACCACCTATTTGCTCCCCAGGTCTAACTCTGTGTGTGGGACAGATAAGGTGAGCCTAGCTCTGTCCATGCCCCTCCCCCCCAAGAATGATAGCATCGGGCCCCCCACCTCGTGCCCCCCAGGATGATAACATCTGCACCTTGTCTGTACATAGTAGTCTTTCCTGTTGGAGAAGTACAACTAGCATCACTTACAATATTAGTATATACTGGGAACAAACAAAGCTATTGATATATTCTTTGGATATTTTAACATATTCCAGGGGAGAAACGGGCATCTGACTCCCTAAAACCCAATGAACCAATCTGTCCCATGCACTCTGGTGACCTCTGAGACACATGTGGAATTCTCTCCACACACAGTTTTCATTTATATAACTCCACCTTCTATTCCGTAAGAATCTTAAAAATCTGAGTTTCGAAACATAGACAATGATTTGAAAATGCCAATGAAAGCACGTGACATCATTCGTCCTTTGACCACATAGGCATCACAGGAAGTGACATCATATGTCCTTTGACCCGGAGGAAGCCCATGCTAAGTGAAAAATTAATATTATGGCACATCAGGTATTAAAACAAACCCATGCCTATTTTAGATACCACGACTATTCTAATTAGGAATCTGACATGATTTGCAGAGGAACAACGCATTTCCTTCCAAGTGGAGTATGCAATGCCATTCAACACAGAACAACATTGGAAAGCAAAGCCACATAGGAAACAGTCATTATGTAGGTTCATAAAGAGTCGACAAATAAAGAGCAGGTACCCCTCCTGGGGCCAGTAAAAAGTTTGATGTGGGAGGTCTCCCTGTCTTCTGAGCCTCATTCTGAGTCAAGCTTTCCCGGCGCAGAATTTGAGGACTCTTCGTTGGGCAATATGGGTGCAATGGGCGGTCAGACAGAAGAAATATCCTTGGCTGCAATTTATAAATCTGTAGTAGACCATAGGCTCGAAACCCGCATAGAGAATCTGAAGACACACACTGCCTGCCGGAAATTACAAAATACTGTCAGGAGAGTAGCAAAAACCTGTAAAGAATTCACTGACAGAATGAATAAGGCGGAGGGGAGAATATCGACTCTAGAAGACGAAATGGCAGTACAAAAGACCACTCTGAAAGCCATGACCTCCCATAGAGATGACACTCAAATGAAATTAGTCGATTTGGAGAACCGATCACGCCGTAACAACCTCAGAGTATTAGGAATTCCAGAAGGTATCGAGGGTTCAGACGCCCAGAAATTTCTGATCGATCTCTTCTCTGAAGCCTTTCCTGGACCTAACCATGTGGAACTGGTCTACTGAGATCCAAAGAGCTCACAGGTTCCCGTTTAGACAGCCGACAACTAAAAAGGGCAAACCGAGATTAGACCGAGGGCTATTTTGATTTGTCTAAACAATTTTCTAGCACGCCAAGCCATATATGATCTAGCTCGACCGGACAGGAAGCGGCAGGGAAAAGGGGTGCAGTTTTTTGTAAGACCTGACTACTGTCACTACACTGTAGAAAAAGGTGGCAGTTACGCCAACTTATAACTCCTTTTCAGAATAAGGGGGCGCAGGCGTTTTGCTCAATCCAGCTACATTAAAAATAATCAGCAAGGGTCAGACACGATTTTTATCTCTGAAATACAAGCGAAAGAATACCTAGACGCCATTTGAGTAGCCAGGAAACGGGGTCACTAGAAATTAATATACAGGACATTATATAGATAGATATATGGTTTGTGGAAAATAAAGGGGACATATATATGTCCAGCTAACATTACTGTAACTTGAAGAAGGGGGTCACCGGGGTCAAGTCTCTCTCCATCGTAAGGGCTATTTGCCCTTTTGCCTGGGTAGGGAAAAATGGGTGGGGGTTGGATGGATGGGTCTGGGGGCATAGGGCTGGATGGGGGAGGTAGCACTGGGTTGGATGGTAGGGGGGTCTGGTTGGATGCTGGGGGTGGGCAAGCTGAGGGGAGGAGTTAAAGAGGGAGATAAACAGAAAAAAAGGAAATCAGAAATGTCTGCTTTTGGCAAAGCACTAATTACGAGGTAGTAGTCCAGCAATGTTTAGATAAGAGAGAAAATATTGTAAAATATGAATAATTTTAGGATATGTTCATCAAATGTTGGTGGTTTGAACGATAGGAAAAAAGAGAAAGGGTATATGAGATACTTAGAACACTGAACCCAGATTTAATATGTTTACAAGAAACACACATTCCATGGAATAATAAGGATCTTTTAGAGATTAGAGGCTATTGTTTGGTGGCATGTTCTTTTCAGACCACCATGATCAGAGGGGTTGCTATATATACCAGGCAACGAAATGGGTTGGTTGCGCGGTCTGCAGCAGACAAATGGGGACGATGGGCTATAGTAGAGCTATCAACAGGGATGACAGTCGTGAATATCTATGGCTCCAATTTGGATGATGCGGACATCTGGAATGAATTGGAGATAGAATTAGCTAATTGGTCACAACGAATGATAGTGTGTGGGGATTTTAATATACACATGGATGTGAATAATACTCAAAATCAGAAATATGTAGGTAGGAAACCGAAGGTTTACAGAGCAATTAGGGCATTCAAAGATAGTCATGGTTTGTGCGATGTATGGACAGAGAAACAACGAAGAGATCCTGGATTCACATATTTTTCACATCCACATAAAAATTTGTACGGTTGGATTATTTTTTAGCTTCCCAGTTACTGATAGATAAATTAGATGTTATTAAACTGCCCCAACTATATTCTGATCATAATCCTCTGATCTTGGAGATAAGGGGGGCGAAGGCTGTTAGACAAGGGACGTCATGGTCATTCGATAAAAAGCTATTGATGGATGAGGAATTTTGCATATATATTAAGCAATGGGCCCAAGGATTTTTTGATTGTAACAGATATAGTGCCTCCTGTGAGGTGGTATGGGATACTTTTAAGGCCGCCTTGAGAGGTGAGATAATAGGGTTTGTGGCTCGTACTCGGAAACAATGCAAAGCACAATTCGATCTATTAATTAGTAAATTATCAGAACTTGAGGTAGAACATGTTCAAATAATAAATAAAGGCGGCTCTGAGAACTTATTGGGCGAACAAATGATTAAATTAGCTATCGCCAAATCGGAAATAAACGCGCATTTTCAGACTAAAGTGGCACAGATGTACCAAGCTAATCGAGGGAAATATATGAATATGGGGAGGCGACATGGGAGGCTTCTAGCTTTAAGAACAAGACAGAAAGTCGCCAGGAATAACATCTTAAAAATCAGGGATAGTAATAATCATTTAGTATCTGGCCCACAGAAAATTATCGAGGTATTTGAGGAATTTTACAGCAGATTGTATCAACCGGAGGAACGCTTGGGGGAACAGAGGGAAACAGAAGATGAAAGATCTATGTTACCAAGACTAGATACTGAAGTTGCTTTAGAACTAGAACAAGAAATAACCATAGATGAAGTGCAGATTGCATTGGGATCTTTATCTCTGGGGAAAGCCACGGGTCCCGATAAAATTCCGATAGAAATCTATAAGATGTTATCCTCTCAAATACTCCCCATTATGCAAGACCTATTCTTGAGTATACAATATCGAGGGATTCCACCCACATCATGGCAGGGTACGGATATGGTTGTCTTTCTTAACCCCTTCGCTGCTAGGCCTTTTCCCCTCCTGTGCTAAGCCTTTTTTGGCTATTTGGGGTAGTGCGCGCTTAGGCCCCTGTAACTTTTTGACCACATAAGGTATCCATGCCAAATTTGCGTCCTTTTTTTCTAACATCATGGGGATTGTAAAGGTACCCAGGGTTTGTGGATTCCCCTGGAGGGGACCCAGAAATTAGTCAAAATACAGCTAAATTTTTTTTTTTTGTGAAAAAGGCAAAAAAAGGGCTACAGATGAAAGCGTCTTGATTTTTCCCTGCAAATGGCATCAAAAAGGGGTTGTGGGGATGAAATCACCATCTTCCCAGCTTTCAGGGACAAGCAGACTTTTGTCAGAAAACCAACTTTTTTACACAGTTTTGGCATTTTTCTGGGACATAGCCTATTTTTGCTATTTTTTGTGCTTTCAACCTCCTTCCAGTTAATGGTAGAAATGGGTATGAAACCAATAATGGATCCTGGAAAGCCATACATTTATGAAAAGTAGACAAAATTCTGAATTCAGCAAGGGGTCATTTGTGTAGATCCTTAAAGTTTTCCTTATAGAAACTAACAGTTAAATAAAGGAAAAATTGAAAATTAGTTGAAAAAAACAGCCATTTGTGTCAACGTTTTCACCTGTAACTTCTTCTAATTATGACAGCTATTTGAAGGCAATATACCGTTATATCCGCTGGACCTTTCTGGTTGTGGGGATATATAGGACTTGTAGGTTCACCAAGAACCCGACGAACCCAGAGCCAATAATTGAGCAACATCTTGCAATGATTTTTTTAAGTACCGGGTATATAGCAATTATTTTGGGAAAATGTATACATGGAAAAATTGTTATGAAAGACACCTATGTATTTCTGAAATGGGAACAAAATGTCGATTTTAGAAACAGTAGATATTTGCACATTTCCGAAATTGGGAGTACCCATACTAGCATGAGAATTATAGGTCATTTTTCAAAATGACTTATTTTTTACACATTGTCTTTCATTTGGAAGGCAGAAATGCATCGAAAGTCAATAGGTAATAACAGTTGCTCTACAATTCTGTGTTACCCTAAGTCTCCCGATAAAAATGGTACCTCACTTGTGTGGGTAGCCCTTGTGCCCACAACAGGAAATGGCTCAAAATGCAACGTGGACGTACCACATTTTCACAATGAAAATTACCCTTTTTTGCAAAGTGCCTAGGTGTAGTTTTTGAACCCTAGCTCTGCCGGCACCTAGGGAAACCTAGCAAACCTATACATTTTTGAAAACTAGACACCCAGGGGAATCCAGGATGGGGTGACTTGACTGCCTCCCACCAGGTTCTGTTACCCAGAATCCCTTGCAAACATAAAAATTGTCAAAAAACCACATTTTCCCCACATTTCTGTGGTGGAAAGTTCTGGAATCTGCGTGGATCCACAAATTTCCACCCACCCCGCGTTCCCCAAAGTCTTACGAGAAAAATGGTACCTCACTTGTGTGGGTCGGCCTAGTGCCTGCGACAGGAAACGGCGCAAAACGCAACGTGGTCACACCTCAATTTCGCAGTGAAAAATGACCCTTTTTGACAAAGTGCCTAGCTGTAGTTTTTGAACCCTAGCTCTGCCGGCACCTAGGGAAACCTAGCAAACCTATACATTTTTGAAAACTAGACACCCAGGGGAATCCAGGATGGGGTGACTTGACTGCCTCCCACCAGGTTCTGTTACCCAGAATCCCTTGCAAACATAAAAATTGTCAAAAACCACATTTTCCCCACATTTCTGTGGTGGAAAGTTCTGGAATCTGCGTGGATCCACAAATTTCCACCCACCCCGCGTTCCCCAAAGTCTTACAAGAAAAATGGTACCTCACTTGTGTGGGTCGGCCTAGTGCCTGCGACAGGAAACGGCGCAAAACGCAACGCGGTCACACCTCAATTTCGCAGTGAAAAATGACCCTTTTTTGGCAAAGTGCCTAGCTGTAGTTTTTGAACCCTAGCTCTGCCGGCACCTAGGGAAACCTAGCAAACCTATACATTTTTGAAAACTAGACACCCAGGGGAATCCAGGATTGGGTGACTTGACTGCCTCCCACCAGGTTCTGTTACCCAGAATCCCTTGCAAACATAAAAAATTGTCAAAAAAACCACATTTTCCCCACATTTCTGTGGTGGAAAGTTCTGGAATCTGTGTGGATCCACAAATTTCCACCCACCCCGCGTTCCGCAAAGTCTTACGAGAAAAATGGTACCTCACTTGTGTGGGTCGGCCTAGTGCCTGCGACAGGAAACGGCGCAAAACGCAACGTGGTCACACCTCAATTTCGCAGTGAAAAATGACCCTTTTTGGTAAAGTGCGTAGCTGTAGTTTTTGAACCCTAGCTCTGCCGGCACCTAGGGACACCTAGCAAACCTATACATTTTTGAAAACTAGACACCCAGGGGAATCCAGGATGGGGTGACTTGACTGCCTCCCACCAGGTTCTGTTACCCAGAATCCCTTGCAAACATAATAAATTGTCAAAAAACCACATTTTCCCCACATTTCTGTGGTGGAAAGTTCTGGAATCTGCGTGGATCCACAAATTTCCACCCACCCCGCGTTCCCCAAAGTCTTACGAGAAAAATGGTACCTCACTTGTGTGGGTCGGCCTAGTGCCTGCGACAGGAAACGGCGCAAAACGCAACGCGGTCACACCTCACTTCGCAGTGAAAAATGACCCTTTTTGGCAAAGTGCCTAGCTGTAGTTTTGAACCCTACCTCTGCCGGCACCTAGGGAAACCTAGCAAACCTATACATTTTTGAAAACTAGACACCCAGGGGAATCCAGGATGGGGTGACTTGACTGCCTCCCACCAGGTTCTGTTACCCAGAATCCCTTGCAAACATAAAAAATTGTCAAAAAACCACATTTTCCCCACATTTCTGTGGTGGAAAGTTCTGGAATCTGCGTGGATCCACAAATTTCCACCCACCCCGCGTCCCCCAAAGTCTTACGAGAAAAATGGTACCTCACTTGTGTGGGTCGGCCTAGTGCCTGCGACAGGAAACGGCGCAAAACGCAACGTGGTCACACCTCAATTTCGCAGTCAAAAATGACCCTTTTTGGCAAAGTGCCTAGCTGTAGTTTTTGAACCCTACCTCTGCCGGCACCTAGGGAAACCTAGCAAACCTATACATGTTTGAAAACTAGACACCCAGGGGAATCCAGGATGGGGTGACTTGACTGCCTCCCACCAGGTTCTGTTACCCAGAATCCCTTGCAAACATAAAAATTGTCAAAAACCACATTTTCCCCACATTTCTGTGGTGGAAAGTTCTGGAATCTGCGTGGATCCACAAATTTCCACCCACCCCGCGTCCCCCAAAGTCTTACGAGAAAAATGGTACCTCACTTGTGTGGGTCGGCCTAGTGCCTGCGACAGGAAACGGTGCAAACGCAACGTGGTCACACCTCAATTTCGCAGTGAAAAATGACCCTTTTTGGCAAAGTGCCTAGCTGTAGTTTTTGAACCCTACCTCTGCCGGCACCTAGGAAACCTAGCAAACACACACATTTCTGAAAAGTAGACACCCGGGGCTTCCAGGGAGGTATGGCTTGCGTGGATCCCCCAACGTTCCTTGCCCAGAATCCCTGCAAACCTCAATTTTAGCTGAAAAAATCACTTTTTCACACATTTGTGTGTGGGAAAGTGTGGCATCACTGGACTCACACAAATTTCCACCACCCAGCGTTCCCCCAGGTCTCCCGATAAAATGGTGCCTCACTTGTGTGGGAGGCCCAAGTACCCGCGACAGGCAAGGGCCCACAGCGAGTGAGGCGACCTCAAAATGGCCTTTCACAAACCACCTGGTTTTGCAGGAGTCACCTGGGTTTTGGCCCTGTGCTCGGCGGCCATCTAGGAAACCTACCAAACCCACACATTTCTGAAAAGTAGACACCCGGGGGCTTCCAGGAGGTATGGCTTGCGTGGATCCCCCAACGTTTCCTTACCCAGAATCCCTTGCAAACCTCAACTTTAGCTGAAAAATCACTTTTCTCACACATTTGCGTGTGGAAAGTGTGGCATCACTGGCCTCACACAAATTTCCTACCACCCAGCGTTCCCCCAGGTCTCCCGATAAAAATGGTGCCTCACTTGTGTGGGAGGCCCAAGTACCCGCGACAGGCAAGGGCCACAGCGTAGTGAGGCGACCTCAAAATTGCCTATCTCAAAACCACCTGGTTTTGCAAGGGGGTCACCTGGGTTTTTGGCCCCGTGCTCGCGGCCATCTAGGTAAACCCACCAAACCCACACATTTCTGAGAAGTAGACACCGGGGCTCCAGGAGGTATGGCTTGCGTGGATCCCCAACGTTTCCTTACCCAGAATCCCTTGCAAACCTCAATTTTAGCTGAAAAATCACTTTTTCACACATTTTTGTGTGGGAAAGTGTGGCATCACTAGCCTCACACAAATTTCCTACCACCCAGCGTTCCCCAGGTCTCCCGATAAAATGGTGCCTCACTTGTGTGGGAGGCCCAAGTACCGCGACAGGCAAGGGCCCACAACGTAGTGAGGCGACCTCAAAATTGCCTATCTCAAAACCACCTGGTTTTGCAAGGAGTCACCTGGGTTTTGGCCTCGTGCTCGGCGGCCATCTAGGTAAACCTACCAAACCCACACATTTCTGAAAAGTAGACACCGGGGCTTCCAGGGAGGTATGGCTTGCGTGGATCCCCCAATGTTTCCTTACCCAGAATCCCTTGCAAACATCAATTTTAGCTGAAAAATCACTTTTTCACACATTTTGTGTGGGAAAGTGTGGCATCACTGGCCTCACACAAATTCCTACACCAGCGTTCCCCAGGTCTCCCGATGAGAATGGTGCCTCACTTGTGTGGGAGGCCCAAGTACCCGCGACAGGCAAGGGCCCACAACGTAGTGAGGCGACCTCAAAATTGCCTATCTCAAAACCACCTGGTTTTGCAAGGGGTCACCTGGGTTTTGGCCCCGTGCTCGGCGGCCATCTAGGTAAACCTACCAAACCCACACATTTCTGAAAAGTAGACACCCGGGGCTTCCAGGGAGGTATGGCTTGCGTGGATCCCCCAACGTTTCCACCCAGAATCCCTTGCAAACCTCAATTTTAGCTGAAAAAATCACTTTTTCACACATTTTTGTGTGGGAAAGTGTGGCATCACTGGCCTCACACAATTTCCTACCACCCAGCGTTCCCCAGGTCTCCCGATAAAATGGTGCCTCACTTGTGTGGGAGGCCCAAGTACCCGCGACAGGCAAGGACACAAACGCTTTGAGGCAACATCAACATTGCCTATCAAAAATGTTTTGGGCCCTTGCCTGTCGCGGTACTTGGGCCTCCACACAAGTGAGGCACCATTTTTATCGGGAGACCTGGGGGAACGCTGTGTGGTAGGAAATTTGTGTGAGGCCAGTGATGCCACACTTTCCCACACAAAAATGTGTGAAAAAGTGATTTGTTTCAGCTAAAAGTGAGGTTTGCAGGGATTCTGGGTAGGAAACGTTGGGGGATCCACGCAAGCCATACCTCCCTGGAAGCCCCGGGTCTCTACTTTTCAGAAATGTGTGGGTTTGGTAGGTTTCCTAGATGGCCGCCGAGCACAGGGCCAAAACCCAGGTGACTCCCTTGCAAAACCAGGTGGTTTTGTGAAAGGCCATTTTGAGGTCGCCTCACTACGTTGTGGGCCCTTGCCTGTCGCGGGTACTTGGGCCTCCCACACAAGTGAGGCACCATTTTATCGGGAGACCTGGGGAACCCTGGGTGGTAGGAAATTTGTGTGAGGCCAGTGATGCCACACTTTCCCACACAAAATGTGTGAAAAAGTGATTTTTCAGCTAAAAGTGAGGTTTGCAGGGGACTCTGGGTAAGGAAACGTTGGGGATCCACGCAAGCCATACCTCCCTGGAAGCCCCGGGTGTCTACTTTTCAGAAATGTGTAGGTTTGGTAGGTTTCCCTAGATGGCCGCCGAGCACAGGGCCAAAATCCAGGTGACCCCCTTGCAAAACCAGGTGGTTTTGTGAAAGGCCATTTTGAGGTCGCCTCACTACGTTGTGGGCCCTTGCCTGTCGCTGGTACTTGGGCCTCCCACACAAGTGAGGCACCATTTTTATCGGGAGACCTGGGGGAACGCTGGGTGGTAGGAAATTTGTGTGAGGCCAGTGATGCCACACTTTCCCACACAAAATGTGTGAAAAAGTGATTTTTTTCAGCTAAAAGTGAGGTTTGCTGGGGATGCTGGGTAAGGAAACGTTGGGGATCCACACAAGCCATACCTCCCTGGAAGCCCCGGGTGTCTACTTTTCAGAAATGTGTGGGTTTGGTAGGTTTCCTAGATGGCCGCCGAGCACAGGGCCAAAACCCAGGTGACTCCTTGCAAAACCAGGTGGTTTTGTGAAAGGCCATTTTGAGGTCGCCTCACTACGTTGTGGGCCCTGCCTGTCGTGGGTACTTGGGCCTCCCACACAAGTGAGGCACCATTTTTATCGGGAGACCTGGGGGAACGCTGGGTGGTAGGAAATTTGTGTGAGGCCAGTGATGCCACACTTTCCCACACAAAAATGTGTGAAAAAGTGATTTGTTTCAGCTAAAAGTGAGGTTTGCAGGGGATTCTGGGTAAGGAAACGTTGGGGATCCACGCAAGCCATACCTCCCTGGAAGCCCCGGGTGTCTACTTTTAGAAATGTGTGGGTTTGGTAGGTTTCCTAGATGGCCGCCGAGCATAGGGCCAAAACCCAGGTGACACCCCCTTGCAAAACCAGGTGGTTTTGTGAAAGGCCATTTTGAGGTCGCCTCACTACGTTGTGGGCCCTTGCCTGTCGCGGGTACTTGGGCCTCCCACACAAGTGAGGCACCATTTTTATCGGGAGACCTGGGGAACGCTGGGTGGTAGGAAATTTGTGTGAGGCCAGTGATGCCACACTTTCCCACACAAAATGTGTGAAAAAGTGATTTTTTCAGCTAAAAGTGAGGTTTGCAGGGGATTCTGGGTAAGGAAACGTTGGGGGATCCACGCAAGCCATACCTCCCTGGAAGCCCCGGGTGTCTACTTTTCAGAAATGTGTGGGTTTGGTAGGTTTCCCTAGATGGCCGCCGAGCACAGGGCCAAAACCCAGGTGACCCCCTTGCAAAACCAGGTGGTTTTGTGAAAGGCCATTTTGAGGTCGCCTCACTACGTTATGGGCCCTTGCCTGTCGCGGGTACTTGGGCCTCCCACACAAGTGAGGCACCATTTTTATCGGGAGACCTGGGGGAACGCTGGGTGGTAGGAAATTTGTGTGAGGCCAGTGATGCCACACTTTCCCACACAAAAATGTGTGAAAAAGTGATTTTTTTCAGCTAAAAGTGAGGTTTGCAGGGGATTCTGGGTAAGGAAACGTTGGGGGATCCACGCAAGCCATACCTCCCTGGAAGCTCCCGGGTGTCTACTTTTCAGAAATGTGTGGGTTTGGTAGGTTTCCTAGATGGCCGCTGAGCACAGGGCCACAAACCCAGGTGACTCCCCTTGCAAAACCAGGTGGTTTTGTGAAAGGCCATTTTGAGGTCGCCTCACTACGTTGTGAGCCCTTGCCTGTCGC